>JAZKJV010007025.1:0-1462751 GCA_037367405.1 Ottelia alismoides
TTAATATTATATTGATTGGAAAGACTAGATATGGAGTAAATGAGAAGCTTCAGGTTGGAGACATGCCTTAGAGACTAAAGGATTTTATATAAGTACGGCTAAAACTAGATATATAGAGTGCACATTTGATGGAAGCTATGGTGAAGGAACCAAGGTGAAAATTGGTGATGATAACATTAAGAAGAGAGATTCTTTAGATACTGGGGATCTATTTTGCAACATAATGGGAAATCGATGGAGATGTTACTCTTAGAATAAATGCAGGTTGGCTAAAGTAGAGAGGAGCCTTTATTGTTCTATGTGATAAGAAATTTCCTTCAAAAATCAAAGGAAAATTTTACAAAGCAGTCGTGAGACCTTCTATGTTGTATGGATTGAAATGTTGGCCTATAAACCATAAACATGTGTAGAGAATGATAGAAGCAGAAATGAAAAAACAAAGGTCAATATGTAGTTATATATGTAAAGATCCGATTCAGAAGGAAAGTTGGTGTAGCTCTGATAGAGGATAAGATAAGAGAAAATCGATTGAGATGGTTTGGCCATTTGCAAAGGAGATCAGTTGATGCACTAGTTAGAATATGAGAGTTTTGGGTGTTGAGCTAGCTAATAGAGGGTGGGGAAGGCCCAAAAAGTTTTAGAATGAGACTATCTGAAGGGATCATAGTTTTCTGGATCTATGTCCGAGAATGGTCCAAGAAAGATCTAAATAGAGGCAAAGAATCCATGTATCTGACCCTACTTAATGTGGGAAAGGCTTTGTTGTTGTTTTATACAAACTCTATTTTTATAAAATATAATCAATATGACTAGATAGAGATTTTTTCCCAAGAACCCAGAATCATTATAAATTACCTTCTTGACCTACTAAATATCGTCATTACTCTATTGACCCCATAAATTTGCTACAGCTTACCACAAGAACCCTATGGTTAACTCTGATTCATTTACCCATTAAATTTTACTGAATTCCATTAAAAAGAGGTGCATAATGCCCTCTTTGTTTAGAAAATTGCAAAAGTATGCCATCATTCCCTCTCCCCCTTCACCTTCCTCCTCGCATCGCCTCCCCATATGGGTACCACGGAGTTTGAGCCCAAGAACAGGGAGCACGGGTATGAGTTCACGACCAACATTAGGGTTAGACCCATCTTGCACCCTCCCCCGATCTCCTCATGCTCCATTGTGCTTCGAGGAGAGAGAAGTAAAAATGTAGCTCTTCTTTACTGCAAAGGGCTTGAAGCCCTAGACCTAGAGATGGTGGAGCACCGGTAATGTAGATGCAGAGAGGCGGCTATATGTAGAGAGGTGTGCAGTTGGATGGCATGCAGGATGTTAGTGCACAGCTGGCCACGTGGCGTAGAACCACGTAGCGATGTGGTGGGATGCGCGAGCGGTGAGGTTCAACGTACGGTTGGGCACGCAATGCGATGGGACATGTGGGTGGCGTATGGTTGGGCACTAGAGCGCAGAACCACATAGTGTCACGGGTCGATGCCGAGATATTTGTATAATAAGGAAGAGGAAGAAGAGGGAGAGAAGAAAGAATGTGGGAGAGAGAAGAAGAAATCCAACTGTTCGGTTTCATATGTTTTTCTTAATTCGTTTTTAACCCAAGTAAGTTAACCCAAGATGTGTCAAATTAACGACAGGATTCATGGGTAAAACGGAGCAAGTTTACATGGAAGATGGACTAATAATAATGTTTAGAAGGCTGGGAAGGTAGTTTACCATGATTCTAGGGTTTGTGGGGTAAAATTCCCATTTAGATATTAATATTTATTAATATTTATTAATAATTAATAGAAGGAAGAATTTATATAAAAGAGGTTCCATATGTATGTATTTTTTGTTTGAATGCACAAATAAATTGATTTTTAACTTTTCCATGGCTTTACTGATTTTTTTTGTTTTTTTAAAGGTGGTATACAACAACAACAACATCAAAGCCTTTTCCCACATTAAGTAGGGTCGGGTACATGGATTCTTTGCCTCCATTCGAATTTTTTGTGGGTCATTCTCGGACTTAGATCCACAAAACTAAGATCCCTTCGTATAGTCTCATTCCAACACTTATTTCGTCTTTGTCGCCCTCTCTTAGTCAGCTCAACATCCCAACACTCGCATCTCCTCACTGATGCATCAACTAACCTCCTTGAAAATGGCCAAACCACCTTGAACAATTTTCTCACATCTTATCCTCAATCGAAGCTACACCAATTTTTCTTTTGATGGCACCATTCCGAATCCAATCTTTACATGTGTGTATGTGTGTGTATGTGTCCACACATCCATTTGCATTTGTCTATGGTTCACAGGCCAACATTCAGATCCATAGAGCATAGCAGATCTCCTGGCTTCTTTATAAAACTTTCCTTTGATTTTCGAAGGAGATTTCTTATCATAGAGAATAATAGACGCTCCTCTTCACTCAAGCCAACCTTCGTTTTTTTCTATTTGTAACATCTCCATCAATTTCCCCATCATGTTGCAAAATAGATCCCAAGTATCTAAAAGAATATTTCTTCCGAATGTTATCATCACCAATATTAACCTCGATTCATTCACTTGTGCTTCCATCAAAAGTGAAATACATATATTCAGTCTTAGCTCTGCTTATACAAAATCCTTTAGTCTTCAATGCATGTCTCCAGGCCTCAGGCTTCTCATTTACTCCGTCTATAGTCTCATCAATCAACAGAATATCATCAGCAAATAACATACACCAAAGTATCTCATCATGAATGTGACTTGTCAACTCATCCATAATCAAAGTAAAAAGTAATGGACTCAAAGTTGAACCTTGATGCAAACCAATGTTGATGTTAGAATAGTCAATCTTTCCATAGATGAAGCCATATCATACATATGTTTTATGATGTTAATGTATAGGATGGGAACTTGTCTCTTCTCCAAAAATATCCATAATATCTCCCATGGGAAATGTTCAAATGTGGGATAAAACATAATGAACTGAAGTCAATAAAACTGTACAATATATATGTAGGTCCCAAAAATCAAGTCAAAGGGTAAAATATGTGCATGAAATAATGAACTGAAGTCAATAAAACTGTACAATATATATGTAGGTCCCAAAAATCAAGTTTCATGTTTGAACTCCAATGCCTTTGAATTTGATCTTATTTTATTGATAACTTGATATACACTAATTCAAAAGTAAGTAGTTTCATATGAGAATCTATGACGGAGAAAATCAGTTTTGGTTCTAACTTTTCTCAAAGTAGGGCCTATGTATATTTGCAATAATTATAGGTTATTATTTTTAACAATTTTCATTTATTAAGGTAAGCGTTATATGCACAATGGAGTTAATTTCATGTAATTTTGTGTTAACATGAATTTATTATAAATCTTGGCAGTTTGTGCTTATATACATATGATAATATACACACTTTAAACTCCCTATTATTTTTATTTTTACTACTTGAATTATTTTATTATTTTATCATTTTAGGAGGGTTTCTATGTTTTTGCTCAGAAACGGACAACATTCTAGTATAAAGAAGGTAAATAACATATTCATCATTGGTTGATTTTTGTACATGTTGACAGAGATCGGTCTGGTGTTCTAACAAGGGGCTAGGACACGCGATCACTATGATGAATGATCTCAATTCCAATAATCAACCCGCAATGTGTTTGTATTTAAAAATGTGTGAGTCGTAGTTTATTTATAACTCTTCTAACAACTATATAGATGTAAGTATGAAGAGTGTAAAACACAGGGAACAAGTCAGGTTAGATGTTATTAACTATTAATTATTGCTAATTAATAATGATTTTTTTAGGCTTTTGGTTTTTCTTATTTTTATGCCTTTTGTTTTTAAAGTTTTTAGGGTTTTTAATTATATGCAATTTTTATGGCTTTCTAATGTTTTATATTTTTATATGTTTTCTGATTTTTTATTTTTAAATCATTTTTAACTATTGAAAATTTTTAATTCTTTTTTATTTTTGAAACAATTTAATACTAATATAAATAAAGAAGATAAAAAGAACTTTTTGAATTTTTTAAATAAATCAATGAAGTTAAAATAGATAAAGGAACATGTTCTGTATTTTTAATATTTTCTATATTTTTAGATATTTTCTGAAACATTTTAGGTACTTTATAGAATTTTAAAGTAATAAATACGCAAAATAGTGGATATGATAAATGTAAAAGATTGTTCAGGATTTTTAAAACTTGCACAAGTCCAAAGCAACCTTAAACTAATTTTAATAAAATATAAATAATAAGGAAAATTAAGGAACTGGAATTAATATTTTAGATTATTGTAGAATTTATAAAGATTTTTATAAGATTATTAGGGTTTTTAAGTTTTTAAGTTTATTGTTTTGTATTTTAAGTGATTTTTGGATATGTGATACAATATAATAAATACTAATTAAAATAATAGTTCGTAATTTTTGGAGACATATTTTGTATTTTTAAGGATTTTTAAATATTAAACAGGGAAAATAAACTTCTTTTTGAATTTTTATAAATAGGAAAATGAAATAAAATGCCAAGTGCGAAACATATATGATCAATATCAGTTCCAAACATCTACTACAACTTTCATAAGATTTTTGGACTAATAGAATCAATAAATAAAATTAAAATGAACAAAATTAAATGACCAAGCAGAATCAGGGACCATTTTGTAATATTCAAGAAGTTTTTATTCATTTGCTAACATTTTAAACAACTTTATGGCCAAATATGCAATATGTCAAATTAAAAATTTAATTTGATATGCACCTGGCAGGGACTAAAGTGCAAATACATAAAACATTTCAACATTTCGTAATAGGTCCATAAACAGTAGGGGTATACCCCACAAAATAACCAAAAGGCATGCCTCATGTGGGACAGCATGTGAGGTGACCTGGAAGGGACTTAAATGCAAATACCAATAAGTCTGGAGTCCACGATGCAAAATATACTAAAGTTATTACACATTCTTTAGTATTGACAGGATTGAAAATAAATGACAACAAGCAGAGGGGGTCGTGTGAAGTTTAACCACAAGGCGCGTGTGATGACAACTTAGGAATTTGGTATACAACTGTTTAGAAGGAAAGGTTGTCGGTGTAGAAAAGCTGCAAAGGGATCCTAGTCGATCAAACAAAGATCGATTTTTTATGAAAAAAACCTTACATTAATAATTTAACCAGGGAAGTGTTCCTGGGTCGAAAACAAGGAGACAGAATAGGGTGTTTTAAATTTTTTAAGAGAAAATATTTTTGTGATTATTTTATCTCTTCTTACAGCGACTATGGAAAAGCTACAATTTTTATGAGATTTTTTATTTTTAAATTTTTTATTTGATTTTATTCTTTTCCAATTTTTATTTATTTTCAAAGTGGTATTTTTCACACAATTTACTTACTATATAATAGGTGGAATATAGGTGGAATATTTGTGATACTATATAGTAGGTGAAACGGTCGAGCAATGGGCTCGAAGAACACACGAAAACAAATCAAAATAGAGACAATTTACGACGAATCAAAACACGATAAAAACACGACAAAAATGCACGAAAATTACTTGAAACCTTGCTGGAGTAGTTGTGTAACTACCCTAAAAAAATCTACGAAAAAATATGTCAAAAAGGTGTCCAAAACTCCCCTACAGGCCAGGGATATAAATGCAAGAAAAAGAAACAAAAATTACTGCAAAAAGATCCTCGGCAGGGATTGTTCTGAAATAAAAACAAGAAAGTTCACATTTAGGTCCCTACATAGGGACCTAAATGTAAATCTAGAAAACTTTGGAGCGCTTTGCAAATTCTAAAACTCTTCTGGATTTAGTCTACAATTTTTCCATTATTTCGTCTGGACGGTTGTGATTAGAATCTGAGGCGCGATCTGGACCGTCCGCTGATGGCCACGTGTCGCAAGCCTGTAGCGCGGACTGCTCTTGAGGTTCTTGAAGTTGTTATGCAGGTGGTTGACGACGTCGTCTTCTCTGATTTTTCATCGGTGACTGGCGACGATCTAGGGCCTCCAGCGGGGCCAGAGGGTTAGCTCCTCTTACCCTCGAGCTCGCCCGCGGTGGATGGCGGTCGCTGATGGCTCAGAGCGGCGGCGGAATCTTAATGAAGGTGGCGGTCTACTATTCCTGGTGGCTGATGGTCAGGTTGTTGCGCCAACTTTGATGAGTGAAGAATTTGCAAGATCAAATTAAGATTCCAGAATAAATGGAATGTGTGTGAAATACTACGAGAAATGAAATCGTGATTTGGATTGATTTCTAAATGAAAAACTACAAATCAAAGGTAGGGCATCTGAGATGAAAGGTTAAGATAACTAATTACGTGATTAGACACGCTAATCCTGGCACGAGGATCGAGATATAATTTAGTGAAGGTGGAGGATTAGATCTGGGAAAACAGAGGGGTATTACCTCAGATGGTTGCTGCGACGGCCGATCTTTGCCGGAGCTGGACGCGTGTGTGGCGGCGATGCAAGGGCTGACAAGCACCTTGGAACCTCCTCCGATCTCCCATCCTCCATGCAAGCCGACGAAGTGGAGCTGTCACCTCCTAGGATGGCCGGAATCGAGAGAGGAAGATAGGGGTTCGGCCACTGGAACTGGGTAGCTCAGGTGGTTATGAAAGTTAGTTGTGAACTGCGATCTTTGAGGGTTTATATTTAGATCGATTTCATGATCCCCAAGTTAGATCTAAGGGTGTCCGTGGATCTTGGTAGTTAGGAGGATCGATCCAAGGGTTTAGGTAGTCAGAAGAGGTTAGGATACGCGCGGGGTAAATAAGTGAACATGGTTGTTCAAAACAGAAAGGCTAACAGCCTTCTTGAAGAAGATGAACCAGGTGCTGACACATGTCAGCACCTCGTTGGCCAGATGTATAAAATGGCTTATAAATTCAATATTAAATAGTAAATAGTGTTATTTTAAAAAGGTATAAAAAATAAGAAGTGTAGATAATTATATTATCTAATTTATAAAATAATTAGTTTTTATAAATAATAAATATTATTCGAATTATAAATATTATATTAATAAATATGTATAGATAAATAGGATTTGGATTTTTAATTTAATAAATAAATAATTAAAAATTAATTTTATATTTTCTTAATTATTAGAACAATAAATAAGAGTTGCGTGAATTTTTAGGGATTTTAATAAATTAATTTACATATATTAATAAATATGGGTATAAGTTATCGAGTTTATTTTTACCTATAATTTAGGATTTTTGATTTTATTAAAATAATAAAAAATCTCCAAAAAATATGAAATAAATTAGGGTGAATATACAATATCATGAAAATAATTAGAAATTATAAAATTAATAAAACTATAAATAGTATGTTCTACATAAAATAAATAGCCTAGAAACCTCGTTGTCACCTAGTCCCAAAATTGACTTTTTGCAAACGGACTCCGAATTCGATGAAACCTCCTTTATTAATTAGATAATATTCTTTTATGAACTTTAAAGGTGAGTAGAGTGAAATTGGAATTCGTATGAAGAAGTTATGATGTTCGGAAGTTGAGATTTTGATAATTTAAAAGCTGGATTTCTTGGCATATATACATGATAATATTTTTAACTTATTTTATATTTTTATATACATTTTTAGAAATAAAAAGAGTTTGGTGAAAAATATGTACATATGAATTAATTAAAAATCATTGAAGTTTTTGTATTATTTGATAAATTGTGAGAGGTACATGAGGTGTGTCTTAATTTATTTTTAGTGTTTTCTTTCCTTATCTCCCCCCTACTTATTGGTGTGTCGACCAATCCATGATGACTTGGTCGCGGGGGTTAGGCTATAAATATACCTTGCAGTTATATTTATATTTATAAGTCATATTGTACATATATACATATCTCCAATCTGCCTTTTTTCCTTTTCTTTGTTTTTTATTTATTTACATGCTTTTTATGCTTAAAAGTGAATATTTATTAATGAATGGAATTTTTATAAAAGATGGGAATTAATGAATATTTACATGCATTTGTTAAGGGTTTTAAGACAAAATGCGACAGAAAAGTTAATGAATCATGGATTCATCAACCCCCTATACTTAAACTTTGATAGTCCCTTAGCAAACACTTATTTGAAAAAGTAAGTGAAAAAGAAAGAAAGTTAGAATGAATTTGTTTTCCTAAACCAATTCATGAGAACAGACAAAGGACAGAGCTCGATCGGGCCTGAAATAAGCATTTTGTCGGAGCCTTAACTAGAATTAGGATTTTATCCTCAACAGTCCTCAAGTACTACAAATCCTTATTCAAGATCACTTCATCAGCTAGTTCGGACTCACTTATTCATATCGCAAACTCTATCATCCTTGAAGTCAATTTGTATAGTGTGTGATATGATTTAGCTCTTCCTTTTAGAGAAACGAAGAAATCGTCCATCCCGGCTATACACTTCTATTGCTTCCTCATCCAGCAACTCTTTCCTCGGGGAGGGAGGTATTCCCTTCTGAGGTCAGTTCGTGCTATGTCCACAATCGAGTATAGAGAGAATTAAAAGAACGAGAAAAGAAGTGGAGTGCGACCAGTGTAGACGCATCTCCTTACGAAGCTCAACCGGTGTAGCTAAGTCTCCACTAAGATGTGCAGGCATTTGTGGTGGAAGCTTGGACCATTGTGGTTGTATTTGGTGGCTTCTTCTTTGATTTGACTTTGTAATTTGCTTGCACTACATTCATCTTTTTGTGCCTCAACGGATATAGCATCTTTTTATTCCGTCCCTTTTTTGAGGTCGTAGAAAAATTGTGTCAGCAGATCCTTCCCTCATCCGTAGCAACTATCGTAACCCTAATCTCTCCCGTCTTTAGACGTAAATGCTGCAAAGATAAGGATAGAAACGCACTACCAAGATGTACTGCCCTTCGTAACTCCATGCGAGTTGAGCTAAGTGCAGAGTCCATGTGTTCAAGATTGGTTCACTGGTGTAGAGTTGTACGGATGACACCAAATGGCCTACTTAAGCACATATGACTTGATTTCCCGAATATGGTCTTATGGAACCCAAAGATTTTAAGTCACAGACCTGAAGAGTCCAAATTTCAGATCCTAACTAGGCTCCTTACAATGAAAGTTAAAGGTCGTAATCAAGCTCTATTCTTTAGACTAGACTCAATCCTTAGTTCCAGAAATCAAACTTAATCTGAAAAATGCGAATGCAAATGCAACTATGTTTTTGTGAAGTATTTTTTCTGAATTTTACTCATTTTTTTGGATTTTAAGGCTTTTGTAATTTTTATGACTTTTAGGACTTTGTGATTTTTTTATGGATTTCCTGAATTTTATAAACAAGTTTTTGTACATGAATTTTACAAGATATATTTTATTTGGGTTAAATATCTAATGTATTTTACAGATTTTATCTACAAGGGATTTTATAAGGATTAAATGATTTTTACACATGTTTTAATAAATAGGATTTTAAATAAGTTTTATACAATTTTTAAATACATATTTTAAATACATATTTTAATTACAAGTTTTAAGCATATTTTACTTATTTACAAAGATTTTATAAATAATAAATATATATAAATGGATTTTAAATTAACCCTTACCCACTTTTATGGATTTTATAGATATATAAAATACATAAAAGTACAAGTTATGGAAAAAAGTATATATACAATATATATGCACCCCCTATACTTAGCTTGTGCTATGTCCTCATAGTGTCAAAAGAGAAAAAGGAGGACATAACTCGTGCTAAGTAAAAGTGAATGAAGAAGAATAAAGAGTACAAGTCAGTCAACCCCCCCATACTTACAATCAGGTCATCGTAAGTATAACAGAAGAGCAAAAACGAGGTGACTGAGTAAAAAGAATATTCAACGAAGAAACAAAAGAAATAAAGAAAATGAAATCATCGAAATCACTCGGTCCCCCCTATACTTAGGATAAGGCATCCTAAGTATAGAAAAGATTGTAGCCAAAAATCGGAGACCATTGATTTGTGAAAAAGAAAGGATATACAAAAGAATCGGAACAAAATATAAAACGTCAATCAGCGAACAATCGGTCCCCCCTATACTTAGGATCTGGTATCCTAAGCATAGAAGACGAGCAAAAATGGGGACGATTGTGGTCTACGAAGAATTTACAAGTGTTATGGATCTCTAGAATCGAATGGCTCAAAAGCATTTGTACAGGATGAGATGAAGTGAAAGGATGATCATGAATCCTATACAAAATAGATCACTTCAGTACGGGTCAGATAATCAGTAGTCCCGACGAAGTGCTTCAACATCTGCCCGTTAACCAGGGTCATACTGAATTTTCTGCTTTTTATGTGCGTATTGATCCTTGGCTGAAAAAGTAGAGCCTCCTCTGTAAGTGAACTTTGTACATGGCATAGCTCTCTTTTTTGAAATATGCATCTCTGGAGTCGGACTACAGAAGGTGTCTATATGTGTAAGCATTACACCATCCGACTCTCTACGCTGAATAGATTATATGATCTGTGAAATGTAATCAATTGACTCTTATGTTGTAATATGTGTACTTTCAATCTGCGGCACTGAGATGTCTACTGCAAGTGACTGCTCATCTGAATCTGATATGAAATATGTCTATGTAATCATCTAAAGAACTAGGTACCAGGTGATCTACTCTATCCTCGTGTAGGATGTCGTGGGTATCAAAATAAACGATCTCAAGATCAGGAAACCGTGTCTCATCTATGTGCTACCAATCTTCTGCAAGACTGGTGTCCTCTAAAGTAAATGACAATATTGATCTAGGACTGCTACATACTCTTTCCATCTCAATGTGTATCTCTCCATTTTTTTGTGCGGAATGATATTGTCCCAGCATCATAATCAAAGAGTGCTCTTGCTGTCTGCAAAAAGGGTCTCCCGAGAATGATTGGAGCAAGGTGTAACGATGTAGGGCATGTCATGTCAAGGACAATAAAGTCCACTGGAAACTACGAGCCCTGAACGGTCAGGATAATGTTCCTTAGTACACCTCTAGGTCTCTTTACAGATCGATCTACAAACTAAAGTATCGCTCGTGATTTATAGAGAGAACTGAAGCAGCTCCCACCACTCTAGTTAATTTAGTCAAATTAATGCTCAAATTAATTAAGAATGTTCGTTGCAGTCGGATAATGAGAGCAGTTCAAAAACCACTTTTAATTAAAGCAAGTTAATTTCGAGCGGTAAATTTTTTTTTACTTGGGCAAGCCCAAGGTCGAACTCAGGGAGGCAACTGTCTCTTTAGGTAAATTTTTAGCAAAGTCCAATGTTTGATTTTTGGGGAATATTTTTTTTGGTCTTTTTCGGTTTTTTTATGCAAGACACATGCAAAATCTAGCAAGTTTACATATTAATTCAGAAATGTGATCAAATCAAGTGAAAAATTACGAAACTTGGCCAGATGATGAAATGAAATGAAATTAGACTACACTATTTTTTTTGGAATTTTCTTACACTAAATAAAATTACTATGAATTAAAAATGAATGCATAGTGATTTTAACCAAATTAATCTTAATAAATATCAAATCACAATATTTTTGGGAATAAAAATTATCCTAGATAGATCTGAAGGTGAGGAATCCAGGAAAATTATCAAACCTAAATTTGATATGAAATGATCCTATCAAAAATTAATTAAAGAAACCACTAAATGAATTATTTAGGCCTTAAGATTCGTGCAAATGATATGAAATTTTTTATGCAAGGTAAAGCTAATTATCTTAGATCTAATGTGATTTTTGGGGTATTTTTGGAGTCACAGAGAAATTACTATCAATTAAAAGGCATAAATGGGCAGAATATAGCAGAAATGAACCAATTAATTAATAGGAAAATCGACTTATATTACAAAAATATGTCACATCTCACATAATGAAGAGGACAATGTAAGCTACACAATACAATTTTCCAAACTGATAAATGAATTAATATGAATGCCTAAATATGTGTGCAAAGACAAGGGTATAAATGCAATTACAAGAATTAAAATTGCTGAAAATAAAACATGCTGACAGGGACTAATATGCAATTACCTATAATGTAGAGGGGGTGGATGCAATTTCTCCACGGGACAGGTGCTCCTCACGTGGGGTCACTTGGCAGGGACTGAAATGTAATTTTGAGAACCTTCAGGGGCCTCGATGCAATTTTCCCAGGACACAGGATCACGTGAGGGGTCTTAGGCTCGGTGGTCTGTGGAGGCTCGGAGCGAGGCTTGGGCGGCTTTGGAGGTTCGGATCTAGCTAAGAGTTGCTTCGGTTGATCCGAGCCTAAAGGTCGGGGAAGAGGCTCGGATCGGGCGACGTGGACGGATCTAGACCGTGGGATCAAAGATGATCCAACGGTGATGAAATGCTGGTGCTTGGCGTGTCTTGACCTATTGGATCACTATCGATCCAACGATCCTTGAAGCTCGATGTAGAGGGCTACGTGGACGACCGAGCGCCGCTGGATCAGGATGAATCCAACAGCCCTCGGATGCTCTGGAGGTTGGCGACATGGATACCTCTTGTCCGTTCGATCAAGAGGATCGAACGACTATCGGCTATCGTCCCAACGGCCCTCCGCCTCCTACGACGGAGAGAGCTGGGCTCCGGCGAGGCTGGCCTAGCTCTGCCTCTTCCTCCCGTCGTCGGCGAAGGACGCCAGAGGCTTTGGCGTAGCTCGGAAGGATCGTGGAGGGGTGGCAAAGCATCCGGCGGTGTTGGCTGAGGCTGGAGTGACCTGGAGGCCACTGGAAATGGAGCTCGAAGATGCGCCGGTGAGGTCTCCGACCAATCAAATAGATGGTACCTGCAGGGGGTTAGAAGCTAGCCGAAGCACGCATTTTGACCGTGGAGTGTCGTAGAGTGAAGTGCGAGGCCTATAGAGTAGTGGGGGTGACCGGTGGTCGAGCTTCGCTCAGGTGGCGGAGTTGGCGTCGGTGGAAGATGAAGTCCCTCATCGGAGGAGACTAATGGTAGCACAAAGATCAGAGCTCCTTCACGGAGCTCGGGGGTGATTTGCGGAGCACGAAGATGCTCGTGAACGAAGAATTAAATCGGAGAAGGAGAAGGAAAAAGAAGAAGAAGATTGGGGGAGAGATGGAGGAGTCTACCTGGGGTCAGAAGCTCCAGGGGAGCTTCCAGGTCTTCGCTCGAAGGCCGGTAGGAAGACTTGAGCTCGTGCAGCGCCTTGGAGTAGCTGCGACACAGCGGTGGTCGGCCGTGGATCTCGCCGGAGGGATACTCGATCATCGCTCAACCTAGGATCAAATCGCTATCACCAATCTGACGGTGGGAGCTCGGAGTCACTCTCCGTGGTGGCGGATGGGGGTAAAAGTGGCCGAAGGTGTCTAATTTATAGGATGAGGGTGACGGCAGGGATGGCTAGGAGGTGGTGTTCGTGGATGTCGTGGAGTGACTCTGAGGGTTGTCATGGAGATCGAGGGGGCTGGCGAGGATGATGGATGAGTGGGCTCCATCATGGTGGCGTCAGTGGTTAGAGAAGGTGGTCGGCGTGGAGCTGAAAATAGAAAGGGGGCAGCCCCTTGCGCACGGTGGAGAATGTGGGCGCAGGGCGTGCGGAGGTTGATGATGACGTCTCGACCATCGGATCTTGCGATCCAACGATCCAGATGGAAGCACAGATCGACGCCTGAGATCAGATCTAAGGCGTGACATCGGAAGGCTCTGCACACACCACGTGTCGTGCTGAGGCTGCGGCGCTAACGGGTGGCTGAGATGGACTCAGGGGTTTGATCGGATGGTTGAAATCAATTGCGGTGATGAACAATGAAGATAAAGGTGCCTAGAGCGAGATCGAAGGGCGCACAGAGTGCCACGTGGTGGACTCTGGGCGAAGCGCGAACGAGCGATGCGGATGAGATCCAGGGAGTGATCTGAAGGCGGGGAAATGGGTATGCATGGCGATGAACGGGTTGTTGGATCAAGATAAAAACCCAAAGGTCCAGGGCGCAGGTGGACTGGTCAAAGGGAACGGGTCGCATGGCGCAATCAGAGAGCGCTACGTGGCCAGCTGTGAGTGGCTGAACAAAAAAATAAGATTAGAGGAAGAAGGAGGCCGAGTTTGGAAAAACTCATCTACAACTTTCATGTTGACCAAAAACGAAGATGAGGTCAAATATGATACAAAAATACAAGAATACAAATATGCATATGTATAGTATACAAGGAGGCCCAAAAACCCAACTTTTTCCTACGAGGTCCGAATTGAATGAAATTAGTCTCATTTTGAAGGTCTCTGAATGTATATTCATCTAGAGGTGAGTAGACCTAATTTGGAGTTTGTAAGAGAGAGATATGGGCATTCTAAGGTCCAGAGGGTTTGGGTCTTTATTGGGTATTTTACAAAAGAGAACTCTAGCCTCCTTCCCTATATTATTAACTAATGGTGTTCACACTATAAGGAAGGTGTTGTTTTATTTTAGAGGGGATAAAATACAAGTGAATAGGTGGATATTTTATAGTAAATTTTACGCAAGGAGTGGTTTATTATTTGGATGCAAAGATGAATGCTAAAATGCATATTTTGTGGATTGATGCATGAATGCTATTTATGCAAGATAAAGGGAAATATGAAGCAAAATACCCGGAGACAAAGTTCTATTTTCAACTTTAAGAGTGATGAATCACAGATTCATCAACCCCCTATACTTAAACCTTGCTCGTCCCCGAGCAACTAAAATGAAATGCAAGAGTGAAATGATTTTGGGTTCATACCAAGGTCTTGAACAAAAGTTGAAAATGGAGCTTGACTCAACCTTTGGATTAATTGTGTGGCGAAACCTCATTGGGACCTGAACTTAAGACCTAACAAACTTCAAGTTCCACAACTCTTCTATTCAAGACTCCTCAACAGTCAGGTCAGAACAAATCCTCAGACGTAAATTTCTGATGACTATGATTCTTACTTTTACTGTATATGTGAAATGTAACTCTCCACATCAGAAATGGCTCAGACCCAGCCTCCTCTAACAAGGTAACTCAAATAGCCCAGTCCAGTAACTCTTTCCTCGAGGAGTGGGGTATTCCCTTCTAAGTTCAAGTGCAACCAGCTCAAGAGGAGGGGGTAGAGAGAAGAATGGACGGTAGCCAGTGTAGCTACCTATCCCGGGATGCCTGACCAGTGTAGCCAAGTCATCCAACTGCATTTCTTTGCTAATATACATACTCTGACAGGTATTTTATTTTCACTTGGACCTGTCTGATTTTTTTGGAGTTTTTGCATTTTTTTGAACTATATACAAGGTGCATCATGTACATCAGGAGTTTTTCCTCTTGAGCCAGTAGATTATCCCTCTTTTAAAGCATTATTGCAACCCACAGCATCCTGTCCTTAGATGTCAACACCACCAGACTAGGTTGAGATGCACTACCCTCCCTAGAGGAGGACGGATGTTTCCACCCGTGTGCTACTCCAAGCTAAAGGATTCTACTTCCTCACCACCTCATCAATGAAGAGCTATGTGCATTGTGCTTGTCCAAGTTAGGTCACTGTCTATAAGAATCATGCATATGCACAAGATATTCTACTTATACTGATTAAGATGACATGTGAACATAGACTTGCGGACTCAAAGAATTAAGTCACTTGACCTGAGAAATCTTAACTCCAGCTCCTATAAGGTTCCTCTGAAATTAGGTGGATTAAGGTCAAATCAAGTCCATCCTCAATATCTACTCATAACTTGGTTCAGAACCCACTAGCTTTTCACCTTGCATATGCAAGATGTACAGATGAGATGTAGATGACATGCTATGTAGATACAAGACTCTTTTTCTTTCTTTTCAAATGCAGGGATGATATGCAAGAGTAAATAAGGAGCCTTTGAATTTTTCACATTTTTTTGGTATACTTCCTAAGTTACAACAATTTACAGGAGTATTATATAGATTATACAAGTGTATTTTACAAAAAAACTTCTCCAAATTTTACCCAGTCCATAATTATTATGAAATATATACAAAGGTACGTGAAAGTGATAGCTTTGGGTAAAGTATATATGTAATATATACACGCCCCCCCCTATACTTAGCGTGTGCTATGTCCTCAGAGCACGGAAAGCAAGGAAAAAGACATAGCTCGTGCTAAGTGTAAGAGAGCCCAAGAGAACAAAAAATGTAAAGAAGTCATCATGCCCCCCTATACTTAGGCTCTGGCAGCCTAAGTGTAGAAGAAGGTCAAAAATGGGGCGGACGAGGTCAAGAGGAGAAATGGATGAATATACAATATGGGCATCAGTCCCCCCTATACTTAGGCTCAGGTCAGCCTAAGTATAGGATGGAAGTGAGTATGAGGACCAACGTGATCTGGAGGATGTACAGGGACTCGACTCAAGTGGCTCATCCCCCCCCCATACTTAGGATCTGGTCATCCTAGGTATAGTCCAAGATGGTGATCAATGAAGCTGGGATGAGTTGCAAGAGTCGCAGGGGAGAAAGGAAAGAATGTACAGGAATGGTGGTATATACAAGTGAGGCGGTCTGAATCTTTCAAGATGCTATCGATGGCTAGAGTTCACTGCTGCAAGGTTTCATGCGTTGCTTGAGGTGTATTTGCTAAATCTGTCTCGCACATACAATCTCCTCAACATGGACTAATTGCTCATTGGATTCGACGAAGTGCTTCAACAGTTGTCCATTCACTAGGAATGTTGGTGCGCCATCTACGAGATCTGAGATCTCGACACATCCACTATCGTGCACCGTACGGACGATAAATGGGCCTGTCCACTTGGACTTCAACTTGCCTTGGAAGATCTTCAGCCTAGCATTAAACAACCATACCTTCTGTCAAGGAACAAAGGTCTTTCGTCTGATATATCTATCGTGCCAACTCTTAACCTTATCCTTATACACCAAACTGTTGTCATATGCGCGGTTTCTGATTTCCACAAGCTCATTCAGATTCATATCTCTCTACTTCTTCCCAAGATGTGTGTTCCAATTGACCTTCTTGATTGCCCATTATGATTTTTGCACTAGTTCTGCGGGCAAATAGCACTACTTTCCGAATACCATTCGGAACGGGGAGGTTCCTAACGGTGTCTTGTAAGCTGTCCTATACGCCCAGAGGACTTGATCCAAGATCTGAGACCAATCCTTCCTGTCTGGGCGGACAAGCTTTTGCAATATAGTCTTCACCTCCTGATTCGACACCTCAGCCATACCATTGGTCTGTGGGTGGTAAGGACTAGTGACACAGTGTTTGATATCGTAGTCCTTCAGGAGTTTATTCACCTCCTGATTTACAAAGTGGCTACCCACATCTGATATCATCATTTTGGGGATCCCGAACCTAGAGATGATGTGCTCTCTGATGAATTTACATACAGTCCTGTTGTATGCAGCTCGGGTCGGGATAGCCTCCACCCACCTGGATAGATAATCTACCGCAAGAAGGATGTACTCGAATTCGTGGCTAAGAGGGAATGGGCCCATGAAATCTATGCCCCGGGCGTCAAAGACATCACAAATGATGATAGGTTGCATCGGCATTTCATCCTTGAATCAACGGTTCCTCCCATTCTCTGGCATACTGGGCACGACTTCGCAAAGGTGTTGGCATTGTGAAACAGAGTTGGTCAGTAAAAGCCACACTGAAATACCTTCCATGCAGTCCTCTTCTGGGAGTGGTATCCTCCTGCCTCCAAGCTGTGGCATAAAGAAAGGACACTCTGGTATTCCTCCTGAGGAATACACCGTCTCCAGACACAATCCGACCCTTCAAAGAAAAGAATCGGATCCTCCCAATGGTAGTGTCTAGCGTCCGACTTCAGTCGGTCGATGTGGCTCTTGGGCCAACCTTTGGGAACCTTATTGGAGACAAGATAGTTCACGATGTTGGCATACCATGGGAGTGAGTCGATAACAAAAATCAACTCGTCAGGGAAGGAGTCTCGAATTGGTGAATCCTCGGAAGTATTGATATCTTCGAGACAAGAGAGATGATCGGCTACTACGTTCTTCTTTCCAGGTTTATCACAAATGTCCAAATAAAACTCTTGGATAAGCAAAATCCACCGAAGAAGACGCGCCTTCGCGTCCTTCTTCTCCATCAAGTATCGTAGCGCCGTGTGGTCGGTGAACACGATTACCTTGGATACAATTAAATGAGATCTGAACTTGTCCAAGGCAAACACTACCGCAAGCATCTCCTTTTCCGTAACTGTATAGTTACATTGAGCTGTATCAAGAACTTTGCTTGCGTAGTGAATTGCAAACGGGACGCCATCCCTCCTTTGTCCTAACACAGCCCCAACAACAAAATCTGAGGCATCCGTCATGATCTCAAAAGGTAGAGACCAACGTGGGGCTTGTAGGATCGAGGCGTCCATGATCATTCCTTGTAATAGCTTAAAGGCCTCAAGACATTTTTTACCAACAACAAACTCCAAGTCTTTTCCTAAAAGCTCAGTTAGCGGTCGGGCAATCTTAGAAAAAATCCTTGATGAATCTCCGATAAAATCTGACATGCCCAAGGAACGACCGCAACTGCTTAATGTTGGTTGGTGGCTGGAGTCGTCTGATCACATCCACCTTGACAGGGTCAACCTCCATTCCTCTCTTGGAGATGACGTGCCCCAATACAATGCCCTCCGTCACCATGAAGTGACTTTTCTCCCAAGAGAGAACCAGATTGACCTCACAACAACGTTTGAGGACTCGGTCCAGATTCCTAAGGTAGGAATCGAAGGAATCGCTATGGACCGAGAAGTCGTCCATGAAGACTTACAGGAATCCACCGACCATTTCGGCGAATACAGCAATCATGCATCTTTGAAAAGTACCTGGAGCATTGCATAACCCAAAGGGCATGCGCCTGAAAGCATAGGTACCAAAGGGGCATGTGAACGTGGTCTTTTCCTGGTCCTCTGGAGCTATGGCTACTTGATTGTAGCCCGATAACCCATCCAAGAAATAGAAGAACTCTTTCCTCGCTAGTCTCTCTAGGATCTGATCAATGAATGGTAAGGGGAAATGATCCTTCTTCGTCGCGGCATTCAAGCGTCTATAATCCACACAGATGTGCCACGACGTGGGCACTCGTGTCACGATCTCCTCTCCGTCCTCGTTGGTAGTCGTCTGAATTCCCAACTTTTTCCGGACCACATGGATTGGGGCCACCCATTTAGAGTCGGAGATGGGATAAATAAAACCCATGTTGCACCATTTCTCTATCTCCTTCTTCACTACCTCTCGTAAATCTGGATTCAAATGACGTTGGAATTCACCAGAGGGGTTGGCTTCATTCTCCAAGTAGATATGGTGCGAACACAGAGCGGGATTTATCTCGTGGAGATCTGAAATGCTCCAGCCTATTGTCTTGCGGTTTTTCTCTAGGATCTCTAGCAAGCAAGATTCCTGCTCCTCGGTCAATCACAAACTGATGATGACCGAAAATTTCTTGTCCTGACCCGCAAAGAAGGCGTATTTCAGTGTTGTGGGTAAAGGTTTGAGCTCATGTAAGGTGTGATCGTCTAGGAAATATGGCTCAATCGAATCTAGTTCGGTGTTGGAAGTGGTTGGATCTTTCTCTGTAATTGCTGCCACCAAGTTAGTCGGCTCTAGAGTTGGATCGTCAAAGGTCTCCATGCAATCGGCAAAAGCCACGTCCGAGTCGTCATCCTTATCTTCCAATTGTCCTAAAGGGGGAAGGACTGACAGGCCCAGCTGGGCCTCTAAGTCATCGAAGATGTAGGGAGATGTAGGTTTCGAGCTGTACTCGTCTCTGAGGACCTCGCAAACTGACTCATGCACGGGATCATCTCTGGAAGGGAGGGACTCATCGGTGATGGCTGGATTCTGTCTCCATGGCCCAACTGTGTCTACATGATTGCAATCTGCTTCGGTTGAAGAGTACTCAGTGCTGGATTCGGAATCCGGTCTCTACCATCTAGTTTGCTTCATGTCAAGTTCCTCATCTCCACCTGGAGTTTGGAACTGGATCTTCCCGATCTTATAATCAAATAAGGCCCCCGCTGTCCTGAGGAAGGGCCTACCTAAGATGATCTGGGAGTCTCTCCAATTACGATGGGTTTCCATATCTAGGACAGTGAAGTCCACCATGTATTCTTGACCCTCGAATTTGATTACAACATTCATCTATTCTCCTTGGGACCTCTTGGTTGATATATCAGCGAACTGCATGAGGGCTCTAGATTTCCTAAGAGGTCCGAGATTAAGCCACTCATAGAGGGTTGTAGGCATTAAGTTAACTGAGGAACCGTTGTTTAGGAGAGTGCGTGCAAATGCAATGTTATCTACATGACTCACCATATAATGCGCACCCATGTCTCTTCGTTTCCTTGGAAACGAGTTCTTTATTGCACAAGTTGTGGCTACTGACAGAACGTGTTTTTCAACACAGCTTTTGGTCTTCCTGCTAACCCTAGTAGGTGTGCATCTCACCTTAAGGTACTTCTGAAATGCAGGAGTCATTTCCATGTACTGGTCAAAGGGAATTGTGACCTTGATGTATTTGTTGCAGAACTCTACCATCTCAGGGTCATCTTTTTGGATTTTCTTTCATTTTCTTCTTTCTACCCTTAAGAGATCGGGGGAAAGGGATTATTGACTCTAACTCATGTTCTGAAACTGAAATGTTTTCATTGAAAGCTGGAACTGAGTTCTGTACAAGACTCGGACTCTGAAACAGACTCGGACTCTAACTATGACTAAAAGAAAAATGCTGTGGCGAAACCGGTGATGCATCTTCCACAACTTCTGGACGATCCTCCTCAGATGGAGGTGCGGGCTCTTCATCGGTTTCGTCAGACTCTTTGCTGGTGCGGGTTTGCTGCTTCGAGACCCAGAAGTCCTCTTCTTCTGCCGGTGGTGGTGATGGTGGTGTTGCTCCTCTCTTCCTCCAAGTTCTCCTCAGGTAGAGACTTGGTGGCTCCTTCCTTCGGTGCCTGTGCCCGATCAGGTATGGTCACGGTCCTTCCGCTCCTGAGGGACATATGATTCACATTATCATACAAAAGGATCTAATGTTCAGATAAAGAGTTATCTGAATAGTTTACCTGATCACGAGGTCGGTTCTGGACTTGGGTTAAGCTATTCAGGTTGGCCTGAACCTGGGCAGGAATCGGGGTCTTTGGCACCATTTTTTGATCCTGGGTATGAGAGACATGATTCAGATCGGTTCTCATATACAGATAGTCATTCTGGATCTGTTGGACCCTATCAGATAGGGTCTGGATCGCCAAGGTGAGAGACTCCAATTTGGTGGGCTGGGCTGGTTGATGCTGACTTGCAGCCGAGGTTCTATATTGGCCCTGCTAGCCATGCCGATACTGCTGCTGCGGGTGGGATGGTGTCGGGCACTCCTGGCCTGAGTGGAATGTGTGTTGCTGCTGTTGGTGATGCTGAGGCTGGTACCCTCGTTCGTGTCTGGACTGAACAAAGCATGGTGCGGGGACGGAGCTGGTTTCCTGGTACGTTGGGGCAGGTCAGTGAGGCTGATCGTTCCCCATCCCCGACAGTCTACTAATGGGGTCACGGCTGTACCACAGCCCGTTGATCTCGAACACCTGCGGAGGCTCCTCGTATCCGGTCTCCACTTGTGGGGGTGCATGATGGTCCTGTTGGGTGTAAGTTTGATCCTCCACCCAGCCACTCTGAGGCCCCGGTGCCTGTTCCTGTACGAGATTAACTCGGTGTACAGGTGCAGGCGGTGCAGAAGGGGCAGGTAGCTTCGTCTTAGCTACCTTCTCAGTAAGTTCCTCCACTTGCTTCAGCAGACGTGAGAGAGACTCAAGGTCAGTGACCCTCTTGTGGATCTGCTCAACCATAGTTAACTTGTCAGCGATCATCCCCATGTTGGGGATGAGGTCCTCTGTCAGATCCGCTACAGTCCTCCTAGTTGTCTCGTTGGATAGGAGCGAGGGAGACAACTGATAGGCCCTGGTGTCCTGCGACCTGCCTGTTTCTGCCATCTGCTCTAGTATCTTCCATACAGCATTCTCGTTCTTGTTCAGATAGCTTCCTCCGCAGGCGGCACTGACTAACCCCTACATCTCTGGGGTCATGCCACAGAACAAGGTCTGGACTAAGATCGCCTTAGAAATGCCATGGCAGGGACATTTCTGAATTAGGTCATTTAACCTATCCTAGGATTCATGGAATAGTTCACTGGGTCCCTGGGATAAACTAGCGATCTGTGTTCTCATTTGATTGGTTCTATTGAGAGGGTAGAACTTCTTCAGGAATAAGTCCTTGAACTGCATCCAGGTTGTACATATCACCCCTAGGTTCTTCAGCCAATGCACTGCCTTATCTCCTACGGCAAAAGGGGTGGCCTTCAGTCTAATGTAATCCTGCCCAACCTTAGGATGACTAAGGTTGTTGCAAACCATCTCGAAGTCTAGGAGGAAGGCATATGATTCTTCATGGGCATTTCCGTTGAACTTCGGTAGCAGTCTAAGGAAGTGGGGCTTGAGCTTGAATGCTTCTGGGGGAACTGCTGCTGCCAACCAACTATGCATCTCGTTCTCCACTGGGTTGTAGGCATCAACCATTGGCCGGTCGATTCCTCCTGCTGCAATAATCTGTCCCATTCTAGTTGTGAGATCTGCATTTTATTATTCGGCTGTAGCAAGGCGATTAAGAATCTATCGCAATGGGTCCTCATCTGGTGGCTGCTTTAGGTGGCGTCGTGTCCTCTAGTCCTGGGTATGAAACATGGTCTGTGTCAGAGGACAAATCAAGGAAGGGATTCTTACCGAGGTGATGGTCTTCCTCGGTAAGCTCGGAGGAGAGGAAAGGGTTGGTTTGAGAGTAACCACCCTGGGTGTGAGGGAACCAGAACTCAAGAGGGTCATGAGTCCTGGGTGGTCCAAGGTGCGCTTGGGCCGGTGAAATGGAGTTTCGTGGGGGGTTCAAAGAGAGATTGGTGAATAAAGAGTCGATATCCCCCCAGTCACTCATCTTGATTAGGCGAGAAGAATCGGGAGTCCTAAGTGAAGATAGGATTTGACTCCTACCTGAAGTAAACAATTCAATCCAAGACCATGGGTTCACACTCATCACAGTGAAGGACTCGAAATCGAGTCCAATTAATATTGTTACTTTTAAGTGTGATTTTTCAAGCAAGATAGTAAGGATTACGCTGCCTAGAGGGAAGTCGGCTCAGAGTCGGATGCGTCTTCCCTGTTTAACTTGTCGCCTACGATACCGCTGGTCCTTCCTTTCTTCGCTCATATCCCAAGTTGATGGATTTAAAGACATACCCCTATCTACCTGCAAGCAGGAGGGAGGCTGACAAGGCCGGAACTTCACCCCGGAGGGTTACTGGCAACTTGTCACGAAGTACTGCAATTTCACCCCTATCTACCTGAGACAGGCGGAGGCTACTTGGTACTAGTCAGTGAACCTTAATAAATTCAAATTGTGATATTTGCTAGGATTAGTCAGAACATTATATGGAAGGTGGGGATTTGGGCTCTGCCTTAAGGTATTCACACACACTCAAGTACCCTCACTCAGCCTAAAAACAAGGTCGGGGATTAGTCTCCCGCAAACAGATTTTCTAATTTTATTATTTTTTTGGGTCAATAATGTTAGCAGTCCCGGTTTTAAGTTAAGTTCTCACTTGTTAGTCCAACCACATAGCACAACTATCATCCAGTCCCAATTTCCATTTAATTTAAGTTTGAAAAAAACAGAGGGGGAAATCGAGAAAAGCCGATGCACGAAAAACGATGGTGCTTATGCTGAGTAGAGAATACTTACAGTGATCCCTTCGCTTTTATGTAGGATGCAGAATAGAATTGAGATCTTTTACACTCTAATGCAAATGCAAGCGAAAAACAAATCTGCTCCTAGACAAGCAGTTCTATTAGCGAGTGAAGCACAGGTTATTTTGACTAGATCTACGGTCTAATGTGTCTTTTAAGTGTATTGTGTGGTCCTAGAAATTTATGAGCACAAGCAAATCCTAGAGTGGCTCGAGGAGCCACTAGTGCAAGCCTAATCTACAATTCAATCCACACAGCACACGGGGACGCAGTTCCACTATCTTTACACACGCGAGAACCCAAACGGGAACTGTTGGAAAGGATACAAAAAAAGAAATGAATAAAAATACAAGTTCTCTCGAATCACTCAAGAAATTAAAATGCAGGCTCCTCGAAGCGTCTTCGACTCCTCGCATTCCTCGCACAGAAATAATTTGAGGTCAGATAGAGAACAACTCGAAAAATACAAAAATTAAAGGACAGAAAATATTCATAAGAAAACCGGGGGTCAAACTACCCGGGGATAGAAAATCAAAAAGTCAGAAATTACTGCAAATTAACCTAAGCCGTGCCTCCCCGGCAATGGCGCCATTTTGAAGCGACTCCCACCACCCTAGTTAATTTAGTCAAATTAATGCTCAAATTAATTAAGAATGTTCATTACAGTCGAATAATGAGAGCAGTTTAAAAATCACTTTTAATTAAAGCAAGTTAATTTTGAGCGGCAAAAAATTTTTTTACTTGGGCAAGCCCAAGGTCGAACTCAGGGAGGCAGCTGTCTCCTTAGGTAAATTTTTAGCAAAGTCCAATGTTTGATTTTCAGGGAATATTTTTTTTGGTCTTTTTTTGTTTTCTTATGCAAGACACAAGCAAAATGTAGCAAGTTTACAGATTAATTCAGAAATGTGAACAAATGAAGTCCAAAAATTACGAAACTTGACAAGATGATGAAATGGGATGAAATTAGACTACACTAATTTTTTTGGAATTTTCTTACACTAAATAATATTATTGTGAATTAAAAATGAATGTAGAGTGATTTTAATCAAACTAATCTTAAAAAAATCTCAAATCACAATATTTTTGGGAATAAAAGTTATCCTAAATTTTGATGTGAAATGAACCTATTAAAAATTAATTAAAGAAACCACTAAATGAATTATTTAGGTCTCGGGATGTGTGCAATTGAGATGAAATTTTTATGCAAGGTAAAGCTAATTATCCTAGATCTAATATGATTTTTGGGGTACTTTTGGAGTCACAGAGAAATTACTATCAATTAAAAGGCATAAATGGGCAGAATATAGCAGAAATGAACCAATTAATTAATAGGAAAATCTACTGACATTACAAAATTATGCCACATGTCACATAATGAAGAGGACAATTTAAGCTACACAATGCAATTTTCCAAACTGAAAAATGAATTAATATGAATGCCTAAATATACGTGCAAAGACAAGGGTATAAATGCAGTTACAAGAATTAAAATTGCTGAAAATAAAACGTGCTAACAAGGACTAATATGCAATTACCTATAATGTAGAGAGGGTGGATGCAATTTCTCCACGGGACATGTGCTCCTCACGTGGGGTCGCCTAGAAGGGACTGAAATGTAATTTTGAAACCCTTCAGGGGCCTCGATGCAAATTTCCTAGGATACACGTGTGGATCATGTGAGCGGTCCTAGGCTCGGTGGTCTTCGGAGGCTCGGAGCAAGGTTCGGGCGGCTCTGGAGGTTCGGATCTAGCTCGGAGTTGCTTCGGTTGATCCGAGCCTAAAGGTCGGGGAAGAGGCTCGGATCGGGCGATGTGGACGTATCTAGACCGTGGGATCAAAGATGATCCAACGGTAATGAAATACTTACGCGTGGCGTGTCTTGACCCGTTGGATCATGATCGATCCAACGGTCCTTGAAGCTCGATGTAGAGGGCTACGTGGACGACCGAGTGCCGTTGGATCAAGATGAATCCAATGGCCCTCAGATGCTCTAGCGGTTGGCGACGTGGATGGCTCCTGGCCGTTCGATCAAGAGGATCGAATGGCTGCTGGCTGTCATCCCCAACGGCCCTCCGCCTCCTACTGCGAAGAGAGCTGGGCTCCGGCGAGGCTGGCCTAGCTCCGCCTCTTCTTCCCGTCATCGGCGAAGGACGCTGGAGGCTCTGGCATAGCTCGGAAGGATCATGGAGGGGTGGCGAAGCGTCCGGTGATGTTGGTTGAGGCTGGAGTGACCTGGAGGCCACTGGCGATGGAGCTCAAAGATGCATCAGTGAGGTCTCCGACCGATCAAATATATGGTACCTGCAAGGGGTTAGAAGCTAGTCGAAGCACGCATTTTGACCGTGGAGTGCCGTAGAGTGAAGTGTGAGGCCTATAGAGCAGTGGGGGTGACCGGTGGTCGAGCTCCGCTCAGGTGGCGGAGCTGGCTGATGAATCCACATTTCATTATCTTTATTCTATCATTTTGGCATCAAAAACCCTAGCAAATGCCTGTAAATAGCCTTAAATAGAGCATCTTAGCATTCATGCATGTGCATCCAATTAATGTATAAAATACTATAATTAAAGCCAAAATTATAGAATAAATAAAAGAAAATAAAAAGAATAAAATATTGTAAATATTTTATGACCCAAAACCCCGAGACCTAGGCATCTTGATGAATAGGTCGACCAGGAATAAAGTAGAGGGAGATAAGGGTCAAATACCTATATTATTCTATTCATTCTTTATTTATTTTGGGACCTATTTTTGGTTCCACTTTTTATACATCAAATAAAGAAACTTTGTACATAAAATTTGTAGATAATTTTATAAAGAAAAATACAAAATTTATTTCACTGAAAAGTAATGTACAGATAAAAAGTTATGGTCTGAGTAAAAATCCAGAATCCCAACTTCCCAGACCCGTATCTCACAACTGAAAACTCCAAATGCAGCAAACTCACCTTTAATTGTATATAGAATAAAATAAGCTATTTAATGGTGGTTTCGCATTTGGCGGAGCTACGTTTGAAAGTTGAATTTTGGACCCTCATTGTATATTTGTACTGATTAAAATATTTAATTTATTATGTATTCATTATTTTTATATTTTTATATTTTTATAACTTTGTAAATATTACTTATAATAATTATGTACATTAAAATCAGAATAAAAATGCAAAGAAAACTCAAAATAAAAATATTTGTAAATAAAATACACAGGTATTATACCTGTAACCATACCTATACAACACACTCTTATATTTTATTAAATATACCAAACAATTCAGAAAAATGAAATAAAAATATATTTACATGTATAATAGTATTTTATAATTTTATAAAATCAGAAACAAAAACAATAAAATTAAAATACACAGAATAAAAATAAAAGACTAAAAGATATAGGTATTATACCTATAAAGGGCTAAAAAGTAAACTCATAAAAATATACCTCATAAAATAGATTAAAAATCATATTAAAATACTACATAAAATAATAAATATTTTTTATTTTATAACCATGATTTAATAAAATCATTTTCAATTTTAAAACCAATTTTTAAAACTTTTTCGCAGGGTTTTTCCTGGTTGGTCCACGTGGACCAACCGGGAGGTAGTCAGCATTGACCCTAGGTCAACTACCTGCCCTCCCCCGCCTGCCTCCTGTCAGACCTGGGTTTTCACCCACTTTTGTCGAGATTTTCCAGCCGCACCTTGCATTTTTTCGTAGTGATTTCTTCACATCTTTTCATCCTCGTTATGCAGTGAATCACGCCCAAGCGAAACCTTGGGCTTTGGATCACTGTGGCGATCAGGGCACCTTGATCTTTGGGGCTCCTCAACCACTTGGTCAAACTGCATAAAATGGAGCCCCAACTTTGTATTCAATTTCGAGTCCCTTCGGCCCACCCCTCTCTGCCTCTCTCGTGCTCTGTGGCTTCCTGGAGGTGACAGCTCCGCCGCAAGCCCTTCAACCAAGGCGTTCGAGGTCGGAGGCGTCTCCACCACCTCCCGCAACACCGGCGGTCGAGGTATCGTTCCTCCTCTGGTTCCGGCCATTGAGGACCACTTCATCCATTTATTTTTTGTTCTTTAGCTTAGCCTTAGTCGTAGGAACGAAAGCCCTCAAGAAATTTTGAGATTCATTGATTCATCCGCCCAATTCCATCTCCTCGCCGGAGCGCAACTCCGGCCGAGATCCACCCCACTGCTTCGCGCCGCCTCTTCGCCTCTGCGGGGTCCAGGCAACTTGCCCTGGACCCTCTCACTTTGTTTTGCAGGTCAAAGCGCTTTGACTAGCGCCTGGGAGCTATTTTGGCACTCGTCGGAGCTCAGCCGAGACCCCCAGCTCCACCGACCACCCGCGAGCACCCCGGCCTTCGCCGTGGCATTCTGACGCCCCCAGGAGGAAGAGGAGACCCCCAGGAGCCTCCACGTCCATTTTGACGCCCAACCGCCACCGGAGGACGGAGATCTAGCGCAGTGAAGCTCGCCCTCGCCGGCGCTCGTCGGTGTTCTTGGTCCTTGCCTCCCAACCGTCGGATCGAGGAGAGTCTCCAGATTGCACAGCTACCGTTGGATGGAGCAACGTTCGCCACCGTCGGATCTTCTCCCAACGATCTAATCTTCGCCGTCCAACGCGAAGCGTCATCGGCCATTGGATCCGCGCCACATGTCAAGTGAAGAACCCAGCGCCGTTGGATCACCTCAGCGAGGGATTTTTGCAAGTATACCCTCACTATTTTTGTAATTTTCTTTTAGTCCTGAAATTTTATTTAGCAGTTTAAATATTTTGTAAATTTTGCAAGTAGGCCCATAGACTTTTCGTATTTACACATAGGTCCTCTACCATGTCACCTCACGTGACCTGTACACGTGAGGTGCGGGCATTTTGCATTGAGGCCCTCGGCCCTTTTAGTATTTCATTTTAGTACACGACTTGTATATTGAGTGTTAACTTTTTGGAGAAATTTCATGTAGCCCCCCAGAGGTTTCTGATATTACACTTAGGTCCCTGCCAAGCGCGTGCAAGTCACGCGCCCTGGTGGGTGATTTGCGCCGACACCCCTGTGGGTCTGTGTATTTGTATTTAGTCCATAAATTCGAATATTAAGTTCAATATTTTGTGGAAAATTGCTTAGATGCCCCTGGACTTTTGGATATTTGCATATATAACCCTGCTAGGCTGTGATATTTTTGTGAACTTGTCTTATTTATTTGGAGCCTCATTTTAATTCGAAAAATTCTCAAAAATTAAACTTAAGCTCCTGTGTGCTTGTACTTTAACGCCATATTTTTAGTTTTTGATTTTTTTTCATTTTAATATTTATTAAAAATCAAAAACATGCTTTTTGCCTACTGTCTAGCTTAGATAATACCAAAAAATAGTAAAATACCTTAAAAAATTCCAAAAACATCCCCTACTATCTATTTTAACATATTTTAGTGTCAGTCCAAAAATCACTAAAAATCTCAAAAGAAAAACCTTAAAAATTTAAAAATACTCAAAAACTTCAAAATAATATATAAAATCATAGAAAACTCAGAAAAATGTAAACTCAAGTTCTGTAGTCTCATGTTTTTATTATCTTTATTTGAAAAATAGTTGGGAATAATTTTGTGGCTGTTTTGTATTTTTAATGCACATTTTACCCTCAGCTAGTAGCTATTTCACTGTTTTGGTTTGTTTCAGTGTTTAAAAATACCCAAAATGTTTTAAAAAATACCCAAAAATCATAAAACAGTAAACAAATTATAAAAATACCAAAAAGATTTTATTTCTGAATTTTTGGGTATTTTTGCATACTTTTATAAATATTTTATCACCCCTTGTATCACATTGTTTTTATATTCCATTATTGAAAAAGAAAGAAATATAAAATATAAAATTAGAAAAATTAGAAAATTAAAAATCAAAATACAAAATTAAAAATTAGAAAAATATTAAATTAAAAACACACAAAAATATTTGGTTGCATAGTGTAGACAACACTCACCTTCACTCACACACATTTATTTGATCTGCCCTGTTTGCTCCCTAAGTTCGAACTCTCTGCATACTTGTCCTATACATCTTTTGTGCAGAGTTAAAAATAAATTTTAACTCCACATTTATTTCTAGTTGTTGATCTATAGTATGGGTTAATTGTTGATTTTAGTTGATATTTAGTGTGGTCAACACACCGATTGAGTTCCCGCTTTGTGTGGAACTTACGACCACCGAATCTTGGCAAAATCACTGGCATCGGTGGAATATGAAGTCCCTCTCGGAGGAGACTAATGGCAGCGCGAAGATCAGAGCTCCTTCACGGAGCTCGGGGGATAATTTGCGGAGCACGAAGATGCTCGTGAACGGCGAATTAAATCGGAGAAGGAGAAGGAAAAAGAAGAAGAAGATCAGGGGAGAGATGGAGGAGTCTACCTTGGGTCAGAAGCTCCGGGAAGCTTCCAGGTCTTCGCTCGAAGGCCAGTAGGAGGACCTGAGCTCGTGCAACGCCTTGGAGGAGCAGCGACATGGAGGTGGTCGGTCGTGGATCTCGACGGAGGGATACTCGATCGTCGCTCGACCTAGGATGACGGTGGAAGCTCGGAGTCACTCTCCGTGGTGGCGGATGGGGGTGAAAGTGGCCGGAGGTGGTTGATTTATAGGATGAGGATGACGGTAGGGATGGCTAGGAGGTGGTGTTCGTGGATTTCATGGAGCGACTCTGAGGGTTGTCATGGAGATTGAGGGGGCTGGCGAGGATGAGGGATGAGTGGGCTCCATCATGGTGGCGTCAGTGGTCGGAGAAGGTGGTCGGTGTGGAGCCGAAAATAGAAAGGAGGTGGCCCCTTGCACATGGTGGAGAACGTGGGCGCGGGGTTTGCGGAGGTTGACGATCACGTCTCGACCGTCGGATCTTGCGATCCAATGGTCCATATGGAGGCACGGATCGACGCCTGAGATCAGATCTAAGGTACGACATCGGAGGGCTCTGCACACACCACATGGCGTGCTGAGGCTGCGGCATTAACGAGTGGCTGAGATGGACTCAGGGATTCGATCGGATGGTTGAAATCAATTGCGGTGATGAATGGTGAAGATCAAGGCGCCTAGAGCAAGATCGGAGGGCGCACAGAGTGCCACGTGGTGGGCTCTGGGTGAAGCGCGAACGAGCGGTGCGGATGAGATCCAGGGAGTGATCAGACGGTGAGAAAAATGGTATGCATGGCGATCAACGGGTTGTTGGATCAAGATAAAAATCCAATGGTCCAGGGCATGGGCGAACTGGTCAAAGGGAACGGGCCGCGTGGCGCAATCAGAGAGAGCCATGTGGCCAGTTGTGAGTGGTTGAAGAAAAAAATAAGATTAGAGGGAGAAGGAGGCTGAATTTGGAAAAACTCAAAACATGAAATTGTATATCTCGATGTGACCTACAAGTTTCATGTTGACCAAAAATAGAGATGAGGTCAAATATGATAGAAAAATACAAGAATACAAATATACATATGTATAGTATACAAGGAGGCCCAAAAATCCAACTTTTGACTACGAGCTCCGAATTGAATGAAATTAGTCTCATTTTGAAGGTCTCTGAATGTATATTCATCTGTAGGTGAGTAGACCTAATTCGGAGTTTGTAAGAGAGAGATATGAGCATTCTAAGGTCCAGGGGGTTTGGGGCTTTATTGGGTATTTTACAAAAGAGAACTCTGGCCTTCTTCCCTATATTATTAACTAATGGTGTTCACACTATAAGGAAGGTGTTGTTTTATTTTAGAGGGGATAAAATACAAGTGAATAGGTGGATATTTTACAGTGAATTTTACACAAGGAGTGGCTTCTTATTTGGATGCAAAGATGAATGCTAAAATGCATATTTTGTGGATTGATGCATGAATGCTATTTATGCAAGATAAAGGGAAATATGAAGCAAAATACCTGGGGACAAAGTTCTATTTTCAACTTTAAGAGTGATGAATCACAGATTCATCAAAGACCTAGCTTGAGCTTATCAAGCAAAGAGGATGGAAGCAAATTAATCGAGGAACCATTATCTAAGAGAGTATGATGGAATGTAGCGTCTTCAATCTGACAATTAACATAGTGAGCTCCAGAATCTTTCTTCTTCTTGGGTACCTTGTTCTGAGTCGCACATGAAGTTGCCTTGGTCAATATATGTTTCTCAACTCGTGATCTCTTTTTTCTACGTGTAGTACATTTGTTCCTCAATTGATTCTTGAGTGTAGGAAAATTATCCAAGGCATCGTGAAGTGGAATCTTCAGAAAGATGTGATCTTTTAGTAAACGTTCGGTCTCTGGAGTAACAACATTCTTTTTGGTGTTTTTCTTTCCTTTTCCAAACAGAGCATCGGGAAAAGGAACAATGTCAGGAGTCAGAAAATCAGAATTTTTATTGATATTGGAATCAGCTTGTACATCGAGAGTTTCAGAATTATGTACAAAACTCCCTAAAACAGGGTAAGAAATGTTTTTCTCAGGAGTATCTGCATGGTATGGCGTGATGTCATCGTATGATTCGCCAGTGTCCATGTCAACTGTATCGGCATCACTCCCTTCTCTTGAGTCTGCAAGGTGGTCTTCATCAATGTGTTGGTTCTCCTCCTCAGCATCACAGTCTTGCTGCTCATGGATTTGCTCCTACTCCTCTAGTTCCCTCTCCTCTACTCCAGCAGGTTCTCGTGGTGATCTACCGCTCCTGAGATGAATGAAGTTAGATAAACATTCAGGAAACAAGATCTTACCTGTAGTATCTACCTGATCTGGATGCCTCTTCTTGTTGTTCGGGTTCATCTGAGGCTGGGCTGGAAGAGTGGTCTTCGGTGCAGTTAACTCGTCCAGACGACGGTTAACCTACTCCATCTCAATCTTATGCACAATCTAGAGCGTACTCAGCATATCCATGATCAGATTTAGTGCTTGGACCTGCGAAGACATCTCAGGTTCGGTGTGGTGGCCCTGGCTTGCTCCTCTCTCCTTCCTTGGCGTGTATTGCTGAGAGGTGGAAGGCTGGGAGAATCTCTGCGGTGTAGAGGAAGATTGTTGCAACTGCTGATAAGAATATGTCTGTGAATAATGAGCACGATGCTGGTATGATTGTGGTCTCTGATAAACATTCTGGTGAGATTGCTGCTGCGTGAAACTCTGACGGTGCTGGAAATGTGGACGTCCAAGCTGCGGATGATCGTACGACCACTATTGATGCGGTATACTCGGTTGTTGAATCAGAGTATACCAAATCCCGTTAATCTCGAGAGTGGCTTGTGGCTCAACCTCCACATCTGCAGTGCTGGTGATCTGGCCGGGATTGGCATGAGACTGATCCTCATGCCAATCAATCTGTGGAGTCTCTGGCTCACTCTGCTTGTAGTGAATCTGACGGGTGTGTGGAGCAGGTAAGATCCTCCGTGCTGGTTGTGCGATCGAAGAAGATTGGCTCTGCTGGTACTGAAGATGACTCAGAAACCTTCTTCGAAAGATCACTCAGTTGTTGAGGTAGAGATGAGAGTTTCTCCAACTCTCGCAGTGGTTGTAAGTCCTGGACTTGCTTCTGAATCACATCCACCAACGTTAATTTCTCACTAATGAAGCTCATGTTGGTGTTTGATTCAGATTCTGAGATGTTAGCCACCTTATGATGTTCTAGGTAACGTGGTGGCTGAGGGGCTTTCTGAAATGCCCGAGTAGAGTCAACGACTCTCGAGTTCTCAGCCATCCCTTCGAAGATGGCCCAGACTGACTCGGCATCCTTGTTCAAATAGTTGTCACCACATGCAGCACTCACTAACCCCTAGATGTCCGGCTGGAGTCCTCCGAAATAATTTTGGACAAGTACCTTCATTGGTATATCATGATGCGGGCATCTCTCTGTAAGGTCTTTGAATCTATCCCATGCCTCATGGAAAGACTCGTGCGGAAGTTGTGTGAAATTGGAGATCTGACTCCTCATCATGTTTGTCCTCCCCAGAGGAAAATATTTACGCAGGAATGTGGACTTCCGATTGTCCCATGTAGAATTTTCCCTTCCCAGGTGACTCAGCCAGTAAAGTGCCTTATCGGTTAAGGCGAAGGGAAAGGCTTTGAGGTGTACAGCCTCCTGCGTAACTCCTGGATAACTAGTCGTACCACATATCATCTCGAATTGATGTAGAAAGGTAAACGGCTCCTCTGTGGTATTCCCGTAGAACTTGGGAAGTAGTGATATGAAGGACGGTCTCAACTCATATGACCCTTGATTCGGCGGTAGCCGAATCCAATGATGGATCTTTCTTGCGACCGGATCATACTTTTCCCGTAAAGTAGCAGAAACCAAAGCAGGAGATAATTGGTTCACGGCCCTTGCTCGCAGCGTGGCTATCTCAGCCTGCAACTCATTCTGAGTTCTGAATTGTTCTCGAATCTGGATGTTCATCTGTTGGAGTGTGTCGAGAATCTCGGTTGTAATGTCTATGGAGTATGGTCTTCCTTCATGATGCTCCTCAGCTGGTGGCCTCTCGTCTAGTGGTCCTTTGCCGCGATCCATCTGCTTCAAATCTTATGTGAAAGAAAAGCGCTCTCGTAAGAACTCAGCGAAAAATCGGCTAGATATCTCGATGTATTGAGGCAAGGGTCTGCCTCAATAGTCTGGCCAGGAGGCGAGGAAGTCTGGGTCTGACTCTCCTTGAGATCAGATGGGACCAGCTTGGGAAGAGAGTCATCCCAATCTTGTGAAGATGTACGAACGACGGTGAACGGTCGAAAGCTCATGGAGTCTGAGCAGAATAGCTGTCGAGACGTCATCTTCGATATCAAGAGAATGATCGGGAGAGCGCGATTTTCAATTCAAAGGAGAGGGAAAATGCGTAAAGACACGGTAACTGTAACGACCCCGTTTCCCGGGCCGTCGGATCCTCCCATATCCGGATCTGGTTACTCAGCAATAATTTATTCAGTAATCACAACTAACATTCAGAAACATACTGCAAATAAAAATACTCGGAAGAAAGTATTTAAACACTTTTCCATTCACAAAATAAAGTTTAGATGATACAGTGTCCCACTATAACCATTACATATACATCAGCTTGAAAGGAAAATATACAAAAGATTACTAACTACCTTAAAGAGTAAAGCTACTGTGGCTGGCTGGATGTCTAGTATGTAAGCTGGATGAATTTTTAAAGTCCTTGTGATGGCTCACCGATACCTGTTGGGTTTTCCATAAATCATAGGATAAAATTAGCGAATGCTAAGTAACGAAGAAGAGAAAAGCAAACAAATTATGTAATTTTTCAAAACTTGATATCATAAAAATTTCATTCCTTTTCATTAATTTAAGTCCTATTCCTTTCTATTCCACATCAGGGATTAGTCCAGGGGAACCCCACCATTCTTAGACTCCGAAGCTGTGGATACTTCGGGATTGGAGATTGTGTTGATCTTGGTAAGCTTATGCCGCCGTACGTCGCCTCAACTAATCCTCCAATACTACCCTGACAATTTCTTTTTCTTTTATTAAACAGGGTCTCAACCCTCAGCCTGGAAAAATAAAAAAGCACACCGTCCTCGAGGACTCGGTTGCTTAAAACGTCATACTAACATTTAATCATATAACCTAGCGGCTTTAAATACATGTTATCGTGACCCAGCCGCTATTGAACCACCCGTGCCTCCACATGGCACGACCACATCTTCCGTCGTTCCAACCCGAATATATTGGCTCCTGGTACCACGCGTTGCAAAACATTCATTTCGTGCGCACTTATCATAACAGGGCAACCGTGTACCACCTAGGTAGGGAAACGCCAATACGGGTTCCTTCAGACAAACCTACAGGTTGCATGCCCGACCTGTAGTACTACTCCCAGTCATCCTTATCGTGACACATAATCCTTTTCAGGATCCAACTCAAATCACACCAATTCACATGATGTAATTCTTTCGTTAAGTCTTTGATTTGCATAAACCGTAATACTTAGTATCGACTCACATATATATTATTCATAACCATATGTATACTCCTATTTATGCCTATAATAACTCCCAAACCCTAACTTTCATAGCCAACGCATCAATTTGATGCGTAAATCTTATTTTAGTGGGAATCACAAAGCAATTCTTCAGACTTTTTAAAAAATAACCAAAATTAGGGTTCTTCATAGCAAAGAACATAAAATCAAGAATTTCAATAATTTCGTATGAAAACCCAACAGCAAAAGGAAGGATTTCGTCACCTAATCGAGCTCTCTCTCGTGTATGCAAGGCTTTATCGAGTTTCGTTTTTAGAAAGGCTATTTTAAGGCTCCTGAAAAGATCGAATTTAATTTTTCGTATCAAAACGCTAAGAACATGTTAAGAACGCGAAGAACGAACGAAGAACGCGAAGAACACAAAGAACATCAAGAACATATTTTCTCTTAAAATTTCGGCAGAGTTTCCCCTTATATCGGGACATATTTCAAAATAAAAACGAAAAGAGTTTCCTCTATAAAATCAATCAAGAGGAAAATAACAACGAAACTAAAAGAATATACTCAACAACAAGAGATGAAGAACCGGTAGACACCACATATCTTAGGTGAGTGAACGTTTGACGAATCACAGGGTCACTGACGTGCATAGCCGCCTGCACCTAAGTAGGGTATTACACAGATTTCTCCATCAAAATAACTATAAAAGCATAAAGCAAAGAATAGAAACATAAATGATGGAGAATCGGTAGATACCACGCATCTTAGATGAGTGAACGTGTGACGAATCACAGGGTCACTAACGTGCATAGCCGCCCGCACCTAAGTAGGGTGTTACACAGATTTCTCCTCGAACCACAACAGGAAAACGAATCAGAAAGAAAGATGAATCAAGAACAAAACTTGGAAGAACAAGAGTATGAATTGAAAGCCTATCTTACGAAGCAACTAAGAGAGGATCATACCTTTCTCCTCCTCGTTCTCCCGGCAGCGCTTCGCTAGCGCTCCTCCCTCACCTCCCACTCCTCCTCCCAACCTCTCGACCCTAGCCCTTGGGGTGGTGGTGGTAGTGGAAGTTGTACAGAATGAATGGGTAGGGAGGTCTATTTATAGGCCCCAGAAAACCACTAACCATGGTTAGAAAACCATGGTTTAGACTTTAACCATGGTTTAGCGGCCCATGGTTTTGGCCCATGGTGTTAGCCAAAACTTATCCCAAACTTGGAGCTCAAGTTAGAACATTCTAGAGGATTCTAGATTCGCTGGTGACGCTTAATTAACACTAATCGTGATTAACTTTCACTAATCGCGATTTAACTTTCACGGCTTACGCTTATCTTTTGTTAACTGTTGATTAGTGTTTACTAATGATCATTAGCGGCTTTCAATCATCATTAATTTCTTTAATCATGTTTAATTAGTCTTAATGACAGTCATTATGGATTAATGACTTCTCTTTCTTTGGAAAATCATAACAATTCGAAACGAAGTCCGATTCACATGAAACAAATTCTGTTTGTTTCCTCTTGACGAGCCGGAAATTATTATATAAGATCCGAGATATGCCAAATTCAAGGCTTTACAATTATAACAACCTTAAAGGAAGTCTCGTCCTCGAGACTAGAAATGCAGGCATAACAACCTTAAAGATGATTGAAATCATAACAACCTTAAAGAGAATGAACGTCATGTCATTTAAAATGAACATATACATAATACATAATGTTATCATTCAAACAAGTACGGGTATTTCTCTCTCATTTCTACCTCAAGTTCCCATGTGGCTGCTTAAAACTCTTGGTTTCACCACAATACTTTAACTAGAGGAAACTCTTTGTTTCTCAACTTCTTGATATCCCTTTCAAGTATTTGCACAGGTATCTCTTGGTATGTCAAGTCTGACTCAACATGTAAATCATCATAACTTATCTTATGCTCTGGATCCCTAATATACTTTCTCAGATTTGATACATGAAATACATCATGTATTGCCGAAAGATGTGGAGGAAGTGCAAGTCTATAGGCAACTTTTCCAATCCGTTGAATAATTTCAAAGGGATCCACGAACCTGGGTGCTAACTTCCCACGCAAGCCAAACCTCTGAACACCCTTCATAGGTGATACTCTGAGAAATACAAAGTCACCTAGCTCAAATTCAAGGTCTCTTCGCCTGGTATCACTATAACTTTTCTGGTGACTCTGAGCAGTTAATAGTCTTTTTCTAGCAAGTTCTACAGCTTCCCGTGTCTCCTGAAGTCTATCTGAATCATAAAGGTTCTTTATTCCGACCTCTTGCCAACACAAAGGTGTAGTACACTTTCGTCGATATAGTGCTTCAAATGGTGCCATGCCAATACTTGTATGGTAACTATTATTGTAGGTGAATTCTACAAGAGGCAAATGTTTAATCCACGATCCCTTCCATTCTAAGGCACATGCTCGTAGCATATCCTCTAGTGTTTGAATCGTACGTTCTGACTGACCATCTGTTTGTGGATGATATGCTGTACTCAAGCATAGTTGTGTACCTAAGGCTTTCATGAAGTTCTCCCAATAGTGTGAGGTGAATCGTGAATCTCGATCAGAAACTACTTCCTTCGAGATACCATGGAGGCGAATCACATGTGTAATATATAACTCAGCCAGCTGGTCTGGAGTGAAAGATAAGCTTATCGGAATGAAGTGTGCTACCTTTGTCAGGCGATATATTATAACCCAGATACTATCTTTACTACCAGTCGTCTGAGGTAAGCCAGTAACGAAATCCATGGAAATGCTTTCCCATTTCCATTCAGGTATAGGGAGGGGTTGCAATAATCCTGGTGGCTTTTGGTGTGAAGCCTTTACTTGCTGGCAAGTGAAACATGAATTCACAAACTCAGCAACATCTTTCTTCATTCCCGACCACCAAAAGTATGAATGAAGATCCTTATACATCTTCGTAATTCCTGGATGAATAGATAATCTAGAACAATGAGCTTCATGTAAAATGTCTTTCCTCAATTCAGGTATGTCTGGTACACAAGCTCTGTGATGGTTATATAGTAACCCATCTTGTATCTGGAATCCCTCTATCTCATTCTTCTCAAGTTGTTGTTTCAAGTCTTTAAGGACTGGATCATCCTCCTGTCCTTTCTTTATTTTATCCCATATCTCTGGTTTGTATCGATGAGGAATAGTTATAGTATAAGCACTACTATCAAATGGTTTCCATTCGCTTAACTTTGATAGTAAACCCCAGAAGTGGATAGCACTCACTAACCCGGGTGAATAAGTTCTTCTGCTAAGTGCATCTGCTACGACGTTCCCCTTACCAGGGTGGTAGGAGATAGTGCAATCATAATCTTTCAACAACTCTAGCCACCGTCTCTATCTCATATTGAGCTCCTTTTGATCAAACAGATATTTCAAGCTTTTATGATCGGTGAAGATTTCAAAAGTAATACCATACAGGTAGTGTCTCCATATCTTTAAAGCGAAAACTACGGCAACTAATTCAAGGTCATGTGTTGGGTAGTTCTTCTCATGTGTCCTGAGCTGTCGTGATGCATATGCAACTACCTTACCATGTTGCATAAGAACCGCCCCAAGTCCTTCTTTAGATGCGTCAGTGTACACTGTAAACCCTTCACTCCCGGAGGGTAGAGTAAGGATGGGTGCATATGTTAGGCATTCTTTCAGTGTCTGAAAACTAGCTTCACATGTATCAGACCATAAGAATGGGACCTCCTGGCAATGCTATTCGTGAAAAGTCCTTCATAAATCTTCTATAATATCCAGCTAATCCCAGAAAAGATCGTATTTCTGTAACAGTCTTCGGGCGTTCCCAACTCATCACCGCACTAATCTTTGTAGGATCAACTGATATACCTTCCCCAGAAATAACATGGCCTAAGAAAGATACTTCAGATAGCCAGAAGTCACATTTGCTATATTTAGCATACAGTTTGTTCTTCTTTAGAGTTTCAAGTGCCTTCCTGAGATGATGTTCATGCAGATACTTATCCTTTGAGTAAATAAGCACATCATCAATAAAGACTACTACAAAGTGATCTAAGAACTCCTTGAATACTCTATTCATGAGATCCATGAAGGGTGCTGGGGCGTTTGTTAGTCCAAAAGGCATAACTAAGAATTCATAATGTCCGTATCTAGTTCGAAAAGTTGTCTTGGGAATATCTGTATCTTTAATTTTCAACCGATGGTATCCAGATCTTAAATCAATCTTGGAATACACAGTTGAACCTTGTAACTGATCAAAGAGATCATCTATTCTTGGCAAAGGATACTTGTTCTTTATTGTCCTCTTGTTTAGTTGTCTATAGTCAATGCACAACCGCATCGACCCATCCTTTTTCCTAACAAATAAGACAGGTGCACCCCATGGTGAAGTACTAGGACGAATGAATCCTTTATCTAACAGTTCTTGCAATTGTACCTTTAACTCTCGTAACTCAGCTGGTGCCATCCTATACGGAGGGATAGAGATAGGTTGAGTATCAGGTATGAGAGAGATTTCAAATTCAATTTCTCGCTCAGGTGGTAATCCAGGTAGTTCCTCTGGAAATACATCAGTAAACTCGCACACTATAGGCACATCTTCTATCATTCTTTCTGACCCTGATGTAGTGGATACATAAGCTAAATAACCTTGGCACCCTTGCTCTAACAACTGTTGTGCCTTCAATGTAGAGATATATTTGATATTATCATTGGATGTCTTTCCAATGAACTGGAACTCTATCGAGTTAGGAAGGTGAAATGTTACTGTCTTCTGGAAACAGTCAAGACATGCATAATGCCTTTCTAGCCAATCCATTCCTAGTATAAGATCAAAGTCCTCCATTTCGATTAGTGGTAGTGAAACAGGTAACTGATGTCCTGCTATCAGTATTATACAATTATCCAGGATTTCTCGGATTATAAATTTTTGTCCTCCTGGTCCCTTGATCAGATAGGACTGGTGTACTTCTACTGGTATCTTACCCAAAGTGGTACTAACCGTCGAGCAATAAATGAATGTGATGCACCAGAATCAAATAAGGCATGTACTGAAAAGCCATGAATAGTAACAGTACCTCGTACGACTGTGCCTGGATCGTAGGCTTGTTCTTCAGTAATTGCATTGAGCTGGCCATTAGGAATAGGCAAGCTAGAACCCGCAACACTTTGTGGTGGTTGTTGTGTAGGAGACGCTCCTTGTGAGCCTCGACCTCTACCATGTCTTCCTCCATGTGTTGCTCCATTGCTCGAGGTGGATGTTATACTATTAATTGGGGTTGATTTAAATCCTGAACCTCTCAACTTCGGACAATTTTTCTTGATGTGGCCTTCCTGATGACAGTAAAAACACACACGTGCTCCTGTTTGAGCTGAAGATCCAGCCACAGAGGTGCTAGCTCCTTCTGCTGAGTCGCGAGGATATAGTGGAGGTCTAGAGAAACCCCTTCTTCTTGATAATTCCTGACCCAAGGTCTGTGGTGAGCTTATATTGGAACCGGCTGGATGATAGCGACGATCTCTACGATTATAATATGCCTTGCTTTTGGATGGTCCACCATTAAAGTGGAAACTTCTTCTTTAGCGGTTTTCATCCCTCTCCATCTCAATACGAGAGGCGATGTCCATTGCTTCATCTACGGTTGTGGCTCTAAAACCAGCAAGCTTTTCTCGTAGATCTCCCTGAAGACCGCTAACAAATTTGGTAAGACACTCTTGTGGTGAAGCTTCTAGAGTTGGTGAGTACCGTAGTAGCTCAGTAAACTGGATATGATAATCTCATACAGTCTTAGAACCCTGATTCAGAGAAGCCAACTCTCTCCTCTTTAATTATTCCCAATGAGAGGGACAGAAGTGAGCTCGGAACCTCTCTTCGAAGATATCCCATGGAATAGGGTCTGCTAACTTCTTGGAAATTGCTCTCCACCATCGTCTTGCATAGTCTGCTAAGGAGTAATCAGCAAAGTGCACCCAAGTATCTGCTGGTGCGTGTATTATTCTCAACATCCTACTGACGTCATCAAGCCATAATTCAGCCTCGGCAGGTGTCTCTACACCTTTGAATCGAGGAATTTTTCCCTTTCGGTAATTATCTAGTAATGTTTGATGTCTAAGGAGGGCCTTCTCCATTGCTCCTTCAACCGGGGTAGGAGCAGACTCAGTTGAAGGATGGTAACTAGATTCTTCCTCAGAAAGATGGACAGAACCTTCAATCCTAGCATCTGCAGGCTTAGATGCCTTGGTTCTCTCAGCCTGTGCATTGAGCCTCTCCTCCAATGCTTGTTGCCTTTGCCCCATGTCTTGGAGTATTGCAATCATAGCCGCTAATTGTCTAGACATGTCTTGGTCTGCCATGATCTTGGGATGAGTCAAGGTCAAAGGTCAGATCCTATATGTCTTAGCATGATGTACATAAGGGACAATGACTTGTGAATGGAACTGCAGTCATTTATTAAGATCAAAGGATCTTAATACAACCTTAGTTTCTGAATACCGCTCATAGTTATTAATTACTAAATAAATTACTGGAGTAACCAAGCTCTGATACCAATCTGTAACGACCCCGTTTCCCGGGCCGTCGGATCCTCCCATATCCGGATCTGGTTACTCAGCAATAATTTATTCAATAATCACAACTAACATTCAGAAACATACTGCAAATAAAAATACTCGGAAGAAAGTATTTCAACACTTTTCCATTCACAAAATAAAGTTTAGATGATACATTGTCCCATATAACCATTACATGTACATCAGCTTGAAAGGAAAATATACAAAAGATTACTAACTACCTTAAAGAGTAAAGCTACTGTGGCTGGCTGGATGTCTAGTATGTAAGCCGGATGAATTTTTAAAGTCCTTGCGATAGCTCACCGATACCTGTTGGGTTTTCCATAAATCATAGGATAAAATTAGCGAATGCTAAGTAACGAAGAAGAGAAAAGCAAACAAATTATGTAATTTTTCAAAACTTGATATCATAAAAATTTCATTCATTTTCATTAATTTAAGTCCTATTCCTTTCTATTCCACATCAGGGATTAGTCCAGGGGAACCCCATCATTCTTGGACTCCGAAGCTGTGGACACTTCGGGATTGGAGATTGTGTTGATCTTAGTAAGCTTATGCCGCCGCACGTCGCCTCAACCAATCCTCCAATACTACCCTGATAATTTCTTTTTCTTTTAATAAACAGGGTCTCAACCCTCAGCCTGGAAAAACAAAAAAAGCATACCGTCCTCGAGGACTCGGTTGCTTAAAACCTCATGCTAACATTTAATCATATAACCTAGCGGCTTTAAATACATGTTATCGTGACCCAGTCGCTATTGAACCACCCGTGCCTCCACATGGCACGACCACATATTCCGTCGTTCCAACCCTAATATATTGGCTCCCGGTACCACGCGTTGCAAAACATTCATTTCGTGCGCACTTATCATAACAGGGCAACAGTGTACCACCTAGGTAGGGAAACGCCAATACGGGTCCTTCAGACAAACCTACAGGTTGCATGCCCGACCTGTAGTACTACTCCCAGTCATCCTTATCGTGACACATAATCCTTTTCAGGATCCAACTCAAATCACACCAATTCACATGATGTAATTCTTTCGTTAAGTCTTTGATTTGCATAAACCGTAATACTTAGTATCGACTCACATATATATTATTCATAACCATATGTATACTCCTATTTATGCCTATTTTTACTCCCAAACCCTAACTTTCAGAGCCAATGCATCAATTTGATGCGTAAATCTTATTTTAGTGGGAATCACAAAGCAATTCTTCAGACTTTTTCAAAAATAACCAAAATTAGGGTTCTTCATAGCAAAGAAAATAAAATCAAGAATTTCAATAATTTCGTATGAAAATCCAACAGGAAAAGGAAGGATTTCGTTACCTAATCGAGCTCTCTCTCGTGTATGAAAGGCTTTATCGAGTTTCGTTTTTAGAAAGGCTATTTTAAGGCTCCTGAAAAGATCGAATTTCATTTTTCGTATCAAAACGCTAAGAACATGTTAAGAATGCGAAGAACGAACGAAGAACGCGAAGAACACGAAGAACGTCAAGAACATATTTTCTCTTAAAAGTTCGGCAGAGTTTCCCCTTATATCGGGACATATTTCAAAATAAAAACGAAAAGAGTTTCCTCTATAAAATCAATCGAGAGGAAAATAACAACGAAACTGAAAGAATATACTCAACAACAAGAGATGAAGAACCGGTAGACACCACACATCTTAGGTGAGTGAACGTGTGACAAATCACAGGGCCACTGACGTGCATAGCCGCCCGCACCTAAGTAGGGTATTACACAGATTTCTCCATCAAAATAACTATAAAAGCATAAAGCGAAGAATAGAAACATAAACGATGGAGAATCGGTAGACACCACGCATCTTAGATGAGTGAACGTGTGACGAATCACAGGGTCACTGACGTGCATAGCCGTCCGCACCTAAGTAGGGTGTTACACAGATTTCTTCTCGAACCACAACAGGAAAACGAATCAGAAAGAAAGATGAATCAAGAACAAAACTTGGAAGAACAAGAGTATTAATTGAAAGCCTATCTTACGAAGCAACTAAGAGAGGATCATACCTTTCTCCTCCTCGTTCTCCCGGCAGCGCTTCGCTAGCGCTCCTCCCTCGCCTCCCACTCCTCCTCCCAACCTCTCGACCCTATCCCTTGGGGTGGTGGTGGTAGTGGAAGTTGTGCAGAATGAATGGGTAGGGGGGTCTATTTATAGGCCCCAGAAAACCACTAACCATGGTTAGAAAACCATGGTTTAGACTTTAACCATGGTTTAGCAGCCCATGGTTTTGGCCCATGGTGTTAGCCAAAACTTATCCCAAACTTGGAGCTCAAGTTAGAACATTCTAGAGGATTCTAGATTCGCTAATGACGCTTAATTAACACTAATCGTGATTAACTTTCACTAATCATGATTTAACTTTCACGGCTTACGCTTATCTTTTGTTAACTATTGATTAGTGTTTACTAATGATCATTAGCGGCTTTCAATCATCATTAATTTCTTTAATCATGTTTAATTAGTCTTAATGACAGTCATTATGGATTAATGACTTCTCTTTCTTTGGAAAATCATAACAATTCGAAACGAAGTCCGATTCACACGAAACAAATTCTATTTGTTTCCTCTTGACGAGCCGAATCTTATTATATAGGATCCGAGATATGCCAAATTCATGCTTTACAGTAACTCACGCCCCACAAAAAAGCACAAAGCAAACCCCGCTTTCACCAACACAACCCGGTGAAGACCGTAAGATTTCGATCTTTTATCTTATCAGTTTTAGGGTTGTAATTAGCAAACAAGTCTAATCGGCTATCGCGAGCTGATATGTGCCCGATAGTTTCTCTGAAACACTGGCCCGAATCTTTACAGAAAATCACTTGCACTCAGCCAGTATGGGAGTAAGTACGGATCGTTTTCGGCTACCCGTGTTACTTGAGGACGGAGCCTTGCGCAGTTCCTCTAAACCTCCCACTCTGCTAGGTAAACCCGGACCATTTCCGGCTACCCGAGCGTACCCACTGAGGAACAGTTAGTAGGTGCATAGACTAAGTAGTATTTCGCGAGAAATATGGGGTTTTGGCTCTAGCCTTATGGGTCGTCTCTCGCTCGCGTACTCTGAGAAGATGTGCAGGGATTACTCTCCCAAATCAGATGAACTGTTATGTTTTTTAGGTCATATATTTTTAGCAGTCCTGATTTTATTTTGGGGTTTTGTAATTTTTTTGAGTTTTTTTAAGCAAACGTCTATTTTTTTATTTTCTTTTTATAAGAATCCTAAAATCATGCACCTAGGTTACAAGTCCTAAGACTAACTACGTAAGAACAATCAGATAGAATAAAAAACTAAGCAGGCATCTATCAGAAAAGATGCAGAAAAACCGGTGATGCGAGAAAACTGCGGTGGGTGCCCTGATCCCCCGAATACACGGTACTCGGTGAATCAGACCCTGAAAAAAATGGGGGGGATTACAAGTCGGGATGTCCTTAGTGGACCCCTTCTACTAGAGTTCAATACAACTTCTCTCTCTTTCTCTCTCTTTTACAAGATTACACTAGTTAATTTCTGCCCTCTGCAGCCGAGATGTAAAGAAGGAATCGGCCTCTGTTCTTTCAACTGACTCGGTTTCCTAAGAAACCAGCTAATCTTGCAGGCCCTGCAAAAACTAGTTAGCGGCTAAAGAAAATCAAGAGACGAGTCGAGAAAAGTCGTAAGAAAAACCGACGAAAAGCTACGAGAAACAATTAAGAAGAGAGAAAATAAAATCACAAAGATATGTAAAAAATCAAAATACACTAACGCCTCCCCGGCAACGGCGCCATTTTGATGTGAGCCTAGGAATTTGATTTACGGCATTTTAGAAGAAAAGGTTGTCGGTGTAGAAAAGCCGCAAAGGGATCCTAGTCGATCAAACAAAGATCGGTTTTTTTATGAATAAACCTTACACTAATTATTTAACCAGGGAAGTGTTCCTGGGTCGAACACAAGGAGGCAGACTAGGGTATTTTGAATTTTTTAAGAGAAAATATTTTTGTGATTATTTTATCTCTTCTTAAAGCGATCACGGAAAAAGCTACAATTTTTATGGAATTTTTTATTTTTAAATTTTTTATTTGATTTTATTATTTTCCAATTTTTATTTATTTTTCAAAGTGGTATTTTTCACACAATTTATTTACGATATAATAGGTGGAATATTTGTGATACTATATAGTAGGTGAAACGGTTGAGCAACGGGCTCGAAGAACACATGAAAATAAATCAAAATGGAGATAATTTACTACAAATCAAAACACTATAAAAACACGACAAAAATGCACGAAAAAGTACTTGAAACCTTGCTGGAGTAGTTGTGTAACTACCCAAAAAATCTACAAAAGATTATGTCAAGAAGGTGTCCAAAACACCCTTACAAGCCAGGGGTATAAATGCAAGAAAAAGAAACAAAAATTACTGCAAAAAGGTCCTCGGCAGGGACTGTTCTGAAACAAAAACAAGAAAGTTCACATTTAAATCCCTACATGGGGACCTAAATGTAAATCTGGAAAACTTTGGAGCGCTTTGGAAATTCTGAAACTCTTATGGATTTAGTCTGCAATTTTTCCACAGTTTTGTCTGGACGGATGTGATTAGAATCCGAGGCACAATCTAGACCGTCCGCTGATGGCCACGTGTCGCAAGCTTGTAGCGCGGATTGTTCTTGAGGTCCTTGAAGTTGTTACGCAGGCGGCTGACGACGTCGTCTTCTCCGATTTTTTCGTCGGTTACTAGCGACGATCTATGGCCTCCGGCGGGGCCAGAGGGTTAGCTCATCTAACCCTCGAGCTCGCCTGCAGTGGATGGCGGTCGGCGATGGCTCAGAGCGGCGGTGGAAGCTCAATGAAGGTGGCATTCTACTGTTCTTGGCGGCTGATGGTCAGGGTGTTGCGCCAACTTTGATGATGATTTGTGTGAAGCTGAAGGTTCCAAACGACTTGAATTTTGCTCCTGATGAAAGATGGATCTACAAAGATTCAATATACATGCTTGATTTGCGATGAAATCGGCCAACAAGTGAAGATTTTGCAAGATCAAATCAAGATTCCAAATAAATGGAATGTGTGTGAAATACTACGAGAAATGAAATCGCGATTTGGATTGATTTCTAAATGAAAAACTACAAATCGAAGGTAGGGCATCTGAGATGAAAGGTTAAGCTAACTAATTACGTGATTAGCCACGCTAATTGTGGCACGAGGATCAAGACATAATTTGGTGAAGGTAGAGGATTAGATCTGGTAAAACAGAGGTGTATTACCTCGGATGGTTGCTGCTACGGCCGATCTTCGCTGGAGCTGGATGCGCGCGTGGCGGCGATGCAAGGGCTGACGAGCACCTTGGAACCTCCTCCGATCTCCCTTCCTCCATGCGAGCCAACGAAGTGGTGTTGTCACCTCCTAGGATGGCCGGAATCGAGAGAGGAAGATAGGGGTTCGGCCATTGGAACTGGGTAGCTCAGATGGTTATGAAAGTTAGTTGTGAACTGCGATCTTTGAGGGTTTATATAGATCGATTTCGTGATCCCCAAGTTAGATCTAAGGGTGTCCGTGGATCTTGGTAGTTAGGAGGAACGATCCAAGAATTTAGGTAGTCGGAAGAGGTTAGGATACGCGCGGGGTAAATAAGTGAAGATGGCTGTTCAGAACAGGAAGAAGATGAACCACAGGTGTTGACACGTGTCAGCACCTGGTTGGCCAGATGTATAAAATGGCTAATAAATTCAATATTAAATAGTAAATAGTGTTATTTTAAAGAGGTATAAAAACAAGAAGTGTAGATAATTAAATTATCTAATTCATAAAATAATTAGTTTTTATAAATATTAAATATTATTCGAATTATAAATATTATATTAATAAATATGTACAGATAAATAGGATTTGGATTTGAATTTAATAAATAAATAATTCAAAATTAATTTTATATTTTCTTAATTATTAGAACAATAAATAAGAGTTATGTGAATTTTTAGGGATTTTAATAAATTAATTTACATATATTAATAAATATGGGTATAAGTTATCCAGTTCATTTTTACCTATAATTTAGGGTTTTTTATTTTATTAAAATAATAAATAAGCTCCAAAAAATATGAAATAAATTAGGGTGAAAATGCAATATCATGAAAATAATTAGAAATTATAAAATTAATAAAACTATAAATAATGTGTTCTACATAAAATAAATAGCCCAGAAACCCCATTGTCACCTGGTCCCAAAATCGACTTTTTGCAAACAGACTCCGAATTCGATGAAACCACCTTTATTAATTAGATAATATTATTTTATGAACTTTAAAGGTGGGTAGAGTGAAATTGGAGTTCGTATGAAGAAGTTATTATGTTCGGAAGTTGAGATTTTGATAATTTTGGCATTATTACAGGATAATATTTTTAACTTATTTTTATATTTTTATATATATATTTTGAAATAATTAGGAAAAGAGTTTGGTGAAAAATATATACATATGAATTAATTAAAAATCATTGAAGTTTTTGTATTTATTTGATAAATAGTGAGAGGTACATGAGGTGTGTCTTAATTTATTTTTAGGGTTTTCTTTCCTTATCTCCCCCTACTTATTGGCTTGTCGACCAATCCATGCTGACTTGGTCTTGAGGGTTAGGCTATAAATATACCTTTCAGTTATATTTATATTTATAAGTAATATTGTACATATATACATATCTCCAATCTGTCTTTTGTCCTTTCCTTTGTTCTTTATTTATTTACATGCTTTTTATGCTTAAAAGTGAATATATATTCATGAATGGAATTTTTATAAAAGATGGGAATTAATGAATATTTACATGCATTTGTTAAGGGTTTTAAGACAAAATGCGACTGAAAAGTTAATGAATCATGGATTCATCAGCGTGCAGGGCACGTGCAGCAGCTCTGATCCAACGGTTGGGCATGCATCACTTAAGTGAGATGGATGATCATGATTGCACATCATTTCCTCTTGATCTAGTGGTTGAGATTAAACTTGGAGTCACACCTCTTCATCAGACGGTTGTGAGCTGGCCTAGAAGAACAACAAAAAACACTCGCCTAAGCGAGCTTCCTCCACTGAGATCTCGCTACTCTGACAAAGGATTGAGGCCTTGAAGGTCTCATAAGCTTTATGGAAGCTTCCCGTAGTTGATGGAGGTGCTCAAAGGTCTGGGCCTCGTTCATCGAGGCCTACAACTCATGCTTGCTTTGAGCACCTAGGACTTGAAATCCTGAGTCAAAGATTCCTAAATGGGCTCCTCCTTGGCGTACACTTGCACATAAAGCATGGGGGCTCTAGGACGATGTAGCTTGACTCGTTTATTATACGAAAAAGGTGGGGTGAAGGGGCGATGATCTCCGACGATGGGTGGAGGAAGGAGACTGAGGATCTTTTCATATGTAAGGACGAGGTTATCTGGTTCATCAAGAAGATGAAGAAGATGAAGGGGAAGGAGATGTGGTCGTCTGGTGGTCGGAACAAAGTGTGATTCACAGTGAATAGAGGTCAGAGTCTAAAGCTCCATCGTACTTAATTTTTTTACAAATTGAGGCTAAACAAGATGAAATCAACTGGAATAAAATGTAGATTTGAATTAGGAATGAAAATTCAAAGCTAAAGTAAGAAATAAACCTAGGACTCAATAGGCGGATGATCTGGAAGCTAACCTTCGATGGAGTTAAGCTCATGTGATGAGAACCTCATCTCTCCTCCCTTCTCCTCATTTTGGAACCATCGAGGGATACCTCCTATCAATAGGCTTCCTCTCCAGCAGTGGGTTTGTGGGGTTATGGGTGGTAGGATGTGGATTAGGGGGAGTTGGAGGTTGAAGAAGGTGTTTTATAGCAGAAATGGTAAGCATGGGTTGACCTTGGGCTTCCGCTCGGTTCGAGGGTGGTTGGTGAAGGACGGAGGTAGGGAGAACATCTTTCATGAAGGGCTCGAGGCTATTAGAGTTGTAGAGAAGGCTTGAAAATTGGGAGAAGAGATGGAGTTTATTGCGCTCTGACATGTACTGGCAGTCTACTTGCACAGGGGGAGTGTTGACCAGGGGACAACACTCCACCGCCTCTCAATGGTCCATGTGGAGCACTAAAGGGCAAAATATAAATAATATTTGAAAGATAATTAAAATAAAATATTAAATGACCTTATTTTGAAAAGCTCAAAACATAAAACATGTGTATTATTTCTTAAACTATGTTTTAATTATTTTTTTATTTTTATAAACTTATTGAATGGGGTACATTATTTATATATTACTATTTATAGGTATTTATACCTATATACTATGTAACATTTTTATTTTTTTCATTTTTATACATAATACCACATTTAAATTATTTATTTATTTACAACACTATTTAGTGCATATTTACATATTTTTATGGGATTTTTATGGCTTTACTTATATGTACAAATAAACAGATTTATTTACAAAATATGTATTTTGTTTGTATTTTTATATATGTTTTATAATATGTACATTGATTTAAAAATGTAAGGAAACTCAAAATATAAAGAGTAAACGATAATGGCGTTATATATAGATGTACAAGTACCATAGTACCCTAATTAGTCGGATTTATATCTTGACTCCAATTCAGATGAAACCACCTTCATTTTAAATATAATTCAATTTGAAATACAAAGTAAGTTTTATTCATTTTGAGTTCATATGGAGAAGGTATTAATCAGTGAAGTTTTCTTTGAAGTTTTTTCAATTGATGTACTGAGTGGTATGTGCATGATTTATTTTTACCTATATTTTTATTGTTTTGTATACATTATTATGCACAAGTTTTGTGTAGAACACATTATTAATTAAGGTGCATATTATGATGACTAAAATATTAGAGGTTTGAGATATCTACACAATATATTGTACTTAGAATTTTAGGATTTTCTTAGCATTTTTGTACATTATTTCACCCTATCTCTCCCTACTTTATTCTTGGTCCACCTAGTCAATACCTGACTTGGACTCGAGGTTCAATGTCAGTCAATATCATGGATACCTCCTTTATTTTCTTTTCTTTTATTTTTCCTTTTATTTTGGGTTTATATACAAGTATTTATACATTATTTATAGAATAATGTTAAGATGTTAATTCATGCAAGTTAGTGATATTTACACGTATTTTAGTAGAGTTTTATAGCTAATATGAAAGAATAAAAGTGAATGAATGGGTATTCATCACCCCCACCCCTATACTTAACTTTGTTAGTCCCTAGAAAATACTTATTAGGAGAATAAGTGGTGAAATAAAATAAAAAAAGAAAAATAAGAACTTTGAATGATGATGATTCTTAGGGTTGTTAGTTTGATGGAACCTTATTGGGAATAGGATTTAAAACTTAACAGCCCTGAAGTTCCACAATTCTTTATTAGTACATGTTAATAGTCAAGTCAAAACAAGTCTTTTATACGCAAACTCTTATGACTATGAATCTCAGTTGTATAGTGTATGTGAAATGTATCTCCCCACATCTGAAAGTGGTAAAGAAACGATCTTATTCGGCAAGGTAACCCTAATTCCCCAATCTAGCTACTCTTTCATTGAGGAGCGGGGTATTCCCTTCTAAGTTCAAGTGCAACCGGCTTAAGAAGAGAAGTAGAGAAGAGAATGGACTGTGAGCAGTGTAGCCACATATCCTTTGGATCTTGGCAAGTGTAGCCAATTCTCCATCTGTATGCAACCTTATAATTTTGACTTTCAAAAATAGGACTTGCTTATTGATACATTTCTCCGATGGGAATGATTTTGTTGATTTTTTCGTCTAACTTTTTTCGAATATACAGAATGGAAGAATTTACATAAGGAGTTTTTCTTCTTGAGCCAGTAGAATATCCCACTTTTAAAGCATTATTGCAACCCACAACATCATGTCTTTAGACGTCACCGCCACTAGATTAGGTTGGGATGCACTGGCCTCCTATTCGGTTGGCTTATGTTTCCATCTGCATGCTTCTCAAGCTAAAGAATTCTACCCTTCACCACCTTAATTGAGTTGAGCTATGTGCAGAGTGCTTTTTCAAGTTAGGCCAATGTCAACAAGGGTTATGTGTGTGTCATGAAATATTTTACTTAGGATAATAAGGATGACATGCGAACATAGTCTTGTAGACTCAAAGAATTAATTCACGTTGACCTGAAAAGTCTTAATTTCAGTTCTTACAAGGTTCCAATGAAAATAAGTGGATTAAGGTCTAAATCAAGCTCCACTCTTCTGATTTTATTCCAAACTAGTTCAATTATCAAACTCATTCTAAAAAATATGAAGGCAAATGCAAAGATATTTTCATGAAGTAGATTTTCTTGTTTCTTTTATGTTATTTTTAATGAATTTTGCATTTTTTATGAATTTTGAGATTTCCTAATTTTTAAGTATTTGAAAGCGTTAGTGAAATGCATGTATTTATAAGTATACACAAGAATTGTATGCATATTTACAAAGGATTTTATACAAATATATGCAAGTTTTATACATGGTTTATTTACAAAAGGATTTTATTTAGAAAATTTCACAACATCATTATATACAAGATTTTTAAAACTATTTGAAAATATTTTCACAAACATTTTGCAAATAGTTTTTGAAAACTTATTTTGCAAATAAATTTACAACAAGTTTACAATAAGTTTTTCAAACATTTATAATGGAATGTTTTACAAAGGTTTGCAAACATTTTACAAAGATTTCAAAGGTTTTCCAAAAGATTTTTCAAAACATTTCGCAACCATTTTGCAAAATCATTTGCAAAATATTTTCAAACCAATTTTTACAAAGTGTTTTCAAAAGTTTTTACATATATTTACATCAGTTTTTTAATCTTGTTTATTGATTACTCGTACCCATTATTCTATAGCCATATTATTGAAAACACAAGAAAGTACAAGTTATGGCTAAATTATATATACAATATATATGACCCCCTATTCTTAGCTTGAACTATGTCATCATAGTGACCAAGGAGCAATAAAGGGAGACATAACTCGTGCTAAGTATAGTAGAATACTATACTATAATGACTTAATGAATGAATGAGAAGTCGATCATCCCCCTATACTCAAGGTCAACTAATCCTAAGTATAGAATATTGTACATTACGAGGGGTGATAGTGGGTAAGAATATATGAAATTAACAACTCGATTTGTCTCACTTATACTCAGGGTAAAGAGTCCCTGAGTATATAACAAAACATTTACCAGTTGAGAGACAAGCAATGGAATAGAAAGGATAAACTAGATCACTCATCCCCTCTATACTTAGAGTCTAGTCATCCTAAATATAGTACTGATGAAATGTATGAATGAATAAAATGGAAGCAAGAAAGAGAAAGAATAAGGAAAAATGATCTTGTTGTAGCCCAATTGTCTGAATCTTATGATGATGGGAGTTATTCTTGAAATTCCACTTCAATTGAATCGATAATGGACAGGAATGTGTCATGCTTTGTATACGACTTCAGCAACTATACATTGACTATGATCGGGTGCGTGTTAGATGAAAACCCAGATATGACAATGCTACCATTGTCGCGCCCAGTCTTTACTAAGAACATCCTAGTTCATTTGCTCTTTAATTTGCCTGAAATTATCTTCAAATTTGTGTCAAATAACCACGCCTTCTATCAAGGCTCGAAATTCTTTCATCGAATCTGTTTGTCGTGACATTATTTGACTCCTTATACATTAGGCTGTTAACATAAGAATAATCTCGAAATTCTAAGAATCTATTCAGACAAATCTTCTAGTTCTGACCACTTTTTTGTTAGTCCAAATTATATATATTGATGGCCCAAAGTGATTTATGAATCAATTCGACGAGCAGATGGCATGGCTTCCCATAGACAAGACGATATGGAAACATACCTAATGGAGTCTTGCAGCAATACGATAAGATCATAGAATGGAATCAAGGAGTTTATACCAGTTCTTTCTATCCGGTTGTACAAGTTTCTATAGAATAGTCTTGATCTCCCTATTTGAGATTCAGTCAAACCATTTGATAATGGGTTGTAACGAGATGTGACATGGTGATCAATGTCGTACTCCTTTACAAGTTTCTTGACTTCTCTATTTATGGAATGGCTCCCCCATCCAAGATTAAGATTTTGGGGATTCTGAAATGTGAGATAATGGTGTTCTTGAGAAAGCGACAAATCGTACAGCTATCTATGGATTAGGAGGGAATAGCTTCCACCCAATGACTCGCATAATCTACAACAAGCAAGTTGTATTCATGTCCTTCATTGTTAGGAAATGGAACCATAAAGTCAATACCCCAAGAATCAAATACATTAGATATTTGGGTGAACTTGAGTGGCATCGAGTCTTTGGAACCAATGGTTCCTCCCAATTTCTAATAGTCAATACAGCCTTTCACATATATTATGGCATCCTTGAATAGTATAGGCCACCATAGGCCACACTGAAATACTTTCGTTATCATCCTACTTTCCAATTTTATGTCCTTTTGTTTCGAGCTTATGACAGTGCTCGAGGGCACTGGTATACTCCTCTTGAGGAATGCACCTTTGCCAAATGCAATCCTCACATTCTCTAAAAAGGTATGGATCTTCCCACTTGTAGAAATGAATATCAGACAAAAATTTATCCTTCTTTACTCGAGTCCAATTTTGCGAAAATTTCTTGTCGATGCATCTCTCATGATCTTGAATGGTAGAGACCAATCGGGTGGTTGTAGGACATGCGCATGAGTAACTAGTTCTTTTAATTGATTGAAGGCTTGGAGTACATGTTTGTCCATAATGAAGTCAGACTCCTTGCCTAGCATCTCGATAAGGGGTCAGGAAATCATGCTGAAGTCCTGAATAAATCTTCTATAAAATCTGATATGCCCTAGAAATGACCTTGCATGCTTCGGTGTTTTGGTGGCTCAAGTTTAGCAATGACATCCACCATACCCGAGTTGACCTCCATACCTCGTTTGGAGATGACATGATCCAACAAAATCTCTTCAATGACCATAAAGTGACTCTTCTCCCATGAAAGCATTGATTCATCTCACAGCATCTCCTCGGTACTCGATTTAGGTACGAAAGACATACATCAAAACTATCACCATAGACCGAGAAATCATCCATAAAGACCTCTAAAAAAGTACCCACCATGTTGATAAATACAATAAACATACACCTTTAGAATGTAGCGAGTGTGTTACACAATCCAAAGGACATCCGCTTAAAGGCATAGGCGCCAAACAGACAAGTAAATAGTCTTCTCTTAATATTTAGGAGTGATCACCACTTGGTTATACCCAGAATACCCATCCAAGAAATAAAAGAACTCTTGCCTTGCTAATATTTCAAGAATGTAATCAATAAAGGGCAGTGGAAAGTGATCTTTCTTGGTTACTAAATTCAGGCGTCGGTAATCTACACAAACACGCCATGATGTACATACTCGGGTCAAAATCTCCTCTCCTTGGTTATTTGTTACCATGTGATTATGAATTCCTTCGGGACTGCATGCAATGGTATTACCCATTTAAAATAAGAGATGGGATAACTAAAGCTAGCCTCACACCATTTCGTGATCTCATTTATGAAAACTTCCTGGAGATTAGGGTTCAGCATGTGCTAAAATTCGTGGGACGGCTTGCTGTCATACTCTAAGTACATATGGTGTGAACACAATGTCGGATTTATCCCTCGGAGATCTGAAATATTCCAACCAATAGCCTTGCGATTTTTCTCTAAAACCTTTAGCAAGTGAGATTCTTGATCACGATCAATCATGAACTGATGATGACCATATATTGTTCATGCTCACCCACAAGGAAGGCATACTTCATATTTGTCAGAGGTTTTAACAATGCGGAGTCTGAGTTGACTTTTCAGTAACCTCTGAGATTGGGATGTTTGTCGATGCATGGTTTGTCAATAATTTGTTGTCCACATCAGTCTGGGATAGATTTTCCTCAAATAATTCAATCAGCTCTTTTGGATATATCTCCCTATAGGTAAAGGAATAAATTCGATTGTGCTTTCCAGTTCTTCCTTCGGAGAGTGGAACTCCTAGGTTAAAATGCCATTCAAGGACAAACTTGGACTTCTGATCTCATCAATAATGTCATAGTCGGTTGTATGCGGTTTAACAGGTTCCCTTCTCTTGGATATGCTATTAGTTGATTTGGGCTTCATGATCATCTCTATTGCGACATTGTCGTTGCAGGAGCGAAAGATAATCTTTCTAGATATGTAATTAACTACCGCTTTGATAGTTCAAAAGAACAACCGACCAAGTATGATAGGGGTTTGGAGTAATGGTGCAGAGGATTCCATGTCTAGGACAATGAAGTCCACGAGGAATTTCATGTCTTCCACTATTACAATAACGTCCTCCAATACACCTAGGGTTTGCTTAATGGATCGATTAGCAAACTAAAGGTTCATCCTAGTTGATTTCAGCGGACCCAACTCGAATTCCTTCAGGAGAGAAGTGGGCATGAGGTTTATCGAAGAGTCGTTATCAAGTAGAGTTCTCTCAACAATTTAGTCAAATATCTCGCATCGATTAAAGGTGCTCCTATTTCTTTCTTTTTGGTCGAGAGGTTGTTGATCGCATTCACTGTAGCCATGGTCAGGATGTGCTTTTCTGCTCTATTGTGCCGGTTCTTGCAGGACTGACACTTTGATGTGCATGCCTCTTTAATTCCTTTCTTCGTGTTAGGCTTGTATTTCATGACTTATAACAATGACATTTCCAGAAAGATATTATGTAACATCTCAATGACTCCATGATCATACAAAGCTATTTTCTATTTTTTTATTTTTGTAGCTTCAGAAAAAGGAATATTTACATTATCAAAATATAAATGTTCATGGGAATCAGCTTTTATAAATGGATGATTAGAAAAGGCACAATCATATGTTACAAGGGGAGAACAAAAACTAGAACATTGGCTTCGTCGTCAAGCACAGGATAAGCTGCAAGTGGTGGCATCTCTTGTCTTGCACGGCTCAGCCTCGACTGTTATTATATCTTTGGGATTTTATTTCCTTTTTTTATTTTTTTGGATTTTCCGATCTGGTATGACTTCTCTCTCTTCTTCTTCTTCCCCACGACATGATGCGGGATCAACGACTGTAGAAGATGACGAATGTCCCTCTGAAGCTTTATTATTCTCTTTCATGGTGACAAACGGTTGTAGTGTCTTACCGCTCTTGAGAGTCAAAACATTAGATAAAATAAATGAAGTATTCATACCTAACTCAATGGGGGAGGATTTATTACAATCTACCTGCTCCTTTCGATGAAAAGATTTGGATTGGCCTCAACCTACACGAAGATGATGGTCTTCATGGTGATTAAGTCATCCGACTTTTGGCTCATCTCCGACATGTTCTTCACAAGCTAAGCCAGACTGTCAAGTGTGAGGTTTGTCAGTGATGCCTCAATATAATCAGTGTGTTGTGCACGTCGAGTCTGATACTAGTGTGGAGGTTGTGACTACTAGTTCTCAAAGTAGGGATGAGGAAGAAACATGTGATATTGTGGTGGAGGAGAAAATTGATGTTGATATTGAGCAGATGAGTGCTGATAATGGAACTGTTGTTGATGATATGTCGGTTGATGATGTTGTCTCCATGTATAAGCGTTCTGTGGAGACTGGTATTGACAAGGCTGGTGTTGGATTGTTCTTCCACCTTGATGTTGGTGGAATGGTCGGATTGTTGAAGATTGACCTTGGTGTTGTCCTCTTGGATGGGTCAGTTGTGGTTCATTACCTCAAATGACATTCACCTCTTGGATTCTTGGTGGAGGGGAGAAGAATGCATCGACGTACTTCAAGGCTTCCAGATGGTAAACAATCATCCGCTTTTGTTGCGACTATGACGGTGTGCCATGGTCAGTGCCTACACATGTTACATAAGCTAAACAGAATGAGGCTGCCCTGGATTCTGTTGTGTTTGGTCTTTCAGCTCAATGGGAAAGGTCTCATATGGCATACTCACAGACTGGCACGAGTTGATTGTGCTCGCCAAAAGCTCCGGTTGCTTCATGATCTGCTCGATCTTGTCTAGATTCTTGGTCCTTTATTTGATTACATTTAATTTTTCAAGGTCATGTGATAATATATCGATAATGTCAACCTTGGACAGGTGGTTAATAGAAATGTTGAGGTTGGAACTCTCACTACTTTCATCTTCGTGGGATGTTACCATATTAACGGACTTGTGGAGGATTTGCGGGTTCTTCTGGAATGCACCGGATGAAGATAATATGGCCTATTCTTCGGCCATCTCCTCGAAAATTGTCCACACGACATCTTCATGCTTGTTAAAATGAGACCCTCCATAGGCGGCATCTACCAACCTTTGGTTATCTTGATTGGAACCCTCGAAAAATTCTGGACCAGGCTGATCTTTGGTATGTCATGATGGGAGAACTTCTCCTATAAATCGTTGAAACGTTCCCACATCTCATGAATCGACTCGTGGGATAGTTGAGAGAAGATAGAAATCAAAGAGTGTGTTTGATTAAGATGGCCTAAGGGATAATACTTGTGCAGGAAAGCTGACTTTAGCTCTACCCAAGTTGTCACCACCTTCCTCAGATGATTCATCTAGTGGAGAGCTTTATCCTAATGGATAAATGGGAAGGAGATCATCTTAATTACTTCAAACGGGATGTTAGGGTAGTGCATGGTCTCGCGGATGCGGTTGAATTGTAGCAAGTAGATGTAGGGTTCCTCATTAGTGTTCCCATGGAATGTCGACGGGAGAGTGAGTAGATGTGGCATCAAGTCGAAGTATCCGTGGATCTGTGGTATCTGGATCCACTCTATAATCTGACTAGCTCCAAGGTTGTATGTTTCCATCAGAGTCATCTTTGGCACCTCTCTTCTCTCCTACATGTTGTCCACCCGCCTGATGTTCTTCTCCTCCTCCTTTGTTTTATCTTTCTCTCCTTATCTCCATCAACATTTCATAGAAGGCAGTATGAGCATTGGCTTGCATGGTCAACTGTTATTTTATAACATGGATGGAGGCTATCATCTAGTTGTTGACCTCGTTATGATATGTTTGTTATCCCTTCTCTTTTTGAGGAGTCATTTCAGATTCTGAATCTGATGATGATGAATCCAATTCGCATTCTTGGTCTGCAATGGGAAACATACCCTGATCAATCTTGAAATATACACCAGATGATAAGAAGTGTTCAAGGTTTGGGTCAATCCTGAACTTTAATAGAGTAGGGGATGTAAAAGGAGATTGATAAATCTCCATTCGAAAGGACGAGAACTCAGGAAGAGAGACATCTCGAGCTCTTGGTGAAGAAGAGAGCGGGAAGTACCGAGAGAGATTTACAAAGTTTGAATCGGTCTCCCTGGAGTCACCCTGAATTATTGGAGATGTAAGCATCAGGGAGTTGATGTGGGTGTTTGCATTGTCCGAATAAAATCCTCCCAGATCCAATATCTTGAGAATCAAAAGGATATGAGATGATGAAAGAATGAGCATGGAAATGAAGAAGAAATAGAGTGAAGAGGGAAAGAAGGTGAATGCTTGTAATAAATGAAGAAATGAGAAAGAGAAGTGAAGATAAAACGGCACAAGTGCGTGATGTTTTTTATCTTTATTTGTTATTTTCAAGCAATCTTTCCAAATTAGATAAGTTCTACCCCTATAGAAGAGTGAATACTATCAGAAAAGTGTCGCGTACATACCACTTCCTTTGTAAACTATAGCATATGCTTTTCAAACAATCCTTGATATTGTATCTGAGCCAACTACTCGGCCAAAGAAGTAGAGGAAGAGAAGATGATATAGTGTATCCAATACTTCCCTTGAAAGGTACGCGGACATGGCATAATGAGACAGGATCCCGCCATCATAGTACCCCTATGGTCAGTAATTCAAACCAAACATGCAAGTGGACTTGGCCCTACTCGCCCATGCATTGATAGAAGCGCTACTACTTCGTGATCCCAGGCGATAATCAAGGCAGTACCCAGGTTGGGATTTGGGATATAAGTCCTAGGTTTGTGCCTCACTCAGTCGTGAAGATACATGAAAACAATGTGGCATTTATCAACCCAATACAATGAGATTTATTAAGTAATTTTAATTGGGTCGAAGTTTTCTTAAGTAGACCCTTTTTTAGTTGTTTGCTTTTCACTTTTTTGTATCTTTTTCATGCAAACTCCTAACAAAATTTTCCAATTTCCTTTATGCAAAGTCGAACAAAAAGGGCGAAGGAAATAGAAAAGTTGATGTGCTATGAAAACTAAGAATGTGAATGCTAGAGAAGAACTTACATGCCTTAAGCCAAAAATTTCCATGCAAGTTATCCGCGCATAAGCTAAAACTATGTTATATGAGATGCATTCGATGAAATCTCCCTAAATCAAGAATTGATATTAACATGAAGAATATTTTTATTTGATTCTATGTCCAAGCACAATGAGACTATAGATACATGAAATAACTTATGTTGAGGACCTAGATACCAAGTAATAAACCTTGATCTAAGGGCTCAATCATCAAAGATCTAAAATGAAAATAAGGCAGAAAACATAAATTATGAGAAACAAAATAAAACAAGTGGAAAATATAGAGGAATAAAGATAGAAAGTAAGAAAATATGAAAAAATGATGGGGACCCCCCAAGTGCACCCGCACTTGGTGAAACATACCCGTAAATAAGCTAAGTGTTCGAGAGTTAATTATTATAAATTTATGAATCTCTATTACATAAAATAAAATAAAATCTAAACTAAGGAAGTAAAATTCTATTATTCTTTGTCTCTCGGTTTCCCTTCGCAACTCTTTCTTGTCGGCTAGGCTAAATAGACGGCTCTGCCTCACTCAGGTGTAGTGGACCTCCCAGGATGTCCTCGCTCGCTCTGTTGGCCCTCATAGCAAAGTCAAACATGAGAGATATGTTAGAACAGTTACACATAAATAAATAAAAAGAAATAAAAGCTGAAAAATGAAATAAATAATGCAGACAGGTAAACAAGCAAATAACTAAAGTAATCTACCCTTTGTTGCTCCCTGGCAAGTACACCATTTGATGATAGAGAGCGACTGGTGTCTTAACAAGGGTCTTGGACATGTGGTCACTGTGGCGACTGATTTAAAATCCAATGACGATCAACCCACAATGTGTGTGCATATCAAAATGTGTGTCAAAATTTATTATAACTCTTCTAACAAGTGTATAGGTGAAAGTATGAAGAGTATCTACATAGGGGACGAGATGGGGTCGATGTTATTAGTTATTAGTTATTTCTAATTAATAATGATTTTTTAGTTTTTTCGTTTTACTTATTGTTATGCCTTTTTGTTTTTAAAGTTTTTATGAGTTTTTTTATTGTACGCATATTTTTATGGTTTATAAATGTTCATATTTTTATATGTCTTCTGATTTTTATTTTTTGATTGATTTTAATTTTTGTAGAGTTTTAATTCTTTTTTATTTTTGAATAATAATATAAACAAAGAAGATAAAAAGATATTTTTGAATTTTTTAAACAAATCAAACAAAGTCAAAAAAGAGAAAAGAAATGTTTTGTACTTTTATTTTTTTCTATGTTTTTAGGGACTTTTTTGTGGAATTTTTAGGTATTTTTATGGATTTTGAAATTGATAATACACAAAATAATGGATAATATAAATTCAAAATATTATTCATGGTTTTTAAAACATATATAAGTCCAAAATTAACTCTAAACTATTTTCAACATAATTTATATATTTTGTAGATTTTTTTTACTGATTTTTATAAGATTTTTAGGGTTTTTAAGTTTTTAGTTTTCTACTTTGTACTTTTTAGCGATTTTTGGATATATGATACAATATAATAAAAACTAACTAATATAATTTTCGGAATTTTTGGAGATATTTATTGAATTTTTAGGGATTTTTAAATGCTAAATAGGGAAAATAAAATTGTCTTTGAATTTTTATAAATAGGAAAATGAAATAAAATGCCAAATGTAAAATATATGTGATCACTCTTAGTTCCAAGCATCTGGTACAATTTTCTCAGATTTTCGGACTAACAACATCAATAAATAAAATGCACAAAATTAAATAACTCAGCATTTAGGGACCATTTTGCAATATTCAAGAAGTTTTTATGCATTTACTTACATTTTAAACAACTCTTAGGCCAAACATGCAAGATGTCAAACTAAAAATTCATTAATATGTGCATGGCAGGGACTAAAGTGCAAATAAATGAAACGTTTCATGCATTTTGTAATAGGTTCATGAATAGTAGGGTTATACCCTACAAAAATAACTAAAAGATGCGCCTCACATGAGGCAGCATGTGAGGTAACCTTGAAGGGACCTAAAGTTAAATAAAAATAAGTGTGGGGTTCGAGATGCAAAATATACTATTATTGCATGTTCTTTAATATTTACAATACTAAAAATTCCATCTCGTCAAAGAAGCTAGAAGTCTAATGGCGGATCGGGTTAGTCTTCTTTCCTGGGAAGCCTAGCACTCACTCTCAGGGTTTTGGTGAACTATATCTTTACTGACCGCGAAGTCTAATCTCAGGCGTCAGTAGGCACTCTTCCTCTACTTGATATTGGCCTTACCGCTTACCCATGAAGTCTACTCTAGTCTAATCTAAGGAGAGTATGGCTTTTCTATTAGAGAGTTCATCTTCCTCCCAGGACGAAGTCTCCTCTCAGGGTGGTCTGCCTTATCCGCTAATCTTGATATGGGCTTGGAATGAGGGACTATGGGTGGGTCAGTTCAGCTAACTCTACGATCAATTATAGAACAAGTCGCAAATAGTCAGTGCCAAGCAAATGACAACATGCAGAGTGAATAAGGTGAAGTTTACCCCCGAGGCACGTGCGGGGAGAGTGCAATAGATCTGATCCAACGGTTGGGCACGTGTCACTTAAGATCTATGGATTATCCTGATCACGTACCATTTAATCTTGATTCTGCGATTGAGATTATACCTGGAGACATGCCTCTTCGTCGGATGGTTGTGAAGTAGCCTATAAGAATGGTGAAGTAATACTTGCCTGGATGATCCTCCTTCATTGAGGTCTCGCTACTCCGATAATGGATAGAGGCGTTGAAGGTTTCAGAAGCTTCCTTGAAGCTTTCCATAGTAGCTGGAGGTGTTCAGAAGGTCCCTCGATGATCGAGGCCTGGAGCTCGTGCTTGCTCGGGGCACTTAAGACTTGAAATATTGGGTTGAAGATGCCCCAAATGGGCACCTCTTCGGCTCACACCTGCAAGTAACACACGGGGGTTCAAGGGTGATGCACCTCGACCCGTTTATTATAGGAAAAGGGTGGGGATGTATGGGTCTATGATCTCCAGCGATGGGCGAAGGAGGGAAACCTAGGATCCCATCGATGAGGTGATCTGGTGCATTGAAAAGATGTAGAAGATAAAGGGGAAGGAGTGAGGTTGTCTGATGGTCGGAATAGAGTGTGGTTCATGGTGAATAGAGGCTGAAGCCTAGAGCACCGGCATGGCTCCAGCGTACTTAATTTTTTGGGATTTAGGATAAATAAGATGAAATCGACTAGAATAAAATGCATATCTTCATTAGGAATGAAAATTCGAAGCTAAAGTAATAAATAAACCTATCCCTCAACAGGTGGATGACTTGGAAGCTATCCTTTATCAGATATAAGGTCCTAGGATGGGAACCTCGCCTATCCTCCCTTTTCCTCACTGCGGAACCGTCGAGAGGCAACTCCTATCAATGGGTTTCCTCTCCAGTAGTGAGTTCGTGAGGTTATGAGTGGTAGGAGACAGAATAGGGGGAGCTGAAGGTTGAAGATGGTGATTTGTAGTAGAAATAGACGATTTACGCTCGAATCGAGGGTGATTGGTGAAGGTTAAAGGTAGGGTGTGGTGGAGGAAGGTCGTGCGAATGTCTTTCATGAAGGGCTTGAGGTGATTAGAGTTGTTGAGAAGGTGTGAAAATTGGGAGAAGAGAAAGAGTCTACTACGTTCTAACATGTACCGGTGGTCTACCTAAATAGGGAGGATTGTTGACTGGTTGTCAACACTCCACCGCCTCTCATTGGCCCATGTGGACCATTAAAGGACAAATCAAAATAATAAATTTAAGATAATTATAAATACGATAGTAAATAGCCTTATTTTGAAAATCTCAAAGCATGAAAATTGTGAATTATTTCCTAAAATATATTTTAGTTATTTTTATTTGTTTTTATACACTTATTGAATATGATATATTATTTATATATTATTATTTATAGGTATTTATACATATATGCTATGTATTTACATTTTTATTTTGTTAATACATAATACCACAAATAAATAATTTATTTATTTGTATCATTGTTCAATACATATTTACATATTTTTATGTGATTTTATGGTTTTATTTATATAAATAGATTTGTTTGCAATAATTTCTTTGTTTGTCTGGATGAGGGTTTGAAACCCTATATAATAAAAGAAAAGGAAATTGTCAGGGTAGTATTGGAGAATTGGTTGAGGCAACGTGTGGTGACATAATCTCACTAGATCAATGCAATCTCTAATCTCGAAGTGTCCACAACTTCGAAGTCCATAAACGGTGAGGTTTTCCTGGGACTAATCCCTAGCGTCGAATAGAAGGAATATAACTTAAACCAATGAGAAGAAATGAAACTTTCTGATATAATAAGTTTTGCTAAACTACACTAATTGTCTACTTTTCTCTTCTTCATTACAAAGCACATGTTAATCTTTATCCTATGATTTACGGAAACCCAACAGGTTATGGTGAGCCATCACAAGGACTTTAATAGTCCACCTAGCTAACAATAGTAGCCATCCACAATAGCTTTACTTTATAAGGTAGTTGGTTATCTTTTTATGGATTTTCTTTCCATCTTATGTACATGTAAATGGTTATAGTGGGACAATGTATCATGTAAACTTTATTTTGTGAATGGAAGAAGTGTTGAAATACTTGCTTCTAAGTATTTTTTAATTGCAGACTATTTTTGAATGTTAGTTGTGATTGTTGAATAAATTATTGCTGAGTAACCATATCTGGATGTGAGAGGATCTGACGACCCAGAATTGGGGTCATGACAGTTTGGTATCAGAGCCCGGTTACTCAAGTAATTTACTCAGTAATTGACAACTATGAGTGGTATTTAGAAATTAAGGTGGTGTTAAGATCCGTTGATCTTAATTAGTGACTATAGTACCATTCACAAGTCATTATCCCTTATGTACATCATGCTAAAATGTAGAGGATCTAACCTTTGGCCTTAATTCATCCCAGGATCACGACACACCAAGACATGTATAGGCAATTAGCGGCTATGATGAAAATGCTCTAAGATATGGGGCAAAAGCAATAAGCATTGGAGGAGAGGCTCAATGCACAAGTTGAGAGACCAAGGCATCCAAACTTGTGGATGTCAGAGTTGAGGGTTCTATCAAACTTTCTGAGGAATAATCGAGTTACCATCCTCCCATTGAATCTGCTCCTACCCCAACTGAAGGAGCATGGAGATAGCTCTTCTTAGACACCAAAAATTACTGGACAACTACCAAAAAGGAAAGATTCCTCGATTTAAAGGCATAGACACCTATTGAGGTAGAACTATGGCTTGATGATGTCAGCAAGATGTTGAGAATAATACATGCACCATCAGAAACTTGGGTGCACGTTGCTTATTACTACCTAGCAGACTATGCAAGACGAGGGTGGAGAGCAATTTCCAGGAAATTAGTATATCATGTTCCATGGGATATCATTGAAGAAAGGTTTCAAGCTCACTTCTGTCCCTCCTATTGGGAAGAACTTAAGAGGAGGTAGTTGGCTTCTCTGGCCCAAGGATCCAAAAATGTACGAGATTATCATATTCATTTCACAGAGCTACTACATTATTCCCCCGCTCTAGAAGCTTCACCACAAGAGTGTCTTACCAAATTTGTTTGCGGGCTTCAGAGAGATCTTAGAGAGAAGCTTGCAGGTTTTAGAGCCACCACTATAGATGAAGACATGGACATCGCCTCTCGAATTGAGATGAAAAGGGATGAAAACTACCAAAGAAGATGCTTCCACTTTACTGGTGGACCATCCAAATGTAAGATGAGTTATAATCATAGAGATCATCGCTATCATCCAGTTGGTTACAATATAAGCTTGCCACATACCTTGGGTCTGGAATGATCAGGAAGAAGGGGTTTCTCTAGCCCTCTACTATATCCTCATGACTCAACAACTGGAGCTAGTACCTGTGTGGTTGGGTCTTCAGCTCAGACAAGAACATATGTGTGTTATTACTGTCATCAGGAAGGCCACATCAAGAAAGATTGACCAAAGTTGAGAGGTTCAAGGTTTAAACCAACCCCAATTAATAGTGTAACTTCCATCCTGAGCAATGGAGCAACACGCAGAGGAAGACGGGGTAGAGGTCGGTGCTTACAAGGATCGTCTCCTACGCAACAACCACCACAAAGCGTTGCGGGTTCTAAATTTCCTATTCCTAATGGCCAGCTCAATGCAATCACTGAAGAACAAGCTTGTAATTTAGGCACGATCGTATGATGTACCATTATCATTCTCGGTTTTTCAGTACGTACCTTGTTTGATTCTAGTGCTTCACATTCATTTATTGCTCGATGGTTAGTACCCACTTTGCGTAAGATACCAGTAGAAGTATAGTAGTCCTATCTAATCAAGGGACAAGGAGGACAAGTATTTATAATCCAAGAAATCCTAGATAATTGTGTAGTACTAATAGCAGGACATCAGTTACATGTTTCACTAATACTTATTGAAATGGATGACTTTGATCTCATCCTGGGGATGAAATGGCTAGAAAGGCATCATGCATGCCATGATTGTTTTCATAAGATAGTAACTTTTCACATTCCTAACTCTATAGAGTTTCAATTTATTGGAAAGATATCCAGTAACGATGTCAAATGCATCTCTACTCTGAAAGCATAACAATTGATAGAGCAAGGGTGCCAAGGCTATTTAGCTTATGTATCCACTACATTAGAGTCAGATAGAATGATAGAAGATGTACCTATAGTGTGCGAGTTTCCTGATGTATTTCCATATGAACTACTTTGATTACCAACTGAGCGAGAGATTGAATTTGAAATCTCTCTCAAACTTGGTACTCATCCTATCTCTATCCCTTCATATAGGATGTCACCAACCGAGTTACATGAGCTAAAGGTACAATTACAAGAATTGTTAGACAAAGGCTTCATTCGCCCTAGTACATCACCATGGGGTGCACCTATTTTTTTTGTAAGGAAGAAGTGATAAGGTTTTGCATTGACTACATATAGCTAAACAAGAGGACAATAAAGAACAAGTATCCTCTACCAAGAATAGATGATCTCTTTGACTAGTTGCAGGATTCAACTGTGTTTTCCAAGATTGACTTAAGATTTGGATACCACCAAATGAAAATTAAAGATGTGGATATCCCCAAGACATCCTTTTGGACTAGATATGGACATTATGAATTTTTAGTTATGCCTTTTGAACTGACAAATGCCCGGCAGCCTTCATGGATCTCATGAATAGAGTATTCAGGGAGTTCCTAGATCACTTTGTAGTAGTCTTTATTGATCAGTGCTTATTTACTCCAAGGATAAGTACCAGCATGAACACCATTTCATGCTGGCACTTGAAATACTAAGTAAGAACAAATTGTATGCTAAATATAGCAAATGTGACGTCTAGCTACATGAAGTATCTTTCTTAGGCCATGTTATTTTTAGAGAAGGTATATCAATTGACCCTATGAAGGTTAGTACGGTGATGAGTTGGGAACACCCAAAGACTGTCACATAAAGACGATATTTTCTAGGTCTAGCTAGGTTTTATAGAAGATTTGTGAAGGACTTTTCACGAATAGCATTGCCAATGAATAGGTTGATTCAGAAGGAAGTCCCATTCATATGGTCTGATGCATGTGAAACTAGTCTCCAGACACTGAAAGAATGTCTAACATCTACACCTATCCTTACTCTACCCTTTGGGAATGAAGGGTTTACAGTGTACACTGATGCATCTAAAGAAGGATTTGGGGCAGTTCTTATGCAACATGGCAAGGCAGTTGCCTATGCATCACAACGACTCAGGACACATGAGAGGAACTACCCGACACATGACCTTAAACTATCTACTGTAGTCTTCGCTTTAAAGATATGGAGACACTACCTCTATGGTATTACTTTTTAAATATTCACCGATCATAAAAGCTTGAAATAGGTGGCTAGAGTTGTTAAAGTACTATGATTGCACCATCCCCTACCCTTCAATAAGGGAACGTCGTAGCAGATACCTTTAGCACAAAAACTTATTCACCTAGGTTGGTGTGTTATTCACTTCTGGGTTTACTATCAACATTGAGTGAATGTAAACCATTTGATAGTATTGTTGATACTATAACTACTCCTCGCTGATACAAACCAAAGATCTAGGATAGAATAAAGAAAGGACAGAAGGATGATCCAATCCTTAAAGACTTGAGAGAACAACTTGAGAAGAATGGGATAGAGGGAAACCAGATACAAGATGGGTTACTATATAACCATCATACAATTTGTGTACCAAACACACCCGAACTGAGGAAATACATCTTACGTGAAGCACATTACTCGAGATTATCTATTCATCCAGGAATTATGAAGATGTATAAGGATATTCATTTAGACTTTGGTGGCCGGGAATGAAGAAAGATGTTGCTGAGTTTGTGAATTCATGTTTTAGTTGCCAACAGGTAAAGGCTTTACATCAAAAGCCACTAGGATTGTTGCAACCTCTCTCTATCCATGAATGGAAATGGGAAAGCATTTCCATGGACTTCGTTATTGGCTTACCTCAGACAACCAATGGTAAAGATGGTATATGGGTTATAATAGGAAGGTAGCATACTTTATTCCAATAAACTTATCTTCTACTCCAGACAAGCTTGCTGAGTTATATATTACACATGTGATATGTCTCCATGGCATTCCAAAGGTGGTAGTTTCCGATCGAGATTCACGATTCACCTCATACTACTAGGAGAACTTCATGAAAGCCTTAGGCACACAATTATGCTTGAGCACCGCATATCATCTACAAATAGATGGTCAATTAGAATGTACGATTCGGACACTAGAAGATATGTTGTGAGCATGTGCCTTAAAATGGAAGGGATCATGAATTAAAGAATTGCATCTTGCAGAATTCACCTACAACAATAGTTACCATGCAAGTATTGGAATGGCACCATTTAAAGCACTATATGGACATAGGTGTACTACTCCTCTATGTTGGCAAGAGGCAGCGATAAAGAACTTTTATGATTCAGATAGACTCCAAGAAATAGAGGAAGTTGTAGAGATTCCTTGAAAATGACTAATAACTTCTCAGAGTCAGCAGAAAATCTATATTGATGCCAGGTGAAAAGATCTTGAGTTTGAGATAGGTGACTTTGTATTTATCAAAGTATCACCTATGAAGGGAGTTCAGAGGTTTGTCTTGCGTGGGAAGTTGGCACCCAGCTTCGTGGGTCCCTTTGAAATTATTCAGCGGATTGGGAAAGTTGCATATAGACTTGCACTTCCTTCACATCTTTCGGTGATACATGATGTTTTTCATGTATCAAATCTGAGAAAGTATGTTAATAATCCTGAGCATAAGATAAGCAATGATGATCTGCATGTTGAGCCAGACTTGACATACCTTGAAATGCCTGTGCAAATACTAGACAGGGATATAAAGAAGTTAAGAAATAAAGAGGTACCTCTAGTTAAAGTATTGTGGTTGAACCAAGAGTTTAAAGATGCCACATAGGAACCTGAGGTAGATATGAGAGAAAAATACCCCTATTTTTTTAATGATAACATGATGTATTGTGTGTATATTCATTATAAATGAAATAGAGTTCATTCTCTTTAAGGTTGTTATGGTTTCAATCCTCTTCAAGGTTGGTATGCCAGCATTTCAAGTCTCACCTTTAAGGTTGTTATAATTGTAAAGCCTTGAATTAGGCTGCTCTCAAATCTGATATCATAAGATCCGCTCGTCAAGAGGAAACCAGCAGAATTTGTTTCATATGAATCGGACTTCGTTTCAAATTGTTATGATTTTTTGAAGAAAAAGAGGTAAGGAGGTTAAAGATGTCAGTAACCTTAATGACCATCATTAAGACTAATTAAACATGGTTAAAGAAACTAATAATTGATTGACAATCGCTAATGATCTTTAGAAAATGCTAATCAGAGGTCAGTGAAAGTTAAGCATGGGTTGCAAAAGTTATATCACGATTAACTATGGTTAGTGGTTTTCTAAAGCCTATAAATAGCTCCCCTACCCATTCATTCTCTACAATTTCCACTACCACCACTACCCCGAGGGCTAGGGTGAGAGGTCAGGAGGAGGAGAGGGAGGTGGAGAAGGAGTGCAATCAAAGCATTGTCAGGAGAACGAGGAGGAGGATGATAGTATGATCCTCTCCTAGTTGGCTTAGTAGGTAGGTAGCTCTAACTTGTGATAGGTTCTCGATTCATCTCCTTTGCGATTCATTTTCTATTATTGTTCGAGGAGAAATCTGTGTAACACCCTACTTAGGTGCGGGCGGCTATGCACAACAGTGAACCATGGGATTTGTTACATCTTTGCTCACCTAAGATGCATGGTGTCTACCGATTCTCCATAACTTGCAGTTTCATTATATTCGTTCAGCTGTTGTTTTCCTCTCGGTGATTTTATAGAGGAAACTCTTTCCGTTTTCTTTTGAAAAATGTCCTGATATAAGGGGAAACTCTGCCAAAATTTATAGAAATATTTCCTGATATAAGGGGAAACTTTGCCGAAATTTTTCCTAGAAATATCACCCCGTATAAGGGGAATCTCTACTGAAATTTCGAGAGAAAATATGTTCTTTGCGTTCTTCGTGTTCTTCGTGTGTTTTTCACGTTCTTCTTTCGTTCGTCGTGTTCTTGGCACATTCTTAGTGTTCTTGATACAAAAATGAAATTCGATCATTTCAGGAGCCGTAAATCATCCTTTCTGATAATGAATCACAAGAAAGCACAACATACGTGAGAGAGAGCTCGATTTGGTAATAAAATCCTTCCTTTTGTTGTTGGGTTTTCAAACGACATCATTGAAATTCATGAATTTATGTTCTTCGCTATGAAGAACCCTAATTTGGCTCTTTTTGAGAAAATATTGAAAGTTGCTTTGTGATTCCCACTAAAATAATGTCTAAGCATCAGATAGATGCAGTGGCTTGGAAAGTTAGGGTTTGGGAGTTAAAATAAGCATAAATATAAGTATATATACATATGAATTAATATATATATATATATGTGTGTGTGTGAGAGAGAGAGAGAGACTCTACTCAATGTTGATGAATATGAAAATCGAAGGCTTAATGAAAGAATTACATCATGGAAATTGGTGTGCATTAAAATGGATCCTGAAAAGGATCGTGTGTTACGTTAAGAATGACTTGAGTAGATACTATAGGTCGGACATGCAACCTGTAGGTTTGTTAAAAGATCATCCATATTGACATGCCAAACCTAGGTGGTACACGGTTTCCTAGATATGTTGAGCATGCAAAATAAAGTATTTGTAGCGTAGATACTGATGAATCTGCGATTCTTCATCTTTATTCATCTATTTTAGCTTAAAATCCCTTATAAAACACATGTATATAATACTAACTCCATGCTCTTACTAACTTTCATCTGTGTATAAATATTGTATATTTTTATATTATTTAACCTAATTAAATAAATAAATAAATAAAGGAAAATAAAGAAAAGAAAATTTAAAAAAAGAGGAAGATTGTATATGTGTAATAGATACAGGCTGACCCGAACCCCGAGAGAAGGTCAAGACTTGATCTGATCGATCAGAAATAAAGTAGGGGGAGATAGGGTCCTTAATCAGAAATCCAAAAAAACAATGTGTGTTGTGTATATTTTTATACTACACTATTTTATTTATACTTGAATTGACCTCAAATCAAATAACTTTCAAAACAAAGTCGTAAATAAAAATGTATCCTAAATAATAAAAATAATTGCACAATCAAATCATGTACAGAATAAAAGCAACCACACATGAAAAAGCTATTAAGCAATAATTAAAAAACCAATTCCAGCTCCATATGAACTCAAATTGAATCAAACTTACTTCCATTGTATTCTAAATTAAATTATCTTTAAAATGGATGTGATTCATAATTTTTGGAGTTACGGGTGAAAAGTTGGTTTTCTAGGGTGGTTTGTGCAATTTTCCCATGTATTTTGTACATATTGTATATGTAAATACTTGTAAATATTTTTACTAATTATTAAAAGTGAAAATAAAAATAAATAATAAATAATAAATAACTAATTTTCTTATTTACACGTGTATATAATGTCATATATGTATATAGCATATGTATATATTTAATTTTCTTAACCAAGTACCACAAAAAATAAAAAAATTAACATTTATTTTTCAAATAAATAAATTGATGAAAATACAAAAAAATAGTTAATATTTGTAAATATTTTTTAACACTTATCTTGTTATTTTATCTCATTTCAATTTTGTTCTCTCTCTTATCTTTATCCAAAAATTCAAAAATTCAAACTCCATTATCTCTTCTTTATATGGCTCATTCTCCCTCATTTTAATTTGATCATTCTTTGGTGAGAGGAGCCCGGTCTTTGAGAGTCTTCTTCTCGTAGAAGGGTGACCAGCCTCCGAACCGTCCGGTCACAGCGCATCGGCCTTCGTCGAGGTGATCAAGATCTTTTCAGCTCCTAAGGTGAGATCCATTTTCTCTTCTTTTATCCTAGGTTAATCGTAGTTTTATTTTCTCGCACTCTCTATTCGTTGCCATTTTTTATCTAGATCTTAGAATCCACCATCACGATTTAATCCGCCATCGACTCGATTTTTCATTTCACCATCTCGATCTCTACACGTTCATTTCTACCTCGCACAGTTTTTCACCTCCGACCACGCACTGTGGTCGGAGATCCGGATCCATCCGCCATTTTCCTTGGAACCGCACTCATCCATATCTTCTGTTTTGATTTTTGGAATCGAGTCATCATGCTTGCAAATTAAGTTGTTGATAAATAAATTAATTAATTAAAAAACAAAAAATATATATTTTTTCTTTCTCTCTAACATTTGTTTTGCAAGATCATCTAAAGAAGTAAAAAATAAAAATAAAAATAAAAAAATAGACAATTTTTATTTTTTTGTTTTGTATTTCTCTATTTTAGATTTAAAAAAAGTTTTTTTTCTGAGTACTATTTACTATTTACAATTGAAAAAAATAAAAAAAATAAAAAAAATAGAGTCGCATGTGCCGCTCACAACGGCCGCAATCCCCCTGCTCCTCGCCAGCCCACTGCCACCGCCGCCAGAAGGCGTGACGTCGTCCCGCGTGCTCCATTGTCGGCCCTGCGCAAGGCCTCCAACACCGACCTCCATCAATCGCATCCACGTGTCTCTCTGTCTTGAAGGTCCTCTAGAGGCGAGCACCGTCGACCTTTGACAACCAGCCCACCGTCATAGAAAGGAGGAGCGACTCCGCCGTGAGTGCTCCCCCCCTGCTGTGGAAGTCTGCCGACCTCTGCTTGTCACCGCCGCCATGTGAGCGGCGCCCTTCTGACGACCGCCAAACCTCCGCACGAGCGGCAGGAGCCCGCTTCGAACGTTGATGCCTCCAACCATAGCAACGGCCACCTACTCGCACCAACAGCCGCCTTCGCCGCCATGCTACCGCTCTGAGCGCCTCCGACGAGACCTCCAGGTCGCTGTCGATTCTCGAGGAAGAGTAGGCAAGGGGCGGCGCTCCCTACGCCCCCCCCCCCTGTTTGGCTTGAACGAAGAAGCAACCGAAGAAAGCCTTAGGGAATATAATAAAAAATGGAGAAGTGTAATCTAAGCCCCCGAAAGTTTTATAAATTGCAAAGAGGCCCCTACCAGCATTCAAGCATGTGCACAGCATGTTTTTCTTGGGTAATTATCGCTTTGAGCCCTCTGTTTTATTTTTTCATTTATTTGATGCACAAACATTGAATAAATTGCATTCCAGTCCTTTTATTCCAGACTTTATATTCTTCTTATTTTTTATTGGAATAAATAGCATTTATGCTTAATAAATTCTGCAAAAAATTGTGTTATATCCTGTTTAGTTGATCTCTCTGCAGTAATTTTTGCATGCATTTTGTCATCATTTATTATTAGGGATCAATGGGGTTGCCCCCTGGGGGCAGCCAACATGGCTACCCCGCCCCATTTTTTGTAAAATTTTTATTTTTTTTTTTGAAAAATATCGTCATGTATATTCATCCCTATATCCCTCTTATATTCCATTCGAATTTTGTCATAAATAGAGACTCCTACGACCTCCATCCAAACAGGGTCGATTTAAAAAATTCAGCGATCGTTAATAAAATGACATCTGGATGGAGGCCATAGGAGTCTCTGTTTCTGATGAAATTCGAATAGCATATAGGAGGGATATAGAGATGAATATACATAGTTTATTTTTCCAAAAAAAAATAAAAAGAATTTGCGAAAAATGAGGTGGGGGCAGCCATGTTGGCTTCCCCAAGGGGGATGCCCCATTTTCCCTTATTATTATTAAAAAATAAAAAATATTATATTTTTCTCTTTCTAAAATTCAAAAATTCCTAACAATTCAAATATTGCTCTAAAAATTCACAAAAAATTAGAGTAGTTTTATTTTATTGTCCTTTAATTTCTATCCAAATTTCACACAATAACTCTTTATAAAACAGAAAAAATGAAAAATATCAAAAAAAATTAAAACTTTACAGCAAATTATACAAAAATCTAAAAATTATCATTTCACTTCATGTTTGTAGATATTTGAATATATTTCATCATAAAAATAATTTCTATGAGTTTTAGATATTAAAATATTTGTAAGTTGCAAATTACTGCAAGTGTACACTATTTATTATTTTTGCCACTGTTTGATTTTTATAAAAATACAAAAACATCTAAAAATTCCACAAAAATTTCCAAAAACATTACAAAACCTTTAAAATCAAAAAATATTTTCTCTGGATTTTTCTGAATATAACTGAAAAATACAAAAAGAGTTTGGTGTGTGTCTTTCTTGTCTTGTGCATATTGTTCTTTATTTGAAATAAAAAAATTTGCAAAATTAAAATCACTAAAAATTTAAAAATCATAAAATAAAAAAATAGAAATAAAAATATATTAAAAAATAAAAAAGAATTCCACAAAAACAAAGGATAATTTGCCTTTGAGCTTCATGCGTTTCTCTTAATTGATTTGCATCGATTATTTGAATAACCGTCGGGAATTGTAGCCTCTCTGAGTTCAATCATGTCTGTATACAGGTAAATAAGTAGCAAAAAAATTTCCCTTGCTCGTGTTACTTATTCTTTGTAATTATTCTGCAGCAAGAGAAGAAAAAAAATTGTGTGTTTGTCACGGGATTTAACAACTTTATCATATCTTAATAAATATCAATCCTCGAAGATCCCGTGCCAACCAAATGGCATCATTGTCAGGGATATAAAATTTTAAAAAAAAACTTAAAAAATATGTGCCAACAAAATGGCACTGTTGTTGGGGAGGCACTGCGAGGGTAGTTAGGTTTCTCTTTTGACATGCTATTCTTGGTTGTAAATATCTGTTTACATTTTGCCATTCACTCCATTGTTTATATCCACTGCATTCATTTCATTATTTGTGCTCATATTTTTATGTGTGTTTCTTACATATTCTCTCTTTCTTTTTCTTGCAAGGGACCGTGGAGTGAAGGAGGCGATCCTAGGAGAGCCAAAGCACCCAAGCGAAACGGAGGCAGCTTGATTCTTCACCGAGCCGCAGGATACCATGAGAGGAAGAGAAGAAGAATTGAAGGAGACCAAAAAAAGATTTTATTTATTTATTTATTCTAGCATTTGAACTCTTGTAAACATACATTCATTTGTTGCGGAGTTTGTTTCTCCAAGTGTCGGTGCCCTTGGGGGACCTCACCGATTTTGTTTTCATCATCTTATTTTTCTTTGTTTCACATGGATTTCGTGAGCTACCTATTAATTTCTTTAATTAATGGTATTTTTACTTGGCAGACCCTATAAACTTTTTAAATTACCTCTATGACCTTTTGCACAACATAATTACCCCCATCGACCATGTAAATTACCCCCACGAACCCCCACAGGCTTCAAACATATTACCCGGAGGGTTCATAGGGTAAGAGTTGGCAAGTTTACGGGGTCGATGGGGGAATTACGTTGTTTCAAAGGTCGTGGAGGTAATTGGCAAAGTTTATAGGGTCTGTTGGGTAAAAAACCCTTAATTAATTTGTTTGAGCCAGGTGATTAATTAGGTCCAAACACCCTAAACAAGAATTTCTATACCTATAGAGTAGAGCGTAATTTGGATTTAGTCAAATTAACTTGTTCTTGCCCGTTAATAGAAGTTATCATCTAGGACGGTTCACTTGCATCATATAGGATAGTTTATTTTTCTGTATTTCAATTCTCTGTGGATCACTTGCATGTAGAGTGCTGGCGACAAGGTACGCATCTCTAACCCTTGCATGCATCATTGTTTTTAATCGCACATTGGCATTTCTGATCTCCTTCCTTGTTTTCACTCATATAAATTAAAAAGGAAATTGGACACTCGGTAGGCGAGTCTGTGAAAATATTTTAACCAAGTGGCAACTGCCTAAAATACGGGACTGCTAAAGAAAACTTGACCCTAAAATAAACACAAGGAAAATCATTATTTTGGGGAGAGTAACCCCCTCATTATTTGGTTTGTATGCAGCGAGAGAGCGACCCGTGCACTAGGATAGAACCATACCCGAACTCTTTTCAGGCTATTGTCTTGGGTTAGTCGTTTTCTACTAAGGATCTCTTAGGCAACCGATGAAGCAACCCGCGACGTCCTTAACAGATTGAATTGATCGGGTAGCTGGTAAATGGTCCGCAATTCATATTGGCTGGGAAAGATCTAACTTTGGGATTAGGCCAGTCTCCTAGAGCATTGGGTTCCTAACAACTCGCTTTGATCTCTCTGATATATTGTATTCTCACCAAACTCTAAAATTGACAAGATAATTGACCGAACCTTCACGGTCTTGACATTGAGTTGAGTTGGTGAATTGGGGGTTTATATTGTGTTTGATTGCTTCTGTGCATAACTAGATCCTTCTGCGCATTTGCACCTTTTTCTTCACACCTTTTGACTTGACCCATGTGCTCTCCTAATCATTTTCTCTTGTTTCGGATATGGTCGGCTGGAGTTATTTTAATCTTATCTTCATGGATCCCTCGTACCCTCCAATCGATCCACCTTCCTTTTTCCAGGAGGATCTTCCTCCTGATTTTTGTGCATATCCGCCTAACCCATTATTTCAGGAGTCGGAGGACTTTGATTCTCACCCACCCTTATCCCACTCACCCGATCCAGGGATTTTGGAGTCACCTTTCTTGTTTTCCACACTTGAGACCTTGAACCAGATGATGGAGCATATGAATTCGAAGATTACCAATCTATTTAACATCAATAAGAGCCAGAATGATGCTATACTATTTGAGGATGTGGATTCACTAGAGGATAATCATGAAAGCTTGAAATCGCCCAAAAGACAAAAAAATGAGAAAATTTTAAAAACTCAAAAAGATTTCGGGAGACACATTGTTGATTCATTTTGTGAGGAGAGGACTGATGAATCCACGATTCATCATCTTAATATCTTGATCTTAGCAAAATCCATGAGTAAATTTCCAAATAAATGTCCATAAAATACATAAATTAACAAAATGACTCTTGTAAATAAAACACACTAATTATTATATATAAGATTGTACAAAATAAATTACACATAAAAAGCCGCAAAAATAAAGGAGTTTTATACTTGTAAATAGCTCAAAACTTCATAGATTTTTAATAATTTCATTTCAACTCCTTTTTGCCTAATTCTTTCTCTAACTTGTTCATAATAATGTATATAAAAATACAAAAATACAAAACAAATTTCATCTCAAATAAATGCTCCTAGATCTCAAAGAGAAAAAGCCGTAAAGTCCAACTTCCAAGCTAAATTCCCGCTCCGTATGAACTCCAAATTCACCAAACTCACTTTTAAAGTTCAAGTTAGAAAATTATCTATCCAACGGAAGTGGTTTCATTAAAATCGGAGCTCATTTGCAAAAGTTGGGTTTTGGGACCTAGATGTACATTGTACATTATGTATATATTCATTCTTTGTTCATTTTTTATTTTATCTTTATTAATTACTGAAAATACAAAAAAATCATACTTGTGTTGTATTTTAATTGTAGTATTTTATTTTATTTTTCCGTTGTAAATATCTCTTATTAAAAAGACAAAAAAAAATTACATATTAGAAAAGTAAAAAAATGTGTACATGGTGTTTTGTATTCACTTGTAAATTCACCATTATTTTTTCTTCTTTATTTTGTTGTAATTAAAGTAGCCTACTTTATTTCATTTTATTTATTTAATTATTTTACATTCTCTACAATAACCACCATTCAACTCTCTTCCACCACCAACTTCCCATTCAACTCCACCATTTCTTAAACCTCCCATTCAACTCCATTAATAATCCAACTTCCCATTCAACTCCACCCACATAATAACTTCTCATTTCATCATCTATATATACATTCCATCCTCCTCAATTTGCCCTTGATCCATCTTTATGTGAGGAGAGCCTAGTTCCCTGAGTTGAATCGGTGACAGCGACGCAACCGCGGTCGAGCGACGACGGCCCTCTCTCCGGTGTGATCCGTTGGTTTTTTGGACAACATCGCAGCCGCAACCGCGCGCTGCTCGAGCTCATCGCGCGCCGGCGATTCGAGCGAAGACCGTGCTCTCACGAGCACTCCATAGGCATCCGCGTTCATCGTAGGTAATTTTAGTTTATCTGGTCTTTTTGCAAATTTTTTTAGCACAAACATATCATCCCTTCCTCCACCACCATCACACCATTTTTCCCCTCATTTGTTTAGTTTATTATCCTCACCATCATCATTTTTTTTACCATGTTTAATCCCTGTCTAATCAAAATTATAAAAAAAATTTAAAATCTAAAACCAAAAAAAAACTTCCCTTTTATTACAGCAGTAAAAAAATCAAAAAAAATTAATTAAAAAAATAAAAAAAATAAACGGAGGTGGAGCAGCCGCCCCCAGCCGCCGCCCCACCCCCACTCTCCACAGCCGCCGGCCGCAGCCCTCCAGGCCGCTGCCAGCGGCTCCGCGGCCTCCCCTCGCGGCTGCGCTGCCAACAGCGGCCGCGCCGCCCCGCCGACCGCCACCTGCTGCACGCCCTCCACAGGTCCGCCGGCCCGCGCACCTCCCCGTGGCCGTCCCTCTCGCCGCCGCCTCCGACCAGACGCCTCCCCCGTCCCTGCCGCGCGGCCGCACGCCACCGCCGCTTGTCGCGCCGCCGTCCCGCGCCACTGCCGGCCGTCGGTTGCTCTGTCCTTGTTGGGTTCTCCTCCTGCAAAGAACGAAGAAGAAGGTAAAGTTTTTATTTTTTTTTATTATTGTAAAAATTTTATAAATTGTATATATAGTTTTAGTAATTGCAAATGGTCCCTGTACATGTTTTTGATGTAAATATAGTTTTCTGAGTTTGCACAAAGCCCCCTGTGTTCATGCTTTAATTTGGGCCTCTCTTTTGCATCATTTTATGCAATAAAAATGTTTTTATGTTGAGCAACTTATCCTCTGTCATGTGAGTATTTATTTGTATTTTATGATAGTTGGGTAATTAATTAAAATTGTCAAATTAAAATTCTGTGTATTTTACCCAATCCGTGCTCCTAAATTTATATCTCACACACCGTTGCTCTAAAAATTCTATAAAAAATATATATGATGCCTTGATATGTGATGAACTTACAGTCCAAATTTCACATCAATTGGAGTTGTCTTGTGCCTGAAATAATTTATTGAGTGATTTTCGTATTTGATTTTTAATTAAATCCACATATATTCTTTTCACGAAATTTCAAGTCTCCTGGATTAATCATCTAAATATCTATTAGAGATAAATCACACTATGATTAATTTGATAACGTGGATTTAATAGGAATTAATTAGTCACTATCACTCTGTTTGCACTAAAAAATTCATAAAAAATTCATATTTTTGTCAAAAAATTCTAAAAATATTACTGTGGCTTCTTTGCATCATGTTTTCATTCCATTAATTTTTCATAATTTTTTCTTACTGTTTGTGTGATAAATTGCAAAAAAAACCCATAAAAAGTGTGCATTTTTTAGTTATTGCATTTTAAGTCCTAAAATTCCTAAAAAAATGTGTTTTGTGTTCATCACTGGATTAGGATTCTAGAAAAAAATATAATTTGGCTAAGTTGGACTTCTTTTCCATTAAAATTAGTTTGGCCTTGTTGTATGCTTTCTTAGCGTCTTGATCCACCCGCATTTTGCATTTGGCATTCTACTTGGCATAAAAAAATCTAAAAAAATACCGTTTGGATATCTAGATCTTAAATTTGCAAATTAAACCCAAAGTTGTTCCTTTGCCTCCCTGTGTTCGACCCCGGACTTGCCCGGGATATAAATTAAGCAGAGACACTCTTCACGGAGATCTTCTCTCGGTTCTGACCGAATCGCTGGGTACACGTGCTACAACGTGACCAAATTAAACACCATATTTAGCGACTCGTCAGATGGCGCCGTTGCCGGGGAGGCAAACGGCTTAGGGATTAGTTTAAAAATTTAGATTTAGATTTTCATTTACTCGGGTAGTCTGACCCCCGAGCCACCTTGTATTTAGTCCAATTTTTTTGCAATTATTTCTCTTCATATTTTTGTATATATTTTTATTTATCTCTCTAATATAAATCTTTGTTTCCTTGCGAGGGCCCGGTGGACTTGGAGTGCATCGGAGGTCGACGGACGCGAGGAGCGCCGACTGCTGAAGTGCGAGGATAAAGCAATTTATTTTTGAGAGAATTTTGTAAATTATTGTAATTATTTTAGGTAGTTGCTCATTTCTAGCGGCTCTTGTTTGAGAGCTCGCGCATGTAAAAAGACTTAGACATTATTTGTGGTGTGTCGAGCCTGTTTCACTCTCCGGCGAGGGTGGGGCTTGACTTGAGTGGCGAAATTAAGGATTAGGCACACGGTAGTTTAGAATCAAACTTGTTTGTGCCCATCGTAAATTAGGCCACACATATCTTAGAAGATTCACATATCTTATAAGATTCATAATGAGACGCACATAGACACGTACTACTTAGCTCAAATTCAATCAATTCTTCCCCGCTAATAGTATATTGTTTAGGTGCGGTTTCCTCGATCTGCATGCATTTAGTGTAATATTTACAAATTCAGTTTGCATAACGCATGAAGAGTGCTGGGATTCACTGTAAGTATAACTTCTTCTGAGCATGCATCAATAGTTTCTCGTTTGCATTCTGATTTCCGATTCCCCTCTTGTTTTACAACTTAAGGTTAAAAGGAAATTGGGACTGAACGGTAGACGTGCTTGTGTGTTCACATAAAATTCAAGTGATAACCTAACTCTAAAATTGGGACTGAATTGAGCAGGTCGATTTAATTAATTGGAATAAAAAGAACCCTTGTTCTCGGGTGCATAAAGCCCTCATTGTTTGTTTTTATTGCAAGTGAGAGAGAGACGACCCTAGGATAGAGCCAAGTCTGGATTTCTTACTTACTACTAGTTCTTTATTTTCAGGCGATTAGCTACTTTTCAGTGAGGATTTACGGTAGCCGGTAAACGGTCCGGACTTCCTTAGCAGAGTGGGAGGTTAGAGGACGCATTAGTCCTCAAGGAACGGGTAGCCGTATTTGTACGGTCCGTACTTACTCCTATACTGGCTGAAAGTAGGTCAAACTAGTCGTAAGAACCGGGCCAGTCTGTAGGAAAATACGGGCACCTAACAGCTCGTTAATCTTTCCAAGATTTTATTCTCACCAACTAAAATTGACCAGATAAATCGGCCGAACTCTTACGGCCATCACGTGTTGAGTTGGTGAAATTGGGAGTTTGAATTGTGTTTGAATTGTGTGAGTTCACTCCGCACATTTACGTGCACCGTAGAACTAGCGCCTCATTGAACATCGTGTTCTAATCGGTTCTTTTGACATCGAAGATGACTGATTGGGGGGATATTTATTCGGACTTTGCGAATCTCTCATTGAACCCTTCGAAAAGTACGTCTTCAAAGGTCCAAGCGCAACTTGGACCAACCTGGACTCATGACCCTCTTGAGCCCAGGATCACTCACTCTCGGGATGGTTACCCTCAAACCATTCCATTTCTCTCTTCCCACCTCACCGAGGAAGACCATCGCCTTGGTGAGAATATCGTGATTCATAAATCCTCTTCTAATCAAGAAAACATTGCTGATTCAGGCCATATAGAAGACACGAGTAAAATGCCTCCAAAGAAGAAAGAAGAGGAAGAAGAGAACCATGAAGACCCGATGAGAAGTATACTAGCCCGATTGGCTGCATCTGAGCAGCAACAAGCATTACTGAGAGCTCAGTTGGGACAGTTAAATGTTGGGGTCCAACTACCAATGGATGCGGCTTATAACCCTGGACAATATCAAATTCATAACTACTTGAGTCCGGCCGAACCCGAGGTTGATTTTGAGTTGAAGCCGCACTTTCTGAACCTGCTGCCACATTTTGATGGGAATGCTTCTGAGGAGCCATATGCATTCCTAAGGGACTTTGAGCTCATCTGTGCTAACCTCAAAAATAACAATGTTAGCCAGGATTATATTAGGCTCAAAGCCCTTCCATTTGCCTTGGGTGGAAAAGCCGATTACTGGGTAAAGAATCTTGGAATCATCGTCACCACATATGCCCAGTTCAAGGACCTGTTTTTGAAGAAGTTCTACCCTTTGAGTAGAACTAACATGATGAGGACGCGCATTACGAGTTTTTCCCAATTACCCCATGAAGCTTTTTGTGATGCTTGGGAAAGATTCAAGGACATCCTGCAGAAGTGTCCCTGTCATGGACTAAATGATAACATCTTGGTCCAATCATTTTTCACTGGTCTCAACCCTGAGATGCAGGGTTTAGTGAGCGCTGCCTGTGGAGGCAGCTATACATCACGAGGAGCGGATACCGTCTGGAGGGTATTCGAGCAGATGGCTGAAACTAGCCGCTCACAGATGGCCAGCAGGGCCTATACACCATCCCCCAGTTCACTCTCATTTGGAGGGGGAAAATCAGCTGTAGTCGATCTTTCTCAGGACGTGATCCCTAGCATGGGACTTCTTGCTGACAAGCTTACGGTAGTTGAGAAGATCGACAGGAGGATTGATGAGTTAGACCGGAGCGTCTCCAAACTTCCAAAACAGATGGAGGAGTTGACTGAGAAGGTATCCAAGATACGGATACCCGCCGTGACTGCACCCGCTGCTCCCATTTACCGAGTTCACCATGTTCAGGAGCAGTTGGTGTCAGGGCAACCCCAGCCGTGGGAGCAGGACCAATCCTACACCCACTCTTTCCAGCAGCCACCTCCAGCAGTAGAGACAGTCCAGGAGGAGCCTCCACCAGTTTAGGAGGTGAATGGGATATGGTATACTCAGGACCCTGCCATGCAGGGAAGTACGGGAGACCGACAGACCTATCAGCGTCCCCTGACCTTTCACAACACTGCATTCACCTCCGCACCACCTCCGTCACAGCAGAGCCCTGGATTCCATCCACCCCAGCAGCAGAGGCAGCAGTATCAGCAGTATGGCCGACAGGGCCATTACCAGACGGGCCAGCAGGGCCCGCAACCCCAGCAGCAGCAGCAGAGGCAGTACACTGGCCAGCAGGGCCAGTCTTCCCGTTCTTCTTCCCAGTCTTATCCACCTCCTTCATCGTCTAGTCCCATGGATATTCAGCAGCAGATACTCGACGAGCTACGTTCCTACAGGAACGAGGTTCAAGACTTACGGGTGGATGTCAACCGCCTGTCAAGATGGCGAGACGAGCAGACTGCACCCTCTACCTCGATCCCAGCCCAAGTTCAGGCTAACCCCAATAGCCTGAACCGTTCTAGTTCTCAGCAGCACTTTGGTCAGGTATACTATTCAGCATCTCCTAAATCTGAACATGAGATTCTTTCGTGTGACGAGGCTAACCACATATCACTCAGGAGCGGAAGGACCGTGGTCGTACCTGACCGGGCGAGGGACACGAGGAGGGGCATCTCTGGAGCTCTACCTGAGGAGTCTTCAGAGGACGAGGAGGAGAGGCATCATATTTCAGAGCCCCATCAGCACCATTTGAGGATTTCTACTCAGGGAGCCGAGAGGAGGAGGAGAGTACGTATGCAGCATCGTCAGCATGGATATTCTTCTGAGTCTACGGAGGACCTTGCATCTCCGGTTGTGGCGGATACCATTCCAGCTTCTATTCCGCAACCTTTAGTAGATAGTTTTGATTTCGATTCCATGTTGCATCAAAAAGATTCTTGTATGAAGAACTCTGTTTCTGTTAAGTCAAAGAATGATCTTTCAGTTCATGATTCAGATTCTTCATCCTCTGTTTCCTTAGCTTCAATCCCTTTCCCCCGTGCTCTTACGGCAGGAAAGCGCATCAAAAAGATTCAGAAAGATGACCCCGATATGGCACGGTTTTGTAAAGAAAACATCACAGTGAAGGTGCCATTTGATGAATATGTGGCTAACCATCCTGCCTTCCAAAAATACCTTAAGGTGAGATGCACACCTAGAAGGGTTAGCAGGAAGAAAGACAACCGAAATATAAAGACACATGTCTTATCAGTAGCCACAACCTATTGTCTCAAGAATCAGACTTTGCCAAAGAAAAAGAGAGACATGGGTGCTCACTATGTGGAGAGTCGTATTGACGACATTGCGTTTGCACGCACACTCTTAGATAACGGTTCTTCGATCAACTTACTCCCCTTAGCATTATATCAGAAATTGGAGTTGGGACCACTTCGCAAATCTAGAGCATTACTCCAATTCGCAGATCGTTCAATGAAGAGACCTAAGGGAGAAGTGAAGAACGTCGTTATCTCGATTGAGGGGCAGAACTATCATGTGGACTTCACAGTCTTGGACATGGAGACCCCCAACCATTGGAGAGAATCTCAGATCATTCTCGGGCGACCCTTCCTTAGGACCGCAGGCGCAGCTTTCGATTATGGTACGGGAATGATGAAGTTCCGTTCTCCAGGCGGAGAAGTGAACCTTGAGATGAAGCTAACCAAGTGTCAGCGACCCGATTCAGAGAGTAGCACAGAGTACTCATCTTCAGAGGCAGACTGCAGTTTGATTAGCACAGTTGGGATTTGGGGACAGATTCCTTCAGGACAGAGTGAGACCCTTTCATCTGGAGAGGATATAGTGCATGACGCAGTTTGCCAGGTGTTGTCTGATCTTGCTAGAGATGCATCAACCTATTCTCATGATGACTTAGAGATCCATCCAGATCTGTCAGTTCCATCCTCTTCGGAACAATCATGGGACATAGATGACGAGTCGGACGTGGCTTTTGCCGATTGTTTGGATACTTTTGACGATCCGACTCCCGATACTTCTGATTTGGTGGCGAGTACTACTCAGCTTAGCCCACCTTCATGCAGCACGGAACCAGATTCAGATTCAGTTCAGCCAGATCTGCTTGATGATACCACATTGCCAGAACTGAAATCACTACCTCCTACACTCAAGTACGCCTTTCTTGCGGGACCCAAAGAGAGATATCCTGTCATCATTAGCTCAGACTTGACTTTAGAGCAGGAGTCTAGGTTGTTAGAAGTCTTAGAGAGGAACCGCAAAGCAATAGGCTGGACAGTGTCGGATCTCGTGGGCATCAACCCCGCTCTCTGCTCGCATCACATTTTTACTGAGGATAATGTGAGACCTTCCCGTGAGTTTCACAGGAGACTTAACCCCAATCTACGGGAAGTGGTGAAGAATGAAATTGAGAAATGGTGCAAAGCAGGGTTTATATACCCTATTTCTGACTCCAAGTGGGTGGCCCCACTTCATGTTGTCCCGAAGAAGTCGGGAATTCAGATGGTCACCAACGAGGAGGGGGTAGAGATCGCGACACGAGTACCTACGTCGTGGCGCGTCTGTGTCGACTACAGGCGCCCGAATGCTGCGACCAAGAAAGATCACTTTCCCTTACCTTTTATTGATCAGATCTTGGAGAGACTTGCAGGGAAAGAGTTCTTCTGTTTTCTTGATGGGTACTCAGGCTACAACCAGGTGGCCATAGCCCCTGAGGACCAGGAAAAGACCACATTCACATGTCCATTCGGTACTTATGCTTTCAGGCGCATGCCATTCGGGCTCTGCAATGCCCCAGGCACATTTCAGCGGTGCATGATAGCCATATTTGCCGAGATGGTGGGAGATTTCCTGGAAGTGTTCATGGATGACTTCTCGGTTCATGGTGGTTCTTTTGATACATGTTTAGCGCACTTGGACCGAGTCCTCACGAGGTGTAGAGAGGTGAATCTGGTACTCTCCTGGGAGAAGAGTCACTTTATGGTGACGGAGGGTATCGTGTTGGGGCATGTCATCTCCAAAAGGGGAATGGAGGTTGACCCTGCCAAGGTGGAGGTGATCAAGAAACTCGATCCACCTACCAACGTGAAGTCAGTGCGGTCATTTTTAGGGCATGTTGGATTCTATAGGAGATTCATTCAAGATTTTTCAAAGATCGACCGCCCACTGACTGAGCTCTTAGGGAAAGATATAGAGTTCATTGTAGATCACAGGTGTCTGGAGGCCTTTGAGCTCTTGAAAAGGAAGATTTGTACCTCGCCTATTCTACAAGCTCCTGACTGGTCTCTCCCCTTTGAGATGATGACTGACGCTTCAGATTTCGCTATAGGAGCTGTGTTAGGACAACGACGAGAGGGGATTCCGTTTGCGATTCACTATGCGAGCAAAGTTTTAGATCCTACACAGAAAAATTATACAGGGACTGAAAAGGAAATGCTCGCAGTAGTATGGGCCCTCGAGAAGTTCAGATCATATATTTTGGGATCTAAGGTGACAATATATACTGATCATACAGCCATTCGATACTTAATGGAAAAGAAGGACGCGAAGGCGCGTCTTCTTAGGTGGATTTTACTCCTCCAGGAATTTGATTTAGAGATTAAAGATAAACCTGGAGTGAAGAATGTTGTGGCTGATCACCTTTCTCGGATTGAACTTAAGGATTCTCCTGATCATGAGCGGATTAGAGAGACCTTCCCAGATGAGTCAATTTGTGTTATTGACTCCCTCCCGTGGTATGCCAACATGGTGAACTATCTTGTCTCCAAGCAGGTTCCCCATGGTTGGACTAGGAGCAGCATTGATCGACTGAAGTCGGATTCGAGGAGATACCACTGGGACGATCCTTTCCTTTTCTTCGAAGGGCCGGATTGTGTTTGGAGAAGGTGTATTCCTCAGGAGGAATACCATAGTGTCCTCACATATTGTCATTCACTTGAGGCTGGAGGACACCATTCGGGAAAGCGAACCGCTCACAAAGTACTTCAATGTGGATTGTATTGGCCGACCTTGTTTAGAGATGCCATTGATTTTGTACGGTCGTGCCCGATTTGTCAAAGGATGGGAGGGACAGTTGGACAGAGAGATGAGATGCCCATGCAACCGATGATTATTTGTGATGTTTTTGATGCATGGGGCATAGATTTTATGGGTCCCTTTCCCAACAGCCAAGGACATGAGTACATTTTGTTGGCGGTTGATTACTTATCTAGGTGGGTGGAGGCTATCCCAACCCGAACCGCAGACATCAAGACTGTCTGTAAGTTTGTGAGAGACCATATTATTGCTAGGTTCGGGGTGCCAAAAGTTTTGATATCTGACGGGGGTAGCCACTTTGTGAATCGAGATATGAGATCTTTAGCTAAGGACTATGGATTTGAGCATAGAGTTACTAGTCCTTACCACCCACAGTCCAACGGCATGGCAGAGGTTTCGAACAGAGAGGTGAAGAATATTTTGCAGAAATTGGTTCGTCCCGATAGGAAGAACTGGTCTCAACTTTTGGACCAAGTTCTGTGGGCCTATAGGACAGCCTATAAGACACCATTGGGTACTTCACCATTTAGAATGATCTATGGCAAGCCATGCCATTTGCCCGCAGAATTGATTCATAAATCCGAATGGGCAATTAAGAAGATTAATTGGAGTTGTCACCTAGAGAAACTTTGTCGAGACTTGAACTTGAACGAGCTCGTGGAAATCCGAAACAGGGCATATGACAACAGTTTGATTTATAAGGACAAAGTAAAGAGATGGCATGATCAGCACATTAGGTGCAAAGGCTTTGTCCCTGGACAAAAGGTATGGTTGTTTAATGCCAGGTTGAAGATGTTCCATGGGAAGCTCAAATCTAAATGGACGGGTCCCTTTGTGGTTAAGAAAGTGCACGAGAATGGAAGTGTAGAGATAGCTGATCTCACAGATGGTGCACAATCTCATGTGGTAAATGGACAACTGTTGAAGCATTTTGTTGATTCCAAAGAGCAGTTAGTCCAAGTCGAGGTCATCAACTTCATACAGAGTGAGCACAGAGCAGATACATCTTATTACTCTTCATGAAGATGCAGCATCAAGATTCAACATCTTAGAAGATTCCATCACTCTTGTACATATTCTCCCTTCTTTGTATATTCTCGAGATCACGTCGGTTCTCACACTTACTCTTGTCCTATACTTAGGCTGACCAAAGCCTAAGTATAGGGGGGACCGATGCCCGCCATATGTATTTACTCATCATTTCTCCTCTTGACCTCGTCCGCCCCATTTTTGCTCTTCTTCTACACTTAGGCTGTCTAGAGCCTAAGTATAGGGGGGGCGGATCGACTTCTATACTTTTAATTATTTTAGCTTTCCTACGCTTAGTACGAGCTATGTCTTTTTGTCACCTAGTGCCATGAGGACATAGCACAAGCTAAGTATAGGGGGGTGTGTATATATTACATATATACTTTACCCATACCTCTTACTTTCACGTATTTTTGTATATATTATACACTAATTATGGGGTGGGTAAAAAAACTATTTTTCAAAAAAAAAGTCTTTTCTTATTCACCTATCTTTTTCAAAAAAAAACTTCTTTGCCTTTGTTTGTCAAAAAAAAAACAAAAACAAAAAAAACAAAAAAAAACCTTTTTGAAAAAAAAAACTTTTTCCAAAACTTAAAAAACAAAAAAAAACTTCAAAAAAATACATTCATAAAAAAACTAAAAAAAAAACTAACTAATAAGTTGGTTTAATCCCCGACACAATTCACTTTCACACAAGACTAGTGATGTTCAAGAACACTTGGTTTATGAGGTCTTGAGATTTTGAGTTAACCAGCCTTAGTCATTAGGGTCCTTGACTTAATTATTCACATTTCCCTAGTTTGAAAGATGTGTGTGCTATATTGCATGCTTAGTCTCTACCTTAAGAATATGATCTGCACCTCACATACACGACTGCAGTTATGATGAGATGAGTTGTAATTTCACTTGAGGAACTGGGAAGAGGGATTTGAGTTTGGACTTGATTTAATGATGCTCGAGGATGGGATAAAATCAATGAAGGCTTCATGAAACCTGAGTGTCAGCATCTTTAGCCAGTATGAGAACATGGTTCTTGTACTATCTCTTGATATTTACCTATGTGCCAGGGTGTGATAAAATAAAAAAATGTTGATCAGTGTGCGCCAACTCTTGGTAAAAGCAGTGGAGCTAGCCACAAATACTACAAAGCAATGAAATGTCAAAGAAAAGCTCTCATTCTACAAAGTCAATTATCAAAAGAGCTTCCACCAAAGGCGAGCGCTCCCAACCATTTCAAAGTGTCCACTTGGACCACCGCTATTAGGACCAGGAGTCGGGCTTGCACCAAAAAAGGGCTATGCATCGTAAATGCTACAAGTCTGGGTGTAGAAGGTACGATAGGTACTCAAAAAAGGCACACCCCGGTGTACTCCCAGGAAAACAAGTGCAGACGGCTCCAACTTCTCTTGACGGACGCACTAATCAACACCAAAAAAATGTGTTGCGTAATAAGGCACTTGAGAGGATCCTTGTTCCAATGAGAGGGAGAGAAGAAATGACACAATCCTATGCCCTCCATCAACTGGCCTTCCATCTACACTTTTAAGTCTGACAACTAAAGAGACGGTGGATTGGATGCAAGAAATGATTTATTCCCTAGCGTTGAGGATCGGGTCCATAGGAGAGTCTCTTGGACTGGAACCTTGGGTGACGTTGTGACTCTACTCTTGTAACTGCAGTCAACACTTAAAGTCATATCCCTTATATATGCGTATACAAAGAGAGTCTGATGATTAGGGAAATTGGGTACCTTTTGACTAGAGCTTGGTTCAGCTTAGAATTTTAGGATCTCTAAAACCAAGAGTTCTTGAACGGATCAAGTCTTGTATTCACATGCACAGTTAGGGTTAATCCAACTTATTCATTCTTTATTTGCTCGAGGACTAGCAAAGTTTAAGTATAGGGGGGTGATGAATCCACGATTCATCATCTTAATATCTTGATCTTAGCAAAATCCATGAGTAAATTTCCAAATAAATGTCCATAAAATACATAAATTAACAAAATGACTCTTGTAAATAAAACACACTAATTATTATATATAAGATTGTACAAAATAAATTACACATAAAAAGCCGCAAAAATAAAGGAGTTTTATACTTGTAAATAGCTCAAAACTTCATAGATTTTTAATAATTTCATTTCAACTCCTTTTTGCCTAATTCTTTCTCTAACTTGTTCATAATAATGTATATAAAAATACAAAAATACAAAACAAATTTCATCTCAAATAAATGCTCCTAGATCCCAAAGAGAAAAAGCCGTAAAGTCCAACTTCCAAGCTAAATTCCCGCTCCGTATGAACTCCAAATTCACCAAACTCACTTATAAGTTCAAGTTAGAAAATTATCTATCCAACGGAAGTGGTTTCATTAAAATCGGAGCTCATTTGCAAAAGTTGGGTTTTGGGACCTAGATGTACATTGTACATTATGTATATATTCATTCTTTGTTCATTTTTTATTTTATCTTTCTTAATTACTAAAAATACAAAAAAATCATACTTGTGTTGTATTTTAATTGTAGTATTTTATTTTATTTTTCCGTTGTAAATATCTCTTATTAAAAAGACAAAAAAAATTACATATTAGAAAAGTAAAAAAATGTGTACATGGTGTTTTGTATTCACTTGTAAATTCACCATTATTTTTTCTTCTTTATTTTGTTGTAATTAAAGTAGCCTACTTTATTTCATTTTATTTATTTAATTATTTTACATTCTCTACAATAACCACCATTCAACTCTCTTCCACCACCAACTTCCCATTCAACTCCACCATTTCTTAAACCTCCCATTCAACTCCATTAATAATCCAACTTCCCATTCAACTCCACCCACATAATAACTTCTCATTTCATCATCTATATATACATTCCATCCTCCTCAATTTGCCCTTGATCCATCTTTATGTGAGGAGAGCCTAGTTCCCTGAGTTGAATCGGTGACAGCGACGCAACCGCGGTCGAGCGACGACGGCCCTCTCTCCGGTGTGATCCGTTGGTTTTTTGGCCAACATCGCAGCCGCAACCGCGCGCTGCTCGAGCTCATCGCGCACCGGCGATTCGAGCGAAGACCGTGCTCTCACGAGCACTCCATAGGCATCCGCGTTCATCGTAGGTAATTTTAGTTTATCTGGTCTTTTTGCAAATTTTTTTAGCACAAACATATCATCCCTTCCTCCACCACCATCACACCATTTTTCCCCTCATTTGTTTAGTTTATTATCCTCACCATCATCATTTTTTTTTACCATGTTTAATCCCTGTCTAATCAAAATTATAAAAAAAATTTAAAATCTAAAACCAAAAAAAAACTTCCCTTTTATTACAGCAGTAAAAAAATCAAAAAAATTAATTAAAAAAAACAAAAAAAAATAAAAGGAGGTGGAGCAGCCGCCCCCAGCCGCCGCCCCACTCTCCACAGCCGCCGGCCGCTGCCAGCGGCTCCGCGGCCTCCCCTCGCGGCTGCGCTGCCAACAGCGGTCGCGCCGCCCCGCCGACCGCCACCTGCTGCACGCCCTCCACAGGTCCGCCGGCCCGCGCACCTCCCCGTGGCCGTCCCTCTCGCCGCCGCCTCCGACCAGACGCCTCCCCCGTCCCTGCCGCGCGGCCGCGCGCCACCGCCGCTTGTCGCGCCGCCGTCCCGCGCCACTGCCGGCCGTCGGTTGCTCTGTCCTTGTTGGGTTCTCCTCCTGCAAAGAACGAAGAAGAAGGTAAAGTTTTTATTTTTTTTATTATTGTAAAAATTGTATAAATTGTATATATAGTTTTAGTAATTGCAAAATGGTCCCTGTACATGTTTTTGATGTAAATATAGTTTTCTGAGTTTGCACAAAGCCCCCTGTGTTCATGCTTTAATTTGGGCCTCTCTTTTGCATCATTTTATGCAATAAAAAATGTTTTTATGTTGAGCAACTTATCCTCTGTCATGTGAGTATTTATTTGTATTTTTATGATAGTTGGGTAATTAATTAAAATTGTCAAATTAAAATTCTGTGTATTTTACCCAATCCGTGCTCCTAAATTTATATCTCACACACCGTTGCTCTAAAAATTCTATAAAAAATATATATGATGCCTTGATATGTGATGAACTTACAGTCCAAATTTCACATCAATTGGAGTTGTCTTGTGCCTGAAATAATTTATTGGGTGATTTTCGTATTTGATTTTTAATTAAATCCACATATATTCTTTTCACGAAATTTCAAGTCTCCTGGATTAATCATCTAAATATCTATTAGAGATAAATCACACTCTGATTAATTTGATAACGTGGATTTAATAGGAATTAATTAGTCACTATCACTCTGTTTGCACTAAAAAATTCATAAAAAATTCATATTTTGTCAAAAAATTCTAAAAATATTACTGTAGCTTCCTTGCATCATGTTTTCATTCCAGTAATTTTTTCATAATTTTTGCGTACTGTTTGTGTGATAAATTGCGAAAAAACCCATAAAAAGTGTGCATTTTTTAGTTATTGCATTTTAAGTCCTAAAATTCCTAAAAAAATGTGTTTTGTGTTCATCACTGGATTAGGATTCTAGAAAAAAATATAATTTGGCTAAGTTGGACTTCTTTTCCATTAAAATTAATTTGGCCTTGTTGTATGCTTTCTTAGCGTCTTGATCCACCCACATTTTGCATTTGGCATTCTACTTGCATAAAAAAATCTAAAAAAATACCGTTTGGATATCTAGATCTTAAATTTGCAAATTAAACCCAAAGTTGTTCCTTTGCCTCCCTGTGTTCGACCCCGGACTTGCCCGGGATATAAATTAAGCAGAGACACTCTTCACGGAGATCTTCTCTCGGTTCTGACCGAATCGCTGGGTACACGTGCTACAACGTGACCAAATTAAACACCGTATTTAGCGACTCGTCAAGGACCCAAATGCCCGATCATTTACCCACACATCTATTCACATCATGTCCCAACCTTGACCCCGAGGATGCCACTATACAGACTGCTCTTGGCAATCCTCGTGTATATGTTGATTCTGATCTCCTCCCTTGTATGGAGGAGGTCCTGAAATTCAAAAAAAAATGTTGACTAAACCCGATGTGGTGGCCACTATTCATGAGATCATTAAAGCCCCACTTCAACATGCCATGACAGATTTATCTACTCCTCAACACAAGAAGAGAAAGTGAAGGAGAAGATCTGAGCGTCACATCTTGACCATGGTCACTTTCTACGCCATCTCTCCCCGTCCACATTTTAAGAAAGGGAACACTACCATACCTCTTGTAAGCTACTCCATCTCTGACCATTCTTGTAATAACACTCTCCTTGACGACAGTTCTTCAATCAATGTAATACCCTTCTCTATGGTACAATCTCTTCATCTTGGGACTCTCAAGAAAACCAGGATGATAGTTTAATTTGCTGATGGATCTATTAAGAGGTCGAAGGGTATTCTAGAAAATGTTGTCATTCTTATTTAGGGCATGAAATTCACTTCTTATATTGTCGTATTGCTAATGGAGACCTCCACCCCTGTGGAGCACCCTCCAATCATCTTGGGATGGCCTTTCCTCGCCTCTGTGGGAGTCGTTATTGATTATGGTTCAGGAGAGATCCGCTTCCGTTCTGATGTAGGGAGCAATATGTTGATCACTACTCCCACTACTGACCAGAGACCTGCATCTCATGAGAGTGTACCCATGTTAGCCAACCCCAAGGACCTTGACCTTGATGATAATATCAAATATTATTGTTATATGTTGGATGATAATGAAACCCAAGAATTCCTCTTTAAGGAGGAAGACTCGGAAAGCATAGACCTTGGAGTTCCCCCTTCTGGTATGTGGAGATGCATTGATGACATCCGTGGGATTTACACGATAGACACCATAGAGCGGAAGGTAGACTCTGAGACTAGATAGGAAGGGCATTATATGACTACTTTCACTGATGAGTCCATTCCTATTCACTCTGATTTAGAAGAGACTGATAAGGCCGAATTCGATTCGATTGCTTTTATAAAGGAATTCGGACCTTTTACTGAGGATGATGATTTATGTAAGGCTCGCCAGGCTGGAATCGATCTTACTTTTTTGGATAATGAATTCGAGACTTTTTACTTTGATGTTTACGAGACTTCCCAGGTAGGACATGACCACACGACTTCCACTAACTGATTTAGGCCTGCACAATCTGAAATCGCTGAGGATACATTCTTGGTCGATCCTACTCAGTTTATGTCTAATGATGATTCCAATATCGACTTACACCTTGTTAGATCCATACCTCAGCGGTCTCGCAAGAAGGTTCGCTTTCGACCTTCTTAGCCTTTGTACATCCACTCCTCTTGTATATCCTTTCGTTTCACTCTTACTTCTTTTGTTTATCATTTACCCCTTTTCTATGTGTGTGTGTATGCTATACTTAGGATGTGCTTTATCCTAAGTATAGGGGGTGAAGGATTTGTGGTGTTCATATTCATCTTGTTCATCACTCTTGTTGTTGCCAATACTTAGGGATACTCTACCCTAAGTTTTGGGGGGGTGATGTTGTTCATATCATTTTTTTATTTTTGAGTATGTACATTCTCTTCATCGATTTTCCCCTTTTGTACAGCCTACTATACTTAGGATTACTTGATCCTACGTATAGGGGGGATCATCAACTTCTCTTCTTTTTATCTTTTGTTTGAGTCGTTGTAGCATAGGAGACTTTTCACTTTTCTATACTTAGCACGAGTTATGTCTTCCTTTATCGCTCTCTGATCACTACGAGGACATAGTTCGAGCTAAGTACTGGGGGGTGTCGTATATATTGTATATATACTTTAAACATAGCTCGTACTTTTGAAGATAATTATTTTGGGGGATATGTATATAATTTTGGAAAATCCATGTGTGTAAAAAAACAAAACAAAAATAAAAAAAAGAAAAACAAAAGAAAAACAAAAAACAAACAAAAAAATTCTTGTATATACTGGTATATATTTTACTAACCTTTTTCCTTTTTGAAAAAAAACTACAAAACCAAAAATCTATAAAACTTGCATGATTAAAAAAACCCTATCTTTTACATATGCATTTTTCTCCAAAATTCCATAAAAAGTTCAAAATTAGAAAATTGTTTTTAAAAAAAAATGTTCTTTTCACATGTGCATCATTTAAAAAAAAGAGCTTTCTTTGCATTGTTCATATTTTTTGCATTTGTATGTGCATTTTTTAGGCTAGTATTGACATTTAAACTAAGTTTGAAATAAAATTGAAGAATGGAGCTTAGTTGGTCCTTAATCCACTTAATTTCAGAGGAACCTTATAAGAAATGGATTAAGACTTTTCAGGTCCTAGTGACTTAATTCTTTGAGTCCATAAGACTATGTTCACATGTCATCTTGATTAGTCTAAGTAGAAGATTTAACAACACACGCATGATTCTTTCAGGCGTGGCTTATCTTGGACAAGCACTCTCCACGTAGCTCTTCATGGATGAGGTAGTGAGAAGGCGGAATATTTTGGCTTAGGTTAGCATAAGAGGGTAGTACATCTATACGGGACCTCTTGTCTTCCTCTAGGGAAGGAAGTGTGTCTCAACCTGGTCTAGAGATGTTGAGGTCTAAAGACAGGATGTTGTGGGGTTGCAATAATGCTTCAAAAGAGGGATAGTCTAGTGGCTCAAGAGGAAAAACTCATTATGTACATGTTGCACCTTGTATATGCTTTCAAAAAAATGTAAGGAAAAAAATGCAGAATCTCCAAAAGTGGACAGGCCTTATTGAAAAGTAAAATGCCTGCTGGAGTGTATATACAAGGATAAAAAAATTATTACAATAAGAGTTTCAAAGACAAATTTTTGTAAGCTTGCAGCGGATGACTTGGTTACACTGGTCATGCATCCAAGGATAGGTAGCTACACTGGTTACCGTCCATTCTTTTCTCCATCCCCTCTTCTTGAGCTGGTTGTACTTGAACTTAGAAGGCAATATCTCCACTCCGCGAGGAAAGAGTTGCAAGACTGGGGAACTAGAGTTACCTTGTTGAGGAAGGTTGTTTCTTTGCTTCTTTTGAGATGGGGAGCTATATCTCACTTACACCGTACAAGTAAAGATTCATAGTCACAAGAATTTGTGTATGTAGACTTGTTCTGACCTGACTGTTGAGGTGACCTGAATAGGAGTCCTGTGGAACTTAGAGGCTGTAGGTTTTTAATCCATCTCCCATTAAGGTTCCGACACACTAATAATCCAAAGGTCTGACAGAGCTCCGTACTACAATTTTATGAAGATAAATTTAATACTCAATATTATCCTAATTTCTTTATTTCCCCTTTCTTTTTCTTTTTCTTCACTCATTCTTTCAAATAAGTGTTTGCTAAGGGACTAGCAGAGGTAAAGCATAGGGGGATGATGAATCTGCGATTCTTCATCTTTATTCATTTATTTTAGCTTAAAATCCCTTATAAAACACAAGTACATAATACTAACTCCATGCTCTTACTAACTTGCATCTGTGTATAAATATTGTATAATTGTATACTATTTTAACCTAAAATAAATAAAGAAAGAAAGGAAGGAAAAATAAAGAAAAGAAAATAAAAAGAGGAAGATTGGATATATGTAATAGCTGACCCGAACCCCGAGAAAAGGTCAAGACTTGACCTGATCGACCAGAATAAAGTAGGGGGAGATAGGGTCCTTAATCAGAAAATCCAAAAAAATTTGGGTAGTGTATATTTGTATACTGCACTATTTTATTTGTACATGAATCAACCTCAAGTCAAATAATATTCAAAACCAAAGTTGTAAATAAAAATGTGTCCTAAATAATAAAAATAATTACACAATCAAATCATGTACAGAATAAAAGCAACCACACTTGGAAAAATCCACTAAGCAATAGTTGAAAGACCAATTCCAGCTCCATATGAACTCAATTTGAACCAAACTCATTCCATTATATTCTAAATTAAATTATCTTTAAAATGGCTGTGATTTCATAATTTTTGGAGTTACGGGTGAAAAGTTGGTTTTCTTGGGTGGTTTGTGCCATTTTCCCATGTATTTTGTACAAATTGTATTTGTAAATACTTGTAAATATTTTTACTAATTATTTAAAATAAAAATAAAAATAATTAAATAAAAAACTTATTTGCTTATTTACACATGTATATAATGTCATATATGTATATAACATATGTATATATTTAATTTTATTAACTGACTACCACAAAAAATAAAAAAATAACATTTATTTTTCAAATAAAGAATGACGAAAATACAAAAAATAGTTAATTTTTGTAAATATTTTTTAACACTTATCTTATTATTTTATCTCATTTCAATTTTGTTTTCTCTCTTATCTTCATCCAAAAATTCAAACTCCATTATCTTTTCTATTTATATGGATCCTTCTCCCTAATTTTATTTTGATCAATCTTTGGTGAGAGGAGCCTGATCTTCGAGAGTCTTCTTATCGCAGAAGGGTGCATAGCCTCCGAGCCGTCCGGTGACAGCGCACCGGCCTTCATCGAGGTGATCAAGGTCTTATCACTCCTAAGGTGAGATCCATTTTCTCTTCTTTTATTTTAGGTTAATCGTAGTTTTATTTTCTCGCATAGTCTCTTCATTGTCATTTTTTATCTGTATCTTATAATCCACCACCACAATTTAATCCGTCACCAACTCGATTTTTCATTTCACCATCTCGATCTCTACACGTTCATTTCTACCTCGCACGATCTTTCACCTCCGACCACACATGGTGGTCAGAGATCTGGTTCCATCCACCATTTTTCTCGGAACATCACTCATCCACATCTTCCGTTTTGATTTTTGGGATCGAGTCATCATGCTTGCATCCTAAGTTGTTGGCAAATAAAAAATAATTAAAAAAATACAAAAATATATTTGTTTTCTTTCTCTTTAACATTTGTTTTGTAGGATCATCTAAAGAAGTAAAAATAAAAAAAAACTTTTTTTATTTTCTTTTTTTAATTTCTCTATTTTGGATTTATAAAAAAAATTCTGAGTATTATTTACTGTTTACAATCGAAAAAAATTAAAAAAAACAAACAAAAAACAAAAAATAGAGTTGCCTGTACCGCTCCCAATGGTTGCTGACCCCCCAGTCCTCGTCAGCCCGCTGCCACTGCCGCCAGGAGGCGCGATGCTGCACAGTCCCGCACGCTCCACTGTCAGCCCTGCACGAGGCTTCCAGCACCATCCTCCACCAACCGCATCCGTGCGTCACTCTGCCATGAAGCTCCTCTAGAGGCGAGCACCATCAACCTTCGACAACCAGCCCACTGCCGCAGAAAGGAGGAGCGACTACACCATGAGCACGCCCCCTCGTTGTGGAAGTTCGTCGACCTCTGCTCTTCACCGTCGCCACGTGAGTGGCACCCTTTTGATGACCGTCAAACCTTCGCACGAGCCGTAGGAGCCCGCTTCAAATGCCGCCGCCTCCAACCGTAGCAGCGGCTACCTGCTCTCACCAACAGCCGCCTTCACTACCATGCCTCCACTCTAAGCGCCTCCACAAAGACCTCCAGGCCGCCACCAATTCTCGAGGAAGAGTAGCCAAGGGGCGGCACCCCCTGCGGCCCCTTTGTTTGGCTTGAACGAATAAGCAACCGAAGAAAGTCCTTGGGAATATAATAATAAATATGAGAAATATCATTTGAGCCCTCGAAAGTGTTACAAACTGCAAAGAGGCCCCTGCCAGCATTCAAGCACATGCATAGCACGTTTTTCTTGGGTAATTATTGCTTTGAGCCCTCTGTTTCATTTTTCTCATGTATTTGATGCACAAACATTGAACAAATTGCATTTCAGTCTTTTTATTCCGGGCTTTATATTCTTGCTTATTTTTTATTGGAATAAATAGCATTTATGCTTAATAAATTCTACAAAAAAATGTTTTATCTATTGTTTGTTTGATCTCTCTGCAGTAATTTTTTTCATTGCATTTTGTCATCTTTTATTATTATTTCAAAAATCAAAAAAATGTCTTTTTCTCTTATTGAAATTCAAAAATTCCTAAAAATTCAATATTGCTCTAAAAATTCCAAAAAATAGAGTAGTTTTATTTTATTATCCTTTAATTTCTATCAAATTTTCACACATTAACTCTTTATAAAATAAACAAAATGAAAAATATCAAAAATCTTTGAAAAATTACAAAAAAATCTATAAAAATCCAAAAATTGTCATTTTACTTCATGTTTGTAGAGATTTGCATATATTTCATCATAAAAATAATTTCTAGGAGTTTTGGGCATTTAAAATATTTTTAAGTTGCAAATTACTCCAAGTGTGCACTGTTTATTATTTTTGCCAGTATTTGATTTTTATAAAAATACAAAAACATCTGAAAATTCCACAAAAATTCCCAAAAACATTTCAAAACCTTTAAAACCAAAAAATTTTTTCGTTATATTTTTCTGAGTATTTCTAATATAACTAAAAATTACAAAAAGAGTTTGGTGTACGTCTTTCTTGTCTTGTGCATATTGTTCTTTATTTGAAATAAAAAAATTGTGAAATTAAATTCACTAAAAATTTGAAAATCATACAATAAAAAATTAGAAATAAAATATATATATATAATTAAAAAGGAAAAAATCCACAAAAACCAAGGATAGTTTGCCTTTGAGCTTCCTGTGTTTCTCTTAATTGATTTGCATCGATTATTTGAATAACCCTCAGGAATTGTAGCCTCTCTGAGTTCGATCCTATCCGCTATATAGGTAAATATGTAGCAAAAAAATTTTGCTTGCTCGCATTACTTATTCTTTGTAATTATTCTGCAGCGAGAGAAGAAAAAAATAAAATTGTTTATTTGTCGCGGGATTTTCGGGGATAACAATGACTTTATCATATCATTAATAAATATTAATCCTCGAAGATCACGTGCCAATAAAATGGTGTCGTTATCGGGGAGAAAAAATTTTAAAAAAGAACCCTTAAAAATTCTATGCCAACAGATACCCAGCTGTCATTAGGCGAATTAGCTGATAGAAGATGTCGTTATGCCAATGGAGGCACGAGTGGTTGGATTGCGGATGGGTCACAATAACAAGTATTCAAAGTTGTTAGTTTATGTGATTAAAGGCTAGACTGTGGTTTTAAGCTACTGGGTCCTCAAGGCTGATGGGCTTCTTTGTTTGTCAGGCTGAGGGTTTGAAATCGTGGATAATAAAAGAATAAGAAATTATATGGGTAGTATTGGAGGATTGGTTGAGGCGGCGTGTGGCGGCATAGGCTCACTAGATCAATGCAATCTCCAATCCCAAAGTGTCCACAGCTTTGGAGTCCATAAATGGTGAGGTTTTCTTGGGACTAATCTCGGACGTGGAATAGAAGGAATAGGACTTAAACCAATGAGAAGAAATGAAACTTTCTGGTATAATAAGCTTTGCTAAACTACACTACTTGTTTACTTTTCTCTTCTTCGTTACTTAGCACTCGCTAATCTTCATCCTATGATTTATGGAAACCCAACAGGTGTCAGTGAGCCATAAAAAGGACTTTAATAATCCAACCAACTAACAATAGTAGATATCCAGCCTACCACAATAGCTTTGCTCTATAAGGTAGTTGGTAATCTTTTTGTGGATTTCCTTTCCAACTGATGTACAGTATATGGTTATAGTGGGACAATGTATCATGTAAACATTATTTGTTAATGGAAGAAGTGTTGAAATACTTGCTTCTAAGTCTTTTTTAATTGCAGTTGGTTTCCGAATGTTAGTTATGATTTTTGAATAAATTATTATTGATTTACTAGATGTGGATCTGGGTGGATCCGACAACCTGAAATTGGGGTCATGACAATCCCCTTACTAATAGTTATGTCAATGACCGGGCGAGCTTGTTGAAGTATTTGATAAATCATCGATAGAAACTGACATGCCTCAAAAATGATCGGACATGTTTCAAATTGGTAGATGGCTCAAGTTTTGAAATTACTTCCACCTTGGTTGGGTCCACTTACTTGCCACGTTTTGATAACACGTGACCTAGCACAATCCCTTCTATCACCATGAATGATCAAATGAATCCCCATAGACTGAGAAATTGTTCATGAAAATCTCTAGAAAATTTCCCACCATGTTTGAAATACAGGTAACATACATCTCTAAAAGTAGTGGGGGAGTTACACAGCCCGAACGACATTTGTCAAAAAGCGTACATCCTAAGAGGACAAGTGAACGTTGTCTTCTCTTGGTCTTCAGGTGCGATCGCAACTTGGTTATATCTAGAGTAACCATCCAAGAAGTGGAAATATTCCTTTAAGACCAGTCTCTCGAGAATATGGTCAATGAAGGGCAGTGGCAAATGGTTCTTCTTGCTGGTGAGGTTCAGACATCTGTAATCCACATAGACTTGATAGGATGTCGGTAATCTAGTCAGAATCTCCTCTCTCTTGTCATTGGTCACAATGATGATCCCAGACTTCTTTGGCATTACATGTAAGGGACTCACCAACTTGGAGTCGGAGATGGGATATATGAATCCCGCATCACACCATTTCTGAATTTCTTTCATCATGATGAATCTCATATTCATCACTCTAAAAGTCATGAATTAATCTCAAATCCCTAAAAATCATTGGCATGTCTTCATTTATTCTGCATAATTAGCATTCATGCATGTTTTGATAAGAATTGCATTTTATCACTTATTTTCGCACAAAATAAGAAGCCAAAAATCCCAGCCAAATTGACATGTAAATAGCCTAACTTCCTCGATTTTTAACTAATTCATGCTAAATCCAAATGACCCGAAACCACTCCATTGTGTACATATTACTAACAAGAATAAACAAAGTATACCGAAAAAATCACTAACCTAAATAAGTGGACTAAAAACCCAAACCCTAGTTCAAGGATTTCCGAACTAAAACCTTGACATCTTCCTCATACAATGTCTGATTTGATCCTACTCACTTTTGAACTAATGTACATTCAATTACCTTCAAACAAAACCAAGTTCAAGTGAATCGGAGTTCATATGTGAAAGTTGGGTTTTGGACCTCTAAAGTACATTTTGTATTTTAGCGGTTTTTGACCTATTATTTTATGTACATAATTGACTCATTTTATTTTATTTCTTCTTCATTTATCTTATTTGATAAAATTTTTATTAAATGCACAAAAATCCAAATCTAAACTGAGCTTGAAATCAAAGAAACTAATTAAGTCCGAGTCTTCACTAATTGTTTGTACAAAAATTGTCTCTGTTGTATTTTATCTTGTTTCTTCTTTTTCTTACTTAATAAAAATCCAAAAAATAGACTAATGTGTAAAATTTTTATCTTTTATCTTATCATATTTTTCTGGATTTTTATCTGGTTTAAAAATGACAAAAAATTAGAAAACCCAAAAATCAAGGTATTTTATGTACATGGGATACCCCAAAAATATCGCTTTATGCAAATGATTGATTTTGGTTTTATTCTCTTCATGAAAGTTGTAGATCTCATCGAGACGAGCAACTTTTGTGAAGAAATTTTTTTAATTCGAGGTCATTTACTATATTTTTGTATTTATTTTTCAATTTTTGTGGGGCTAACGTGGGGCAGCTCCTAGAGCTGCCACATATCACCCATTTTTTGCCTTATTTATTTTCATTTTTATTAAAAAATTTAAAGGCCTCACACGTATGGAGCACGTGCCTTTGCGCACGTGCAGGCCGCCCCTCCATTTGATGCCACATGGCGAGATCAGGGGCGTCTGATCTCGGCCGATCAAACAGCCCCTGTACGTCGTTCTCATCCCTCACTTTCCCAAAGCGGCTTCGCCGCCCCCATGAATATCAGCCTCACCACCATCACCCCCAATCTACGACCTCCGTCTTCCTCTGTGAATCGCGGCGCCGCCACTGCGTATCTCATTGGATCACGTCAACGTCCATCTACCTCCTTCTTCCTTATTCTCCGCCGCTTAACCCACCTATATAAATCATCGTCGGGCCTCCCTCAAATCTCCATCCACCGATACACGATAGAAATGAGAGCACATCTGTCGGAGGTGACAGCTACGATGATGCCTCCCCAGCCGGCGGCGAGATCCGTCCAACACTGGCCATTGCAACTCGTAACCTCCCCCGCCTTACAACTGCTCGCTCCGGCCGCTTTACGCCGTTGAGCCTACCTTTCACCATCACTTCATCGCCACCTCTTGGCCGGAGCCAGGAGTCGCGACTCCTGACTTCCACAGCTGCATCGATGCCTCCTCTTCATCGACAATGCTCTGTATGCCACCTGCTCCTCCAAGGCACCGTGGGAGTTGGCCTCCTGGGAGTTCCAGGAACCCACTTTCCATCGCCTCTGACCATCGAGGTGACCCTTCTTCGCCTAGGCTCCCCCATCCGCACTCGCTCCGGCGACGAGGTATGTGCGCCGAGCCCAGTTACCCCAGGGTTAAATGCTACGCACGTGACCGCTGGGAAAATTACAGGAGCGCCCCTCAACTTCCGCCAATCCGCACATCAACCCCTGTCGACCAAGGGTCACGTGCTTGGAAATTTTGCGCTCGACCCCTCATCAGTCCTAGTAATTATATTTTAGTCATTCCATTGCAATTTATATTTTTTTATTTATTTATTGTAATATTCCAATGATATCCCTGTGTTCCCCCTCTACTTTGAAATGCTTTATTCAGTCATTTTATTTTTATAAAAATAGCACTTTGTTCTTCAACTAATTCTCTACATCTTGGCATATGTTTGACATTTTTGTGATATATGGATAATTAATAATTATTTATTTTGTGGAAAAATTACATATTTTGCCCATTCCGTGCTTGAAAATTCATTACTAATTAACCATAGCTCTGAAAATTACCAAAATAATCACGGATTATCTAGTTGTATATTACATTATGCCCAAAAAGATTTGCATTTGCATGCATAATTTGTCCTGTAAAAATCATTTTGCCTATTTCGATTTTTAAATTTTAATAGGTATTAAATCTCATATTTTCTAGGCATAGGATTTTTCTGAGATCTTCCACCTAGTGATAGATCTTGGATAATTTTATTTCCTGAAAATAAATGGGTTTAATATTTATTATAATTAAATATTAAAATTTGCATCGTTTGCATTCATAAATTCATTAAATATTTATGCATCCAAAAATTCCAAAAAAATTACAGTGCATTCATTTCATCATAATTGTCATCTTGGCCAAATTTCATATTTTCCGGACATCGTTTGATTGATATTCATTTTCTAGTCATTAAAATTGGTCAAATTTGCATTTTCTATCCCAAAATTGCATTAAAAATAAAACAAATCACGGTCTCAAAAACCGTGCGTGAACTTTGGTAGATAAATTTCTAGGTTATTCCTTTGCCTCCTTGAGTTCGACCTTGGAATTTGTACAAGTAAAATAAACATTAAACCATGCTGATTGAAAATTGAATTAAATAATTGTGGTTATTTCTTGACTGATTCTGATTGCCCACCTACAACGAAACGACACTTTTTTAAACGCTCGATAATTCATGGTAACTAACATGGGCAATTTCAGACTCATCAGATGGTGTCATTGTCAGGGAGGCAAACAGCTTAGATTTTGTCTAAATTTTTTTTGGTTTTTCTCATTCGGATAGTCTGGCCCCCGATTTTTCACTGTATATTTTCCATTTTTTCCTCTTTATCTTTTCTGCATTTATTTTATTTCCAGCATTTATTTTCTTATTTTTTTATTTTTTTCATTAATTGTTTTGAGTCACACTCTTATAATCTTTCTCTTATTTTTCTTGCGAGGTACCCAACATAAATGGAGTGGTTTCTTACAAAACCGACGCATCTTTACCGATGCCCGAAAAGGCACAATTAAATTAAGATCAAGTCGAATCGTGAGAGAGCATAAAGTCTAGGAATTATTTCTGCAATTTTAGCTTTGGATTTAATTGTTCATTTATAGCGATGTCTGATTGGACTCTCGCGTGTGTAACAGGAATTTGAACTATTTCTGTGGTGTGTCGTGGCCTGTTTCACTCTCCGGTGAGGGTGGGGCCTGACTTGAGTGGCGCTTAGGATAGACCTGCACATACGGCTATTAGAGCTTTTAAATTTTTTATTGTGCTCGTAGAACCTAGGACCACACTGCACGTTAATTGAGACGCACATTAGATCATTCAAATTAGTCAAAAATTTAACTCATTTCTTTACATCTAATAGAACTTTCTACTAGGTGCAGTTTTCATCGGCTTGCATTCATCTAGAATAATCTTTCAATTCTTGTATTGCATCCTACATGTAAATTGCGAGGAATCACTGTAAGAAAATTGGGACTGGACGATAGACGTGTATTTGTGCTCACTTAATTTCTCAGTGATCGCCTAATTAAAATTGGGATTGCTAAATATATGTGACTTTATGTAACCCATAAAATCGAGAATTTTTGCGGGAGAGCAACCCCGACCTTGGATTCATTTATTTGTTTGAGTGAGCGAGAGACAACACTTAAGGTTAGAGCCCAAACCCGAATTTTCATATTGACTACTGATTCGATAAAAACGATTAGCTACTTCTCAGTGTGGATTTACGGGTAGCCGGTCAATGGTCCGGATTTCCTTAGCAGAGTGGGTGGTTTAAAGGACATTGTGTAAGGCTCCATCCTTAAGTAACACGGGTAGTTGTTTTACGGTCTATACTTACACCCATAGTAGTTGAAAGTAAGTACAACTAGTCGTAAGAATTCAGGCCAGCTATTACGAAAATTGTCGACACCTAACAGCTCGCTAAATTGATTCCAAGATTGATTTATCACCAACTTAAAATTGAAAAGATAAATTGCCAAACTCTTACGGCTTCATTGTGAGAGTTGGTGAACCTGGGGTTTGATTTGTGTTTGTAGTGGTGTGCATGAACCGATCTCGAATATCAAAAACCACACACTTGTGCCATCACTCTCCCTTCTTGATCTGAAACAGTTGAGGTATCTTCTATTGAATCTCCTAAACTCATGAACATCCTTAACCAGGATCCATTATGACAACCAATAAACCTCCTTCGAAATTATGGAACTTTTGTCCAAGTACCCTCTAGATTCGTATTATGAAAATAAATTTATCTCGGTCAAACCCAAATCGTCGTTCATGATGGAACATCTATCCGAGTATCCATCAGAGCTATACTATGAAAATGAATTCGTCTCGGTTAGACCCAAAGCTTCAAAACCTCCTCCAATTATACATCATCCAGCTTCCATAGAAGACTCGCACCCACAAATAGATCCAACCCTCTCTACAAATCTAATCTACTTCATAAATGACAATCCTTTGTATTCGGATCATACAAACAAACAACTGACTGAGGCCTCCACTTCTTCGTATGTCAATCCTCTTTATTATGATCATACAATCCATCCTTCATATTCTGTAAATGTCAATCCATCATTCATGGGAGATTCTAACCACATGATCGAATTTAACACTTCTTCACATCTTCCACCTTCCCCACCCTTGAACACAAATGAGCAACTACCATCTTGGATTGACCATGACAACCCAATATTCAGACATGACACTCATACAGAGGACTGGACTAATGACATCGACACACATAAAACATGTATGTTGACTCCACAGTATAAGGGTTCGACCAGTCATGATCAAAGGAATGAACTCTGCTCAGATCAACTCCACATGCTTGAACCACACCATAAAACATATGGTTTCTATCCTATTGAGCAGACTCCTTCCATGATTTTAGAGGAGAAATTTTTAGAAGATAAAGATCATACATTCGTATTTCAAGAAGATCTTCTCCCAGCTCATACATGAAAATGGAAGATGTAATAATTGAATCTCAAAATCAAAAATGAGGATCACACAGACTGCTCCTGAAAATTCTCTAGAGGATGACATTTTGAGGATAAATAAGGGATATGAATTTGATGGAGGAAAAATTCAAAAACCGACTAATTTCATTTTACGGAAGCTCGGCTATGAAAGAAAATGATGAAATAAATGGATCTACTGATGAGAAACCTGAGGATATTCAGAAACCCATGGACTATGCTCACCTTAGGGACGACTCTGACAGTGGCACTTCTACATACTACTCCCCTAGGAATAACTCTGACACAGATCAAAGCCCATGCTCATCTATGGAAAACACCACATCACCACACCACACATAAAATACCAAAAAATGAAATATTCAAAAACACTCAAAAAATTGAAAATCTAGAAAAATACATAAAGATTGAAATTGAAGAAGATCTGAAGAATTTGGATCCTGCTTTACGGGAAGCATTGGAGAAAAGATTGATGTTTGAACTTCCCTTTATACAGGCCATTGAACACTTCTCCGACCTTAAAGGATTTGTAATGAATAAATTAATGATGAAAAAGTCGGGCAGGATAAGAACAAAGACTGAAAGACATATCTTGTCAATGGCCACCTCCTTGGTGTTGAGAAGAAAAACCAAGAGCCGCATAGTGAAGCGGTTGCCCAGATTTGACTGTGGAATCAAAGACATAATATTTACCCATGCTCGAATTGATGACGATTCACTAATCAATATTCTCTCGACCTCTGTATTTAACAAGCTCAAACTCAGACCTATCAGGAAGATACGAGAGATCATTCAATTGGATGATCGATCGATAAAGCGGCCGAGAGGAACCATTTCAGTCATCATTACATTTCAAAGTGCTCCGCTAAAAGTAGACTTCATGATCATTGATATTGAGCATCAAGGAGAATTCACCTAGTCTCCAATTATTCTCGGAAAGCCATTCTTATCATTGGCTAAGGCAATTATTGAGTGTGAGACTCGGGAAATCAAATTTTACAGCAATGGAAGCACTTCGATCTCACCCAGTCTTTGAGGAACCATAATTTTTTGAGGCAACCCACAATGTCCTCGAAAACCGTAACCATCAAGCGGTAGAAGAGCCCTACCCTGTTGCTACACCTGAGATAGCAGTTGTTGATGAGACTATTGGTTTAGAGACTCTTCCCCATGTTCCATTCCCAGCTGCTCTCACCATGGAAAATCGAATATATGACTTATATGATCCTAAGACTTAGGCATGGGCACATCCTGAGTCGATCGAAACCTTCTCTGACTACCTTGATCAAATCAACCCGATACAGGAATGCTCCAACATCAAGTCAATTGAGAACGAACATGCAGAGACTCTCCTCATTGTTCCATTTCCCGTTGTTCTCACCATAGAAAAATGGTTCTTATATGATCCTGAAACATATGCATGGGCTCACCCTGAGTCAACCCTCTCTAACTACCTTGAACAAATCAATCCAACTCAGGAGTGCACCAACATCAAGAAAACTAAAAACAAACATGCGGGACGAACACCGACCAAGGAGAAAATTTTCAATGGTTATTCATCTAGAGTCTCAAGTGTCAACACCTCACTCCCAGGACCAACACCTTCATGAAACAAAATGACTACTCCTTCATCTAAAAAGAAAGTCACCTTTGACCTTCCGAAAGAGGAATCATCTGATGATCCCTCATCAAGTCCGGAAAAGGTAATCTATATGAGTGAGGTTTGTTCGGCAGTCCTAAAACCATATCTTCGCAAGGATCCAAACTTCGATTCACATTGGACAACTCCCGTTCCGCACTATTATTCGTCCAAAGACGATTATCCTGGTCTCATTAAATATACCTGAATAATTTCTTATGAGCTTACTGAGACTGGTGCTTCAGAATATTCATCATCCGAGGACGAATCTCTTAATCCCAAGAAGGAACGAATTCTGAGAAAACAACTGAAGCTAATAAAAATAAGAATATCTGGAGTACCTCCACTTTCAAATACTATTCCTCTGAGGATAACTCCAATGATGGTTATCTTTCATCTGACTCATATGCGTCATCTACTGTCCAACATGATTTCTCTATGGATAACACTAATAATGGCAGGGAATCATATGCTTCATCTCCTTCTTATCATTACGATCTCCCACCAAAGGCTCACAAAAAGATCGGCCGAAAACCGCCTTAATCATCGGCTACCGACCCTCCCTCCCGACCACATCGGTCTCCTTGTATATCTCCTTCCTCTACTTAGTCCAAGGCCTAAGTATAGGGGGACCGATGCCTTCTGTACATACCATTCTCTCCTTCTCACGATCACTTCATTTCCACCCTTCTTCTATACTTAGGCTGACCAAATCTTAAGTATAGGGGGAACCAATGTCCATCTGTATATACTCTCCTCATTCACATATCCCGATCGCCTCATTTTCTATCTTCTTCTATACTTAGACTATTCACAACCTAAGTATAGGGGGAGGACCGATCAATCTTTTTCTTTTTCACTCTCTTACGCTTAGCCCGAGCTATGTCTTCTCCATGCTTCTTGTGCTCTGAGAACACAGCACTCGCTAAGTATAGGGGGTGTGTGTATATACTGTGTATATATTTTACCCATAGCTCGTACTTTCGTGTAAGTCTATATGTATTTACGGGGGGTAACTAACTTGAAAAAAAAGGTTTTGCTACTAACACTGATTGTGTCCAACCCAAATTTTTTGAAAAAAATGGCTTCTTATTCATTTTTGCATAAAAAAACTTTTTCAAAAAAAATGCCTGCATGTCCCACACCTACACTTCATCCAGCATTACATGCATTTGCATTTGTGAAAAGCCCTTGGGTTCTGAACCGAGTTATGAGCAGAAATCGAGAGTGGTCTTGACTTGACCTTAATCCACGTAATTTTCAGAGGAACTTCATCGAGAAATAGGATTTTAGAAGCTTCAGGTCTATAACTTAATTCTCCGAGTTCCACATGACAATGTACAGCATGTGACTCTTAGTGTCTAACCTGGTCTCTTCATTCTGGGTATGACTCTAGAATAGGGAATTAATTTGTACTCTCACACTATGCACTTAGCTCAACTCAAACGGGGTGTTGGAAGACTGAGTGAGTTTCTTTTCTGGTAGCGTGGACATCTAAAGATCGGAGTACGGGTTGAAATAAAGCTTCGAAAAAGGGATGGATAGCTGGGCACAATTTTTTCTAAGTCCCCAAAACATATACGGAAAAAAGATTCTATATCCGTATGGGCACAACAAGATCCAAGCAAAGCTACCAAAAATCCAAATACAAAGAAACCTACTACCAAATAAACATTTGACCTAAAAGGTCGAGCCTCAAGAAAACCTGCAGATCTTGGTGGAGACTTGGCTAAACTGGTCGGCTTCACAAGGAGAGGTGACTACACTAGCCACCGTCAAGTTCCTTTCTCCTTATTCTAATTTCTCCCTCTATTCAATTGTGAACACAACACGACAGACCTTAGAAGGAAATACCTGACTCCCTGAGGATGAGTTATTGGAGAGGAGGTTTGCATGGTAGTCCGGCATTCTAGATAGGAAGAGCTAAAACCTTTCACATACGTGAATCGATTATTCAATGTTCAAGGGTATGCTTTGGGAGGAGGATCGATCTAAGATGACTTCTCAGCCGAAACTGTGACAATGATGTGCATAACTTGAAGGCTGTTGATTTAAAAATTATAAGTCTCATAGAAGTTCTGACACACTAATAATCCAAAGGTTAGGTCCGGTTTCATTTTCACATTCAGTTCATGATCTTGGTATGGAACCCAATCTCATTTCACCTCATGGCATTTATTTTGATGCTCAGGGACGAGCATGGCTTAAGTATAGGAGGATGATGAATCTCATATTCATCACTCTAAAAGTCATGAATTAAGCTCAAATCCCTAAAAATCATTGGCATTTCTTCATTTATTCTGCATAATTAGCATTCATGCATGTTTTGATAAGAATTGCATTTTATCGCTTATTTTCGCACAAAATAAGAAGCCAAAACTCCCAGCCAAATTGACCTGTAAATAGCCTAACTTCCCCAATTTTTAACTAAATCATGCTAACTCCAAATGACCTGAAACCACTCCACGGTTTACATATTACTAACAAGAATAAATGAAAAATACAAAAAAAACACTAACCTAAATAAGTCAACCAAAAACCCAAACCCTAATTCTAGGATTCTTGGACTAAAACCTTGATATCTTCCTCATACAGTGTCTGATTTGATCCTACTCACTTTTGAACTAATGTACATTCAATTACCTTCAAAACAATACCAAGTTCAAGTGAATCGGAGTTCATATATGAAAGTTAGGTTTTGGGCCTCTTTTGTACATTTTGTATTTTAACGGCTTTTGACCTATTATTTTATGTACATAATTGACTCATTTTATTTTATTTCTTTTCCATTTATCTTCTTTGATAAAAGTTTTATTAAAATTTACAAAAATCCAAATCCAAACTGAGCTTGAAATCAAAGAAACTAATTGAGTCTGAGTCTTCACTAATTATTTGTACAAAAATTGTCTTTGTTGTATTTTATTTTATTTATTTTTTTTATTACTTAACAAAAATCCAAAAAAAATAGACTAATGTGTAATTTTTTATTTTTGATCTTATCATATTTTTTCGGTAGTTTAAAAATGACAAAAATTAGAAAAACCCAAAAATCAAGGTATTTTATGTACATGGGATACCCCAAAACTATCGCTTTGTGCAATTGTCGATTTTGGTTTTGATCTCTTTGTGAAAGTTGTATACTCATCGAGATGAGCAACTTTCATGAAGAAATTTTTCGATTCGAGGTCATTTACTATTTTATATGTATTTATCATTTTATTTATTTTTCGATTTTGTGGGGCTAAGACGTGGCTGCTCCTGGAGCCGCCACGTGTTACCCATTTTTTACCTTGTTTATATTCATTTTTATAAAAAAAATTAAAAGCCTCGTACGTGCGGAGCACATGCCTCTGCGCAGTGCCTTGCACGTGCTTCACTCGCCCCTCCATTTGATGCCACATGGCGAGATCAGGGGCGTCCGATCTCGATCGATCGGACGGCCCTTGTACATTGTTCCTATCCCTCAATTTCCCAAAGTGGCTCTGCCGCCCCTGTGAAATCTCCGCCTTGTTGTTGTCACCCCGCAATCTCCAGCCTCTGTCTTCCTCCGCAAATTGCGGCGCCGCCGCTGCGCATCTCATCGGATCTCATCAACATCCATCTCCCTCCACATTCCTTATTCTCCGCCGCCTAACCCACCTATATAAATCATTGTTGGGCCTCCCTCAAAGCTCCATCCGCTGATATGTGATAGAAATGGGAGCACATCTGCCGAAGGTGACAGCTCCAGTGACGCCTCCCCAGCCTGCAGTGAGATCCAGCCAACACTGGTCGTTGCAGCTCGCAACCTCCCTCGCCTTGCAGCTGCTCGCTCCGGCCGCTTTACGCCATTAAGCCTACCATTCACCGTCAACCACTTCATCTCCACATCCTGACCGGAGCCAGGAGTTGCTCCTCCAGACTTCCACGGCTGCATCGACGCCTCCTCTTCATCGACAATGCTCCGTACGCCACTTGCACCTCCAAGGCACCACAGGAGTTGGGCTCCTCCCCTTCTCCGATGCCTCCTGGGAGTTCCAGGAACCCACTTTCCATTGCCTCCAACCATCGAGGCGACCCTTCTCCGCCTAGGCTCCCCCGGCCGTACTTGCTCCGCCCGTCGCCTCACCACTGGCCTCGGTTGTGCGACTCCACTTGCACCAGCATTCAGCCTCCGCCCTCCGCCTTACCACCAAGCGTGAAGCCCGAGGCCCCCACGCACGTGCGAGGCACATGCACCGGGGGAACGCCCAGCTACCCCAGGGTCATGTGCTAAGCACGTGACCGTTGGGAAAATTGCAGGAGCACCCTCAACTTCTGCCAATCTGCACATCAACCCCTGCCGAATAAGGGTCACGTGCTTGGCACGTGACTACTTGGAAATTTTGCGCTCGACCCCTCATCAGTCCTGGTAATTATATTTTAGTCCTTCCACTGCAATTTATATTTATTTATTGTAATATTACAGTGATACCCATGTATTCCCCCTCCACTTTGAAATGCTTTATTGAATCATTTTATTTTTATAAAAATAACACGTTCTTCAACTAATTCTCTACATCTTGGCATATTTTTGACATTTTTGTGATATGTTGTTAATTAATAATTAATTGTTTTGTGGAAAATTACATATTTTTCCCATTTTGTGCTTAAAAATCCATTACTTATTAACCATAGCTTTGAAAATTGCCAAAAAATCACGGATTGTAGATCTAGTTGTCCCAAAATGATTAGCAATTGCATGCATAATTTGCCTTGTAAAAATCATTTTACCTATTTTGATCTTTTATTTTTAATAGGTATTAAATCTCATATTTTTGAGGTTTAGGATCTTTCCCAGATCTATCACCTAGTGATAGACCTTGGATAATTTTATTCCTTGAAAACAAATGGGTTTAATATTTATTATAATTAGATATTGAAATTTGTGTCATTTGCATTCATAAATTCATTAAATATTTATCTTGCATTCAAAAATTCCAAAAAAAAATTATAGTGCATTCATTTCATCATAATTGTCATCTTGGCCAAATTTCATATTTTCCAGACATCGTTATTGATATCCATTTTCTAGTCCTTAACATTGGGCAAATTTGCCTTTTGCATCCCAAAATTGCATTAAAAATAACAAAAAAATCACCATCTCGAAAATCGTACGCGAACTTTTATAGACAAATTTCTAGGTTGTTCCTTTGCTGCCTTGAGTTCGACCTTGGGACTTGTCCAAGTAAAATAAACATTAAACCACATCGATTGAAAATTGAATTAATTAATTGTGGTTATTTCTTGACTAATTCTGATTGCCCGCCTACAATGAAACAACACATTTTTAAATGCTCGATAATTCACGATAATTAATAAGGGCAATTTCGGAGTCATCACATCACAACCTCTTGAAAGGTCGGATCCAGTCAATGTTGGAATTCACAGGAAGTCTTGATGCATTCTTCTAGTTAAAGTGATGCAAGCACAATGATGGATTGATCCTATTGAGATCTGATATCTTCCAGTCAATGGACTAACGATTTCATTCAAGATCCTACAATAGACGAGATTCTTGGTCTTTGATCAAATGAGCATTGATGATGACCGGATACATGTTTGGTTCACTCCATCAAGGAAGGCATACTTAATAATTGAGGGTAAGGATTTGAGCTCTGGTGGTGTAGGAGCCACTTCAGTGGTGACCTCGATGACAACTGCAGGTGTTAGCTCTTTCAACTGTTGATTGTCCTCCTTTGGCAATTCAGCTTCTTCATTCAGAATATCATAAAGATCTACAATAGAATCTTCATTCTTAGACAAGGGGGTTATTCAAATTCTCAATTGTCACATCAGCAAAAATCTCATCTTCAAAGACTTCGATTAATTGGAATGTGTTTTCCCATACTTCCTCCATGGAGAGGAATTCTAGGGTTTCTCTGTCGTCTAGAAATAGAATTGTCTCTCTGATCTCTACTAAAAAATCATAGTCCTTAGAATATTGAGATTCAAGCACTCTCATCTCAGACACAACTTTTGTTAGCTTTGGTTCAGGAATAGTCTCTATCTGGATCTTGTCAGTGCTTGAGCGGAATGTGATCTCTCTAGTGCCATAGTCAACTACTGCATGGACTATTCGAAGGAACGGCTGACCAAGGATAATCGGGGTATGGGGCAGAGGTGCGGAGGTGCCCATGTCTAGGACAATGAAGTCAACATGAAATTGCATCCCTTGAACAATGGCAATCACATCCTCCAACATGCCCTTAGGTCGCTTGACGGATCGATCCACAAAATGCAGAATTATCTTAGTTGGCTTAATTGATCCCAACCTAAATTCTATGAGTAGTGACGCTGGCAGAAGGTTGATAGAAGACACACTGTCAAGCAAAGTGCGCTCGAACTCTTGATTGAAAATAGTGCATCTGATGAGTTGTGCTCCCTTGGCTTTTTATTTGTGTGGGATATTGCTCATGGTGTTTACTGTAGCTATGGTCAGAATACGCTTTTCAGATTTTTTGCTATTTTGTGGGACCGATGCTTTGTTGTACATGCTTCTTTAATTCCTTGTTTTATTGCAGGCATGTACTCCATGGATTTTAACAATGACATTTCATGAATCAAGTTTTGCAAAATTTGGACAATTTCAGGATCAAACAAAGTATTTTTCAATTTTTTTACTATTTTTGATTTGATGATGAAGGAAAAGGCATGTGTACATTGTCAAAAATGTTTTCATTTTCATTCGAATTTCTGTCCATGTAGATGGCAAAAAGGTATACATTCATCTACATCTGGTGGACCAAAAGTGACAGGCTCAGCTCCATCAGCTGGCTTTGGTTCTGCACTGGTGTTGACATCTCCAAGGATAGCGCGGCTTCACCAAGACTGTTGCATTCTTTTTGTATTTTTCTATTTTCTTCATTTTTTTTGTATTTTGTATCTGGTGCTACTCTAAAAAATTATGATGGCCCAGATGTAGGCATGGCCAATGAATCGTCATCGGAGGCTTTGTTCTTCCCTTTCACCGTCGCAGATGGTCGGATTGTCCTACCGATGTTGAGTTGTACATCATTAGATAAAAAGGCATTATTTTCACCTGAATTGGGTGGGGCACTGTAGGCTACGTGTTCTTGTGATAGAAGTTGTTTGGAATAGCTTCAACCTGAACCAGAATGATAGTTTTGGTGGCCATTAGGTCATTTATTTTCTGTCCCATCTCAGCCATGTTCTTCACAAGTTGAGCCAGAGAATCGAGGGACATGTTAATCGGGGCAACCTTAGAAGGTTCAGCCTAATGAGACCATTGATTCTGTTGGTAGGAGGAAGGCTCCTGCTAGTAACCCTGAGAATAGTGAGGAGGAGGAGGAAGAGAAGGGTAACACTGGTATTGCTGCGAGGAGCATTGATGAAGGTACTAAGAAACCGACCATTGGTATTATTGATTGCAGTATCCGGATTGCGGTTGATAATTGTTCTACCTTTAATTATAGCCATGCTGTGAGGGCTACTGGTGATGAGCCAGGTTGGGCTGGAAATTACACTCTCCCTATTATTGATGATATAGTCTGCTGGTATTGGACTGACCCAAGGGTTGTCCCTGAGGATAGGTCAGTTGCTGATCATTTCTCTAGATGCCATTCACTTCTTGAATGAGAGGGGGAGGTGGAGAACAAGGCTCAAGATCTTGATGCTAGAATTTAGGTGGTTGGTCGTGATGCCCATCATCCTAAGATTTGGGTGCTCGACAGTTTTGCTTATGGTAGGAGCTTGTCACAGGCAGACAATCGCACATGTTACATTTGCAAACAATCGGGACACTTCAAGGCCCAATGCCCATCGTGTGCCAGTAGCTGTGGCCCACAGCAGGAGCATAGTGGAATACCAGCCGAGTCTTCTATACATGTGCAGAGATCGGTACTCCGACGAGGAGTCCGTGACTTTCAGCCAGCCCTACAGCAAACAGTCAGTGTTACAGGATCTAGTCCACCATCACGAGGAGAACCGAATGCAGTGACACAGAAGCAGTCTCATGATTATGGATCAGTCGTCAGAGGTATGATTTCAGCCCATGGGACTTCTTTACATGCATTGTTTGATTTAGGGGCTACACATTCCTTTCTTGAACATCGTACAGTGCCCACATTGGGCAAGTCAGTGATGGAGGTTGCTTCCACGTACTACATCAAGGGCCTAGGGGGCCAATTGTTTTTCGTCCACCACACAGTAGAGGATGTAGCCGTACAGATAGGTGGGCATAAGATGTCTGCTTTCCTACTATTGATCCAGTTAGAGGACTTCGACATCATCTTAGGCATCGACTGGTTGGAGAGGCACCATGCATGCTTAGACTGTTTTGGGAAGAGAGTTTCCATTTTCCTGGAATGCCGCCATTTCAGTTTGATGGGTGTACTTCTGATGGTGGGATTGAGTGCATCTCTGCCATGAGGGCACACCAGTTTCTCAACATGGATGTGTAGGCTACCTTTCCTACATGGTAGACTCAACAGCGCAGATTAGATGATAGAGGACGTTAGAGTTGTGCGTGAGTTATCAGACGTGTTTCCAGATGACTTATATGGGCTACCACCAGTGAGGGAGATAGAGTTTGAGATCACGTTATTTCCAGACACACAATCGATCTCTATCCCTCCATACAGGTTGGCACCAGTTGAACTCAAGGAGCTTAAAGTGCAGTTGCAGGATCTGTTGGAGAAGGGATTCATCCGCCCCATTACATCACCATGGTGAGCGCTAAGAGGGAGTTTTGGGAGAATGTGGTTTCAATGAAGTTGGGAATGGGATGTGAATCTCCTATACGTAAGGAGGATTGGGTTAGTCGCAATGATTTGTGGGTTGGAATCTTATTTGTGAATTGGAAATGCAATTGTGAATTGAGGCTAGTTAAGTGGACATGTTGGGAACTTAGTTAGGATGCATTGTACCCCATCACATGCCTATAGAGGCACCCCAACCCTAAGGTATTCTTTTTTGCCTTAGAATTATAGTGTGAGGTCTCATCCAGAACAAGACCACAGACTATCCATGAAGCTTGGTTACTCATATCCATATCTAATAACATGAATTAGAATGTAATACCTTGTGAAATCAATTACTCAGTTGTTTCTTTTGCACACATTTAAATTATATCTTGCTTGTTGTTATATATTTTGTTTATATCGTATTGAGAAAATTTGCTCATGACGTACCTTTGTGTGGATCTGCAGGTTCGCAAAAGCAGTCGCAACAGTTAGTGGGTTGGTGTTATTTCTTTTGTGCAGCTACACTGACTTCTTGTGGTACAATACTTGTCGTAGCTTTTTCTACTTTACTTTACTTGTAGATTTTTTAGAGACATGAGATTTGTATTGTATGTATGGACACACTTTTTGATGCATATATGTTATATATTTTGTGGACATGGATGGAATTATAATGGAAAGTAATAATGGATATGTTATGAAGAGAATGGAAATGAAAAATGGAATTTATATGTCAATAGGTTGAAGAGAAGTAAATTTTAAATTCCAATGATTTGTGTTATTTTCTCACGCTATATGTATAACGTGATTCGAATGTGGAATGGATGTGCGTAGAATCGGTTTGCCGAGCACACGGATCTTAGGGGGACGGGTGTCACAATTTGGTATCAGAGCAGTGGTACTCCATTTCATTCCACGCATATCATTCCTCATTGGTATTTGAATACTGGATAGTGTTGGAAGTCTTCTGATCCAACACGAGTCCACAGGAAAATAGCATATTACATCCATGTACATATGTCTCTCTTAATGTATCTCATGAGTAAAGCAAGTATTAATTCTCTGGTTCTTTATGCAGAACCATGTCATCTCGTGTATATCCAAATATTGTGCAACAGCTAGCTTTTCTTGTACAAATAGTTCAAGGCATCCAGCAGTGCCAAGATGCAATTGAGCAGTAGCTCCAGCAGTAGGACTCTTCCTCCTACCATCCCTCTTACGACGGGGAGGAGAGCGTGGACATGTCATTCTCTATGGAGACCGAGCAGATGTAGGATATTGACGCCTTACAGAGGCATCAAAACACATATGGGGCATATCAATGGGCTATGGTACCACCACCCCTGATGATGTAGAGATGTGGATGGCATAGGTGATCAATGTTTTGAGGATGATATAAGCACATGAGGACACTTGTGTATCTTTTGCAGAGTATTCTCTTTCTAGGTATGCAAAGCGGTGGTGGAATGTCACTAGGGAGCACCTGACCGAGCCCATCACTTGGGAGATCTTCTTTGATGAGTTCTGTGTAGAGTTCTACCTGGACCATTGGGTATAGGATCATAGGAGAGAATTTGTTGCGTTGAAACATGGGTCGATGACGGCCGAAGAGTACCTAATCTGCTACACCGAGTTGTCTCACGATTCCCCTGCTATGACAACCTACCCATAGGAGAAGTTGCAGAAGTTCATCTGGGGAATGCATAGGGTAGTACAGGACAGACTTTCTACCTTGGACCTCACCTCTATCAAGGAGGTTACTATGAAGGAGACAAAGTGAGAGGTTACACAACGCCGACTACAGGGAGGTCAGTCACATTTACCTCCATCCCAACCTAGTATTGTTGCATGTCAAGACTTCTCTCGGTTCCGTAGACACCGTCGCCTCCATCCGACAGTAGCGGCACTGACAACCAGCAGGTTTACACCATTCCCTACCCTAGGGCAACCTTGGCAGGACGTGGTTCAGTTTCTTATCACCCCCCTACACAGACACAGAGCCATAGGACTGGAGGCAGCAGTTTTGCTTCTGGTGGGAGCTTGTCACATGCAGACAGCCACATAAGTTACATTTACTGATAGCCGGGCCACTTCAAGGCCCAATGCATGTCATGTTCCAGATGCTCAGGCCCACAACAGTAGCATAGTGGAAGAGCAACCGAGTCTTCTGTACATGTGCAGAGATCGAGACTCTGACAGGGAGACCGTGACTTTCAGCGAGCCCTACAGCAGACAGTCAGTGTTGCGGGTGTCGGTCTACCTTGCCTATGTGGTAGACTCAACATCGCAAATTTCATGATCGGAGACGTTAGAGTTGTACGTGAGTTATAAGACGTGTTTCCAGATGACTTATCTGGTCTACCACCAGTGAGGGAGATAGAGTTTGAGATCATGTTATTGCCAGACACATAGCCCATCTCTATCCCTCCATACAGGTTGGCACCAGTTGAGCTCAAGGAGCTCAAAGTGCAGTTACAGAAGCTGTTGGAGAAGGGATTCATCCGCCCCATTACATCACCATGGGGAGCGCTAAGAGGGAGTTTCAGGAGAATGTGGTTTCAATGATGTTTGGAATGGGATGTGAATCTCTTGTGCATAAGGAGGATTGGGTTAGTCATGATGATTTGCGGGTTGGAATCTTATTTGTGAATCGGAAGTGTAATTGTGAATTGAGGCTAAGTGGACATGTTGGGAAATTAATTAGGATGCATTGTACCCCATCACATGCCTATAGAGGCATCCCAACCCTAAGGTATTCTTTTTTGCCTTAGAGTCATAGTGTGAGGTCTCATCCAGAACAAGACCACAAATTATCCATGAAACTTGGTTACGCATATCCATATCTAATAACAATAATTAGAATAAAATTCCTTGTGAAATTAGTTACTCAGTTGTTTCTTTTGCATACATTTAAATTATATCTTGCTTATTGTTGTATATTTTGTTTATATTGTATTGAGCAACTTTGCTCAACACATACCTTTGTGTAGATCTGCAGATTTGCAAAAGTTTGCAATAGTGAGTGGCTTGGTGTTATTTCTTTCATGCAGCTACACTGACTTCTTGTGGTACAGTACTTGTTGTAGCTTTTTCTGCTTTACTTTACTTGTTGATTTTTGAGAGACATGAGATTTATACTGTATGTATGGACACACTTTTTGATGCATACATGTTATATATTTTGTGGACATGGATGAAATTGTAATGGAAAGTAATAATGGGTATGTCATGAAGAGAATGGAAATGAAAAATGGAATTTATATGTGAATAGGTTGAATGAGAAGTAAATTTTAAATTCCAATGCTTTGTGTTATTTTCTCATGCTATATGTATAATGTGATTCGAATGTGGAATGGATGTGCATGGAATCGATTTGCTGAGCACTCGGATCATAAGGGGATGGGTGTCACAGTTTGGTATCAGAGCAGTGGTACTCCATATCATTCCTCATTGGTGTTCAAATACTGGATAGTGTTGGAAGTCTTTTAATCCAAAACGAAGTCCACAGGAGAATAACATATTACATCCATGTCCATATGTCTCTCTTAATGTCTCTCATGAGTAAATCAAGTATTAATGCTCTGGTTCTTTATGCAGAACCTTGTCTCGTGTAGATCCAGATATTGCGAAACAGCTAGCTTTCCTTGTACAGATAGTGCAAGGCATCCAGCACTACCAAGACGCGATTGAGCAGCGGCTCCAGCAGCAGGACTCTTACTCCTACTATCCCTCTCACGGTGGGGAGGAGAGCATGGACCTGTCATTCTCTATGGAGACCGAGCAGATGTAGGATATTGATGCCTTGAAGAGGCATCAAAGCACATATGCAGCATATTAGTGGGCGATGGTACCGTAGTTCTTCGGTACCACCACCCCTGGTGATGTAGAGCTATGGATGTCATAGGTGGTCAATGTTTTGAGGATGATACAAGCACATGAGGACACTTGTGTATCTTTTGTAGAGTATTCTCTTGCTGGGTAAGCAAAGCGGTGGTGGAATGTCACTAGGGAGCAGCTGACCGAGCCCATCACTTGGGAGATCTTCTTTGATGAGTTCCGTGCAGAGTTCTACCTCGACCATTGGGTATAGGATCATAGGAGAGAGTTTGTTGCATTGAAACATGGGTCGATGACGGCCGAAGAGTACCTAATCCGCTACACCGAGTTGTCTCACGATTCCCCTACTACGACAACCTACCCACAGGAGAAGTTGCAGAAGTTCATTCGAGGAATGTGTGGGAAGTACAGTACAGACTTTCTAACTTGGACCTCACCTCCATCAAGGAGGTTACTGTGAAGGAGACAAAGTGAGAGGCCACACAACGCCGACTACAGGGAGGTCAGACACATTTTCCTCCATCCTAGCCTAGTAGATTTGCACGTCAAGACTTCTCTCGGTTTCATATATACCGTCGCCTTCTACCGACATCGATGTCACTAACAGCCAGCAGGTTTACACCATCCCCTCCCCTAGGGAAAGCCTTGGCAGGATGTGGTTCAGTTTCTTCTTACCCCCCTACACAGACACAGAGCCGTAGGCCTGGGGGACAGTTTTGCTTCTGGTGGGAGCTTGTCACATGCAGACAACCACACAAGTTACATTTACTGACAGCCAGGCTACTTCAAGGCCCAATGCTTGTCATGTGCCAGCAGCTCGGGCCCACAGTAGCAGCAGAGTGGAAGACTAGACAAATCTTCTGTACAGGTCCACAGATCGGGACTTTGACGAGAAGCATGTGGCTTTTAGCGAGCCCCACAGCGGACAGTCAGTATTGCGGGTTCTAGTCCACCATCACGAGGACAACTAAATGTAGTGACACAGGAGCAGGCTCATGCTTCTGGATCAATCGTCAAGGTATGATTTTAGCCCATGGGACTTCTTTACATGCATTGTTTAATTCAAGGGCTCCGCATTCCTTTCTTGTACATCGTACGGTGTCCACATTGGGCAAGTCAGTAATGGAGGTTGCTTCCATGTACTACATCAAGAGCTCAGGGGGACAATTGTTTATCATCTGCCAGGAAATGGAGGATGTAGTCGTACATATAGGTGGGCATGAGATTCTTGCTTTCCTATTGTTGATCTAGTTAAAGGACTTCGACATCATCTTAGGCATCGATTGGTTGGAGAGGCACCACGCATGCTTATACTATTTTGGGAAGAAGGTGGTCTTCCATTTGACTAGAATGCCGCCATTTTAGTTTGATAGACGTACTTCTGAGGGTGGGATTGAGTGCATCTCTTCCTTGAGGGCATACTAGTTTCTTAACCATGGTTGTGTAGGCTACCTTGCCTATGTGGTAGACTCAACAATGCAAGATCAGATGATCGAGGATGTTAGAGTTGTGTGTGAGTTTCCAGACGTGTTTCCATATGACTTATCTGGGCTACCACTAGTGAGGGAGATAGAGTTTGAGATCACGTTATTGCCAGAAACACGACTGATCTCTATCCCTCCGTACAGGTTAGCACTAGCTAAGCTCAAGGAGCTCAAAGTGCACTTGCAGGAGTTGTTGGAGAAGGGATTCATCTACCCCAGTACATCACCATGGGGAGCGCTAAGAGGGGAGTTTTTGGAGAATGTGATTTCAATGAAGTTGGGAATGGGATGTAAATCTCATGTGCATAAGAAGGATTGGGTTAGTCACAATGATATCTTATTTGTGAATCAGAAGTGCACTTTTGAATTGAGGCTGAGTGGACATCTTGGGAACTTAGTTAGGATGCATTGTACCCCATCGCATGCCTACAGAGGCACCCCAACCCTAAGGTATTCTTTTTTCCTTAGAGTCATAGTGTGAGGTCCAGACCAAGACCGCAAACTATCCATGAAGCTTGGTTACTCATATCCATATCTAATAACAATAATTAGATTGTAATTCCTTATGAGATTAGTTACTCAGATGTTTCTTTTGCACATTTTTAAATTATATCTTGATTGTTATTGTATATTTTGTTTATATCGTATTGAGTAAATTTGCCTATAATGTACCTTTATTTGGATCTGCAAGTTCGCAAATGCAGCTACAATAGTGAGCCACTTGGTGCTATTTCTTTTGTGCAGCTGCATGGACTTCTTGTGGTACAGTACTTATTATAGCTTTTCCTACTTTACTTTACTTGTAGATTTTTGAGAGACATGACATGTATATTGTGTGTATGGACACATTTTTTGATGCATACATGTTATATATTTTGTGGACATGGATGGAATTGTATTGAGAAGTAATGATGGATATTTTATGAGGAGAATGGAAATGAAAAATGGAATGTATATGTCAATAGGTTGAATGAGAAGCAAATTTTAAATTCCAATGCTTTGTGTTGTTATATATATACATATATATATATATGTATATGTATATGTATATGTATAATGTTATTCGAATGTGGAATGGATGTGCTTGGAATCTATTTGTCGAGCACATGGATCTTACGGGGACGATCGTCACATTGGTAGATAACCATCTGTGTCTGTGGCTGTGGCGGCGACTGCTCCGAGCCCTGCACGTATTAATCGTGTTGGATCGGAGGGGGCTCGGTTGAGGCAGTTGTGTTTGTTTGCTTCTTCTCAATTGGAGGCTCAGTTGCGGCGATCACTACATTACAGGCATTGATGGTGTTCACCAGTAGCTTCAGATGCTTTGTGATAATATGGAGCTTGTCTAAGCCCTTCATTTTTTGCCTGATCTCGGAGAGCTTCTCTAGGTCATATAACCTCTTCTGAATAATGTCGACTTTTGACAGGTGGTTTCCAATGATGGTCAAGTCAAAGTTGTCGCACATGTCGACTTCATATGTGTCCACCATGTTTACATTCTTACAGAGAACCTATTATGGTGGTTGAATCTGAAAGGAATGAGATGACGATAATGCGGCCTCTCCTTTGGCCATCTCCTCAAAGATCTTCCATATAGCATCCTCGTCCTTGTTAAAGTCGGATCCTCTACATGCAGCATCAACCAGACATTGACTACATTCTGTCAAACCCCCAAAGAAGTGTTGGGCCAAATAGGTCCTTAGAATGTCATAGTAGGAGCACTTCTCAATCAGGTCGCTAAACCTCTCTCAGGTCTCATAGTAGGATTATTGGGGTCCCCTAAGCGATGCTAGCGATCTCCGACCGCATGAGATTGAGACAGACGAGAGTGTAGTACTTATACAGGAATGTTGACTTCAGATCCTCCCAAGTTGTCACCACCTTCCCCAGATGGTTGTTCCAGTATAGTGTTTTACCCTGAAGGTTGAACGAAATACGTCCAACAGGATGTTAGGGTAGTGAGGTGTGTTGCATATATGTCTGAAATGTTGTAGATAGGTATAAGCCTCCTCATTTGAATTCATGTGGAACTTGGGGAGAAGCGAAAGGAGATGCATGTTCAGCTCGAAGTGTCCGTGGACCAATGGAATTTGGATCAACTCATTGATACGGTCGGCAACAGGTTTGTATGGCTGCTTGAGGATTGGCTTGGGTCAGCCTCTCCCTCTTTCTTCCCCGCCTCCATGAGGTCCATCTACAGAGTGATCATCCCTAAGATCTTCAAATACTCCTAGGTTTCCTCCTCTTTCTTCTGATATTCTCCTCAAGTCTTTGAGCATTTCTTGAAAGACGACCTGAGCCAAAGCTTGGTCAATTAATTGCTACTGAATGGCCTGGATGGAGGCGAAGAGTTGACCGTTCACTTCATTCTGACTTGGCTAGTGCCCTCCTCTATGTTTGGATATGTGTTCGTTGTTGTGGTCCCTTTCCTCTTCCTGTTGGAGCCATCTCTAATGTTGAATATGAAGGCATTGTTTCAAGATCGGGGTCCAGATCTGCAATGGGGAATACACCCCGATCGGTCTGCATGCAGGCACCTGATGGAGAAAATAATTCAAAATTAGGGTCAATTATGAATCTTATTAGGGATGGAGAGGAGTATGGAGTAAAATCAACGTCCATCCAAAAAGGACAGAACTCTGGAAGAGAGTTTTCCCTGTCTACGGGAGGAGGAAGAAGCGGGGAGTCCTGAGGGCGGTTCATGGAGTCTAAACCATGGAACTGGGAATCACCCTGAATTAATGGAGATGCCGAGATAAAGGAGTCGATGTGGGCATTGGCAAAGCCCAGCTAAGTCATCTTGGAGCATCTCGAGGGAAAGAGAAGATCAATTTGGAAGAAGGATACAGTGATGAATGAGAAACAAATAAAGTGTAAAACAGTAGATGGCTCACGATGAGTGGGGGTCAAAGAGGAAGTAAGAAACGAAGAATGACCAAAATGCGCAAGTGCGCGGGATTTTGATCTTTGGACCTAATGATAAACGACAAACACCAAACAAAATTGGATTCATCGTCTCAACTCAATGTGAAGTTGTAAGAGTTCGGTTATTTTTATCTTTTCAATTTTAGAGTTGTTATTCAGGTAATAATATTGTCACGAGTCCTTAATGGCTAGCCCTAGAGGAGAGTGTGTACTTCCAGGAAAGTATCTCCATACTTGCTCCACCGCCATTGTATCATGTGATCCGCACTTGTTAAGGTCCTCAATACCGGTCTTGGGTGGCTACTCAGCCAAAGGAAATAGAGAAGAAGCCAGTAGGTGAAACCACTACTTCCCTCGCAAGCGAGGTACTCAGATGCAAACCGATGAGACAGATACACCCGTGAGGGTTTGGTCTAGTCCCAGTACTTCAAACCAAGTTGGATTTTCCACACAAGTGGGAGCACCATCGTCGATAAGGCCATACTCGGTCACGTATGATAGAAGCGGCAATACTTCGCCAGTTCCAAGTGGTAGTTGAGGCAGCCACAGATCGGATTTTTGGCTCTATTCCTTAAGGGTCCTACCTCGCTCAGTCTGGAGTGTACATGAATACAAGTGGGTTTATGAACCTCAAACAATGACGTTCATTACGAATTTTATTTAGGTTGAAGTTCAATTAGCACTCCCCTTGTTTTAATTTGTTATTTTCACTTTTTTGAGTATTTTAAATATCAAAATGCCTAACGATTTTTTTGGACTTTTCTTTTTTCCCTAGGTGCTTAAAATTAGAGGGAGAGAATGGTAAAGCAATGCATGGTGACACTAAGATGGAAATCTCACCTTATTGCTTAAATGATGAATGCTCAGATAAAGGACTCATAGTGCTTCACAGCACTCTCCATGTGGAAATCTCTATGTTGATAAGCACATGAAGAAATCACCCTAAATAGGAATTGCTATTAATAGGAAGAACCAAATGCTACTAGGTGAGAAACCTAAGGGTCCGGTCCTGGAGGCTTCTCTCACCACAGTGGGTCCTACAAGCGCTATATGAAGACCTCTCACGACATGCAATTTCAAGTCCAAGTATTCAACAATTAATTGTTGATCAAAGTTCAAACATAGAATCTATATGTACATGCAATATATTATGTGTGTGGCCTTAGATTACTGAACAAGCAATCCTACAAAACTAAGGGGTCATTCCACAAAACAAATAAAAATAAGGCGAAAAGCACAAAACATGAAAAACAAAGAAAATGAAGGCAATAAAACCATGATAAAATCCGATGAGCCCCCCAAGTGAACAATCACTTGGAAATTAGGCATAATTGTCCAAGTCCAGTTCCATCTGTATTATTACAAATTAATTGTGCAAAATAAAATGACACTCTCTCAAAAAAATAAAAAGAAAGGTACTGAGCTAAAGGTTCTCATCTTTCTCCTGCTCTCTCCAAGTAGCTAGCTAGTGGAATAGCTACTCTCCTCGTATCTAGAATGCTTCAACCACCTAAGTGGTCACCGTCACCTCGAGGTCCCTCACAAGAAAAAGAGAAGACAATGTATTAACACAATGAAACAATTATATCAAGTAAAGAGAAAGTAAATGAGAGAAATAATAAAAGTCAAGTAGACCCAAAATCTATCCTATGTGTTGCCCCCCGGCAACAACACCATTTGATGACAGATTTTGTGAGGGTCTAAAATATCCTCACAAAAAGCTAGAATATACTATCGTTGATGCGACCTCTCACAAAATCCGAGATCCATCAACAATTAACCCACAAATAAATATAGCAATGCAAAATACAAGTTGAGTTAAGATTTATTATAACTCTACTAAAAATGTGTATAGTGAATAAGTAGTAGAGCTCGAACACAGGGAGAACGAGGGACAGACAACAAAAATTGACTAAAAAGATAATAAATGATTTGGGTTTTTTGTGAAGTTTTGTAATTTTTAATGGGTTTTAAATTAATTATTTATTTTGAATTTTTGTTTTTTATATTTTTTAGGGATGTTTGATTTTATAATTTTTAATATTTCTTTTAATATTTCTGATTTTTCCCTTTTCTTTATAATTAGTTATAGTCTAATATATATAATATAGGTGTGTGATATTGATAATATGCATAAAAATATAAAAAGAAAACAAAATGAAGAAAATTCCCTAAGGTACAGTCTTTTTTTAAGTTTTATAAAATATTTTGTATATTTGATAATTATAATAATTGCAAATGATAATATAAGTAAATATAGCTACATATAATAGGGATTTTATATTTCTAGATTTAGATATAAATACTAAAAAATGAGGGAATAAAATGATTTTGCCTTTTTTAGGTTTTTCTCTGATTTTAGTATTTTTCTTACAATTTCTACTATTTTTTTGGATTTTTAATTGAACTAAAATGTCCAAATAGTGACTCATATTACTAGGCTAAATTATTTTGGAATTTAAAAATATCTAGAAGTCCCAGGATTTTTCGAAACTATTTTTAATATATGGTAAATATGATAAATAAAATTTAGAAACAAAAACAAATATTTTTGGATTTTTTATAATTTATATAAGGATTTCTAAGCTTTTAAATTTTTAGTGATTTTCATTTTATATTTTTAAGGATTTTTGGAATGTAAGTGCAAAATAGAGCAATAAACAAAAGATATTTTTTTGGAAATTTCATAACATTTTTATTTTTTTTTGTTATTTTCTAATCTAGACAGTTAAAAACAACTTGATTTTTTTAATAAATAAAAATAGAGAATCAAATACCTTAATAAAAATATATATGATAGAATAATATATCAGGTATTTGTCATATGTTTCTACGAATTTTTAGGGCATATGAGCTATTTTTAACAAAAAAATAAATAAACAAAAAGAAAATGCAACCTTATAGGGGTATTTTTGCAAATATCTAAAGTTATGGCATTATTTCTGAATACCCCAAAGAAGTTCAGGTTAAAAATAGAAATATCTTAAATACTTCTATAATATATACCTAGGGGTATTTTTGCAATTAATACATAATTCAAGGGGCCATATGCAAATACCACACAAATTATTACATTAATATTACAAAAACTTGGATTAAAAATAAATACAAAGAGGATGAGGGTTTAGGTGCAAAATACCTTGTCCCCTCATGCCCACGGGCATGTGAGGTGACGTAGAATGGACCTAAATGCAAATATTAAAAGTCTAAAGGACTAACCATAAATATTACAAAATATTTCTAAATGCAGATGAAAGTTTCTATATTAAAAATAAAATACAAAAGGGGGAAGATGTTAAACCATAAAATACCCCTGCGTACTGGATCAGGCGGTAGAGAGGACTTCACCTATCCACGTGGCGAAATCCCAATGGCGAATACCGGTTCGCCTTGGAGGGCTGAGATTAGATCTCAGCCTAGGATCTAACGTCTACAGGGCGAACCATCCAACGGTAGTTGTGCAGTCTGGTGTGTGGGGACAATCAGACGGACAATGAGGAGCCTGGAAGAGCAGGTGATGAATCTGCATTTCATCATCTTTATTCATTTATTTTAGCCTAAAATCCCTTATAAAACACATGTATATAATACTAAATCATTATTCTTACTAACTTGCATCAGTATGTAAATATTGTACATATATTGTTTAACCTAAAATAAATTAATAAAGGGAAAATAAAGAAAATAAAAAAAATACTATATATATGTAATAGATACGAGCTAACCCGAACCCCGAGAGAAGGTCAAGACTTGACCTGATCGACCAGGAATAAAGTAGGGAGAGGTAGGGTCCTTAATCAGAAAATCCAAAAAAAATGTTTTGTAAATACTTCTCAATTATTCCGTGTATATTTGTATAAAACTTAGACTATTTATTTGTACATAAATTGACCTCAAATTAAATAATTTTCAAAACAAAAGTTGTAAATAAAAATGTTTTCTAAATATTAAAAATAGTTGTAAAAAAATCATGTACATAATAAAAGTAACCACATCCAGAAAAAGCCATAAAGCAATAATTGAAAGATCAATTCCAGCTCTATATAAACTCGAATTGAATCAAACTCACTTCCATTGTATTATAAAGTGAATTATCTTTAAAATTGTTGTGGTTTCATAATTTTTGAAGTTATGGTTTGAAAGACGATTTTCTGAGGTGGTTTGTGCAATTATACCATTTATTTATCATATATGTTTATTTTTATACATATTTGTAAATAATTTTAAATACTTTTAAATTATTTAAAATAAAAATAAAAAATTAAAAAAAATTAAATTAAATTCCTTATTTGACTTTGTATATAATGCACCATATGTATATAGTATATGCATATAGTTAATTCCCTTAAATAACCCTCGTAAAATAATAAATAATTAACCTTTATTATTAAATTTAATAAAGTAACAAAAATAAATAAATAAATAAATTATGTAAATGATTTTAACACTAACTTCCTTTCTTATCTTTATCTCCTTTCAAATTTTCATTATCTTTATCTTCATTCAAATTTTTAAAATTCAAATTCAATTCATCTCCCTATAAATATGGCTCCTCCTCCCTCATTTTAATTTGATCAATCTTTGGTGAGAGTAGCCTAATCTCTAAGAGCTTCTTGTCATAGAAAGGTGCCTAGCCTCCGAGCCTTCCGGTTACAGTGAGTCGGCCTTCGTCGAGGCCATTACGGTATTTTCCGCTCCCACGGTGAGATCCATTTTTTCTCATTTTAAATATAGGTTAATCATAGTTTAATTTTTGCATCTTTAATTTCATTGAGTTTAATTTTTGCATCTTTAATTTCATTGTCAATTTTCAATCTTAGATCATAATTAATCATTAATCTTTCAGTCATCACGATTCGATCCGCCATCGATCTCGATTTTCCATCTCATATTCTCGATCTCTCCACATTCACGTTCTATCTCACCTAGTCTATCAATTCCGGCCACGTACAGTGACCGGAGACCCGGATCCATCTTCCATTCCGTCGGATCTAAAATCACTCACATTCCTATTTTTATTTTCATTTTATTTTATTGTATTTCTTTCTTTGACCGAGCTGTCATGCTCGAGGTATTCGTATTTGTTTTATTGCAGGTACACAAAATTTCTAAAAAAGTAAAAAATTACAAATAAAAAATAAAAAAAATTAACAACTACCGTTTATAAAAAGAAAAAAATAAGCTACTTTTACAAAAAAACTCGAAGCCAACAGCAGGCGCCGCCCTGGCACCACTGTGCCTCCATTTTCTCCCGTCGACCGCCACCGGCCCATCGCTCTTCCCCCAACCGCCAGCAATGCCTATCCACCTGCCACCGCCACCTGCGAGGGTGTGTGTCGCCCTCCATAGCCATCGACGCGTCAAGCTGTCATCATCCAAGACCCACATGACCTTCGCCTACATGCGCCTCCATCCACCGCAGGCGGCCCTTCACCGTCTGTCTCCGCTGCGAGCAACCTGGACCCCTGCACGGACCTTCCTCTGGCCGCGCGACCCACCGTCCAACATCGTGGTGCCGCAGAAGCGTGTATCGCCCCACACAAAGGCGTCATCATCCCAAAACCTGGTCGCTGACCAGCCTCACCCGCACCCCCAAGCGAAGCCACTCTCCGCCACCCAACGCCCCCACGGAGCCCGCCGCTACCTCCTCCACGCCATCTCACCATAACCTGGAGGAGCTACTCAGCTCGGCAGCCCGACCTCCTCCGCCATTTGATCTGCCTGTCGACCTCCAGCGTCGCCTTCGACCGCCTCCACGTGAGTGCGCTGCCACCAGATCCTATGACTCCAGGTTTGAAGAAGAAGCAAGGGTGGCGACACCCTTTCCCTTGCATGGAACAAGAAATGCCAAGAACCATAATTGAAAGCCTTATTTATTCAAAAAAAATACATGGCCACCCCTGGAATTTCTACTAACTGCAAGGAAGCCCCCACCTCCAGAGCAAGTCACATGCTTTGCACGTTAACCTGTGTGAATTATAACTTTCTTCTTGCTTTTTATTTCTTGTTAATTTTTCATTCAAGAGCTTTGAATAATTGCATTTTAGTCCAGTATTTCTAGACTTTGATTTGCATGTTCTTCTTGTTGAAATAAATTTTTACTCTGGAAATTCTATAAAAAAAATTATGTAGACTCATGCCATGTGCATGATCATTGTTTTAAATTTTTCATTGCATTTTAATTCCATCTAATACTATTAAAAAATAAACTTTGCATTTTCCCTGTTTAAACTTTGAAAAATCATAAAAATCAAATATTGCATAAAAAATTCTAAAACAATTAATATAGTTTCTTTTTGTGTGCTTTATTTTCTTTGCCAATTTCACGCAATAATTATTTTTAAAATTAAAAAATAGCAAAATCTAAAAAATCTAAAAAAACATATAAAACTGTAGAAAAATCCAAAAAACGTGATTTCACTTCTTATTTGTAGATAATTTCCTACAGTTTTTTGGAAAAATAATTTTCAAATGTTTTGCATTTATTTGGTATTTTTATGTTGGAAATTAATCTTTTTTCTCACTGTTTGCATTATCCCTTATTTTTATTCCTTTTAAAAATCCTAAAATAACTAAAAATTTTTTAAAATTTATAAAAACAGTAAAAATTTTACCAAAACATGAAAATATTTTATTTGGACATTTTTGTCATATTTGAAAAATCCAAAAAATGCATTTTATGTGTATAAATTGTTTTGAAAAATATATTTTTGAAAATTAAAATTTGAAAAACTAACAATCATTTAAAATTTGAAAATCAAAAAATAAAAAAATAGAAATAAAAAATTTGAAAAATTGAAAAGATAAAAATTTACAAAAACCAAGATAGTTAACATTTCAGATTCCCTTTTTCTCTTAATTCATTTTTTTATTCTTTGAATAACCCTCGGGAATTATAGCCTCCCTCTATTCAATCATGTTGCTATACATGTTAATTAAATAGCAAAAATGCTTGTGCTACACATTTCTTTTGTAATTAATTTTGGTTTGAGAAAAATAAATTTTTTTGTTGTGGGATTCTTTGGGTCAACGACACGATACACATTTATTTCATCTTTTTAAAATCCAAAAAAATCATGAAAAACAAAATGGCACCATTGCCGGGAGGCACGGTGAGGGTAGTTAGGTTTTTCATTTGACCTGCTATTCTTGGTTGTACATTTTTGTTTGTATTTTTTTCAACATTATTTCATTGTTCATATTCACTGTATTTATTTCACTCATTTGTGCTCATATTTATATACATGTGTCTCTTACACATTCTTTATTTTCATTTTCGTGCGAGGGCACGCGAAGCGAAGGAGGCAATCTTAGGAGAGTCGAAGCACCCAAGCGAAGCGGAGGCAGCTTGATTCATCTCAAAGTTGCAGGAGAGCGCAGGAAGAGGAGAAAATTGAGAGAGACCATCATTTGGAGCATGGATAGTTTTTGAATTGTTTTATCTTTTTGGATTCACAGTTTTATAAAAGGACATTCATTTGTTGCAAGGTCTATTTCTCCAAGTGTTGGTGCACTTGGGGGACCTCACCGGTTTTGTTTTTCATCGCTTTATTTCTTTGTTTCACATGGATTTCGTAAGCCACTTATTGATTTCTTTATTAACTTGCTTGAGCCTGGTAATTAATTAGGTCCAAAGCCCTTAACAAGAATTTCTATACCTATAGAGTAGAGCATATCGGACTTAGTCAAATTAACTTGTTCTTGCCCGCTAATAGAAGATATTGCTAGGACGGTTCACTTGCATCATATAGATTAGTTTATTTTTCTGTATTTAAATTCTGTGCGGATCATTTTGCATGTAGAGTGCTGGCGATAAGGTACGTATCTCTAACCCCTGCATACATCATTGTATTTAATCGTGCATTGGTTTTTTCGTTTTCCCCCTCTGTTTTGTGGATATAGGAATAAAAGGAAATCGAAAAATTCGTTAGACGTGTTTGTTCGAAGATATCAAAAAAGTGAAAATTGAAAAATTAAAATTTGGGACTGCTAACATCACTTGAACTATTAAATTTAAAAGTAATGAATTCACATCATTGTTTTGGGAGAGAAACCACGTCATTGTATTCGCATTTACTTGCTCACGTACACACTAAGGTTAGTGCCCCAATCCCATAAGCCAACCTAAATGCTTGTACAACTTTGTATTTGATCACCTAACTCTAAAATTGACAATATAATTGATTGAACCTTCATGATCTTCACACCGAGTTGAGTAGGTGAATCGAGGGTACGCATTGTGTTTGTCCTTGGTGTTGAGTTGGTTACGTTCATTTCTCAAGATCTTTAGCAATCACTAAAAAACAAAAATCATCATCACTCGTGTTTTCCCTCCCTCTCACCCTTCACTCTATGGGTCAAATGTTGTCCAATATCTCCCAAGCTCAGATCCCTTCACTCTGGCAGGTCAATGATCTCTTTGATCTTGACCAAGATTTCTTTGAGTATGGTATTCCTGAACCATTGGATGGTTTTTATTTTACTTTGAGAGAGAGCTCGTTATTTGAATATAATCATTCGTTCTCTCCCTCGAATTATCATGATTTCTCACATCTCCCCGAGGGTTATCTACGTGCGGTGTGTCCTCTGTACTCGATTTCACCCCCTGGTTGTGCATCCGATCTGTCAGATCACGAGACCGAGTCTTCTGGCTATTCTGAGTTGTCTAATTCTTCCGATACATCTGATGTTTTTGTGTTTGATCTTCCTTCTCTCCTTGATGACCCTCACAAGGATGAGCCAACTCTTGAGTTATTCGATGATATACTAGATATCTCTTCATTACATGCATCGGATATCTGCTTTCTTATTGAGTCTCTTGATCTTGACCTTCCATACATTTTTAAGATGGAGATTGACGTGGATGATTCCGTGACAGATCCTTCCTTCTCCACTTGACCTTCCATACATTTTCAAGATGGAGATTGACGTGGAGGATTTTGTGACAGATCCTTCCTTCTCCACGTTCCATTTTTTCGGCTCCAACCATTCATTCACTCTGACCACGGGTCGAAGATTTCTTTTGTGCTACCGGTGCTCGATTTTATCTATACATCTATTTACCCGGTAGCAGACACCCGCCTGATTGCCTATCTGGGTGTCCTCGTTCACATTTTTTACCGCGTTGTTGTTCTCCCACCGAGACAACAACGACAGTAAGGTATTCGCATTACAGATGTCGTCTTGAACTTTGATACTTCGTTGTCCTAGCCTTTGCGCCCGGCTAGGGGCGTAAACTCTAGTGCTTGTTGAGAGGCACCTCAACATTGTCTACCTTGTATATATGTGTTCCGTCTTGATTTGCTCATTCCTTCTTCTGTTTATCATTCACCTCTTGTCTGTATCTATGTGATATACTTAGGATGTACTTTATCCTAGCTATAGGAGGGGTGAATGATTTGTGTTGTTCATATTCATCATGTCCATCACTCTTGTTAATGCTTATATTTAGGAATACTCTACCCTAAGCATAGGGGGAGTGATGTTGTTCATATCATCTCTTTCTGTTTTTATTCTTCTGATCTCTTGATTGTTCCCCAACTTGTTGATATTTTATACTTAGGGCTATTCTACCCTATGTATAGAGGGGGCAAGACGAGCTGTTGAGTCTGTACATTCTCTTCTTCGGTTCTCCCCATTTGTACAATCTTCTATACTTAGGATTATTTGATCCTAAGTATAGGGTAATTACCGACTTCTATTCTTTTCATATTTTCTTTGAGTCCTTGGAGCATAGGAGTCTTTTCACTTTTCTATACTTAGCACGAGTTATGTCTTCCTTTGTCGCTCTCTGATCACTATGAGGACATAGTTCGAGCTAAGTATAGGGGGTGTCGTATATATTGTATATACTTTAGACATAACTTGTACTTTTATAGACTTTGGTCACCTTCCATATTCAAAAAAAGAATAAAAACAAAAAAAACAAAAAATAAACAAAAATTGACAAAAATAACAAAAAACAAACAAAAAATAAAAAAATCCTTGTATATACTTGTATATATTTTACTAACCTTTTCCCTCTTTAAAATATTCCTTAAAAAATCCCTAAATATTACAAAACCAAAAGTCTATAAAAATTTACATAATTAAACTTTCAAAAGAAATAAAATAAAATAAAAAATCTCTTTTACATGTGCATCATTTTTACAAAACATAAAAAATCTAAATTAAAAAATTGTTTCAAAAAAGATTTTTCTTTCTTTTCTTTGCATTGTATATATTTCTTGCATTTGCATGTGCATTTCAGGATAGTATTGACTTTTAAACTAAGTCTGTAATAAATCTGAGGAATGGAGCTAAGTTGGACCTTAATCCACTTAATTTCAGAGGAACCTTATAAGAACTAGAGTTAAGACTTTTCATGTCCTAGCGACTTAATTCTTTGCGTCCATAAGACTATGTTCATATATCGTCTTGATTAGTCTAAGTAGAATATTTAACAACACACGCATGATTCTTTCAAACTATGGCTTATCTTGGATAAGCACTCTACAAAGCTCTTCATGGAGGAGGTAGTGAGGAGGCAGAATATCTTGTCTTCGAGTAGCTGATAAAGAGGGATCTTCCGAGGGTCTACTGATCAATACTCAATTAGCGGTGTTGTGGTGAACTCTCAAGAAAACCCTACTTTATTCAACAGATAACCCACAATAATTAATCAAGCAATGAAGTACCAAAAATGTGGAGTTAAAATTTATCATAACTCTACATGCAAATGTGTATAGGTGTAAGCATGTGTAGAGGTCGAACACTGGGAGCAAACAGGAGGAAGAGGCAAAATACAATGCGCAAAAACTCTTGTCCAATTTATTATTTTTGTGGGTTTTTAATTTTATATTATTTTTTATTTTTGGTTTTATAATTTTGTATTTTCTTTTTTATATTTTTCAATTTTTATATTTATTTTTGATTTAAATATGTATATATATATGTATAAATATAATATAAGATATATAGATACTATATAGATAAAAATATGTAAAAATATTCAAAATATAGTAAATAATATATTTTTGCAATTTTTATATTTTTCTAATTTTTTGTTATTTTTCTGGAATCTTGCTAATTTTATGTATTTTTAAAGTCCAAATTATCCCTAATAAGGGATTAATGAATAATCTGAAATTGATTTGGGTTTAAAAATAGAAAATAATTCCCAAAATAACCCAAATTAATTTTAATATATAAATAATAATAAATAGATAATTATAAAATAGAAAACATATTTTTGGTATTGTATAGATTTTTTATCTTTTTTGTTGGATTTTGGAGCTTTCTGATTTTTTTTAAATTTCCTTTTTTTATTTTTGGGTTTTTGTTTTCTAGACTCAATAAATATCAAAATATATCATGTATAATTTTTTGGAATTTTTCAAAATGTTTTATATTTTTTTGGTATTTTATAATTTAGGCAGGGATTATTTAGGCTCCTTTTTAATTTTAATAAATGGAAAAATGCAAAAAATGTTAACTTGAAATATGTGCGAGAAACTACAAAGCATGAAGCATTTATCCCTATTTTTTCAGATTTTTAAGAGCTCAATAGTTATTTTTAATAAATGGAAGAAGACACATAAAAATATATAACTTGGTAGGGGCATTTTTGCAAATAAAATAAAGTCTAGAGGGAACAGATGCAATTTGCCCAACAATATACAACATAATTAAAATTTTATTGTACTTTTTAACAATTTCAAAATCCTCCAGGGCATCATCGCAATTTTACCAACACGTGGGACAACAAGTAACGCATACTAGTGGGGACCAAAATGCAAATATGTGAATGTTCAAGGAGCTGCACGCAATTTCTACAAAAATATATAACGTGAAATTCAATTTATTGGACTAAATCATAAATACAGAAACTTGCAGAGGAATTCTTGCAATTTCGTCACCTCACGTGGGACTACACATGAGGTGACGTAGAATGGACCTAATTGTTATTTCCAAAAGTTCAGGGTCCTTTATATAAAATTTCCACTTTATTTTACACTATAATTTATTTACAGGACTAAATAATAAATACAAAAAAATCAGGGTAGAATATGCAATTTACCCCATATATGTGCACCATCCAATGGTGCCAATCTTTTCACTTGCCACGTGTCGCTCATCCAGCACCCAATGACGGTTCATGGATCGATGCTCGAGATTAGACCGCCTCAAGCAATCCAACGGTGCTGGTAGTGCATCATCCAACGGCTCTGATCAGAACTGGGCCGTCGTTCTTGATCCAACGGCGGATGGGTAGTGACGAATAACCGGGAAGAAGGCTCGCCTGAGAAAGCTTCCTCCAGCCCGATCTCGCTCCTCCTTCGGGTGTTCAGGCTCCAAGGTGGCCCAAAAGTTTGCCGGTGAAGTCCTCCAAGTGCTGGAGGTCTCAAGATGGGCATAGGTTCACCGGAGCGCCGCCACAAGCTCGAGGTAGCTGTGGCACTCCAGGTACCTCCGACCGGTGTCAAATCACCCTCCAGGTGCCTCTGAAGCTCTAAGGACATGCAAGAAAAATTCTTGGATCGAGGGCAAAGTGCCTCAAACCCTTAGAATGCGCAATGGACGGCAGGTGGAGTGGGGCGACGATCTCTGGCAACAGGCGAAGAAGGGAGATTGGATCCCTAGATCCACTAGGGATCTGGCTGAATGGGGGTGCCTGGGATGAGGAGAAATGTATGGGGAAGAGAATGAAGGTGGAAAGTGGGATGGGGAAACAGTCGAAACACGGTGGGACCGTTCGCCGGAGCTCCGCTCCGGTGAACTACAAACAGACGGATTAACGCTAAATGTACAGGCTATTGACGAAACTAAATGCATGAATAAACTGCTGGAATCAAAAGCTATCTAAAGAAAATAAAAACGTAGCACATACCTGGACGGAGCCAAGGAGCAGAGGTGGTCGCCGGAGCGGACCGCCGTGGGTGCACCTCCACCTTCTTCGAGCTACCATCCATCTCAGGGGACCTCCATCTGTCACCTGGATGCACTCTAGGCCAAAATTGGGGAGCTCTAAGACTCAGAAAGTGACCAAATTTGAGAAAGGAGGAGAAGGTTCTTATTTATGTACATTAGTCGGCACCCTTATTGACCAGGAGATAGCACGGAATCGATCGTATTTACAAGGGATCCAGGATCTCAGCGTTAATCTCGGATGAATGATGATGATTTTTCATGAAGCAAGCAAAATCGAAGGATGGATGAGTTAGCCAGGAAAATTGCAAGAAAATGCGAGAAATGATGGTTCTGACGGGCCAGGTCTGCGGATGGGACAGTTGACCAGAGGTCAACGGTCCACGGCCTGCCATTGGGCCACGCGGATCCGCTACTGGACAAAATAGAAATTTTATTCGAAAATAATTATTTAAAAATAATAAATAATTTTATTAATTTTGAAGCATAAAATAAAAAATGTTTATTATTTTATGTAGTATTTTATTATGATTTTTATTTATTTTTTGGTGTATTTTATTACAAGTTTATTTTTAAGGGCTTATTTATAGGTATAATTACCTATATTTTGTAAATTTTTATTTTTATTTTGTATATTTTATTTTATGATTTTATTCTTTTATTTTATATATTTATAACTTATTTTTGTAAGTATACACATATTTTTATTCTATTTTTGTGATATTACTTGTACAATTAAATAAATAGACATATATTGTGTAGGTATTTTTATAGGTAATTTACCTATGTTTTATATACATCTTTTTATTTTAATGTATTTTATTAGGTTTTATTTTGATTTTGTATTTTTAATATAATATAAAGAATATTATAAAATTATAAAAGAATTAAAGAATAAGTTTCCCCTTCTATTTATATACAGGTATAATCATAGGTGTTTTGTCTATATAATTACATAGACTTATTTTATTTTTTATTTTATTTTTGATTTTATTATAAATAATATTTGCGAAATTATAAAAATAAGAATTTGTAAAAATAATAAAGGATGAATAAAATGAATATTTTAATTAGTAGAATGTACAATGAGGACCTAAAACCTAACTTTCACATAGTAACTCCAAAAAATATAAAACCACCACCATTAAATAGTTCGTGAAAGGTTGTATATAATTAGAGTGATTTTGATATGTTTTGAGTTTTTATTTGAAATATGGGTTTGTGAAGTTTAGTTTCTGGCTTTTTATGTTGTGTATACAATGAACATTGTATATTATTTTTGTACAAACCCAATTTTATATTTTTATTTACATTATTATCTACAAATTTTATGTACAAAGTTTTTTTATTTAATGAATAAATAATAAAGAATAAAATAAGTGTCAAAATTGCATAATAAAAGAATGAATAAGTAGGAATTTTATTCTATTTTTGGCCCTTATCTCCCCGTACTTTATTCCTTGTCAACCAATTTAATTCTTGACTTGGTCTCAGGGTTTAGGGTCATAAAATATTTTCAATATTTTATTCCTTTTTCTTTTCTTTTCTTTATTCTATAATGTTGGTATTAAAAAACTTATTTTATATACAATAAATACAATAAATAATGAAGGCTATTATGCACAAATTGATGCTATTTGCATGCATTAGCTAGGGTTTTAAGGCCAAAATGATAGAATAAAGGTGATGAAATGGAGATTCATCAGTAGCTTACGAGGGTAGTACATCTAGGCAAAACCTCTCGTCTTCCTCTAGGGAGGGTAGTGCATCTCAACCTGATCTAGTAGCATTGAGGTCTAAAGACAGGATGCTGTGGGGTTGCAATAATGCTTCAAAAGAGGGATAATCTACTAGCTCAAGAGGAAAAACTCCTTATGTACATGTTGCACGTTGTATATATTTTCAAGAGAGAGAGAGAGAGAGAGAAAACGCAGAATCTCCAAAAGTGGACAGACCTGATTGAAAAGTAAAATGCATGTCGGAGTGTATATACAAGTATAAAAAAACAATAATAAGAGCTTCAAAGTCAAATTTTTGTAAGCTTGCAGCTGGATGACTTGGCTACACTAGTCATGCATCCAAGGATAGGTAGCTACACTGGTTACCATCCATTCTTTTCTCTATCTCCTGTTCTTGAGCTGGTTGTACTTGAACTTAGAAGGGAATATCCTCACTCCTCGAGGAAAGAGTTGCTAGACCGGGGGACTAGAGTTACCCTATTGAGAGAGGTTGTTTCTTTGCTACTTTTGAGATGGGGAGCCTTATTTCACTTACACCATACAAGTAAAGATTCACAGTCATAAGAATTTGTGTATGTAGACTTGTTCTGACCTGACTACTGAGGAGACCTGAATAGGAGTCTTGTGGAACTTAGAGACTGTTAGGTTTTAAATCCATTTCCCATTAAGGTTCCGCCACACTAATATTCCAAAGGTCTGATAGAGATCCATACTACAATTTTATGAAGATAAGTTTAATACTCAATATTGTCCTAATTTCTTTATTTTTCCTTTATTTTTCTTTTATTCACTTAAGTGTTTGCTAAGGGACTAGCAAAGATAAAGCACAGGGGGGTGATGAATCTGCATTTCAACATCTTTGTTCATTTACTTTATTTAAAATCCCTTATAAAACACTTATATATAATACTAAATCTGTATTCTTACTAACTTGCATCTGTATGTAATTATAGTACATATATTATTATTATTTTAATCTAAAATAAATAATAAATAAAGTGAAAGGAAAGAAAATAAAAAAGACTGTATATATGTAATAGATACATGCTGACCTGAATCCCGAGAGAAGGTCAAGACTTGACCTAATCGACTAGGAATAAAGTAGGGGGAGATAGGGTCCTTAATCAGAAAATCCAAAAACTGTTATGTAAATACTTCTCATTTATTCTGTGTATATTTGTATAAAACTTACATAGTTTTATTTGTACATAAATTGAACACAAATTAAATAATTTTCAAAACAGAAGTTGTAAATAAAAATGTTTTCTAAATAATAAAAACAATTACAAAAAAATCATGTACAGAATAAAAGTAACCACATTAGGAAAAAGCCATAAAGCGATAATTTGAAAGATCAATTCCGGCTCCATACAAACTCAAATTGAATCAAACACACTTCCATTTTATTCTAAATTAAATAATCTTTAAAATGTCTATGCTTTCATAATTTTTGGAATTACGGTTTGAAAGATGATTTTCTAGGGTGGTTTGTGCAATTTTACCATTTATTTATCATATATATTTATTTTTATACATTATTGTAAATAATTTTAAATACTTTTAAATTTTTTAAAATAAAAATAAAAATAAAAAATAAACTAACTTCCTTATTTAACTATGTATATAATGTACCATATATATAGTATATGTATATAGTTAGTTCCCATAATAACCCTCATAAAAATTACTAATTAACATTTATTATTTAATTTAATAAAGTGACCAAAATAAATAAATAAATAATGTAAATAATTTAACACTGACTTCCTTTCTTATCTTTATCTCATTTCAAATTTTCATTATCTTTATCTCCATTCAAATTTTTGAATTCAAATTCAATTCTTTTCCATATTAATATGGCTCCTCCTCCCTCATTTCAATTTGATCAATCTTTGGTGAGAGTAGCCTAATCTCCAAGAGCTTCTTGTCGTAGAAAGGTGCCTAGCCTCCGAGCCTTCCGGTGACAGCGAGTCGGCCTTCGTCGAGGCCATTACGCATTTTCCGCTCCCACGGTGAGATCCAATTTTTCTCGTTTTTATCTAGGTTAATCGTAGTTTAATTTTTCCATCTTTAATTCTGTTGTCAATTTCAATCTTAGATCGTAGTTAGTCGTTAATATTTCAATCATCACGATTCAATCCGCCATCGATCTCGATTTTCCGTCTCATATTCTTGATCTCTCCATGTTCACGTTCTACCTCACATAATCTATCAACTCTGGCCATGTACGGTGATCGGAGACTCGGATCTATCTTCCATTTCGTCGGATCTAAAATCATTCACATTCCTATTTTTATTTTTTTTATTTTATTTTATTTCTTTCTTTGACCGAGCCATCATGCTCTAAGGATTCGCATTTGCTTTATTACAGGTACACAAGATTTCAAAAAAAAGGAAAAAATTACAAAAAAATTGAAAAATAGAAGCTATTGTTTATATAAAAAACTACTTTTATAAAAAAATAAAACTCAAAGCCAACCGCAGGTGTCACCCTAGCACCCTGCGTCTCCATTTTCTTCCGCCGTCCGCCGGCTGCCACCAGCCTGTTGTTGAGCCTAGATCTTCGAGGAGTGATTATTAATTATATAAAGTTGTCGTTGCCATCCCCAAAATTCTCAGCTCAAACAAACACTTTTTTTATTCTCAAACCAATAATTAATTGCAAGAATAATGAAGCGAAAGAAATTTTTGCGACTTATTTACCTGTATAGCTAACAGGATCGAACTCAGGGAGGCTATAATTCCAGAGGGTTATTCAAATAATCAAAAAATAAATAAAAGAAAAATGAATTCTCAATGTATACTATGCTTGGTTTTTGTTTTTGTTTTTGTCTTTTTTTATTTTTTTTTATTTTTTTATTTTCCGATTTTTCAAATTATTAATGATTTTAATGTTGCAACTTTTTAAATTTTCAAAAATATGATTTTCAAAACAAAGTCATGCACAAAAAATCCAATTTTTTTTATTTTTCAAATATAACAAAAAAATGTTAGAAATGTCCAAAGAAAATATTTTTGTGTTTTTATGTTTTTTTACTATTTTTGTATATTTTTAGAGATTTTTAAATTTTTTAGGATTTTTAAAATGATTAAAAATAGGAGAAGATACAAATAGTGAACAAACAAGACTGATTTGTAACCTAAAAATATGAAATGAAATTAAAAATAGCGAAAATTATTTTTCCTATAAACTAATTGAAATTATCTACACACATGAACTGAAATCAATATTATTTTTGGATTTTTCTACAATTTTCTGTGATTTTTTTATGATTTTTAGTAATTTACAATTTTTTTGAATTTTCAAAAATTTAATGCACAAAAAATTTCATAGACATTAAAAAACATCAAAAGAAAATTAATCTATTTTTTTGGAATTTTTGATGCAATTTGTGAATTTTATGATTTTTCAAATCTCAAGCAGGAAAAAATGCAATGTTTTTTTTATTTTTCAATGATTACAAATGATGACAAAATGCAATGAAAAAATTAAACTATAAAGAGACACACATCAGAAGCATAACATGGTTTTTGCAAAATTATTGACCGACAAAAATATTTATTTCAATGATAAAAAACATGCAAAATAAAGTTTGTAACACAAGAACTGAAATGTAATTTCTATATAGTTTCATAACCTAAAATAAACAAGAAATAAATAAAGGGAAAAAGTTGCACATTGCTGAGGGGAAACGTGCGACGCACGTGACAGGAGCCGCCAGGGGCTATTTTGCAAATTTTGAAACCTCCAGAGGTGTAGTTTTAATTTATCCATTTTTTAAAATCACATGTTAGGGTTCCCTTCATTCTTTCTTGCTTCTCAAATCAAAAGGCCAAAGGGTGGGGGCACCGCCCTTCCTATCTTTCTTCTCCACGCCAAGCTACGACGGCGGTGGATGTAGGCCATTCGTGGCAGGCGATCGGTGGCTCCAAGGTCGAACGGCGCGTGGCACGTCGGTGGCGTTCGACGATTGGTGGGATGATGTCGGCGCAAGGGAGGCTCCAGCAGTAGTGTGGTGGACCGACAGAGGACGGCGACGAGAGTTGGGATCTGGGCGGTCTGCAGATCAGGTGATTAAGGTCGTGGGAATGTTGCTCCAGGAAGAGACGAACGGTGGTGGAGTTCACGGGGACGAGGCTGCTCTGATGGGTCTCAGAGCTTCATGCGAGCGCGGGGGTGAAGTTGCAGCGGGTTCGTCGGATGATGACGGAGGGCGACTCCTTGCGTCGGCGGTTGATGAATCCATGATTCATTAACGTTTCTATAGCATTTTGTCTTAAAACCCTTAACAAATACATGTAAATATTCATTAATTTCCACAGTTTATCAAAATCATGTAAATACAGTTTATCCTATTCATGAATAAAAATGCACTTTTATGCATCAAAAACATGTAAATAAATAATGAATAAAAAAATAAAGAAAAGAAAAGAAGGCAGATTGTAGATGTGTATATATGTACAATATGATTCAGAAAAATATGAATATAGTTGTAAGATATATTTGTATAACCTAACCCTCGAGACCAATTCAACATGGATTGGTCGACAAAACAACAAGTAGGGGGAGATAAAAGAAGAAAACCAGAAAATAATTAAATAACACTCCACACATTATTCACTATTTATCAAATAATTATAAAATATTCATTGATTTTAAATAATTCATAAGAATATATTTTTCACCAAATTCTTTTCCTAATTATTTCTAAAAATGTATATAAAAATATAAAAATAAGTTAAAAATATTATCTTGTATATATGCCAAGAAATCCAACTTTTAAATTATCAAATTCTCAACTTCCAAACATCATAACTTCCTCATATGAACTCTAATTTCACTCTACTAACCTTTAAAGTTCATAAAAATAATAATCTCTGATTAATGAAGTGATTTCATAGAAATCGGGGTTTGTTTGCAAAAAGTTGGTTTTGGGACCAAATGACAACGGGGTTTCCGGGTTTATTTTATTTAGAACACATTATTTAAAGATTTATTAATTTTATAATTTCTAATTATTTTCATGATATTGTATTCTCACCATGATTTATTTCAGAATTTTTAGAACTTATTTATTAATAAAATCCAAAACATTAATTTATAGATGAAATTGAACTATCTAACATATACATGTATTTATTATATATATAAATTATTTTATTAAAATCCAAAAAATCATAAAGGCATATTTTATTATTCTAATAATTAAGAAAATATAAAATTAATAAATAATCAAGTATTTATTGAATTAAAAAATCATTACCCATTTATTAAGTATTATTTTTACTTATTTATAAACATAATATTTATATTTCGAATAATATTTATTATTTATAAAAATTAATTATACCATAATTTAGATAATTAAATTATCTATATTTTTCGTTTTTAGACCTATTTAAAATAATGTCATTTATTATTTATTACATAATTTATAAGTAATTTACATATCTGGCCAACTAGGGGCTGACACGTGTCAGCACCTGGCTCTTCTTCTTCTTCAAGAAGCCGGTATAAAGTCTGTTCGACCCGGCCATCATCAACAATTTCTTCCGCCCAACTTCTAACCTCCTTGCTCGATCTAAGCCATCTAATTTCTTCCCCTAACCACCTCCCTTCATGCCATCCCTTGGATCTACCTTAGAGCTTCGTCAATCTGCCTATAAAAAGCCATGAAGTTGGTGCAACCAAATCAGTCTTATCCAACTACCTGAAAGCCATCAGTTCCAGAACCAACCCCTCTCCTTCCAAGATCAGTGCCGACCAACTCCGGTTGTGACAGTGCCAGACTGCTGCCTCGCGTGGAAGAAGGACGTCGGAGGAGAAGCTCCAAGGTGCCTCACCGCCTTGCATCATCGCCTAGCGTCGCGTCCAACTCCGGGAAGATCGCCCATCGAGCCATCATCTGAGGTAAATAAACCTCTCTTCACATATCCCTTCATCCATTTTAGCCATTTTCATTTCTCGAAGATCGTGTCGTACTTAGGATAGTTAAGCGTGTCATTAGCTTCACTAATCATCCATCTTAGACACCCAAACAAATGATCGATTCCATTCAATTCAAACACAAACCATTTCATGATTAAATTTCACTACTTTTCATTCTGAGTTTTATCAATTCTGGAAACACCATTTTGATTTTGCAATCCTTAATCCCTTAGCCGATTTCTTTGCAAATCGAGCACATACCCACATTATTGGCAGATCTAACTTTCATCTGGAGCAATCTCAACGCAACTGGAACTCTCAAACACAATAAACAAGCCATTTGAAGAAGGCGCAAATTCATCATCAGCTTCCAAGATCATTTGAGATGCCAACTTCATCACCGGAGAGCTGCCTTCTTCCGCCACCCTTGGAGGATCTCTACCACAGGTGAGCTCGAGGGGTGAAGGAGTCACCCCTCTGGCCCCGCCGGAGGCCCCAGATCATCTTCGTTTGCCAGAGAAAATTCGAAGAAGGAAGGCACGTCGTTAGCAGAGCACCTAAGCTCAAGAACAGTTCGAACCGCCAGCAGCTACAGGTGCGCGACACGCGGCGCATTTGGACGGTCCGGATCAACCATCAGATTCTAATCTGAGTCGTTCAAAGAGAAGGGGTAGAACAATTGCACCTTAAACCCAGCAGAGTTCCTGTTATTCAAAGTTGTCCCAACATTTTCTGTAAATTGCATTTAGGTCCCCGTATGGGACCTAAATGTAATTCTTTTATTTTCTTTTCAGTTTAATCCCTACAGGGACCTTTATGTAACAAAAACTAAGTACTTTTCTTTGTAGTTAGGCCCCTGGCTTGTAGGGGTTGTTTGGACCTCGTATTTTTCACATTTTTCCGCGATTTTTTTAGGGTTGTTCGATAACTACCCAAGATATTTTTCGAGTATTTTCCCGTATTTTTTGTCGCTTTATTTTGTAGTTTTGATTTTCGACATCTCGAGTTGATTTTCAACCATATTTCTTTTCAATTTACTTCCTTTGTAAAATCAAGAATAAAAGAGGATTAATTGAAATTATTTCCTTGACTCGAAAACCGTGGTTTAAATATTCTGCTTCCTTGAGTTTGACCCAGACACACTCACCTGGTAAAATTAGTAGTGAACGACAAAATAGGATTTTTCTCCTGTTTTATCGTAAATTTTTGTTTGATTCAATGTGGTTCCCTCTCTGCGGCTTTCTACACCGACAACACATTTTAAACCACAGGTCGGGACCGCGTTATCAAAATGGTGCCGTTGCTGGGGAGGCGTTATTTCTACTGTAGTTTTTGAACCGAGTTTTCTCTTATATTCTTAATTTTACAATTTTTTCTTTCAGTTTTTGATTTACGAATTTTCTTTAGTTTTACGGTTTTTCGTGTCCTTTGAATTTTTGTTTACGATTTTTTGTGTATTTTTGTTTCTTAACTAATCTTTGCAGGGCCTGCAGGTTCAGCCAGCTTCCTCGGAAGCCGGAAACAGTTGAAAGTGAAGAGATCGAAATTCTCGGTTGCTGAGGACAGGGTTAGTTAGGATTTGTGTTGTATCTTTTCCTTTATTCTTGTAAAAAAAAGGGCACTTGCCCATGTTTTTGTTTTTTTTAGAAAGGGGCCCCATAAAGGGCATCCCGACTTGTACCTCCCCTCCCATTTTTTTTCTCGGGGTCTGATGCACTGAGTGTCGTGCATTCGGGGGATCAGGGCACCCACTGCGGTTTTTCTCGCATCGTCGGTTTTTAATGGCTTTTTACGAGGCTAGATGCTTGCTTAGGAGTTTTTCTTTTTCCTATCTGATTGCGCTCTCGTAGTTAGTCTTAAGGACTCGCAACTTAGGTGCATGATTTTAGGACTTATAAAAAAATAAAGACACTCATTAGACGCTTGTCTAAAATACCCCAAAAAATATAAAACCAAAAATAAAATCAGGACTGCTTAAGTATCTGATCTAAAATAAACGTAAGGTTTACTTGACTGGGGAGAGTAATCCCCGCACAAGTACTTCTCAAAGTGCGCGAGTGAGAGACGACCCTTAAGGATAGAACCAAAACCCGTATTTCTTTCGAAATACTACTTAGTCTATACATCTAATCATCGCTTTTCAGTGGGTACACTCGGGTAGCTGGAAATGGTCCAAGTTTACTTAGCAGAGTGGGGGGTTTAGAGGACACTGCATAAGGCTCCGTCCTCAAGTAACATAGAAAGCCAGAAACGGTCCGTACTTACCCCCATACTGGTTGAGAGCAAGTGGTTCTCTATAAAGACTCGGGACAGTATTTCAGGGAAACTTTGGGCACCTATCAGCTCGCGTTAATCGGAGATTATACTTATTTGCTAATACAATCCTAAAACCAACAAGATAAATGACCGAACTCTTACGTTCATCATCGGGTTGTGTTGGAGAAAATAGGGTTTGCTTTGTTTTTGCTTGCAGGGCGTGAGTTACCATGGCTTTTACGCATTTTCCATCTCTCTTGACTCGTTGACCGTGCTCTCCCGATCACTCTTTTAACATCGAAGATGACGACTCGATGGTTATTTTGCTCAGACTACATGAGCCCTCGATCTTTCACCTGTTGTGCATCTTCACAAACTCGGGATGATCCTCTTTCTGAGTTTGTCCCATCTAATCTCGAGGAGAGTCAGACCCAGACTCCATCGCCTCTCGGCCAGTCTTTTGAGGCGGACCCTTGCCTCAATCTATCATCAATTTCTCCAGCTGATTTTTCGTTGAGTTCTTACGAGAAATTTTCTTTCACAAAAGATATGAAGCACATGACTCGTGGAAAAGTACCAGCAGAGGAGAGGCTAGCTGAGGATCACCATGTTGAAGGAAGACCAGATCCAGCCGCAGATATCACGATAGGAATTCTCGATACATTACAACAGATGAACATACATATTCGAGAACGATTCAGAACTCAGAATGAGTTGCGAGCTGAGATAGTCGCGTTGAGAGCAGGAGTTGGGAACCCTTTACCGCCTGCAGTGGTTCCCGCCGCTTTACAAGATGAGTATGACCCGTGCACTAGAACGCTACATCATTGGATTCAGCTACCATCGAATCAGGGGTCATACGAGCTGAGACTGTCCTTCATCTCATTGCTTCCCAAGTTCTACTGGAATGCTACAGAGGAGTTGTTTACCTTTCTGCAGTAGTTTGAGATGATTTGTGGTACGACGAGTTATCCAGGAGTTACGCAGGAGGTTGTTTGCCTCAAAGCCTTTCCTTTCGCCTTAGCAGATAAGGCACTTTACTGGTTGAGTCATTTAGGAAGGGAAGTTTCTACATAGGACGATTTAAAGTCCACATTCCTGCGTAAGTATTTTCCTCTGGGAAGGACAAACATGATGAGGAGTCAGATCTCCAACTTCATGCAGCTACCGAATGAATCTTTCCATGAGGCATGGGATAGATTCAAGGATCTAACGGAGAGATGCCCGCATCATGAGATACCAATAAAGGTGCTTGTCTAGACATTCAAGGGCTAGTGAGTGCCGCATGTGGTGGCAGTTATTTGAATAAGGATGCCGAGTCAGTCCGGTCCATCATCGAAGGGATGGCGGAGAACTCGAGAGTCGTCAACTCTACTCGGGCATTCCAAAAGGCCCCTCAGCCACCACATCACCGAGAGCATCATAAGGTGGTGAATATTTCAGAGTCTGAATCCAACACCAACATGGGCTTTATTAGAGAGAAATTAATGTTGGTGGGGTGATTCAGAAGCAAGTTCAGGACTTAAAGCCGCTGCGAGAGTTGGAGAAACTCTCATCTCTGCCTCAACAGCTGAGTGATCTCACGAAGAAGGTATCAGAGCTACAACTTCGGTATCAGCAGGCCCAATCTTCTTCGACTGCACAACCTGCACGGAGGACTTTACCCACTCCGCCCACCCGACAGATACATTTTGTTTAGAGCGAGCTTGAGACTCCGCAGATTGATTGGCACGAGGATCAATCTCATGCCAATCCTGGTTATATCACCAGTAATGCAGACATGGATGTTGAGCCTCAAGCCACTCTTGAGATCAACAGGATTTGGTATACTCCGATTCAGCAACCGAGTGTACCTCATCATCATCAGCAGGAGTATAGTCATCCGCAACATGGATGTCCACACTTCCAGCATCGACAGTCATACACGCAGCAGCAGTCTCACCAGTATGCATATCAGAGACCACATTCCTATCAATATCCTGCTAACCATTCATAGACATATCATTATCAGTAGCAGCAGTAGTCTTCATTTACACCACTGAGATCTTCCCAGCCTTACATCTCACAGCAATACACACCAAGGCAGGAGAAAGTAGAAAGCCGGGGTCACCACACTAAATCTGAGATGTCTTCACAGGCTCTGGCACTGAATCAAATCATGGATATGCTAAGCGCGCTCCAGACTGCACACAGAACAGAGATGGAGCAGGTTAACCGTCGTCTGGATGAGTTAACCGTGCTGAAGACCACTCTCCCAACTTAGCCTCAAATGAATCCGAATAACAAGAGAAGGCATCGAGATCAGGTAGACACCACTACAGGTACGATCTCTTTTTCTAAATTTTTATCTAATTTCATTCGTATCAGGAGCGGTAGATCACCACGAGCACCTGATGGAGTAAAGGAGAGGGCACTTGATGAGGAGCGAGATCAAATCCATGAGCAAACACACTCTGATGTTGAGGAGGAGAACTTTCACGAGGATAAGGACCACCATGATGAGCAGAGATAAGGGAGCGATGCCAAAACAGTTGACATGGAGACCGGCAAGTCAGACGATGATATCATGCCAGACCATGCAGATACTCCCGATAAAAATTTTTCTTCCCCTGTTTTAGAGACTTTTGTACATAATTCTGAAACTCTCGATGTACAAGCTGATTCTGAGTTGAATAAAAAATCTAATTTTGTCATTCCCGAAATTGTTCCTTTTCCTGATGCTTTGTTTGGAAAAGGAAAGAAAAATACCAAAAAGAATGTTGTGACTCCAGAGATTGAACGACTATTAAAAGATCACATCTTTTTGAAGATCCCACTTCACGATGCCTTGGATCATTTTCCTGCGCTCAAGAATCAGTTGAAGAATCGATGCACCACACGTAGGTAAAAGAGATCACGTACAGAAAAGCATGTTTTGACCAAGGCTACATCATGCGCCATACAGAACAAGTTAACTAAGAAGAAGAAGGATTCAGGAGCACATTATGTTAGATGCAAGATTGCCAATGCCGCATTCGATCGCACTCTATTAGATAACGGTTCCTCGATCAATTTGATATCATCTTCTTTACTCGATAAGCTCGAGTTAGGTCCTCTTTACAAATCCCGTGCGATCCTTCAATTTGGTGATAGATCTGTAAAGAGACCTGGGGGCATATTAAGGAACATTATCGTGACCGTGCAGGGCCTGCAGTTCCCAGTGGACTTTACTGTCCTGGATATGGATTGCCCTACACAGTTACACCTTACCCCGATCATTCTTGGGAGGCCTTTCTTAGAGACCGTGAAGGCTCTCTTCGATTATGATACAGGGAAGGTATCTTTTCACGTCGAGGGTGAGAAGGTACATATAGAGATGGAGAGAGAATCATACACATCCAGTGATGCATCTTCATATTTCTTGAGTTCTTTAGCCACTTGTGATTACATGGATGAGGTTCGTTTTGACGACCTTGAGAGGTATCGAGTAGAGACCCAGGATTTCCTAGCAGAGGATGGGTCTGAGACTACAGTTGACAATTCTTCCGATGGAACTTTATATTTTAGCATGGATGACGAGAAGCAGATGGATCAGATTTCCGAGGTATTTATTGCAGATCTTTCAGATTCAAAGTGTTTACATAATTCCTCCACTTCAGATGATCTAGAGATTGAGTTTCATTTAGCTGAGTTATTTTCCTCTAGTCATTCTGAGGATGAGCACAGTAGCGAGTCGGATGATGTTTTAGACATCTTCTGTAGTGCGACTCTATAGCATATGGATATGGTGGACAACCATACCGCAGATATATCTACCACTGATACAGATCCTAGTATACATACAGATGAAGTTATAACAGATCCAGAGTCTACCTAATCAGAACTGAAGTTATTACCACCAAACATAAATACGCTTTCCTTGCAGGTCCACATCGATAGTTTCCGATCATTATCAGCTCATCTTTGACCGAAGAGCAAGAATCTCATCTGATGGAGGTTCTTAAAAGAAACCGCAAGGCTATTGGGTGGATTGTATCCGATCTCCGCAGGATCAATCCTGCTTTGTGATCTCATCATATATATCTCGATCATGACAGCAAACCTTCCAGAGAATTTCAGCGCAGGTTGAATCCGATTTTACAAGATGTTGTCAAGAAAGAGATCACAAAATGGTGCGACGCACAGGTTTATCTATCCCATCTCCAACTCTGAATGGGTCAGCCCATTACATGTTGTCCCGAAGAAGTCAGGAATTCAGATGACTAAGAATGAGAGTGGAGAGGAGATTCTAAAGAGAGTAACCACATCGTGGCGGGTGTGCGTTGATTATAGAAAATTGAATGCTGCGACGAAGAAGGATCACTTCCGTTTACCTTTTATAGACCAGGTCATAGAAAGGTTGGTCGGGAAGGAATACTTCTGTTTTCTTGACGGTTACTCCGGATACAACCAGGTAACAATTGATCCTGAAGATCATGAGAAGACCACCTTCACATGTCAGTTTGGCACGTATGCCTTTAGATGGATGCCCTTTGGATTGTGCAATGCCCCTGTACTTTCCAGAGGTGTATGCTTGCTAATTTTGCAGACATGGTTGGTGATTTTCTAGAGGTCTTTATGGATGATTTTTCGGTCTATGGTGAGTCCTTTGATGATTGTTTAGAGCACCTAGACTAGGTTATTTAGAAATGTTGTGAGGTAGATCTCGTTTGTCATGTGAAAAGAGCCATTTTATGGTTACACACGGGATCGTGTTGGGGCACGTCATCTCCCAGCGAGGCATGGAGGTTGACCCTGCCAAGGTGGATGTCATCAAGCGTCTCGAACCACCATCTAACATTAAGCAGTTACGGTAATTTCTGGGGCATGTCGGCTTTTACAGACGATTCATTCAAGATTTTTCCAAGATTGCATGACCGTTAACTGAATTATTAGGCAAAGACATCAAGTTTTTGTTAGATGAAAAATGTCTTAATGACTTTCTCACATTAAAGGAGATGATTATCAGTGCTCCTATCCTACAACCACCTGATTGGTCTCTTCCATTCGAGATCATGACGGATGCTTCAGATTTTGCTGTCGAGGCTGTATTAGGACAGAGGAGGAATGGACTTCTTGTTGCTATCCACTATGCCAGCAAAACTTTAGATGATTATCAATGTAATCACACAATGATAGAAAAGGAGATGTTGGCAGTAGTATTCGCATTAGATAAATTCAGATCTTATCTTCTTGGCTCCAAAATCATAGTTTACACAGATCATTTAGCTATCCGATTTCTGATGGAGAAGAATGATGCCAACGCACGCCTTCTTAGATGGCTTCTCTTACTTCAGGAATTTGATTTAGATATTAGAGACAAACCTGGAGTAAAGAATGTCGTAGCTGATCACCTCTCCCGATTACAGATAGAGCAGCCTTCAGATGAGTACATGCCAGAGATTGTAGAGAGATTTCCAAACGAGAGCATCTTTGCAATTACCGAGCTTCCATGGTATGCAGATATAGTGAACTTTCGAGTTACATAGAAAAGTCCACAAGGTTGGCCGAAGGACCGAGTCGATAGACTAGTTTCCGAGGCACGATACTACCATTGGGAGGATTCGATTCTTTTTCGTGAGGGACCGGATTGTGTTTACAAGCATTGTATTCCTCAGGAGGAGTATAATAGTGTCCTCACTCTGTGACGTTCCTTAGAGGCAGGGGGAATCATTCAGGGAAGAGGACAGCGCAGAAGGTACTTCAGAGTGGATTATAGTGGACGACTCTTACTAGATATGCTTGTACATTCGTGAAGAGTTGCCCGGATTGTCAGAAAACAGTAGGGATGGTCAGTGCTAGAGATGCAATGCATATGCGACGTTATTATTTACGAGATCTTTGATGCATGGGTCATAGATTTTATGGGACTGTTCCCTTCTAGCAGCGCATCTAAGTACATCCTTCTCGTTGTAGATTATGTTAGTAGATGGGTGGAGGCTATACCCGCACGAACCATAGACAATAAAATAGTGTGCAAGTTCCTAAGGGAACATATTATTTCACGGTTCGGAATTCCACGTATTCTTATTTCAGATGGGGGTAGATATTTCATTAATAAGGAGGTCAAAAAGATAGTGAAGCAATACAGCATTGATCACAGAGTAGCTTCTCCTTACCACCCACAGACGAACGACATGGCTGAAGTTTCAAATCGGGAGGTGAAATCAATTCTTCAGAAATTAGTACGACCGGATAGAAAGAACTGGTCACGGCTTCTAGATCAGGTTCTTTGGGCATATCGTACTGCGTATAAAACTCCCTTAGGTACTTCACCATTCAGACTGGTTTATGGGAAGCCATGCCATTTGCCCGTAGAGATCATGCACAAATCTGAATGGGCTATCCGAGAACTTTCATTAGATATGCAAAAAGTAGGAGTCAAGAGGAAGATGGATCTGAATGAGCTAGTAGAGATTCGAAATCAAGCATATGAGAACACACTCATTTATAAGGACAAAGTGAAGAAATGGTACGATAGACATATTCGACACAAGATCTTTGTTTCTGGGCAGAAAGTCTGGTTGTTCAATGCACGATTGAGAATTTTTACTGGCAAATTAAAAGGCAAGCGGGAAGGACCTTACATAGTCAGAACGGTGCACGACAATGGAAGCATAGCTATATCAGATGTGTCACTTGGTGCAGAGTCGTTCGTGGTGAACGGGCAGATGCTGAAGCACTTCAACGAAACTACCGATCATATGGCCCGTGTTGAAGTGATCTATTTTGTACAGGACTTATGATCACTCTTTCACTTTATCTCATCCTGTACAAAAACTTTTGAGCCATTCGATTTTTGGAGTTCACAACACATGTACATTCTTCGTAGACCACAATCGTCCCCATTTTTGCTCGTCTTCTATGCTTAGGATACCAGATCCTAAGTATAGGGGGATTGATTGCCCGTTGATTATCGTTTTTGATTTTGTTTTTTTTTCATTTGTATATCCTTTCTTTTTCACAAATCACTGGTCCCCAATTTTTGGCTACACTCTTTTCTATACTTAGGATGCCTTATCCTAAGTATAGGGGGGACCGAGTGATTTCGATGATCTCATTTTCTTTATTTATTCTGTTCCTTCATTGTATATTCTTTTTCCTCAGTCATCTCGTTTTTGCTCTTCCAGTATACTTATGATGACCAGATCGTAAGTATAGGGGAGGTTGACTGACTTTTATTCTCTTATTCTTTTTCACCCACTTCTACTTAGCACGAGTTATGTCCTCCTTTTTCTCTTTTGATGCTATGAGGACATAGCACAAGCTAAGTATAGGGGGTGTATATATATTGTATATATACTTTTGTCCATAACTCGTAATTTTATGTATTTTCTATATCTATAAAATTCATAAAAAGTGGGTGAGGGTTAACTTAAAATCCATCTATTTATTTATCTTTTATTTATAAAATCCTTGTAAATAAGTAAAATATGTCTAAAATCTGTATTTAAAATGCTTAAATTAAAATATGTATTTAATATGTATAATACTTATTTAAAATCCTATCTATTAAAATATGTGTAAAAATCATTCAATCCTTGTAAAATTCTCTGTATATAAAATCTGTAAAATACATCAGATATTTAATTCTAATAAAATATATCTTGTAAAATTCTTGTACAAATACTTGTTAGCCATGTGAGCTCGAGGCGAACCATTCCTGCAATAGATGTTATTGTAATAAATATGTTTTATCAATAAATGTTATTAATTGTTTCACTCCCTTTCTGAAATTAAGTGAATGAAAGCACTATAAGGTCCCTCTGTAGAATTAGGGTTATGTACCATGGCCGTCTTGATAATCATATAGCTGTTGATTCATTAAATGAATCATAGAGGCTGGTATTTGGATGAATATGTAATGGGTTAGATAGATGACTCATCAAGCACCATCAAATGATTATTAAGAGATTATCTCCAGCCTGAGTAGGAGATGGCAATCCTTTCTCACATAGGCCGATATATGACCAACCTCTCGATGCAAGTCCTCTTTATGGGAATAGTGATTCGGAGGTGTCAGATTAGTTAGGTCAAAGGGTTGACTTAGCGAGATCGAGATAACTTAAGTCCTATGTTGAATACTGTCACAGCATAGGCACACATCCTCTGACCAGAGACAGATGTGTTACTATATGTCTGAGTATGTACATTTGGCATACCATTAGCTCACTCATGAGGTATTAGGATCGATCAAATTCCATGCATGGTCGTAGTGCTTTAGAAGCATGGCAAGAATTTGAAGGTATGATATATGCTTTGGGAAAGCATATGATCGATACCAAATCCCAATGACCAAGATTGAGAAACTTGGTGATCAAACCCTGAAGAAGACAGTGTAAAATAGATCTTCATCTTCAGGTTGATCATTGGTCTTCCACTATGCAGGATGTGCAGGTATTGGGAATACCTGAGGGTGATGTGATCATAAACGATTGTATAACCATGACGCTTCCAGTCCGAGGGAGTGATGAAACAGGTCTGTATTTTAGTGACTCCTCTCAGTAGAGAAGTAACTTGATCTTAGTCCAAGTGTTGGACATTGATCTGAATGTGATTCAGATGCAATGAGAATATTAAGTATATGGACTTGATTTAATCAAGCATCTGTGGGAGGTCCGTTAGATCTGGATTTGAGATGAGATCTCAACATCCAAGTCACTATACGTGGAACAATACAATCGCCCTGTCCTTATCTCCAAGTATCTGCGGAGAAAGCACATTATTCTTGAAGAAGTTCAAGAATAATTCATGTGATGAATTTAGTATCCAAGCAAGAAGGTCTTGATGATAAAATGAGATTTAATTATCAAGTACAATATGAATGAGATTCATGTTGTGAGAATGATTGTCCAAGATAATTAAATGAGATTTAATTATAATGGATAAGCAGATCGTGGATAGTAATAACCAGAATACATGTGTATTATAAATGAGATTTATAATATATCAGAGAGAGAAATATTGTAAATAGCATTTGTTGATTATTAATGTAGATTGGATTCACATTAATTAATTAATTGGAAATGCAATTTACAAATTAGTTTGGGATGTGAATATGATTCACATATTTTTTTAAGGCATGATTGAAATATTCACAAATTAATTTGGAATTAATTTGCTAGATATTATTGCAATAATAGTTATTGCAATTAATTAAGAAATAATAAGATAAAAGAAAAGGAGACAAAAATACCACCAAATTACTAGGTGTCGTCTCCTATGACTTAGTCATAGGTGACGCCCCCTATAATCTAGGGTGGTTTGTTGCCTCTCTTTATTTGTTATCATATTATCTCTTAATAATTGATTTATGTTAATTAAATTGTATTGATAATAATTCAACATATATTTAATTTAATATAAATTAATGTTTTTGGTTTTTAACCAACAACAATCATAGCCGTTGGATGGCTCTTGGATGACAATAGCCGTTGGATCCATATGAGCCATGGATTGAGATCCATTAGATCCCAAACTAATATATAAGAAGGGCAACCCTAGCCCTTGAAGGGTACATCAAGTAGACGCCTACTCTACTTCCTCTCTCTCTCATTCTCGTCCTCTCTCTCCCTCTCTACAAGGTGGCCGACCATCTTTGTTGAGAAAGAGAGAAGTTCTCGCCTTCGCCATCGACTACTCGAGGATCTCCTTCTTCTTTGGGGTTGCTTGCTCTAGAGGAAGATGACGGATTTCGTTGGACGAAATCAGGAGATTCGAGGCTTGGATCATCGTCGAGGATTGCGGGAGTCACGCATCTCATCACCGTGCCCGCAAGTGCTGTCTTTGTGGATCGGACTTGAGACAGGAGATCTCTTGCTTTAGAGATCTCGTGATCGCAACCACGCTTCGAGAGGTATTCCTAATACTTTGTGGTTTGATGAAACGATCCAAGAATTGTTCTTGTGATCATGTGGTTTCATCATGTGATTTAAAATTTTTAAATTCCGCTGCACCTTGCGACTAGTGCGACTAGTTGCCCCGATCGCATGAGATGCAATCGTCACGCTTCCGTGATGCGCTTGAGGATTCTCAATATCCTTCAATACTTTTCAATAAAAATCATAAAATCCATAAAAATATAAAGTCCTAAAATCCATAAAAATTACAAAAGCCTTAAAATCCACAAAAATGACTAAAATTCAGAAAATATATTTCACAAAACATTGTTGCATTTGCATTCACATTTTTCAGAATAAGTTTGATTTCTGGAACTAAGGATTGAGTCTAGTCTAAAGGATGGAGCTTGATTATGGCCTTAAACTTTCATTGTAAGGAGCCTAGTTAGGATCTGGAATTTAGACTCTTTAGGTCTTTGACTTAAAATCTTTGGGTTCCATAAGACTATATTTGGGAAATCAACTCATACGTGCTTAAGTAGACCATTTGGTGTCATCCGTACAACTCTGTACCAGTGAACCAATTTCGGACACATGCACTCTGATCTTAGCTTGACTTGCATGGAGTTGCGAAGGGTAGTACATCTTGGTAGTGCGTTTCTATCCTTGTATTTGTAGCACTGACATCTAAAGACAGGAGAGATTGGGGTTTCGATAGTTGCTTTGGATGAGGGAAGGATCTGCTGACACAATTTTTTCTAAGACCTCAAAAAAAAGGGACGGAACAAAAGATGCTATATCCGTCGAGGCACAAAGAGATGAATGCAGTGCAAGCAAATTACAAAGCCAAATCAAAGAAGAAGCCACCAAATACAAATACGACCACAATGGTCCAAAGCTTCCACCAAAAATGCCTGCACATCTTAGTGGAGACTTAGCTACACCGGCTGAGCTTCACAAGGAGATACGTCTACACTGGTCGCACTCCACTTCTTTTCTCATTCTTCTACTTTCTCTCTATATTCGATTGTAGACATAGAACGAACTGACCTCAGAAGGGAATACCTCCCTCCTCGAGGAAAGAGTAGCTGGATGAGGAATCAATGGAAGTGTACAGCTGGGATGGACGGTTTCTTCGCTTCTTTGAGCATGAAGAGCTAAAACAATTCACACACACTGTACAAATTGACTTCAAGGTTGATAGATTTTGCTATATGAATAAGTGAGTCTGAACAAGCTGATGAGGTGATCTTGAATAAGGATTTGTGGAACTTGAGGACTATTGAGGATAAAATCCTAATCCTAGTTAAGTCTCCGACAAACTGCTTGTTTCAGGCCCAATCTAGCTCTGTCCTTTGTCTGTTCTCAAGAATTGGTTTTGGAAAACAAATTCATTCTAACTTTCTTTCCTTTTCACTTACTTTTCAAATAAGTGTTTGCTAAGGGACTAGCAAAGTTTAAGTATAGGGGATTGATGAATCCATGATTCATTAATGTTTATGTCACATTTTGTCTTAAAACCCTTAACAAATACATGTAAGCATTCATTAATTTCCATGTTTTATCAAAATTCTATTCATGAATAAAAATGTACTTTTATGCATCAAAAACATGTAAATAAATAAAGAATAAAAAATAAAGAAAAGAAAAGAAGGCAGATTGTAGATGTGTATATATGTACAATATGACTCGGAAAATATAAATATGGTTGTAAGATATATTTATAACCTAACCCCCGAGACCAAGTCAACATGGATTGGTCGACAAAACAACAAGTAGGGGGAGATAAGGGAAGAAAACCAGAAAAATAATTAAATAACACTCCTCACATTATTCACTATTGTCTTCCTTTTTCGCTCTCTGATCACTATGAGGACATAGTTCGAGCTAAGTATAGGGGTGTCGTATATATTGTATATATACCTTAGACATAACTCGTACTTTTAAATACGTTTATTTGGGGGGTTATGTGTATATTTTTGTAAAATCCACGTGTGTAAAAAAACAAAAAAACAAACAAAAAAGAAGAAAAAATTCAAAAAAATCAACAAAAACAAAAATAAAACAAAAACAAAACAAAAACAAAACAAAAAAACAAACAAAACAAAACAAAACAAAAAATCGTTTATGTACCTGTATATATTTTACTAACCCTTTTCCCCTTAAAAAACTACAAAACCAAAATTATATAAAAATTTGCATAATTCAAAAAAACTTTCTTTTGCATCTGCATTTTCCTCCAAAAATCCATAAAAAGTTTAAAATTAGAAAATTTTTTAAAAAAATTGTGTTCTTTTCACATGTGCATCATTCCTTTTCAAAAAAAACCCTTGCATTGTTCATATGTTGCATTTGCATGTGCATTTTTCAGGATAGTATTGGCATTTAAACTATGTCTGGAATAAAATTGAAGAATGGAGCTTAGTTGGACCTTAATACACCTAATTTTCAAAGGAACTTCACCGAGAAATAGGATTTTAGAAGCTTCAGGTCCTTGACTTAATTCTTTGAGTTCCACGTGACAATGTACAACGTTTGACTCTTAGTGTCTAACCTGGTCTCTTCATTCTGGGTACAACTCTGGAATAGGGAATCAATTTGTACTCTCGCACTATGCACTTAACACAACTCAGACAGGATGTTGGAAGACTGTGTGAGTTTCTTTTCTGGAAGCGTGGAAATCTAAAGACCGGAGTACAGGTTGAAATAAAGCTTCGGAAAAGGGATGGATATCTGGGCACAATTTTTTCTAAGACCCCAAAAAATGTACGGAAACAAAAAGATTCTATATCCGTAGGGGCACAACAAGATCCAAGCAGAACCACCAAAAAGCCAAATACAAAGAAGCCACTACCAAATAAATATCTGACCAAAAAGGTCCAAGCTTCAAGAAAACCTGCAGATCTTGGTGGAGACTCGGCTACACTGGCCAGCTCCATAAGGAGAGGTGACTACACTGGCCACCCTCCAGTTCTTTTCTCCTTCTTCTAACTTCTCCCCCAATTCGATTGTGAACACAGCGCGATAGACCTTAGAAGGATATACATGACTCCCCGAGGAAGAGTTAATGAAGAGATGATTTGCATGGTAGTCCAGCATTTTGGATGGGAAGAGCGAAAACCTTTCACACACATGAGTCGATTGTTCAATGTTCATAGGGTATACTTTGGGAAGAGGATTGATCTAAGATGACTTCTGAGCCGAAACTGTGATAATGATGTGTAGAACTTGAAGGTTGTCGATTTTAAAATTCTAAGTCTCACAGAAGTTCCGACACAATAATAATCCAAAGGTCCGACAGAGCTCCAAACTACAATTTTATGAAGATAAGTTTAATACTCAATATTGTCCTACTTTCTTTATTTTCCCTTTCTTTTTCTTTTCTTTTTCTTCACTTATTCTTTCAAATAAGTGTTTGCTAAGGGACTAGCAAAGGTAAAGCATAGGGGTATGATGAATCTGCGATTCGTCATCTTTATTCATTTATTTTAGCTTAAAATCCCTTATAAAACGCCTGCATAAAACACTAACTCCATATTCTTACTAACTTGCATCTGTGTGTAAATATTGTACATTTCTTACTAATTTTAACCTGAAATAAATAAAGAAAGGAAGGAAGGAAAAATAAAGAAAATAAAATAAAAAATGGAAGACTGTATATATGTAAAAGATACAGGCTGACCCGAACCTCGAGTGAAGGTCAAGACTTAACCTGATCGATCAGGAATAAAGTAGGGGGAGATAGGGTCCTTAAACAGAAAATTCAAAAAAAATTGTGCGTGTATTGTTGTAAATAGTCCTACTTGTTCTGTGTATATATGTGTAAAACTAACACTAATTTATTTATGCCTTAATTGACCTCAAATCAAATAACGTTCAAAACCAAAGTCGTAAATAAAAATATGTTCTAATTAATAAAAATGATTGCACAATTAAATCATGTACAGAATAAAAGTAGCCATACTTGGAAAAAGCCACTAAGAACTAATTGAAAGATCAATTCCGGCTCCATATGAATTCAAACTGAACCAACATCACTTCCATTGGATTCTAAATTAAATTATCTTCAAAATGGCTATATTTTCATAATTTTTGGAGTTACGGTTGAAAAGTCGGTTTTCTGGGGTGGTTTGTACAATTTTCCCATGTATTTTGTAAATATTGTATTTGTATATATTTGTAAATATTCTTACTAATTTTTAAAATAAAAATTAAAATAAAAAATTAAAATTCTTTAACAACAAAAAGGCTAATTTCGTCATTTACCCTTGTATATAATGCCATATATGTATATAGTATATGTATATAGTTGCTATTTTTTATTAACCACCATAAAAAATAAAATAACATTTTTTAATCCAAATAAATAAAGTGACGAAAATTAAAAAAATAGATAATTATGTAAATACTTTTATCTCTTTTTATCTTTACGTCTTTTTAAATTTCATCTCTTTTATCTCTTGCACCAAAAAATTCAAAAATTCATTTCAATTTTCATTTCACTTTCACCAAAAAATCAAAAATTTATTTCAATTTTCATCTCTCTTTATCCAAAAAAATTCAAAAATTCAAATTTCATTTTATCTTCTCTATTTATATGGCTCATTCTCCCTCATTTCAACTTGATCAATCTTTAGAGAGAGGAGCCCGACCTCCGAGAGAAAATTTCATCGAGAATTGTGCCTAGCCTCTGAGTTGTCCAGTGACAACGAGTCGACCTTGTCGAGGCAATCACGATCCTTTTTCCGCTCCTAAGGTGAGATCCACATTTTTTTCTTATTTTTATCTAATTAATCCTAGTTTATTTCTCACATTTTTATCTCGTTATCATTTTTTGTTTATCTAGATCTTAAAATCAGTCACGATTTATTCTGCCACCGACTCGATTTTTCATCTCATCTTCTCGATCTCTCCGCCTTCAATTTCTACCTCCCATGATCTATCAACTTCGACCACGCACGGTGGTCGAAGAATCGGATTCGATCCTTTCATTTTCGTCGGATCCCCGTTCATTTTCTGATTTGTAAATTAATAAAAAAAATTATTTCTTGTTCTCTAACGTTTGTTTTGCAGGATAATTATACAAATAAAAAAACTATTTTTTCCTACATTTGTTTTGCATGATCATAAGAAAACAACAAAAAATATAAAATTAAAAATTCTATTTTTTTTCCTATTTTTCGGATTTAAAAAATAAAAAAAATCTTTTATTTATTTCTGTTTTCATCTCATCACAAAAAATAAAAATAAATTATTAAAAACAAAAAAAGGGAAGGGCCCCCTCTAGGCGTCGCCGCCCCCTTCTTCCTCAGCCCTGCTCGTCTACAACCACGGTGGCAGTGCCGCCCCGAAGCCCCACCTCTGTTGTCCCCGACCTCAGTACGCGGAGCAGCGCGCTCGACCGCGGCGGCAGTGCCGCCCTACCATTATCACTTCCGTGCTCCACGAGCCACCCGCCACGTGAGGTTGCCGCATTCAACCCTCGAAGCCCGTAGCCCCCGCGCTGTTGAGACCACCGCGGCCCCACCGATGTACCACGCCTGGCGTGCTCACCTCCTGCATCACCCGCACTGCGGGAAGGCCGTTGCCAACACCACCCTTTCGTCGCAGCTCGCGGCATGCTCCCACGATCGCCTCAAGCCTCCAGATCCAGCGTGTCCCCGCCGATGTGCCCCGCGCCCCCTCAGGTGTCAGCCCAGCGCCATGTGTCACGTCGTCGCGGCGCCACGTCTCGCGCCTCCGATCGCCGATGCCTCCATCTGCGTCCGCCACGTCCGCACCACCTCAAAGCCTCTTGGGCGGCACCCTCTTGAACCCTTTGAAGAATCAACAAAAAACAGGGAACCCTTGGGTTCATTTGAATAATTTATTGGAAAATTTACAATATTGGTCCCAAAAGTTTTTGAACTTTCAACTGCACCCCTGCCAAGTCATCAATCACGTGCTTCGTACATGTGCCCTGGTTAAATTGCAAACTTTCTCCTGAATTTCATTTCTGTTAGCCTTTCACACAAAAACTTTTCGAAAATACATTTTAGTCCCTGAATTGCATAACAATAATTTATTTGCTCTCTTTGAATGAAATAAATGTTTTTATTAGTCCAAAAATCTTGCAAAAATTGTGCTATGCTCCTGATGTGATTCTCTTCTTACCATAAAATTTTCATTGCACTTTGCCATTATTTATTATATTTAAAAAATCAAAAAAGTGCCTTTTTGTCTTCCTGAAATTCAAAAATCCATAAAAATTCGAAAATAACTCCAAAAATTCCAAAAAAACTTAGGGTAGTTTTATTTGATTATCTTTTAATTTCTAAGCAATTTTCACGCATTATTTCTTTAAAAACACCAAAAATTGAAAAACATCAAAAATCTTCTAAAAATCATAGAAAATTTTACAAAAATCTAAAAAATTGTGATTTTAGTTCATGTTTGTAGATATTTGCATGTAGTTTGTCTTAAAAATAATTATTAGGAGTTTTGGGCACTTAAAATATTTTTAAGTTGTAAATTACTCCAGGTTGTGCACATTTTCGCATTTTCTCACTGTTTGATTTTTAGAAAAATACAAAACATCTGAAAATTTCACAAAAATTCTCAAAAATATTTCAAAACTTTTAAAACCCAAAAATATTTTCTTTGGATTTTTCTGAGTATTTTGATTGGTGAAGAAAATTTTAAAAAGAATGGTGTGTTTATATTTTTTTTTAATATTCATTCGTGTTATTTTTTGAAAAATAAAAAATTGCAAAATACAAATCACAAAAAATTTGAAAATCAGAAAATAAAAAAATAGAAATAAAGTAAATTAAAAAAATTAAAAAGATAAAAAATCACAAAAACCAAGGATAGTTGTCCTTTGAGATTCTCATTTTCTCTTAATTAACTTACGATTAATTGAATAACACTCGGGATTTGTAGCCTCCTTGAGTTCGACCCTGTCCGCTATACAGGTTAATAAGTAGCAAAAAATAAAAAAAATATTTTTTGTTTGTCATGGGATTTTAGGGATAACAGCAATGACGACAACCTGTTCACCATTAATAAATAAATTTTCCATTCCCCTCAAAATCGTTGTCAACAAAATAGCGGTTTTTCCGTGGATAAAATAAAAAAAATCAAAAACCCCTAAAGATTTCGTGAACAACAAAATGGCGTTGTTGCCGAGGAAGAAGGGGTCGGCAGCGCCTGGAGGGGGTCGTTCCCTTTTTTGTTTTTTAATAATTTTTTTATTTTTTTGTGATGAGATGTAAACAGAAATAAATAAAAGATTTTTTTATTTTTTAAATCTGAAAAAATGGAAAAAATAGAATTTTTATTTTTTTTTATTTTTATATTTTTTGTTGTTTTCTTATGATTCTGCAAAAAAATATAAGGAAAAAAATAGTTTTTTATTTGTTTAATTATCCTGCAAAACAAACGTTAGAGAAAAAGAAACAATTTTTTTATTAATTTTTTTATTTATTTACAAATCGGAAAATGAACAGGGATCCAACGAAAATGAAAGGATTGAATCCGATTCTCCGACCACCGTGCATGGTCGGAGTTGATAGATCGTGGGAGGTAGAAATTGAAGGCGGAGAGATCGAGAAGATGAGATGAAAAATCGAGTCGGTGGCGGAATAAATCGTGGCGGATTTTAACATCTAGATAAACAAAAAATGACAATGAGATAAAAAAATGCGAGAAATAAACTACGGTTAACCTAGATAAAAATAAGACAAAAAAATATGGATCTCACCTTAGGAGCAGAAAAAGGACCGTGATCACCTCGACAAGGCCAACTCGCTGTCACTGGATGACTCGGAGGTTAGGCACAATTCTCGGTGAAATTTTCTCTCGGAGATCGAGCTCCTCTCTCTAAAGATTGATCAAGTTGAAATGAGGGAGAAGGAGCCATATAAATGGAGAAGATAAAATGAAATTTAATTTTTTGAATTTTTTTGGATAAAGAGAGATGAAAATTGAATATATTTTTTTGAATTTTTTTTGGTGAAAGAGAAATGAAAATTGAAATGAATTTTTGAATTTTTTGGTGCAAGAGATAAAAGAGATGAAATTTAAAAATATGTAAAGACAAAAAGAGATAAACGTATTTACACAATTATCTATTTTTTTGAATTTTCGTCACTTTATTTATTTGAATTAAAAAAATTATTTTTTATTTTTTATGGTGGTTAATCAAATATAGCAACTATATACATATACTATATACACATATGGCATTATATACAAGGGTAAATGACAAAATTAGCCTTTTGTTTTTAAAGAATTTTAATTATTTTTATTTTTATTTTTATTTTTATTTTAAAAATAATAAGAATATTTACAAATATATACAAATACAATATTTACAAAATACATGGAAAAATTGCACAAACCACCCTAGAAAACCGACTTTTCAACTGTAACTCCAAAAATTATGAAAATATAGCCACTTTGAAGATAATTTAATTTAGAATCCAATGGAAGTGATGTTGGTTCAATTTGAGTTCATATGGAGCCGGAATTGATCTTTCAATTAGTGATTAGTGGCTTTTCCAAGTGTAGCTAGTTGTATTCTGTACACGATTTAATTGTGCAACCATTTTTATTAATTAGAACACATTTTTATTTACAACTTTGGTTTTGAACGTTATTTGATTTGAGGCCAATTAAGGTACAAATAAATTAGTGTTAGTTTTACACAGATATACACAAAACAAGTGAGGACTATTTAAAACAATACACGCACAATTTTTTTTGGATTTTCTGTTTAAGGACCCTATCTCCCCCTACTTTATTCCTGGTCGATCAGGTCAAGTCTTGACCATCTCTCGAGGTTCGGGTCAGCCTATATCTATTACATATATACAATCTTTCATTTTTTTATTTTTAATTCTTTATTTTTCCTTTATTTATTTATTTATTTGTTTATTTCAGGTTAAAATTAGTAAGAAATGTACAATATTTACACACAGATGCAAGTTAGTAAGAATATGGAGTTAGTGTTTTATGCATGTGTTTTATAAGGGATTTTAAGCTAAAATAAATGAATAAAGATGACGAATCGCAGATTCATCAACTATTTATCAAATAATTATAAAATATTCATTGATTTTTAATTAATTCATAAGAACATATTTTTCACCAAATTCTTTTCTTAATTGTTTCTAAAAATGTATATAAAAATATAAAAATAAGTTAAAAATATTATCTTGTATATATGCCAAGAATTCCAACTTTTAAATTGTCAAATTCTCAATTTCCGAACATCATAACTTCCTCATACGAACTCCAATTTCACTCTACTCACCTTTAAAGTCATAAAATAATATTCTCTAATTAATGAAGGTGATTTCATTGAAATCGGGGTCCATTTGTAAAAAGTCAGTTTGGGACCTAATGAAAATGGGGTTTCTGGGCTATTTATTTTATTTAGAACACATTATCTATAGATTTATTAATTTTATAATTTTTTATTATATTCATGATATTGTATTTTCACCATGATTTATTTCAGAATTTTTAGAACTCATTTATTAATAAAATCCAAAACCTTATTTATAGATGAAATTGAACTATCTAACCTATACCTGTATTTATTAATATATCTAAATTATTTTATTAAAATCCACAAAAAAATCATAAAGGCATTATTTATTATTCTAATAATTAAGAAAATATAAATTAATAAATAATTAAGTATTTATTGAATTAAAATTTCAATACCTATTTATTAAGTATTATTTATACATATTTATTAATATAATATTTATATTTCGAATAATATTTATTATTTAAAAAAACTAATTATATCATAATTTAGATAATTAAATTATCTATATTTTTCATTTTAGACATGTTTAAAATAATGTCATTTATTATTTATTACATAATTTATAAGTAATTTACATATCTGGCCAAGCAGGTGCTGACACGTGTCAACACCTGGCTCTTCTTCTTCAAGAAGCCGGTGTAAAGTCTGCTCGACCCAGCCATCTTCAACAATTTCTTCCGCCCAACTTCTAACCTCCTTGCTCGATCTAAGCCATCTAATTTCTTCCCTTAACAACCTCCCTTCACGCCATCCCTTGGATTTACCTTAGAGCTTTGTCAATCCGCCTATAAAAAGCCATGAAGTTGGTGCAACCAAATCAGTATTCTCCAACTACCTGAAAGCCATCAGTTCTAGAACCAACCCCTCTCCTTCCAAGATCCGTGCCGGCCAACTCCGGTGGTGACAACGCCAGACCGCCGCCTCGCGTGGAAGAAGGACGTCGGAGGAGAAGCTCCAAGATGCCTCACCGCCTTGCATCGTCGCCTAGTGACGAGCCCGGAAAAGCCGCGTTAAGAAGTTGTTTTTAATCGTCAATCGTGAAAATAAATATGTCGTCGTTGTAGGCAGCGATTCGGAAACAGTCAAGAAATAACCACAAAATAATGATTCAATTTTAATCTCGTGGTTTATGTTTATTTTACTTGGGCAAGTCCCAAGGTCGATCACAAGGAGGCAAAGGAACAACCTAGATTAATGTCTATCCAATTTTTAGTTCGGTTTTCAAGGCGGTATTTTTTTTGGAATTTTTCAATGCAAGATGAGATGCGAAATGCAAATTCGGCCTATTTTAGGGACTAAAATGTAAAATACGTTCAAATGGTGTCCAAAAAAATACGAAACTTGGCCGAGATGTAAAAAATGATGAAATAAGTGCACAGTAATTTTTTTGGAATTTTTAGATGCAATATGAATTTTTTTACGAATTTTTAATGCAAACAGAATGATTTTTTAATATTTAATTTTAATAAATATTAAACCTACTTATTTTCGAAAACTAAAATTATCTAAGATCTATCACTAGGTGATGGATCCCAGAAAAATCCTAGATCACAAAAATGTGGGGTCTAATACCTATTAAAAATTAAATAGTGAAATATGCAAAATGATTTATACAAGGCAAATGATGCATGCAAATGCAATGATTTTTGGGCACAATGTCAAGCAACTTAATCTCTAAAATATGTGATTTTTGGGGAATTTTTAGAGTCACGGTTAATTAACTACAAATTTCCAAGCACAGATTGGGCAAAATATTCTAATTTCCACAAAATATTTAATTAATAATTAACCGGTCATCACAGAAATTTCCACAGCATGTCAAAATGTAGAGCATTAAGCAATGAACAAAGTGCTATATTTAAACAAATAAAATGATGCAATGTAGAGGTCTATAATGCACGACAAACACAGGGGCACAGATGCAATAAATACATAAATTAAACATGCAAGAGGGACCTAAAATCAATTACCAGAAGTAAGGGGGGGTTACTGCAATTTTACCAGAGGGGCACGTGCCCTGCACGTGCCTCTGGTTGACGAGGAGTAATGCGCCAATCCGTGGAACCCTGGGGGGTTTAATGTAATTTGCCCCGGTCACGTGCTCTGCACGTGACCTGGGGCTGATGCAATCCTGACGTCCCCCCTAACGTGCGTGCAGCGCACGTGCGTGGGGGTCTCGGGTCGGCCCCCGGTGGCGTGACGGTGGCGTGGCGGAGCAGCTGGAGGCGCAGTGGCTGTCGTCGAAGGCGGAGGAGGCGGAGTTGGTGGCCGAGGTGGCTGGCGAAGGGGCGGGTTGCGCCTGGCGGAGCGGGCTCCGGTGGCTGGCAGTTGGCGGAGGGCGGTGGCGTGCCTCTGGCCGACACACGGCCAGGAGGAGGCGAAGGCGTCGAAGTCGGAGGCCGGCCGAGGCGATGGGCCGAGCCTGGTGGTCGATGACGATGGAGGCCGGCTGCGGCGAGGCGATGAAGTGGCCGACACACGGCCAGGGGTCCCCGGTGAAGACGCGTGGGCGGAGGAGGTTGTTGAGGGTGCGGCAGAGCTGAAGTCGGCGACGGGTGTTGCGAGGCGTGGAGCGCCGGTCGTTGGTGGAACGGAGGTGCGAAGGTCGGCGCTCGGTGGAGGCGAAGGTGGCGGCGAAGGTGTGGCTCCGAGCGGAGCGAAGAGCTCGGAGCGGCGAGGTAGAGCGAGAGCGGAGGGTGGAAGAGAGAGGAAGAGAGAGATAGAGAGAGAGAGAGAGAGGAGGAGAGAGAGATACCTGGGGGAGAAGGCTCGACGGCGGAGGTGGCCGGAGCGCAGCAGCGCTGGAGGAGCTGCAACGAGAGGCGGAGCCGCTCGGATCACGCCGGCGAAGGAAGAGAGTTGCTGCCGGGCTGTCACCACCGGAGCGTGGTTTCTCGACGAGGATGGGCGGATGGCGATGAAGCGGGGCGGCGAGGCCCTATTTATAAGCGAGGCGGGGATCGAGCGGGCGAGGGGGATGCGGAGGTGGTTGGCCGCGGAGGTTGCGGAGGCCGTTGGGAGGTCAACGAGGCGGCGGAGGGTGCGAGGTTGGGGGCGACGGTTTCAGAGGGGAGAAGGCAGGTTGGGGAAGAAACGCCGTGGCCGTCCGATCGGCCGAGATCGGGCGGCCAGATGGACGCCACGTGGCGAGGAAGTGGCTGGCAGGCGGAGCACGTGAGGGGCACGTGCCTGGGGCACGTGCGCCGCACGTGCGGTGGAATAATTTTTAATTTTTTTTTTTAATAAAAACTAAGATTTAAAAAGGCGAAAAAGCCATGACACGTGGCGGCCTCAGGGGCTGCCACGTGTCACCTCCAGAAAATTCGAAAAAATAAATGTTTTGTAAAATCAAAAAGAAATAGCAAATGACCTCGGATCGAAAAAGTTCCTTCACGAAAAATGCTCGTCTCGACGAGATCTACAACTTTCATGAAGACATCAAAGCCAAATTCGGTCAAATGTGAAAAGTGAATTTTTGGGGTATTCCATGTACATAGAATACCTTGATTTTTGGGTTTTCTAATTTTTTTGTCAATTTTAAACACGATAAAAATCCGGAAAAATAAGGAAAACTCAAAGATAAATAAAAGACACCTTAATCTAATTTTTTTGGATTTTTATTAATAAAGAAAATATACACATAAAATACAGGTCAAAAAGCCGCGAAAATACAATGTACAAAAGAGGCCCAAAACCCAACTTTCACATACGAGCTCCGATTCATTTGAACTTGGTCTTGTTTTGAAGGTAATTGAATGTGCATTAGTTCAAAAGTGAGTAGGACCAAATCGGACACTGGATGGGGAAGATCTGTGGCTTTTAGTCCGAAAATCCTGAAACTAGGGTTTGGGTTTTTGGTCCACTTAACAGGGTTAATTATTTTTTTGTATTTTTTATTTATTCTTGTTAGTGATGTGTACACAGTGGAAGTGAGTTTGTGGTATGCGGTGTCAGCATGAATGAGTTAAAAATAGGGGAAGTTAGGCTATTTACAGGTCAATTTTTGGCTTGGATTTTTGGCTTCTTATTTTATGCAGAAATTAATGCTAAAATGCAATTCTTATGCAGTCATGCATGAATGCTAATTATGCAGAATAAATGCAGAAATGCAATTGATTTTGAGGGACCTGAGCTTTAATTAATGAGACTTAGAGTGATGAATCCGAGATTCATCATCCCCCTATACTTAAACCATGCTCGTCCCTGAGCATCAAAAAGAAATGCCATGAAGTGAAATGAGACTGGGTTCCATACCAAGATCATGAACTGAAGGTGAAAGTGAAACTAAACTCGACCTTTGGATTAATAGTGTGGCGGAACTTCTGTGAGACTTAGAATTTCAAAATCAACAGTCCTCAAGTTCTACACATCATTGACACAGTTTCAACTCAGAAGTCATCTTAGATCAATCCTCTTCCCAAAGTATACCCTATGAATATTGAATAACCGACTCATGTGTGTGAAGGGTTTTAGCTCTTCTCATTCAGAATGCCGGACTACCATGCTCCTCTCCTCTCCAGTAACTCGTCCTCGGGGAGTCAGGTATTTCCTTCTAAGGTCTGTCGTGCTGTGTTCACAATCGAAATAGGGGAGAAGCTAGAAGAAAGAGAAAAAGAACTGGAGGGGATGGCCAGTGTAGTCACCTCTCCTTGTGAAGATGGCCAGTGTAGCCAAGTCTCCACCAAGATCTGCAGGTTTCTTGAAGCTTGGACCTTTTTGGTCGAATTTTTATTTGGTAGAATGCTTCTTTGTATTTGGAATTTTTGGTGGTTCTGCTTGGATCTTGTTTTGCCCCTACGGATATAGCATCTTTTTATTCCGTACATTTTTTGGGGTCTTAGAAAAAATTGTGCCCAGCCGTCCATCCCTTTTCCGAAGCTTTATTTCAACCCGTACTCCGGTCTTTAGATTTCCACGCTACCAGAAAAGAGACTCATACAGTCTTCCAACATCCCGTTTGGGTTGAGCTAAGTGCATAGTGCGAGAGTGCGAATTAATTCCCTATTCCAGAGTTGTACCCAGAATGAAGAGATCAGGTTAGACACTAAGAGTCAAACGCTGCACATTGTCATGTGGAACTTAAGGAATTAAGTCAAAAAGACCTGAAGCTCTTAAAATTCTATTTCTCGGTGAAGTTCCTCTGAAAATTAGGTGGATTAAGGTCAAGCCCAGACCATTCTCGGTTTCGGCTCATAACTCGGTTCAGAACCCAATGACTTTTCACAGATGCAAATGCATGTGGTGATGGATGAAGTGCCGGTGCGTGAAATGCAGATACTAATAAATTTTTTTTTTTTTATGCAAGGGGTTTTTTATGCAGAAAGTGGAATAAGAAGCCTCTTTTTCATTTTTTTTTTCAGAAAATTAGGGCAAGTCAGTGTTCATCTTTCTTTCTTTTTCTTTTTCTCTTTTTTTTTTTTTGTTAGTACCCACCCCGTAAATACATATAGACTTACGCGAAAGTACGAGATATGGGTAAAATATATACATAGTATATACAGACCCCCCTATACTTAGCGAGTGTTGTGTCCTCAGAGCACAAGAAGCGTGAAGAAGACATAGCTCGGGCTAAGCGTAAGAGAGTGAGAAAAAAGAAAGAAGGAAGAAAAAGAAAAAGAATGAAAAGAAAAGCGGCCAGGAAATGAGGAGAGTATATACGGGTGGATGTCGGTTCCCCCTATACTTAGGTTTTGAACAGCCTAAGTATGGAAGAAGGGTGGATATGGAGCGATTAGGAGTTAGGAGAAGAATGGTATATACAGATGGCATCGGTCTCCCCCTATACTTAGGCCTTGGCCTAAGTATAGGAAGAAGCTGTATACGGAGGCCGATGTGGTCGGGAGGGAGGGAGGGAGTGGTCAGATAGATTTTCAATATCCTCGCTCTGCGTGAAATAGATGGCCTCGACTTGAACTGTTTGTTCTTTGGATGATTCAATGTATGGCTTCAGCATTTGTCCATTTACTGAGAACGGTTGTGCATTCTCTTTGAGTTCGGCAATGTCTACGCTTCCATTGGTATGCACATCGACGACAATGTAGGGACCCGTCCATTTTGATTTGAGTTTCCCATGAAAAATCTTCAAACGAGCATTGAACAACCACACTTTTTGTCCAGGGACAAAGGTCTTCTCTCGAATGTGTCTATCATGCCATCTCTTGACCTTGTCCTTATAAATCACACTGTTGTCATATGCCCGATTTCGGATTTCAATTAGCTCATTCAGATTTAAGTCTCGACATAGTTTCCCGAGGTGACAACTCCAATTCAACTTTTTGATCGCCCACTCAGATTTGTGGATCAATTCTGCAGGAAGATGACATGGCTTGCCGTAGATCATCCTAAAAGGTGAAGTACCGAGTGGAGTCTTATAGGCTGTCCTATAGGCCCATAGAACTTGGTCCAACAGTGTTGACCAATTCTTCCTATCGGGACGAACCAACTTCTGGAGAATGCTCTTCACCTCTCTGTTAGAAACCTCTGCCATGCCGTTAGATTGTGGATGATACGGGTTGGCTATTCTATGCTCAAATTTGTACTCCTTAGCCAAAGATCTCATCTCCCTGTTCACGAAGTGGCTACCTCCATCAGAAATCAATACTTTTGGTATCCCGAACCTCGCAATGATGTTATCTTTGATAAACTTACAGACGACTTTGCTATCTGCGGTTCGGGTTGGAATAGCCTCTACCCATCTTGATAAATAATCCACCGCTAACAAGATGTACTCAAATCCATTGCTGTTGGGAAAGGGACCCATAAAATCAATCCCCCATGCATCAAAAACATCACAGAAAATTATTGGTTGCATGGGCATTTCATCTCTATATCCCATAGTCCCTCCCATTCTTTGACAAATCGAGCATGACCGTACAAATTCATTAGCATCCCGAAATAAGGTCCGCCAGTAAAATCCACATTGGAGTACCTTGTGTGCGGTTCTCTTTCCCGAATGGTGTCCTCCAGCCTCGAGAGAATGACAGTGTGTGAGGACGCTTTGATATTCCTCCTGAGGGATACATCTTCTCCAGACACAATCCGGTCCTTCATAGAAAAGGAAAGGGTCGTCCCAATGGTATTTCCTCGAATCCGACTTTAATCGATCAATCATTTTTTTGGTCCAACCATAGGGAACCTTCTTGGAGACAAGATAGTTCACTATGTCGGAATACCATGGGGTTGACTCAATGACGCAAATCGATTCGTCTGGAAAAGTCTCCTTGATTGGTCCGATATCAGGATGATCGTTTTGCTCGATTCGGGAAAGGTGATCAGCAACAACATTCTTTATTCCAGGTTTATCCTTGATCTCCAAATTAAATTCCTGGATTAACAAGATCCATCTCAAAAGTCGTGCCTTAGCATCCTTCTTATCCATGAGATATCTGATTGCTGTGTGGTCTGTGAAGATTGTCACCTTGGAGCCCAATATGTATGATCTGAATTTTTCCAGGGCCCAAACAACCGCGAGCATTTCCTTTTCAGTCACTGTATAGTTTCTCTGTGCAGGGTCCAATACTTTGCTCGCGTAGTGAATCGCATAAGGAATTCCATCCCTTCTTTGTCCGAGTACCGCTCCGACAGCAAAATCCGATGCATCAGTCATGATCTCGAAGGGAAGAGACCAGTCGGGAGCTTGTAATATCGGCGATTCACATATTTTCTTTTTCAGGAGCTCAAAGGCCTCTAGACATCTGTGATTTACAATAAACTCGGTGTCTTTTCCTAAGAGCTCAGTCAGTGGCCGGGCGATCTTTGAAAAATCAGGAATAAACCGTCGATAAAATCCAACATGCCCTAAGAATGACCTCACTGACTTGACGTTGGTTGGTGGCTCAAGTTTCTTGATCACATCCACCTTGGCAGGGTCTACCTCCATTCCCTTTTTGGAGATGACGTGCCCCAACACGATACCCTCAGTCACCATGAAGTGACTCTTCTCCCAGGAGAGTACCAAATTTACCTCCCTGCATCTCTGAAGGACTCGGTCCAAGTGTGCTAAGCATGTATCAAATGAATCACCATGAACCGAAAAGTCGTCCATGAAGACTTCCAGGAAATCACCAACCATTTCGGCAAATACGGCAATCATGCACCGCTGAAATGTGCCTGGGGCATTGCAAAGCCCGAATGGCATGCGCTTGAATGCGTAAGTACCGAAGGGACATGTGAATGTGGTCTTTTCCTGGTCCTCGGGAGCGATAGCTACTTGATTGTAGCCGGAGTACCCATCAAGAAAACAGAAGAATGTTTTCCCTGCAAGTCTCTCCAATATTTGATCAATGAATGGCAGTGGGAAGTAGTCTTTCTTGGTCGCAGCATTCAGGCGCCGGTAATCGACACAGACGCGCCACGACGTGGGTACTCTGGTCGCGATCTCTACCCCTTCCTCGTTGGTAACCATCTGGATTCCCGACTTCTTCGGGACTACATGAAGGGGGGCTACCCACTTGGAGTCAGAAATGGGGTAAATAAATCCTGCTTTGCACCATTTCTCTATTTCTTTCTTCACCACTTCCCGAAGATTGGGGTTTAATCTTCTCTGAAATTCACGGGAAGGCCTTGCATTATCCTCAACATAAATTTGGTGCGAGCAGAGAGCGGGGTTTATTCCTACGAGATCCGACACAGTCCAACCTATGGCTTTTCGATTTCGCTCAAGGACTTCGATCAGTCTGGATTCTTGGTCCATGGTTAATGATGAGCTAATGATCACAGGGAATTTTTCTTTGGGTCCATTGAGGAATGCATATTTCAGCGTGGGAGGTAGTGGTTTCAGCTCTGGTAATTCTGAATCGTCGATCAAGTCTGGCTGAATGACTTTTGCTTCTGGCTCAGTATCGGTTGGTGGTGAATCACTGTGTGAGATGTTGGCTACCAATTCCAAAGAAAAGTGAGTCGGATCGATAGAGGAGAATGGTAATTCGGCCAGAGCCGTGTCTGACTCATCATTGATTGTCTGTCCCAAAGGTGAGGTGATTGATAAATCCAAGAGGATTTCAGTGTTGTCTGGGGGTGTAGAAATCTCAGAGACTGCATGGTGGATTATTTCTTCTTCCGAGGATGTGCCTTCTCTCTGTATGTCTGGCAGTTGGTCCCATGGCCCAGTGGTTCTGAGGAGATTGCATTCTGATGTTTCGGCATCTTCAGTCGTGGATTCGGAGTCTGGTCTTTGCCACTTTGTTTGTTTCATCTCCAAGTCCACTTCTCCGCCTGGAGAACGGAATTTCATCATGCCAGTTCCGTAGTCGAATACGGCCTTAGCAGTTCTTAAGAAAGGTCTTCCGAGAATGATTTGCGATTCCTTCCAATGGTTCGGGGTCTCCATGTCCAGGACAGTGAAGTCTACTTTGTATTCTGTACCCTCGATGATGATGATGACATTCTTCACTTCTCCCTTAGGTCTTTTAGTGGATTTATCAGCAAATTGGAGTAAAGATGATGATTTCTTGAGAGGGCCCAACTCCAATCGATAATATAAGGCTAAGGGTAGAAGGTTTATGGAAGATCCATTGTCGAGAAGTGTGCGTGTGAATGCTATGCCGTCAATGTGACTTTCCACATAATGGGCGCCGAGATCCCTTTTCTTTCTTGGCAGATGCTGATTTTTGACGCATTTGGTGGTGGCAACTGTCAAGATATGAGTCTCCACAAATTGACTTGTTCTCTTTGTACGAGTCCGGGTGGGGGTGCATTTTGCCTTCAAGTATTTTTGAAAGGCTGGATTACCTGCCACGTATTGATCAAAGGGTACTTTGACTATGATGTTTTGTTGGCAGAATTTTTCCATGACTGGGTCATCTTTGATGTTTTTCTTTTGCTTTTCTTTCTTTAAGGCATGGGGGAAAGGAATGGATGCATTTGAGACAGGAGATAGAGGATCAGAATCAAAAATACGAGCATCTTTATTCGACTTGGAGTTTTTATTACAATCATAATAATCAAAATCAGGTTGCTGAAAAGGTGACAAAGGTATTTTTGCAGCAACTAGAGGCTCAAGGTCCTCTGCAGACTCCATAGATGCTTTCCCCTTCTCTGGTGCTGGGATCTTCAGGTGTCCTTCTTCATTCTCCTCGGAAGCATCCTCCGGCTGATCCTCCGAGTCTTCATGAACCGATTCCCGAGTCCGATCAGGCACGGCCACGGTCCTTCCGCTCCTGAGTGACATGGCATGTATATTGTCAAACGAAAGGTTCTCATGTTCAGATATGGAAAAATCCGAATAGTATACCTGGCCAGTGTGTTGAGATGATTGAGATCGGTTCAAGCTATTAGGGTTAGCTTGAACTTGGGCGGGAATGGTTGTAGTAGGGACAGTCTGCTCATCCTTCCATCGGGATAGACGATTAACATCTACCCTCAGATCATATAGCTCACTTCGGAAGCTGCGAAGTTCTTCCAACATCTGTCTCTGGATATCAACAGGTTCTTCCGGAGGATTGGATGATTGAGCCGAAGGTCTGGGAGCTTGGTGTTGCTGACGGTATTGCTGAGATTGGTTTGGGCGGTTGTAGGGCTGCTGCTGCTTCGGTTGCTGGAATGCGGCATTATAGAAAGTGGGTGGGCGCTGATAAGTCTGACGGTCTCCCATATTACCCTGTCGGGTAGTGTCTTGGGTGTACCAAATGCCGTTTATTTCGAAGGTCAGGGGCGGGGCTTCTTGGATTGTCTCGGCCGGTGGGGGTGGTTGCTGAGAAGCTTGGGCATAGGATTGGTCCTGTACCCATGATTGTTGCTGTTCTGTTCCTAGCTGCTCCTGGACATGGTGCACATGGTAGACCGGGACTGTTGGTGCAGCAGGTACCCCCATCTTGGACATCTTAGTAGTGAGCTCCTCCATCTGCTTTGGGAACTGGGAGATCCGGTTGTCGATGTCGCTCACTCTCTTGTCCACTATTGACAATTTATCAGAAATAAAATGCATGCTTGGAATTAAGTCCTCAGCTATTTCTGCCACAGCCTGCTTCCCGCCTTTGGCTTGAAGGGTGTTCAGGGAATCAGTGTATGCTCGACTGGCAATTTGAGACCGGCTTGTTTCTGCCATCTGCTCCAGTATTTTCCAGACGGTTTCAGCTCCACGTGATGTGTAATTCCCTCCGCAGGCAGCACTAACTAACCCTTGAGTCTCGTGGTTGAGGCCAGAGTAGAGTGATTGGACTAGGATGTTGTTGTCCAGATCATGACAGGGACATTTTTGTAGCAGGTCCTTAAACCTATCCCATGCCTCACAAAGGGGTTCATTGGGCATCTGAGCGAAACTGGTGATGCGGGTCCTCATTTGATTGGTCCGGCTCAAGGGGTAGAATTTCTTCAGAAAGAGGTTTTTGAACCTCTCATAAGTCGTCACAGTCACCCCCAAGTTCTTCACCCAGTAGTCTGCCTTTCCTTTCAAGGCGAAAGGTAGTGCAGTGAGACGAATGTAGTCTTGGCTGACTTGTGGGTGCCTCAGATTAGAACATATCAGCTCCAGGTCCCTCAGGAATTCATATGGCTCCTCAGTCGTATTACCATGGAATTGGGGTAATTGACTGACGAAATGTGGTTTCAGTTCATAATGGATCGCCGGTTGTGGTGGCTGTAAATAGTTCCACACTTGGTACTGTCCAGGGTTGTAAGCGGCTTCCATTGGCACTTCCTCCCCAGCATTCAACTGCTCAAGTTGTGTCCTTAGTAACTGTTGTTGCTGCTCAGATGCAGCCAGTCTTGCTAGGATCATTTGAATGGCGTCCTCATTTGGTTTATCTTCAGGGTCTTTTCTGGGAGGCATCTCTTCTTCTTCACCTTCAGAATACAAAGGGTTCGAGTTAATAGATTGGAAAGAATTGATGTAATAGTTGTTCTCAATTTTTGGTGATAGAGAGATAGGTTGGGTCTGTCCTTCTTCTAGGAAGAAGAAAGAATCGTAAGAATTGAGTTCTTGGGAATGGTTTCCCGGAGGCCAAGCAGGTCCAGAGTAAGAGTTTCTCTGGGCTTTTGAGATTGGGGAGTTTGTGGTAGAGAGAGATGAGCCTGAACAAAAATTACCATAATTCTCCATTCTCGGAGTCAACAAGATGTTTTATGATGTAGACACAATTGTGTGGTATTCGTTGATGTACTATTTTCTACGCACAACCAAACACAATACAAGGGTTGTTTCACCAACTCAACTCAAAGTGAAGACCGTAAGGATCCGGTCAATTATCTTGTTAGTTTTAATTGGTGAGAATTCAATCTTGCAAGCCGTTTACGCGAGCTGTTAGGTTTGGAGCTGGGCTCTATCCTAGTGTGCGTCTCTCTCCTCGCGGCAAGATAAATCAAACAATGTCGGGGTTGTTCTCCCGCAGAAATTCTTGATTTTATGGATTTTTAGATCGGCTATATTTAGCAGTCCCAGTTTTATTAAGGCGATCACTGTAGAATTTAGGTGAACACAAATGCACGTCTACCGTCCAGTCCCAATTTCCTTTAGACTTAAGTGATAAAACAAGAGGAAGGAAGTCGGGAAAAGCCGATGCACGCGGAAAACTATGATGAATGCTCAGTTAGAAGACTTACAGTGCCTCCTCGCAATCTCCATGTGGGATGCAATACAGAATTTAAAAATTACACTAAATGCGTGCAAGCCGATGAAAACCGCACCTAAACAGAAAGTTCTATTAGCGGGAAGAATTGAGTTAAATTTTTGGCTAAGTTGAACGATCTAAGGTGCGTCTCAGTTAATGTGCAGTGTGGCTTAAGATCCTACGAGCACAAGCAAAGATAAAAATGCTCTAAGAGCCGTATGTGCAGGTCTATCCTATTCGCCACTCAAGTCGGGCCCCACCCTCTCCGGAGAGTGAAACAGGCCACGACACACCACAAATAAAGTTCAATGTCCTTGTACACACGCGAGAGTCCAAACGGACACCGCTATAAATGAGCAGAAAATAAAAATGAAGAAATTAAAAACCTAGACTCTACTCTCTCTCACGACTCGACTCGATCTTAATTTAATTGCGGTTTCTTCGGGTGTCGGTGAAGATGCGTCGGTTTCTTGAAAAATCGCTCCACGTGCGCCGGGTACCTCGCAAGAAAAATAAGAGAGAGATTGTAAGAGAGTGACTCAAAAAATAATCAAAAATAAAATAAATGAAAGAAATGCTGAAAAATAAATACAAGAAATAGAATGAGATTTACAATGAAAAATTCGGGGGTCAGACTACCCGAATTCGGAAAACCGAACAAAAATTTTCGAAACAAAAACTAAGCCGTTTGCATCCCCGGCAACGGCGCCATCTGACGAGCCCGGAAAAGCCGCGTTAAGAAGTTGTTTTTAATCGTCAATCGTGAAAATAAATATGTCGTCGTTGTAGGCAGCGATTCGGAAACAGTCAAGAAATAACCACAAAATAATGATTCAATTTTAATCTCGTGGTTTATGTTTATTTTACTTGGGCAAGTCCCAAGGTCGATCTCAAGGAGGCAAAGGAACAACCTAGATTAATGTCTATCCAATTTTTAGTTCGGTTTTCAAGGCGGTATTTTTTTTGGAATTTTTCAATGCAAGATGAGATGCGAAATGCAAATTCGGCCTATTTTAGGGACTAAAATGTAAAATACGTTCAAATGGTGTCCAAAAAAATACGAAACTTGGCCGAGATGTAAAAAATGATGAAATAAGTGCACAGTAATTTTTTTGGAATTTTTAGATGCAATATGAATTTTTTTACGAATTTTTAATGCAAACAGAATGATTTTTTAATATTTAATTTTAATAAATATTAAACCTACTTATTTTCGAAAACTAAAATTATCTAAGATCTATCACTAGGTGATGGATCCCAGAAAAATCCTAGATCACAAAAATGTGGGGTCTAATACCTATTAAAAATTAAACAGTGAAATATGCAAAATGATTTATACAAGGCAAATGATGCATGCAAATGCAATGATTTTTGGGCACAATGTCAAGCAACTTAATCTCTAAAATATGTGATTTTTGGGGAATTTTTAGAGTCACGGTTAATTAACTACAAATTTCCAAGCACAGATTGGGCAAAATATTCTAATTTCCACAAAATATTTAATTAATAATTAACCGGTCATCACAGAAATTTCCACAGCATGTCAAAATGTAGAGCATTAAGCAATGAACAAAGTGCTATATTTAAACAAATAAAATGATGCAATGTAGAGGTCTATAATGCACGACAAACACAGGGGCACAGATGCAATAAATACATAAATTAAACATGCAAGAGGGACCTAAAATCAATTACCAGAAGTAAGGGGGGGTTACTGCAATTTTACCAGAGGGGCACGTGCCCTGCACGTGCCTCTGGTTGACGAGGAGTAATGCGCCAATCCGTGGAACCCTGGGGGGTTTAATGTAATTTGCCCCGGTCACGTGCTCTGCACGTGACCTGGGGCTGATGCAATCCTGACGTCCCCCCTAACGCGCGTGCAGCGCACGTGCGTGGGGGTCTCGGGTCGGCCCCCGGTGGCGTGACGGTGGCGTGGCGGAGCAGCTGGAGGCGCAGTGGCTGTCGTCGAAGGCGGAGGAGGCGGAGTTGGTGGCCGAGGTGGCTGGCGAAGGGGCGGGTTGCGCCTGGCGGAGCGGGCTCCGGTGGCTGGCAGTTGGCGGAGGGCGGTGGCGTGCCTCTGGCCGACACACGGCCAGGAGGAGGCGAAGGCGTCGAAGTCGGAGGCCGGCCGAGGCGATGGGCCGAGCCTGGTGGTCGATGACGATGGAGGCCGGCTGCGGCGAGGCGATGAAGTGGCCGACACACGGCCAGGGGTCCCCGGTGAAGACGCGTGGGCGGAGGGGGTTGTTGAGGGTGCGGCAGAGCTGAAGTCGGCGACGGGTGTTGCGAGGCGTGGAGCGCCGGTCGTTGGTGGAACGGAGGTGCGAAGGTCGGCGCTCGGTGGAGGCGAAGGTGGCGGCGAAGGTGTGGCTCCGAGCGGAGCGAAGAGCTCGGAGCGGCGAGGTAGAGCGAGAGCGGAGGGTGGAAGAGAGAGGAAGAGAGAGATAGAGAGAGAGAGAGAGGAGGAGAGAGAGATACCTGGGGGAGAAGGCTCGACGGCGGAGGTGGCCGGAGCGCAGCAGCGCTGGAGGAGCTGCAACGAGAGGCGGAGCCGCTCGGATCACGCCGGCGAAGGAAGAGAGTTGCTGCCGGGCTGTCACCACCGGAGCGTGGTTTCTCGACGAGGATGGGCGGATGGCGATGAAGCGGGGCGGCGAGGCCCTATTTATAAGCGAGGCGGGGATCGAGCGGGCGAGGGGGATGCGGAGGTGGTTGGCCGCGGAGGTTGCGGAGGCCGTTGGGAGGTCAACGAGGCGGCGGAGGGTGCGAGGTTGGGGGCGACGGTTTCAGAGGGGAGAAGGCAGGTTGGGGAAGAAACGCCGTGGCCGTCCGATCGGCCGAGATCGGGCGGCCAGATGGACGCCACGTGGCGAGGAAGTGGCTGGCAGGCGGAGCACGTGAGGGGCACGTGCCTGGGGCACGTGCGCCGCACGTGCGGTGGAATAATTTTTAATTTTTTTTTTTTAATAAAAACTAAGATTTAAAAAGGCGAAAAAGCCATGACACGTGGCGGCCTCAGGGGCTGCCACGTGTCACCTCCAGAAAATTCGAAAAAATAAATGTTTTGTAAAATCAAAAAGAAATAGCAAATGACCTCGGATCGAAAAAGTTCCTTCACGAAAAATGCTCGTCTCGACGAGATCTACAACTTTCATGAAGACATCAAAGCCAAATTCGGTCAAATGTGAAAAGTGAATTTTTGGGGTATTCCATGTACATAGAATACCTTGATTTTTGGGTTTTCTAATTTTTTTGTCAATTTTAAACACGATAAAAATCCGGAAAAATAAGGAAAACTCAAAGATAAATAAAAGACACCTTAATCTAATTTTTTTGGATTTTTATTAATAAAGAAAATATACACATAAAATACAGGTCAAAAAGCCGCGAAAATACAATGTACAAAAGAGGCCCAAAACCCAACTTTCACATACGAGCTCCGATTCATTTGAACTTGGTCTTGTTTTGAAGGTAATTGAATGTGCATTAGTTCAAAAGTGAGTAGGACCAAATCGGACACTGGATGGGGAAGATCTGTGGCTTTTAGTCCGAAAATCCTGAAACTAGGGTTTGGGTTTTTGGTCCACTTAACAGGGTTAATTATTTTTTTGTATTTTTTATTTATTCTTGTTAGTGATGTGTACACAGTGGAAGTGAGTTTGTGGTATGCGGTGTCAGCATGAATGAGTTAAAAATAGGGGAAGTTAGGCTATTTACAGGTCAATTTTTGGCTTGGATTTTTGGCTTCTTATTTTATGCAGAAATTAATGCTAAAATGCAATTCTTATGCAGTCATGCATGAATGCTAATTATGCAGAATAAATGCAGAAATGCAATTGATTTTGAGGGACCTGAGCTTTAATTAATGAGACTTAGAGTGATGAATCCGAGATTCATCACCTAGCGGCCGCGTCCAGCTCCGGGAAGATCGCCCGTCGAGCCATAATCTGAGTTAAATAAACCTCTCTTCACAGATCCCTTCATCCATTTTAGCCATTTTCATTTCTCGAAGATCGTGTCATACTTAGGATAGTTAAGCACGTCATTAGCTTCACTAATCATCCATTTTAGATGCCCAAACAAATAATCGATTCCATTCAATTCAAACACTAACCATTTCGTGATTCAATTTCATTACTTTTCATTCCGAGTTTTATCGATTCTGGAAACACCATTTTGATCTTGCAATCCCTAATCCCTTAACTGATTTCTTTGCAAATCGAGCACATACCTTCATTATCTGCAGATCTAACTTTCATATGGAGTAATCTCAACGCAACTGGAACTCTCAAACATAGTGAACAAGCCATTTGAAGAAGGCGCAAATTCGTCATCAGCTTCTAGGATCATTTGAGGTACCAACTTCAACACCGGAGAGCCGCCTTCTTCCGCCACCCTTGGAGGATCTCTACCGTGGGCGAGCTCGAGGGGTGAAGGAGTCATCCCTGTGGCCCCGCCAAAGGCCCCAGATCATCTTCGTTTGCCGGAGAAAATTCGAAGAAGGAAGGCCTGTCGTCAGCAGAGCACTTGAGCTCAAGAACATTTCGAACCGCCAGCTGCTAGAGATGCGCAACACGTGGCACATTTGGATGATCCGGATCAACCGTTAGATTCTATTCTGAGCTGTTCAAAGTGAAGGGGTAGAACAATTGCACCTTAGACCCAGCAGAGCTCCAGTTATTCAAAGCTACCCCAGCAGTTTTTGTAAATTGCATTTAGGTCCCCGCATAGGGACCTAAATGTAATTCTTTTATTTTCTTTTTAGTTCAGTCCCTACAGGGACCTTTCTATAACAAAAACTAAGTACTTTTCTTTGCAGTTAGGCCCCTGGCTTGTAGCGGTTGTTTGGACCTCGTATTTTTCACAGTTTCCACGATTTTTTTAAGGTTGCTCGATAACTACCAAGATATTTTTCGAGTATTTTTCCTGTATTTTTCGTTGCTTTATTTTGTAGTTTTGATTTTTGACATCTCGAGTTGATTTTCAACCGTATTTCTTTTTAATTTTCTACCTTTGTAAAATCAAGAATAAAAGAGGATTATATTGGAATTATTTCCTTGACTCGAAAACCGTGGTTTAAATATTATGCTTCCTTGAGTTCGATCCAGGCACACTCACATGGTAAAATTAGTAATGAACGATAAAATAGGATTTTTTCTCCTGTTTTATCGTAAATTTTTGTTTTATTCAATGAGGTTCCCTCTCTGCGGCTTTCTACACCGACAACACATTTTAAACCGCAGGTCGGGATCGCATTATCAACGGTGCAGCAAAAGTCAGCTGCTGGCGGTGCCTCGCAGCGGGAGTAGACCTGGGCGACATACGCCCAGGTTGACGGAGGGAGCGGTCGATGTCGGTATGCAGATCGGGTGGTGGAGCTTGCATGCTCCCGATGGATGGAAGGGCGACGGGCGTCGCCTGCGGGCTGGAGGGGCGGCACCCGTCGCATTCTACTTTTTTTTGTTTTAAATACAGAAATAGAAATTATTATTTTTTTATTTTTTGGTGAAAATAAAAACAGTAGAAACTTTTATTTTTTATTTTTTTTATTTTTTTATTAATTTTTTTATCCTGTAAAACAAATGCTAGAAAGAAAAAAAACTATGTATTTTTTATTTTTTTTATAAACAAATTAGAATGCGAGCAAGACGACTCAATTGCAAAATCAAAACAGGATACATGAATGGGGATCTGGTGAAAAATGAGGAGTGGATCTGGATCCCTGGCCACCGTACATGGCCGGAGTTGAAAGATTGTGTGAGGTAGATAAGAAACGATAGGAAATTGAAAATGATATGGTAATCGATATCTGTTTGGATCGGATTCAAATGTGAGAATGCTTAAGTACTATGATTAATGATCTAAAAAATTTGACTATGAAATTAAAACTAAAATTACACTACGATTAACCTAGGTTAAAAAACAAAAGAAAACTGAATCTCACCTTAAGAGCAGAAAATACTGTAATCGCCTCGATGAAGGCCAACTCGTTGTCACCGGATGGCTCTCTAGGCACACTTCTGTGACAAGATGGCTCTCGGAGAATAGGCTCCTCTCACAAAAGATTGATCAAGTGAGAATGAGGGAGGATGAGCCAATTAAATAGAGAAATAATTGAATTTGAATTTTAAAAATTGAATGGGATAAGAAAGAATTTGAAATGAGATAAAGATAAAAAAGAAATTAGTGTTAAAATTATTTACAAAGATTATTTTTTATTTTCATCACTTTATTAAAATAAATAATAAAAGTTAATTTTTTTATTTTTTGTGGTGGTTATTTAAGAATATCAACTATATACATATATTATATACATATGGTACACTATATACATAGTAAATAAGGAAATTAGTTTTTTTGTTTTAAAATTTTTATTTTAAATAATTATCAAAGATATTTACAAATATAATATGTACAAATAAATGGTAAAATTGCACAAACCACCCCAGAAAATCGCCTTTCAAACCATAACTCCAAAAATTATGAAACCATAATCATTTTAAAGATAATTTAATGTAGAATACAATGGAAGTGAGTTTGGTTCATATTGAGTTCATTTGGAGCCGGAATTGGTCTTTCAATTATCGCTTTATGACTTTTCCGGATGTGGTTACTTTTATTTTGTGCATGATTTGATTTTGCAAACATTTCTATTAGTTAGGAAACATTTTTATTTACAACCTTTGTTTTGAAAATTATTTAATTTGAGGTCAATGTATGTACAAATAAAATAGTGTAAGTATACAAATATTTACAACACATTTTTTTGGATTTTCTGGTTAAGGACCCCTATCTTCCCCTACTTTATTCCTGGTCGATCAGGTCAAGTCTTGACCTTCTCTCGGGGTTCAGGTCAGCATGTATCTATTACACATATATATACAGCCTCTTTTCCTTTTTTATTTTTTCTTTCTTTCTTTCTTTCTTTATTTTAGGTTAAAATAGTAATAAGTGTCAATATTTACACAGGGATGCAAGTAGTAAGAATATGGAGTTAGTATTATATACATGTATTTTATAAGGGATTTTAAGATAAAATAAATGAATAAAGATGATGAAATGCAGATTCATCATCCCCCTATGCTTTACCTTTGCTAGTCCCTTAGCAAACACTTATTTGAAAGAATAAGTGAATAAAATAAAAAGAGAGGAAAAAGAAAGAAATTAGGACAATATTGAGTATTAAACTTATCTTCATAAAAATAGTATGCAGCTCTGTCAGACCTTTGGATTATTAGTGTGGCGGAACCTTAATGGGAAATAGATTTAAAACCTAATAGCCTTTAAGTTCCACAAGACTCCTATTCAGGTCTCCTCAACAAGTAGGTCAAAACAAGTCTACATATACAAATTCTTATGACAATGAACTTTACTTGTACAGTGTCAGTGAAATATAGCTCTCCATCTCAAAAGTAGCAAAGAAACAACCTCCCTCAACAACGCAACTCTAGTCACCCGGTCTAGCAACTCTTTCCTCAAGGAGCGGGGATATTCCCTTCTAAGTTCAAGTACAACCAACTCAAGAAGAGGAGATGGAGAAAAGAATGGACGGTAACCAGTGTAGCTACCTATCCTTGAATACATGACTAGTGTAGCCAAGTCATCCAGCTACAAGCTTACAAAATTTTGACTTTGAAGCTCTTATTATTTTATTTTTTTTCTTTATCCTTGTATATACACTTTGGTAGGCATTTTACTTTTCAATCAGGCATGTCCACTTTTGGAGATTCTATATTTTTTCTCTCTCTCTTTTTTGAAAATATATACAAGGTGCAGCATGTACATAAGGAGTTTTTCCTCTTGAGCTAGTGGACTATCCCCCATTTGAAGCATTATTGCAACCCCACGGCATCCTGTCTTTAGATCTCAATGCTACTAGTTCAGGTTGAGATGCACAACCCTCCCTAGAGGAAGATGAGAGGTTCTGCCTAGATGTACTACCCTCGTATGCTACTCAAGCCAAAAGATTCTCCCTCCTCACTACCTAGTCCATGAAGAGCTATGTGTAGAGTGTTTGTCCAAGATAAGCCACGGTCTAAAAGAATCATGCGTGTGTTGTTAAATATTCTACTTAGACTAATCAAGACGACATGTGAACATAATCTTTTGGACTCAAAGAATTAAGTCACTAGGACCTGAAAAGCCTTAACTCCAGTTCTTATAGGGTTCCTCTGAAATTAAGTGGATTAAGGTCCAACTAAGCTCCATTCTTCAATTTTATTCCAGACTTAGTTTAAATGTCAAAACTATCCTGAAAAATGCACATGCAACAACAACAACAACAAAGCCTTTTCCCACAATTAATTAGGGTCGGCTACATGGATTCTTCGCCTCCATTCAGATCTGTCTTGGGTCAATCTCGGACTTATATCCAAAAAACTAAGATCCCTTCGTATAGTCTCTTTCCAACACTTCTTGGGCCGTCCTCGCCCTCTCTTAGCCGGCTCAACATCCCAACACTCGCATCTCCTAACCGGTGCATCAGTTGACCTTCTTTGCAAATGACCAAACCATCTTAAGCGGTTTTCTCGCATCTTATCCTCGATCGGAGCTACACCAACTTTCTTTCGGATTGCATCATTCCGAATCCGATCTTTACGTGTATGTCCACACATCCATCTTAGCATTTTCATTTCTGCTACAGCCATTCTCTGCACATGTCTATGGTTCACAGGCCAACATTCAGAACCATAAAGCATAGCAGGTCTCACGGCTACTTTGTAAAACTTTCCTTTAATTTTTAAAGGAATTTTCTTATCACAGAGAATAGCGGAGGCTCCTCTCCACTTTAGCCAGCCTGCATTTATTCTATTAGTAACATCTCCATCAATTTCCCCATCATGTTGCAAAATAGATCCCAGATATCTAAAAGAATCTCTCTTCTGAATGTTATCGTCACCAATCTTCACATCGATTCCTTCACCATTGCTTCCATCAAAGGTGCATTCCATATATTCCGTCTTAGCCCTACTTATACGAAAACCTTTAGTCTCCAATGCATGTCTCCAAACCTCAAGCTTCTCATTTACTCCATCTCTAGTCTCGTCAATCAACACAATATCATCAACAAATAACATACACCAAGGTAACTCATCTTGAATGTGACTTGTCAACTCGTCCATAATCAAAGTAAAAAGAAATGGACTCAAAGCTGAACCTTGATGTAAACCAATGTTGATATCAAAATAGTCAGTCTTCCCCGTCGGGGTCCTTACACAAGATAAAGCCCTATCATACATATCCTTTATGAGATTAATGTATAGGACAGGTACTTGTCTCTTCTCTAAAACTCTCCACAGTATCTCTCGTGGGACGGAATCATAAGCCACAAGAAAATATGTACAATGCAAAATGAAAGCAAAATCTTTTTTTGAAACAATTTTCTAATTTTGAACTTTTTTATGGATTTTTGGAAAGAAAGAAAAAATGATGCACATGTGAAAAGAGATTTTTTTTTAATTTTTTGAAATTTTAATTATGCAAATTTTTATAGACTTTTGGTTTTGTAGTTTTTAGGGTTTTTTTACAGGAAAAAGGGTTAGTAGAATATATACAAGTATATAAAAGGATTTTTTTGTAGTTTTTTTGTTTATTTTTTTGAAAGGTGACCAAAGTCTATATACATACGTGGATTTTACGGATTTGTATACATATCCCCAAAATAATCATATTTAAAAGTACGAGTTTTGTCTAAAGTATATATACAGTATATACGACACCCCCTATACTTAGCTCGAACTATATCCTCATAATGATCAGAGAGCAGCAAAGGAAGACATAACTCGTGCTAAGTATAGAAAAGTGAAAAGACTCCTATGCTACAACGACCCAAAGAAAGGATGAAAAGAATAGAAGTCGGTGATCCCCTCCTAAATTTAGGATCAAGTTATCCTAAGTATAGAAGGTTGTACGAAAGGGAAAACCCGATGAAGAGAATGTACGGACTCAACGGCCCGGCTTACCCCCCTATACTTAGGGTAGAATAGCCCTAAGTATAGAATATCAACAAGTTCGAGGACAATCGAGAGAACAGAAGAAAATAAAAGAGATGACATGAACAACACAAATCATTCACCCTCCTATACTTAGGATAAAGTACATCCTAAGTATAGCACACAGATACAGACAAGAGGTGAATGATAAACGGAAGAAGGAAGGAGCAAATCATGATGAAACACATATATACAAGGTAGACATTGTTGAGGTGCCTCTCAACAAGCGCTAGAGTTTACGCCCCTAGCTAGGCGCAAAGGCTAGGACAATGAAGTATCAAGGTTCGGGACGACATCTGTAATGCAAATATCGTATTGTCATTGTTGTCTCGGTGTGAGAACAACGACATGGTTAACAATGTGAATGAGGACACCCAGATAGGCAATCAGACAAGTGTCTAATACCGGATAAATAGTTGTGTAGATAAAATTGGGCACTAATAGCACAAAAGAAATCTTCGACTCATGGTCAAAATGGAGTGAATGTGTGGAGCCGAAAAAATAGAATGTGGAGAAAGAAGGATCAGTCATGGAATCCCCCACGTCAATCACCATCTCGAAAATGTATGGAAGATCAAGATCAAGAGACTCAATAAGAGAGAAAAAATTAGATGCATGTAATGAAGAGTGTTTAGGTAAATCATTGAATATCTCAAAGGTCGGCTCATCCTTGCGAGGGTCATCAAGGAGAGAAGAAAGATCAAGCACAGAAAGATCAGAAGTATCAGAAGAATTAGAACACTCAAAATAATTAGAAGACTCAGTCTCGTAATCTGACAAATCGGATGCACAACTTAGGATTGGAACCGAGTAAAAGTACACACCACCCGCAGATAACCCTCGGGGAGATGTGAGAAATCATGATAATTCGAGGGCAAGAATGAATGATTATATTCAAATAACGGGTTCTCTCTCGAAGTAAAAGAAAAACCGTCCAATGGATCAAGAATATCATGCTCAAAGAAATCTTGGTCAAGATCAAAGAGATCATTGACCTGCCAGTGTGAAGGGATCTGAGCTTGGGAAATATTGGACAGCATTTGACCCTCAGAGTTAAGGGTGGGAGGGAGGAAAATATGAGTGATGATGATTTTTTTATTTTTGATTTTTCTAGTAATTGCTAATGATCTTGAGAAAATGAATGTAGCCAACTCAACAACAAGGACATATAAACACAAGGCAAACCCCCGATTCACCTACTCAAACTGTGAAGGCTCGGTCTCTTAATCTTATCTATTTTAGAGTTAGGTGATAATCACAAAAATTGTACAAACACTTAGGTTGGCTTATGGGATTTGGGCACTAACCTTAGTGTGCACGCGAGCAATTTAAATTGAATACAATGGCGGGGATGCTCTCCCTAAACAATGATGTGAATCAATTAGGTTTAATTTTAATAGTTTAAGTGATATTAGCAGTCTCAATTTTAGGCAGTTGTCACTTGGTTTGAATATTTTCAATGAATCACCTACCGAGTGTCCAATTTCCTTTTTAACTTATGTGAGTGAAAACAAGGAAGGAGATCGGAAATGCCAATGCACGATTAAAAACAATGATGCATGCAAGGGTTAGAGATGCGTACCTTGTCGCCAGCACTATACATGCAGGGTGATCCGCGTAGAATTTAAATACATAAAAATAAACTAACTTATATGCAAATGCAAGTGAACCGTCCTAACAATAGCTTTTACTAACGGGCAAGAACAAATTAAATTTGACGAAGTCCAATTACAATCTATTCTATAGGTACAGAAATTCATGTTTAGGTTGTTTGTACCTAATTAATTACCTGGCTCAATCAAATTAATTAAAGCAATCAATAGGTAGCTCACAAAATCTGCGTGAAAATAAAGAAAAATAAGGTGATGAAAACAAAACCGGTGAAGTCCCTCAAGTGCATCGGCACTTGGCGAAACAGACTCCACAACAAATGAATGTCCCTTTACAAGATTTCAAATGCTAGAAATAAATAAAAGAAAGTATTTTTTGCTTGGTCTCCTTCAATTCTTCTTCTCCTCCTCTCACATTACCCTGTAGCTCGGTGAAGACGCAAGCTGCCTCCGCTTTGCTTGGGTGCTTCGGCTCTCCTAGGATCGCCTCATTCACTATACGAGCCCTCACAAGAAAAATAAAAGAGAGAATTTGTAAGAAACACAATATCAAATATAAACAAGAAAAATGAAATAAATACAGTGAATATGAACAATGAAATAATGTGGCAAAATATAAACAGATATTTACAACCAAGAATAGCAGGTCAAAAGAGAAACCTAACTACCCTCGACGTGCCTCCCCGGCAACGACGCCATTTTGTTGAGCCTAGATATTCGAGGAGTGATTATTAATGATATAAAGTTGTCATTACCATCCCCAAAATTCCCGGCTCAAACAAACAATTTTTTTCTTCTCAAGCCAATAATTAATTGCAAGAATAATGAATCGAGAGAATTTTTGCTACTTATTTACCTATATAGCTAAAAAGATCGAACTTAGGGAGGCTACAGTTCTCGAGGGTTATTCAAATAATCAAAAAAATAAATTAAAATAAAAAGGAATTCTCAATGTACACTATGCTTGTTTTTTTTATTTTGTCTTTTTATTTTTTTTATTTTCTGATTTTTTAAATTTTTTTAGTGATTTTAATATTGCAACTTTTTTTTAATTTTCAAAAATATGATTTTCAAAACAAAGTCATGCACAAAAGAAATCCAATTTTTTTATTTTCCAAATATAACAAAAAATGCTCAAAATGTCTAAAGAAAATCTTTTTGCATTTTTATGAGTTTTCTACTATTTTGTGATTTTTTTAGATTTTTTAGATTTTTTAGGATTTTTAAAATAAAAAATAGGAGAAAATACAAATATTGAACAAACAGACTATTTCGTAATTTAAAAATATGAAATGAAATCAAAAATTACGAAAATATTTTCCCTATAAATTAAAGGAAATTATCTATACACAGGAACTGAAATCACTATTTTGAGTTTTTCTACAATTTTCTGTGATTTTTTTTTATGATTTTTAGTAATTTACATTTTTTTGGATTTTATAAATAAGTAATGCATGAAAATTTGCACAAAAATTAAAGCACACCAAAAGAAAATTAATCTATTTTTTTGGAATTTTTAACGATATATGTGATTTTTATGATTTTTAAGATCTCAAGCGGGAAAAATGCAATGTTTTTTTGATTTTTAATGATAACAAATGATGACAAAATTCAATGAAAAAAATTAAATTATAAAGAGACACACATCAGATGCTTAACATGATTTTGCAAAATTTATTGACCAACAAAAGTATTTATTTCAACGATTAAAAGCATGCAAAATGAAGTCTGTAACACATGGAGTAAAACGTAATTTATCAAAGTTTTATAACCTAAAATTAACAAGAAATAAATAGAGGGAAAAGATCGTAAATTACCTAAGGGAAACGTGCGATGCACGTGATTGAAGCTGGCAGGGGCTATTTTGCAAATTTAGAAACCTTCAAGGGTGTAGTTGCAATTTATCCATTTTTTTAAATTTTCCCTTCGTTCTTTCTTGCTTCCCAAATAAAAAGGGCAAAGGGAGGGGGCACCGTCCCTCCTATCTTTCTTATCCACACCACGTAGCGACGGCGACGGGTGTAGGCGGTTCGTGACATGCGATCGGTGGCTCTAAGGCGGAACGACAGTTAGCGCGTCGGTGGCGTTCGACGGTTGGTGGGATGATGTCGGCACAAGGGAGGCTCCAGCAGCGGTGTGTTGGACCAATGGAGGACAACGATGAGAGTTGGGATCTGGGCAGTCTGCAGATTGGGTGACTGGAGGTCGCGGGGACACTGCTCCAGGAATAGACGACCCGTGGTGGAGCTCACGGGGATGGGGCTGCTTCGGTAGGGCTCAGAGCTTGCGTGGGTGAAGTTGTGGCGGGTTCGCTGATGACGTTGGAGGGCGACGCGGAGGGCGGCTCCTTGCGTCGGCGGTGCAGCAGAAGTCAGCTGCTGGCGGTGCCTCGCGATGGGGATAGACCTGGGCGACACACGCCTAGGTTGACAGAGGGTGCGGTCGAGGTCGGTGTGCAGATCGGGTGGTGGAGCTTGCGCGCTCCCAGCGAATGGAAGGACGATGCCTGTCGCTTATTGCTTTTAAAAAAATTTGTTTTAGACATAGAATTAATTTTTTTATTTTTTTGGGTGAAAACAGAAACGACAGAAACTTTTCATTTTTTTCATTTTTTTAAATTTTTTATTTGATCCTGCAAAACAAATGTTAGAAAGAAAAAACTATGTATTTTTTTTTATTTTTTTTATTTATAAACAAATTAGGAAGAGAGCACGATGGCTCAATCCCAAAATCAAAACAAAATATGTGAACGGGGATCCGACAAAAAATGAGAAATGGATCTGGATCTCCGGCCACCGTGCGTGGCCTGAGTTGAAAGATCGTGTGAGATAGATAAGGAACGATGGGAAATCGAAAATGATATGGTAATCGATATCGGTTTGGATCGGATTCAAATGTGAGAATGCTTAAGCGCTATGATTAATGATCTAAAAAATTGACTATGAAATTAAAACTAAAATTACACTATGATTAACCTAGGTTAAAAAAAGAGAAAATGGATCTCACCTTAGGAGCGGAAAATATTGTAATCGCCTCGATGAAGACTGGTTCACTGTCACCGGACGGCTCGGAGGCTAGGCACCTTTCTGCGACAAGATGGCTCTTAAAGAATAGAGTCCTCTCACCAAAGATCGATCTAGTGAAAATGAGGGAGGAGGAGCCAATTAAATAGAGATCTAATTGAATTTGAATTTGAATTTAAATTTTAAAAATTGAATGGAGTTAAAGAGATAAGAAAGAATTTGAAATGAGATAAAGATAAAAAAGAAATTAGTGTTAAAATTATTTACAAAAAATATTTTTTAATTTTCATCACTTTATTAAATTAAATAATAAATGTTAGTTTTTTTATTTTTTGTGGTGGTTATTTAAGAATATCAACTATATACATGTATTATATACATATAGTACATTATATACATAGTTAAATATGGGAATTAGTTTTTTGTTTTAAAATTTTTATTACATTTTTTATTTTATTATTTAAATAATTATAAAAAAATATTTATAAGTATTTACAAATACAATATGTACAAATAAATGGTAGAAATTGCACAAACCACCCTAGAAAATCGTCTTTCAAACCGTAAATCCAAAAATTATGAAACCATATCCAATTTAAAGATAATTTAATTTAGAATACAATGGAAGCGAGTTTGGCTCAATTTGAGTTCATATGGAGTAATTTAATTTAGAATATAATGGAAGCAGGTTTGATTCAATTTGAGTTCATATGGAGCCGAATTGGTCTTCCAGTAATCGCTTTATGGCTTTTTCTGGATGTGGTTACTTTTATTTTATACATGATCTGATTTTGCAAACATTTTTATTATTTATGAAACATTTTTATTTACAACTTTTGTTTTGAAAATTATTTAATTTGAGAACAATGTATGTACAAATAAAATAGTGTAAGTATACAAATATTTACAACACATTTTTTTGGATTTTCTGATTAAGGATCATATATCCTCCTACTTTATTTCTGGTCGATCTGGTCAAGTCTTGACATTCTTTTGGGGTTTGGGTCAGCATGCATCTATTACATATATACAGTCTTTTATTATTTATTTATTTATTTATTTTAGGTTAAAATAGTAATGAGTGTACAATATTTACACACATAAGCAAGTTAGTAAGAATATGGAGTTAGTATTATATACGTATGTTTTATAAGGGATTTTAAGCTAAAATAAATGAATAAAGATGATGAAATGCATATTCATCACCTGCCGCTCTTCCCCCAATCGCTAGTGGTGCCTGTCCACCCACCACCGCCAGCTGCGTGAGGGCATGTGTCGCCCTCCAAAGCCACTGACGTGTCTCATCCAAGACTTACCGCAGCCTTCGTCTTTCGCGGCTCCATCCACCGCAGGCGACCCTTCACCACGTGTCTCTGCTGAGAGCAGCCTGGACCCCCGTGCGGACCTTCCTCTAGCCGCGTGACCCACCGTCCAACATCGTGGCACCGCAGAGGCATGTATAGCTCCGCGTGAAGGCGTCACCGTCCCAGAACCTGGTCGCCGGTCAACCTCACCCATGCCCCCGTGCGAATCCCTTCTCTGCCACCCAATGCCCGCGCGGAGCCCGCCGATACCACCTCCACGCCATCTCATCCAGAACCTGGAGGAGTTACTCAACCTCGCAACTCGTCCTCCTCTGCCATCTGATTTGCCCGTCGACCTCCAGCGCCACCTTCGACCGCCACCGCACGAGTGCACCACCACCAGATCCCGCGACTCCTGGTTTGAAGAAGAAGAAGAAAGGGTGGCAACACCCTTTCCCTTGTGAGGAACAAGAAAAGCAAGAACCCTAATTGAAAGCCTTATTTTATTGAAAAAATTACGTAGCCACCCCTGGAATTTCTACTAACTACAAAGAAGGCCCCACCCTTAGAGCAAATCATGTGTTTTACACGTTAACTTGGGTAAATTGCGATTTTTCCTGCTTTTTATTTCTTGTTAATTTTTCATTCAAGAACTTCGAATATTGCATTTTAGTCCAGTATTTCCAGACTTTGATTTGCATGTTCTTCTTGTTGAAATAAATTCTTTTATTGCTCTGAAAATTCTACAAAAATTTATGTAGACTCTTGTTGTGTGCCTGATCATTGTTTAATTTTTTCATTGCGTATTAATTCCATTTAATACTATTAAAAAATAAAAAAAATCATTTTTCCCTATTTGAACTTTGAAATATCATAAACATTCAAATATTACATAAAAATTCTAAAAAAGTTAGTATAGTTTTGTTTTTGTGTGTTTTATTTTCTATGTTAATTTCATGCATTAATTATTTTTAAAACTAAAAAAGCAAAATATAAATCTAAAAAATCATATAATATTGTAGAAAAATCCAAAAAAATGTAATTTCACTTCTTGTTTGTAGATAATTTCCTATAGTTTTTATGAAAAATATTTTTCATAATTTTTGCATTTATTTGGTATTTTTAAGTTAGAAATTAATCATGTTTGCTCACTGTTTGCATTTCCCCCTATTTTTATTCATTTTAAAAATCATAAAAAAACTAAAAATTTCAGAAAAAAAATATAAAAATTGTAAAATTTTTATCAAAACACAAAAATATTTTATTTGGATATTTTTTAGCTTTTTGTCGTATTTGAACAATCCTAAAAAATGCATTTTTTGTGTAAAATTTGTTTTGAAAATTATATTTTTGATAATTAAAATTTGCAAAATTGAAAATCATTAAAAATTTGAAAATTAGAAAATAAAAAATAGAAATAAAAAAATAAAAATTGAAAAGATAAGAATTTCACAAAAACCAAGATAATTAGCATTTGAGATTCCCTTTTTCTCTTAATTGATTTTTTTCGATTATTTGAGAAAACCTTGGGAATTGTTACCTCCATGAATTCGATCCGTTACTATACAGGTTAATTAAATAGCAAAAATTCTCTTATTACACATTTCTGTTGTAATTAATTTCATCTTGAGAAAAATAATTTTTTTGTTGCGAGATTCTTTTGGTCAATGACAAGACACACTTTTATTTCATCTTTTTAAAATCGAAAAAAATCCTAAATAACAACAGGGAAGAACACATGTTCTTCTGGGCTTCGATCGGATGTAGCTCGATCTCAATCGATATCTGGTGCTGCAAAAATGCCTTGAAGCTTCCTGGAGGCCCCCTGGTGGTGCTAGCGGTATTAGAAGGGTCCAAGGGCCACTAGAGAGGTCCTCAGAGGTCGGAGGAGCTTTGGGGTTCTGTGAACCTTGAGTTGAGTCAAAATCGCCTCCCCAAAGGCTTTGACCTCCAATATTGCAAGTGAAACTTGGGCAAACAAACAGGAGAATCCTGGGGATTCTATAAGGGTGAAATAGAGCGGAGAGGAGTATGGTGATGCTCTCCAGCGAGGTGGTAGAGTAGGAGAGCATAATCCTTGATTTGAGCAAGGTCGAGGGAAACGGGCGTGCTTGGGGTGAAGGGAAGGCGAAGCGAAAGAAGATGGGGGTGCAAGATACGTCGGGGCACAATCGAATCACAATGAAAAGGTTGTCGGAGCTCAACTCCGATGAACTTTGATTTTTATTTTTTTATGAAATAAAATGCAAGTTCAACTGGAAAGGAAAGATATACTACTTTAATCCTGATCCTAGGAACGGTAAAATGCAAGAAAAGAAAGCTCACCGGGCCTGGAAGGTTGGGAGCTGAAACTCATAGTGGAGACGACCGATGAGCTTGATCTTCCTTGATTCATGCCTGATTCCTCTCGCTGAACCCTTTGCGAGATACCTGTTGTCACCAAGGACCTCGAGTGCTATTAGATTTAGGGTTTATGATAGTGAAGAGAGATCAAAAAGTGAAGGAAGGCGGAGGCGAAACTATATACAGGACAAGGTTGACTCGGGAAGAATACTCGATCCAGAGGTCCCTTGATCGAAAAACCACACGTAAATGATAGGGTTTAGACCGAGGAGAAAAGTCAAAGAAGAAATTGTCTTAAAATGGTGAAATAATCGACCCACAAAAATCAAAGAAATCCGAGGTTTAGGCCTGCCGGACACAAACCTTGTGAGGGGCGAAGAGTTGACTGGAGTCAACTTAGACCACCTTCCCATTGGTCCGCGTAGGCGGGCTACATGATAAAACATGTTGAAAAAGTCTTATTAATTAAAAATTAAATATTAAATGATCTTATTAATTTTAAGTTAATACATAAAATATTATTATTTTACGTAGTATTTTATGGTGATTTTTATTTATTTATACAAGCTTGTTTATTATAGGATAATTTTACAAGTATAAACATAGGTATATTTATCTATATATTATATAGGGGTTGGGGTAGCTGCACCCGGTGGTGTAGCTAACTAGCTGCACCCGGCCATTTTTTCATTGATTTTTTATGTTTTTGAAATGAAACCTAGGGGGATTTAAATCACTATATTTCACCATGATATCATACCAATTTCAACTAAATTCGACACTTCTATCATCTCCATCAAGACTGTCACATTTTAACGGTCTCAGAATTAGTGAAATTGACCCTATCTAGATGGGCATGCTAGGAATATTTGTTTTGCATGAAATTTGAAACACATATTTTACACAATAAACTAAGTAAATCCCCATAAGTTTCCTTCAAAAAAATTAAAAACCAATAAGAAAACTAGCCGGGTGTAGCCAGTTGGCTGCACCCCCCGATGTAGCTTCCCTTTTCCCTATTATATATTATATTTTTATTTTTTATTTTAGATTTTATTATTTTGTGTACCTAATTTATATAATTATAACTTAATTAAATCTACATAAATATATTTTTATTTTATTTTTTGAATATAATATGTACCAATTAATTATATGTATTTATTATACAGTATATATATAAGTACAATTCATTTATGTATTTTTGTATACTTACTTATTTTAGTGTATTTTTAATGGTTTTATTTTATGCTAATTATGTATATATGTTATAAATAATATTTACAAAATTAAAAAAAATATAAAATATTAAAGAATATAAATAATACATAAAATGAATATTTTATTCAGGTATAATGTACAATAGGGGACCATAAACCTAACTTTTGCATCTTAACTCTAAATTAGATGAAACCACCTTCATTAAATAACTAATTAAAAGTTATATACAATTTAAGTGATTTTGATGAATTTTGAGTTCACATGGAGAAGATACAAATCTATGAAGTTGGGATTTTGGATTTTTATTCAGAGTGTAGAAAGCACAATGTGAAATAAATTTTGTATTTTGTATGTATTTAATCTATAACTTTCATGAACAAAGTTTATTGATTTGAGGTATAAATAATAAAGAATAAAATAGGTCCCAAATTGTACTTATTAGAGTTTCTTGTATTTATTGGCCCTTACCCCCCCCCCACTTTATTCTTTGTTGACCTAGTCATCATGATGCCTAGGTCTCAGGGTCTAGGGTCATTCAATACCTATGGTATTTCATTTCTTTTCAATATTCTTTTATTTTGACTTTAAATAAAAATATTTTATACAATATTTACACAATGAATAATATGTGTTATTTTATGCAAAATAATGATATACACATACATTTAGCTGGGATTTAAAGGCTACAATTAAAAAATAAATGTGATGAAGAGATTCATCATCACCATATGCGATGTCTCTCACCACTATTGACCCACTTATACAACCCCTCCTTGCAACCCCATGAAGTTGACCTCTACTATGGCTCGACATCAGTCCCCAACACGATTGACAATGTTGTTCACAAGCTTCATCCTCCTTAGAACATCAAGCCACCATCACCTCTTACTGAAGTGGTTTCATATGTCGCCACAACTTCAGATCATCTTCCCCATCGCTTGCCTGAGACTTTGATCCATGACATTGACATAATTGCCATTAAAGACGCATCTTTCCTCCATCTAAAGTGTGGCTACCGCAAGTCAATATATGTTCTCCACCCTTGTTGGATTGTCTTGCTCAAGAAAAAAGAAAATCACAATTTATTTTTATGTTTATCAAAAACTGACTAATTATAGATATTTATGTTGGCTAATAAAAGTAACTACTTAAAAATACTTTTTGAAAAATTACTCAAAATAGTTAGTTTAATTATATTTAGGTCCCCATAAAAGCAACAACACAACAAAGCCTTTTCCCATATTTAAGTAGGGCAACTATTAGGTCCCCACAAAGACCTAAAAATAATGTCACTTTCTTTTCAAACTCATTTTGCAATTTAACCATTTTGTATTTATTTTATTATGCAAAATTATATCATTTTCCATGTTTATTTTTTTAATTAATTATGTTCAAATTTATGCTCTCACCCCTAAATTTTACTTAATTATGTTTTAGTCTTGAAAACTTGTTTTGAACATTAAAATATCTATAAATTCAAAAGCTTTTGAAAAAAAATCTAATATTTCAAGTAGCCTGGCATGGGCCCCCTACATTTTGAGGCGCTAAATGACACAAATAAAAAGTGCCCCTTTTATTATTCAAGATCAAAAATTGAGTTAAAATTTTGCTAAAAAAGTGTGAACTTGCCATACCCTATGTAATAATATACTAACTAGCAATTTACATCTTTTATATTTTACATGCGCTCAGAGTTGCAATCATTTATTTGTTTGATTCTATTATCCGTGGTAGCAAAATGACACAGTAAAACCATCATTAAACACTATGAAAGTCCTTAGCACCTTCAATACATTTGCACTTTCATGGGCTACTTTGGGTAGATGGCATTATGTAATGCAAATGATTGGGACTGCATCCTTGGATGTCATGTTAAATCCATAGAAGGTCGTGACCCCGACGATCAAGTTGGATGATATGTTACACTTAGATGTTGAATTTTGACATGCATTGGTAGAGTTTAATATCAAGTGGTGCACTGAGAAATCTATGGTTCATACTTATACACAAAGTTAGTACTCAAAATAACAGTTGTTTCAGCCACATATCAAGTGGTATTCCGACTTATATCATCACGAGGAGGTGTTTTATGATATGCTTAGAGAAGATGGTGAATTAACGAATCAATTTACCACTTCAAAAAATGACAGTTCTTAAAGCACAACCAAGCATGATTATAAGAAGAAACTTGATTATTAGAAGCATGAACTTGTGCATTACTCGTTGTGGACTATTGCCAACAAGTACTAGGTTTAAGGCTAGTACTATGCCACTTATAAGTAAAATATAAGTGAATAATCCTCCATCTAACATGTGACCATGTATGAGGGGATGTAAGCTTTATACAAGCTTGTTTGTAGTGTGAGAAAATGTACCTTAATGAGTGAGCATGTATACTTCTTATTACCATTACACTGCAGTTTCTTTACTAGTCCCATTACTAGATAATTGTTCATGATATCTTTTAAATATGAGTAATTAAGCAATCGCTACAACATTATCTGTGGAGCCACTTTGGAGCTTTGCACTCATAGTCACTAGCACCAAGATAGAAGGCGCTACAAATTTTGACTAATCTTCCATTTGGCAACTTTTCAATTTTCTTTGAGAGTCACTATAATGAGGTCTTGAAATAATTTTGCTAAAAGTTTTATAGTCATATTTGTGTATCTCATTGTGGACACGGATGTTTCATCCATCAATAATGAGAATGAATGTGATTACATTACGATAAATTATATCTTTTTACGAATGCATATTTTCGAATGTTAATCTAATGGGAATGATAAGAGACCGGTGGGTTATAGACAAGATGGACCATTGGTCGATATTGCATTCTATTAGTCTTAGCGGCCGTCGATATAATACGTATCCACAACCCCAGAGTGCATGAAGAGAATATGTTGTAGACTGGGTTATTCTTGATGAAGATTAGAATGTATAATAACAAGATAAAAGTGGAGTAAGTAACACGATAAATATAATAAATTATTTTTAGATAAAATAAAAAATGATTTCAAAACTTCACTTTGCATTTGTTCACTTTTCTTTTCCTTGTTTTTGAGTAATCAACCTTTTTTTGTATTTTTTTTTCTGAAAATCCAACACTACTAGTGAATTATCATGGATTCAATAGCCGACCAACCATTAATTACTACTTGTTTCCATTTCAATTCCAAAGAGATTTAGTAGCTCTTTCGTGTACTTTCTTTTCTAATCTGATGTACATATAAATAAATATAATTCGGGAATAGTCTGACACACACAATATTCAAATTTTTATTTTGCGCAAGGAATTTAACTTAAAATAATTTCTTTATAATATTTTCTTATGCAATCTGTTTCAAAGTGTTAGCTTTTGCCATACAATAATGGCATTGCTGCATTACTAGATTGGGGAAATTGGATGATCAGAAATGTTGGAGCACATGATTTTCCTTGAGATGTTATGTAATTGGGTAATACTTCTGCAAGCCAACCAATGAATTGCTAGATTGGACAAATAGGTGGATCGTATTTATGTCAGTTCATCAGCGCTACTCCAGAGTTTATAAATTGGAGTTACGACCTCCCTATGTACATGTAGTATTTTCAATCTAACAGCAGATGCTGTTTTCCCTCTTTTCAAATGGATGCCTGATTTTTCCTCTTGTCGGAAAAAAAGTTTTTCATTTTCAAAAGTGAATGAAATTCCACTAGAAAGCTACGGAAAAGGAAATAAATCTAACAGTCATGTACTTCCACGGGTTAACCCAAAACTCCCGTGAATGTCAATGACCCGTGGACTCATCATCAGCTCATACACCTTCCTCCAAAACCCACCCTCAAAATCAATGGCTTAAATTTCCTTTTTTGCGTCATCTTACGAATCGAACGATTCGGATCTTCCCACTCCTCGATAAAATTCTGGTACAACCGTTCAGAAACGATTTACTTCTTCAAGATAGTCCCCACACTTTTCCTGATTCCGCTCTTCTCGACTCGACTACAACTCCAAGACTCCCGCGACCTTCCGCGAACCTCTCGATCTCGATCGAGAGCAGCGCACTGCTCCTGATATCGGCCCCCAAATCCGTCAGGTCTAGCCATCTGGTAATTCTCTCCATCTCGTCCTCTGCCTGATCCGTTTCAATTCTATCATGGATTCTGATTTCTAGGGTTTTGACCGCGTGAAGCCGTGGGATCTACTGCGCGATTTCGCGAGAATTTTCGAGGAAAATGTGTTTTTGCTTTTATTTCGGTTTTGATTAGGTTTTTTGATCGAGAGATTCGTGCCGGATCTTTATAGGCGGTTTCGATGGATGGGAACAAGGACGAGGCAGCGAAGTGTCTGACAATCGGGAAGGAGGCGCTGAATGCGGGGGATAAGGCGCGGGCCTTGAGGTTTCTGTCGAAAGCGATGAGACTGGACCCGAAGCTCCCCATTGATGAGCTTCTGTCTTCGATTAATGCGGAGGAATCGAATGGTTCCGAGGGCGGACCCACGGAGGGCCCAAGCCCGCAATTGCGAGCGAGAAAGTCTGCTTCGCTGAAAGACAAGGCTGCTGCATCCTCTGATGAGCCGGCGAGGGAGGCATACACGGAGGAACATGTCACAATTGTTAGGCAGATCAAGAAGGAGAAGGATTACTATCACATACTGGGATTGGAACGCAGTTGTACCGTGGAAGATGTTAGAAAGGCATATAGGAAACTCTCTCTCAAAGTACATCCTGATAAGAACAAGGCCCCTGGTGCTGAGGAGGCCTTCAAAGCGGTTTCTAAAGCTTTTCAGTGCCTAAGTAATGAGGAGAGCAGGAAAAGGTATGACCTTGTTGGGTCCGAGGAGCCTGTGCAACACAGGGCTGCGGGAAGGCATAATCACTATGGTTCTAGTGGTTTCTATGAGGCTGAATTTGATGCTGATGAGATCTTCAGGAACTTCTTCTTCGGTGGAATGTCTCCCGCCACAGCCCAGTTTGGTACGTACAGGTTTAGAACAGGCGGTATGGGGGGCCGAGAGCTCATAATGTTAATGCAACTGGTAATTCCGGTTTGAGGACTCTGATCCAAGTTCTTCCTGTGATCCTTCTGCTCCTGTTGAATTTCCTGCCCTCATCAGATCCACCTTACTCTCTTACTCATTCTTATCCATATGAACTGAAGTTGGAAACCCCGAGGGGCGTTCCTTTTTATGTTAAGTCAAGAAAATTTGAAGAACAGTATCCTCATCGTAGTGCAGATCGTTTGGCATTAGAAGAGAGGGTTGAAAAGGAGTATGTGTCAATTGTCTCACAAAATTGCAGGCTCGAGCTACAACGCCAGCAGTGGGGTTGGGGGAATCAGACTCCACATTGCGACTTGCTCCGGAAATACGAAGCTGCTGCAAGTTGATGTTAAGCATGATAAATGGTTTGTCTTCTTACATATTGAACGTCTATTCATTATGCATTTATATTGCACACTGTTTTCCTTCATATTCTGAGCTTATATGTAACATTTTTAAGTGATGGGGGAAATGAAGGGGAATATTTGATATATATTGAAACGAATATACTAAGAAACTAAAAAGGGAGACAGTTCAATTTTATTCGTATGCATGCCCTGTTTCCTCTTGTCATATTAATGAGGCACAATTCAACATGTATGCAGTATTTCCTCTCATCAAACTATCTATATGAAGTAAAGCTGTGTTGCAATGTTAAAGATTGTTGTGTTGATACATGAATGATATGGGTGGTTGTAGTTGTATTGTTGGCAACCTCAGGTTTTAGTTGTAATAGCCCATCTTGCAAAAACTAGGGTAAGATTGTGCAAATAAAGTGAAATATGGTCAAACTCGTATGGAGTTTTTGAATTTTCTCAAGGGCCAATGTATGGGGATTTTAATGCAATTCAAATTCAAAATATTAGACAGTCCTTTTTTTGTTTTCTTCATTATTTTGTCTTGGTTGTGATTCAGGATATTGATCATGAACTCTAAACAGGGTAAGAAATAAATGAGTGGTTTAAGAGTTAATGAATTATATATACACACAGTGGCAACTTATTTTGCCCATTGCCCCCTTTTATACCTCTATCCCACAATTTCTCCAATATATCGGCTACTTTCCTTTAGAAATCTACTGGAATTTCCTTACTTGTGAAGTGATTTCTACTTATATATCACATGGCACGAATAAACTTCTAGCCACTTGTTAAATATTGATTTCTTCCTTTGTGGATCCATTCATTCTCTTGGAAAAAAGCTATTGCAATGTTCAGAAATTATATGGTGGTCCTTGCTTGCGTGAAACTAGTCAAATGTTTGCATTGGGTATGAATAGGAGAACTACTTAGTAGGAGTTTCTTACATGATTGAGTGGTATTTTATTGGTGCAATTACTTTGCATATTTTGTATTTTCTTCTCACCCATATATATTCCTTGGCAACTACTAGAGGAGGCTGTTATGTCATGGTTTGTTATGATTGATATTAATATTGATGACACTAGCAGTTTTTAATTAAAATCCATAATGGATAGGATATTCAAGTCGAGGGAATAGTGAGGATTGATTATTTCCAATAAATTTATACACTGCTCCCTAATAATTTTACATAATGAAAACCCATGTAAAATTCATCATTACATTTTACTATGTAAAGTTTATACATGTCTCATGGCATCTTTGGGGTGTAGAAGAAATAATTGCATGCTATTTACTTGAAAGACAAATATCATCTTTTCCACGCATAGCGATTAGAAGACTCAAAAAAGGAAATGTTTGAAATGAGATCAAAACAACATTTACCAATGATTCGTTGTAATAAATAATCATACGGGCTATAATGTGAAGTTTGAAATATCGATATTGATATCATATTGGTAAGTATGTATAGGTATATATTGGGGATATAATGATGATATCGTTGAAAATCTTGAAAATGGTTCAAAAAACGATTTTCTCTCAATTAAGACAATCTTAGTTCTTAGAATTATAACATACGCATATACTCTTATAGGTAGGAAGGTTTATTTCACAACAAAAACAACAGAGCCTTTTCCCACAATTAAGTAGGGTCAGCTACATGGATTTTTTGCCTCCATTCAGATTTTTAAATCCTTTTCTTAAATCCATGTTGAAAAGATCCGGTTGTCTTGAGGCAAATTCCTAAATAGTATTTTTTAAACATTATTTGTGAGTTTGTCTCCGATTGTTTTACACCGGCTATCGGCTACCTAACTCATGTTGAAGGTAGGGAGATTTATTTACCACATTAATATATATTACATTGCACATATCGTATCATATGCATCATTACTTGTCGAGTGCTCATTGGGTGACTGTTGATAGATATTGGAAAGAAAATAATGTAATTTATATAATGAAAATATATAATGTACCTTTTTCATAAAAATAATAAGCACATGCTCGAGAAACAAGGACATATAGTTTATAAGTAGTTAATTAATCTCCAAGGGGCGTTCACCATCGCGTGCCACCCCCTTTTTTAGTCTTAAAAAATATAGTTTATAAGTAACGACAAAGTAAAATCTTACCTAAAGATGATCAAAACCATGAGTTGCATGGGAAATTTATATAGCACATCCTTTCTTGTTGTCCTTATCACATTAATGACCATTTTTTTACAAATAAATTTCTCATGCCATATAGGAGTACATCGCCTTAAAACCATTACGCGTTGCATGTATATTAGCATCCATGCCTGAAAAGATCAAATGTAAGGATAATAATTAATATTGTTGGAGTTGGAGATTGTATCATGGGGTGGCATGAAGGGAATGTAAAGGAGCTTGAGAACCTCGTGATGATGATGGTGGAGTATGAGATGATCTCTTTGGTGGGGGTGCTCATATGGAAAGATGATGCATTGTCGAGTAAAATTCAGAAAAGGTTTTTTGTTTCATAATCAACACCAACAAAAATGGTGGTCTCACTTTAGGTTTGGGACCGAGGATCCGAGTAGTTTTGCTACCTATCTTGATAGTTTTGACCATTGTAATCATAGTTATTGCCATATGATGGAAGAGTATGGCGAGGAGAAGCATGCAAGTATTTAGGGAGCATGCCATGTGATATTTCTTCATGTTTTGATTCATATCCATTTGAAGGGCTTGATGTTGCTCCTCCATCATAATATGAATTGCCTCCTACATCTATACTTGATGAACCAACTAAAGATATCAAATCCGTCATGTAGCTATTGTTTCCATAGTCATGCTATTCCACAAAATCCACAGGTTTTGCAAGACCTGGATTTGGGACAAGTTGTCCTTATGCATTTGTATATCATTCAATAAATACTTGAGCTGCTTGCAATCCTTCCTCGAATCACGGATCATACGGTTTAATGCTATTCCCTCTCAAATATGTCTGTCCATTACCACTACCATCAATTGAAACATCATCATTATGATCATTATCATTATCTCCATTGTTATTTATAATTGTGATTTTGCTCTACAAGTGGAAATTATTACAAGAATAACATCATAAACATCAAATGCTAGCCCTCCCAAAGGGTCTGCCGTCCAACCTAATCCTGATTCCTGCCATGTAATTGTCAACATCTGCGCACATTTGTTGACTTATATTTTGATTTAGCCTTTCTCCCGCCTTATTAAGTAGTGGAGCACCACCTTATTATGAAGTGAAGCACCATTGGAATCCATCCACTTCTTAGGACACCTTCTCCAAATCATCATCATGCATTTTGAAAATATATGCAAGGTCAATGAGGTTATTTAATCTTCTTTGTCATGCCCTCTCTTGCATGTTTCATCTTTAACCTCAAATTGTAATGCACATATATAAGATTGCGAGGCTTGTCTTCTCCTAATTTCTTCTTTTTTTGGGAATGAATGATGTTGAATGTGCTCCATTTTCTCTCACATCCTCCAACAAATGCAAACAAACAACACTTTTATTTCTCATATTTTACATAGCTCGTTGCGTACAACTTTAATTGAAATAACTTGTGACTTGTTTACAATTTTGACTTCCTAATTCATTCATGTGAATTGTTTGTGCATTTTCATCCTTCATAAACTTCTTTACCACGATTTGAATTATTGCTAGAAGATATGCAGAAATGCTAAGATTGTGCATGTATTAGAATTTTGTGTTGAAATAATAAATTGAAAAATACATGCACACATATTTTAGATCCCAAAAGGGATTATCCATCCTTCATTAATCAATGTCATAAATAATTAAACATACATAATAGTCTTGTGAAGAGGATGCGAGAACATCTTAGACCATCACTCATCAATGATCCCTAACCATGCCTTGAATCCTCTACCAACTTGTTCTTTCATCTTCTTCCTCATGCAACACATTGTTTGTACATTAATACCATGGTCATTTTTTTATCGTCTGCAATGATTGCATGATTTTTGTGATGCATGTCACATCATCCCAGTCGGAAGTTAAGATCATTGATAATGATTCCACTTTTCATCTCTATTCAGTTCGAGTCTTAAGGTGTCTCGAACTATTCACCTTGATAACAATTGGTTTTCAAATCGATTTTGCGTTGTTTCAAGTTTTTTAAAATCGATTGCAAGTCTTATGATAGTAGCCATGACTACACTTCCTCCTCTTTAGAGCTAAAAGTTTGAAATGATCGTAAATGACTCTGGTGATCATTTGTGCTTGATCCACCAACTTCATAACAATTTTCTTTTTTCAAGTCCTCTAAGATTAATTCAATGTAATGTGCATCACACATGTCCAAGGATTGTTATAGTTTTTAGAAGCCACAATCATTTCACATGCCATCTTGAACTTGTTGTCATTGTTTGTAACTATATGAGTGGTATTTTTCTTTCCCAATCTCTTTAATGATCGTCTTCATAAGCTTCAACATGTACTTATGATCTTTCACACGTGAAGAGACATCTACATATTTGAAAAAAATGTCTTTCCATTGCAATATATAATGAATTTGATGATCTGCTTGTCCATTAATAGCACATTAGGTTACTACGTACTCTAGCCACCTTCTTGTCAACTCATGAATGCACCCATTCATCTCTTCTTCATGGCAAGGTATTTATTCATGATCTTTTATGTGGTTGGAGCTTTTACTCCTGTTCCTGATGTAACAATCTCATTAATTGCTTATTATAGAAAAAGTCCTTAGTCCACTGGCAATGTTTACAGGAATGCTCTCTCTAAAATGCATCTTGCTAATGACCTTTTCCATCCTCTCGACGATCATTGAAAAGATGTCCTTGATTGTCTTTTGTCTTAGATCCTTGGCTGGGTTTTGTCTACAAGATCATTCTTCAAGAAGGGCTCATATCCCTTCCCTTTGTTTTGATGTGGGTAGTGGTACTGATATACATTAGAACCACTCACCTGGTCATAAGCATCATGGAAACCACCTCCTCAAGCATTGAGTTTCCCACCTCTCAAACTCCTCGTGAATTCTTGTGTTGCCGTCGCATATGCCCTTCTCTTGGACGAGGTCTGCATATTATCGTATGGGTAAACAAAGTGATCATCAGAATTAGATAAAACCTTGAACCCCTTATCAAACATGAACTCATAAATTCTTCATCTCTTCTCGCTTTTTTGTTTATCCTTATTCTTCCACTCCAAGTTGGTGTTAACAATCCTTTGGGCATGTTGTGCACTTGGTAACATGTTTGTTGCCAACAATATGATGCTTATATCTAGTGATTCACCCTCTAAGTTTTTTCCACCAAAAGTTGTATTGAGGTTTGGATTTGTTGTCATATGGTACAATGTCATGCTTCCATCTTATCTCCACACAGTCCCGTTGAGCATCAAATGACTCAGATTTAGAAGTGGAATGTGAACCCGTGATCTTGATTCTTGAACGAAACCTGTGAAAATATGCACATAAAACACACACTAGTAGTTACCAAAATATACAAAACCGTACACTATGGAATTAATAGTCCAATTTGCCAACTAAGCTTGTATAATACAATATTTAAGAGAGATTAGTGATAATATGTATTAAACTTGAACAAATCCTTTGAAATCCAAAAAAATCTCATTGAGATCTCAAAAAATGCAAGTAATCATAGCCTCAACACTAGAAAATGATCAAGAACCGTGAATAGAGCACAAGATTATGCAAATTCCCTAAGACATCTGCCTCAAAAACATTAAAAATGAAGGAAATCACCTCAAGTAAGCTGTCTCTAGAGCTTAGAAATAGGTGGCATCGACAACATGTTTTGATGAGAAACGGAGAGAGAGAGAGGAAAAAGGAGGGTGATGAGAGAGGAAGAGAGAGGGAGAGAAGGCAAGAGTGGGAGAATAGAGGGCGGAAGTGAGGGATGTAGAGAGGAGAACCCACTGATAGGTGATCGAAGGGCCACAATGCGGGAGGTGGCAGCGAGGACGCACCCACAACTGAGGAAGAGATGTTGGAGGATGTCGTGATGGAGGAATTGACGGTTGACCTAGCCCCCCATTCTTTAGTATGTGGACGACTAGATACTTTACGAAAGGTGGTTCTGAAAGGTGTAGATGCATGTTTGTGGTTCTTGGCTTATTTGGTGGGGTTTTCAGATTGAGACTTGACATAAAGAAATCAGAATTCGTCCCCTTCAGCTTGGACTATGCGGAGGTTGATTTATGTGCGGGTTGAATTCGCTCCTTTCGCAGAGATATGCCCTTGCGATATGATGCAGCATGATGCCACATGATCACTTCCTTTTAGTCGGCATTTGTTTTATTTATATTATTTATTTATGTAAAAGGCTCATTATACAAGGCCTTATCATCTTTTCTTTTCTGTTTTCTTTCCTTTTCTATTTTTAGAAAGGTTGTTGCTTATTTTAGGGGATTTGGCCTCTATAAAGGCACCCCAATAGTTAGGGTTGGAGGGTAAGTTGTTAAATGAGATTTATTACCCCTCACCTATTCTCTCTCTCTCTCTCTCTCCCTTCCTCTCTCCCTCTCTCTCTCTCCCTTTCGTTTCTGCCGCCCCCCTCTATTCTCTTCCCCCCTGTGTATTTCCAACCCTAATTTTCCCCTGCCGCCGCCTCCATACCCCTTCCCCCCAACTTCCTCCCGCCGCATCCCCGTGATCCCCTCCTCTACCACGCGCTCGCCCGCCCTCTCCTGCGCCAACCCCCACGCCTCCACCCCTCCCCCTTCCGCTTCAATCCTCGCCCTCGCCCACCTCAGAACACCGCACCCCTCCCGCGCGCGAAACCTCGTGCCTCCGCCTCCCCGCGACGCCGCCACCGCCGATTACGCCTCCCCTTGTCGCCGCCATCGTCGCGTGCACTCCTCCGAACCGCCTCACCCCCCTACTTCCCTCCGACCCAACTCTATTTCCCCCCTGCGACCACCATCTGCCCTGGTCGCCGCCCCTCAGCTGACCCACGCCCGCCCAGCTGCCGCCATCTCGCCTCCCTTTTCGGGACGTCTGGCCCTCACGTGCTACCGAAGACACCCTGCAGCTGTCCCAACTGAAGCCCAGATCTGAAGCTCGCATTCTTCCCCTTGCCGGTTGTGGTATGAGCACCACCTCTATCAATTATTCTCCAGCATAATAATAGTGTCGTGGATTGATATAATGCTGTTTTGTTTGGTGAACTATTGAGATTCTGTGACCGCAGCATCGCTGTTTATTTCCAGTGATCTTTAACTATTTGTGTTGCCCTAAGTTTGCGGTGAAATCCATGCTGGAATTCAATTATTTGCTGAAGGATGTTTGCTGATTTTTAAGCCTCATTTCATCATCGATTTTTTTTAACTCATTGCATTTCGCCCCCAAAGTTCGCATTACAAATCCTTTGCTTGCGTCGGTAATTTAGTCATTTACATCACACTAGTTCTCACAACCCCACATAGGTTGCATCGAGTTTGCATCACGATACCTGGGTGTGTTGCTAGTAGTTGCGAGGATGCACTTGGCTGATTGGTTACCGGTGATTGAGAATATGCGGAGGATAGCCGATTGGAAGTTTGTGTGCCTGTCTACAGGTGACAGGTTGGTGCTGCTGTGATCGGTGCTGTTCGCAATCCCCATTTCCCCCTATCATCTTGGCTCTTGCTCGTGGGAGTGTAGAAGAGGCTTGAGAGCATCATAAGACATTTCGTTTGGTCATCCTCTAGGCAGTCAAACAGGTTGCCATTGGTGGATTAGAAATGTGTTGTGTGTTCGAAGGAGGATGGTGACCTTGGTGTGCGTAGCTTGGAGGAGATGATTAAGGTCCTGCTCTACAAGTGGATCGCTCGTATTTGGGGTGATTGTGACAGTTTATTTTGCACGCTGCTCAGGAGGATCTATGACTATGGTTCTTCTCTCCAAGGAATAGGGATCTTGTCCATGCTCCTTCCTATTTTGGCGAGGTGTATTGTGAACCCCCAAGGATCCGGGTACCCTTTTTACGACACATTTCACAGAAATTCCATATATTTAACATCACATTAAAAGCATAATTTATGGGGAAATTTTTCGCGATGCAACAATTGACATTCACATTCATAATCATAACCACAAGCTAAAAGAGACGATTGGCACCAGAAATTCATTTCATTAACTTCCATATAATTTTACAACATGTACAATGATCTTACAGTATACACCATATATCCCAAAATGTAGTACAGAAGAGATAGCATTTACATTATAATGTAAATAAAAAACTGAGACAAAATAACCATACCGTCTGGTGTATACCCTGTCTCTTGGAAGCATGAACATCTACTAAACAACAGGCTCCTTGCTTGCCATGCGTGCAAGGAAGAAGAGGAGTCACAATTGTGAATACTAATCCGCAGTTTAAAAATAAATAACAAGTAACTTATTATGTACAAAAGAAAGCAAGTAGAACGGTGGAACAAGTAAAATTTACGTCTACTTGCGTAAGTAAAAAGGTATTCAATGTTGTTTGTATTCCCCATAAGCGCCCATTATTCCAACACTTTTCATATATCACATATTTATTTTGTAATTAAATATTCATATTTGTATAAGGGTATGTGTGTATATATATATGTATCTATATTATCATATAGACTAGATATCACCACTGTGGATTTCGACAATGTGGAAGATGAATTTAGATTAACTTAAATCTCGAATCTAATGGATAATCATTTTCTATTAACATAACTTTTGATTGTGACTCTCCAATTTCAACTTCATCTGTCTTAGATGTGACATTAGGTGACTTAGATCTAGATATGGATGATCTGGATGTAGAATCACCAAGTCTGTTGGCGAAAGTAAAACTCAAGCGGTGAAGAAGCCTACAAATGGCTCTTCCGTCTCGCCCTCTAGTTGGAAGGACGGTCCAATAGAGGGATAGGTCTACTCCCAAACTACGCCACTGAGACGGGTGAGAGAGACTTCCCGGAAAAGTCGCTCTTAGAAAACAGCCCGACTAGTACGAGCAACTGAGCTCGTACGTAAAACTGAAAAACCGAGGATCCCCTGCCTGGGTATCCTAAAACAAGGGTCAGCGGAACTGGTCTAAAGTCGGGATCCCAACGAGGCGTAAAAACACTGCGAGCTCGCATAAAAATCGTGAAAGGGATTGGGATCCTAGACCCGCGCACTTGGCGGCCGCTGCCCTACCCGGGCTTCCTTTCCTCCGCCCAGTTGAGGATCACCGCACCCTCGCATGGTCAGGTGTAAGGATCACCATGACCAGCATAATATAGCAATTTTAATATCATGGAGATTTCTAAGATTGGCTTGTGAAGTACTTCGAGTAAATTCTAGGGTAAGGGCTATAATGTATCTTTATTTTACCAAACCTTACAATTACTCATTTGGCCACCCTTTTTGGGGATAAATACAAGTTTCCATAACGATGGACAATAATACTAAAAGAATTAACCTAAATGGTATTTGTATTATTATATCTTCCCTGAAATCCTTGTACTTTTACTCCAGTTCTACAAGAACAAATTTGATGATGCAAATAAAAGAGCGTAAGATTCATATCCAATCTTTCATCTTACAACATAACGTAGGCATTTTTTTTATAGATAAGATTTTTATGTATGAAACCATATTTTCCCTGTTTAAATATTCATTCACTTAACTATGAGATAAATATCCGTTCATAATCTCCATTTCTTATCTATATTTAATTCTTATGATGAATTAAATTCATTAGCACCCATTGTTATCTTCCAGGGCATCATATGTTACTGTTTTCTTCTTATATACTCATTATATACTTATTCTAAACGTAATAAATAGAAAATTAGTTACCCAAGTGCATATCCATACTAATAAGGCCACATCAATTAATAGGAAAATTAGGCTAAACATCATGACATGATCCCAGATCTAATACCTAAATTTGATAGAAGCACGCAAATAAATTTAGAGTACTGAATTTATTAGGTAAATCTCGATAGACCATAACCACTACAATTTTGGGAGTTCAAGGAATCTACTGTCAGGTCAACACCTCCAACTATAGTAATCTGCCCAACCCAGTCCAACCCAGCAACCAAACAGGCCCTAAGGATTCTCAACATTTGTAGCCATATAATAAACTGAGCACTATGAAGCACAATTCTAATTAAGTCGTTAAAATGAATGTTATATATAATCATTTCCCCCCGAAGAACCTCATTCAGAATCCATTTCAGTTGACTAATATCCCAAGAATATTGTAAATTATCATAAAAACAAGCTTATACTAAGCTGGTAATATCTTGTAACATGGGATAAAATAATTTGAAAAGACCTGCACTGCACTCTGTAGTATAACAAAAGATTAACAGTTTTTTTACCTATAAACCACTAGATTAAACTGGTTCGACATGAAAGTGCCTCACAAGGTTCAATTCCAAATGACATATTTCCTAATGTCTAGACAGGAAGAAGTTCACTTTTTATAATATCTCATTCACCCAATCAACATTTGATATATTTTAAAATCTTAAACAGAAACATAAATTCAATAATTTTTTTACTGGCACCCTCTTCATCAATTTCATAATAAATTTTTTTAAAAAAGGAAACTCATCTCATGTATGACAACAGGTGGTAGGGAGGGAATGTACAAGGTTATAGATAGTAGAAAAAAATGGGTAACGACACATGCATGACAACAATAGGTTGGAGATTGGAATGTATCTGAAAAGCCTCAAATTTTGAGGATTAACTTTGCATGAAATAGCAGCTACAGCAGCAAGCTTCTTGGAGTAGCAGTTCTTTTGATTGGAGAAGACAAAAATCTCCAGTACTGCAGCTATTCTCCAGCATCCATGGAAAGAAGAGGGGCAAAAAACGGTGGGTTTTGGGCTCCCACGGCTAAGGTTGATTGGGGTTTTGGGAAAAAAAGAAAGAAAAGAAACGAGGAGGAAGACGACAGTGGGTTGCTTTATAGAAAAAGGGGAAAAGGGAATTTGAGATGAGGAAGGGGTTGTTGACGTTGAAATGGGCTTATATAGAAAAGAAGAGGAATTTAAAGGGTGACAAGTGGGAAAAAAGGAGGCCACTTGTATGGAAGGGAACACCAACGTGGGTTGGATTAGGCTATATTTGGCTGCTTATGGAAAATTTTAATTTTATTGTTATTTTTATTTATATTTTTATTTTTTTAAAACATTTTTCTATTATTCTTTTGGCATACACAAAAGTCGACCGTATATGCGCCTTGAGTGTCGGATTTCGACACAACATCCCGATTTGATCGTTTCCAAATGACGATCAAAATGAGTATAATATTGATATACTTCCGGTCGAGTTTTGAATATCCGAAATTTTCGGATACGGTTTTTGTTTAAGATTAAATTTTGTAATTTAAAATATCAAATGACCTCCGATTGACGAACGGTCGATTCCGTTGGTCTTGTTTCGTCGAATCGGATCTAATGACGATCTCGGTTTGTTTCGTGATTTCTGAATTTGCGTCGCAGCATTTCGCGGCACGAATTACGATGCGACCGATTTTTGGTCGATTTTGCCCGAACGACTTTTGATTCACAATCAATTGGTCGATTTAGGTTATTTAATATTGTTAGATAACTTTATTGGGTTAAACGGATCCAAATCGGATCGGGTTCGGGTTTGATTGGAAACCGGATGTTACATGTATGTGGTGTGGTGCGGGAGATTCACCACTTCATGAGGCCTATTGTTGGGTATGACACTGACTTTCGTTTCTGGGTTGGCGAGTGGAGTGAGAATGGGGAGTTGGGTGTGAGGTTCCTTCATCTTATTGTGTTGGCCGTTGACCCGGAGTGCTCAGTGGTGGATGTGTGGGATGTGCACTCATACTTCCCTCAGTTTAGATCTGAACTTTCTGATCAACGTTCGGAGGAGCTTTTGGTGATGCTTGCAGAGCTGGATAGTGTGGCAGGGCCTACTGAGGATCGGGATCATGGCTTTAAAAAACATGCCTTGAGATGTCGAGGTGTAAGCCTCGAGGCGATTTTCCATGAAAATCACCTCGAGGCTATAGCCTTAGTTTGCATATCCGACGCTAAGCCTTACAGACCCGAGGCTGTTGAGGTGATATCGAGGCATTGACTTGGTATGTTATGTATTTTTAGGGCAAAAATAAATAATAAAAAATATAAAAAAGCTATACTTTTGCAATAAGGTTAAAGCTTGAAGCATATATTAGTCACAAAATACGAGTCACAATCACAATATATACTATCATTGTCTGCATCCCTAGTAACAAATGTCATATATTGAAGGAAACCTATATGTCATGTAGTACATATATGTTCACATTTCCCCATATAGTCACAAGACTTAAAAAATGTGTTATAGTATCATTATATGTTAGTCCTGAAATATTTCATATATATATATATTATACATTTATATCACAATCATCATTGCTTCAAAGAAATCATGCAATTAAACAGTGATTGTTTCTAATTAGTGTGAGCAAACTTTTCTATTAACAAATGATATTCGCTTGCTTGTATCATTACAATAAGTATGGTATATTTTCATATTTTTGTAAGAATATTAGGAAATCACATGTTTACAATATTAATATTATATATCACAAATTCAAACTAGCATATATGGTTATTATGGTATATTGCGTATATCTATTCAATTTGAAAATATCCAAGTTTAAGCTTTATGATAATATGTTTTGTTAAATATTTGAAATTTGCATTTTATGACAATATGTTTAACAATAGCTTTTACATATATTTTCTCTATATATTGACTTACACCTCGACCAACTCGAAGCTTACACCTCTCCTCAATAACAGGAAACCACCTCGATCCGCTTTGTTTTTTTTTAAAATCTTGCCGAGACAGTTGGAGCTTGTCTGATGGGAGCTTTTCTGTTTGTAAGGCTTACAGGACCCTAAAGGGCCAAATGATTTTTGACTTTGGGGGTGTGTGGCCGATTACAAGAGCATTTGGAATTGGAAGGTTCCAAAACGTATAATGATCTTTATGTGATAACCCATGAGGGGAGATTGCTGAGTGGGCACAAATTAACTCGATTTGTTCAGGTAGTTGACCTCGCATGCTCTCGATATCAGACTACGATTGGGGATGCAGATCACCTGTTTTTCAGGTGTGCGAGCATCATGGAGGCATGCGACCTGCTTGGGAATCATGCACTGCATATTGATGGTGTATCTGGTTTGTGGGGTTCCATTGTGGCAAACTGGACTGGTATGGAGAGAGAGAGAAATCGAAGTGTGTGACTATGATTTGGGTGATTTGGCTCGATAGAAATCGAGTGGTGTTTCCCCAAGAGAGATTTTACGGTGAAAATGTTGCAGCGCATGCTAGGGCATTGGCTGAGAGTTGGAGTTAGCATCAATAGTTTTTGCATTAAAAATTTGTAGACATTATCTCTATGGTGAAAAGTTCGAAATTTATACTAATCACAAAAGCATGAAATACTTATTTTCTCATAAGGAGGTGAATATGAGACAGAGAAGGTGGTTGGATCTACTCAAAGATTATGATTGCACAATCCCATACCATTCGGGAAAGCAAAAGTCGATGCAGATGCCTTTAGTCGGAAGCCACCTTTAATATTAACTCAATTGCAAGTCTTGAAGCAGGATATGCTCGAAGAAGTAAGCAGTTGGGGACTGATGCTTACTACTAAAAAATTAAAACTGTAATAGTTTTCAAACAAATGAAGAATGATATGCTCGAATGTCTGATAATAGCTTAGAGGCAAGATGCCAAGCTGGAAAAGATGAGAAACAATATGGAGGATGCTCACCTCGAAGATTTCATTATTAAGGATGGAGCATTAACCTTTCGAGGGAGATTCTATGCACCCAATGATAAATGGCTAAAGAGAGAGCTGTTGTTAGAAGCTCATTGCACGAGGTTAACCATCCATCCTGGAAGCACTAAGATGTATCAAAATTTAAAGAGAGATTTCTGGTGGGATGGTATGAAGAGAGATGTTGCCAAATTCGTTAAGCGTAGTTTGATTTACTAACAAGTAAAGGCTGAACACCAAAGACCTTCGGGATTGTTGCAACCACTTCCAATTCCTGAGTGGAAGTGGGAAAGTATATCTGTGGATTTTCTAGTAGGTTTACCTTGTACACTCCTGGGACATGATGCGGTTTGGGTCATAGTGGATCGACTACCAAATCAGCACACTTCCTTCCTATCAAGCTTACTTGTACACTTCTAAAACTTGCGAGCTTGTATATCAAGGAGATTGTACACCTGCACGGGGTAACATTGGAGATCATATCTGATAGAGACCCCCGTTTTACTTCAAAATTTTGGAAAGAATTATAGAAGGCTTTTGGAACAAGATTGAATATCAGCACTGCCTATCATCCTCAGACGGATGGTCAAGTGGTGGTGAAGTTTTTGGGCACACACCTATATTGTGGAGGCCCTTTTCCATCAAAAAAACATGTTTTGATGAGACTGGGACCAATATCAGGGATACGGTTCAAAACCTCAACTTTTGGCTGGTATCCATTGGCACTCTGATATATCAATGGCATCTCACACGATATTGTTTGATATCTCGGTATACATGGTAGTATCGCTATTGGATTTCTACCAATAATATCGGCTTTACTATATAATGATTTTAAGTCAATTATGCGTGGACACCCTTTTTTTAAAACCATATTAGAATATAGAAGAACATGGATCTAACGACCTTTTATCTTGGTAAAATGGTCCAAGTAGCAATACTTTGGGTGACTAAAGACTACCTGGTATTAGGCTGTTGAGCAATTGGGCACTTTTCTAAATTTTACAACTATTATAATATTATTTTTATTCTTTCTTATAAACCTGATGGTATAGGGAGACCTGGCTCCCCATTTATTCCTCAGAAGTAATGTTACAAAGGTGCCCTTCGTAGGGGATTCACATATAAAGACAAATGTAAACAACAATATAACATAAAAATCTCTAGCAAGTTTCAAATAAAAGCATCAGCTGCTACGTATCCATCCAGCTCTTGAAAGTTCCATCAGTCAGTAGCTCCAGGTGATTTCCAGTTCCAGCTCTTGAAAGTTCCATCAGTCAGTAGCTCCAGGTGATTTCCAGTTCCAGCTCTTGAAAGTTCCATCAGTCAGTAGCTCCAGGTGATTTCCAGTTCAGACTTGATGATATGACCGCTCCCAACCCAACTGAATCCTTCTAATGCTCAGCAGATCGGATATTCTACTTTATATTTTAGAATTAATTCCTTCTCCAGCTGCAAACTCTTTATCTCCAAACAAGTCTGACACTTTCAAATGAACATCATCCCACTCATTACTCATGCCAGTGCTAGAAACTCTATAATCCAACTGATAATATCATGTGTACGTATCAAAAAGAATATGCACACCTCCTCAAATCCATATCAGATTATCTTAACTTCTCTTCATTATGCTTTCAACAAAGCTGAGGCATTAGCCAACAGCAGTTGGCATCATCAACCTGCGTGAATGATGCCATAAGAACATGCACGGTGAAGATGCCAGAACGGAAGAGAAAAGAGCCACTGTTAAAAAGAGTTCTCTTGTGCACACATCTGAATGATGTGTGCACTTCCTCAAAATTGTACGCAAAATGTTTTCATGAGTTCTGCCATCCTGCACCAAAGGATATGACAATACCATTGATTTGCAAGGGATGTGAATTAATAATCCATGGATCAAGAAACTTTGTTGTTGTGCACACATCTTATAGATGCGTGCATCTCCACCTTATCTTGCATGCTTTAATTTAATCAGATAAGTAAATACCAGATAAGAGAAATAAGAAGGCACATTCCCAATGCAGCAACATCTGCTAAAAGCTCTTAAAATGTAAAGCTCCAATAGGTATCATGGCGATTATAGAGAGGCTGATGTAAATATCACACTGCACAATAACAGTACAGCGTCCAAAGCTGCCTCTAAATAATCAATGCCAAACCAATCATTTTGTTTGCTTATAAGTAAGATTTGCTATCAGTGGTCAGCAAGTCCCGAAGGCTCTTTTGGGCAGTCGTGGCCCGTGAATGGTCTTGAACAATAAATTAGTACCCAAAGAAACTACTTGATTTCCAAGATCATCTGCAGTCGAGTTTGCTTATAAAAGTCTAAAGAGACATGCGATCATCCAAATGCGATATTTAATATCTTTCAGTTCCACCAACAATCTAAGTATGGTCCAAAAATCACAAGCATTTTTTCTGCCATCTCTACCAAAACCTCTACCTCTGAATCGACTTCAATCTAATCTTTATCAAGTAGTAGTTGTCGACAAATTCTAAGCCCATCCACCATATTCTCATCTCAATTTCATTTTTTCTCAATTTTCAAGTCCATCGTACCCGTGATATTTCTAGTTTTCTTTGTATATCCATCTGGCTAGCTGGATGGCATTGAATTATATATATACAATGTAGGTGGAAAGTGCCTAAAAAATTGCAACATCTGTGTGCAGATGATTCAAAAGTGACGTCTTATCTGCAAACCTCATAGAGGGAGCTTAATGCATTGGGCTTCCCTTTTCCATTACATAGTAAAGTAGCAAGACCAATCATCTAAACAGTGAATACTAGTTAAGTTGATAATGCTTTTAACTAAATATTTTATATCGTTTTTGGATCGTTCTTCACAACATGGGAATTGAAAATTGTATATCATGTTATGCGACTAAATATTGTGTACTACTGCAAATACAAATTTCGTCCTTTGTCATAAGGTTCATATTAACTCTACTCATCGAGAGGATTCTGACTTTTTATACAACGCTAAAGAATATGTTTTGCGTATAAAGGTTCAATGCACATATGTATAATATGGTGCACATATAAATAGTGGAGCCTGTGCCATACTTCGCATCTACCCTGGCGTCAATGTGATATCTAACATGGCCTAATTGAGGAATCAGAGGAGTGGAGAAGTAGAAGGAAAGTATTACAAAGCGACCATGAGACCTGCTATGCTCTATGGACCTCAGTATTAGCATGTAAACTGTAGACATGTGCAAAGAATGACAATAGTAGAAATGAAAATGCTAAGGTGGATGCGTGGTTATACACGAAAAGATCAGATTTGGAATGATGTTATCAGAAGGAAAGTTGGTATAGCTCTGATTGAAGATAAAATGAGAGAAAATCATTTAAGATGGTTTGACCCTTTCAAAGGAGGTCAATTAATGCACTGGATAGAAGATACGAGGTTTGGGATGTTGAGACGTCTAAGAGAGGGCGATAAAGGACCCGAGATAGATCTAAATGGAGGCAAAGAATCCATGTAGCTGTAGCTACTTAATGTGGGAAAATGCTTTGTTGTTGTCATTTAGAGTTTGTTACCGGAAGAAGGTGCCAAATCAGAGTGGCATGGGAAATCATTTTACAAGTAAGAGATTTTGTTGACTTGCTAGATAGACCTTTGTTGAAATCTGAGATAGAGATAAAAGTGTAGCAAATACCACATCAAAACATTGACACAAATGGCTAAGTAAGAGATTTTGTTGACTTGCTAGATAGACCTTTGTTGAAATTTGAAATAGAGATAAAAGTGTAGCAAACACCACATCAAAACATTGACGCACATTGCTCGAGAAGGTCAGGATAATCATCCTACACGGGAGAATTGATTTAATAGTCATATTTTCTCAATGATTCTTCTTCTCAATGATTACAAGAGGTATGTAGTCTTATATATAGCCCCACCAACTCACACTAGTCCCAATATAGGACAATGTGTGACTAACCAAGAGAGTAGTGTAATTGAATTTTGGATAGACTTAATTATCCATTTCAAATATAACCTAACACTCCTTGAGATGTAGCTGAAAAACTCCAGCTTGTTACAGGATAAAGCATTAACAGTTCTTCACTCGACACATCTGTTGAAAAAGAGTTGCTAGAAGGATCTTTGTTGGTGCCCGACTAACCTGGCTTGAGACGGTCAATGACCATCCTATATGGGATTATTGGTCTACTAGTTATACTTTTTAATTAATTCTTCTCAAGGATAAGAAGAGGCAAGTGCTTTCTATATATAGATTCATCGGCTCACACTAATCCCAATATAAGGCAATGTAGGACTAAGAGAGTAATGTAACTGGATCTGGGAGAGATTCAAATATCCATTTGAATATATAACCTGACACTTCTTAAGATAGATCTCAAAATTGCATCTTGTTACAAAAGAAGGCATTACCAAGTCTTACCCAACACATCTTCCGACTATTTGGAGGAAGAAGAGTTGCTAGATGATCTCTTCTAGTGCTTGATCTTGGGATTGGAATGCTTGAAGGTGGCGTGAATCGTGTGATAGCTTTTTTGCAGAGTGGCCCGCCATTAATGACCTTCTAGTCATAGGTCCGAAATTGTCTTTTGTTGCAAGATTGGTGCCGCTTCCAAATTTCTAGGAGTAACTAGTCTTGGGAGATGAGGAGTTGCCGTTTGAGGTCTTGAGGTTTCTAAAAAACAACTTTGTGGTCGGATTTCACGTAATATTGTCATGATTTTCGTGATGCAGCACATGAGGCGCTAATTGGTGGAGGAGCTTGTCCTCACGACCATGTTGAGACATACTCTTTGTACCCATAAAGCTATTGCAATATTTTTAGTCGTGCTCAGTGAAGGGAATGCCTTGGACCATGTTAGGCAAACCACACCTTTAATGTGAGCCTTTTGGAGAGAGTCAAGGTTGTACTCCTATTTTAATTTTGAATGACAATGCCCGGAGGAGTTGGGTTTAGAGAGGTTGTGGAGGATAGTTAGAGATCGCTACGATTAGGATGATTCATTGCATACATAATTTTCTCAGTTAGTTATTCTGTAAAAATTTCAAATCTTTCATACATAGATTAGACAACACGGCTTGCAGTGGAGGAATACAATGTAAGAGGTTGATAAGCTGAAATAGTGGAAAACTTTAGTCCTCTAGGCGGGGAGAAGATTGAGAATAGGTCAGTGCAATAAAAGGTAGTCACAAAAGAGGAGAGAATTGGAAATTAAATGAAGACAACACTCGCGTTAGACTTGGATAGGTGAAGGCGATGCGAGCACTTTCTTTTTTTACATGGTGGTTAGTGAGAGGAGGAATTATGTTCATTTTGTGATGGTTATATGGAATCAAGTGCAAGGTGACTAGCAGCCGGGAAATAATGGTTGAGTTCTTCAAGAATTATAGGAGTATTCAGGATCTCAGTTAGAGGTGGCAGGAAGGGGGGCAACAAGCTTCGTCTAAAACATGTTAAGCATTTGATTTAAAGGGTGTGAGTTCGGATATGGTATGGTCATGGATTCAAGGAAACTTTAACTTTGATATGCTCAACCATGATTTAACTTAGCCGCTCTCAAGGAAGATGCAACACTGTGTGATGTGGGTAAAAGCCTTGAGTTCATCACTAGCTACTAGAAAGGCCCTAAACTAGCCCAACTAGAAGGGATACCATGCCCATAAAGGCCTATCAAGATCGACTTGATTGACAAACCTGGAGCCTGAGTAATCAATTACACCCGGAATCAAGTCAAAGATTTTTAGCATTGTTGCGAAAATCGGCTTACTAACTCGATTAGTTGGTCCGATTAGTCGACTTGCCAGGGTAGCCGAATCGACTAGCCTAAATCGGTCGATAATTAGGTTTGTCCGATTACTCGGGTGAGTAGTCGGGTTAGTCGGCCGATTACTCGCCCGATTTTTACTTAGATTTTTTGGTTTTGCGGCCGACCCGACCCACCGAATACTCGAATAGGGTTTAAGAGAGCTTACCGTCGAATAGTAAGCTTCCACATCACCCGCACCTGCTCGACACCCGACACCCCAACATGCACCTTATCTCCACCTCCACCACCACATCACCAGACCGCCTCTCCCCGACTCCGATCGAAGGACCCTCTGCCTCAGCATCGTCAACCTCAAGGGAGGTCATAACTCCCGCCAAAGCTCTCTTCCGTGCTTTTCCAACACCCAATCGAGCCTTTTAGGTTAGGTTTTTTTTGCTTTTTTTGAACTTTTTGTTACTTTTTGTTCAAGTTACATGTTAGTTATATCGGGTAAGCATATTTTCTTCAACCGAGCTGCACTAAGCATATTTTCTTCAAGTTACATGGATTTATTTTCTTAGTTATACCAGTTTATGAGTTATATCAATTTGTTTTTGTTTTCATTTTTGGGCTAGAACTTCATGTTACATGTTATTTTAAATTTAAGCTTGTTGTAAATTCTCTCTGTTGGAATGTTTATCTAGATCAATGTTGAATACATTTCATAAATGTTTGAGGTTTTTACTTTCCACACACTTATATATATGCATCAATGAGGGATGAAAGTTTGAACTTTGAACACATTCTGCACCATTGAGTAATCGGAAACCCCTTTAATTTCGATTACTAATTCGATATCTTATTCTTCATGTGAGTTAAATTCGTTAATGCATTTATTTGTTTCTTTATTCATACGTAAAATCCCATTAATTTCAAAATTTTATTTGATGCAAGAATTCGATAGAAGTACATAGTATTTGAAGTAATAATATATTGTCGAGTTACTTGAGTAATTAGTGTAATTTAGTATTTTATAGTAATTAATTTTAAAAATTAGTAACTTGCTTATGTAGTTATTTCAAGTGTGTTAACTTACGAGTTTTTGACTATGTAGATGGCTACACCTCTAGCCAATGTCGCTTCCGGTAGCGACTCATCTTTTCACGCGCCGTCAGGATCAATTGATCATGTACGATAATATGGTTACCTTTCGAACTGTGCGGATCTGAATACAATTAGTTGTAGATTGTGCAAAAAGGTTGTCAAGGGAGGTGTGCACATGTTCAATCAACATTTAGCACATCAAATAAGCAATGTGGCTGCATGTCCCAAGGTGGACGAAGTGACGAAGAAGATGATCGCGTACCTTGATGATGTTGCCTGGAAGAAGAGCCAGGAAGCTGCTGATGTTCAGGAGATGAGAGGGGAAATTGATATCATTGGAGATGTGGGTTCGACAAAGAGATCACGACGACTCCTTGGAGCAGAACGTCGTAGTAGAAGGGTCATCACGTCAGATGACCATAAAGGATGCATTCTCCAAGGATCATCGTGATAGGCTTGGCTCCTATATATCCAATTGTGCATATACATCGGTTTTTCCTTTTAATGCATAACGACGAAGTCCTTCATGCAGATGGTGGAGGCGATAGGGAAGTACATGCTTGGACTAAAGACTCCCACGTGGTATGAGCTCAGTGGTCTGTTTTTGAAGAAGGCAATTGAAGGCTAGGGTTTAGGCCTTAGCGGATCACATAAACGTTTAGGTCGCATCACATACGACCTAGGGCAACTAGTCATACTAGTTGCATTGGGTAACGGAATTTTAAAAAATTTAAATATATGAAACCACATGATTTGAGAACACTTCTCAAATTATTTCATCAAGATCACAAACTGGTTCAAAGGAATACCTCTTGAAGTGTGGTTGTGAACTCTAATCTCTAAAGTAAGAGATTCTCCTGTCTTAAATCCTATCCGACGAAGATCGCATTTGCGGACGCGTTGATAGGACACGTGCTTCCGCAATCCATGTTGATTATCCAAGTTTGGAGTCTCCTGATTTCGTCTCACGAAATCTGACGTCTTCTTCACGAATGAGGTGGACTGAAGAAAACGAAGACCAACGAGTAGACGATCCGGCAACGCAATGGTGACGCCACGGCTACAAGTTTTTCTAGGTCAACAAGTGGATGACCATAAGTTGAGAAAGAGAGAGAGAGAGTGTATGACTATGAGAATAAGAGAGAGTTACTCTTGCAATTCATGTTGTAGATTAAAAGGCTAGGGCTACCCTCCCTTTTATACTAAATTTGATGGCCATGGATCACAATCCATGTGTAGAGAAATCCAATGGTTTATATTGATTTCCGCTTTCAATCAATGACCTTGATTTCGTTGCATAAATTTGCAACAACAAATTGTTGTCTTTAAAATAAATCAAAGCAACAAACATGGAATGCATTGGAAGGAAAACAACCCACCTTCCATAATATGGCGGACGACCACGAGTTGAGAGAGCTTAACTTGGCTGTCCCCCATTGTATGGAAATGGGTATACTTCCATTCCATAAAAGTTGAGATCTCATATCTCAAGAAATATTCCACATGTGCAAACAACAATTGTTGCATAATTGTTCACCAAAATAATTCCAAATTATTTTATGATAATTGCTGTCATACTATTGATAATTTGTAAATCATATTCACACATCCAAATAATTTTTTTAGCATTTACAATTAATTATCCAATGTGATCCAATTCACATCAACATGTAATTCGTAAATACCAATTATAATTAACTCTCTATAATATATTATAAATCACATTTATAATACGCATAATTAATATGGATAGTGATATCTACATTATTCATATCCTTGATAATTAAAATATATTTAATTATCTTGGATGTCCATTCTCATGTGTCCAAATAATATGAATCGCATTCATATTATTTATAATAATTAAATCACATTTAGTTATCAATTTTCCTCAATGCTCAGATACATTATGAACAATGAAATTATTCTTGAACTCTTTCAAGTGCGCTTTCTCTGCGGATACTTGGAGATAAGAACATGGCGATTGTACGTTCTATGTATTGTGACTTGGATATTGAGATCATATCTCAAATACAGATCAAGGGGACTTCTCAAAGATGTTTAATCAAATCAAATGTATAAATCTAATCTTCTCATTGCATCTGAATTGTATTCAGATCAATATCCAACATTTGGACTAAGATAAGATCACTTCTCTTTTGAGAGGAGTCACTAAAATCCAAACCTATTTCATCACTCCCTCGGGATGGAAGCATCACGGTTATACAATTGTTTACGATCACATCACCCTTGAATATTCCTAATACCCATACATCCTACATACTGGAAGACCTAGAATAAAGCTGAAGTTTTAGATCTTATTTAGTTTGTCTTCTTCAGGGTTTTATTATTAAGTTTCTTATTTGATCATTAGGAGTTGGTATCGATCATATACTTTCCAAAAGCATATATCATACATAGGTATTGATCATATACTTTCCAAAAGCATATATCAAATGTACAAATTCAGTTAAGCTTCCAAAGCGAGACGGCTATGCACGGAATTCGATCCCATATCTCATGAGTGAGCTCATGTCTTCCGGTTCAGTATTGAACCTGTATGATTCCTTTGAGATATCGTATTACTCATATGCCCTTGTATATGCACCAACTTGCCGGTGTATAGACCTTGACTAGGCCATTAACCTATTGGTCCGCTAAATGTACACACTCAAACATATAGTAACACATTTGTCTCCGATCATATGATGCGTGCCTATATCGTGACAGTATACGACATAGGCCTTCGTTATCTCGAACTCATTAAGTCAACTCTTTGATCTAACTTATCTAACACCTCCGAATATCTATTCCTATGTAGAGGACCTGCATCAAGAGGTCGGTCAGATATCAGCCTTTAGAGAAAGGATTGCCATCTCCTTCTCATGCTGGAGATCCTCTCTTAACAATCACTTGATGGTGCTTGATGAGTCCTCAATCTAATTCTTTAGATATCATCCAAGCACCAGCCTGTATGATTCAACATTTGAATCAACAACTGTATAATCATTAAGATGGCCATGGTACATAATCCTAATTATGCTAATGGACTTATAATGCAAATTAGTTATTCTTCATTTCAGATCAAGGGATGATTTGCAATAAAATTTATTGCATAATGGCTCGTCGTGGGCTCGCATGTCCAATAATCTCCCACTAGCCCGAAGAGCTATTAATGAGCTAATATTTTAAACCCACACACATGTGATAATCATAAGCTATTTTGAAAAATAGCTTGGTAAACTGACTAGTCACTTTGTTCCCGAGATACTACGCCAAGTCCGTTTACGGTACTTACATATCTCATAGTAACAATGTTCACATCAAATGCGAATATTGCATCTTATGCAATAAATATTTAATCTTGTTAAAGCAGTTATAGTGTCTGTGGCACTACAACTCAATAATCGTTATAACTAGTATGTAATGCATATTATCCTTATCATAATGCCCTTATTCTCGGAGATCTCTATCCCTTAAGGCTAAGACCCAATCTTAAGTCTTATAAAGCATACGCATTTAAGACCTTTTATGTCACTATCTACAACGTCTTAAGTTCTTGAGGATAAGACTTTGAGATCACTATCTCAAAAAATCTTTTCATCTTTGAAGATATTGTTATTACTTCAATCAAGTGTTTTATCTCCATAGTAGGAGTAGTAACAGTTTACTACTCTCACTGCATGGCAGATATCTGACTTTTGTACACATTTAACACACACAAGGCTTCTAGTAACCGATGCATAAGGGCAAGTGGCTTTAACATTCACTTCCTTAACTCTTTGAGGTGTTATCCCTTCGAACAGGTCAGTACCATATCTTAAGGGTGCGTTTGGTTTGCGGGTTATCTGAGGGAGGATAACCCGTTTTTATGTTTTGGTGTTTGGTTGGTGGGTTAAGGGTTGGGAGGGTTTGTATGATGTGATTGTATTGAAATTTGAAAAAGTGAGTAGTTATTATGATATGATTGTGTTGAAATTTGAAAAAGTGGGTAGTTGTTGTGATCAATGTTGTAGAAGTCGGCAGTCGTTACTCGGTCGGCAGGGTCACTGACTAAGGATTAATCGACAGTCGGGAGAGTAATCGGATTTAGTCGGGCATTAGTCGGTTTTGAATTTTTTTAATTATTTTTAATATATAAATCAAATTTTAATATATATACTATTATTTATCTTCATAATTTTAACAAATTTAATATTTTCAAGAGCTTAAGAAATTACATCAAGAGAAGGAAAAATGAAGGAAGTTAAGATCAAACATTCAAAATATTTGGTACATAACACTAGCAAATGTTCAAAAGCACATACAACATGTCCAAAAAAATACAAGTAGGAAATGTTCAAAAGCACATACAACATGTCCAAAAAAATTCTACAAGTAGGAAATGCTCAAAAGCACATACAACATGTCCAAAAAAATACTACAACATGTCAATCGAATCAATCCTCAATGTCATTATCCAAGTCCATCTCTTCTTCTTCTTCGTCATCGTCATCATCATCTTCTTCTTCTTCTACTTCTTCTATATCATCAAGATATAACTCCTCGTTCTCATTCATCGGTGTAGCATTGGAGCTCGAAGATGAAGCTCCCTTGCTACGGTCAACTCGCTGGCTCCTTCTCGGTTCCAAATTCTCGTCAGCACAACTAGCATGTGCTACAACACTCCATGTCAATCCGGAACCTGGAAAAACCTCCTCATCATGAGCATCGGCACCTCTAGTCCATTCAGCCATGTATGCACGATAACGAGATGAGAGAGGATCTTTTTCTTTTTCAACTCGTCGTTCCCGCAAGTTCGAATTGAAACGAACATACACAGGATCATTCAGCTTCTTCGTCTCCAATCTGTTCCTCTTCTTGGTATGGATCTGAACATCAAAATTCAAATTTTAAATTTATATCAATTACCACGTTATACTTTACTATTAGTAACCAAATTTGGTCGATGGAATGGAGTCATTACCGAGTCAAAGGTACTCCAGTTACGCTCACATCCGGAGGATGAAGACGTCAAGCTCAAGATCTTGATGGCCATGGCTTTCAAATGAGGCGTGTCATCTCCATGATTATGCCACCAGTTAGCTATTTAAATAGAGAATTCATCAATATAAATATAATATAATATTGCCAAAGAGAGAATTGTCCAGCATGAAATACCTGGGTCATAATTGTTGTCATTTGTCATCCTCTGTCTCACAGCTAAAGGCTTGCCAAAATCACCGCGATCAAGTCTGTATGCTGGAAGCTCGTCCCTGGTAATTGCATCTTGTACATCCAAATCTGGATAAATTCTTTCCATGCACTCCTTAAACCCTCTCCTCACCACAACATCCGGATCACCACGAGACTCGGTGTAGAAGAAAAATGGGTTCAAGTAATAAGCCGCTAGATGCAATGGAGTATCGAGCCTCCCTTTGGTCTTGGAGGTAACAACATCCACAAAAAATTTGTAAGATGACTCCACGCCATTGAATGATGCAACTATCTCTCGTTTGGCCTCTTCAAGCCCTCCGTACACAAAACCCATAGATGGACGTCGATCTACGTCAACAACACGCAATAAATGAACCAATGGAGTGAAAACACGGACGGCGTGTGCAATGTGATTCCAAAATGTAAGGCTGAAAACAATAGAACTCGCTGCTTCTCCCTTCTTGGCCTTGTACCATTTGCAATTTCTCCACTCTTCTGAGGAAAACATCAATCTAAGCTTGTCTTTCTTCTCATTCAGGCTCTCAAGAGTAAGAAAAGTGGTTGCAAATTTTGTTTGACCAGGCCTTGCAATGTCTCTCTTGTTGGTGAACTTACGCATCAAGCTTAGAGTTTTGGTGTGAGAGTATATAAACACCGTAAGCTTCTTTGCCTTTGTGATTGCACTCCTCACCTTCGTCTCTTTGCTTATCTCCTCCAAAGCAAGATCAAGGGAGTGCGCGGCGCATGGAGTCCACCAAATCCGTGGATATTTGGTGAGCAACAATCTTCCCGCTGCTACATTGGCAGATGCATTATCCGCCAAAATCTGAACCACATTATCTATACCCACTTCATTAAGACACTCATCCACCAGCTTGAAGATGTAATCCACAGTGTGTGCCTCATTTGCGGCATCTATGGACTTCAAAAATGAAGTCCCCAAGGTGCAATTAACACAAAAATTGATGATGCTTCTTCCGCGCATGTCCGTCCACACATCGGTCATCAAAGAGCATCCTGTCGACTTCCACGTATCACGATGACATTGCAAGTCATCGTGCATTTTCTTCACCGCATCCTTCAGAAGTGGACCACTAAGCTCATACCTTGTGGGAGTCTTTAGTCCAGGCCCATACTTCCCAATCGCCGCCACCATCTGCATGAAGGGCTTCGTCGTCAGTGCATTAAAAGGAATCGCTGATGTATATGCCCAGTTGGCTATATACGAGGTGACCCTATCACGATGCTCTTTGGAGAATGCATCTTTTATGGTCATCTGACGCGATGCAACTTCCAATGCGACATTCTGCTCCAACGAGTCGGATGCTCGTGATCTCTTTGCCGAACCTGCATCTCCAGTGATATCAACATCCTCTCTCAGCTCTTGAACATCAACGGCTTTCTGGCTCTTCTTCCTTGCAACGTCATCAAGATATGCGATCATCTTCTTCTTCGTATCTTCGTCCACCTTTGGACATGCAGCCACGTTGCCTCTACGGTGTGCTAGATGTTGCTTGAACCTGTACACACCTCCCTTGACAACCTTCTTGCACAATCTGCAAGTAACTGTATTCGGATCTGTACGGTTCGAAAGATAGCCATATTGCCATGCAGGATCAGTTGATCCCGGTGGCACGTAAAAAGACGAGTTGCTACCAGAAGCGACGTTCGCGGGAGGTGTATCCATCTACATAGTCACAAACTCACAAATTACTAATCATCAAACACAAAGCTAACCAAAATTAGAAGAGAAAATATATCCTAATTCCTAACAATAAAATCTAAGATCATCTTAAGCAAAACTAAGCAATAACATGTTATTAACATCTAAGATCAACCTAAGAATTTTTTTTTTGAAGAAAACCTTGACATAAAAACATCTAAGTACAAAAATAACATTGATCTTATTTGCTAACAATAACATTGACAATGTGACATAAAAACATCTAAGTACAACATTTGAATGTTATTTGCTAACAATAACATTAACCTAAGCAAAAACAAAAAAATTTGAATGTTATTTGCTAACAATAACATTAACATATTATTATTTGCTAACAATAACATTAACATATTATTATTTGCTAACATTAAAATTTGAATGTTATTTAACATCTAACATCTAACATCAACCTAACATTTTATTTGCTAACAATAGCATTAACATATTAACCTCTAAGTTCAACATCATTAACCTAAGTAAATCAAAGCTATAAGCCTATAACATCTAACATTGTTGTTTGCTAAATTAAAGCTAATTAAATCAAAGCCTATAAGCCTCTAAGTTCAAAATCATTAACCTAAGCAAATCAAAGCTAACAATAACATCAAGTTATCAACCTAAATAAAAGAGGGAAAAAAGGCAAAATAAAACCCTAACCGTTAACGGCGAGAACGAGGGGGCAGCACTGGAGGGCCGGAGGCGGCGAGATGGCGAGGCTGGGAGGGGCGAGGCACTGCGGGCGGCGCCGGCGAGGCGGCGAGGCAGCGAGGCAGGGGATTCTGGGAATCGCGCGCACAGGAGGCACTGCGGGTGGGGGGTCGACAAAAGAACCCTTCGCGTGAAGGGTTACTGTTAGACAGTAACCCTTATATTTCAAAGCTCGGATCCCTGGTCGGATCTTCCATGTAGAAATCGGCCACCTAAGCGACCGACTAACCCGACTAAACGCCCGACTAATCGGGGCCAACCGACTACAACCCGATTATCTATATTCGAATCGGCCACCCCCCCGAGTCGTATAGTCGGGCCGACTAGTCGGCCTAGTCGGCCGACTTTTGCAACAGTGGTTGTGATGTGATTGTATTGAAGTTTGGACTAATTAATAGAAGTTGAATATTTTATGATTTTTAGATGATATGATGGTATAATATAATTTTTTTGGTGGAGAGAGAGAGAGTGGACCCACTAGTGGGTTAGATATATGGGTTTTGGGGGGTAACCCACCCAAAGCGGGGGTTAACCCCCAACCAAACGACCCCTAAGGGAAGGAGGTCTTCCTTGAGGTTTTCCAAAAATGGAACATGTCCAAGATGTACCACTAATGTGACGGTCCCAATACCCTTTTCTCTTTGCTTCTGAACATCTTCAGAACTAAGATCTAAGAGGTATCCATAAGATCTTTCATCTCAAGGTATGGAACAACCAGATTATAAAATACTTATTATCATCCTTATATCATTCCAAATGATTATGATATTATCTACATTTAGCACGATGAACACAATGGCACTCCCACTACGCTTCACATGGTTCATCAAGATTTTATATGAAATCATAACCTTTATAATTTCATTAAATCTGATGTTCTGACTACTAGAAGCTTATTTGAGTCCATCGATGGAGTTCTCTTTAGCTTGCACACCTTGCCTTCCTCAACTATGAAGCCTTGGGATTACTTCATATGAATATCATTGGTGAGGAATTAATAGAGGAATGCAATCTTGACTTCCATCTTGTAGATGTCATAGTCAAGTTGTGTAGCTATAGTTAGCAATATTCGCTTTGAAGCAATCTTGACTTCCATCTCGTATGATCGGTTTTAGCTTGATACTGAAGAACAAATCTCATCGCAAGCAATGTCTTCTCTTCATTTGTAGCTCACGGCTACGAGTCGTGCTTTGAAGGTCTCTACCTTCTCATCAGGTTTTATTTTGAAGACCCATTTACACCCACTGGGTCTTACCCTTATAGGTGGATCCTCGGGGATCCATATACAACACTTGTATATGAAGTCTACTTTAGACTTTATTGCTAATATTCATCTCTCCATGCCATGGTCTTCAGAAGCTTCATCATATGAAGTCAGATCATTGTCAGACTTAACCGACACATGGAACTCACACTCTTTAGGTGATCTAACAACCCTCAAACTGATTTGAAGAGGTGCGAGTGTTTCATCTTTAATTGTTTTTTTTTTAATTTTCGATTTCAGGTGCATCATTATCTTCTCAAGATTTGATGAGTTTCTTCACTTCATTTCCATCTTGGTTTTCAAGAAAGTCATCCTCTAAGAACCATATCCCTAGAGATGAAATCTTTTAAGAATATCAAGGTCATAAAGTATGTTTCCAATACCATCCTTTATATTCCTAATGAAGTAGCACTCTCAAGTGCAGTTTTCTTGCATCCATGTTATAGCATGAGCCAAGTAATCCTTAAATCCTCTAGTGTCTGACACTAAGCTTGGTTCCAAACCATAGCTCACAAGGACTTTTCGGTGCATGTAATCTTTTTAAGGATATATATTGCAGTCTCTACTACATATATACCTGGAAACTAAGAGGTAATTATGCTAAGATTCATCATTGATCAAATCATGTCATACATGATCTAGTTGCATCTCCCTACAACTCCATTCGGCTGAGGTATATAAGGAGGAGTGAGATAGGAACGATATTCCTTTCTCTATAAGGTATTCCTTGAATTTATCTAATAGGTACTTGCTACCTTGGTTAGTTCAAATTCATTTCATCTTCCTTCTAATTTTGATTCTCAACCAAAATTGTGAAATCTTTGAACATTTCAAAGGTTTCTAATGTGAAAGGAAGAAGTCTCATATCACAAAAATCATTAATAGATCACATATCATTTAATTTTATTATGATATAGATGATCCACATACATCAATATGTATGAGAACTTGAATACTTATACATCTTACATAATTCCCAGAGAAGGGTATATTAGATATTTTACTTTGAGCTCTTTTCATAATTATGTAAGTTTTGAACCTTCAGACAATCTAAAGTTCAATATCTAACTAATCTATTGATCTTATCAATAGACATATGTCCAAGGTTTGATGCTAGATCATTGTCAAATGATCTTTATCCTCCTTTTGATCCTTTAAAGTTTAATTTTTCAGTATTTAGAAATGTTAATGAACCATTCATTAATTTCCTAATTCAGTATAGAGTCATCTAGATGCTAGATTACTATCTGAAATATATCCAACATAATTCTTTATGATAAGTCTATTCCAGAATGCATGTTTATTCCCAACATTTAGAAATAAACAATGAATATATTCTAATATCTAGGTCATAGTGACATTCTCTAAGACTAATGGCTCTCCCACTGAAAACATTTATATCTATCCAATGGAGATTGTTGCAACAATTACATCAACTTCCATGTGGATGATTATTAAACCTTAAATCAAAATTTCTAGTCTTCTAAAACTTATGCAACCAATTGCAAGTGTTATTAGAAGGATGATGTATTAGACTTTGATCTTATCTAATAAGCAAGTCAATTTCAGTGATTATATGTAGATGCATAATATGCGATGTACTATTCGAATCCTTTTCTAAGGATACTAGATAGCCTAGATAATCATACCATCAATACATTAGCTTGTTGCAGTATTGACATTCATCCAACACTTTGGATGTCATACAACAACAACAACAAAGCCTTTTCCCACAATTAAGTAGGGTCGGCTACATGGATTCTTCGCCTCCATTCAGATCTATCTTGGCTCAATCTCGGGCTTACAACAACAACAACAACAACAACAAAGCCTTTTCCCACAATTAAGTAGGGTCGGCTACATGGATTCTTCGCCTCCATTCAGATCTATCTTGGGTCAATCTCGGACTTATATCCAAAAAACTAAGATCCCTTCATATAGTCTCTTTCCAACACTTCTTGGGCCGTCCTCGCCCTCTCTTAGCCGGCTCAACATCCCAACACTCGTATCTCCTAATCGGTGCATCAGTTGACCTTCTTTGCAAATGACCAAACCATCTTAAGCGGTTTTCTCGCATCTTATCCTCGATCGGAGCTACACCAACTTTCTTTCTGATTGCATCATTCCGAATCCGATCTTTACGTGTATGTCCACACATTCATCAGTATTTTCATTTCTGCTATAACCATTCTCTGCACATGTCTATGGTTCACAGGCGAACATTCAGAACCATAAAGCATAGCATGTCTCACGGCTGCTTTGTAAAACTTTCCTTTAATTTTTAAAGGATTTTTCTTATCACAGAGAACATCGGACGCTCCTCTCCACTTTAGCCAGCCTGCATTTATTTTATTAGTAACATCTCCGTCAATTTCCCCATCATGTTGCAAAATAGATCCAAGATATCTAAAAGAATCTCTCTTCTGAATGTTATCGTCACCAATCTTCACCTCGAAGCCTTCACCATTGCTTCCATCAATGGTGCATTCCATATATTCCGTCTTAGCCTTACTTATACGAAAACCTTTAGTCTCCATTGCATGTCTCCAAACCTCAAGCTTCTCATTTACTCCATCTCTAGTCTCGTCAATCAACACAATATCATCAGCAAATAACATACACCAAGGTAACTCATCCTGAATGTGACTTGTCAACTCGTCCATAATCAAAGTAAAAAGAAATGGACTCAAAGCTGAACCTTGATGTAAACCAATGTTGATATCAAAATAGTCAGTCTTCCCCATCGGGGTCCTTACACAAGATAAAGCCTATCATACATATCCTTTATGAGATTAATGTATAAGACATGTACTTGTCTCTTCTCCAAAACTCTCCACAGTATCTCTCGTGGGACGGAATCATAAGCCTTCTCCAAATCAATAAAGATTATATGGAGATTTTTCCTTTTAGCTCTATAAATCTCCATTGTTCTCCTCAGCAAATGGATGGCTTCAATAGTTGAGCGACCTGGCATGGATCCGAATTGGTTTTCTTTTACTTGGGAAACATGCCTCAACCTTCTTTCGATCACACGTTCCCAAATTTTCATAGTGTGACTCATCAGCTTGATACCTCTGTAATTTGAACAATTTTGAATGTCTCCTTTGTTCTTATAAAGAGGCACCACGATACTCCTCCAATCTTCAGGCATTTTCTTGCTTCGCCAAATAACATTGAATAGATTCGTAAGCCAAGTCAAATCTCGCTCACCTAAAACTTTCCATACTTCTACAGGGATGTCATCCGGTCCAACACCTTTCCCAGGTCTCATAACCTTCAAAGCCTCCTCTACTTCTTTTCTTTGTATTCGTCTATAGCATGCACGATTCAAGTAACTTTCACTACTAGCTAGATCACCCAAAGTGATCTCTCTATTTCCTTCTCCAATGAAAACTTTATGGAAGTACTGCTCCCATCTAGTCTCTATATCCTTCTGAGTAACAAGCACGTGACCTTCCTCGTCCTTAATGCATCTCACTTGAGAAAGGTCTTTGGTCTTTCTTTCTCTTGCTTTGACCAACCTGAATATATCCTTCTGGCCCTCCTTAGCGTCGAGATTTTTATACAAAACTTCATAAGCTTTTGACTTAGCTTCGCTTACCGCCTTCTTTGCTTCCTTCTTCGCTATTTTATAGTCTGTGACAGTCAACTCTTTGACTTTCATTCTCTCTTGGTCATACCCATGCTTCCACCGCGCTTCCTTCATCTATAAACAACCATTGCTTAAGACAAAGGATTTATTATGAAGCTTCATGAAAGACTAGAATTTCGATAATAGAATGATGACATTCATCATATCTACATCCATCTTAACTCTTAAAGACTTTGTTTCAAGCAGGTACTCAAATATTTTGAGTACATCATTTCTTATCGAGCCACCATTCTACATAATTCAGTGAACCATGTCATTCATGATTAAATATCGAGAGAACATATGTATGCCAAAACATCTTCTTATGTTTTATAAGGATCTTCGATGATTACGATCATCATCAACATGATACTTTTAAAAGCACATTCGATGAGAGAATAAGACTATAGAGACATACATATCCAATGTTGTTGTCCTATTAATTGTATTTCCTCATTATTATGAGGAAACTTGCACATTACAACCACATACATTATGTGTCCAACTGCAAGTACAATATCTTGATCATGGATCCAATCCATGATATTTTACTGGTTATTATTGAGTATAGTTTTGAGTGGGTTTAATGTAGGTCATCTGAAATAAGAAATATTTGCATAAATACATATTTTACTTTGATTACGGATTTTTATATCAAAGTTGTCTTGCCTTTTCAACTCTGAAAGTTCATTCCCTTAATCACTTTCAAAGCAAGAGATATACTTAATGTTATATCTCCAGTAAGATCAGGGATCTTCTTTTTACCTTTATTTCATCCAAATAATAGGAGAAGCTACAACTCAGATAAAAAGAAGCGGGAACTCATTCCGCCTTGTAAGTCCAACTTGCATTTCCTAATTCGGTCTTCAACACCCGAGCCCACCACCCCTAAAGTGTTGTTGACCCGTTGTTAATTGAATCAACTGTTAACATGAGTAGAGCTCGCTATGCACAATCCAATATTGCCCCAATAATATGCGGAACCAATATCGGCGCCACTACGCATACCACCTTACTCTTTCCAGAAGCAAAGAGCCCGATCCATGTGCGCTTGTATGCATGAGCTATCACTTCGGATAGGCATACAATCCATGGCGATGGAATCTTCACCTTGATGGGAGATCATGGATGTCATTTATATGATCCTCCATATCCCATTCAAATTTTAATTAATTATTATGAATCATATTCCCATAATTAATTCTTCCAAATGAATTACGCCTCTATTCACAATAGAGTGTTTCTTTTAATCGGTTCTAATTAATTTAATCATATTAAATCAATTATCAATCCAATGCAACCAACAAACAATTAGGGTTTGCTTGATATTACTATATAGTATTAGCTCTCACAAGTGCGTACTATTTTGTATTTTAATAATTAGAGTACAACTTGACTTACTCATATTATTCTTTCCTAAAAAATGATCCAGCTAGTACACCCGAGTTATGCTAGGAGGAGCATTTCCTTGACATGTAAGACGCTAATTAAGAAACCAAACCAGCATATCCAGACTAAATACCTTCACTATTTCGATTGAGAACACAAAATAATGCCAATGTACTTGCGATTTTATCGATCAATTTTGATGACCAGCATTATATTATATAGTAATCACTCAGAGATTTGGGCATCTTTAAAACAATTTCAAGGATCCTAAATTTCTAGTCATATCAAGCAAATATGTTCTTGGTTTTGCATGTAAATGTTGTTCTACAACTACTGTAGGATAAACTAGAGTTTTTCTCATGAAACATTAATTCAATGGTGATTGATGTTTAATCAGTTTTCACCATAAATATTAATCATCAATTAATCATTGCAAATTCCAAATTTCCTTGATTTACATTGAATGAAAAATACAATAAGTAAGAAGACTTGATGATCCAATCTTCATCCGACCCATCGCCACTAAATATAAAATATCTAGAGTTAACGAAGTTGAAATTGCGTGAAATAAATTTATGCGGTTTGCTGGTTTGATTCTGTATTTAATTATGGTGTTTATTTCATGTTTCATGATGAGAAAACAGTAAGCAAAAATTAATTTCTACAGATTCGTGAATACTTGCAAAAACACTTTTATTGCGAGGAACGATTCGAATATTTATTCATGCACTTTTGGTGCCAACACTTGGCTACTGTTTTGGGGACACATTTTGACATTCTAAATACATTTAATGGTCTAAAAAGTTCGTCCAAGAGCGTCAAAAAAAAAGTTCGTCCAACCAGTGCACGCACAATGACTTTTCATCTTAGCGAAAAATGATTCGAAACATGCATCTTATGCACGAACAACGAGTCCCCGCGCATCCGATATACAAAACCTTATTCATTTAGGTTTTGGATCACATCCAAGACCTTTGACCAATGCTCTCATACCATTTAAAGGCTAGGGTTTAAGCCTTAGCGCATCACGGAAGCGTGTAGGTCGCATCACATACGACCTAGGGAAACTAGTCATTCTAGTTGCATCGGGTAGCGAAATATAAAAAATTTTAAATAGATGAAATCACATGATTTGAGAACACTTTTCAAATCCTTTCATCAAGATCACAAAATGGTTCAAAGGAATGCCTCTTCAAGTGTGGTTGCGATCACTAATTTCTAAAGTAAGAGATTCTTCTGTTTCAAGTCCGATCCGACGAAGATCGAACTTACGGGTGCGTCGATGAGATACGTGCTTCCCGCAATCCATGTTGATGATCCAAGCTTGGAGTCTCCTGATTTCATCTCACGAAATTTGATGTCTTCTTCACGAGCGATGCACCAAAGAAGATGGAGATCCACGAATAGACGATTCAACAATACAACGACGACGCGATAGCTACGAGGTTCTCTAGGTAAACAAGTGGACGACCACAACTTGAGAAAGAGAGAGTGGACGACTATGAGAATGAGAGAGTTACTCTTGCAATTCATGTTATAGAATAAAAGGCTAGGGCTACCCTCCTTTTTATACTAAATTGGATGTCCATGGATTACAGTCCATGTGCACACAAATCCAATGGTTTAGATTGATTTGTGCTTTCAATCAATGGGCATGATTTTGTTGCATAAATTTGCAACAACAAATTGTTGTCTTTAAAATTAAAATATATTGAAAATCAATCAATATAATTCAATTTAATAACAAAGCAACAAACATGGAATACATTGGAAGGAAGGCAACCCACCTTCGATACATAGGGTGGACGACCACAAGTTGAGAGAGCTCAACTTGGCCGTCTGCCCTTGTATAGAAAGGGGTGTGCTTTCATTTCATAAAAGTTGAGAACTCATATCTCAACAAATATTCCACATGTGCAACAATATTTATTGCATAATTATTCACCAAAATAATTCTAAATTATTTTGTGATAATTGCAAACTTGTCATTGACAATTTGTGAATCATATTCACACATCCAAATAAAATTCAATTGCATTTACAATTAATTGTCCAATGTGAGTCCAATTCACATCAACATTTGATTCTTAAATACTAATTATAATTAATTCTCTCTAATATATTATAAATTACATTTATAATATATATGATTAATATGGATAGTAATATCCACATTATTCATATCCTTTTTTTTGAAGCCCATTATTCATATCCTTGATAATTAAATCATATTAATTATCTTGGATGTCTTCAAATAATATGAATCACATTCATATTATTCATAATCATTAAATCACATTTAATTATCGATTTTCCTCTATGCTTGGATACATTATCAACAATGAAATTATTCTTGAATTCTTTCAAGAATAATGTTATTTTTCCGCGGATACTTGGAGATAAAGACATGGCAATTATAGGTTCCATGTATAGTGACTTTGATATTGAGATCATATCTCAAATCCAGATCAAGGGGGCCTCTCAAAGATGTTTGATTAAATCAAAGCCGTAAATCTAATCTTCTCATTGTATTTTAATCGTAGTCAGATCAATGACCAACATTTGGACTAAGATAAGATTACTTCTCTTTTAAGAGGAGTAACTAAAATTCAAACCCGTTTCATCACTCCCTCGGAATGGAAACGTCACGGTTATACAATCATTTACGATCATATTACCCTCGAATATTCCTAATACCCGTACATCCTGCATACTGGAAGACCCAGAATAAACCTGAAGTTTTAGATTTATTTAGACTGTCTTCTTCAGGGTTTTATCATTAAATTTTTCATCTGATCATTGGGAGTTGGTATCGATCATATACTTTTCAAAAACATATATCAAACCTACAAATTCAATCAAGCTTCCAAAGCAAGACGACCATGCACGGAATTTGATCTCAATATCTCATGAGTGAGCTCATGTCTTCCGATTCAGTAATGAACCTTTATGATCCGTTTGAGAGATCGTATTACTCATATCCCTTGTATATACACCAGCTCGTCGATGTATAGACCTTGACTATGCCATCAACCTATCGATCTGCCAAATGTACAACTCTTAGCTTGATGCGCAAGTTCACCAACAAGAAGCATGCCCTCAAATTTCAACAAAATTCGGTCGAATTTTTTTTGAATATCGATATCCTGTCGAAATTGAAATTCGACCGAAATGACCGAAATATGGGGGCCCTAGTACAAAAAAATGACCGAAATTTCGGTCGAATTTCAAACAAAATTAGACCGAAATTCTGTTTCGGTCCATCACCGAAATGGTGATCGAAATCGACATTTAGGGCATTGACAAGATGGACATTGCAATGCCCGAATAAACAAGATTTACAATCACTTTTCTCACTCTTGGGAGCCTTAATGAGAAAAAGACAAGCTGAAGTTGATGTTTTCCTCAGAAGAGTGGAGGAACTGCAAATGGTATAAAACCAAGAAGGGAGAATCAATGAGTTCTATAGTCTTCAACCGTATATTTTGAAACCACACCCCACATTCTATTCGAGTTTTCACACATTTGGTTCATTTATTGCATATGATTGATGCAGATTGATGCCCATCCATGGTATGGAATCGTTTTACAAATTTTTTTATGTATCCTGTTACATTCCAAACCAAACGTAGGCTCGATACTCCATTGCATCTAGCATGTTATTATTTGAACCCATTCTTTCTTCTACACATAGTCTCGTGGTGATTCGGATATTGTGGTTAGGAGAGGTTACAAGGACTGCATGGAACGATTTTATTCAGATTTGGATATACAAGATGCAATCACTAGGGACAAGCTTCCGGCATACAGACTTGGTCGCAGAGATTTTGGCAAGCCATTAGTTGTGAGACAAAGGTTGACAAATAATGACAATTGCGATCCATGTATATCAGTCATTGTTTTTAATTCATGTCACTCAAATCATCATTTATTTTATTAATTCATGTCATTCGGAGATTTTGTTTGGTCGCATGACCAAGAGTGTCAGACAATGGAGCGAGCGGAGCAAGAGGAGAAGGGAGAGGAGTGGTCTGAGAGGAGAAGTGAGGGGAGCGGTCGTTGGGCCACGGGAGGAGTGGTAGGAGGCTGGACTAACGTGAAGGGGCGCAACTGACGCCCTAGCCAACTTACAAGTGGTGCAATAGGGTATAAAGAACTGGATGCTCGTTTCTGTGGAAGGTATTTGAGGTGGGTGGGGTGGGGCTACCGTGCGACAAGCTGTCGGGACTTGGTGAAATGCTTTGCACGCAGAAGGAACGACCATCGTAGCTTTCGTTGTAATCGAGTCCAGGATCACGATGACCTCATGGTGGGGAAGGAAGCTTCTACTGCTGGGGGTAAGGATGCAAACGAACGAATATGAATGCGAATTCAGGTCATACCATAACCATATTCATATTATTTTACGAATACAAATACGAAGGTTATACGAATGTAAAAAAAACAAGATCCATATCCTCAAAATACGAATACGAATACAAATACGAATATTTTACGAACGAATCCGAATATCCAAACGAATGTTAACTTTTAACATAAGTATTAAATTATAAATAAAAATATACTTTGGTAACCACTCCCATATAACTTGCATTTTTTGACTTGGATCTGAAATTGAGCTTAATATGATAAGCCGATATAATAACAAATATTGTAATTTGCTTTCAATAAGAATAACATAAAAAATGCTTAACATAAGAATATAAATATGAAATTTACTTCCACATAACTTTCAAGTTGTTTAACCACATTTCAATTTGCTTTCTAAAAAGATTTCTTTTTAACAATAACATTCCAATATGGTTGCGGCTGCGAGGTTAACATTAACATTTCGTGTTACATTTCTAACAATAACATTCCATTCATAAGAAACATTCCACATTCCAATATCCATTCTATAAAAATATTAGATTTGATTTCTTAGAATTAACATTACAAGATTAGGGATTTAAGATGATATACCAAATCAGATGCAACTGCAACTGGGTGGGAGGTTGCGGCTACGGCAGAGGGAGGTTGCGGTTGCGGCTTCTCTAACACAACAACAAAGAGATCAAGCACCATCAGAGGGAGGTTGAACGACGGTGTGGGGAAGGCTGAGGGTGGTGGCCCGACGGTTGAGGCAGAGGGTAGGGGGCGGAGGGCAACTGGGTGGGGGAGGTGGGTGAGGGAGTTATGGGAGGCAGAGGGCTGCGGTGATGACGGGGGAGGCGGTGGGCACCTGGGTAGGGGAGTCGGAGGGTGACAGGGGGCACAGGGGGAGGCGGGGGAGGCAGAGGGTAGTGGGGGAGGCGGATGGAAGCAAGGGGGCAATAAGGGGAGGTGGGGGAGGCGGAGGGCAGTGGGGGAGTCGGGGGAGACGGAGGGCAGCAAGGGGGCGGCAGGGGGAGACAGAGGAGACGGATGGTAGTGGCCTGATGCGAAGGTCAAGGGGAGGTGCACAACAACTAGGCGGGGGAGGCGGAGGTCTACAGGGAGGCGAAGGGAGGTTGGGGATGAAGAGGATGGGCGCCGACAGGGGTGGCAGGGGAGGAAGAGGGCGGCGCATAGTCGTGGGTGGCGAGGGAGAAGAGCGAACCTGGGGAGGGAGAGGAGTCGGCGGTGGAGAGAGGATTTCAGGAAATGCGGATTGAATTGGGGGCAATAAACCCTAATTTTGTTTTAAAATTTTAAATATTGAATACAAATATTCGTATTCGTAATCGGATTCGTTTTTTTCGTATTCGTATTCGTTAACTCAAGATTCGTATTCGCAAAAAAATCATTTATAATATTCGTATTCGCCTGTTTTAAGAAAATAAGAACCATATCCTCTTAAAAACGAATACAAATACGAACGAATACGAATATAACCGCATCCGTTTGCATCCCTAGCTAGGGGTGTTGTGAGAATGGCGACGACAATCGGGCGCTGAGTTGGGGTTTGTAGGAGCAAGGGAAGGTGCTTGGCGGATGCGATGGAAGACCTCGGGCCGACAGTGGCAAGCGATTTTAGCAGAGATGTCCTCAAGATTGAGGATGGTCTTGTTTGCGTACGTGATCTGACCGATCCCATGTACAACATCTGGTGGTGTTCTCCCGTTGTGCGGCGGGTCAGGTCCACTGGCGAGCTCCCTTGCCGCGGGATGGTGCGATGGAGGTTCTGAGGTTTGACAAGCAACTCGAGATCAATGCGCTCCCTTTGATTGGAAGACAGCTGGAGGAGGTATGTGCGTTACTGGAGCCGGTCATAGGTTCAAGGCCATCGTCTCTGATGGGCTCCACCATGGCCAGCTGGTGGCGGTGGAAGCGACTTTGTCTCGCCCTCTGCCGTTATGGCATGATACAAGCTTCATGGGATGCCCTTTGTGTCTGGAGGTTCGAGACGTCAGGTCGGCTAGTGGTGAGTGGTCGGGGGCGTTAGAGATGTACATGGTGTATCAGTGAAGCTAGAGCCGGATGAGGAAAGAAGACTTTTTGGTTCTTTTGAATTGCAGGAGCTTTTTTCAACAAGGATGGTGTGGCCTTTAGGAATTTTGGGGGGAACTTTCCCCAAGGTGCCGTGGTGGGAGCAACGAGGTGGGGACCGATCTTTTGCGGAGGTGGTTTCCGGACAGATATTCGGGTTGGATCCGACGGTATTTTCCTCTAATACAGATCCATGTGTCAAAGGCGTTGCGGTCATGGGTGCGGGTCAGGTGGGTGGAGCTCTAGTAGACCCCTTTTCTTTCTGTGGATGCAGACCCGATGGGGAACTTAGGAGCTCTGTTGAGTCGGGCTGGAGTTTTCCAGGCGGAATGGGTTGTAGATTTTGAGATCGCTTGAATGTTTTAGTGGGTGGATTCAGGCTGAACCTTGCTCGGATCTCTCGACAAACCTGGATTGGTGTAGCGTGCCGGGTCAAGTGAATGCGGTGGATCCGCTCATGTAATCGGGGGTGGTTTCATGGGTTTTGAGCTTGGAGGGGGCATTTCACCAGAAGGCGGGGGCTCGCTTGGTCTCGTGCTCGTTGGGAGTCCCTACCCTCCGGGAGGTTGTGAGGGATGTGACGTCAACAAGGGTGCTGTGTTCTGTGGTGATGTCGACACATTGACCGGAAGATGTCGGGTCGGATGGCCTGAGTTTCTCGAAATGCCATCTAGAAGGGGGCAGAGGCATGGAGGGAGGTTTGGGTGGCGATATTCCTGCTGGGGGCTGCGAGAGTAGAGGAGGGGGTGTCGATTTGAGATCTACAGGAGCTTGGGGATGCTCAGGGTTGTTTTTGATCGAGTCTTTGGGAAGTCGTGCGCTGTGCTCGAAGAGGGGGCTATCGATGTCGGGAAGGAGATGGAAGAGGCCCAGGCGGCCGAGGGCACGATGCTGGCAGGCGGCTCGTTTGAGGCTAGGGCGAGACAGGGGGAAGAGGAAGGGAGTAGGGGAGGTCTTGAGAGGGAGATGCTCAATTGTCTTGGGCTCGTGCCGTCGATGGTGGGGTTCTCCATGGTTAGCTAATGAATTTGATCACTTGGAACGTCAAAGGGTTGGGGTGGCCTGAGAAGTGGAGGGCAGTACATTAATTAGCTTTGGATCACAGGACATACTTGCTTATGTTGCAAGAAACCAAGATTTCACATGGCGGCGATGGGGCATGGAGAGATGTAGGGGGCAACAAACTGGAAGAATGCATAATGGTTGCATCTGATGGGGCCTCGGGTGGTATTATGACATGGTGGGATGCTAGGAAGTTCGAACTGGTGGGGATGGAGATGCAGGGAAGATACTCTCTCAAGATATTGTTGCGGCAGAAGGCGGATGGTTTCAGATTCTTGACAACCAATGTATTTGTGTCTTGCAATGGAATCAACATGAGCTTTTTGGCGGAGGAACTGCTCTTGGCGAGGGTGATGGCGCATGGCATGCTTTGGGTCATTGTTGGTGACTTAAACATGATGTTCTCGGATGATCAGCCTAATGGCATGTGGGGAGAAATAATGGCTCTGTGGATTTCTTAGCCATGATGGAGGAGCTTGGTCTTCAGGTGGTCAACGTGGTTGGCTGTCGGTACACTTGGCGGAACGTGAGGTCACAATCTCATATTGATAGATTCTTGATGCTTACGGAGGCGCTTATGGCCTTCCCCTTTGCTGGGGCATGGGCTTTGCCTCGGGCTCACTCAAACGATACACCTTTGCTGTGGAATTCAGGGGAGGAGGTGCGTCCCTGGTCATTCTTTCGTTTTGACTGGGCATGGCTTTTAGAGGACGGTTTTCGTGAGTCCGTTGCGGCTTTCTGGGATGAGTGCATGCCTGGCGGATCGACGAATTGTCGGCTAGTGAGCAAGCTTCCCTCGCTCGGGATGCATTTGATGGAGTTCAATAGAGCCAAATGGGCTCAGCACTGGTGCAGGAGGATGAGGGCACATGATGAGGTTAGTAGGTTGGGCAAGTTGGAGGACAAGAGGGCTCTGACGATGAAGGAGGTGTCAGCGAGAGGCATCTATCTTGAGGATATACTTTGGAAGATAAAAAGGATGGAGTCACGTGGAAGCAGAGATCCGGGCAACGGTGGTTGAAGGAAGGGGATGCATATACGAGATTCTTCAATGACATGGCTAGTGGGAGAAGGCGAAAGGATCATATTCATGCCATTTCTGTTGATGGGGTTGTGGTGGAGGGAGACCGAGAGGTAGGAGGCGGCATTGAGGTCTCACTTTCAGGCTTTCGACATGCAGCACACTCGAGCGGGGTGGGGCTGGCGAGGGATTGGAGCCTTGCAGATCTCGGAGTCAGAGGCGATTGCTCTAGTGAGGGAGTTTACGGAGTTGTAAGTCAAGCATGCACTTTTTCAGCTCAATGCTGACGCCTGACGGGGCACCAGGTTCGGATGGTTTCTCGGTAAGCTTTTACAGGGAGTTCTGGGATGGTTTCAGTGAGGGAACATTGGGCTTCGAGAGATTGAATAAGGCGCTCATTTTCCTTCTTCCTAAGAAGGACACTTCGACCAGGGTGGAGGACTACAGACATATTACACTCACTATCTATCTCTCGATTTTGAAGATTCTGGCAAATTGGTTAAGGGAGGTCCTTCGTGGAATTGTCTTGCGTAAGCAGACGACTTTTGTACCAGGGAGAGCTATGACAAATAGGTTGGTGATGGCGTCCGAGATAGTGATGGTCTTGAAGAGATGCAAGGCAAAATGTGTGCTTTGGAAGCATGGCCTCAAATTTTAATGAAATTCCAACGAAATTTTCTGAAAGTTCTATTTCTTTAGGTCACCGAAATCAAAATGCTCCCTTATTTCTTTTTCCAAGATTTCAACGAAATATCAACGAATTGTCAACGAAATTTCATTGAAATTACATGTCATTTCGGCAAAACAACAAAAATAAGGGAATCTACCCGTCACTTTCATCGAAATTTGCATATATTAATGAATTTTCACTTATTTATTCGCCAATGTGTTGAGTTGTTAGATTGTTTTACATTGTTTTAAGAAGTTTCTTTAATTTGTTTCTATATTTTAGATCTAAATCCAAATCAAATAATTTAAACTCAAGATTTAAGAGTTAATTTAAATTTTGACTGAAGATCTTTTTATTTTTTCTTTTTCTTTATTTTGTTGTATATGTTTTAATTAGTAGTTATCATATATGTTACCTTTTCTTATTGAAGAGGAGTTCACATGCCACCATTCTCTTCATGTTCAAGAGGAGAAACTAGTGGCTTCTAATTATGGTTCCAAATATGGTTCTGGTTCTGAGCAACATACTACTTTTTAACCATTGAGCCGATTGGATGGAAATTTAATGTAACATAACATATTAATATCTTACTATTAGCAAAAAAATTATCTTTGTATCTCATTTATTGAGTTAAAGAATATTAGAAATCTTTATTTTTTTAAAATGAGTTTTAAGTATCTTTCCCAATTTCCGGCCATTTCACCGAAATTCCATCGAAATTCCATCGAGTTTCTCTTTCCATGCTTACCAAAACGAAATCGAAATCCGACATTTAAGGCCTTGTTTGGAAGGTGGATTTTTCCAAGGTGTATGGTTGCCTGGATTGGAGATTTTTATGGGATTAACTAGCGAAGAGGGGTTTCCAGGAGGTGTAGATTGCGTGGATTAAGCGATGTATTACGACTGCATCCAATGCTGTGCTTGTTAATGGAAGATCTGGGGGGGGTCTTTCAACCGCAGAGGAGAATTAGATAGGACTGCATGCTGGCACCACTTCTTTTTGTGCTGGCGACCGAGGCACTAGCAATGACGAGGACTGGTGCTCTGGATATCAGAGGGAGGAGATATCCATCCCGCTTTTGTAGTATGCTGATGACATGGTATTATTCGTAGGATCGAAGGTGGAGAAGCTTCAATGGGCGTCACACTTCATGGATATTTTTAGAGACATATCCAGGTTGTAGATTAATACAGAGAAATCAGTTATTGTTCCTTTTGGTCTCACGGAAGCGTTGCGGAATGCGACTACTGTCGTGAGGTGTCATGCTGCTATGCTGCCGCTTACTTACTTGGGGCTTCCTCTTGTGGTTGGGAGGCCGAAGTCTCAGGATTAGAGGGCGTTGCTTGAGAGGTTGGAGGGCAGGAAGACATGATGGAAGGCGTCAATGCTTTCAAAGGGGGGAGCTAGCTGGTACTTCTGAAGCTTGTCCTTTCGGCCCCAATCTTCTTTTGTAGCACTAGGTCTCTACTAATGGCGATACGCATTAAGATGGAAGACTTGATGAGAAGGTTTTTTTGTCTGACGTGCGTCAAGATAAGAAGGGTTTCCACTTGGTGGATTGATCTACGGTGACATCCTCAAAGAGGAAGGGCGTGTTGGGGGTGTTGTGGATGTCAGAGATGAACACGGATTTTATGGCGAAATAGGTGATTCATATCTGGGGAGATTCCGAGGACTTGGCATGCCGATTGATAAGGAAACTCTATGGTGTCAATTTGTCGTTGGAGACCGTCCTTGGGCGAGTTCTGTCCTCGTTGTAGAAGGAGATTACCAAGGTTCTCCCTTTTTTAACATCTAAGCTGAGACCGGTGGTCGGTTATGTCACGGGATTTCGTTTTTAGTTGGATGACTGGACGGGTGATGAGGTGGTGGGGGAGCATTTCCCTCATCTCTTGAGGATGATAATTGATAGCCAGGTGTTGGTGCAATAGGTGTGGGCTCATGGGGCTTGGTCCTCGATTTTCGTTTCGACATTATCAGATCAGAGGGTAGAGGATTTCATTGCATTATAGTCGGAATTGATACAGAGCAAGGGTCCGTCTTCATGTAGAGACCTTTATACCTGGGGTAATGTACAGTTTTCTGTGAGGAAAGCATACTATTTCTTGGTGGACGGCGATGAGGCACATGAAGAGGTTGGGGTAGATATGGGCATGACCTGGAGATTAAAGGTTAAGGTTTTCCTCTGGTTGTTCAGGCTTGGGAGGGTTTTCACTAAAAGCCAGCAGGGGCAACTACTGGGCGGGGAGGATGTTAATTGTGATAGATGTATGTCGGCGGCTTATGATGTGGACCATCTTTTCTTCTCTTGACCTCTCTCGGCGGAGGTGTGGAACATGGCTAACATCGCATGGCTTGCGTAGCTTGATTGCACCAATTTTTGGAGGGACATTAGGACTGTTTGTGGATTTGGCCATGAAGACAACTCATATCCCTTTGCGTTGATTTGGGCGATTTGGTGCGCCACGAACACGGTCATTTTTGGGGGGGCAATTGTTTTATATAGATAATATAATCGAGTATTGTAGGGCGCTTTGTATATCTTGGCTACTGTAATCTGACGTAACACTACCTTTTGATATTTATATAATATATACTCTGAGGTAGGTCCCATCCAGGGAGACCCCATTCCTAAAAAAATTAACCAATTCTCTATTTTAATAGGTAATTGGTAGTATAATCATGAGGATGACACACCTCATTTGAAAGCCATGGCCATCAAGATCTTCAGCTTGACGTCTTCATCCTCTGGACGCGAACGTAACTGGAGTACATTTGACGCTGTAATGACTCCACTCCACCCACCCAATTTGATTAGTAATAGTAAAAATTTAAAAAGGTAATTGATATAAATATATATTTTGATCTTTAGATCCATACCAAGAAGAGAAACATGTTGGAGATGAAGAGGCTGGATGATCTTGTGTACGTGCGTTTCAATTCCAACTTGTAGGAACGTCGAGTTGAGAAAGAGATCCATTTTCGTCGTGTGATCGTGCACACTTGGATGAATGGCTAAGAGATGTCAATGCTCATGATGAGGAGGTTTTTCCAGATTCCGGTTTGACCTGGGGTATAGCACATGCTAGTGGCGTCGAAAAGAATTTGGAACCGAGAAGGAGCCAACGAGGTGAACGTGGCAGGGGAACTTCATCTTCGAGCTCAAATGCTACGCCGATGAATGATGAGGAGTTACATCTCGAAGATATAGAAGAAGACGATGATGAAGATTATGAAGAAGAGCTTGAATTGGATGATGATATTGGGTATTAACTTGTCTTATTTGCTACTTGTATTGTTTTTTTTGGGCATGTTGTATTTGTTTTTGAATATTTGCTCGTGTTATGTACCAAACATTTTGTTCTTAACTTCATTTTTTCTTCTTTTTCTATAATAGCTTCTTTTTTTAAGCTCTTATAAATATGAAAATGGCTAAATATATGAATATATATATGAGAGTATATGTATTAAAAGTTGATTTGTATTTTTAAAATAATTAAAAAAATTCAAAACCGACTAATACCTGACTAAATCCGATTACTCCCCCGATTATCGGTTAATCCTTAGTCAGCGACCCTACCGATCGAGTATCGAGTGCCAACTTTTTGCAACCTTGAATTTTAAAATTATTTTAGCGACGTGGAAATCATGGCATTTACTATAAAAAAGGACTTGGTGAAGACAATCATCTTGCCATGGCGACAATCTCGAAGTTAAAGAATTGTCTACTTGGGATGGTGACAAAATAATGAGTCCTCAACTCTCTCAAAAGAGGTTGTGAGAACACTAGTCATGCGTTACATTCTGATGAATCACAGAGCATTATAACCTCCTTAGGATGTACATCTTTACCGGGGCAACATGGCAAACTTCTTTTGTTTTGTGATTTTGCCTGCTTTTTTCCTCGTAGCTTCTTCTCTGGTGATTGACGAAGACCTTTTTTTATCATCGAAGCATTTTCCACCTATCACTACATGTGGAGGCCTGAGTAATGGTTGACAGCCATCAAAATCAAGTCGTAGATTTTTAGCACTGTTTTAACTACTTGGAAATCATGGCATTTCCTATAAATAAGAACACGGTCAACCAACGACCGACTCAGGAAGAAAGGCCACATGTATACCAATTGAAGGCCTTTCTCCGCAATAGGGGGCCGAGTTTTTCATTCTTCATCCACAATATACCGAGTCCTCTCTCTCTCTCTCTAAAAACGGAGTCCTCAACTCTTTCAAAAGAGGTTGTGAGAAGACTAGTAATGCGTTATATTCCAATGAATTGGAGACCATTACAACCTCTCCTTGGAATGCACATCTTTACCAGGGACCTGGTAAACTTGTGTTTTGTGATTGTGCATGCCCTTTTCCTCAGTCTCTTCTCTAGTGATCGACGGTGACCCCTTTGATTGTTGAAACATTTTTTTGCTAATCACTACATGTGGAGGATTTTTGACCATTGCACTATTAATCATTATCTATTTGATTATGGCTAAATTGCTGGTTAGTAGGCTGCGGGAGGTGCTCAGTAATGTTGTGACTTCGCTGCAGTTGACCTTTGTTCATAGAAGTTGGCCATGGTGGTTCTAACCTTTGAGATCATGTTGGATTGGAAAAAGAAACATGTTTTCGGGTTGCTGTAGAAATTGTACACTGTAATGCGTATAATAACATGGACCTTGGCTTTCTCCATCTTGTTGTAAAGCGGGGTTTTCCAGATCTTTAGATTGCTTGCTTGATGAAATGTTGTGTTATTACATCCTGTTTTTGCTCAATCAACATGCATCTGGAAGGAGGTTTCTGCTTAATGTAGAGGGGGATCGACCTATGACCAGTGTGTTTGTTGGCACTCTTGCTATATGTGCTTGTCAAGGTTGCTCTAGTGAACCTTACATGCCATCCATGGGGATTGTTTCAATGGATACTCTGTTCAGAAGGTTTCGAGCTTGGTATGTAGATATCATTCTTTTCTTCGTGGTAAGTGCGGTTTAGGAAGCTAGGAGGCTCTCTGCTTTGGCTTACATATTTTGAGGATATCTGGGTTGCTTATAAATAGGAAGAAGTTGGCTTCTGTGCCTTCCAACGTGTTTGATGAGATGGTCGTTGCATGTAATCTTGACTTGGTTACCCTAGATGTTCATTATCATATCTTGGTTTTCCTATATTTGAGGGAAACCAAAAATGCAAATTAAGGTTCTTCGTTGGAATATTGGAGAGGAAAGCTGGTTGTGTTTAAAATCATGTGCTTGTTGTTGGTATTGTCAGTCGTCCCGATGTTCTACCTATGGAGCATAAGATTACTGAGGATTCGTATTTGTTGTTGGTGTTGTCAGTCCAATGTTCTACATATGGAGCATAATATTACTGGGGATTTAACTTATGTTGGAAGGATAATTCAAGGTTCATTTGGACTCCCTTTGGTTAGGAGAGTAGGGGATGGATATTGATCGCTTGGATCAAGGTCCGACCTTTAATATAGAAAGGGTTAGGACTCTTGAAGACTAATGATATGAATGCTTGAAATGTGGGGTGATAGTGATATTCCTTTATGCATAAAGCTCAATGTTATGTATAATGTTATTGTTAAAGTATGCGTCAACACGTGGGTAATTGGATCTCTATATGGTCCAGTTACCACATTCTCTTATATTTAGTTCCACATCAGTTATTCGTAGGACTTGGAGATTCAGTGGAGGCTATATAAAAAGTCCCATACCCATTTTATCAGTTAAGAGAAAGTGAATATAAGAATCGGCCCTTAGTAGCATTTTCCCGTGGTTTCATCCGCTCCTCACTGAGTAGGGTTCCACATAAAATTCCGGTGTTCTTTCACTGTTCTTTATTCTTTATTTCCGATATGTTTCCGCATTATCATTTTCTACATGGCATCGGAGCGTATTTTTACATGGTATTAGCGTACATTTCTACATGGTACCAGAACGGGTCGATTCTCGAGGATTTACTTTATGTTCGCGATTTATTCACGATGCGGTTATTAGGGCAGATTTAATTTTGGTTGTTCCTTGAATACTTATTCTTTAAGATTTGTTCATTGATCTACTTAAAGTTTTAAAAGAGTTTTAGGTTTTTTGAAACCCTAAAATCTGCAAGACAACACTGCCGTGATTGAAATTTCTGAAGTTCGAGATCTGTCCATGTTTAATATCATTCAAGTTTGAGATGCAAGAAAGTTCTAGGGTTCAATTTCTGAACCCTAATTATACACATTCTTAATATTCTCAAAGGCATCATGAAATTTCCAGGTTGACGTTTGCATGCCCTCTTCTTCATGGGCTCAAATTCATTAGCAAGCGGTGCAAGATCTTCAGGCCTTACACGATTTGATTACGATGCTCTCTCAGATCTGGCTCAGAGCGTATCTTGTAGACATGAGGATGGGTTCACCTGTGGAACCTAGCTATTGCATATTCAAGGCATCGATTCGAACATGTTTTGAAGGAAATCTAGGGTTTCTCGAAATCGTATTTTTATGCGTCAACAAGTATCTGTAGGCGGTGCCACGTGACGATAATATGTGATATCCCTGAACGTGGTGACCTCTAACGAAGTCACCTGAAGTCCTCTCTCAGCAAAGGGTTCAATCAGAACCTACCTCATGTTTTGGAGACATGCTATTCATGATGGGAACCATACTTGAAGAAGACAACTTCGGGTCGTACCCTTTTCCAGGCGGTAGCAATCACGCCCATAAAGCCCCTCGAGTCCTGCAACAATTCTAGCGGCATAGATTTCATCGATCGGACCTCCTCCAGGCGATATCATGCCCCATAGATGATGCTCTAGCCTTTACTCGAATGTCTCTCCGACACTTGCATCCAGACCCTTTCGTGCGCAATACCAATCACGCAGAAGTGAGTGCCCTTTGGGGAACCCTAGTGATGTAGGTGCGGGGAGCATACAAAGGCCCCTCTTCAGCCTCCAAGAGTCGCAGGGCGATGGCTGCGACAAGATTCGAAGTCACAACTCCAGCCACATATCGAGGTGCCTCTGCCTCTATGATCACCATGCGATCTTTCACAGGCAGCGATGATCTCGTGAAGAACCCGTAGAGGCGGAAGAGATGGAAGAGGTTTCCCTCGATGGGAACCATAAGTAGCTACAACTTCCATTTTCAGGTAAGATCATTTCGACCCATTGGAAAATTTGTTTTTATTAAAAAAAGGCTGATAGGGAGAGGAGTATTCTAGGCCCAATTGTAGGCCACCCTTTTTTTAAAAGGGGGAGAGGTATATTTGGGCCCTATTTGGGTTATGTTTAAAAAAATACAAAAGAGATTTATTTTTGGAAAGGGCGAACCTATAAAAAAGAAGAAAAGCCGTACACAGATTTTTTTAAAGGGGAGACAACTATTAGAAAAAGGGAAATAGTCGAAGAAAAAAATATTTTTCTAAGATTGGTTTTCCCTGAATCCAGGTCATCTCCCAACTTGATCGATGTCATCTATTGTAACCAGTATGGGAGAATGAGGGAGTATTATGTAGAGTTCTACGGGTCATATTCTTCCCTTCATATTCTAGGTTAGATTTCAGACTCTACAGTTTAGATCCAGACTCTATATTTAGATTGTTTCAGAGTCTACAGTTTGATGCACACATGTATGCGATCATTATTTGAGAGGTCCCCAATCTTTGATTTGGACTCAGGATTTTCAGATGATCCATAAGGACTCCAGAGTAGAGATCCCATTCTCTGAGCATGGATAAGCCTTCACCCACCTCCAGAGCGAAAGAAAGCCGTTTTGAGATGCCATACTCTTTTGCAATGGTCATCATTTGCACTCATTTCTCGATTTGACCTTCTCGACTAGACCACCCGCTTTAGGGTCAAAAGTAGACTCTTTTTCTCTTATCAAGAAATTCCCGAATATATATATATTTATAAAATCTAGTCGATTCTTCTTCTTCTTCTATATTTCTTCTTTCCTATAGAGTTCGCACTCTAATTTTCCACAAGCGGTCAACAACCAATCACAACTCTCTATAATTCAATGGCGAGCAAGTCAATCCAGTAGAAAAATCAAATGAGAATTTTGTCTTGATCTTGGAGACGATCTTTCTTTCTCCCATGCTTTCCGTCGGTCAAAAACCAACCACAACTCTCTATAGTTCTTCAAAACTCGTACAAGAATGAGTCTCTTTCTGTCTGGAGGGAAGAATTTATGATGAATCAATAATGCCTCAACTGATAAATTCACTTATTTCACACAATTCTTCTGGTCATGCCTGGTAGTCTTTACTTATTATATTCCTATATGCAATGATAGATATGTAGTACTTGGGATTGACCGAATTCTCAAACTATGGAATCAACTCGGGTTTTCATGTGGTTTCATAGGGACTCTAGAGTAAATATCCCATTCTATGAGCATCTATGGGAGAGATCCAGTTCTCCGATGAGGAGATTTTCAAACTCCATTCTCCAACAACTGTAGACTCCGACGATGATGTTTCCATGGCCTTTTCCACTTTGTCCCTTCAGAGAGATGGAGCAATTGCGGGCCAGAGTTCTCTAGATAGAGGCTCATTCCAGTTTGAGTGACTTTGACAGACACAATACAGAACACACGTTTTCCGAGAGGATATCTAGTTCAGTTCACACTCCAGCCATTCAGTTCCTCCTCACTAGCACAACATGAGAAGCAACATCCTCAGCATGCAACCATCAGAGTTTGTGTTGAGTTGATATTGCCCGTAGTATTATGTATTGTGTGAGAGATTAATTTCTTTCTATTTGTCCAAGTTGAGCATTGCATGCTCCGGTTTGAGGGGAAGTGTTAGAATTTGCGTCAGCAAGTGAGTAATTAGATCCCTCCAGGGTCAAATTACCAATCCTTCGTATGTTTAGTCCCACATTGGTTATTCGTGGGAATTGGAGATTCAATAGGGGCTATATAAGAAGCCCCACATCCATTGTATCAGTTGAGAGGAAGTAAATAGAAGAATTGACCCTTACTAGTGTTTTTTCGTGGTTTCATCTCATTTCTCACGGAGTAGGGTTCCATGTAAAATCTCGAAAAATTTCCACTGTTCTTTATTCTTTATTTCTGATACGCTTTTGTATTATCATTTTCTATATGGTATCAAAGTGTATTTCTATATGGTATCAGAGCGTATTTCTTCATGGTATGAGAGCGGGTTCGATTCTCGAGGAATTACTTTATGTTCGTGATTTATTCGAAATGCGGTTATCATAGTAGATTCGATTTAAATTCGATTTTGGTTGTTCATTCCTGAATATTTATTCTTGAAGATTTGTTCATTGATCTGCTTAAAGTTTGAGAAGAGTTTTACGGTTTTTTGAAACCCTAAAATATGCAAGACAATGCTGTCGTGATAGAAGTTATGAAGTTCGAGATCCGTCCATGTTCAAGATCGTTCAAGTTTGAGATGCAAGAAAGTACTAGGATTCAGTTTCTGAAACCCTAATTGTACATGTTCTGAATATGTAAGGCAACAGGAAATTTCTAGGTCGACGTTTGTAGGCCCTCTTCTTCATGGGTTCAAATTCATTACGCAAACAGCACATGATCTTCAGGCCTTACGTGATCTGATTACGATGCTCTCCCATATCTAGATCAGAGCGCATCTTGTAGACATGAAGATGGGTTCACCCTTGGAACCCAACTATTGCATATTCAAGGCAGCGATTTGAACACATTTTGAAAAAAGGCTACGATTCCTCAAAACCCTATTTTTATGTGACATCAAGTATCTGTAGGTGGTGCCACGTGACGGTGATATGTGATATCCCCGAAGGTGGTGAACTCTGACGAAGTCGGCTGAAGTCCTCTCTCAGCAAAGGGTTCAATCAGAACCATACCTCTCTTGTTATGGAAAGATGTTGTCGTGATGGGAACCATACTTTGAGGAAGACAGCTCCAGGTCTTACCCTCCTCCAGGTGGCAACAATGAAGCGAACAAAGACTCTTGAGTCTAGCAACACTTCTAGCAGCCCAGATTTCCATCGATCGGACCTCCTCTAGGCAATATCATGCCTTGCAGACGATGCTCCGACCTCAATTGAAAGTCTCTCCGACACCTGCAACCAAACCCTTTCGTGCGCAATACCCATCACGCAGAAGTGAATTCCCTTTGGGGAACCCTAGTGATGCAGGTGCATGGAACATAGAACGGCTCCCTTTTCAGCCTCCAAGAGTAGCGGGGCGATGGTTGTGGCGAGATTCGAAGTCACAACTCCAATCACATATCGAGATGCCCCCGCCTCTCTGATCACTGCACGGTCTTTCGCAAGCAGCGATGATCTCACGAATAACCCATCGAGGCGGAAGAGGGTTCCCTCGATGGGAAACCTAAATAGCTACAACTTCCATTTTCGGGTGAGATGATTTCGACCCATTGGAAATTTTGTTTTTATTAAAAAAAGTTCGGCAGAGAAAGGAGTATTTTGGGCCCAATCGTCGGCCACCATTTTTTAAAGCGGGAGAGGTATATTTGGGCCCTATTTCGATCGTGTTTCAAAAATAACAAGAGATTTATTTGGAAAAAGGCAAGCGTACAAAAAAGAGAAGCTGGACGTGGATTTTTTTAAGAAGGGAGACGACTATTGAAAAAGGGAAATTGTCAAAGAAAAGTTTTCTTCTAAGATTGATTTCCTCCCATATTTAGGTCTTCTACCAACTTGGTCGACGCCATCCATTCTGACCAGTGTGGGAGAAAGGGGGAGTACGTTGTGAAATTCTATATGTCAGATTCTCCCTTTTAGATTCCAGGCTAGGTTTCAGGCTCTACAGTTCAGTTTCAGACTCTACAGTTCATATTCAGACTCTACATTCAGATTGTTTCAGAGTCTACAGTTTGATACACACATGTATGCGATCATTATTCAGGAGATCCCCAACCTTTGATTTGGACTTTAGGTTTTCATGTTATCCATAGGGACTCCAGTGTAGAGATCCCATTCTCTAAAGCTATTGTGGGCTTAGGATTTTCATGTGGTTTCATATGAACTCCAGAGTAGAGATCTCATTTCATGGCATTTCGCCTTAGCAATGAGCAGAAAGGCTTTGGTGGCCGACTGCATGTCGTGTTTGAGAAAAGGGAGTGGTTAGTGCGTTCACGGCTTCTCTTCGTATTTCCCCAATTAATGTACACTTGTAGGATGTTTTGGAAGGACTCTAGTTGGAAAGAGACCGTTTGGGAGAGAGGTACCAATTTAAGAGGAATGCCAAGGAACTGATGATTTTATAATGAAAAGTATGTGAAGAGCGAGGTATGTGGTTCCGGTAAAAAGGCATACATGGCACTCTCTACTCCGACGATTTTTGGTCTTGGAGATTTGGTCATAACTGTATGACTATGCATAGCCGTGGAGTTTAGTTACATGCGATGGTCTTTCTTTGGTTGTTAAGAAAGAGGACAAGTGGCACCGAAGGTGGATGGTAAGGATGTAAAGTGCCCTAGGTACTTGGATACTCCTATATATAATTATTGGAAGTTTCTCCTATATATATGGGTAAAATGTGTTTGCCTTGAAGGGGAAATAACTTGGCTTCCCCCATCTCTTTTTTAAACTTTTTTGTCGAGGCGAAGAAAAAAGGGGCAGTCAGACGCCCACCCGAACCCCCCTGTCGAGTGGAGTGGGATGACTAAATGGATCATTAATGATCATTTTGTGGTATTTTATAAAAACACATGGGGGGTTTTAGATCACCTAATATCAGCGTGTTCTCGTTAAAAACTCAACTCATTTCGAGATTCTTATCCCATCCATCAAGCCTATCCACTTTTAACGGTCTCAGAATTGCTGAAATTGGCCCTTCTAGATGAAGGGATTAGGATGGCATGTTTTTCATGAAAATTAATCCCCCAAGTGTTTTAAAAAAAATACCATAAAAAATTCCAAAAATAAACGGGGGAAGCTAACTTGCCCCCCCCCCCCTAAGGGTAGCCCCATTTTATCCTATATAGATCGCCCTCACCCATGCTCCTTCTAGGGAGGTCTGGTTTGGGTGAGGTTTGACTAGTTGGACTCCCCTGTGCTAAGAGGTTCTGGGTTTCTTTAGGGATCGGGTGTTCCAGGTTAGTCAGTAAGTGTATGTCTTGCTCTCGTGTGATCGATCTGGTTAGTGCATGATGACATGATGTTTCATTAGGAGAGATAATGTGGAAGAAACTATATTTTGAAATATTTTTAAGACACATCACACATGTGCGCACACACTCTCAAGGTGTGCACCATCTTGGGCGCACTCCTTTTTTCTCCTAAAATTTGCTGCATCTTGTTATTGAGGCTGTTGTGTTGGAGTATAAGTTGTATGCACCTATTGAGTTGTAGCAGGGTAAATGGATCCTGGAGAAGATCCATTTACCCCATCCTGTGTTTAGTCCCATACCGCCCAATGGTGGGACTTGGAGGCTCTGGGAAGGCTATATAATGAGCCCCAGACCTCCTGTACTCATTGAGAAAAGCAATAGAGAAACACGCCCCTTTGAGGGCTTCTCCCGTGGTTTCATCCCGCTCCTCACGGAGTAGGGTTCCACGTAAAATCATGGTGTTCCCATGTCTATCTTTCTTGTTCTTATGCTCTGTTTATCTATCGCTTCCGCATTATTCATATTTTATAACATGGTATCAGAGCGGGTTCGATTCTCACGAAGTTTTTTATTTTTCTTTCATTTGGTCGAGAGTCGATTATGGTATTTTGAAGATCATGTATATTCGTTATCATTCAATGATCTGCTCGAGTTCAAGTTCAAAATGTAGCTCGTGTTCAAGATCTTGTTTTGGGTTTTCTGAAACCCTAAAAATCAAGATGTTTCTCTGTACTACGCCGCAACCCCAGGCCGGCAAGACCTAGGAGCGAGATCTGATCTCCAGCCATCGCAGCCCTGGAAGCCCCCATCGCAGCCAGCCAGGCAAAGGCGACGCCTCCCCGAGCCCCTTCGCGTCTTCAACATCCTCCATCTCTAGCGCCAGGCCGAACACAAAGCACCTTCACGTCTTCGCGTCTTCATCTGGCGCTCCGCTCCTCCTGTCTTCATCATTGCCTCGCGTATCTCCAGCCAGACGGAGCCTCAAGAGGAAGCATCGGTCTTCCAGGACCCTCCTGGAGAATGGCGGCCCCCATCATCTTCAGCCACCTCTCCCCACCGACCTCGCGCACGACTTCAGGACGCTCAGGCGGCCCCCAAGCAACGCTCCACGCGCCCTCAGGTGGCGCGACACCCAGGAACGATCCAGGCGGCCAGATCCAGCCGTCCCTTTCTCCCTTCGTTGCTCCAAGCGGCGTGAAGCAGATCGCCTCTGCCCTCCCTTGCGAGACTCCTCTCGCGCAATCTCCAGCAGGTGGCCCCTGCTCCCTCTTCTCGATCTAATTGGCGGGCGGCGGCGGCATCCAAAGAAACCCTGCAGGGGGTGGCGGCAACCATTGAGTCGAAGACCCTTGTGGCGGCGTGAGATCCAGCCCAGGCGCGCACCCCACCTGCCTCTCCAGATGGAGCTAGGGCTCCTCCCTTCGCCGCCACATCTCCCCAGCCGGCCTCGATGGCGGCGCATACCTCACGGCAGCGGACCCCTATGCGATTCGAAGTGGGGGTTTCTCGATGGGAAACCCTAAAGGGTTCACGGCTCCCATTCATTTAAAAAAAAAGCACGTGGACAGTGCTTTAAAAGGGGAGGCTGCGGTAAAAAAAATTGATGAATGAGAAAAAAAAGAGAGGCAGGGAGATGGGCCCAAATTTGGGGTCGAAAAAAAAAAGAATGTTGAAAAAAAAAGGAGGGGAGGCTGTTGGGCCCAATGGGTCACACATATAAAAAAAAAGGGAAGAAAAAAAAGAGCGTGCAATAAAAAAAAGGAGCCGCACGCATTTTGAAAAAAAAATGATGATGAAAAGTCGAAAAAAAGAAAGTTGAAACGGCTTTATAAAAAAAATGAACGACAACTTAAAAAAATATGAAAAAAAAGGCCGTAAGTTTCATGTTCTTGTTGTTTACCCCCTATTTATCTTGTCTTCTCCCAACTTTGTCGATGACAATTTCCGACAAGTATGGGAGAAAGGGGGAGTCTATGTAGAGTTACAGGTCTTCTTCCAATCATATTCAGATGTTCCAGATTCACATGCAGAGACCATTCAAATTCCAGACTCTACAGTTCGGTTTCAGACTCGACGATCATGATTCCGAGTCCAGTTTCAGACACGCACGAGTGTGCGGTCATTTTTCAGATGAGCATATGTTGCCATCATCAGTTCGAGGTCCCCATCATTCTTGTTGTTGTTCGGCCAGAGTTTTCATGTGAGCCATAGGGACTCCAGAGCAGAGGACCATTCCCTATGCCATTAAGGGCAAGGGTTTTCATGTGGTATCATAGGTACACCAGAGCAGTGCACCATTCTCTGAGCCAGATGGGAGAGACCCAGTTCTCCGACGAAGAGACTTCAGGTGCAATTTCAGACTCGATGGTCAGATTCCGAGTCTTCAGTTGTCCCACACTCCAGCCCGTTCGTCCTCCTCACCTGCACGGCATGAGAAGCAACGTCCTCGACTGCAGCAATGTGCGCGTTGGGTTGATATTGTCCGTAGTGTCCTGTAGCGTTGAGTTGAGTTTATTTCTGTTTGTCCAAGCTGAGCATTGCATGCTCCAGCTTGAGGGGGAGTGTTGGAGTATAAGTTGTATGCACCTATTGAGTTGTAGCAGGGTAAATGGATCCTGGAGAAGATCCATTTACCCCATCCTGTGTTTAGTCCCATACCGCCCAATGGTGGGACTTGGAGGCTCTGGGAAGGCTATATAATGAGCCCCAGACCTCCTGTACTCATTGAGAAAAGCAATAGAGAAACACGCCCCTTTGAGGGCTTCTCCCGTGGTTTCATCCCGCTCCTCACGGAGTAGGGTTCCACGTAAAATCATGGTGTTCCCATGTCTATCTTTCTTGTTCTTATGCTCTGTTTATCTATCGCTTCCGCATTATTCATATTTTATAACATGTTGCCTTTTCATATCCTGGGACAGTTCACAAGCGTTGCATCGCTATCGCATATTGCCTTACAACTTTGTTCTACCTAGAAGGTAAAAAAGTTGGAGCTTCATTGATGAATTGAGGATATTAATAAAATGCAGCCTTTTGAAAATTAATTAGCTCTGATTCTAACTTGTACAAGCAAGTAATGCCTCCGTGACATCATCTGGAAATTTTACTGCACTTGGATAAAATATTGTGGCATTTTGTTGAAAATTTCCATTTCATAATTCTTATGTACTCTGTATGTAGGTGGGGAATTTTTTGTTCAACTGAAATTTGGTGGAGTACTGATAATCTATATGCTTTTAATAGTTCGACGTGCAAAATTTTAGTTCACATACAAAAATGGTAATCCATGATCGAACGTGGTTTGATCTATGTGTCCATGACAAAGAATGCTGTGCTTTTTAGATGAAGTCTTCCAGCGATTGCGGTTGTCTGATCCATATTTCTACCGGAAGAGGTGTATATAGAATTGTCCACTCATCTCTGCTGCTATGTTTGTAGCATTTTTTGGCCTATTACGAGTGCCTCCCCTCGTCTCGGCTTACTTTAATTCACAACTTTTGCACTTCCTGTAGCATTTATTCACAGCATCTCATCTTTCCATGTCTACTGTTCCAGATGAGCTTGCTTTAAAAGGCGCTACGGACATGGGCCGAGTCAATGTTGCTGACTTTGGAGCTAATTCTTCGTGTGAATTGTAGTGCCTACTGATATTTTCATCGGAAATGTAGCTCTTATCTAAATTTTTGCTATCGGGTCTTGGGTTGCATGTACAGTCGAGATTCTGGGCATGGGTAAGTTTTAAACTTGATTGGATAAAGTTAAACAGATTCATAAAAGTATATTTGAGTAACAGTGCCTAGGTCCTCTACTGAAGTTTGCAGCTTCCCTCTGGTACTTTATGCTTAATTTATTTGCAAACTTGAACTCCCGGGGAACACTGATGAGTAGAACTTATAAGCATAGATTCCGCATTTTACGGAAATCTGGAGAGATTGTAATATTCCACATATCGATTCCCTCCTGTCAAAATATGGTGTATATTTCATTAATGTAAAAAAAGACCGAGACTCACGGAAATGAGCAAGAGAATTTGTTGGAACCTTGCAAGAGCAGAATCATTTCCAGCCAATATGAGCTGGTCCAAGCTGCATTTATCTAGATCTATGTAATGTTTGAACTACTGAATAGCTTTGGATCTGCGGACCCCACCCCCAAATTTCTGTGGGTGAAGTTGCATCAGATAGACGAAGAAGCATGGTATTTGTTTAATGACACATTTCTACTTCTTTATAAGCCAACGCATTCCAAGTTTGTTTCACGAAGAACTTCTCAGAACATATTCTTTACTGACTGTACAAACAATGCAGTGCCATGATCTTCTCACAACGGATGTGGTACCAATCTTTAGCATCTACTATCTAGCAAAGGATACGGTAAGAATATTCCATATGATTGCAAATAGAGTAACGTGTCCAAGAATCGGATGCCTTTTCGTCTCCATGTAGTTAGTAAAGTCAAGCCTCAATAACATACTAGCAGCATGACTGGGAATCTGTGATATTGCTAGATCGTGGTAAGATCACGGTGATGTCTTTACAGGCCCCTGTACATAATATAGACTAAAACCATTGACGTTCTTGCCACCAATACGAAGATAAACTTCGAGTAAATAAAAAATAACAAACCTATGATGGGAAGAAACTGCAAAGGCTGTGTTATTTTCTAGCTCCCATTCTATTATAGATCACTGGAATCACCAACCAGACTTCTCATGCCTAGTCCCAAGCACCACGCCATCTCATAAATCTCTCCAGCTCTTTGGTGACTCGCGTCCTCGGATGAGAAGCAGTGCATATGAAGGGCATCCTCACCTCCTAAGTCAACCCAACTGAAACCTACCTCTTTCCTCACCCCTATGGCCCTCATCTCCTTCCTTATCCTAGCCACCTCCTCCCATTCCCCTCTCTCTGCATATATATTTGCCAACAATATATATGTTCCTGCCTCTGTCGGCTCAATCTCCAGCAGTGCATTGGCAATCTTCTGCCCCATCTCAGCATTCCCACGCACCCTACAGGCCCCTAACAAGCTCTGAAGCTCTGACGCTCCTGGATCCATTGGCATCCATCTGATAAATGCTTCAGCCTCGTCTAACCTTCCCGCCCTTGCAAACATATCGACAACGCTAGCATAATGCTCCCTCCATGGTTCTACCCCATGCTCACTACGCATTGATTCGAATATCTCAAGGCCTTGCTCGACCATCCCTCTTCGACCACAGGCTGTCAAAACTGCCAGAAATGCCATGTGGTCTGGGTGAATGCCCCAATCGACCATCTCCTTGAATAACCTGGTAACAACTTCATAGTCCCCGTGTACAGCATATGCTGAAATCATGGAAGTCCATGTTATCAAGGTTTTTGATTGAGCTCCTTTGAACAACTTCTTCGAATCGGCGATGCTTCCCCGCTTCGCATACATGTCAATGAGAGCACCCAAGACATGCTCATCGGATTCAAGGCCAACCTTCATTGCTCGGCAATGGCAACGGTGACCATAAGCCAATGGAACCGTCTGTGCCCGGGAAATGACGCTAACAAGACTTCCAAAGGTGAACTGGTCTGGCTTCAAGTGCAATAGCAAAGACGAGAATGCAGCCAGCGCATCTTCGCACATGTCATTCTGGGAGTAGCCGGTAATCAACGCATTCCAAGAGAGTAACTCCCGGCTATCCATTTCGTCAAACACTTTCTTTGCCTCATCCACCGATCCCAGCTTTGCATACGCAGAAACAAGGCTATTTGAGATATTAGGCTGGGACCGGAAGCCCATGCGATAGCACAATCCATGGACCATCTGAACTTGGCACACTGAAGACTTACTGGTGGATAATGCATGGATCAACCCAACAAATGTCACTTCGTTGGGATATACTCCGTCCATCCTCATCTGTTGAAACAGCAACGAAGCCTCCTCCACATCGGCGGCAATCATCGTCGTCCACGAAATGACGTCTTTATTTACCATTCCATCAAACACCCTCCTCCCACATCCTGCAGCTCCACATTTGGCATACATTGAAACAAGTACATTGGATACCAACATGTGGGACTCAACACCCACCTTCACTGCCAACCCATGAATCTGCTTCCCAAAGAATAACTCCCGCTCATGCCCAGAGGCTGTGATCACACTAGAGATCGAGACATGGTCGAGCATAGTGAATTCTCGCTTCATTTCCACGAACTTCCATATCGCCTCCCACATACAATTGCCATCTTGCACCCATCCCGATATCAACGCATTCCAGGACACCATATCCGTCTCCGGCATTTCGTCGAACACTTTACGCCCATAATCCAATAGGACGCTGCTACGCATGTAAGCTGTTATAAGCGCATTCCCGACCACTGTATCTGAATGAAAGCCCAGCTTTACAAGGTACGTGTGTAACTGCGGCACGATTTGTGCATCCTGTGCATCGGGGGCAGAAGCGAGGACGGTGGTAAATGTCACGTGATCGAATAGAACGCTGAGCTGATGCATCCGCGCGGCGATCGCCAATGCGTTGTGTCCGGAGCCAGAGAGGATGGTGTTCCAGGAGACGACGTCGGGCACGGGCATTGCGTCGAAGACGCGGAGGGACTCGGCGATGCGACCGGACTTGGAGTACATGTTGATGAGGGAGTTGGAGAGGAGGACGCTGGAGGAGAGGCCGGAGGAGATGGCGAGGGCGTGGAGGTGAGGGCCCGAGTGGGGGTGGAGGAAGTGGGAGGATGCCTTAACGGCGAGGGCGAGGGTGGTGGGATCGATGGTGGTGGTGGAGCCGAGACGGAGGGCTCGCAGGAGGGTTTGGAAAGGCTCTGCGTGCGGCATTCCATGGAAGAGGCGGCGGGGTTTGAAGGGGATCCGAGGGAAGTGGCGGTTCATGCATACGACGACCGAGGAAGAAGAGGAGGACCAGCGGGTTGCCGCTCAAAGGTGGAACCATAAGCAAAGGCCCAAAGGTGGCGAATCCCGATCGTTATTACGGATCCGACAATTAGGTCGTAATTTTAGTTGATGGAACCGACGGACTTAGACTGAGGCCGGTTGTAATCAAGATCTTTAAAAACTTAACCGGCCAGCAAACGGGTCAAGTATCAATTTTGGATTTTCAAGGTAAGACCAATGAGATTGATCATACCAACGACGGCGTTATAATTTCATAAACAAAAAGAATAACAAAGTCTTTTCTCCACATTAAGTAGGGTTGGATACATGGATTCTTTGCCTCCATTTAGATCTATCTTGAGTTATTTTCGGACTTAGATCCAGATAACTAAGATCCTTTCCAATAGTCTCACTTCATCACTTTTGGGGCCTTCCTTGTCTTCTCTCAATCGGTTCAACATCTCAAATGTTGCATCATAACCGGTACATTTGCCGAACTCCTTTGCAAATGAGCAAACCATCTTAAGCGGTTCTTAAGCGGTTCTTTCATCTTATCTTATATGGGAGCTACAACAACTTTCCTTCTTATTGCATTCTGAATCTGATCCTTTTGTGTGTGACATAGGGATGAAAACAAATGTGAATATATTCGTATCCGATCCGCTATCGTATTCGTTTTATACATATTTTGACATTCGTATTTGTATTCGTTTTAAAATGGATGCGGATATGGATATCACTTTGACATTTGCTAATATTCGCATTCGCATTCGTATATTCATTTTCATAAATAAGTATAGTGATAAATTTATTTATAGCTATGCATAATAACATTTTATGATTGCATTCACCGTTGTTGATATAATTGTTATGAAATTACTACATATGCCATATCTATCTTATGTGTAAACCATCCTAAACATGTATATTTTAGTTAATTTATTAACTACTTTTTGTTATTATTCGTATCGAATTCGTATTCGTTTTACATTCGTATTCGTTTTTAAGGATATGGTAACACATTTTTCGCATCCGTCAATATTCGTATCCACATTCGTATTCGTATTTTAAAAAAGATAAGGATATGGTTATACATATATTCGTATCCGTATCCGATCGTTTTCATCCCTAGTGTGACCACATCTGCCTTACTATTTTCCTTTCTACTAATGTCATTATTTTTATTCATAGGTTAGTCTTCAGATCCATAGAGCATAGCATGTTTCACGGCTACTTTGTAATACTTTCCGTTGATTTTAAAAGAATCTTCTTATCACATAAAATAATAGAGTCTCCTCTCCACTTTAGTCAACACGCATTTATTATATGAGTAACATCTCCAATTTTTAATGAAATTATATTGCATTATACTTTTGTAAAAAATAGAAAAATTTGAACAGTTATATTATTTAGTTGATTCGTACGGTCTAATGCACTTTTTAACTAATGCAATTATGTTATATCCCTCCCTTTTTGTAATATTAATTGTGACCCTGAGTTCTTACAAAATTCACAATTCCTTCCACCCTTCTGTTAAGGTAAATAAATAATTGATATTACAAAAGAATAGAACTGTAAATTTTGTAAGAAGTCAAGGGTACAACTGATATTACAAAAAAGAAAGAGGCATAACTGATATTGCAGAAGTTAATAAGGGAAAAAGTGATAAAAATCCTTTAAAAATTTCACACACATATATGATGTCTAAAATTAATAGTTTTAAAAATAATTGTTAAACAATAATTGACGACAAGAATTGTCATCTAGCTTATTACTATAAGTGTGACACATGACAACATCTTCTTGATGTGGATGCATCATTTGCTATTATTGAAAGCGAACGACATCATGTACAAGGCATGAAGGGAGAGATGATGCTCTTGAGGGAGGAAGGGTGTAAAACCACTGCTTTTCGACTCGAAAATCTTATCGTACTTAAATTCAATTTGATCAAACATATGTAATATAGCATCACTTGAAGCATCTCATCCTTATCTTTCCAACGCATCCAAAATTTTCGAATTCCGACTCTGGATGAGGGGGATATTTCATTTTGGTGAAGGGCATCCAACCATAAAAATTGGACGCATGTTGCGAAAATGTAAATGTCCAAGCCCTTCAAGCAGACTATAAGGACATCCATGGGTGCCCTAACACACCACACATCATCTCCGCCTTTATATCCATCGTCTTGGTCATAAGGGCTTGTTGATGGATATCAGAGTACGTTGTTATCGTCATTCTCACAAGGAGATGCAGAGAATAAAAATATCTTCTTGATTTGAGTTTAGAAGTAAGTTTTTCTCTCTATTAACTCTTTGGAATGGATTCTTGATTTTTAGATTCTTCTCTTATCCAAATCATGATCTATGTTGTTAAAAAATGGTGCTAGCTTTGGTATCGGTGAAGATATGCCATAAATCATGGAAAAAGTACATATAGACATATCTGCGTGCTAAGGCAACACAGTTTTTTTTCCTATTTCGTCATTTTGGCATATGGATTGATGCTATATTTTTTCTTGAGGGAACTGAAATCCTCTTCTTACTGATTTTGGAAAACTCACCATTGCATTCACATTTGTTTTGTTTATGTAGTGATCGATCTTGATTTTTGACAAAAAAATATTTATGTATGTCCCGTGTTAAATAAAAATCTTGAGTCGTGGAATGAAATTGTTGTATGAAAATAATTTGAAATGAAACTCGGAGATGTTTATGCTTGGGAATGGAATGCACCATATCAACATGGACCTCAATCAAAAGAAAGTAGGATATGTTTTTGGAATCTCATCGATTGTACAATCAAATGCGGTTATATTGATATCATGATATAAAATGAACCTCTAGAGGATAACGACTAACAAGAGTTGGTACTCAAGTATTTATATGTGCATGTTTGGACTTCTATGTGGGGGTATATGAAGAGAAAGACCACTTGAAGGCTTTATTTAGATGAAAAAGATATATAACATGAAGATTTATGAATGTAATAAGAGCGGGAGAGAAAGATAGGTTCTGTTCATGATTGAAAATGGAGCTTTAAATGATGCAGAATCGGAAAGCATCCTCTATAAAAATTGCAGATTTATTAATCGAATTTCATATGAATCCAAAATCATCTATTTTTATTGAAAGATTCAACGGGGAAGTCAATTTTAAGATCAGCTAGTCTTACGAACAGCTCACTGTTTCACAAATTCAATGTAGTATCTTGAGCTTGAATTTGAAGGTCCAAATATGATGAAAATGCAAATCATCATTCATGAGAATTGTATTTGGATTAAACATACTTCAAAATCAAAAAACAAGTGATTTCAATCAAAAATGCAATGGGAATTGATTTTTATAAATTGCATCGTTATTTTGTATAAAATCAGAAACAAGAAAAAATGTCAACTTTGATGTCATGAATTGAAGACAATTCAAATTGTATTCTCAAGTCTAATGACTCGATTACGTAGATAATCAAAAGGTCTTTCTAACAAAATTGAAATAAAAAAATCATTCGCAAATATGCTATGAATTTGAATTGGAAGATAGTATGATTGTAATGTTATGTGTAGTTTTTCAGCAGCACAATATGAGAATTTGCTGTTTTTGAGATCAAATTTCAAGGTCTAAACAAATATTTTAAAATCGAAATGGAGACTTAAAGGAAACCTCATGAAAAAGGTTGGATCATGAAATCGAACCGGTTTGACATGATGATAACATCATCATTTTTTTAAAATTAGATTAAACTGAACCGGTAAGTAAAAATTGGTTCAACCGACTAATTAAATCGGAATAAATCAAAACATGTACAAATACATTATCAAATATACTTGAAATAGATGTAAAAAAAGAAAAAAATGTGGATATTTCACTTTATACATAAAGTATTTTCTTCCAAATGTAACATAAAATGTTATTCGTATATATAAAAACAATATTTAAGCTAAATATTTCACAAAACAATAAAAGTTACTTACATTTTTTTATCCAACTCTTTTAAAACATTGAGGCAGAATAGTTGGTTAGACTCTTTGTTTGGTAACTAGATGTAAAGCCTTGAACTGGGCATATCTCGGATCCTATATAATAAGATCCGGCTCGTAAAGAGGAAACCGGCAGAATTTGTTTCGTGTGAATCGGACTTCGTTTTGATTTGTTATGAATTTCGGAAGAAAGAGAAGTAATGAAGGCTAAGATGTCATTAATCCATAATGACTGTCATTAAGACTAATTAAACATGATTAAAGAAATTAATGACGATTGAAAGCCGCTAATGATCATTAGTAAACACTAATCAACAGTTAACAAAAGATAAGCGTAAGCCGCGAAAGTTAAATCGCGATTAGTGAAAGTAAATCACGATTAGTGTTAATTAAGCGTCATTAGCGAATCTAGAATCCTCTAGAATGTTCTAACTTAAGCTCCAAGTTTGGGATAAGTTTTGGCTAAAACTATGGGCCAAAACCATGGGCCGCTAAACCATGGTTAAGGTCTAAACCATGGTTTTCTACCATGGTTAGTGGTTTTCTGGGGCCTATAAATAGACCCCCCTACCCATTCATTCTCTACAACTTCCACTACCACCACCACCCCAAGGGCTAGGGTCGAGAGGTCGGGAGGAGGAGTGGGAGGCGAGGGAGGAGCGCTAGCGAAGCGCTGCCGGGAGAACGAGGAGGAGAAAGGTATGATCCTCTCTTAGTTGCTTCGTAAGCTAGGCTTTCAATTCATACTCTTGTTCTTCCAAGTTTTGTTTTTGATTCATATTTCTTTCCGATTCGTTTTCCTGTTGTGGTTCGAGGAGAAATCTGTGTAACACCCTACTTAGGTGCGGGCGGCTATGCACGTCAGTGACCCTGTGATTCGTCACACGTTCACTCATCTAAGACGCGTGGTGTCTACCGATTCTCCATCGTTTATGTTTCTATTCTTTGTATTATGCTTTTACAGTTATTTTGATGGAGAAATCTGTGTAATACCCTACTTAGGTGCGGGCGGCTGTGCACGTCAGTGACCCTGTGATTCGTCACACGTTCACTCACCTAAGATGTGTGGTGTCTACCGGTTCTTCATCTCTTGTTGTTGAGTATATTCTTTCAGTTTCATTGTTATTTTCCTCTCGATTGATTTTATAGAGGAAACTCTTTTCGTTTTTATTTAGAAATATGTCCCGATATAAGGGGAAACTCTGCTGAAATTTTCCGAGAAATATATCCCGATATAAGGGGAAACTCTGCCGAAATTTTCCGAGAAATATATCCCGATATAAGGGAAAACTATGCCGAAATTCTAAGAGAAAATATGTTCTTGATGTTCTTCGTGTTCTTCGCATTCTTCGCGTTCTTCGTTCGTTCTTCGCGTTCTTAACATGTTCTTAGCGTTTTGATACGAAAAATGAAATTCGATCTTTTCAGGAGCCTTAAATTAGCCTTTCTAAAAATGAAACTCGATAAAGCCTTGCATACACGAGAGAGAGCTCGATTAGGTAACGAAATCCTTCCTTTTGTTGTTGGGTTTTCATACGAAATTATTGAAATTCTTGATTTTGTATTCTTTGCTAAGAGGAACCCTAATTTTGGTTATTTTTGAAAAAGTCTGAAGAATTGCTTTGTGATTCCCACTAAAATAAGATTTACGCATCAAATTGATGCGTTGGCTCTGAAAGTTAGGGTTTGGGAGTTAAAATAGGCATAAATAGGAGTATATATATGGTTATGAATAATATATATGTGAGTCAATACTAAGTATTGCGGTTTAGGCAAATCAAAGACGTAACAGAAGAATTACATCATGTGAATTGGTGTGATTTGAGTTGGATCCTAAAAAGGATCTTGTGTCACGATAAGGATGACTGGGAGTAGTACTACAGGTCGGACATGCAACCTGTAGGTTGTCGGAAGGAACCCGTATTGGCACTTCCCTACCTAGGTGGTACACGGTTGCCCTGTTATGATAAGTGCGCACAAATTGAATGTTTTGCAACGCGTGGTACCGGGAGCCAATATATTCGGGTTGGAACGACGGAAGATGTGGTCGTGCCATGTGGAGGCACGGGTGGTTCAATAGCGGCTGGGTCACGATAACATGTATTTAAAGCCGCTAGGTTATATGATTAAATGTTAGCCTGAGGTTTTAAGCAACCGAGTCCTCGAGGACGGTGTGCTCTTTTGTTTTTTTCAGGCTGAGGGTTGAGACCCTGTTTAATAAAAGAAAAGGAAATTGTCAGGGTAGTATTGGAGGATTGGTTGAGGCGACGTGCGGCAGCATAAGCTTACCAAGATCAACACAATCTCTAATCCCGAAGCGTCCACAGCTTCGGAGTCCAAGAATGGTGGGATTCCCCTGGACTAATCCCTGATGTGGAATAGAAAGGAATAGGACTTAAGTTAATGAAAAGGAATGAAATTTTTGTGATATCAAGTTTTGAAAAAGTACACAATTTATTTACTTTTCTCTTCTTCGTTACTTAGCATTCGCTAATTTTTATCCTATGATTTATGGAAAACCCAACAGGTATCGGTGAGCAATCGCAAGGACTTTAAAATTCATCCGGCTTACATACTAGACATCCAGCCAGCCACAGTAGCTTTACTCTTTAAGGTAGTTAGTAATATTTTGTGTATTTTCCTTTCAAGCTGATGTACATGTAAATGGTTATAGTGGGACAGTGTATCATCTGAACTATATTTTGTGAATGGAAAAGTGTTGAAATACTTTCTTCCGAGTATTTTTATTTGCAGTATATTTCTGAATGTTAGTTGTGATTGCTGAATAAATTATTGCTGAGTAACCAGATCCGGATAAGGGAGGATCCGACGACCCGAGAAACGGGGTCGCGACATATTGGTATCAGAGCACGGTTACTCTAGTAATTTATTTAGTATTTAATAACTATGAGCGGTATTCAGAAACTAAGGTTGTATTAAGATCCTTTGATCTTAATAAATGACTGCAGTACCATTCACAAGTCATTGTTCCTTATGTACATCATGCTAAGACATATAGGATCTGACCTTTGACCTTGACTCATCCCAGGATCATGGCAGACCAAGACATGTCTAGACAATTAGCGGCTATGATGGCAATGCTCCAAGACATGGGGCAAAGGCAACAAGCATTGGAGGAGAGGCTCAATGCACAGGCTGAGAGACCCGAGGCATCTAAGCCTGCGGATGCTAGGATTGAAGGTTCTGTCCATCTTTCTGAGGAAGGATCTAGTTACCATCCTTCAACTGAGTCTGCTCCTACCCCGGTTGAAGGAGCAATGGAGAAGGCCCTTCTTAGACACCAAACATTACTAGATAATTACCGAAAGGGAAAAATTCCTCGATTCAAAGGTGTAGAAACACCTGCCGAGGCTGAATTATGGCTTGATGACGTCAGTAGGATGTTGAGAATAATACACGCACCAGCAGATACTTGGGTGCACTTTGCTGATTACTCCTTAGCAGACTATGCAAGACGATGGTGGAGAGCAATTTCCAAGAAGTTAGCAGACCCTGTTCCATGGGATATCTTCGAAGAGAGGTTCCGAGCTCACTTTTGTCCCTCTCATTGGGAAGAATTAAAGAGGAGAGAGTTGGCTTCTCTGAATCAGGGTTCTAAGACTGTACGAGATTATCATATCCACTTTACTGAGCTACTACGGTACTCACCAGCTCTAGAAGCTTCACCACAAGAGTGTCTTACCAAATTTGTTAGTGGTCTTCAGGGAGATCTACGAGAAAAGCTTGCTGGTTTTAGAGCCACAACCGTAGATGAAGCAATGGACATCGCCTCTCGTATTGAGATGGAGAGGGATGAAAACCGTCAAAGAAGAAGTTTCCACTTTAATGGTGGACCATCCAAAAGCAAGGCACATTATAATCGTAGAGATCGTCTCTATCATCCAGCCAGTTCCAATATAAGCTCACCACAGACCTTGGGTCAGGAATTATCAGGAAGAAGGGGTTTCTCTAGACCTCCACTATATCCTCGCGACTCAGCAGCAGGAGCTATCACCTCTGTGGCTGGATCTTCGGCTCAAACAGGAGCACGTTTGTGTTTTTACTGTCATTAGGAAGGCCACATCAAGAAAGATTGTCCGAAGTTGAGAGGTTCAGGATTTAAATCAACCCCAATTAATAGTATAACATCCACCTCGAGCAATGGAGCAACACATGGAGGAAGACATGGTAGAGGTCGAGGCTTACAAGGAGCGTCTCCTACACAACAACCACCACAAAGTGTTGCGGGTTCTAGCTTGCCTATTCCTAATGGCCAGCTCAATGCAATTACTGAAGAACAAGCCTACAATTCTGGCACAGTCGTACGAGGTACCGTTATTATTCATGGCTTTTCAGTACATGCCTTATTTGATTCTGGTGCTTCACATTCATTTATTGCTCGACGGTTAGTATCCACTTTGGGTAAGAAACCAGTAGAAGTACAACAGTCCTATCTGATCAAGGGACCAGGAGGACAAGTGTTTATAATCCGAGAAATGTTGGATAATTGCATAGTAGTGATAGCGGGACATCAGTTACCTGTTTCACTACTACTAATCGAAATGGAGGACTTTGATCTTATACTAGGAATGGATTGGCTAGAAAGGCATCATGCATGTCTTGACTGTTTTCAGAAGACAGTAACATTCCACCTTCCTAACTCGATAGAGTTCCAGTTCATTGGAAAGACATCCAATGATAATATCAAATATATCTCTACATTGAAGGCACAACAGTTGTTAGAGCAAGGGTGCCAAGGTTATTTAGCTTATGTATCCACTACATCAGGGTCAGAAAGAATGATAGAAGATGTGCCTATAGTCTGCGAGTTTACTGATGTATTTCCAGAGGAACTACCTGGATTACCACCTGAGCGAGAGATTGAATTTGAAATCTCTCTCATACCTGATACTCAGCCTATCTCTATCCCTCCATATAGGATGGCACCAGCTGAGTTACGAGAGTTAAAGGTACAATTGCAAGAACTGTTAGATAAAGGATTCATTCGTCCTAGTACTTCACCATGGGGTGCACCTGTCTTATTTGTTAGGAAAAAGGATGGCTCGATGCGGTTGTGCATTGACTATAGACAACTAAACAAGAGGACAATAAAGAACAAGTATCCTCTGCCAAGAATAGATGATCTCTTTGATCAGTTACAAGGTTCAACTGTGTATTCCAAGATTGATTTAAGATCTGGATACCATCAGTTGAAAATTAAAGATACAGATATTCCCAAGACAGCTTTTCGAACTAGATACGGGCATTATGAATTCTCAGTTATGCCTTTTGGACTAACAAATGCCCCAGCAGCCTTCATGGATCTCATGAATAGAGTATTCAAGGAGTTCTTAGATCACTTTGTAGTAGTCTTTATTGATGATGTGCTTATTTACTCAAAGGATAAGTATATGCATGAACATCATCTCAGGAAGGCACTTGAAACTCTAAAGAAGAACAAACTGTATGCTAAATATAGCAAATGTGACTTCTGGCTATCTGAAGTATCTTTCTTAGGCCATGTTATTTCTGGGGAAGGTATATCAGTTGATCCTACAAAGGTTAGTGCGGTGATGAGTTGGGAACGCCCGAAGACTGTCACAGAAATACGATCTTTTCTGGGTTTAGCTGGATATTATAGAAGATTCGTGAAGGACTTTTCACGGATAGCATTGCCAATGACTAGACTAACTCAAAAGGAGGTCCCATTCTTATGGTCTGATACATGTGAAGCTAGTTTTCAGACACTGAAAGAATGCCTAACATCTGCACCAATCCTTACTCTACCCTACGGGAGTGAAGGGTTTACAGTGTACACTGACGCATCAAAAGAAGGACTTGGGGCGGTTCTTATGCAACATGGTAAGGTAGTTGCGTATGCATCACGACAGCTCAGGACACATGAGAAGAACTACCCAACACATGACCTTGAATTAGCTGCCGTAGTGTTCGCTTTAAAGATTTGGAGACACTACCTGTATGGTATTACTTTTGAAATCTTCACCGATCATAAAAGCTTGAAATATCTATTTGATCAGAAGGAACTCAATATGAGACAGAGACGGTGGCTAGAGTTGCTGAAAGACTATGATTGCACTATCTCCTACCACCCTGGTAAGGGGAACGTCGTAGCAGATGCCCTTAGCAGAAGAACTTATTCACCCGGGTTAGTGAGTGCTATCCACTTCTGGGGTTTACTATCAACGTTAAGTGAATGGAAACCATTTGATAGTAGTGCTGATACTATAACTATTCCTCATCGATACAAACCAGAAATATGGGATAAAATAAAGAAAGGACAGGAGGATGATCTAGTCCTCAAAGACTTAAAACAACAACTTGAGAAGAATAAGATAGAGGGATTCCAGATACAAGATGGTTTACTGTATAATCATCACAGAGTTTGTGTACCAAACACACCTGAACTAAGGAAAGACATCTTACGAGAAGCTCATTGTTCTAGATTATCTATTCATCCAGGAATTACGAAGATGTATAAGGATCTTCATTCATACTTTTGGTGGCCGAGAATGAAGAAAGATGTTGCTGAGTTTGTGAATTCATGTTTCACTTGCCAGCAGGTAAAGGCTTCACACCAAAAGCCACCAGGATTATTGCAACCCCTCCCTATACCTGAATGGAAATGGGAAAGCATTTCCATGGATTTCGTTATTGGCTTACCTCAGACGACTGGTAGTAAAGATAGTATCTGGGTTATAATAGATCGTCTGACAAAGGTAGCACACTTCATTCCGATAAGCTTATCTTTCACTCCAGACCAGCTGGCTGAGTTATATATTACACACGTGATTCGCCTCCATGGTATCCCGAAGGAAGTAATTTCTGATCGAGATTCACGATTCACCTCACACTATTGGGAGAACTTCATGAAAGCCCTAGGTACACAACTATGCTTGAGTACAGCATATCATCCACAAACAGATGGGCAGTCAGAACGTACGATTCAAACACTAGAAGATATGCTACGAGCATGTGCCTTAGAATGGAAGGGATCGTGGATTAAACATTTGCCTCTTGTAGAATTCACCTACAATAATAGTTACCATACAAGTATTGGCATGGCACCATTTGAAGCACTATATGGACGAAAGTGTACTACTCCTTTGTGTTGGCAAGAGGTCGGAATAAAGAACCTTTATGATTCAGATAGACTTCAGGAGACACGGGAAGCTGTAGAACTTGCTAGAAAAAGACTATTAACTGCTCAGAGTCGCCAGAAAAGTTATAGTGATACCCGGAGAAGAGACCTTGAATTTGAGGTAGGCGACTTTGTATTTCTCAAAGTATCACCTATGAAGGGTGTTCAGAGGTTTGGCTTGCATGGGAAGTTAGCACCCAGGTTCGTGGGTCCCTTTGAAATTATTCAACGGATTGGAAAAGTTGCCTATAGACTTGCACTTCCTCCACATCTTTCGGCAATACATGATGTATTTCATGTATCAAATCTGAGAAAGTACATTAGGGATCCAGAGCATAAGATAAGTTATGATGATTTACATGTTGAGCCAGACTTGACATACCAAGAGATACCTGTGCAAATACTTGAAAGGGATATCAAGAAGTTGAGAAACAAAGAGGTGCCTCTAGTTAAAATATTGTGGCGAAACCAAGAGTTTGAAGAAGCCACAGTAGCTTTACTCTTTAAGGTAGTTAGTAATATTTTGTGTATTTTCCTTTCAAGCTGATGTACATGTAAATGGTTATAGTGGGACAGTGTATCATCTGAACTATATTTTGTGAATGGAAAAGTGTTGAAATACTTTCTTCCGAGTATTTTTATTTGCAGTATATTTCTAAATGTTAGTTGTGATTGCTGAATAAATTATTGCTGAGTAACCAGATCCGGATAAGGGAGGATCCGACGACCTGGGAAACGGGGTCGCGACACTAGAGGTCATGAGTTCAACCACCATTGACAAAATTATTTTAAAGTAAATTCAAATTTGAATTATGATTTGGTAGCTTAAATCAATTAAACAGGGTTAAACTGGATTATAAATAGTCAATTGAACTGGTGGTTGAACCAAAAATACAAGTTGAAGCCAACTGTCATAACCGGTTAACGGGACCCATCTAACTAGTCGAACCGACCAAAGTCTGAACTAGTTTCAATAACATTGGTCTAAATGACACCAAATTGCATAACTTCCTTAATAGAATTTGTAGAGTATTTTGAGATCTTTCTGAATCATCTAAAAACACTCAAATTCGTTAAGGAATGCACTAGGAATCTAAATTAAATATTGGCTACTTTTAATGGTGTTGTGTATAGCTATGCATTGTGGCAAAGCACTATTTATGATGATAAATCTTGTAAGAGGTCATACTAAGTGTGTATATGAATATCATTCCAAATGTAGGTACGATTAAGTATGAGATTTGATGTCGTGGTGAATAAATGAATCATTGTATGTGTATCTATCAAAATATGGCGGTATGATTGATCGTTGATGATGAGTATAATTATCCATGGTTAATATAATGATATTAAGATCTAAACTTTATTCTACTAGATCAACATTATGCGATTGGTCAACAATCTTATGATTAGAAGATAGTCATATCGAGGTGGGAGAGTTCTACGTATAATGATGAATCACATATGAATTTGAACTGAGAGTATTATGAAAATGATATGATGTGCCTGATCGATGGTAAAACTTGATTACATGATCTTTCTAACCCACCCATGTGGAGATGATTATTTCAGATCATGATTGATTGTCAAATATGAGTACATATGATGAGTTTATAGGATGACTACATGGATTGAGATTGTTACCCTGGTGATGTAAATCTTATATCTAATATAGATCATTGAGGATATCGGAACCTCAAGTGATTTTTCACCCTATTTGATATTATAATACTTGAACGGTTAAGTGGATGGAAAACATTTCATGGGGTACGATAAAATACTACAGAGGAGGAGTATGCACCTATGTGGTCCAGATGGATCTTAGTGAAAATCTTTCCACTGCACTTTGGTGAGTGGTTGACCTCTGGTTTTTATTGCTTCCTTCGTTGTAGTTGATATGTCCTGGGTACATAGCACAGACCTGGATGACATGAGGTTTATCCTGATTTTCGCTCTATCATTCCAACCTTGGCACACATTGAGTAGGCCCTCTTTGTTGGTAAGGTCCAGTACCACTAGAGTGCTTTTGTTTTGGAGCTTCACGGTCCGGACTACTATCCATATTTGTTTTTGGTTAGTAAACTTAGAATGTAACCTTCTCTGGCCAAGAAGTTACGCTCTAAACCACCCACTACTCAAGAGATGCGAGTCCAGAAATAAAAAATGATAACAATAAATAAGTGATTCTATGATATGTTAGACATATGAGCTACGGGCAAGCCATTTATACAATAATTGTCATTGTTATCTTTTGATATATCAATAAAAATTATGATTTATTTCACTCCTTATTTGAGATTAAATGAATAAATGCACTTATAAGATCCCTTAGTATAATTAGGGTTATGCACCATGACCATCTTAATAAACATACAACTATTGATTCAATGATTGAATCATAGAGGCTAATGTTTGGATGATATCTAAAGGGTTAGATTGAGGATTCATCAAGCATCGTCTAATGATTGTAAAGAAAGGATCTACAACCTAAGAAGGAGGTGGGAATTCTTCTCTAAAGGCCGATATCTGATCGACGTCTTGATGCATGTCCTCTGTATAGGAACAGAGATTCGGAGGTATCAGATAAGTTAGGTCAAAGAGTTGATTTTACGAGATCGAGATAACGAAGACCTATGTCGTATGCTGTCACGATATAGGTACACATCCTCTGACCGAAGGCATATGTATTACTATATGTCCAAGTATGTACATTATGTAGATCATTAGGTTGACGACCTAGTCAAGGTCTATACACTGACGAGCTGATGTGCATACACAAGAATATGAGTAATACGATCTCTCAAAGGGATCATACATGTTCACAACTGAACTGGAAGACATGAGCTCACTCATGAGGTATTGAGAGAAATCGAATTTCATGCATGGTCATCGTGCTTTGGAAGCATGACAATAATTTATAGGTATGATATATGCTTTTAGCAAGCATATGGTCGATACCAACTTCCAATGGTCGAATGAAAAATGTAATGATAAAACCTTAAAGAAGACAATTCAAATCTGATCTAAAACTTCAGGTTTATTCTAGGTCTTCCAGTATGCATGATGTACATGTATTAGGAAAACTCGAGGGGGATGTGTTCGTAAATGATTGTATAACCATGACACTTCCATTCCGAGGGAGTGATGAAACATGATGAGACTTTAGTGACTCTTATCAGAAGATTATAATATGATCTTAGTCCAAATGTTGAACATTGATCTAAATGTGATTAAGATGCAATGAGAAAATTAGATTCATGGTTTGATTTAATCAAACATCTTTGAGAGATCACCTGGATCTAAATATGAGAAAAGATCTCAATATCCAAGTCACTATACATGGAATGTACGATCGCTCCGTCCTTATCTCCAAATATCCACAAAGAAGGTACATTGTTCTCGAAAGAGTTCAAGAATAATTCTACGGTTGATAATATACTTGACTATTGGAAAAAATGACGATTTAGTTATCATAAATAATGTATATTTGATTCATATTATTTAAACACATGAGAAGAGTCTTCTAAGATAATTAAATGAGATTTAATTATCAAAGATATGATTAATATGGATATCACTATCTACGATAATCATAAATATTATAAATATTATTTATAATATCACGGAGAGATTTATTATAAATAGAATTTACAAATTAAATGGTAATGTGAATTAGATTCACATTATACAATTAATTGTAAATGTAATTTATATATTTCATTGGATGGTTGAATATGATTCATAATTACCAATTACATGATTGAAATTATTACAAAATAATTTAGAATTATTTTGATGAAAATTTAAGCAATAAAAGTTGTTGCACATCTGGAGTAATTGATGAGATATGAGATCTCATCAAAATCAGAACAAGAGAGCCTCTATACCATGCATGGAGTGGGCGGCCACCAAGAGGTCTTTCCATGATGGCCGCCCACTCCATATGTGTAAGGAGGCTACTCTTCTTTCCAAGTTATTCCATATAGATTGATTTAATTGAATTTAAATTTATTAAATATTATTCAGTATATTTATTTTCTTTAAATTAATTAATTAATTTTGCAAATTTATGCAACAAAATCATGATAATTGACTTGAATTAGGAGTGCATCTTCGCCATCCGATTTGCTATAAAAGAAAGGTAAGACCTAGCTTTTTCTCTGACAACAAAAAGAAAGCAACAAATCTCTCTCTATCTCTCTATCTCTCTCTTCTCATACACATTCAATATCTTTCTATCTCTCAATATTGTGGCCGTCCACTATGCTGATGTTGAGAGCATCACCGTCATCTCATTGCCATTGTTCTACCGGATCGACTGCTCGTGTATCTCCATCTTCTTCACTGCTATTTCTCGTGAGGAAGGTTATGTATTTTGTGAGACTAAACCAAGAGGTTCCATGCTTGGAGTGTCAACTTGGATTGCATGAAGCACTCGTATCATCTACGCGTCCGCAAATGCATCCTTTGTTGAATCAGACTTGAGACAGGAGGTCTCTTCATTTAAAGACACACAATCACAAACACACTTCAAAAGATAATTCTGTTACTCGTTTGTGATCTTTATGAAATGATACAAGAAATATTCTCATATCATGTGATTTCATCTTTGTTAATTTTTTTTCTGCTGCCTCTTACAACTAGTATGAGTAGTTGCTCTTGATTACATGTGATATGATCTTCACGCTTCCGTGATCCGCCAAGGTCTAAACCCAAGCCTTCAAGTGGTATCAGAGCCTTTGTCAAATATCTTGGATCTAATCCAAGCCTTAAGGGAACGAGGTTTTGTATATCGGTCGCGTGGGGAATCACAGTTTATGCATAAGATGCTTGGTTCGAATCATTTTTCACTAAAATGAAAAGCTATTATTTATGCACTATTTGAACGATTTTTTAGGTAACTAAATGTATTTAGAATGTCTAAATATAGCTCAAAAATATTTGCCAGAGGTTACCATAAAAAGTATATTAATTTGATTCAAAAAGTTCCGGTAATAAAATCATTTTTGCATATAATAAAGATATGTAAAAAATTAATTTTTGTTATTATTTTCTAGTCATGAAACATATTGTAAATACATTAATTAGGTAGAGAATTAAACTAGCAAACTGATTGAATTTATTTTACGCGATTCCAACTCCGTTTGCTCTAGATATTCCATATTTAGTGGAGCTGGGTCGGAAGATGATTGAATCATATTGAGAACTTTTTTAATGTATTTATCATTCAATGTAAATCAAGGAAATCATGAAGTTACCATGTTTAATTGCTTCATATATGTATAGAAATATTTGAATTAAAATATAAATCACTAATAATTGATTGTTTCATGATGAAACCCTAGTTTAACCTATAAGCGCACATGGATCGGCTCTTTGCTTCTCGAAAGAGTAAGGTCATATACATAGTGACCACAATATTATTCCTCATATAATTGAGACAATATTGGATTGTACATAAAGGGTTCTATTCCTGTTGATAGTTGATCTCAACTAAGAACGGGTCAACAACACCTTAGGGGTGGTGGGCCCAGGTGTTAAAGACCAAATTGGAAAATGCAAGTTGGACTTGCAAGACAGAATGAGTTCCCGCTTCCTTTACCTAAATTAAATTTTCTCATATTATTGGGGTATAACATAGGTAGAAGGGAGATCTCAAATCTTTCTATAACGGTAAGTATATCTCTTGCTTTGAAAGTTTAATAAGAGAATGAACTTTCAAAGTTTAAAAAGGTAAGACTACTTTGATTTTAAAAAAACCTTAACAAAAGAATTTAAATATGAATATATAATATTTATATGTTCTAAGAACTACCTCTTAATCGTAGATATGGAATCAATGAATCTACTCAGTAAGCTTCTGGAGGTTAACCAATTGACTGGACCAAATTATTCAGACTGGATCTGTAACTTTGAGCTTGTTCTTTATGCAGAGCACATCGACTATATGCTCACCAAGAACAAGCACACAAACCGTACAACATCAAAAGAACTTGAGTACAATGAAAAATATGATGAAGATCATTCATTGGCTGGGTGTTATATTTTAGGGTCTTTGTCCAATGTGCTTCAGAAGTGACATATGGACATGGACACATTCCATGATATAATATTGAATATGAAAGAGATGTTTGGTGATGCAAACTACACTCATCGTTACACTATCCTGAAAGAACTTATTCGCTAAAATATACAGGAGGGAACTTCAGTTCGAGAGCATATAATCAAAATGCTTGGTTATCTCTCAGAACTAGGCACCCTTGGGACATAGATGGATGTATATATGCATTTTGACTTCATTCTACTATCTTTACACAAATCTTTTAACAACTTTTTCGTATCATACCACATGAACAAGTTGAGCTTGGCTGACGTTGAGCTAATTTCTTCATTGAAGTTCGTTGAGGACGTCTTGAAAAAAGAGAATCCTGTTGTACATGCGAGCCCACAATGGGCCATTATGTAATAAATGTTATTGCAAATCATTCACTGATCTAAAATGAAGAATACCTAATTTGCATAATAGGTCCCTTAGTACAATTAGGGTTATGTACCATATCCATCTTAATGATCATACAAATGTTGATTCAAATGTTGAATCATAGATGCTGGTGCTGGGATGATATCTAAAGAGTTAGATTGAGGACTCATCAAACACCGTCAACTGATTATTAAGAGAGGATCTCCAGCTTGAGAAGAAGATCATAATTCTTCTTTGAAGGTTGATATCTAGACGACTTCTTTATGTAGTTCCTCTACATAGGAACAGAGATTCGGAGGTGCTAGATAAGTTAGGTCGAGGAGTTGACTTAATGAGATCAAGATAACCAAGTCCTATGTCGTATAATGTCACTATCTAGGTATACATCCTCTGATCTAAGACATATGTGTTTCTATATATTTGAGTATGTACATTTGGCAGACCGCTAGGTTGATGATCTCATCAAGGTCTATACATTGGCGAGTTAGTGTGCATACAAGGGCATATGAGTAATACGATCTCTCAAATGTATTATACATGTTCATTACTGGACTAGAAGACATAAGCTCACTCATGTGATATTTGGATCAAATTCCGCGCAGGTCATCTCACTTTGGAAGCTTGATTGAATTTGTAGGTTTGATATATGCTTTTGGAAAGTATATGATCAATACCTAGGTATGATACATGCTTTTGAATAGTATATGAATGATACCAAATCACAATGATCAAATGAGAAACTTAAGGATAAAACCTTAAAGAAGTCAGTCTAAATAAGATTTAAAACTTCGAGTTTAGTCTGGGTATTCTGGTATGTAGGATGTTCGGGTATTAGGAATACTCGAGGATGATGTGATCATAAATGATGTATAATCATGATGCTTCTATTTTGAGGGAGTGATGAAACATGTATGGATTTTAGTGACTCCTCTCAATATATAAGTAATATAATCTTAGTCCAAATGTTGGACAATATCTTAATGTGATTGAGGTGCAATGAATAAATTAGATCTATAGTATTGATTTAATAAAGCATCTATGAGAGGTCCTCGAGATCTGAATTTGAGATGTGATATCCATATCTAAGTCACTATACGTGAAACATACAATCGCCTTGTCCTTATCTCCGAGTATCCATGGAGAAAGCACATCATACTGGAAAGAAGTTCAAGAATAATTCCATTGATGAGATGTAAAATCTGAGCATCGAGAATTTGATAATTAAATGTGATTTAAATATCATGAATAACGTGAATGTGATTGCTATTATTTAAATGCATGAGAATGACGATCCTGTATAATTAAATGTGATTTAATTATCATGGATATGAATAATGTGGATAGTACTATCTATATTAATTATATATATTATAAATGTGATTTATAATATATTAGAGAGAGCTATTTGTAAATGGTACTTACATTTTAAATGTTGATGTGAATTGGATTCACATTGAATAATAAATTGAAAATGTAATTTACATTTTATTTTGGTTGTGTGAATATGATTCATAAATTTCCAATAGCATGATCGAAATTATTGCAAAATAATTTGCAATTATTTTGTGAAATAATTTACAATAAAAGTTGTTGTAAATAATTTGAGGATTATGTGAGATACATGATCTCATAGAAATAGGAAAAGAATCTCCCCTTCCATATAGGGAGGGTGGACGACTGATGAGAGATTTTTCGCGGGTCTAAATATATCTCACACATGGCGGAGACACAGTCGCTGTGACAACCAATAAGAAACCTCAATCAATCAACAATCAGACCAAAATAATAATCAAGCAATGAATAACATAAAATGTGAGTCAAAATTTATTATTCTCTACAAAACACAAGGTATAGCAAGCGGGCATGTAGAGGTCGAACCACAAAAAGCAAAACCGACAACCTACAGTTATTTTTAACCAAAGAGTATTATGTACAAACATGTCATTCATTATATTTTTGAGGGTTTTTAATTATATATATATTTTTTGGATTTTTATATACTTTTTTGTTTGGTTTTATAATTTTGTATTTTCTTTTTACATTTTCTGTTTTTTACATTTTCTTTTTCTTTTTAATATATATAATAAAATATATAAAGCTATATTTGCCATAATAGATAATATAGATATAAATAAACCTAAAAATAACTATAAATTACAGAATTAAATGATTTTAGGTTTTAAATAATTTTTTAGTGTTTTTGTGATTTTTTGGCATTTTTGCTAATTTTTATGGATTTTGAAAATAAAAAAGATCCCAAATCGGGAAATTAATAATAAGCTGAAATTGATGAGAATATTAAAAATAACAAATAAGGTCTAAAATTATCCAAATCAATTTTTATATATAGGTAATTCTACAAAGAAAATTAAGAAATAGAAAAACATATTTTTAGATTTCTTAGTGATTTTTTTAGATTTTTATGAAGGATTTTGGAGCTTTTTGATTTTTTTTGTGTTTTCTTTTTCTATTTAAAAAGATTTTTTGTCTCAGATTAATAAATACTAAAATACAAAACATATATTTTTTGGGAAATTTTCAAAATAGTTTTCTATTTTTTGGTATTTTATAAGCTAGATAAGGAAAAATGTGCTCATTTTAGTTTTAATAAATATAGAAAAGGTTTAAAATTACAAAATAAAATAGGGCGTGAAACTACAAGCTATCAGGAGCCTACAACTAATTTTTGTGATTTTTGGAGCATAATAGCTATTTTAAATAAATACAACAATCACACAAAAAACAATTGTTGGCAGATGCATATATGTAAATAAAATAAAATCCAGGGGCCTTGCTGCAATTTCTTCCAAAAATATACAACGTGTATTACATTTGATTGGACTAAAAATAAATACAAAAAGTGCAAGGGTATCCTTGCAATTTGGTCACCTCACGTGGTACGACATGTGAGGTGACCTGGCATGGACCTAAATGGGGTATGAAATAAATATAGAGGTCTGCATGCAATTTCACCAGTTTATTTACACTATCTACTTTATTCACAAGACTAATTAATAAATACAAAAAGAATATAGGGCTAGATGTGAAATTTACCCCATAATGCACGCCATCAGACGACTCTTCTTATTCTACTTGCCACGTATCGCCATCTGGATAGTGGATAACGGTTCGATGATCGACGGTTCTGATTAGATCTCGGGTGTGAGATCAACGATGCGATCGAGGTTCGATTGGATAATGGAGATCCAAACTGGGGTGACTGATGAGATCGGACGACAGGGAGGGACTTAGGAAGAATCAGGCATGGACTCGTAGATGGCGAGTTTTGATCGACCCTCTTGAGCCACTCCGATCGTCTAGAATGCTAAGACGTAGAGAAAAATGGAGCTAAGACTCCTCTGCTCCCAATGGCTGCTTCAAAAGGTCCGTTAGAGCTCCGATGAAGTCGTTCGAGCTCGAGAAAGGGTAGGGGATCCACGTATCTGTTCTACTAAAAAATTGACTCCCAAGGGAGTCCTTCGGCCTCCAGAACCTGCAGAAATTAGTCTCAACGAAAAAGGGAGGTGCTGGGGGCTTATTAGCGTAGATCGTTGATAGGTGCGATGTGCAGCGGCTACTTCAGCGAGGTGGCAGAGGTGGAGAGCTATATCTCCAGATCCGTGCAGGATCTGGGTGAGTGGAGGGATCACGGTGAAGGAGAAGCGATAGTTAGCGACGTGGGGGTGACATGCACGACAGGAAACGGTCGGACACAAGTGAAGGAGTTCGCTGGAGCGGAGCTCCGGTGAACTTCGATTCGAGTTATTTATGCTAAATCAAACAATAAGACATATAATATAGATGCGAGAATGAAAAACCTAAGTTAACTCTACCTAAAAGGTAATGAAAGAAACTCTTATACCTGCCAACGAAGGCAGGGAGTAGGGCGGCCGGTGACGTCTGCCGTTGGTGCACCCCTCGTCCTTCAGCCACCAACAGACCTCAGGGGATCTCCCCCTATCACGAGGATGCCCACTAGGCCGAGGCTTAGGGATTTTAGGGGTTGGAATGTGACCAAATTCGATGAAGAAGGGGGGAAGGTAGTTATTTATAAATAATGGAGGTACCCTTATTGACGACCGATTTAGGAAGAATCCATCGTATGTACAATCAATTTAATAGGTTGGCAAGATTCCTGGAAGATCAGGGATGAAATCTTATGAAGAGATCGAGGGCGAAGAGGATTTAGAGGAAGCGGGAAAAAGGAGGAAAACGGGGAGTTGACAGGTCTGACGGGTAGCAGAGGCACCAGCGGGAGTTGACCGGGGGTCAACAAACCCTGGGCCATGATTGGTTTAGGTCAGTCCACATAAGGAGAAAATAACATGGTTTATTCTAAACTAATTAATTAATTAAATATAGTAAATTATTTTATTAATTTTTGATTATAAAATAAAAAATATTTATTATTTTATGTAGTAATTTAATATGATATTTATTTATTTTTTTGATGTCACTTGTTATTAGTTAATTTTTAGGGGTATATTTATAGGCACATTCATCTATGTTTTATACATTTTATTTTATTTTGTATATTTTATTTTATTTTGTATATTTTATTTTATTTTGTATATTTTATTTTATTATTTTGTTATCTTTTTTTATATATTTATATCTTTTTTTAGGTATGTAAATATATTTTTATTATATTTTTATGATATAATATATACACTTAAATAAATCAGGGTATAAATTGTATATGTATATGTATTGTATATTCATCTATGTATGATGTACATTATTTTATTTTAATGTATTTTCTTTGGTTTTATTTTATCTTTATATTTTTAATATAGTATAGAGGATATTTAAAAAATGATAAAAAATATAAAAAAATAAATAATGAAAGAATGAGTTTCCCTTTTATTTATTCACAGGTATTAGGATAAGTATTTTACCTATATATTTATATAGACTTATTTTATTTTGTATCTTCTTTATGGTTTTATTGTAGTTTTAGGATATACATATATTATAAATAATATTAACAAAATTATAAAACTATAAAATTGTAGAAATAATAAAGATTTAATAAATTGAATATTTTAATCTGTTATACTATACAATAGAGGTCCAAAACCTAACTTTCACACCTTCACTCCAAAAATTATGAATCCACCTACATTAAATAACTTATTAAAGTTAGGATTTTTTTATCAATTGCACCCCTCTAAGATATTCCAATGTCAGTATGCCCCTCCCTTTTTGGGAATATCAGTTGTGCCCCAACTTCTTGCCGTTCTATAATTTGTGCCCCTCCTTAGTTTAACCGTCAATGAGTTGACATAACCATGTTTTTTTCAAACCATGGTGCTGTTAAGAGCGGTATAATTATCCCGACTTCTTCTTCATCTTCTTCCTCCTCCATTTGTTCTTATTCCCTTCTCTTCATAATTTCTCTCTCTTAATTACACCTTAATGCATCCATCAAATCATTAAAGTTTTTGTATTTTCACAGATATATCACTCATTGCGGATCAAATGGTGAATTTTATTGCATTTTTCGATGAACTTTCATGAATCAATTAATCAAAAATTTATCTTAACTAAAAAAATGCTGAATGGTCCATGTTTCAGCCTACAACCTCCTCCTCCCCTCCCCTTCCTCATACGCTCCCTTCTTCCTCTATCCCTTGCTCCTCCTCCTTGTGCATGTTGCCGACGAAGGCTTGGGGAGCACATATGATCCCTCGTGTCACACGTACTTCCATTATGCAACTCCTCTACTACACCTACAGCTGCGTCCTTGTGTGGGCGTCCACATGCGAGCGTGAGGTGCACGTGCTGGACTTCCATAGAGAGGGAGGTGCAGGGGAGGAGCTTGAGGTAGTAGGGGACGTGTGAGGGCGATGTGAGGAGCTGAGGCGAAGAGGGAGGTAGGGGGGGAGGGGAGGTGCGGGGGAGGAGGGGAGCTACAGGTGGAGGAGCTCAAGGCATAGGTGTATGGGTGGCGAGAGGAGCTGGGGGCGGAGGGGAGGTGCGGAGGCAGAGAGGGAGATGCAAGTGGGAGGTGCTTGTATTGGAGGGGGAGGTGCTGGGATGACGACAGCAGCTGGGGGCGGAGAGGGAGGTGCAAGTGCAGAGGGGAGGTGCAGGGGCGGGAGGAGGATCTCCATGCGAAGGGGGATGTGCAGGGGCAGCGAGAGTAGCTGGGGCGGAGAGGGAGGTGCATGGGCAGAGGGGATGTACGGGGCGGGAGGAGGAGCTCTAGGTGGAGGGGGAGGAGCGGGGGCGGCAGGAGTAGCTGGGGGTGAAGAGGGAGGTACAGAGGCAAAGGGGAGGTGCGAGGGAGGAGGAGCTCTGGTGGAGGGGGTGGTACAGGGGCAGGGGGAGGAGGTTCTGAAGGAGGAGCAGGAGGCTGGGGAGGATGAAGAGAAGGGGAAGGAAGATAATGGACTTTTCAACCTATATTTTTAAGTTTAATTCCTGATGTATCCCTAAAGTTAACGTCAATTTTCCTTGGGGATGGACGACAACTAACGCGAGAGGCACAAGTGATAGAATGACAAGAAGCTAGGGGCACAACTAATATTCCCAAAAGGGAGGAGCATAACTGATATTGGAATATATCGAAGGGGCACAACCAATAAAAACCCTAAAAGTTATATGCAATTAAAGGTGATTTTGATACATTTTGAGTTTTTATTTGAGACATCTGGGTCTGGAAAGTTGGGATTTTGGAATCTTATTCAGAGTATAAAAAGTACACTGTGTATTATTTTTATACAAACTCAATTTTGTATTTTTCTATATATTATTATCTACAATTTTCATGCACAAGGTTTCTTTATTTAATGAATAAATAATAAAAATAAAATAGGTCCCAAAAATGCTTTATTAAATGAATAAAAGAATTAGGTTTTGTTTTTTTCTTTGGCCCTTATCTTCCCCTACATTATTCCTTGTCGATCTCATCATCAAAATACCTAGGTCTCGAGGTTTTGGGTCATAACTTACCTGTTGTATTTTATTCTTTTTATTTTCTTTTCTTTATTCTATAATTTTAGCAAACCAATATTTTATACAATATGAATACAACAAAGAATGAAAGTTAATTTGTGCAAATTAAGGCTATTTACATGAAGTAGCTAGGGTTTTTAAGGACAAAATGATGGAATAAAGGTGATGAAATGGAGATTCATCACCCCCTATACTTGTCTTTACTAGACCCTAGAAAATACTTATGCAATAAGTGCAGAAAATGAAAAACAAAGAAAAGAAAAAGAAAGAAAGTGGATTAAGTTTAATTCTCAAACTTGTCTTCACAAAATCAAGGTTTGGAGCTTAAGTCGGACCTTTGGAATTTTAGTGCGATTGGAACCTTGTTGGGAATCATGTTTGAAACACAACAATCTTCGAGAATCCCAAAACTCTGCTCAAGTCCCCTCGATAGCCATGTACGAATACTTCAACTCATAAACAAACCCTTACGACTATGAATCTGACTTGTACAATGTATGTGATAGTGGCTCCCCTCAACTGAAATGACAAAGAGTCTGACTTCTCCAGCATGACAACCCAATGATTCTCCAATACAACAACTCTTTCCTCGAGGAGCAGGGTTTCCCTTCTATGTTCAAGTGACAACCACCTCAAGAGGAGGGGATGAAGAGAAGAATGGACGATAGCCAGTGTAGCTACCTATCCAGGATGCATTACCAGTGTAGTCAAGTCATCCAGCTGCAGGCTCATATGATATGACTTTGAAGCTCAAGCTTGCTTATTGACTATACAAATATGTACACTCCGGCAGACATTTTATTTTCAATTAGGCCTATCCATTTTTTGGAGTTTTTGCTTTTTTAATACTATATACAACATCATTTACATAAGGAGTTTTTCCTCTTGATCCAGTAGACTATCCATCTTTTGAAACATTATTGCAACCCACACTCTCCTGTCTTTAGATGTCTCTGCTATTGGATGGGTTGGGGTGCACTTCCCTCCCTAGACGAGGAAAAATGTTTCCACTTGTGTGCATCTCATACTGGAAAATCTAATACCCTCACCACTCCAACTAAGTTGAGCCAAGTGAAAGGTGTAGGTGTCCAAATTAGGTCATTATCAGTAAGAGTCGTGCGTGTGCTCCGAAATACTCTACTTAGGCAGTCAAGAATCTATTGAATCAAGTCTCGTGATTCTCAAAGAATTAAGTCAACCAGACCTGAAGTACCTCCATTCCAGTTCCTATAAGGTTCCTGTGATTAAGTAGATTTAAGATCCAAACAATCTCCAATCTTCAGATTTTACTTAGACTAATTCAACTACCAAACCCAATCTAAAAAATGCGAATGCTATGCAAATGCTATGCTATGTACAATGCAATGAAAAATGTTTTTGTGATGCAGTTTTCAAAATTTTGAAGTTTTTATGGATTTTTGAAAAAGGTTTTATAAATTTTTATGCAATTTTTCAAAGGAATTTTGCAAATATTTTTAGTGTTTTTTGTTTTGCAGATGTTTTTGGATTTTTTTGATTTTGAAAATGTTTTTGTGATTTTTGAAAACAAAAGATTTTGGATATAAACAGGTACAAATATTTACACGGGGATGCATCTTATATTTACAAGAATTGGGGTTTTAAGAATTTACAAGGGTTATGTGATCCTTTTTTATAGATATGTATATACAATTAATAAAGAATTTTGGTGTGATGTATATAGTTCTCAAACTTACTTGAAAATGACTTTATAAACAATTTGAAAACTGTAGTCCAAAATAACTTTTACAAATAATTTTTACAAACATTTGAAATCATTTTGCATAGATTTTTCAAAAAGTATATATAGATTTTTAAAATATTTTTGCAACTATTTTCCAACCATTTGCAAATAGGTTTTCAAAATTCTTATTTCACACGAATAAAAGAAATTTTTACAAACCAAACATTTTTTTATAAAAGGTTTAAAATATTTAACATAATATTTTCCAAATAATTTTCAAATGATTTTTCAAAAAAGATTTTCAAACTCTTTTTCAAATATTTTGCAAAAGAAATATTTTTTATCTAATTTATTAATCAGTACATACAAAAAGGATTTGTGGAATAATATACAAGTTTTTAGTAAGTATTTTAATGAATTTAATGATATAGTATCCTATAGAGTATTTTATCCATAATCATTATTGAAAATATGAAAGTACGAGTTATGGCTAAAGTATATACGCAGTATATATGACCCCCTCTACTTAGCTTGAGCTATGTCCGCATAGATAAGAGAAAAAGCGAAGACATAACTCATACTAAGTATAGAAAAGCCTAAAGAATGAACGAAGAAGGAATGAATAAACGAATGAGAAGTCGACTATCCCCCCTATACATAGGATCAAATAATCCTAAGTATAGAAGATTGTACACAAGGCATGGAGGGTCAAGGGTGGGAATGAACAAATCACACTCGACTATCTCCCCATATACTGAAGTAAGATATCCTTAAGTATTGAGAAGAAAAGGAGACAGTGGAAAGGATCAAAGAATGAAAAGAACTCAATGCACACCCCCTATACTTAGAAAAAAATACGTCCTGAGTATAAAATACTGACAACAAGGGATAATACACACAACTATATTATTTTTTCTTATTTTTTAAATGACAAAAACTGAAAACCAAAAGAAAAGAAGAAAATATGAAAGCTTAAAGGAAAAGTTTTTGAGCGGCATTATCTGAATCTCGTGATGCTGCTATTGTTGTGGATGTTTCTTCAAGGAATAATACTTGGATAAAGTCGACAACGACCAAGAAAGTATCATGCTCGAGGTAAGGCTTCAGTAGCTGACCATTGACGACAAATGGTTATACATCAGGAGACAATTCTGATATAACAATACTTACATTGTCACACACTTCTTGAACTCTGAATGGCCCTATCCATTTGCTCTTTAATTTTCCCGGAAAGATCTTTAACTTTGCATTGAATAACCACACTTTCTATCCAGTGTCGAAGGTCTTTTGTCTGATGTGCCAGTCACGCCAGCGTTTAACCTTCTCCTTATACATCAATATGTTATCATATGCATAGTCTCTGAATTCCAGGAGCATGACAAGATCATCCTTTCTCTTCCGACCACCTAGTTGTGAGTCCAAATTGAAAATGTTAATTTTCCACAATGATTTATGAATCAACTCCACTCGCAAATGGCATGGCTTCCCATATACAAGACGATAGGGAGACATGCCCAATGGAGACTTTTAAGTGGTTCTGTACGCCCAAAGGTATGAGTCTAAAAGTTGGGACCAATTTTTCCTATCCGACTTGACAAGCTTCTGGAGTATCATCTTAATTTCTCTGTTGGATAGTTTCGCCATACCGTTGGTCTGAGGATGGTAAGGAGATACGACTCGGTGCTCGATGCTATACTCCTTTGTTAATTTCTTGACCTCTCTGTTGATGAAGTGACTACCCCTATCTGATATTAGTATCTTTGGAATCCCGAACCATGAGATAATGTTTTATTTCAAAAAACAACAAACTGTACGACCGTCTATGGCTCGAGCAGGGTTAGCTTCAACCCAGCGACTCACATAGTCAATGGCAGAAAGGATGTTCTCGTATCCCTAACTGTTAAGGAAGGGTCCTGTGAAATAAATGCCCCAAGCATCGAATATGTCTGCTATCTGAATGATCTTCAGGGGAATGGAATCTTTAGCTGTAAGGGTACCTTTCAATCGCTGACAGTCAGTGCAACGTTTGACGAATGCTGCAGAATCCTTAAATAATGTAGGCCACTAGAGGCCACACTGTAATACTTTTGCTGTCGTTTTATCTCCAGAGTGTTGTCCACCAGATTCGAGCGAGTGACAATGCTTGAGGACACTATGATGCTCCTCCTGAGGAATGCACTTGCTCCAAATACAATCCGCTCCTTCCCTGAATAAGAGAGGATCTTCCCATGGGTAGAAATGGATAGTTGACAAGAATTTGTCCTTTTGAATCTTCATCCAATCTTGCGAGACTACATTGGAAATGAGGTAGTTCACAATATCGACATACCAAGGGAGTGCATCCATGTCCATAATTGACTCGTCAAGAAATGTGTCTATAATAGGTGCACTGCTCAATGGAGGATCTTGCTTCTCAATTATGGAGAGGTGATCTGCTACCACATTCTGGACCCCAGGCTTGTCTTTGGTTTCCAAATCGAACTCCTAGAGGAGAAGGATCCATCTGATCAGTCTAGGCTTGGCATCCTTCTTCTGTTGTAAGTATCAGATAGCAGAGTGGTCAGTTTAGATAGTGACTTTTGATCCAAGCAAATAGGGTCTGAACTTCTGAAGGGCGAATACCACAACCAACTATTCTTTATCTGTCATAGTGTAATTTCTTGAGCTTCATCTAGTGTTTTGTTGGTATAGTGAATGGCATAGGGTGCCTTGTCTTTCATTTATCCTAGAACAACCCCAACTGCAAAATCTGATGCATCCGTCATGATCTCAAAATGAAGAGACCAATCTGGCGGCTGTAGGACTGGAGCTTTATTGATTAGCTCCTTCAGCCGAATAAATGAAAGGAGAACTTGTTGATCAATACTGAACTCAGTCTCCTTGCAGAGCAATTCTGTAAGAGGTCGGGTGATGCAGCTAAAATCACTGATGAATGTTTTGTAGAATTCTACATGCCCATGGAATAAACTCACGTTTCTGACGGTATGAGGTGGCTCTAGATTAGTAATCACATCCACCTTTGCCACGTCGATTTCCATACCACGTTTGGAAACGACTTGACCGAGCACAATCCCCTTTGTGACCATGAAGTGGCTCTTTTTCCATGATAATACCAGATTGACTTCATGACTTTTCTGAAGTACTCTGTCCAGGTGCTCAAGACAAGAATCGAAGCTGTCACCATAGATGGAGAAGTCATCCATAAACACCTCGAGAAAACTGCCTGCCATCTTGACGAAGACTGCAAGCATGCATCTCTAGAATGTTGCTAGTGCGTTGCAAAGATCAAAGGTCATTCTCTTGAAAGTATATGTGCTGACCATGCAAGTGAATTTCATTTTCTCTTGATCTTCAGGGGCGATTGCTACTTGGTTGTACCCAGAATACCCATCTAGAAAGCATAAGAACTCCTTGCCATACAATCTTTCCAATACTTGATCAATGAACAACAAGGGGAAGTGATCCTTCTTAGTTGTTGCATTCAGACACCAGTAGTCATTACATACGAGCCAGGATGTCAGTACCCGAGTAGATATCTCCTCTCCTCTATCATTTGTAACCACAGCGTGCCCTGATTTCATTAGAATGGGCTCACCCGTTTGGAGTCAGAGATGAGATAAATGAAGTCCGCGTCACACCATTTCGTGATTTCTTTCATGATGACGTCCCTCAGATTTGGGTTCAGTCTTCTTTGAAATTCTCGGGATGACTTGGCATCTTCTTCCAAGTAGATTTGGTGTGAGCATAAAGCAGGATTTATCCCGCGAAGATATGAAACATGCCAACCAAGTGCCCTATGATTTTTCTCTAGAACCTCGAGGAGTCGAGATTCTTGCTCCGAGGTCAACCTGCTGCTGATGATGAGTGGATACATATTTTATGTGCCCGCAAGGAAAGCATACTTAAAGCCTACAGGAAGTGGCTTTTCAAGTTCTGATCTTGCTTGCTTTTCGGTCACTTCGAAAACCGTGCTGGTTGGAGGATGGTCTGCCTGAACTTTGAAGGTAGTGCTTACTCAATGTTCAGTTGGTCTTATGACAATGTGCCGAACTGATCTGCAGTAAGTCCATTAAGTTCAGGCTGGAGTGAATCATCTGAATCGAAGAGATGCATCAACAAATTGGTTTTTGTCTCCCAAGTGTCATCCGATCTTGCATCGACTATGATTTCCAGGTCCTCCTCAAGAGAGAGAATTTTTTATGTCCATGTCGAAAAGAGTGGTGTGTCTCTGATCTCTGCATTGAAGTCATAGTCTGCTTCTGGCGGTGCTACATGACTTTCATCAATTATGACTTTAGGCTCGTTAATCATCTCTATTGTAACTCCATTGTTGCTCGAGCTGAAAGTGATCTTTCCAGACCCATAATCAACCATGGCCTCTGTAGTGCGTAGTAATGGCCATCTTAGAATAATAGGAGTCTGAAGTAAAGGCGCAGGAGAGTCCATGTCAAGGACTACAAAATCAACTGGAAACTGCATGCCCCACACCGTTACCACAATGTCTTCCAAAAGACTTCAGGATCGCTTAATGGATCGATCAGCAAACTGAAGGATCATTCGTGTTTCCTTGAGAGGACCTAGCCCGAATTCTTGCAATAGTGAAGATGGCAGGAGGTTGATGGAAGAACCACTGTCAAGTAAGGTTCGCTCGAAGAAATGATCGCAAATCTCGCAACTGATCAAAGGTGCTCCTTTGTCTTGCTTCTTTTACGGGAGATTGCTGATGGCTGCAACTGTGGCCATGGTAAGAATGTGCTTCTCTACATGTCAGCATCTATTCTTTTGTGCTGGCCGTTGCTTGTTTGTACATGCCTCTTTCAAACCTTTCTTTACAACATGGCTTTTATCAAAGGAATCTCAACATTCAGATTATTAATAATATCCACAACTATGGGATCGGATAATTCACTTTTCTTTTTGCAATTATTTTTGGATTTTTCTATTGCATTAGGAAAAGGAATATTCACATTACTGAAATCAGAATCAGTATTCTTATTTACAACAAGATTCCTATCCATAATATTCTATACATTCGAGTTACAAAAAGGAGTACAAATTGGAGATGAAGATGCTGTTGCTGGTGGACAAACAAAAAGCGTTGTCTCTGCTTCGTCGGCCGGCGCATAGGATTGGCTGCTGCTGGTGGCTCCTCTGTGGCTGGCGCAACTTCACGTCGACTACGAACATCTTTTTAGGCTTTTTAAATTGTCTCATTTTTGTTGTTTTTGCTAGTGTCGGTGGAGATGGATGGTATCTGGCATGGCTTCTCCTCCTTCTTCTTCCTCACCCGATCTTGTAGCTGGCATGGCTGATGTAGAAGATGATGATTCACCTGTCAAAGCTTTATTCCTCCCGTGGCTTGAGACAGATGGAGGCAAAGTCCTATCGCTCTTGAAAGTGACAACATTAGATAAAGCAAAATTACATTCATCTGACTCTACAGGCACAGACTGAACATCGCATTCTACCTGCTCTTTACGCTTAAAGTTATTGGGATTCACTTCAACCTGGGCCAGGATAGGAGTTTTAGTGGCCGTCAGGTCGGCTAGCTTCTTCGTTATTTCTGCTAGGCCTTTCACAAGTTGGGCCAAGCAACCCAAGGTAGGCTTCACTAGAACCACCTCAAAAGTTTCGGTGAGCAGACTACGCTATTGCTGATTATTTGGTTGTTGAGGCTGAGACTACTGATGGTGCTGAGGAGATGGAGGAAGCTGGTACTATTGAAACAGAGGATGAGGATAATGCTGAGGTGGTGCAACCGCGTACTGGTGGTACGGTTGTGGTTGGCGGTACTTGATGAATCTCAGACTCATCACTCTAAAAAGGACTAATTAAGCTCAAATCCCTAAAATTCATGGGCATTTCTTCATTTATTTTGCATAATTAGCATTCATGCATGTATTAATAAGAATTGCATTTTATCACTTACTAATTGCATAAAATAAGAAGCCAAAAATCTCAACCCAATTGACCTGTAAAATAGCCTAACTTCCCTGATTTTTAGCTAATTCATGCTAATCAAATGACCTGAAACTACCTCCATTGTGTACATATTACTAACAAGAATACATGAAAAATACAAAAAAATCACTAACCTAAATAAGTGGAATAAAAACTCATCCCCTAATTAAAGGATTCTTAGAGTAAAACCTCGATATCTTCCTCATCCATTGTCCGATTTGATCCTACTCACTTTTGAACTAATGTACATTCAAATACCTTCAAAACAAGATCAAGTTCAAGTGAATCGAAGCTCATATGTGAAAGTTGGGTTTTGGGCCTCTTTTGTACATTTTGTATTTTACCTGATTTCGACCTATTATTTTATGAACATAATTAACTCATTTTATTTTATTTATATTTCACTTATTTTCTTTAATAAAAGTTCTATTAAAATATGTAAAAATCCAAATCCAAAATTAGCTTGAAATTAAGAAACTAACAGAGTCCGAGTCGTCACTAACTGTTTGTACAAAAATTGTCTTTCTCGTGTTTTATTTTATTTCTTCTTTTTCTTACTTAAAAAAATCCAAAAAAAATTAGATTAATGTGTAAATATTTATCTTTGATTTTATCATATTTTTTTCCATATTTTTATCTGGTTTACAAATGATAAAAAAATTATAAAATCCAAAAATTAAGGTATTCTATGTACATGGAAACCCCAAAATATAACTTTATGCAAATGATTGATTTTGGCATTGTCTCTTCATAAAAGTTGTTGATCTCATCGAGATGAGCAACTTTTGTGAAGAAAATTTTTTGATCTGAGGTGGTTTGCTAATTATTTTTTAATTATCTTTATATTAAATATTTCGAATTTTCTGGGGCTGACACGTGGTAGCTCTTGGAGCCGCTACGTGTCACCCATTTTGTCTTTATTTAAATTTCATTTTTATAAAAAAATTAGCCACGCACGTGCAGTGCACGTTCCTCTTGCGCATGCACACAACACATGCTTGACCTCTCCCCTTTCCACTTGATGCCACATGGCTGCTCCTTAACCGGCCGATCTCGGCCGATCGGGCGACCGAGGAGCATCTACCACCTTCAGCCGACCCTCCTTCCATCTGGGGCGCTGCCGCCTCCAAAATCTCCGTCGTCTACCACATATCTCCCCCAATCTCCTCCATCCTAGATCTTAGACCATCTTCAATCTCCACCGCACGTCGAATCTCCATCAAGCGATTCTCAATCCCGATCAAAATTCCTATTCGATCTCCTGCGATCTCCTTCCTAATCTGACCACCGCCATCCTCTGCTATAAAGTCATCGTTGCCGCTCCAACTTCAATCCATCTGCCGTTACATTCTGCTAGGAGCACGTCAAGGTACCCTGAGGTGGGTGACAACTCGATTAGTCCTCCATAGCGGTGTGATCCAAGGACTAGCCTTGTTGCAGCTTGACGCCCCGCCACCGCTGCTAGCTCTGGCGTCGTATCTGTCAAGCTGTACCTCCAGGTACTCCGCCTCCTCCTCCCTTTGCATCTCATTCGTCTCCATTGCACCTCTATTCCTTCACTACTTCACCTTCTCTCGATCGACTTCTCGCCCTTACATCTCTCCGATTATCCAACTCTACCTCAAGCAAGCCTCTGACACCAACACGTCCACCTTCATCGACCTCGCATTCTCGACCGGAGCTTCGCAACCCCGACGACCCATGACCGTGTGTCGGCCACGCGTTCTCCACCGTACTACCACCGGAGCACTACCCTCGTTGGGCCCCGCCTCTGCCCTCATCATATGTCGCCGTTGTCGGGGAGGGAAATGACTTAGATTTTGTCTAAAAATTTTTTTCTTCGGTTTTCCACATTGGGTAATCTGACCACCAAATATTCCTTGTATTTTTTTTTCATTTTTTTATTTTCTACATTTATTTTATTTACAACATTTATTTCCGTATTTTTTTGATTATTTTTTGCATCACTCTCTTATACTCTCTCTTATTTTTCTTGCGAGGTGCCCGACGTACATGGAGCAGTTTATCACAAAATCGACGCATCTTCACTGATGCCAAAAAAATCACAAATAAAAGATCGAGTCGAGTCGTGAGAGAGCATAGAGTCTAGGATTTATTTTTCTGCAATTTCAAATTTTGTAATTATTTGTTCATTTAGAGTGGTGTCTGTTTGGACTCTCGCATATGTAACAAGACCTTGAACTTTTTCTGTGGTGTGTCGTGGCCTGTTTCTCTCTCCAGTGAGGGTAGGGCCCAAATTGAGTGGCTTGTAGGTTAGACCTGCACATACGACTATTAGAGCTTTTAAATTTTTGATTATGCTCGTGGAACATAGGACCACACTTCATATTAATTGAGACGCACATTATATCGTTCAACTTAGTCAAATTTAACTCATATCTTCCCAGCTAATAGAATTTTTTGCTAGGTGCGGTTTTTTATCAGCTTGCATTCATCTAGAGTAATTTGCAATTCTTGTATTGCAACCCACATGGAGATTGCGAGTAATCACTGTAAGTCTTCTATCTGAGCATACATCATTGTTTCACATGCATCGACTTTTCCCGAATCTCTCCCTCCTATTTTATCACATAATTTTAAATGAAATTGAGTCTGGACGGTAGACACATATTTGTGCTCATCTAATTCTTTAGTGATCACCTAATTAAAATTGGGGCTGTTAAACAAAGCCGACTAATCAACTCATAAAATCAAGAATTTGTGCAGGAGAACAACCCCGACCTTGTATTCATTTATCTTCCTGGGAGGAGAGACACACACACACTAGGATAGAGCCAAGCTAAGGTTTTCATACTGACTACTGATTCTACAAAAATGATTAGCTACTTCTTAGTGAGGATCTACGGGTATCAAGTAAACGGTCCGGATTTTCTTAGCAGAGTGGGTGGTTTAAAGGACACTACGTGAGGCTCCGTCCTTAAGTAACATGTGGCTGTTGTACGGTCTGTACTTACACCCAACCTGGCTGAAAGTAGGTGCAAGTAGTCATAAAAATTCGGGCCAGTCGGTAGGAAAGTACATGCACCTAACAACTCTCTTAAACGATTACAAGGTTTGAATTATCACCAATTAAATTGACAAGATAATTGGCAAACTCTTACGGCCTTTACTGTGTGAATTGGTGAAATAGATGAATTGTGTTTGTTTTGTGCATAGATTCAGGGTAATCATCGAGTATCACACATTTGTGCCTACATTATGAATCATAAGCCTTTTTCAAATCATTTGAATCAAGAATGGAAGATTGTGGTGAATTTTGTTCGGACTCTATGAACTCTCCACTGACCACCACAAACTTACCAATCTCAAAGGTTCGGAGACATTCTTACTTCGGACCACCTTGGGTTCGTGGGCCCTTTTCCCATGAATCCTCTTCCTACCATTCCTTATTCTTTCTTGAAGGAGGTCAAACCCAAACATTTTCTCTCTCTCTCTCTCCTAAACACATCGAGGAAAACTCTTACCCTGAGGATTCATGTTCAAATTCTTTCCACTCTATTAACTCAAATCTGTTATATTTTGAAGGTGAAGAAGAAGAGGAGAACCTACAGAAGATGTCTCCCAAGAAAAGAGATCATGAGGATGAACCCAATGAAGATCCGATGCAGATGATTTTGACCAGATTGGTTGCATCTGAGCAGCAACAACTTTTATTGAGAGAACAAATAGAGCAATTAAATGCCGGGGTAGAACCGCTAATGGAAGCAGCATACGACACTGGCCAGTACAGAGTGAGAAATTATCTGCAGCCACTTGAGCCAGAAATAAACTTTAATCTAAAACCACATGTCTTGAACCAACTGCCATAGTTTTATGGTAATGCTGCTGAAGAACCATATGATTTTTTTACATGACTTGAAACTAGTATGCTCTAATATGAAGCATCCCCAGGTTAGCCAAGATTACATTGGTCTCACTGCACTTCCTTTCACCTTGAAAGGAAAGGCAGACTACTGGGTGAAGAATTTAGGAGTGACAGTGACCATGTATGATTGGTTCAAGAACCTGTTCTTAAAAAAGTTCTACCCTTTGAGTCGGATCAATCAGACGAGGACAAACACCATCAGTTTCTCTCAGATACCTAATGAACCACTCTGTGATGCATGGGACAGATTTAAAGATTTACTACAAAAGTGTCCGTGTCATGATCTGTATGACGACATCTTGGTCCAGTCACTATATTTTCACCTCAGCTACAAGACAAAGGGATTAGTGAGCGCTGCTTGCGAGGTGAATATACCTCATGAGGTGCTGAAACCGTCTAGAAAGTATCGGAGCAAAATGGCCGAGACAAGCCGCTCGCAGATTGTCAGTAGGGCATATACCGATTCTCTCAACATACTTCAATCTAAAGGAGGAAAGTAGACTGTTGCAGAAATAGCTGAAGATTTGATTCCAAACAGGAGCATAATTGCTGATAAGTTAGTAGTTGTGGATCAGATTCACAAGAGGATGAATGACATCGACAACAAGATCTCCCAGTTCCCAAAGCAAATGGAGGAGCTGGCTGAGAAGGTATCCAAGATCGGGGTATCGGCTGCAGCTACATCCGATGTTCCCATCTATCGAGTGTATCATGTCTTGGAGCAAGCAAGATCAGGACAACAACAACAATAGGCTCTGGACCAATCCTATGCCCAACCTTTCCAGCAGTTACCCTCACCAGCTGAGATCGTCGAAAAGACACCACCTCCGGTGTTAGAGGTGAACGTCATTTGGTACACTCAAGACCCTGCCCGACAGGGTAATACATCATCCTTACCAATGTCCTGCTACTTTCTATAATGTAACATTTTCACCCGCCCCACATAACCCTCAAAATACTATTCCATCCCAGCATCAGAAACAACCGCAACAATTGTACAACTGCTAGAACCAATACCAGGAGGCATCCCAGCAATACTGACAGCAATACCAAGCACCACAAGGCCATCCCTCAAAGCATCCATCTCAACCATCCGATTCTAGACAAAACCTGTAGATATCCAGTAGCAGATGCTCGAGGAGATTCACTATTTTCAAAATGAACTGCAAGATCTACAGATTGATTTAATCGTTTGTCTTGTTGGAGAGATGAACATACAGTCCCTGCTACAACCATTCCCGCCCAAGTTCAAGATAACCTAATAAAGATTGAACAAATCTCAATCTTCCCAAAAAAATGGCCAGGTATACTACTCAGACTATCCCATATCTAAACATGAGATCCTTCTATTTGACAATATCAATGCTATGTTACTCAGGAGTGGAAGGACCGTGGACGTACCTGATCGGGAAAGAAAAATGGATCAAGAAGACTTGGGAGAACAACTGAAGGATACTTCCGAGAGTGAAGAAGAAGAAAATCTAAATTCAGTACTAGTGAAGAATCCAGCTCATGAGAAAGGAAAAGCATCTATGGAGTCTACAGAGGACCTTGCACCTCCAGTTGTTGCGAATATATTTGTCATCTTTTGAGCAACATGATTTTGATTATTATCAGCATAAAAATAAAGAAGTTTGTAATAAGAACTCCATTTCTAATAAAGATGCTCTTATTTATGATTCGAGTTCTTTATCTCATGTCTGGACTGCTTCCATTCCTTTCTCCCATGCTCTTATCGGAGGAAAACACAAACCAAAGAAATCATTCAAGGTGACCTAGAAACGACACGATTTTTCCAAGAAAACATTACAGTCAAAGTACCATTTGATCAATATGTGGCTAACAATCTGGAATTTCAAAAATACTTGAAAATGAAATGCGCTCCCACCCAGATTCGCAGGAAAAAACCAAGTCAATTTGTGGAGACTCATATATTGATAGTGGCAAGTACCAAATGTGTCAATAATCAACATCTACCAAGAAAAAGAGGCATGGGTGCTCACTATGTGGAGAGTCGCATCAGCGGCATTGCGTTTGCACGTACACTACTAGATAATGGTTCTTCAATCAATCTTCTACACTTAGCCTTATACTACAAATTGGAGGTAGGACCTCTCAAAAAATCACTATCTCTACTCCAATTTGTTGATAAATCCACTAAAAGGCCTAAGGGAGAAGTGAAGAACGTGGTCATCTGGGTCGAGGGGACAGACTACAAAGTGGACTTCACTGTCCTTGATATGGAAACCACAAACCATTGGAGAGAATCTCAAATCATTCTTGGAAGACCATTCTTGCGGACCGCTAGAGCATTATTCGATTACGATACATGAATGATGAAATTCGGCTCTCCAGGCGGAGATGTGGATTTGGAAATGAAGTAGACAAAGCGGCAAAGACTCAACTCCGAATCTACCACCGATTACTCATAATCTTCAGAATGTAAGATCATTAGCACTAATGGGCTTTGGCATCAACTTCCAGAAGTTCAGAGGGAGATCCCCTCATCAGAAGAAGAAATAGTTCATAGTGCAGTTTGTCAGATGTTGCCTGAATTATTAAGAGACACAAATACCTATACCCTTGATGATATAGAAATCCATCTAGATTTGTCAGTCCCATCTTCTTCGGGACAATCAAGGAATATAGATGCTGAGTCGTACGCGGCTTTGGCCGAATTACCACATTATTTTTGCCATCCAACTCACCTTACATCAGACTTGGTAGCTAGCACATCACAGATTGATCCACCTTCATCCAACACAGAGCCGGACTCAAAAGCCATTCAACCAGACCTAATTGATGATGCAAATTTGCCTGAGCAAAGACCCCTTCCTCCTACACTCAAATATGCATTTCTTGCAGGACCCAAGGAGAAATTTCCAGTGATCATTAGTTCATCATTAACTGAAGACCATGAATCAAGATTTCTTGAAGTTCTTGAGTGAAATCGCAAGACCGTTGGCTGTACTGTATCAGATCTCGTGGGAATCAACCCCACTCTCCGCTCGCGCCAAATATATGTTGAGGATAACATAAGAGCTTCCGTGAATTCCAGAGAAGATTAAATCCTAATCTCCAGGAAGTAGTTAAGAAAGAGATTGAGAAATTGTGTAAAGCGGGGTTTATATACCCCATTTCAGACTCCAAGTGGGTGGCTCCCCTTCATGTTGTCCCGAAGAAGTCGGGACTACAAATGGTCACCAACGAGGAGGGGGCAGAGATCATGACACGAGTACCCACTTCGTGGCACGTTTGTGTCTATTATAGGCGCCTGAGTGCCGCGGCCAAGAAAATTTACTTTTCACTGCCACTTATCAATCAAATCTTGGAGAGACTTGCAGGGAAATCATTCCTATGTTTTCTTGATGGGTACTTAGGCAACACTCAAGTAGCCATCGCTCCCGAGGATCAGGAAAAGACCACCTTTACATGTCCTTTTGGCACTTATGCGTTTAAGCGCATGCCATTCAGGCTTTGTAATACCCTGGGCACATTTCAGTGGTGCATGATCACCGTATTTGCCGAAGTGGTGGGTGACTTCCTAGAAGTCTTCATGGATGACTTCTCGGTCTATGGTGATTCATTTGATACATGTGTATCACACTTGGATCGAGTCCTCAAGAGATGTAGGGAGGTTAATTTGGTACTCTCCTGGGAGAAAAGTCACTTTATGGTGACAGAGGGTATCGTGTTGGGGCACGTCATCTCCAAAAAGGGAATGGAGGTTGACCTTGTCAAGCTGGAGGTGATCAAGAAACGTGAGCCACCAACCAACGTGAAGTCAGTGTGATCATTCTTAAGGCATGCTGGATTTTATCGAAGATTTATCACTGATTTTTCAAAGATCGCCTGCCCACTGACTGAGCTCTTAGGAAAAGACACCGAGTTCATTGTAAATCGCAAGTGTGTAGAGGCCTTCAAGCTCCTGAAAAAGGAAATCTATTAATCGTTGATATTACAAGCTCTTGACTGGTCTCTTCCTTTTGAGATCATGACCGATGCATCAGATTTTGCTATCGGGGCTGTGCTTGGACAAAGATGGGATGGGATACTGATGAATCTGTGATTCATCACTATAAAAGTTGAAAATAGAGCTTTGTTCCCGAGTAAATAGATGCATATTTCCACTTATCTTGCATAATTAGTATTCATGCATGCAAGCATAATATCTGCATTTTAGCATTAATTTTTGCATTAAATAAGAAGCCAAATTCATATGTAATATTCACTTATTTGTATATATTTTATACTAACTCCGAATCCAATAAAACCAACTCTATTGTGTATATATTACTAACAATAATTAAAGAAAAATATCAAAAAAATACTAACTTGTAAAATTGACCAATAAAATCCCAATCCAAAGTTTGAAACTAGGAGCCTTAAAATGCACATATCTCTCTCATACAACCTCCAAATTAGGTCTACTCACTTTTAAAGTAATATAAATTCAGAGACCTTCAAAATGAGACCAATTTCATTAAAATCGGAGCTCGTATGCAAAATTTGGATTTTGGGCCCCTTTTGTATATTGTACATATTGTCCGTTTTGCCCTTCATTTTATCTTTTTATTTTTTTAATTATCAAAAATCCAAAAAAAGAAGATTAAGTTGTAAATATTTTTTTAAATTTTCTCTATTTTTATTTTGATTTTTCTCTCTTTTAAAAATGACAAAATATTACAAAAGATAAAATACAGTATTTTATATCTATAAGGTACCACCCAAAAATACATTTTGTACAATTGCTTTCCTTTGATTTTCAGGCTCTTCACGAAAGTTGTAGATCTCGTTGAGACGAGCAACTTTCGTGTTGACCACTTTTTGATTTAAGACCTGTTGTTATTTCGTTTTGATTTTTCTTTACATTTAATTTTTGAAATTTCTGGGAGCGACACGTGGCAGCACCTGGAGCCGCCACGTGTCTCACCCATTTTTTATTAGTTTATTAATTTCGGATTTTATTTGTTATTTATTTTAATAAATTACTTACATTTAATTAATTATTTATTTTAATTTTTATTTTTTTACCTTTATTTTCTCATCTTTATTTTTAGTAGCCTACTTTTTTTATTTTATTAATTATTTATTTTATTCCCTTTTACCTCTTCTCCCTTACTTGTCTTCCACTCCAAGCCACCACTATCACCACCTCCTCCATCTTCTCCATCCCTTCTCCAACTTCCCTTTCCTCCTCTTTATATTCTCACCTCCCACTCCATTTTTCTTCATCCGCCATAATCGAGAGAGAAAGGGAACCACCAGCTTAGCCTGCTCGACGGTGACAACGACCGAGTAACTCTTCAACGCGATGACGGTTTCCATCGTATTTGGCGAGATCTGAGGTAGAGAGACCGACCTCGTCGCAGCAACATCCAAGCTGCATAGCTTCTCCGATTTTTTTGCCAAGTCGGATCGAGGCCACGACGACGGCACCTTTCGCTTATCCATTCAGCCCGCCCGTCCAGACGCTTAGCCCTTTCTCATTTTCATCTACCGCCCTTTCTTTCCTCCTGTCCCTGAATGCATGAAGTGAGTCCTATGTTCGACTTCGGTTGCCGGTGCAATAGAATAGGTAGGAGTACATTATGGCAGGATCAGTCACCTGGGCAAACCAACCCTCCTCCAAGAAGAATTGCACTCACCTGCCCGTTTCTAGGACCGACCGACGCCTCACCTGCACAGAGAGCCGCACATCGTAGCTCCACTCTCCAGGCGATTACACAGGTCAATTTTCTTTCTCTATCTTCTCATTTTTTATCTAACATTATCTTTTGTTTTCTTGATCATCCTCACTTATTTTTACACAATAACTAAAGAACAAATCATCTATTATCACCATTACCACCTTTTCACTGCTGCATTTTATTCCTGTTTACAAAATAAAAAAAACAGAAAAATTTTGCAAAAAAACACACAAAAAAATGTACTCCAGGAAAACGCCACCGTCTGCCAGTGCATCCCCGCACCTCCTCGCCATCTCTCCCGCACCGTTAGCGGGAGAATGCCTCTGCCGCTGTACCGCTTGTGCAGTCCGGCGTAGCCCCCGCCATAGCTCCGCTAGAGACCGCGAGTGGCCTGCACTCCTCCACCCGGTCACAGCACCGCTGCTCCTGCCCACCAGCGGTGAGAGCTCCGCAACCCAGCCGCGCGACCAGCTCCAGGGCCGCTAAGAGCCCATCCGTTCTTCCCTCAGCACAGGTGCACCTGACCACGTTGCACCGCGACGCGTGTCCTCCTGCTGCTTGCCTCCGTCGCCTCTGAACCGTCAGGCCGCACCACCCCCCCTTCAGCTAGGAACCACCCGCACCCCAGTGCCCTCACGACAGCGCCACACCCTCTGACCGCAGCCGTACGTGCCGCCCAGCCATGCTCCACCTCCAACGTATCCACGCGCCGCCCGCGTAGCGACCGCGCACAACCGCCCCTTCGACCACCGTCAGGCTGTAGCACGCGTCAGCAGGCCGCGCATCCAGACACGCCACCCTCCAGGCTGCTAGCCCCACGCACAGCGCGCTGCGCAAGCCGCCCGCTCACACCACCGCCTCCGCAGCCGCCCCACGCCTGCGCGTCTGACCTCCGCTCCCTGCGCCTCGGTGCACCGCCTCCTCACGGTGCGCCGCCTCCTCGTACGTGACCTCCTCCACGCGCCTGATGCCCAAGTCCGTCCCCTTGCGCCCTACCTTTCAGAAGAAGAATAAGCAGAAGATCCATCTCCTTTTTTTTATTTTATTTTAGTTGTAAATATTGCATAGTCTATCCTCTAAGTAGTTTTATTTGCAAAAGTGCCCCTGTGCACATTTTTAGTTTATTTCTTTCAATTTCAGTATTTCATTGATAACCCTGCATTGTCATATTAATTTGGATAGTATTTTTAAATCGTTTTTAAATAAAAAATAGCATGTTGTAGAGATACTAATTCTTTATCTCGTGGCTGTTTATTTGCATTTTTGTGATCATTAGAGTATTTATTAAAAAATAGAGATTGAAAATCACATATATTTCATCCATTTTAGCTCTGAAATTCGCACAGACCTATTTATTTCTCTAAAAATTGTGAAACAATTGTAGATGATGCATCTAAGTGCTCTTTAATTATTATCCAAATTTCATCGAAATCAGAGTTGTCGTTTGTATAAATAAATTGTAGGGTGATTTTTGTAATTGATTTTTAATTAAATCCACGAATAAGATTTTTGAGAAATTTCAACTCTATTGGATTCCTTATAAAAACATCTATTTGAGATAATTCATTCTCTAGAAATTTGACTTCATGGATTAATTAAGAATTAAAGATTCACAGTCGTTCTGTTTTCAGTAAAAAATTCATAAAAAATCATAAAGTGTTAGAAAATTGTAAAAAAAACAGCCTAGCTTAAATTCATCATTTTTATCTTCCAGTTATTTTTTCATAAATTTTGCATATCATTTGCACGAAAAATTGCATAAAAACCCCCAAAACAATTTGCATTTTTCATTTGTGCATTTTAAAGCCAAAAATTCCAAAAAAATCCATTTTGCATTCATGGTTGAATCAGGTTCTTAGAATAACATAATTTTGTCAATTTGATTTAATTTCACATTCAAAATTAATTTTGGCTAAGTTGTTGGTTTTCCTAATAACCTGGTTCAACCACATCATTGCATTTGGCTTTTTATTACAGGAAAAAATTAAAAAAATCCCACTTGGAAAACCGTAATCTAATCCCTCTAGCTTGATCCCGAGTTGTTCCTTTGCCTCCTTGAGTCGACCCTGGGGCTTGCCCAGTCTAAATAAACATCAAACCGCGCATTAAGTCATTCGACGATTCATCGATTCATGCAGTTATTTTTGATCGATCTGGATTTATCTGACTGCAACGAAAACGTCAATCCGACAACATTAAAAGGGTAGATTTTGGGTTCATCAAATGGCGCCGTTGTCGGGGAGGCAAACGGCTTAGGATCATTTTAGAAAATTAGATTTACGTTTTCCATTAATTCAGATCGTTTAATCCCCGAACCACCTTGTAATTATTCTTTTTTTCTTTCCAATTATTTTTCTTTTTTTTCTCTCTCTCTCACTGACATTTTTGTATCTTTTTGTGCGAGGGCCTGGTGGACTTGGAGCGGCTTTCTTGAAGTCGACGTATCTCGAAGTGCATCGGAGGCCGACGATTCATGGATCAAGTCGGCTGTTGAGATGCCAGAAAGATTTTCTTTTTTGTTAACTTGTAAAAAAATGTCTGCATTTACAACGATTATCGTTTGGGATCTCGCGCGTACATGTCATAATAAAACGTGTTCCCGTGTGCTATGTAGTTGCTTTACGTAGAATAGGACCTGCACTTGCATCTCTTAGAGCTTCCTAGGACTGTTTGTGCTCGTAAAATTTAGGACCACACTTCACATATAAAAGATGCACTTAAACTGCAGGACTTAGCCAAACATAATCTGTTCTTCAATCGCTAATAGAACTGCCTGTCTAGGAGAGACTTTTCATCGCTTGCATTCCATTTAGTGTAAAATTTCAATTCAGTCTTGCATCCTGTATTGTAGAGAGCTGGAGGCACTGTAAGTATTCTTATTCAAGCATTCATCATCGTTTTCTCGATTGCATCGGCTTTTACCGATTCTCTCTCTCGATTTTCTAAACCTTGGATAAAGGAATTGGGACTGGATGGTAGACGTGATTTCTTGTGTGGATTAATATCAGTAACAACTAATCTTTAAAATCGAGTCTGCTAATTGAATTGGACCCAAAAAATTGATTAAAATTAACCCTTGTTTGCGGGAAATTAACCCCGACCTAGTTTTCAGGTTGAGTGAGGGTACTTGAGTGTGTGTGAACACCTTAAGGCAGAGTCCAAATCCCCGCCTTCCATATCATGTTCTGACTGATCATAGCAAATATCACAAGTTGAATTATTCAGGTTCATTGACTAGTACCAAGTAGACTCCGCCTATCTCAGGTAGATAGGGGCAAAATTGCGGTACTTCACGACAAGTTGCCAGTAACCCCCCGGGGTGAAGTTCTGGCCTTGTCAGCCTCCGCCTGCTTGCAGGTAGATAGGGACAGGTCTTTGAATCCATCAACTTGGGATATGAGCGAAGAAAGGAAGGACCAACGGTATCTTAGGCAACAGGTTAAATAGGGGAGACACATCTGGCTTTTAGCCGACTCTACTATAGGCCGCGCAACTTCTTGCTATTTGTCTGAAAATTCACACTTAAAATCAACCAGACTAATCGGACTCGGTCTCGGGTCCTTGATCTTGTTGAGTGTGAACTCGGGGTTTGCTCTTGTGTTTGTCTTTGTGTTTGTTCGTGTGTGTTATCCTGTGTAATTGCACGTTTTCTACCTCAATCTTCTTACATTCATCCTTTCCTCTTGAAGATGTCGGGATATTGGTCCCCATACCCTGAGACATCTGGTCATTCCTCATCGACCATATACCTATCATCTTCACCTTCTCATTCTTCCATGTATCCTCCACCATCCACGGGAGATCATATTCACCTTCTCATCGACCATATACCGATCATCTTCACCTTCTCATTCTTCCATGTATCCTCCACCATCCACGGGAGATCCTTACCCGTGGTTGGCTCCACCTCAACCCGATTATGAAGTCAGAACTTCGACTGAATTCTCCACTTCTTCGCATCTCTCACCTACTCCATATTCCAATACTCCGAATCCACTTCCATCTTGGGCTGACTGTCCTTATTCTCGAGAGCTTACATGAATCAAAGAATCGAATGAAGAGCAAGCCACTACTGAGACAGATGATTGGCAAAACTATATGCCCCCACATACTTCATTCTCACCTCAAGTAGGGACCATACAACAATTTACATATACGCATCCCGACTTGACCTTAGGGTATAATATGGTCGATCGAACAACCTGAATGGAGAGGCCTGCACATCCTGATTTCCCAGACTTGATTGACTTTAGTGATGAAGCCTTCATTAACCAGCCTTCATTCGAAGAGCCTATACATTCACAAGATTAAACTCATGACCTAGACTTATCAGTCCCTGTTTCAGTGACTCCATCATATGAGGCTCCGACCAATATTTGCCATTTAGATAGTCCATACTCGACCCAGCATTACATGCCAGACTCTAGGTATGTTGAGTATGAGACCCCAATATCTCAGCAATATCCTCTAATTGAGCAGAACTCTCCCATGATTTGTCATGAGAATTTTTTGGAGGATGACATTTCTCGTCTTATCGTGAAAAATGAAACATTAGGTAACAAGTTGAGAGATGTCATGAAAATATTGAACTCAATTTCTGCCAGCTTGGGAATGAAAGTGGAAAAGGACATGAATAGTTTTGAGGTTGAAAACAGAGCAAACATTAGGGAACCCACACATCATGTACAACTAGAGTCCAGTCTATCTCCCTCTTCTACTAACCCCTTACCGTCCAATCCAGAGTCTGATCATTCATCCACCAAAAACACCAAAAAAATTAAAAATCCCAAAAAGACTAAAAACATTGAAAAATCAAAAAGATCCATAAAAATAAAAAATGAAAATGATTTAAAAAAATTGGATCCTACCCTAAGGGAAGCACTCGATGAAGAACTAATTTTTAATCTTCCCTTAATAAAGGCCATAGATCACTTTCCCAACCTCAGACGATTTGTGAGAAGTAAATTGATGCCCAAAAGGTCAGGTAATAAGAGGACAAGGATTGAAAGACACATAGTGTCTATGGCCACCTCCTTGGTGATGGGGAGAAAGACCAAAAGCAGCAGAGTGAAGCGGTTACCCTGATTTGAATGTGAAATCAAAGACACTATCTTTACACATGCAAGAATCGATGATGACTCATCGATAAATATCCTCCCGACCTCTGTGTTTGAAAAGCTCAAACTCAGGCCACTTAGGAAGTTGAGAGAGATCGTTCAGCTGGATGACCGATCCATCAAACGGTCGAGAGGAAATATTTCAGTCATCGTTACTTTCCAAGGTGCTCTACTCGAGGTGGACTTTACGATCATCGACATTGAGCACCGAGGAGAGTTTTCCCAGTCTCTGATTATTCTCGGGAAGCTGTTCTTTGCCTTGGCTAATGCGACTATAGATTGCGAGACTCAAGAAAATGATTTTACAACATTGGGAGCGCTTTGACCTCATCCATTCTTTGATAAACTTTACTTTAAGGTGACCCGCACATCCACTGATAGTCGTGACCATCGAGGGGAAGATGAGTCCCACCTCTCGACTACACCTGATAGACCGATTGTCCAGACGACCGTTGGTTCAGAGACTCCCCACACCTCCTCAACTGTTTGCACCACCACCGTGACAGCTTCTAAGGAGGACTCACAACCAGAAGCTGACATCAAGTCGGACATGATTTTTGCTGATTGTCTTGACCATTTTGATGATCTGACACAAGAGCCCAATAATGTCAAGCCAACCGAGATCACTGGCACCTTCTCGAGATGCGTGCTGACCCTTCAGGAATATGCTAATCTATATGGTGACTCGTCTGATGAGGAACCCATGGTCAGCACCGCACCACATCCTGGACCTTCAAAGGAAACAACCAAGACTAAATTGACTCCACATAAAAACACCGTTGCTCCAACTTCTAGTCGGCTATCTAGTGAGAGGAAGTCGAGAATTGATTCCTCGAGATGTTCCCCCAAACCTCTCAAGGCGTGTCGCTCTCATCTCCCTCTCAATGATTCAGGTTCTAGAAAATCGACTAAGAAAATTTCCTTCAACATTCCTGAGAAGGAAGTTTTAGAGAAATCCTCATCGGGTCCAGGCAAGGTGATTTATATGAGTGAGCTTAGTTCGGCTGTTCTTAAGCCGTATCTAAGCAAGCAGCCGTGTGTCGACCCTCGTTGGATGATCCCTTCACCTAACTACTATTCATCTGAGGACGATTCAGACATCGACACACTTGTATATTACCCACCTCCACGATCCCGCAAGAAGGTACGCCACAAACCTTCTTGATCCATATATATTCTCAATTTTCCTTGTATATATTTTCCCTCCCTCCCCAGTGATTCGAATCCCTCGCCCCGACCCCATATAATTTCATTTTATGGCTATACTTAGGAGGACCAGATCCTAAGTATAGGGGGAGAGTGACCCGAGTCTCTTCACTATTCGCTGTATATTCTCTAGATCTCATTGGTTCTTACACTCACTCTTGTTCTATACTTAGGCTGACTAGAGCCTAAGTGTAGGGGGGACCGATGCCCACCGTGTATATACTCCTGAATTTCCCCTCTTAACCTCGCCCGCCCCATTTTTGATCTTCTTCTACACTTAGGCTGCCAGAGCTTAAGTATAGGGGGGCGGAGCGACTTATACATTTTTGTTTTTTAGCTCTCCTATGCTTAGCACGAGCTATGTCTTTTTCCTTACTTTTCGTGGTATGAGGACATAGCACACACTAAGTATAGGGGGGCGTGTATATATTACATATATACTTTACCCATAGCTTGTACTTTCACGTATTTTCGCGTAGTTTTGTATATATTATGCAATAATTACGGGTGGGTAAAAATTTATTTTTTTTGTATACATGTATATTGTATAATTTTTATAATACTTATAAACTCTTGTAAATTGTTTTAACATAGGAGGTATACCAAAGTTCTGAAAAAAAACAAACAAAAATATAGGCTTCTTATTTACTCTTGCATATCATCCTTGCATTAAAAAAAAAGAGTCTTGCATTTCATTCATCTATATAGCATGTCATCTGCATCTCATCTGCATATCTTGCATATGCAAGGTGAAAAGCTAGTGGGTTCTGAACCAAGTTATGAGTAGATGTTGAGGAAGGACTTGATTTGACCTTAATCCACCTAATTTCAGAGGAACCTTATAGGAACTGGAGTTAAGATTTCTCAGGTCAAGTGACTTAATTCTTTGAGTCCGCAAGTCTATGTTCACATGGCATCTTGATTAGTCTAAGTAGAATATCTCGTGCACACGAATGATTCTTTTAGATAATGACCTAACTTGGACAAGCACAATGCACGTAGCTCTTCATTGATGAGGTGGTGAGGAGGTAGAATCCTTTAGCTTGGAGTAGCACACGGGTGGAAACACCCGTCCTCCTCTAGGGAGGGTTGTGCATCTCAGCCTAGTCTGGTGGTGTTGACATCTAAGGACATGATGCTGTGGGTTGCAATGATGCTTCAAAAGAGGGATAGTCTACTGGCTCAGTAGGAAAAACTCCTGATGTACATGCTGCACCTCGTATATAGTTCATAAAAAAGGGAAAAAAGAAAAAAAGGAACAAGAACCCCAAAAAAATTAGACAGGTCCAAGTGAATAAAATACCTGTCGGAGTATGTATATTAGCAAGAAGTCTGCAGCTGGATGACTTGGCTACACTGGTCAGGCATCCCGGGATATGTAGCTGCACTAGCTACCGTCCATTCTTTTCTCCACCCCCTCCTCTTGAGCTGATCGCACTTGAACTTGGAAGGGAATACCCCGCTCCTCGAGGAAAGAGTTATTGGACCGGGGAATTAGAGTTACCTTGTTAGAGGAGGCTGCTTCTTAGACATTTCTGATGTGGAGAGCTATTTTACACTTACACACTACAAGTAAGAATCATAGTCATCAGAAATTTACGTTTGAGGATTTGTTCTGACCTGATTGTTTAGATGTCTTGAATAGAAGACTTGTGGAACTTGAAGTCTGTTAGGTCTTAAGTTCAAATATCCAATAAGGTTCCGCCACACAATTAATCCAAAGGTCGAGTCAAGCTCCATTTTAAACTTTTGTTCATGACCTTGGTATGGAACCCAAAATCATTTCACTCTTGCATTTCATTTTAGTTGCTCCGGGACGAGCAAGGTTTAAGTATAGGGGGTTGATGAATATGTGATTCATCACTTTAAAAGTTGAAAATAGAGCTTTGTTCCCGAGTAAATAGATGCATATTTCCACTTATATTGCATAATTAGCATTCATGCATGCAAGCATAATATCTGCATTTTAGCATTAATTTTTGCATTAAATAAGAAGGCAAATTCATCTGTAATATTCACCTATTTGTATATATTTTATACTAACTCCGAATTCAATAAAACCAACTCTATTGTGTATATATTACTAACACTAATTAAAGAAAAATATCAAAAAAATACTAACTTGTAAAATTGACCAATAAAACCCCAATCCAAAGTTTGAAACTAGGAGCCTTAGTTCTCTCTCATACAACCTCCGAATTAGTTCTACTCACTTTTAAAGTAATATACATTCAGAGACCTTCAAAATGAGACCAATTTCATTAAAATCGGAGCTCGTATGCAAAATTTGGGTTTTAGGCCCCTTTTGTATATTGTACATATTGACCGTTTTACCCTTCATTTTATCTTTTTATTTTCTTAATTATCAAAATCCAAAAAATTAGATTAAGTTGTAAATATTTTTTTTATATTTTCTCTATTTTTATTTTGATTTTTCTCTCTTTTAAAAATGACAAAAAATTACAAAATATAAAATGTGGTATTTTATATCTATAAGGTACCACCCAAAAATACATTTTGTACAGTTGCTTTCCTTTGATTTTCGGCTCTTCACAAACGTTGTAGATCTCGTCGAGACGAGCAACTTTTGTGTTGACCACTTTTTGGTTTAAGACCTTTTGTTATTTCTTTTTTATTTTTCTTTATATTTAATTTTTGAATTTTCTTGGAGCGACACGTGGCAGCACCTGGAGCCGCCACTTGTCACACCCATTTTTTATTATTTTATTAATTTCGGATTTTATTTATTATTTATTTTAATTAATTGTTTACATTTAATTAATTATTTATTTTAATTTTTATTTATTTTTTACCTTTATTTTCTCATCTTTATTTTTAGTAGCCTACTTTTATTATTTTATTAATTATTAATTTTATTCCCTTTTACCTCTTCTCCCTTACTTGTCTTCTACTCCAAGCCACCACTATCACCACCTCCTCCATCTTCTCCATCCCTTCTCCAACTTCCCTTTCTTCCTCTTTATATTCTCACCTCCCACTCCATTTTTCTTCATCTGCCATAATCGAGAGAGAAAGGGAACCACTAGCTCAGCCTGCTCGACAATGACATCGACCGAGTAAGTCTTCAACGTGATGACAGTTTCCATCGTATTTGGCAAGATCCGAGGTAGAGAGACCGACCTCTTCGCAACCACATCCAAGCTGCATAGCTTCTCCAATTTTTTTGCCAAGTCGGATCGAGGCCACGACGACGGGAGCGACACATCGTAGCTCCACTCTCCAGGCGATTACACATGTAAAATTTCTCTCTGTCTTCTTATTTTTTATCTAACATTATCTTTTGTTTTCTTGATCGTGCTCACTTATTTTTACATAACAGCTAAAGCACACATCATCTATTATCACCATTACCACATTTTCACTGTTACATTTTATTCCTGTTTACAAAATAAAAAAAAAACAAAAAAATTTGCAAAAAAAAACACAAAAAAATTGCACTCCAGAAAACGCCGTCGGCTGCCAGTGCATCCCCGCACCTCCTCGCCAGATCTCCCGCACCGCCACCGGGAGAATGCCTCCCCCACTGCACCGCATGTGCAGTCTGGTGCAGCCCCCACCGTAGCTCCGCTCGAGGCCACGAGTGGCCTGCACTCCTCCACCTGGTCGCAGCACCGCTGCTCCTGCCCACCAGCGGTGAGAGCTCCGCAACCCAGCTGCGCGGCTAGCCCCAGGGCCGCCAAGAGCCGATCCATTCTTCCCCCAGCATAGGCGCACCTGACCGTGCTGCCCCACGACACGTGTCCTCGTGCTGCTTGCGACCGCCGCCTCTGAACCGTTAGGTCGTGCCACTCCCCTTCAGCCAGGAACCACCTGCGCCCCAGTGCCCTCACAGTAGCGCCACACCCTCTGACTTTAGCCATGTGTGCCGTCCAACCGTGCTTAACCTCCAACGCAGCTACGCGCCGCCCGCGTAGCGGCTGTGCACAACCGCCCCTTCGACTGCCATCAGGCCGCAGCACGCATCAACAGGCCGCGCACCCGGGCGCTTCGCCCTCCAAGCCGCTAGCCCTAAGCACCGCGTGCTGCGCAAGCTGCCCGCTCACGTCATCGCCTATGCGGCCGCCCCACGCCCGCGTGGCTGATCTCCGCTTTCCATGCCTCGGTGTGCCGCCTCCTCGCGTGTGACCGCCTCCACGCACCCAATGCCCAAGTCCTCCCCCCTTGCGCCTAGAAGAAGAATAAGCAGAAGGTCCATTTCCTTTTTTTATTTTATTTTAGTTGTAAATATTGCATAGTCTGTTCTCTAAGTTGTTTTATTTGCAAAAGTGCCCCTATGCACATTTTTTAGTTTGTTTCTTTCAATTTCAGTATTGCATTGATAACCCTACATTATCATATTAAATTGGACAATATTTTTACATCATTTTTAAATAAAAAAAAGCATGTTGTAGAGCTACTAATTCGTTATCTCGTGGCTATTTATTTGCATTTTTGTGATCATTAGAGTATCTATTAAAAATCAGAAATTGAAAATCACATATATTTTGTCCATTTTAGCTCTGAAATTCACACAGACCTATATATTGCTTTATAAAGTGTGAAAAAATGTAGATGATGCATCTAAGTGCTCTTTAATTACTGTCTATATTTCATCGAAATCAGAGTTGTCTTTTGTATAAAATAAATTATAGGGTGATTTCTGTAATTGATTTTAAATTAAATCCACGAATAAGATTTTTGAGAAATTTCAACTCTCCTGGATTCCTTATTAAAACATCTATTTGAGATAATTCATTCTCTGGATAATTTGACTTCATGGATTAATTAAGAATTAAAGACTCACAATCGCTATGTTTTCAGTAAAAATTCATAAAAAATCATAAGTGTTATAAAATTCTAAAAACATTAGTCTAGCTTAAATTCATCATTTTTATCTTCCAGTCAATTTTTCATAATTTTTGCATATCGTTTGCATGGAAAATTGCATAAAACCCCCAAAAAAGTCTGCATTTTTCATTTGTACATTTTAAAGCCAAAAATTCCAAAAAAATCCATTTTGCATTCATTGTTGGATTAGGTTTTTACGAAAAATATAATTTGGTCAATTTGGATTAATTTCACAATCAAATTAATTTTGGCTAAGTTGTTGGTTTTCTTAATAACCTGGTTCAACCGCATCATTGCATCTGGCTTTTTATTGCATAAAAAATTTAAAAAATCCCACTTGGAAAATCGTTATCTAATCCCTCTAGCTTGATCCCGAGTTGTTCCTTTGCCTCCTTGAGTCGACCCTGGGGCTTGCCCAGGCTAAAAAAACATAAAACCACGCATTAAGTCATTCGAGGATTCATCGATTCGTGCGGTTATTTTTTATCGATCCGGATTTATCTGACTGCAATGAAAAGGTCAATCCGACAACATTAAAAGGGTAGATTTCGGGTTTATCAGATACCTTATGCGATTAACTACGCGAGCAAAGTTTTGGATCCTGCACAGAGAAATTATATGGTGACTGAAAAGGAAATGCTTGTGGTAGTTTGGGCCCTACAGAAATTTAGATCATATTTATTGGGCTCCAAGGTGACAATTTTTACTGATCACACAACAATCAGATATCTAATGGAAAAGAAGGATGCAAAGGCACGTCTTTTGAGATGGATCTTATTAATCCAGGAATGTAATTTGGAGATCAATGATAAACCTGGAATAAAGAATGTTGTGGCTGATCACCTTCCCAAATTGAGCGAAATGATAATTCTGATATTGGACCAATTAAAGAGACTTTTCCAGACGAGTCAGTTTGCGTTATTGACTCAGTCCTATGGTATTCCGACATAGTGAACTATCTTATCTCCAAGAAAGTTCCCCTAAGTTGGACCAAGAGCAGAATTGATCAACTGAAGTCGGATTCAAGAAAATACCATTGGGATGATCCGTTCCTTTTCTTTGAAGGATTAGATTGCGTTTGGCAAAGATGTATTACTCAAGAGGAATACCGAAGTGTCCTCATACACTGTCATCCACTTGAGGTTGTTGGACTTTTTCATTCTGGAAAGAGAACCGCGCACAAGGTACTCCAATGTGGATTTCACTGGTCGACCTTATTTAGAGATGCCCATGATTTATTACGGTCGTTCCCGATTTGTCAATGAATGGGAGGGACTATTGAATATAGAGGCAAAATGCCCATGCAACCAATGATTTTTTTGTGATGTTTTCGATGTATGAAAAATTGATTTTATGGGTCCTTTTCTAAGTAGCCATGGATTTGAGTACATCTTGTTGGCTATTGTTTATTTGTCAAGATGGGTGGAGACTATCTCAGCCTGAATTGCAGATAGCAAAATCGTCTGTAAGTTTATCAAGGATCATATCATTGTGAGGTTCGGGGTCCCAAAGGTTCTGATTTTAGATGGGGGTAGCCACTTTGTGAATAAATAAATGAGATCATTGGCTAAGGAATATAAATTCGAGCATAGAATAGTCAATCCGTATCACCCACAATCCAATGGTATGGCAGAGGTTTCTAATAGAGAGGTGAAGGGTATTCTTCAGAAGTTGTTTCATCCCGATAGGAAGAACTGGTCTCAACTTTTGGACCAGGTTCTGTGGGCCTATAGGACAACCTACAAGACTCCACTCGGTACTTTACCTTTTTGAATGATCTATGGAAAACCATGCCATTTACCTGCAGAGCTAATTCACAAATCAGAATGGGCGATAAAGAAGCTTAATTGGAGTTGTTACATTGGAAATTATGCCGCGACTTAAATCTGGATGAGCTAATTGAATCCGAAATCAGGCATATGACAATAGTGTGATCTATAAGGAAAAGGTTAAGAGTGGCATGATGGACACATTAGGTATAAAATTTTTATCCCTGGACAGGAAGTGTGGTTGTTCAATGCCCGATTGAAGATTTTTCACGGGAAACCCAAATTGAAATGGACAGGTCTCTACATTGTCATCGATGTGCATACTAATGGAAGTGTGGATATTGCCAAACTAAAAGATGGTGCACAACCTTTCTTAGTGAATGGGCAATTGCTGAAGCTATATGTAGAATCATCTAAAGAGCAGAGAACCCAAGTCGAGGTCATCTACTTCATGCATAGCAAGCACATTGAAGACTCATCAGATCACCCAACATGAAGAAAAACAATCAGACACAAGCTGTACAAATCATCTTTATTTTAAACTCCCTCCCCCTCGACCCCATTGGTCTCCTTGTACATCTTCTTCCTCTACTTAGACCAAGGCCTAAGTATAGGGGGGAGGACCGATTCCATCTGTATGTACCACTCTCTCTCACGATCACTCCATTTCCACCCTTCTTCCGTACTTAGGTTGATCAGAGCCTAGGTATAGGGGGAACCAATGCCCATATGTATATACTCTCCTCATTCACATCTTCTGACCACCTCAATTTTTACTCTTCTTCTATACTTAGACTGTTCACAGTCTAAGTATAGGGGAGCGGGCCAATCTATCTTTTTCTTTTTCTTCACTCTCTTATGCTTAGCCCGAGCTATGTCTTCTCTACGCTTCTTGTGCTCTGAGGACATAGCACTCGCTAAGTATATGGGAGTGTTTATATATACTGTGTATATATTTTACCCATAGCTCGTACTTTCGTGTAAGTCTATATGTATTTACAGGGTGGGTAATAACTTGAAAAAAACAAAACAAAAATACACACACACACACAAATAAGTTTTTAACAATAACTGTGTCCAACCAAAAATTTTGAAAATGACGTCTTATTCATTTTTGAAAAAAATCACAAAAGTAAGAAAAAGGAAAGAAAAAAATAGCGTGTTTGCATTTCACATACCTGCAGTTCATCCAACATCACATGCATTTGCATTTGTGAAAAGCCCTTGGGTTCTTAACTAAGTTATGAGCAGAAACTGAGAGTGGTCTGGACTTAACCTTAATTCACCTAATACTCAAAGGAACTTCTCCGAGAAATAGGATTTTAGAAACTTCAGGTCTATAACTTAATTTTTTGATTTCCACATGACAATGCACAACATTTGACTCTGTCTAACCCGATCTCTTCATTCTGGGTACAACTCTGGAATAGAGAATTAATTTGTATTCTCGTACTATGCACTTAGCTCAACTTAGACGGGGGTGTTGGAAGACTGTGTGAGTTTCTTTTCTGGTAGCGTGGACATCTAAAGACCGGAATACGGGTTGAAATAAAGCTTCAGAAAAGAGATGGATGATTGGGCATAATTTTTCTAAGACCCCAAAACATGTACAGAAGAAAAGATTCCATATCCGTAGGGGCACAACAATATCCAAGCAGAGCTACCAAAAATCCAAACACAAAGAGACCTACTAACAAATAAATATTTGACCGTAAAAAGGTCCAAGTTTCAAGAAAACCTGCAGATCTTGGTGGAGACTTGGCTAAACTGGCCGGCTTCACAAGGAGAGGTGACTACACTGGCCACCCTTCAGTTCTTTTCTCCTTCTTCTAGCTTCTCCCTCTATTTGATTGTGAACAAACAACGTGACATACATTCAAAAGAAATACCTGACTCCCCGAGGATGAGTTATTGAAGAGGAGGTTTGCATGGTAGTCCAACATTTTGGATGGGAAGAGCTAAAACCTTTCACACACATGAGTCGATTGTTCAATGTTCATGGGGTATGCTTTGGGAGGAGGATTGATCTAAGATGACTTCTGAGCCGAAACTGTGACAATGATGTGTAGAACTTGAAGACTTTTGATTATAAAATTCTAAATCTCACAGAAGTTGCGCCAAACTAATAATCCAAAGGTCAGGTCTAGTTTCATTTGCACCTTTTGCTCACGATCTTGATATGGAACCCAATCTCATTTCACCTCATTACATTTCATTTAATGCTCAGGGACGAGCACGATTTAAGTATAGGGGGATGATGAATCTCAGATTCATCACTATAAAAAGGATTAATTAAGCTCACATCGCTAAAATTCATTAGCATTTCTTCATTTATTTTGCATAATTAGTATTCATGCATGTATTGATAAGAATTGCATTTTATCACTTGCACAAAATAAGAAGCCAAAAATCGTAGCCCAATTGACCTGTAAAATAGCCGAACTTCCCTGACTTTTATCTAATTCTTGCTAACTCCAAATGTAGAAAACAACTCCATTGTGTACATATTACTAACAAGAATAAATGAAAATACAAAAAAATCACTAACCTAAATAAGTGGACCAAAAACCCAACCCCTAATTGCAGGATTCTCGAACTAAAACCTTGATATCTTCCTCATCCAGTGTCCGATTTGATCCTACTCACTTTTGAACTAATGTACATTCAAATACCTTCAAAACAAGATCAAGTTCAATTGAATCCGAGCTCATATGTGAAAGTTGGGATTTGAGTCTCTTTTGTATATTTTGTATTTTACCTAATTTTGACCTATTATTTTATGAACACAATTAACTCATTTTATTTTATTTCTTTTTTACTTGTTTTCTTTAATAAAAGTTTTATGAAAATACATAAAATCCAGATCCAAAATGAGTTTGAAATCAAAGAAAATAACAGAGTCTGAGTCGTCACCAACTGTATGTACAAAAATTGTCTTTTTTGTGTTTTATTTTATTTTTTATTTCTCTTATATAATAAAATTCCTAAAAAATATATTAATGTGTAAATATTTATCTTTGATTTTATCATATTTTTTCCGGATTTTTATCTGGTTTAAAAAAGATAAAAAATTTATAAAACCCAAAAATCAAGGTATTTTATGTACATGGGATACCCCAAAATATCATTTTGTGCAAATGATCGATTTTGGCTTTATTCTCTTCTTGAAAGTTGTATCCGTGCAGAAATTCTTTTGATATGAGGTTGTTTTCTATTTATTTTTCAATTATATTTATATTTAATTTTTCGAATTTTCTGGGGTTGACACGTGGCAGCTCCTGGAGCTGCAACGTGTCACCCATTTTTAGCCTTATTTATATTTCGTTTTTATATAAAAAATAGCCATGCACGTGCATTGCACGTGCCTCCTGCGCACACGCACTGCACGTGCCTAACCTCTCCCCTTTCCGCTTGACGCCCACGTGGTTGCTGCTCTGCCGACAGATCTCGGCCGATCGGATGACTGATGAGCATCTTCCACCTTCAGTGAGCCCCCTTTCTATTTAGGGCACTGCCGCCTCTGAAATCTCCACTGTCCGCAGCATATCTCCCCCAATCTCCTCCATCGTGGATCTTCGACCATCTTCGATCTCCACCACACATCAATCCCCATCACACAATTCTCAATCCCGATCAAAACTCCCATTCGATCTTCTGCAACCCCCTTCCTCATTCGACCACCGCCATCCTCTGCTATAAAATCACCGTCATCGCTCCAACTTCAACCCATCTGCCGTTACATCATCCAGGAGCACGTCAAGGTACCCCTAGGTGACAGTCCCCCAGACCGGTGTGATCCAAGGCCTAGACTTGTTGCAGCTTGATGCCCCACTGCTGCTGCTAGCTTCGGCGTCGTAGCTGTCGAGCCGTACCTCCAACAACATCTTCCCCCTTCTGAATCTCATCGACCACCACCGTGCCTGGGAGCTCCCTCGCCTCCAAAAGCTCATCCATGGCCACAGGAAGCTTCTACAGCTGCTCCTCACCCATTCAAGGCCTCGTCAACTACGCCCCTTGATCGACTTCCACCAGCAACAATCCAATCTGACAAGTCGCAAAAACCCTAAGTTAATTAATGAGAATTATTAATGTGTCGTTGTAATTACGTCGGGAATTCATAATTGATCAAGAAATAGCCACAATAAATTAATTAATTTTTTAATTGGCGTGGTCTTATGTTTATTTTACTTGGGCAAGTCCCAAGTTCGAACTCAAGGAGAAAAAGGAACAACCTTGAATCTTGTCTATCAAAGTTCGTGCACAGTTTTTGATGTAGTATTTTTGGTATTTTTTAATGCAATTTTAGAATGAAAAATGCAAATGTGGCCAATTTTAGGGACTAAAATGCAATTTCAATCAAACGATGTCTGGGAATTATGAAACTTTGTCGAGATGTTAATTATGATGAAATGAATGCACAATAATTAATTATTAAAATTCACTTTGTCTGCTTTCATAAATTCATAAAATATTTATCTTGCATCCAAAAATTCCAAAAACATTAGTATGCATTCATTTCATCATAATTAACATCTGGGCCATATTTCATAATTTTTGAACATCGTTTGATTGAAATTGCATTTTAGTCCCTAAAATTGGCCACATTTGCATTTTGCATTCCAAAATTGCATTAAAAAATACCAAAAAATACTACATTGAAAACTGTGCAAGAACTTTGATAGGCAAGATTCTCAGTTGTTCCTTTGCCTCCTTGAGCTCGACCTTGGGACTTTCCCAAGTATAAAAATAAGACCACATCGATTGAAAAATTGCTTAATTTCTTGTGGCTATTTCTTGATCGATTCCAAATTCCTGACGTAATTACAACGACACATTAATAATTCCCGTTAACTATCTTAGGGTTTTCACAACTCATCAGTACTGCAGCTATGAATATTGTTGATTCTTCCTCCAATGATTTTGGTATCACTGAGGCTGGTGATACTGAGGTTGAGGTTGAGAGGATTGTCCATAACAATCACCCTGGGGTTGGTGGTAAGCCTTGTTGGTTGGTGGCTGATCCTTTGAGTGTCCGGTAGGATGGGCTAGCTGTGCATCGTTACTCCATACACCATTGACTTCCTGAATCAATGGTGGTGGTGAGAATGCCAGATCTGAAGGGGGAAGGAAGTCTGACTGGCAAACCATCATTTGCTGCTGCTGCAAGCCCTTTTCGGGTGCCTACATGTAGTACACATGCTGGACTGCCGATGGCAACTGACTCGGTTGAGGCTACTGTTGCGATGATGGCTCGTCCTTCTTCTCAGCAGGAGTCTATGAGGATGGTGTTGCTGACTTAACAGAACTGATGGTGCTCACCAACAGCTCCAACTGCTTAGTGATTTGATCCACCTTATCTAAATGTTGCGTCCTCTGTTCGATCACAACAAGCTTTTCAAGAGCATGTGATCATTTCTAAATAATGTCAACCTTCAGGAGATGGCCCCCAATGATACTGAGGTTGGAGTTCTCATCTCTCTCAACCTCATGAGACACCACCATATGTACTTGTTTCTTGAGGACATGCAGTTGTTTTTGATATGCACGAGATGAAGAGAGGGTTGCCTCTCCCTCGGCCATTTCTTCAAAGATTTTCCAGACCACATATTCATCCTTGTTAAAATGAGATCCTACACAGGCTGTGTCTACGAGCCTTTGGCTTTCAACATTCAGGTCCCCGAAAAAGTGTTGGACCAGACTGGTCCTCAATATCTCATGATGGGGGCATTTTTCCTGCAGGTCCATGAATCGCTCCCAGGCTTCATGGATAGTTTCGTGGGCCGCCTGAGAGAAGTTGCTAATCCTGGCTCGCATATGGTTGAGCTGACCGAGAGGATAGAATTTGTGAAGGAAGGCAGATTTCAGTTCCTCCCAAGTCGTCAAAACCTTTCCCAAATGATTGACCCAGTATAGGGCCTTGTCTTGCAAACTGAAGGGGAACACCATCATCTTCACTACGTCCAAGGGAACATTGGGATAGTGGGTAATTCAGTAGATGCACGAGAACTACTACAGGTGAATGCATGGCTCCTCATTGGTGTTCTCATGAAAGGATGGTAGAAGAGCAAGGAACTAAGGCCTGAGCTCAAATTGAGCATGTACCGGTGGAATGAGGATCCAGTTGGTCATCTGGCTGTCTCCATGATTGTACGCCTCTTTCAGCATCGGTTTCTGCCTTTCTAGTTCCAGTTCTTCTTCGTCTTTGTCCTCTCGGGGTCTGTCTGCTCCTCCTCCTGTTGGTATGTTTCATAGATCATTTAACATATCCTGAAATGTAGTATGAGCTAGGGCCTGCTCGGTTGGTTGCTGCTATATGGCTTGGATGGAAGACAACAACTGAGCATTCACGTGGTTCTTATCTGGTATCTGTCCCTACTCAGGTTGATGAGGTGGTTGTCTCTTGGCCTTTCCTTGAGGTTCAATCTCTGGGTCTGAGTCTGAAGAAATGAACTCGGTGTTGGGATCCAGGACTGGGTTTGCTTCTATCTGAAATGTGAGAGGATCCCAATAAGACCACTTGAAATATAATCCCAGCTGTCTGAAAAAGTTGTAGACTAAAATTGAATTCCATTTGCAATGAATGTTGTGGGACAAAGGTGGTCCCGGTTTATCAAGGAGACGTTAAGAAGACGAGAAGTCTGGAGATCGGTCTGCAAGATCTGGGCCAGGTTTCTCGAGAACCGCCTCTTATAATTGACGATACTGAGTCTATGGAATCGATGTGGGTGTCGACGGAGTCCTGACTAAGCAATCCATAGATCGCCGTCATGGAGCAAAGTGAGATCGATGCTGGATGAAAGATACAAGGTCAATGAGGAATAAAATGGAGTGGAAAACAGTAGAAGTGCTCGAACTGAGCGGGTGTCAAAAGGAAGACACACATGATAAAATTTTGCACAAATACACGGGACTTGATCTTTGAACCTTAACATATATCCATACAAACACAATAAAAATTGGGTTCACCAACTCATGCCATGTGAAGCTATGAAAGATCAACTATTTTTTATTTTTTTTCAATTTTAGAGTTGTTATTTCAGGCATATCATTTAACAAGTCCTTAGCACACTAACCCTATAGGAGAGAGAGTACTGCCAGAAAAGTACCCATACTTGTCCTCCTCCTTTGTAACCTATAGTATACACTTTTTGGAGGTCCTTGTAACCCTTCCCGGATCCCTACTCAACCAAAGAAATAGAGAGAGAGAGGAAGTCGATAGACGAAGCCACTACTTCGGTCCTTGCTCGTAGCGGAATCACCTGTGAGAGTGCAAGGACCTACTCGGACGCAAACTGATGAGACAGACACACACGTGAGGGCATGGCCTAAGCTTAATACTTCAGACCATGTCGATGTTCCACACAAGGTGAGAACACCATCATTGACAATGCCCTACTCGGTCACTTACGATAAAAGCGCCATTACTTCAGAAATCCAGGCGATACACAAGGCAATTACAGACTAGGCTTTTGGCTCTAATCCTTAGCGGGTCGTACCTCACTCATGGGAGGGATTTTGGTCCCCTCCTAAGGTACCTGAAAATAATGAGGGCTTTATGAACCCAAGATAATGAAAGTCCATTACAGATTTTAATTAAGGTCGAAGTTTATTTAGTAGTCCCCTTGCTTTATTTTTTTTGGATTTTCATTTTTTGGATCTTTTTGCATATAAGTGGCTAACGTTTTTGCAGATTTTTTAAATCCTAGGTGCTCAAAATCAGAGGGAGATAGTGAAAAAGTCGTGTAAGTCATTTCGATGATGGAAATCTCATCATTGAATGTAATGATGCATGCTGAGTTAGGAGACTTACAATGCTTCCCAAAACACTCCATGCCGTATGCAAAATATAATTTTCAAACCTAACTACATGGCGGTGTGCAATCGACAAAATCGCCCTAAGCAATGGCTGCTATTAATCGTGAATAACCATCTGTTAATTTTTCAGAAATGAGACCAATGTCTATTCTTCAATGCCGATTGGTTCCCGATACAATGGGTCCTGCAACCACTGTATACGACCTCTCTCGACACGTGGTCTCAAGTCCAAATAACTAAAATTTATTAATTTGACTAGATCTAGACGTAATAGACTATAGGTACCTGCATTGTTATTAGGGTTTGAACCTATTTATCGAGGTAAGCAACCTAAGTCCAGAGGTTCCATGCACACAAAACAAATAAAACAAAATGCAGAAAACTCAAAACATCGTGAAACAAATAAAAGAAGACATTAAAAACATGGAAAACTACGACGAGGCCCCTAGGTGAACCGACACTTGGGCACTGGACCTCGTTGCAGAGAGTAGTGTCCAAGTCTTAATTATTAAAAATTATTAATGAATATCTCTCTCTCACCAATAAATAAATAAATATAAAGAAATTCTATATTAAATAGTTCCTCCTTGCTTCACTTGCTGCCTCTCCAACTAGTCAACGGGTCAAGGCCAGTCTCCACCAAGCTTGGTTGCATCGACCTCCTAAGAAGCCGTCCTCACGTAGCGGGCCCTTGAAAATTCTCAAGGATATATATATATATATATAAGCACATACAATCAAATGAAATTTTGAAAAAATGGATTATGCACAAATGATAAATAAATAAATATGCACATGGATGAATAACAATTAAAACAATGAATCAATAAATGAACAAGTAAATGTACACCAAAATAGGCTATGTTCATTGCTCCCTGTCAAAGACGCCATTTGATGAGAGAGATTTTTCGTGGGTCTAAATATGTCTCACACATGGAGGAGACACAGTCGCTGTGGCGATCCATAAGAAACCTCAATCAATCAAGAATCAACACACCACAATAATCAATCAACGAATAGCACAAAATGTGAGTAAAATTTATTATTCTCTACAAAACACAAGGTATAACAAGCAAACATGTAGAGGTCGAACAAGAGAGCAAAATCGATAGCCTATGGTTATTTTTAACCAAAGAGTATTATGCACGAACATGTCATTCATTATATTTTTGTGGGTTTTAATTATATATATATATATTGTATTTTTTATATACTTTTATTTTTTGGTTCGATAATTTTGTATTTTTTTTACATTTTATACTTTTTTATATTTTCTTTTTTAATATATATATAATAATAAAATATATAAGGCTATAGATACCATAATAGATAATATAGATATAAATATAACTAAAAATTACAGAATTAAATATTTTTAGATTTTAAATATTTTTTTAGTATTTAATGTTTTTTTGACATTTTCCTAATTTTTATGGATTTTTTTAAAAAATATCCCAAACAAGGGATTTAGTAATAAGCCAAAACTGTTTTGAATATTAAAAATAACAAATAAGGTCCAAAAGTATGCAAATCTGTTTTTTATATAGACAATTGTATAAAGAAAATCAAGAAACAGGAAAACATATTTTTATATTCTTAGTGATTTTCTAGATTTTTATGAAGGTTTTTGGAGCTTTTTGATTTTTTATGTCTTCTTTTTCTATTTTTAGGGATTTTGGTTTATGATTAATAAAAAATAAAATACACAACATATATATTTTTGGGAATTTTTAAAGCAATTTTCCATTTTTGGTATTTTATAAGCAAGACAAGGACAAAAACGTACTCATTTTAATTTTAATAAATAGTAGAAAGGTCCAAAGTTGCAAAATAAAAATAGGGTGTGAAACTATAAGCAATCAAGAGCTACCTATTATTTTTGTGATTTTTGGAGCACAATAGCTATTTTAAATCAATACAACAAGCACACAAAAAATTGCTGGTAGGGGCATATATGTAAATAAAATAAAATCTAGTGGCGTTGCTGTAATTATTTTCAAAAATATACAATGTGTATTGCATTTCATTGGACTAAAAGTAAATACAAAAAGTGCAAGGGTATCCTTGTGATTTGGTCACCTCATGTGGGACGACATGTGAGGTGACCTAGCATGGACCTAAATGGAGTATGAAATAAATACAGGGGTTTGCATCTAATTTCACCAGTTTATTTACACTATCCACTTTATTTAGAAGACTAATAAATACAAAAAGAATGTAGGGCTAGAAGTGTAATTTACCCCATAATGCGTGCCATCGGACGACTCTTTTGATTCCACTTACCACGTGTCGCCATCTGAATAACAGATGCCAGTTCGATGATCGACGATTCTGATTATATCTCGTGCGTGAGATCAACGGTGCGAGCGAGGTTCGATCGGATGGTGGAGATCTAAACTGGGGCGGCTGATGAGATCAGACGACAAGGAGGGGCTCAGGAAGAACATGGCAAGAACTTGCATATGGCGAGTTTCGACCGACCCTTCTGAGCTGCTCCGATTGTCTGGAATGCTAAGACGTAGAGCAAAATGAAGCTAAGGCTCCTACGCTCCTAATGGCTGCCTTAGAAGGTCCACTGGAGCTCCAGTGAAGTCGTTCGAGCTCGGGAAAGGGCAGGGGCTCCATGTACCTGTTCTACTAAAAAATCAACACCCAAAGAGTCCTTCGGCCTCCAGAACTTGCAGAAGTTAGTCGCAATGAAAAAGGGAGGTGATGGGGGCTTATTGGCGTAGATGGTCGGCATGGGTGATTTGCGGCAGCTACTCCGGCGAGGTGGCAGAGGTGGAGAGTCGTGCCTCCAGGTCCGTACATGATCTGGGTGAGTGAAGGGGCTCACAATGAAGGAGAAGCAATAGGGAGCGATGTAGAAGTATCTGGAACGGAAGGAAACGGTCGGACACAAGTGAAGAAGTTCACCAGAGTAGGATATGAGCTATTTAATGATAACACGACTAAAATAGATGTGGGAATGAAAAACCTAAGCTAACTCTACCCAAAAGGTAATGAAAATATCTCTTATACCTGCCTACGATGGCTGGGAGCAGGGCGACCAGGGATGTCTGCTATGGGTGCACCTCCGCTTCCTTCAGCCACCAAAAGACCTCAGGGGATCTCCCCCTGTCATGAGGATGCTCACTAGTCCTAGGCCTAGGGGTTTTAGGAGTTGGTGACTAAATTTGAAGAAGGAGGGGGAAGTTAGTTATTTATAAACTGTGGATTCACTCTTATTGACGATCGATTTAGGAAGAATCCATCGTATTTACCATCTGTCTAATAGGTTGAAGAGATTCCTGGAAGATCAGTAATGAAATCTTATGAAGAGATCGAGGGCAAATGATATTTAGAGGAAGCAAGAAGAAAGAAGAAAATCGGGGTGTTGACAGGTCTGACGGGCAGCAGAGGCGCCTAGGGGAGTTGACCAGGGGTCAACAATCCCTGGGCCCTGATTGATCTAGGTCAGTCCGCATAAGGATAAAATATCATGGATTATTTGAAATTAGTTAGTTAAATATAATAAATGATTTTATTAATTTAATATTATAAGCTTAAAAATGTTTATTATTTTACGTAGTATTTTAATATTATTTTTATTTATTTTTTGATGTTACTTATTATTAGTTAATTTTTAGGGGTATATTTATAGGTACATTCATCTATGTTTTATACATTTTATTTTGTTTTGTATATTTTATTTTATTATTTTATTCTCTTATTTTATATAGTTATAACTTATTTTAGGCGTGTAAATATACTTTTGTTCTATTTTTATGATATAATATATACACTTAAATAAATAGTGATATCAATTGTATATGTATATGCATTGTATATTCATCTATGTATGTTGTACATTATTTTATTTTAATGTATTTTTTGGTTTTATTTTATCTTTATATTTTTAATACAATATAGAGGATATTTACAATAGGCTAAAAATATAAAACAATAAATACTGAAAGAATGAATTTCCCTTTTATTTATTCACATGTATTAGCATAGGTATTTTACTTTTATATTTATATAAACTTATTTTATTTTTTGTTTTCTTTACGATTTTATTGTACTTTTAAGACATACATATATTGTAAATAATATTTACAAAATTATAAAAATATAAAATTGTATAAATAATAAAGATTAACTTGCTTTAAAGCCGTGTCTAAGGATAGAACAGAGGAAACTATCACAAACTACAAAATAACGAAGAAGGAAGCAAAGAAGGCTGTAAGCGAAGCTAAGTCAAAAGCTTATGAAGGTTTGTATAAAAATCTCAACTCTAAGGAGGGCCAGAAGGATATATTCAGGTTGGCCAAAGCAAGAGAAAGAAAGACCAAAGACCTTTCTCAAGTGAGATGCATTAAGGATGAGTAAGGCCACATGCTTGTTACTCAGAAGGATATAGAGACTAGATGGGAGCAGTACTTCCATAAACTTTTCACTGGGGAAGGAAATAGAGAGATCACTTTGGGTGATCTATCTAGTAGTGAAAGTTACTTGAATCGTGCAAGCTATAGACAAATTCAAAGAAAGGTGCAGGACCAGATGACATTCCTGTAGAAGTATGGAGAGTTTTAGGTGAGCACAGTTTGACTTGGCTTACGAATCTATTCAATGTTATTTGGTGAAGCAAGAAAATGACTGAAGATTGGAGGAAGAGTATCGTAGTGTCTCTTTATAAGAATAATGGAGACATTCAAAATTGTTCAAATTATAGAGGTATCAAGATAATGAGTCACACTATGAAAATTTGAGAACGTGTGATCGAAAGAAGGTTGAGGAAAGTTTCCAAAGTAAAAGAAAACTAATTCGGATTCATACCAGGTCGCTAAACTATTGAAGCCATCCATTTGTTCAGGAGAACAATGGAGATTTATAGAGCTAAAAGGAAGAACCTCCATATGATCTTTATTGATTTAGAGAAGGCTTATGATTCTGTTCATGAGAGATATTGTGGAGAGTTTTGGAGAAGAGACAAGTACCTGTCCTATACATTAACCTCATAAAGGATATGTATGATGGGGCTTTATCTTGTGTGAGGACCCTATCTAAGAAGACTGACTATTTTGACATTGACATTGGTTTACATCAAGTTTCAGCTTTGAGTCCATTTATTTTTACTTTGATTATGGACGAGTTACAAGTCACAATCAGGATGAGTTACCTTGGCGTATGTTATTTGATGATGATATTGTGTTGATTGACGAGACTAGAGATGGAGTAAATGAGAAGCTTGAGGTCTAGAGACATGCATTGGAGACTGAAGAATTTTGTATAAGTAGGTCTAAGATGGAATATATGGAGTGCACCTTTGATGGAAGCAATGGTGAGGGAATCGAGGTGAAGATTGGTGACGATAACATTCAGAAGAGAGATTCTTTTAGATATCTGGGATCTATTTTGCAACCTGATGAGGAAATTGATGGAGATGTTACTAATAGAATAAATGCACGCTGGCTAAAGTGGAGAGGGACCTCTGTTGTGCTATGTGATAAGAAATTCCTTTAAAAATTAAAGAAAAGTTTTACAAAGCAACTGTGAGACCTGCTATGCTCTATGGATCTGAATGTTGTCCTGTGAACCATAAACATGTGCAGAGAATGACTGTAGCAGAAATGAAAATGCTAAGGTGGATGTGTGGACACACACACACACACACACACACACGTAAAGATCAAATTTAGAATGAGGCAATCAGAAAGAAAGTTGGTGTAGCTCCGATCGAGGATAAGATGCGATAAAACCTCTTATGATGGTTTGGTCATTTGCAAAGAAGATCAGCTATTGCACCGGTTAGGAGATGCGAGTGTTGGGATATTGAGCCGGCTAAGAGAGGGAGAGGATGACCTAAGAAGTGTTGGAAAGAGACTATACGAAGGGATCTTAATTTTTTGGATATAAGCCTAAGATTGATCCAAGATAGATCTGAATGGAGGCGAAGAATCCATGTAGCCGACCCTACTTAATTGTGGGAAAAGGCTTTGTTGTCGTTGTTTTGTAGAAATAATAAAGATTAAATAAATTGAATATTTTACTCAAGTATACTGTACAATAGGGGTTCAAAACCAAACTTTCATACCTTCACTCCAAAAATTATGAATCCACCTCCATTAAATGGGTTATTAAAAGTTATATATAATTAAATGTGATTTTGATACATTTTGAGTATTTATTTGAGAGACATGGTCCTGGGAAGTTAGGATTTTGGGATCTTATTTAGAGTATAAAAAGTACATTGTGTATTATTTTTATACAAACTCAATTTTGTATTTTTCTATATATTATTATCTACAACTTTCATGTACGAGGTTTCTTTATTTGATGAATTAATAATAAAGAATAAAATAGGCCCCAAAAATGCTTTATTAAATGAAAAAAAGAATATGGGTTTTATTGTATTCTTGGCCCTTATCTCCCCCTACTTTATTCCTTATCGACAACGACTTCAAGATGCCTAGGTCTCGAGGTTTAGGGTCATAAAATACCTTTGGCATTTTCTTCTTTTTCTTTTCATTACTATATAATTTTGGTATAAGAATAGTATTTTATACAGTATTTATACAACAAAGAATGAATATTTATTTGTGCAAATTAAGGCTAATTACATGCATTAGCTAGGATTTTTAAGGACAAAAGGTGATGAAATGGAGATTCATCAATGACCAACCTTGAGTCCTAATTCAAGATGGCCGTCCACACCTTATATTAGGAAGAATTGTGCCTCCTTTCCTAATCCTTTAATGCATATTGATTAATTTATATTGATGATTATTCAATAAATTAAATTAAATTAAATTAAATTAATTGTTTCTACATTTTTTACAACAAAATCATGTCCATTGAAAGAAATCCAAATCAATCTCAACCATTGGATTTGTGTTGTCCATGGATTTTGATCCATGAACTCCCAAAATATTATAAAAAAAGATGCAACCCTAGCTCTTCTTTTAGATCATAGAATTCACAAGATCTCTCTCTCTCTCTCATCATCATCATACATACCCCCCTCTCTCTATAAGTGGCCGTCCACTTTGTGACCCGGAGAGGATCACCCTAGTCGCTACGTCGTCATGCAGCCGCTTCGACCGCTCGTGGATCTTCGTCTTCCTCGGTGCTTATAGTAAGTGAAAAAGAACTATAATTTTGTAGGACGAAATCAAGAGATCTATCGCTTGGATCAACATCTTGGAATGTGAGAAGGACATATCTCATCAATGCGCTCGCAAGCATCTCCTCTGTCGGGTAGGAATTGAGATAGGTAGTCTCTTCGTTTAGAGGCTTTGATCGCATACATGCTTCAATATATATTCCTATATCTACTTTGTGGTTTGGATGAAATGATTCGAGAAGCGTTCTCGGATCATGTGGTTTCATCACTTTAAAATTTTTAAATTCTGCCGCCCTGAGCAACTTGTGTGACTAGTCGCTCCTTATCACATATGATGCGATCTTCATGCTTCCATAATGCGCTTAAGGTTTCTCCATAACATTCATGTGGTATCAGAGCCAAGTTATGTGTTGGATATGATCCAAAATCCTAGGTGAACAAGATTTTGTAAATGGGATGCATGTGGATTCGTTGTTTTGCATCAGATGCAGTTTCGAATTAGTTTTCTCGCTAAAAAAAAATCTATTATTTTTGCACTGTTTGGGATTATTTTTTGGTTATTAAAATTTATTTACAAAGTCTAAATATTTCTAAAAAATAGTATCCTTTTATTGGCATCAAAAGTGCTTGAATATGATTCGAAAAGTTCCCACTGTGATATTGTTTTTGCATGTATTCATGGATATATAAGAAAATTATTTTTGGTTATTGTTTTTGCATCATGAAACATAAAATAAGCCTATATTAAGTAGAGAATCAAATCAGAAAACCATTCGAATTTATTTTATGCAATTCTGACTCCGTTTTCTCTACATATTCCATATTTAGTGGAGATGGGTTAGATGATGATTGGATCATCAAATCATTTTATTTAATGCATTTATCATTCAATGGAAATCATGGAAATAAATAATTTTCCTTGATTGAATATGATGCCTAATAATTATTAAAATAATTGATTAAACATCATTGGCCATCGATTATATGTTTCATGGAAAACCCTAGTTCATCCTACAATAGTTGTAGGACAACTTTTACATGCAAAATCAAGAAAATGTTTGCTTGATATGACTAGAAATTTTAGGATCTCAAAAATATTTTAAGATACCTTTAATTTATGAGTGACTATTATATGGTATAGTAGCGATCATCAAAGTTGATTGATAAACAAGTACATTGGCATTGTTTTATATTGTTCTCAATCAGAATGGTGAAGGTATTTAGTTCGAGTATGCCAGCTTGGTTTACTAATTAGCGCCTTGCATGTCAAGGAAATTCTCCCTGCCAACATAACTCGAGTGTACTCGCCGGATCTATTTTTGAGGAAAGAATAATATGAGTAACTCAAGATGTACTCTAATTATTAAAATACAAAATAATACGTACTTGTGAGGATGTATACTATATATAGTAATATCAAGCAAACCCTAATTGTTTATTTTATGATTGATTGGATTGATAATTGATTTAATATGACTAAATTAATTAGATCCAATTAAAATAAACACTCTATTATGAACTGACTTGTTATTCCCTTGGAAGAATTAATTATGTGAATATGATTCATAATAATTAATCAAAATTTAAACATGATATGAAGGATCACATAAGTGACATCCATGTCTCCCATCAAGGTGAAGGGTTTCGTTGCCATGGATTGTATGTAGGAGATGTATGTCCTAAGTGACAGCTCCTGCATGCAAGCACACATGGATCATGCTCTTTTCTTCTCGAAAGAGTAAGGCTGTATGCGTAGTGACCCTAATATCGGTTCCTCATATTATTAGGGTGATATTGGATTAGCATAGCAAGTTCTAATCTCGTTGACGGTTGGTTCAATTAACAACAGGTCAGCATCGCCTTAGGGGTGGTGGGCCTGAGTGTTAAAGACCGAATTGGAAAATGCAAGTTGGACTTGCATGGCAGAGGGAGTTCTTGCTTCTTTTTATCCAAGTTGTAGTTTCTCATATTATTGGGATGTAATAAAGGTAAGAAGGAGATCCTAGTTCTTGATTGAGATATATTGTTAAGTATGTCTCTTCATTTGAAAGTGATTAAGGAATGAAATTTCAAAGTTGACAAGGCAATGCAACTTTGATATAAAATCCTTAATCAAAGTAAAATATGTATTATGCAAATTATCTTATTTCAGATAACCTACTTTAAACCCACTTAATATTATATTCGATAATAACCAGTAAAATATCATGGATTGGATCCTTGATCAAGATAATGTACTTGCAATGGGACACATAATGTATGCGGTTGCAATGTGCAAGTTTCCTCATAATAATGAGGAATGACCTTTAAATAGACAATGGGACAACTACCTTGGGTTTTATGTCTCTATAATCTTGATCTTTCATCGAATGTGCTTTGGAAGTATCATGTTGATGATGATCGTAATTATAAAAAAATGTTATAAAACCTAAGAATATGTTTTGGCATACATATGTGCTCTCAACATTTAATCATGAATGGCATGATTCACTGCATTATGCATAATGATAGCTCGATAAGAGATGATGTACTCAAAAGTTTTGAGTATCCGTCTGAACCAAAATCTTTAAGAGTTAAGATGGAGGTAGATACGATGAGTGTCATCATTCTACTATCTATACTTTAGTCTTTGATGAAGCTTCATAATATTCATATTGTATGAATTGAATGAAGCACATATAAATGTTGAAATATTCCTATATTGAAATCTTCTGAGTTCAACATAAGAGATCCTTTGTCTTAAGCAATGGTTGTTTATAGATGAGGGAAGCACAATGGAAGCATAGGTCTGACCCAAGTGAGAAGGAAGGTCAAAGAGTTGACTGTACTTCTATAATTTCCACGTATATGACATCCAAAGAGTTGGATGAATGCCAATACTGCAACAAGCTAATGTATTGATGCTATGACTATCTAGACTATCTTGGATCCTTATAGAAGGACTCATATAGTACATCAACATATTATACATCTACATACAATCATAGAAATTGACTTGCTCAAAGTCTGATAATTGTATCTCATTCATCTAACAACAATTGTAATTGGTTGCATATGTTTTAGAAGACTAGAAAAATTGATCTTAAGGTTTAGTAGTCATCCACATGGATGTTGATGCAATTGTTGCAACAATCTCCATTAGATAGACAGACTACATATTTTTAGTGGGAGAGCTCTTAGTCTTAGAGAATGTCTCTATGATATAGATATTAGAATACATTCATGGTTTATTTCTAAATGTTGGAAATAAACATACATTCTGGAATAGACATATCATAAAGAGTTATGTGAGGACTCTTCTAAATCAGAATATTAATGAATGGTTCATTAGCATTTCTAATACTATAAATTAAACCTTAAAAGATCAATAGGAGGATGAAGATCACATGATCTAGCATCAAGATGTGGACATATGTCTATTGATGAGATCAATAGACTAGTAAGAGATGAAACTTTAGATTGTCTGAAATTTCAAATCTTTCATACTTGTTAATATTGTATTCAAAGAAAAATGTCCAATATACCCTTCTCTGAGAATGGTGTAAGATGCCAAAGTATTCAAGATCGCATACATATTGGTGTATGTGGATCATCAATATCATAATAAGCATCAATTATATGCGATATGAATTGATAATTGGTTATGATATGAGATTTCTTATCTTCCCCTTAGAAACCTTTGACGTGTTCAATGATTTCACAATTTTGGTTTAGAATCAAAGTTTAAAGGAAGATGGAATGAATTTGATCTAGCCAAGGTAGCAAATACCTATTAAATGAATTCAAGGGATTCCCTATAGAGAAAGGAATGTCATTCTTATCTTACTCCTCCTAATACACAATAACTCAATAGAGTTGTAGGGAGATACTATTAGATCATGTGTGGCATGATTTGATTAATGATGACTCAACATAATCACCTCTTAGTTTCTAGAAATATTGACGAATCTACATTTCGTCATCTTTATTCATTTATTTTGGCTTAAAATTCCTTATAAAATACCTGCAGATATTACTAGATCCATATTCTTACTAACTAGTATCTTTGTTTCAATATTGCACAATTACTACTATTTTATCCTAAACTAAATAAATAAAGAAATAAAGGAAAATAAAGAAAATAAATGGCTGTATATATGTAATAGATACGTGTTGAATCCAACCTCGAGAGAAGGTCAAGACTCTATCTGATTGACAAGGAATAAAGTAGGGGGAGATAAAGCCAAATATCACCAAAAATATACTTGATATGTTCCTCACTTATATAATATTATCTACAATACAAATTCTTTTATCTTAGCAAATAATCATGATAAAAGGCTCTTGTAAATAACAAAAATAATTACAAAATAAATATGTGAATATAGTGTAAATAATCACACTATCCAGAAGCCACAAAAGTACAAAATTTCCAAACTAATATCTTCTCCACATGAACTCCAATTTGATAAACTCAATTTCATCGTACTCCAAGTTAAATTATCTTTAAAATGGAAGTGATTTCATAAAATTTTGAGTCGAGGTGTGAAAAGTGGCCAAATATGGATATTACTATTTATTACACATGCACAAACACACACACACACACTATATTTATATATTATTTTCTTGTGCATAATTGTGAATATTATATTTTTTCATTACTTGTACATATTATATTTAAGTCATATAAAATACAAATAAAAATTACAAAACCAAAAATCAACAAAAATAAACTCTTTTATTTATCATCACCATGTATATATTATACATATACCTATTTAATTAACCCAATAACTTAACTCATAAAAATCAAATAAAAATACCATTAACAAAACTGTAAAATATTGTGTACATAAAATTAATTAACTAAAAATCAAAATACTCTTTATATAGGTATACATACCTACACATAATACCATATATTTATTTTAACACTTGTAATTTTACTATTTATTTAATTAAAAATCACTAAAATTAACTTTAAATTATTCCTAACATATTTTATTTATATTATTTTTAATGAGTTTATTTTCGATTTTTATTTAATTATTTAACATTTTATTATAAGCGTGTCATTTTCCTAATTTGGACTTATTCCAAGCGCGCTCTTATTGGCCAGCTTGGGTCTGTTGACCCGGGTCAACTTTTCAGCCCACACCTTCCTCCATTGACCTCGCCTCCATCCGTAACTTCACCTCATTTTCCACATGCCATCTCTCACTAACGCACCTTGATTCCTTGTCCATTATTATTATTCACTCATTCCTCTCCACCGCCATCACTCCAGATCCACCAACCATGCCTCTGATCTTGCGCATTAATCAGTCGTGTTTCATCTCTATAAATAGTGGCCTCCATCTCTATCGAGAGGATAACCCAAATTTGGCCCCTTCTTCACCTGAGATTGAGTGGCAGGAGAGTCTCTTTGGTGACAGCAAACAATTCTTCCAATTGGGAGCGTGAAAAAGGCTTCATCGGTTGTGATACAGTCACTCGTCGGAGTCCTTCGCCATGAGTTCTCCGCCTCTCCTTCCAGCCGCAGATCGAGGCACTTCTACCTTTTCATTCCATCCGTATGCTCCGTAGGTATCTTAGATTTCATTCTGTATTTTTAATTATGCATTTTAATTCATAACTCAGCTCAAATCGCTTGGAGTTCACCGCCCTCCGATCATCTAAATCGAATTCCGGCCATGCCATCATCGTCGCCAGACTCCTCTCCATGTTCTCCACACTTTGTCCATCTCCGAATCACTTCAGATTCGGAGCCGGTCTCCACTCCAACCACTACGCTAGAGACCCTATTCTATTCACGATTTTCTTCACCTTTGACCTAATTGATTGAGTCGGAGAATACCTCCGAGCATGGGCTATGCTTTGCAGGTCAAAGAAGCTCGAAGGGACACTTGAATTATAACGAGTGGATCAAGAGGAGATTCCTGGAGCACAAATTTTCTTCACCTTCCAGATTGTTGATTCAGAGCTTTCACGAAGATCCAAGGTGTGCATTTGATGCAGTATTGAACGAGTTCCAATCCTAGATCGATTTGAATAGGAGCATATCTCAGACGAGGAAGATCCATTCAGATCAAGCTCATCGGGGATGATGCTCTTCCCAGTTCATCCGGATAGTCTCCCAACCGCATGATAAATAATGGGGTCCTAGTTTCAATCTCAACTATCCATGAGCCCCAAAATTTAACCGTTGATCAAAGCTTCAAGATCTGATCGTGACCCTCCTTGCATGATTAATTTTCAGCCGTCCGATCAGATTGGAAAAGCATCAGGACCGCTCAACTTTCCAAGTCAAAAAGGGTACTTTTGTACCTCAGCACTTAATCTTTCTTTTATTTGAAATAAGGTACCTATGTGGACACATGTCAGCTTTATAATTAATTGAACAAATGCATTTTCATTCCTCGCAGTTATCTTATTCGTAATTAAGTCCAATTTGAACTTTGCACATACTTGTCACGTGACATTTCAGAAAATTTACAATAAAAATGTAGATATTTTGTGTTACCATCTAGACCCTTGAATTATTTTATTTATAATCATGTCCAATTCAGTGGAGCATATATGATCTAGCGCGTGAGTTTGACAATTTTACACATTTAACCCCGTCGGTTTCTTAATTGTTGATCTTTAGTCCGTAAACATTATTTTTCTTGCATTTTCGTGCTTGTCAGCCTATATTTTTTTTTTACATCTTTAAAATCAAATAAAAATGATCAAAATACCCCAGAAAAGTCCATAAAAAATTTTATATTTTTTTAACCCATCCTTGCATATATAATTCTGATCTCACATATTCTTTATTTCTAATATTTAATAAAAATAAAAAAATAATCTAAAAATGTTCTGTTTGCACTTAAAAATCAGTTAAAAATATAAAACCTTTTCAAAAATTCCAAAAGTTCATGTGTTTGTATTTTGCATTATTTTCATCACAATAAAAGTTTCACGCATTTATCATTTATTAAAACCATAAAAATTGCAAAACAACCAAAACCAATAACAATTCATAAAAACTCGTAGAAAATTCCAAAAATATTATAAAACCCTCTCTGGGCAAAAAAAACTTTTTGTATGTATATTTTTCATCCAATTTTGACATTATTTGTTATTTTTAAAAATCCTAAAACTTCATTTTGTTCCATGTTTATTTCATTCAATGTTTTTGATTTATTTAAAGGTTTTTTAAAATCATGAAAATTTTTGGAAAAATAAGAAAACATTAAAATATCATCAAAAACCCAAATAATTTTATCGTTATTTTTTTGTGCATATTTGATATCTTTGAAAAATCCAAAAAGAGCTCATTGTCTTATTTCCTCTATTTCATTTTCCGTAGTTTTAAAAATATACCTTTTGCATAATAAACAATGTAAATTCATAGAACCAAAAAATATAAAATAGAAAAAAATTGAATTAAAAAGAAAACCAAGCATAGTTTACATTGAGATTCCTTATTCTTTTAATTGATTTTTTCAATTATTAGAATAACCCTTGAGATTTGTTACCTACCTGAGTTCGATCCTATTGCTATATAGGTAAATTAAATAACAATTTTCTCTTGTTACATTTTTTAATTAACTTGGCTCGAGAAGTAAATAAAAATTTTGTTGAGGGATTATTAGGGTTTCGACGACATCTCATTCATTTCAATAACTAAAACCCATATTATCTCGATCCAACAAATATATGTAGCAGAGATTGCAATATATATCCTTAATAAGATTCCATGCAAATATAAACCCAAAACCCCTCGTAAGCTATGGTTTGGAACATATCCTAGTGTTGGACACTTGAGGATTTAGGGTTACTTGGTCCATAACCATGTCATGGATGCAAGTCAGCTGGAATCTAACACTTGATAGTTCTACTTCATTAGGAAAATAAGGGATGGTATTGGATACCTACTTTATGACCTTGAGATTCTTGAAGGATTTCATATTTAAGAATATGATTCTAAGAGAATGACTTTCTTGAGAATCAAGACAAGAATGAAGTAAATGGACTCATTGAATCTGAAAAGCATAATGAGGTTCGTAAAATCAGAAAATAAAAGGACAATTAATGTTGAGCCACTCATACCTCTTCAAATAAATTTGAGGGTGGTAAGACCACCTAGAGGGTATGGATCATCAAAATTCATGTGATGAAGCTTCTGTAGATCATGACATGGAGAGATGGATGCCATCAATAAAGTCTAAAGTAGACTTCACATACAAGTGTTGTATATGGACCCTCGAGGATCCTATAAGGGTAAAACCTATTAGATGTAAATGGATCTTCAAGAGAAAGAGGGAACTGTAGGATATGGGAAAAATCCTTAAGCGCATCAAGGAAGTGTGGAGATCCCATCATATGCGATCGAGAGCAACTAGTCGCACTAGTTGCTCAGGGAAACATAATTCAAAAGTTTTCAAAGTGATGAAACCACATGATCCAAGAGCACTTATCTGATCATTTAATCTAAACACAAACAAGTATTAGGATTACCTCTTGAAGCATGGTTGAGATCGAGTCTCTAAACGAGGAGACCTTCTATCTCAAGTCCGATCCAACGGAGGAGACACTTGCGATCACATTGATGAAACGCGTGCTCCTTGCAATCCTTGTTGATGATCCAAGTGATGAATCTCCTGATCTCATCTCATGAGATCTGACATCTTCTTCATGAGCAAGATGCACCAAAGGAAATGGAGATCAATGAACGGTTGAAGCGACGGCACAACGGCGTGGTGACGACGACGTTCCTATTTAGGGTTTAGGGTGGAGGACCACTCTAAGGAGGAGAGAGAGTGACTTGGCATGTAGAAAGAGAGAGGGAAGGAGAGCATATAATAGTTGTGTGTCTAAAGAAGAGCTAGGGTTGCCTTTTCTTATATAATATTTTGGGAGTCCATGGATCTCATTCCATGGACAACACAAATCCAATGGTGAACATTGATTTGTGTTTCTTTTAATGGCCATGACTTTGTTGTAAAGTACAACATTAATTAATTAAAATAAATTAATTATATTAAATAATAATCAATATAAATTAATTTTCATTAGATCAATTTACCTTGGAGAAATAGGAAGGTGGCAAGCCTCCTTCCACAGGGAGAGTGGACGAACACTAATTTCCATAAGGAATTGTGACTGTCCACCCTCTCCATATGGAAGGGTGGCTTCCGCTTTCCTTTTTCATGGTATTTTGGATCCCATGAATATCTCCAAAATTTACAACAACAATTGTTGTAAATAATTATACAAAAATAATTCATAATTATTTTGTGAACATTGCAATCATGCCATGAAAAATAATTGTGAATCAAACTCACAATCCAAAGTAAAATGTAAATTACATTTTCAATTAATTATCCAATATGAATCCAATTCACATAGACATTTAAATTGTAAATGTTATTTTACATATAGTCTCTCTTATATATTATAAATCACACTTATAATATATATGCTTAATGTGGATAGTGCTATCCACATTTTTCATGTCCATGATAATTAAATCATATTTAATCATCTTGGATCTTTATTCTCATGTTCCCAGATAATATGGATCACATTCACATTATTCAAATCTTTAATAATTAAATCACATTTAATTATCTTAGATAACTCTCCTTATATGGACAAATAATATAAATCAAATTCATATTATTCATGATAATTAAATCATATTTAATTATCAATTTTCTTCAATGCTTGGATACTTTATCAACAATGAAATTATCCTTGAACTCTTTCAAGGATAATGCACTTTCTCCATAGATACTTGGAGATAAGGACATGGTGACTGTAAGTTCCACGTATAGTCACTTGGATGTTGAGATCATATCTCAAATCCAGATCTCGGGGACCTCCCATAGATGTTCGATTAAATTAAAATCGTAAATCTAATCTTCTCCTTGCATTTGAATCACATTTAGATCACAGTCTAACATTTGGATTAAGATCAGATCACTTCTCTATGAGAGAAGTCACTGATTCCAGACTCGTTTCATCACTCCCTCAGAATAAAAGCATCATGGTTATACAATCGTTTATTGATCACATCACCCTCAGGTATTCCTAATACCTGTACATCAAGTATACTTGAAGACCTAGAATAAACCTGAAGTATTTTATCTATTTAGCATGTCTTCTTCATGGTTTCATGTTGAGAAGTTCAGGGTTTTACATTAATGAAATTATTACGCAGTGTCATTGCAACCCTAAAAATCCCTTAACAAAATTTATTCAAGTCTTAAGCCAAAATAACCAAAGAAAATATAGAAGGAGAAAATTTCTATTTCATTTATTTGTATAGGGTACAGATAGTTTTGTTTAGGCACTTTGGACCTAATCGTTTACCTCGCTCAAGCATGATAATAAAACCTACTTCTAAGGGCTCAAGCACACAAAACCTTGAGAAAACAAAGAAAAATAAGGTGATGAAAACAAAACCTATGAGATACCCAACGTGCACCGGCACTTGGTGAAACATACCTCACAAACACAAGGTATATAGTGGCCTTTTTGAAAATAGAAAAAGAGGCAAATGCAAATAATTAATTACAGATTTTCTATGCCAAATGCTCAAAATTCATGCCGGTTGATCTTACTTCCAAATTGGATCTGAGCCATCCAAGCACGAATCAACATCAATCTTCAGATTAAAGAAATAATGAAGATCGGCCGTCCAGAGCGCCACATCTTTTAAGGGTACATTTGCGCCACTACCCCTGCCTTTGTTTAATTCAAAAATAAGTCGTTGTTAGGACGTGTTTGCATGTAATAAATTGAACAATTACACTTCTACCCCGTGCTTTAATTTTAATTATACAAAGGTCTTGTTTAAATTGTCAAGCGTGCATAGCACATGATTTTTTAGGTGTTTTACAATAAACTCCAGCCTGTTTTATGTTATTGAATGGTCCACTGAAATAAATTAATTATATTTTGGTCCTATCCAATGAGGCACACATGTCTATGCACGTGATTTTTGGAAATTTTGCATATTCTACCCTTACATTAATTTATTACCTATCTTCAATCCACAAACATTAAATATTTATATTTATACCCCTATGTATCTGCATTTATTTTGCATGATAAAAATCAAATAAAAATTTAGAAAAATTAGCTTAGCTTCATATCACATAGATCTTTCATCCATAAATTTTATTTCGCATTTTCATCCTTTTTATAATTTATAAAAATTAAAAAAATATTATAAAAATTCCCTATTGCATCCAAAAATCAATAAAATCTATAAACTTTTGCGAAAAATTCTAGTTGTTTATTTTTATCAATTTTAATTTTATATAATTTTGGTATTTTTATTCTTCATAAAAATCATAAAAATCATAATACAAAATCATAATACATTGAAAAACATAAAAAATCATAGAAATTTGGAGCAAATTCCAAAAAATATATAAAATATCTTTCCAGAAAATACAAAAATTCATCTTTGATCCTATATATATTTCTGCTAATTTTGATTTTATTTGATATTTTAAAAATATAAAAACATTCATTTTGTGTTCTGCTTATTTTATTTTTGTTTTTGATTTTTTAAAAGCTTAAATTTTCTAAAATTATGTAAAAATCATAGAAATATTAAAAAATTGTTAGAAACTCAAAAATATTTTATCTGAATTTTCTGTTTATTTTACCACTTTGTAAAAATCCAAAAACGTTGACTCTTGTTATTCTCTTATTAATTTCTTTTATTCATTTTTTACTTTAATTATTTTTAAAATTCATTTGCAAAAATAAAAATAGAAAAAAAACATAAAACCAAATAAAAAATATGAAAAATAAAATTCCATAAAAAATACAAAATTCAAAACACAAAAACCAAGACTAGTGTTCATTGATTTCCCTTGTTTCTTTTCATCGATTTTTCATTGAATCGAATAACCATCGGGATTTTTTAGCCCCCTGAGTTCTACCTTGTAAGCTATATATGTAAATTTAATACCAAATTTCTCTTACTACATTTTCTTCAGTTATTTTGGCTTGAGAATTGAATACATTTTTGTTGAGGGATTTTTATGGTTGCAATGACACTACAGATTAATTTCATTAATTCAAAACTCAAAAAATTCCTGCCCAATAAAATGGTGCCATTGCTGGGGACGCATGACAAGGGTAGTTAGGTTTTTTCTCTTGACATGCTATTCTTGGTTGTTTATACTTGTCTTTTTTATTAGTTTTGTCTATATTTTTTTGACATTCATTTCATTGTGCATATCATTGTCATTTATTCTTTGTATACAATCCCTGCAATTCAGGGCATTTTGAGCTTAAGACCACCATTTTGCCACTACTCCCAATATTCTACGGCCATATAAATGAAGAACCATATGTACACATCCAACAGTTCGATCGCATTTGCGACACTATAGACTACCCAAATGTCCCATTAGAGGTAGTGAAGATGACAACATTCTTGTTCAGTCTCATGGATAAGGCTTTATAGTGGATCAACCGCTTGGAAAGGGCTATCACTAATTGGGAAGAGTTGAGGACCACATTCTTGAACAAGTATTACCCACTCATACGTCTCAACCAAATGCGATCGTTGATTGCCAACTTCTCCTAGATGGCCCATGAGCCTATTCATGAGGCATGGGAAAGATTTAAAGACATGATGAAGAAGGACCCCCATCACGACATTCCAAAGTCAAGACTTGTGCAAAACCTTTTTGGGGGATTGAGCATAGAAAACCATAAATTGGTAGATGTCGCTTGTGGGGATAGTCACTTCAACAAGGACGGGGATGTCCTATACATGATTTTTGAGGAGATGACAGAGAGCCCTACAACTCTTTCTACATTCCGTGCATTCTAGAAGCATCGCGTTCCTTTTATTCTTCTACAACACCCCACAAGGTTGTCAACATGACGATATCACATGATGTGGATAGGGTTGATAGTTTAGATATGACCATCATTGGAAATAACCTAACCAAAGTGGACATAATTAAGAAATGGTCCAAGGAGCTTGAGAAGATCTAAGTGATCGAATAGAGGACAAAGAACCTGGATAAGCTAGATGAGATTAGGAAGCATCTGGAACTTCCTGTGAGTACGATCAACGCATGAAAGAGTGTGAGTGCAAAAACCGATATTTTTGCTCGTGAGTAGGATTCTTCCACTTCCACACATCAGAGTACCGGAGGGTCGTCTGCAGTTCAACATGTTTACTACGTGCAGACTCCTTACCAGGTCCAGCAACATTCACACCAGATAGTACCACACCAACTGGAGATTCCATATATTCCTAAGCAACATTCTCCACCTCCACCTCTTACTCAAGAGGTGAACGGTATTTGGTTCGACCGAGAGCGCAACCATCCCCATCTGCCAGGGTAAGGTTGATTGGGTTCCCAACATGGTAGAGACCCGTCCACCAGTTTTAGGGAGGTAGACAATATCAGTACCAGCACCAGCAGTTCTAGCCTCACTTTTAGTCTCCACCTCACTTCTAAAACTGGAGACATGGCTAATAATAGATGCAGTCGGCGTATTTTCCACAACCTTACCACCAACAACAGTCTGCATCATATGGATAGTATCCACATCCACCTCCTCCTCCTCATTACAAGCCACAGTATCGATACCATCAGCCTCCTCACTACCAGTCTCAGTGATAGCCTGTCATTGAGCATCTTGAGGTACCTTCAGTGAATCCGTCACTTTATCAACTCACATTACTTATGAAGAATATGAACGATCTAACTCAGAAGATCGATGACCTGACCACCACAAAGACTCTAATTCCTGCATAGGTCGAAGCCAATCCCAACAATTTTAGACACAAGGAGTAGGTAGCACATGTTCCGTCCACCCCCGAGAGAGGTATGGACCTTGATTTTACATGTTTATCTGATGCCATTAATCTCAGGAGTGGTAGGAGATTGCATCCGCCTTCACAACCCTTGGGATTGGGAGATCAAGCCACTAAGAGAGCTTCACCTTCCACATCATCTTCTTCACCAGCAAAGCACTGGTCCAGTGTAGTAGTACAAGATCCTGGAGGTTCACCATCTTCATGTTCACCACCATCATCATCACCTTCTTCATTCAGGGAGAGATGTAGTTCACAGTTAGCACAAAAAGGAGTACACACCCGTCGCGGATTCCCCTTCTACACCAGCAAAAACATCCCGTCCTATTTTTGATTTTATTTCTTCTACACTATTTTTGGATAATACTGTACATATTGATTTTGGTTGTCCAATTGTTTATGAGGATTCTATTTTTAATAAGTGAAATGAGAAGTTGAATGTTTCTTCTGATTCAGTGCCATTTCCTTCTTGTTTGAATAAACTAAAGAAAATTCAAAAATAAAAAAACAACCCTATCTGATCCTGGAGTGGTAAAGAACCTACAGAACATCTTCTTGAGATGCCACTCCTTATGGCCATGGAGTGCATGCCTGAAGTGAAAAAGGGAATGAAAGAAATGTGTACTCAAAAGTATCAACCCAAGATGAATAGACACAAGAAGGCAAAGAAGTACATCTTGACCATGGCCACGGTTCATGCCATAAGCAACTCCCAAATCCCACCCAAAAAGAAAGATAAGCAAGCACCTCATATCCGTTGCCACATATTTGATCAAGAATTTTATCGTATTGTTCTCGATAGCGGACCCTCCATCAATCTCATTCCATCCTCTCTACTCATTGAGTTTGGGTTGGGACCTCTTAGATCCACTAAGACGATCCTTCAGTTTGCGAATAGATCGATCAAGAGGCTGAGGGGCATATTAGATGACATTATTTGTAATGGTGCAAGGAATGAGATTCCCAGTTGATTTTGTTGTCATGGATATGGACACCTCTACACCGTTACTCCATACCCCGATCATACTAGGTCGGTCGTTCCTTCGAACGGCCGAAGTAGTAGTTTATTATGGTACGAGAGAGATCAACTTTCACTCTCGTAGTGATAAGGTAAAAATTGATATGATCCCCGATCCTAGATCATCACTACCAGACACCATCAACAACAAATGAGAGACATGCAATTACACCAGATCCTGAGGACTGTGATTTTCTTGCTGAGTTTAGAGAGACAGATCTTTTTGCTGATTCATGGATACCCATGAATTCCTTTCTGAGAGAGAATCCTTGGAAAGCACAATCGACATGAGTTCCCTCGTTGATCCTACTGAGTTGTTTGCTGATGGACAGTTCGAGCTGATTTTTGAGGACCAGTCTGAGATATTGGAGGTACATTCTCATATTCTTTTGACACATCATTTTGAGATTACTGTTGATAGACCTCCCACTGAGATTTCTAAGATTGTTGTTGAGGATTCTGAACATCCTGATGAGCCATTCCTTTCTAATTAGAGATCATTCATTGCAGATCTTTTTGAGATTTTATTTGCTGAGCCAATAGTAACCATGGTAGACAATTTAAAGAGTACATATCATATACCATCTACTAGTGCAGTTGCAGAGGTCATCATAGAGCCGATTCAGACCCCACCCGAGCTAAAGGTTTTACCATCTACATTGAAGTATGCCTTCCCTGTGGGTCCTCCCCAAATGTTTCCTGTCATCCTCAGCTCATAGTTGACCGAAGAACAAGAATCTCACATGCTAGAGGTTCTTGAGAGAAACCACAAGGACATTGGATGGAATATTTCGGATCTCCGTGGAATTGAACCAACTTTGTGCTCACAACATATCTAATTAGAGGATGATAGCAAACCCTCTCGTGAGTGTCAGAGACATCTCAATCCAAACCTCTGGATGTTGTCATGAAAGAGACCAGGAAATAGTGTGATGCTGGCTTTATTTATCCTATATTGGATTCCAAGTGGGTCATTCCTTTACATGTTGTCCCGAAGAAATCCATGATTACTATCATAAAGAATGACCGTGGTAAGGAGTTTTCGACCCGTGTACCTACTTCATGGCATGTTTGTGTAGATTATCGGCACCTGAACACAACTACCAAGAAAGATCACTTTCCACTATCCTTTATTGATCAGATTATTGAGAGGTTGGTAGTGAAAGATTTCTTTTGTTTCTTGGATGGGTACTGACCAGGTTGTTATCGCTCTTGTGGATCAGGAGAAAACTACTTTTACTTATCCGTTTGGCACCTACGCCTTTAGACAGATGTCCTTTGGATTGTGTAACACCCCCACTACATTCCATAGGTGTATGTTGGCCATTTTTATCGACATGGTGGGTAGTTTTTTAGAGGTCTTCATGGACAATTTCTTGGTCTACAGGGATAAATTTGATACATGTCTTGCTCATTTAGACCGAGTACTTTGACGTTGCTGTGAGGTAAACCTAGTGCTCTCGTGGGAGGAGAGTCACTTTACGGTGACTAGTTGGATTGTATTGGGCCACGCCATCTCCAAACATGGTATGGAGGTTACCAACTAAGATTGATGTGATTTAAAAACTTGAGCCACCGTAGAATTTGAAGCAGTTAAGGTCATTTCTTGGACATGTTGGATTTTATAGGCAATTCCTTAAGGACTTTAGCAAGATCGCCAGACCTTTAACTGAGCTTCTGTGCAAGGAGAGTGAGTTTGTTGTTGATGAGAAAGTCCTCATTGCATTTCACCAGATGAAAGACATGGTTACTAGTGCTCCTATCCTACGACCACTTGATAAGTCTCTCCCCTTTGAGACATGACAGGCACATTAGATTATGCAGTTGGAACTATTCTAGGGCAGAGAAGGGATGTGATACCGTTTCCATAAACTATGCTAGCAAGACTCTGGATGAGACACAACATAATTACACAATCACATAGAAGGAGATGTTAGCAGTGGTGTTTGCATTAGAGAAATTCCAATCCTACCTCATTGGTTCACACATAATTGTATACGCAGATCATACTTCCATACGATACCTACATGAAAAAAGGATGCCAAACCATGTCTTATCAGATTGATCCTTCTTTTCCTGGAGTTTGATTTGGAGATTCGAGATAAACCTAGAGTAAAGAATGTTGTGGCAGATCACCTTTCCTGGATTATAAATGCAAAGACTCTAGAGCATACTATTCTCCCTATATCAGAAACCTTTCCAGATGAGACCATTTTGTCTGTGGGCTCACTCCCATGGTATGATGATATTGTGAAATATCTTATCTCAAAGAAAGTCCCACAATGTTGGCCGAAGCACAATGTAGATAGATTCCTGTCAGAGATACATTTTCACTAGTGGGAGGATCCATACATGTTTCGTGAGGGTGCACATTGTATTTGGAGAAGGTGTGTTTCTTAGGAGGAGTACACCAGCGTACTTGAGCATTGTCATAAATTAGAATATGGAGGGCATCATTCGGGGAAGCACACGACAACAAAGGTTTTACAGAGCAGCCCATGGTGGCCAACTTTATTTAAGGATTCTATAGAGTATGTTCGAGGTTGTACTGACTATCATATGATGGGAGGAACTGTTGGTTCCAAAGATGCCATGCCCCTAATATATATTCAGATTTCAGATGTTTTGATCCTTGGGGCATAGACTTCATGGGCCCATTTCCTGTCAGTCATGGATTTCAGTACATCCTGCTTGCTATGGATTACGTTAGTCAATGGGTAGAGGCTATCCCCATCCGAGCCACTGATGGTCGTACGACATGTTCCTTTCTTAAGGACCATGATATTACGTGGTTCGAGATTCCCAAGATACTCATTTCAGATGAGGGAAGCATTCATAATCGAGAAGTCAAGAAGCTTCGCAAGGAGTACGCCATTGAGCATAGAGTTGCATCTCCTTACCACCAATAGACTAATGGCTTGGTTGAGATTTCAAATAGGTATATAAAGACGATTTTACAAAAAACTTGTACGTCCAGGTAGGAAGAACTGGTCCTGGATGCTTGACTCAGTTCTATGGGCTTATCGGACAGTGTACAAGTTTCCATTAGGTATGTATCCCTACATATTTGTGTATGGAAAGCCTTGCCACCTACCAGTTGAATTAATTCACAAATTTTTATGGGCACTCCATATACACAATTTCGATTATGAGAAAGAAGGAAAGAATAGGAAGTTAGATCTGAACAAATTGCTGGAAAAATGAGATTTTTCATATGACAACTCACTCATGTATAAGGAGAAAGTCAAGCATTGGCATGATAGACACATTAGACAGAAGATTTTCTCCCCTGATTAGAAAGATTGGTTGTTTGATGCTAAATTAAAGTTGTTTAAAGGTAAATTGAAAATCAAATGGTCATGACCATTCATTGTGAGAGATGTACGCGACAATGGTAGTATTGTCATATCTGGGTTGTCATCTGACACACATCCATTTATTGTGGATCGACAGTTGTTGAAGTCATATCTAGATCATGATACATTCTTGTCTGTGGTTGACTATATTTGTGGTATCAGATGATGACTTTTTGATATCTTTTGAATCTGATACATGAGTTGGTTTTCTTGTGTATATATCCTTATGTTTTATTCCTTCTTCTTCCATTTTTATCATTCATTTCTTTTCTGTATGTATATGTTATACTTAGGATGTACTCTATCCTATGTATAGCTAGGTGAATGATTTGAGTTGTTCCATTTTAGTTCTGTTTCATCAGTCTTGTTGTTACCTATACTTAGGGATACTTTAGCCTAAGTGTGGGGGGGGTGAAGTTGTTCATTTTATCTCTTTCGTGTTTTTATTTTCTTTTAATTTATCTGATCTCTCACTTGTCCTTCTACTTGTTGATATTCCTTTTCAATACATAGGGATCTTTTACCCTAAGTATATGGGAGGACGAGTCGAGTCATTGAGTTTGTTTGTTATTTTCCTCGGTTTTCCCCATTTGTACACTCTTCTATAGTTAGGATTATTTGATCCTAAGTATAGGGGAGATCACCGACTTCTATTCTTTTTGTCTATTCTTTGAGTTGTTGTTGTATTGAATTCTTTTCACTTTTCTATACTTAACATAAGTTATGTCTTCCTTTGGTGTAGCTGCAGGGGGCTATTATATTAAACTAAGCAGACGAGAAACAACATTATATAGGGAGAAAAAAGGAGGTAGGAAAGGTTAGGGAAAAGAAGGAATAGGACTATATATTCGAGAATGGAGGTTATATCTTCTCAGGAAAATACAGATAGATAGAGGTTAGACAATTATAGAAAGGTGCGAGAGAGATGATATGCCAGTGGCTAGACTACACACCAAATGACAGGATGAGAAGGGGGATAAGTGAGAAAGGATGAGACGAGAAGTCACCGGGAAAGAGTGAGGTCAACAGAGATCTTGGTGCTAAGAAGAGAACTAAGAAGTAGGAAACTACAATCGATTCAACGACAGAAGCTGAATACATTTCCACATCGGATGCTGCAAAGGAAGCGGTGTTATTGCACAAGTTCATCCTGGAACTTGACGTAGTTTCCTATGATACTCCAATCCTGCTACTCTGTGATAACACATGCACCATAGCTCAGGAGAAGGAACCCAGATGGCATCAAAATTGAATGCACGTGAAAAGGAAATACCACATCATTCAGCATATTCAAAAGCATGATAACATCATCATAACCAAGGTGGCCTCTACCGACAATGTTGCAGATCTCCTTTGCGTTTAAAAACTTGAGCCACCGTAGAATTTGAAGCAGTTAAGGTCATTTCTTGGACATGTTGGATTTTATAGGCAATTCCTTAAGGACTTTAGCAAGATCGCCAGACCTTTAACTGAGCTTCTGTGCAAGGAGAGTGAGTTTGTTGTTGATGAGAAAGTCCTCATTGCTTTTCACCAGATGAAAGACATGGTTACTAGTGCTCCTATCCTACGACCACTTGATAAGTCTCTCCCCTTTGAGACATGACATGCGCATTAGATTATGCAGTTGGAACTATTCTAGGGCAGAGAAGGGATGTGATACCATTTCCATAAACTATGCTAGCAAGACTCCGAATGAGACACAACATAATTACACAATCACATAGAAGGAGATGTTAGCAGTGGTGTTTGCATTAGAGAAATTCCAATCCTACCTCATTGGTTCACACATAATTGTATACACAGATCATACTTCCATACGATACCTACATGAAAAAAGGATGCCAAACCATGTCTTATCAGATTGATCCTTCTTCTACTGGAGTTTGATTTGGAGATTCGAGATAAACCTAGAGTAAAGAATGTTGTGGCAGATCACCTTTCCTGGATTATAAATGCAAAGACTCTAGAGCATACTATTCTCCCTATATCAGAAACCTTTCCAGATGAGACCATTTTGTCTGTGGACTCACTCCCATGGTATTATGATATTGTGAAATATCTTATCTCAAAGAAAGTCCCACAAGGTTGGCCGAAGCACAATGTAGATAGATTCCTGTCAGAGATACATTTTCACTAGTGGGAGGATCCATACATGTTTCGTGAGGGTGCACATTGTATTTGGAGAAGGTGTGTTTCTTAGGAGGAGTACACCAGCGTACTTGAGCATTGTCATAAATTAGAATATAGAGGGCATCATTCGGGGAAGCACACGACAACAAAGGTTTTACAGAGCAGCCCATGGTGGCCAACTTTATTTAAGGATTCTATAGAGTATGTTCGAGGTTGTACTGACTATCATATGATGGGAGGAACTATTGGTTCCAAAGATACCATGCCCCTAATATATATTCAGATTTCAGATGTTTTGATCCTTGGGGCATAGACTTCATGGGCCCATTTCCTGTCAGTCATGGATTTCAGTACATCCTGCTTGCTATGGATTACATTAGTCAATGGGTAGAGGCTATCCCCATCCGAGCCACTGATAGTCGTACGACATGTTCCTTTCTTAAGGACCATGATATTACGTGGTTCGAGATTCCCAAGATACTCATTTCAGATGAGGGAAGCATTCATAATCGAGAAGTCAAGAAGCTTCGCAAGGAGTACGCCATTGAGCATAGAGTTGCATCTCCTTACCACCAATAGACTAATGGCTTGGTTGAGATTTCAAATAGGTATATAAAGACGATTTTACAAAAACTTGTACATCCAGGTAGGAAGAACTGGTCCTGGATGCTTGACTCAGTTCTATGGGCTTATCGGACAGTGTACAAGTTTCCATTAGGTATGTATCCCTACATATTGGTGTATGGAAAGCCTTGCCTCCTACCAGTTGAATTAATTCACAAATTTTTATGGGCACTCCATATACACAATTTCGATTATGAGAAAGAAGGAAAGAATAGGAAGTTAGATCTGAACAAATTGCTGGAAAAATGAGATTTTTCATATGACAACTCACTCATGTATAAGGAGAAAGTCAAGCATTGGCATGATAGACACATTAGACAGAAGATTTTCTCCCCTGATCAGAAAGATTGGTTGTTTGATGCTAAATTAAAGTTGTTTAAAGGAAATTGAAAATCAAATGGTCATGACCATTCATTGTGAGAGATGTACGCGACAATGGTAGTATTGTCATATCTGGGTTGTCATCTGACACACATCCATTTATTGTGGACCGACAGTTGTTGAAGTCATATCTCGATCATGATACATTCTTGTCTGTGGTTGACTATATTTGTGGTATCAGATGATGACTTTTTGATATCTTTTGAATCTGATACATGAGTTGGTTTTCCTTGTGTATATATCCTTATGTTTTATTCCTTCTTCTTCCATTTTTATCATTCATTTCTTTTCTGTATGTATATGTTATACTTAGGATGTACTCTATCCTATGTATAGCTAGGTGAATGATTTGAGTTGTTCCATTTTAGTTCTGTTTCATCAGTCTTGTTTTTACCTATACTTAGGGATACTTTAGCCTAAGTGTGGGGGGTGAAGTTGTTCATTTTATCTCTTTCGTGTTTTTATTTCTTTTAAATTTATCTGTTCTCTCACTTGTCCTTCTACTTGTTGATATTACTTTTCAATACATAGGGATCTTTTACCCTAAGTATATGGGAGGACGAGTCGAGTCATTGAGTTTGTTTGTTATTTTCCTCGGTTTTCCCCCATTTGTACACTCGTCTATAGTTAGGATTATTTGATCCTAAGTATAGGGGAGATCACCGACTTCTATTCTTTTTGTCTATTCTTTGAGTTGTTGTTGCATTGAATTCTTTTCACTTTTCTATACTTAACATAAGTTATGTCTTCCTTTGGTGTAGCTGTAGGGGGCTATTATATTAAACTAAGCAGACGAGAAACAACATTATATAGGGAGAAAAAAGGAGGTAGGAAAGGTTAGGGAAAAGAAGGAATATGACTATATATTCGAGAATGGAGGTTATATCTTCTCAGGAAAATACAGATAGATAGAGGTTAGACAATTATAGAAAGGTGCGAGAGAGATGATATGCCAGTGGCTAGACTACACACCAAATGACAGGATGAGAAGGGGGATAAGTGAGAAAGGATGAGACGAGAAGTCACCGGGAAAGAGTGAGGTCAACAGAGATCTTGGTGCTAAGAAGAGAAGTAAGAAGTAGGAAACTACAATCGATTCAACGACAGAAGCTGAATACATTTCCACATCGGATGCTGCAAAGGAAGCGGTGTTATTGCACAAGTTCATCCTGGAACTTGACGTAGTTTCCTATGATACTCCAATCCTGCTACTATGTGATAACACATGCACCATAGCTCAGGAGAACGAACCTAGATGGCATCAAAAATGAATGCACGTGAAAAGGAAATACCACATCATTCATCAGATTCAAAAGAATGGTAACATCATCATAACCAAGGTGGCCTCTACCGACAATGTTGCTGATTCAAAAGCATGGTAACATCAACAAAATACCAAACCTTTGACTCAAAAGTTTTTCGACCAGTATGTAATGACCATGGGTTTAAGGATTGTACCTGAATGGTTCTGAGGGATACTGGGAGACTTTTAGTCATTTGAGCCCGAGTATAACCTTTCCTACAATAAATGTTATTGTAATCCCTTTTAATATAAATAAAAGTTATTGATTTATTTTCACTCCTTGTCTGAGATTAAATGAATGAATGCACTATAAAGTCCCTCAGTACAATTAGGGTTATGTACCATGGCCATCTTGATGATCATACAACTTTTGATTCAATGGAAGAATCCCAGAGGTCTGTGCTTGGATGATATCTAAAGAGTTAGATTGTGGACTCATCAAGCACCGTCAAATGATTATTAAGAGATGATCTCCAGCCTGAGAAATAGATGACAATCTTTCTCTAAAGGCTGATATCTGACCGACCTCTTGATGCATGTCCTCTAAAAATGAATAGAGATTCAGAGGTGTCAGATAAGTTAGGTCATAGAGTTGAATTAACGAGATCAAGATAACCAAGACCCATGTCATATGATGTCATGATATAGGCACACATCCTCTGACCAGAGACAGATGTGTTATTATATGTTTGAATATGTACATTTGGTAGACTGATAGGTTGATGACCTATTCAAGGTCTATACATTGGTGAGCTGGTGTGCATATGATGGCATATGAGTATTACAATCTCTCAAAGGGATCATACATGTTCACTAGAAGTGAGCTCACTCATGAGGTATTGGGACCGATCAAATTCCATGCATGGTTGTCTTCCTTTAGAAGCATGACAAGAATTTGTAGGTATGAGGTATGCTTTGGAAAGCATATGATCTATACCAACTCCCAATGACAGAATGAGAAACTTAATGATAAAACCGTGAAGGAGACAATCTAAAAGAGATCTAAAACTTCGGGTTTATTATAGGTCTTCCATTATGCAGCTGTATGGGTACTAGGAATACTTGAGGGTGATGTGATCATGAACAATTGTATAACCATGACGTTTCCATTCCGAGGGAGTGATGAAAAAGGTTTGGATATTAGTGACTCCTCTCATTAGAGAAGTAATCTAATCTTAGTCCAAATGTTGGACATTGATCTGGATACGATTCAGATTCTATGAGAAGATTAGATTTACAATTTTGATTTAATTAAACATCTATGAGCGATTCTCGAGATCTGGATTTGAGATATGATCTCAACATCCATGTCACTATACGTGGAATGTACAATCTCCATGTCCTTTTCTCCAAGCATCCACAGAGAAGGTGCATTATTCTTGAAAGAGTTTAAGAATAATTCAATTGATGCATTGTGTATCTAAGCATTGAGAAATTAATAATTTAATGTGATTTACTTATCATGAATAATGTGAATGTGATTCATATTATTTATATGCATGAGAATGATGATTCAAGATAATTGAATATTATTTAACTACCAAGGATATTAATAATGTGGATATCACTATCCATATTAATCAAATATATTATAAATGTGATTTACAATATATTACAGAGAGGTTATTGTAAATAATATTTAGGAATTAATTGTTGATGTGAATTGGATTCACATTGGATAATTGAAAATATAATTAACATTCTATTTTGGATGTTCTAATACGATTCACATTATTTAATGGCATGATTAAAAGATTCACAAAATTAATTTAGAATTATTTTTGTGAATAATTTACAACAAAAGGTTGTTGTAAGTAAATAAAGAATTATGTGATATACAATAATCTCACATAATTGGAAAGGGAGTCACCTTCCTAATATGGAGGGTGGATGACCACCCTGACTAATTCAAGGTGGTCGTCCCCTCCATATAAGGAAGGTGGCTAGCCACCTTCCTTATCCTTTATTGGAAGTTGATTTAATCAAATTAAATTATATTGATAATATCTATATATACTTAATTTGATTTAAATTAATTTATGTTGTATTTTTATGCAACAAAATTATGACCATTTAATAGAAACACAAATCAATCTCAACCATTAATTTTGTGTTGCACATGGATTATGATCTATGGACTCCCAAAATATTATAAAAGAAGATGTAACCCTAGCTCTTCTTTTACAACACTTTGCAAGTCTCTCTCTCTCTCTGTCATGCCCCAACTCTCTCTCTCTCTCTCAAGTGTGGTCATCCATCGCTTGTGCTAGAGAGAATCGTCATCATCGCTACATAGTCATGCTACCACTTCGACTGCTCGTGGATCTCCATCTTCTTCAGTGCTCCTTGATCGTGAAGAAGACATTGGACATCGTGTGATGAAATCAGGAGATCCAGCACTTGGAGCTTCATCTTGTATTAAGAGAAGCTCGCGTCTCATCAACGCTCTCGCAAGCGTCTCCTCCGTCGGGTCGTACTAGAGACATGCCGTCTCTTTACTTAGAGACTTCCATCACAACCATGATTCAAGAGGTATTCCTTTATTGTTTGTGGTTTGATGAAATGATTCAAGAAGTGTTCTCGAATCATGTGGTTTCATCTCTTTAAAAATTTTAAATTCCGCTACCCGAGCCACTAGTATGACTAGTCGCTTCCGATCGCATTGGATGTGTTCATCACGCCTTCATGATGTGTTTAAGGGTTTTTCCATAGCCTTCAAGTGGTATGGGGGCCTTGTTCAAGGTTTTTGATATGATCAAAAACTCTTGGTGAACAAGTTTGTGTTTTGGATGCACGCGGCTCATTATTTTTACATAGTGCTAGATTCGAATTGGGTTTTTTTGCAAAAATAATACCTATTTTTTGTGTAATATTTGGGAGTGTTTTCTTTTTATTAAACTATATCTAGAATATATAAATATGTCCCAAAAATAGTATCTAATTGTTGACCTCAAAAGTGTAGGAATAAAATCCGAAGAGTTCCCGCTACGAAATTGTTTTTCTATGTATTCACGCATCTGAAAGAAATTAATTTTTGCTTACTATTTTCTGTCATAAAACATGAAATAAAAACTTGGATTAAGTAGAGAATCAAACCAGCATACTGCTCAAATTTATTTCGCGTGATTCTGACTATGTTAGCCCTAGATATTCCATATTCAGTGGAGATGGGTTGGAAGAAGATTGGATCATCAAATGATCTTGCTTAATGTGTTTATCATTCAATGAAATCATGAAAGTTATGAATTTTCCCTGATTAAATATGATGCCTAATAACTATGAAAATAATTGATTAATCATCATTGACCACTAAATGTATGTTTCTTAAAAATCATAATTTATCCTGCAATAGTTGCAGGACAACTTTTACATGCAAAACATGGTTGTTTCATATGCTTAGAAATTTAGGATCTCAAAAATTGTTTTAAGATGCCTAAGATATCTGAGTGATTATTATATATTTTTATGTTGGTCATCAAAATTGATCGCTGAAATTGCAAGTACATTGGCATTATTTTGTGTTGTTCTCAATCGGAATGGTGAAGGTGTCTAGTACGGGTATGCTGGCTTGATTTACTAATTAGCACCTTGCATGTCAAGGAAATACTCCCTCCCAATATAACTTGAGTGTATTGGCCGAATCTATTATTGGATAAAGAATAATATGAATAAATCAAGTTGTATTCTAATTATTAAAGTACAAAATAATACATACTTGTAAGCGTGTATACAATATAGTAATATCATGCAAACCCTAGTTGTTTTGTTGGTTGATTGAATTAGATTGATAATTAATTTAATATGAGTAAATTAATTAGATCCAATTAAAAATAAACACTCTATTTATGAATAGAGTTGTATTATCCTTGGAAGAATTAATTATGTGAATATTATTCATAATAATAAATTAAAATTTGAACATTATATGGAGGATCACTAAGTGACTTCCATGGTCTCCCATCAAGGTGAAGGGTTCCGTCGCCATAGATTGTATGTAGGAGACGTCTGTCCGAAGTGACAACTCCTGCATACTAGCACACATGGATCGGGCCCTTTGCTTCTTAAAAGAGTAAGGCCAAATGAGTAGTGACCCCAATATCAGTTCCTCGTATTAATGGGGAGATAATAGATCGTGCATAGCGAGTTCTAATCATGTTAATGGCTGGTTCAATTAATGACATGTCAACATCACATTAGGGGTGGTGGGCCCGGGTGTTATAGACAGAAGTGGGAAATGCAAGTTGGACTTGCAAGGTAGAATGTGCTCTCGATTCTATTTATCTGAGTTACAGTTTCTCATATTCTTGGGATGTAACAAAGGTAAAAAGGAGATCAAAATTCTTGCTAGAGATATAGAAGTAAGTATATCTCTTGCTTTGAAAGTGACTAGGGGAATGAACTTTCAAAGTAGAACAAGACTAGACTAATTTTATTAAAAATCCTTAATCAAATAATTTAACATTGAGTATATAATTATATTTTCTAATATTATGCATTCTTAATACAGATAATGAAGTCCATGAACCCACTCAGTAGACTATTGGAGGTCAACTAGTTAACCGGCCCAAAGTACTCGATTGAATCCGTAATTTGGATTTTGTTTCATCTACAGATCACATTTCTTATGTGGTATCCAAGAACAAGAATGCAAACCCTAAGACATTGGAAAAAATGAAATACAATGAAAAATTTTATGAAGATCATTCATTGGTCAGATGTTATATTCTGGGATCTCTCTCCAATGTGCTTCAAAAGCAACATGTGGGGATGGATAATTGCCAAGATGTAATGCATAATCTGAAGGAGATGTTCGGTGATGTAAACTATACACAACGTTATAGTGTCATGAATGAACAAATTTGCTGCAAAATACAGGAAGGGACTTTGGTCCGAGAGCATGTGATCAAAATGTTTGGTTACTAGATGAATCTCCATTTAATCACCTTTATTCTATCATTTTGACCTTAAAAACCCTAGCTAATACATGTACATAGCATTAATTTGTACAAAATAACATTAATTATTTATTGCATTCTTATGTAAATAATACTATTTTTAATGCCAAAATTATATAATAAAGAAAAGAAAAGAAAAAGAATAAAATACCAAAGGTATTTTATGACCCTAAACCCCAATACCAAGTTAAGAATTGAATTTATCAACAAGGAATAAAGTAGGGGGAGATAAGGGCCAATAAATCCATTTAAACCCTATTCTTTTATTCATTAAATAAATCATTTTTGAGACCTATTTTATTCTTTTTTATTTTTTTATCAAATAAAGAGAATTGGTATATAAAAGTTGTAGATAATAATGTATAGAGAAATACAAAATTGATTTCATGTAAAAATGACACACAGTGTTCATTTTATACACAAAATAAAAAGCCAAAACCCAAACTTCCTAGACTCATATCTCTTAAAATGTATCAAAATCATCTCTAATTGTATATAAAATTTCATAAGCTATTTAATGTATGTGTTTTTATAATTTTTGGAGTTAAGGTGTAAAAGTTAGGTTTTTGACCCCTATTATACAATATGCTTGAATAAAATATTCATTTTATTTATTATTAATTATTTTAATAATTTTATATTTTTATAATTTTTTAAATATTAGTTATAACTTATGTATATATTAAAACCAAAATAAAACCGCAAATAAAATACAAAATAAAATAAGTCTATATAAATATATAGGTAAAATACCTATGCGAATACCTGTAAATAAATAAAAGTGAAATTCAATCTTTCATTATTTATTCTTTAATATTATTTATATTCTACTAAAAATGCAGAAATAAAATAAAACCAAAGAAAATACCTTAAAATAAATAATATAACCAAATACATAGACAAAATACTTGTATTTATACCTACTTAACACATATCTTTATTTATTTAAGTGTATATATTATATCCAAAAAATATAATAAAAATATATTTAATATATACAAATATTTTGTTAATATATAAAATAATAAAATTAAATATAAAAAATAAAAATAAAATAGCCAAAACATAGATGAATATACCAATAAACACACTCTTAAAAATTAATTTATAATAAATAACACTAAAAAATAAATAAAAATCATATTAAAATACTACATAAAATAATAAACAATTTTTATATTATAATCCAAAATTATAAAATCATATATTATCTTTAATTAATTAATTTCAAAAAATATATGCAGCTTTGTCCTGTAGCGGCTGATCTGGACCAATGAGCGCCCATGGTTTATTAACCTTCGGTCAACTATCCCTGGCAACTTTGACTTCCATCAGAGTCGACTCCCCCATTTCTTCCCTTTATTCAAGGATGTTTCATCAACCCATCGGCCTTGATTCCTTCATAAGAAATCATCACTGATATTCCATGATTCACGCCGACCCTGTAGATCTACTGTACATAATTTAGATTCTTCCAAAATCGCCCATCAATAAGGGTGTGTCATCTGTGTACAAATAAATACCTCCGGCTTCCCTCCCCTTTTTGGTCATCACCCGAGTCTCTGAGCCCCCGCATCTATCCTAGAGGTCGCCATGTGACAGGTGGCGGACCCTTGGAGGGTCCGAGCTTGGTAGAGGGAGGAAGGAGGTGCACCCACAACGACCCTCACCGACCACCTATGTTCCTTGCCTTCGCTGACAAGTACAAGTTGCGCCCTTACTTTCTAAAGGTTAGAATTGGTCTTAGCTTAATTTTATGCCTTTAATCTCATGATTTAGTTAGTTAATTAGCCTATGTTTACTTAGTTACCCTAGCCAGAGATCTCGAGCTCCGATCGTCCGTTCACCGTTGCAAACCACCATCATCGACCCGCTTTCCACCTAGCCCGCACTTCTCGACACCTTCTTTGTCTTCCTGGACCACCCAATCAACCAACCATAACCATTGTGGTTCTGCGAATCGATGCTCCTATGCCGCTCCTCGCCTGAGCGTCTCTGCCACATCACCATTCACCTCATCCTCCACGCATTTCATGCCTAATCGGGTCGATGCACTTTTCCCTCAACCTGTGAGTTTGTTGACGTAGGTTTCATGCTCTAAGGGCCCCATCTAGTGTGTCTTTAAGTATTAAAAGCACCTCCAGGAACGATGGGCTCCAGGGCTCGATCGGTGACCCCAGATCTTTATGGTACTGCCAATAACCGTAGAACATCACCAACGAGCCTTAGGATACTTCAGAGGCGGGATTGGTGGCCAGAGGAGGTTGCTAGGTCTAATTGAAGGTGTTCTAGGGACGTCCTCTCCATGTTCTTCCTGATGCACCTAGAGCCGTTCGATCAGGGGTCATTCTTCGTGGATAGCAATGAACGTTGGATCAAGCAGTGCATCAGCTGTTCGATCTCCTTCTGCGATCTAATCACAGGCATCCACATCGAATCGTCGCGCACCGTCAGATTACTACCATGTGTAAAAGTGGGAAGCATTGAACCAACAGATGGCATGCCTTCATGGGGTAAATTGCTAATCAGACCATTCCTTTTTTGTATTTAATTATTATTCTTGTAAATAAAGTAGACAATGTAACTAAAATGGTGATTTTGCATTCAAGACCCTTGTATTTGTTGCATATTTCACGTAGGTCCTTGTCAGGTCACTCACATGTCATCCCACGTGAGGTAGCCATTTTGCAAGGAAGCTCTTGTAAATTTGTATATTTACATTTGGTCTAAAATATAATATACGTTGTATATTTTTGCAAAAAATTGCACTTGAGCCCTTGATATTTATTTTATTTGCAATTATGCCCTTTCTAGTACATGTATTTTTTGTGCTTGAATTTCATTTATTAAAACTAGCACCCATGCTTCTAAAATTATGTAAAAATAGGGTTATGTTCCTGCATGCATATATGTTCACAATATATTTTTAGATTTTGATTTAGGGATTTTTCTTATTTATTAAAATTCAAATGAGCACATTTTTGTGCTTGTTTAACTTATAAAATACGAAAAAAATAAAACGTTCATAAAAATTCCCAAAAAAATATTTGTTGTTTATTTTAGTATATAGTAGCGCCAAACCAAAACTTCCTAAAAATAGAAAAAGAAAAGGACTAAAAATAAAAAAGCTCCAAAATCCTTTATAAAATATTAAATATCCCCAAAAATTCAAAAAAATATGTTTTTCTGTTTTTGATTTTTATGTATCTTATTATCTATCTATTAAAATTGATTTGAAGAATCATGGACTTATTTTGCAATTTTTAATCTTCATTTCAATCCCAAATATTTCATCCATGATTTGGGATTCTTTTTATTTTAAAAATCCATATAAATTAGCAAAAATTCTAGAAAAATCACAAAAATTATAATTTTTTCTATATTTTATTTATTTATACTAGTATTTATAATTATATAACTCTATATTGTATAAATAGCCTTATATATATTCTATTATACATTAAAAAGAAAAATAAATATAAAAAATAAAAAGAAAATACAAAAATATAAAATTAAAAACAATATATATAATAAAAAAGACAAAAATGAATATATATTTAAAAGCCCTAAAAAACACTAAAAATGGACAAGATAAAAATGACAAGTTTTTGGGATTAATTGACCCCATCCAGCATTTGCTCCCTGAGTTCGACCTCTACACATGCTTACACCTATACACTTTTGTTGCAGAGTTATAATAAGTTTTAAATTCACATTTTTTCTTCTTGCTTGATATATATTGCGGATTAATTATTTATTGACTCGAGTTTCCTGAGCGGTCACTTCGACGATGTTGTAGTTCTCGCCTTGTGTAGACTATTGTAGACCTTTGTGAGATATTTGTCATCAATTGGTGTCGTTGCTGGGAAGCAACACTACAGAGACTTGGACTATTTATTTATTCATGCTCTCTTGTCTACACATGATGATTTGTCTATTTATTTTCATATTTATTTGATATTAATTGTAAACTGTCGGACATCTCTCCTTATTAGAATTTGTTGCGAGGGATCACTGAGTGAGGGATGGCATCTTAGGAGGACCTGTGCATCCAAGAAAAAGCGGAGCCGACTTTCTGACTGAGTCTGTAGGAGAGAGCACCAAATGAAGACTTGAAGGGATTTTTGGAGACAACCTCTTTCCATACTTTATTTATTTTATCTTGCACTCATTATTATGTAAATTCATGTGAGAGAGACACTTAATATGTAATAATTTGGACTCTCATAGATATTTCTACTTCACGAGGTCCACTACCCGAGGGTATGTTCCCTTGGGGACCTCGTCGTGTTTTGTGTGTTTTCATCGCTTTCTTTGTATTCGTTTTTCGCTTTTATTTTTTTTGTGTGAATGAGCCCTATCTTAGGATGTGTTTGGTCTATAGATTAAGGTCCAAACCCTAATATACTTGCATGTACCTATAGGTTGATTTTTGTACTTAGTCAAATCATAATTGTTAATTATTTGGATTTGAAACCAAGTGCCAAGAGGTCACACACAGCTGGCAGGACCCATTGTGGTGGGCACCGAGTGGCATTGAAGATTTGACCTTTGTCTCTTTTCTAAATAATTAACATCTGGTGCTTCACACTAATAGTATATTTTGATCTAGGGTGATTTCATCGGCTTGCATTTGCATATAGTGTAGTTTTCAATTCTATTATGCATCCCGTATGGAGAGAGCGGGGAAGCATTGTAAGTCTTCTGGCTTTGCATGAATCATCGATTTCCAACTTGCACGGCTTTTCTGACCTTCTCCCTCTGATTTTGACCACCTAGGATGCTAAATGGAATTTGAAACTCGTTAGGCGTGTGCATTGAAAAATAAAAAAAGTAATAACCTAAATAAAAGCGGGACTGCTAACTCTATTGAACCTTTAAAATAAACGTAATGGATTCATTACTTTGGGGAGAGAAACCCCCTCATTGTTTGTGAATTTTATTCTCATGTATATACTAAGGATTAATGCCCCAATCCTAGGCCTAGCTTTTGTGTTTGTACAACTTTGTTGAAAATCACCTAACTCTAAAAATAAAAAGATAAAGGACCACCATCTCGGACTCCATTGCGTTGAATAGGTGAACATGGGGTTTACTTGGTACATTGAGTGTAACTTTGGGTCCATTCTTGTTTATCATTCTTTGAGTTAATAGATCCTTGACCGTGTGAGTTCTTATTTTTATTGAGTCCCTCTCACTTATTGATCTCCACTATTACAAACGGATTTTGCGGCTGCCTCCTTGCTCATATCACACCATCTCAAGTCTGGCTCAAGGAGACTCTCTCCTTGTAATGCAATTTTGTCTATGTTCCGCCTCCATCTCGCCTTCCCTCCTCGTCCCCTTCAGTGTCATCTCTTCTTTCACCAGGAATTGATGCGTTGGAAAATAAGGCCTGCATCGAGGTTTATGGATTACGTTGATATTTGAGGGCAAGTTTGAGGATGCTAAGATTGGTGTGCTATTCTTGGTGGTACTAACTTCTGATATGTGCATATAGATTATTGAGGATTTTGATTTTCGCATGCCTTTAGGTGTGAGTTATTATTGGGGATTGTTTATCTTGCACACCGGATTGAGGATGTGATTGATTACCAATGATCTGATGATGATATGAGCCCTGATGACACAATCTCTTATGTGGTTCTGCCCGTCTTGATTTTGATGCTTGATGTACTATCTCTTTCTGTGCTTCAAAGCGACGGTGCTCGGAAGCAACATGCTTTCACTCATCTTCTTGACTGACCCGTCCTCAATGTCCTAACTCTTCCACCCCCATTTAGCACTTGAGGATATCCTTCTATCATCTTGAGCCATCTCAGCTTGTTTGATTGATTTAGGGGACCACACTATGATTGTCCTGATGATCTCTTCTCCCTCCCATAGTCTTATGCTCTCCTATTGGTGATTGATCGATTATTTTGAGGACCTAAGATTTGATGCCAGCATTCCCTTGATCTTCACTGATTGAGTTTGCATTACTCCCCGAGGACTATCTGCAGGAGGATGCAACACATTCTTTATGATCGGTTTTGCTCAATACTTGCGTGTCCATGTTGATGGGACATGAAATTGAGTTGTTTGATGTGTTATTGGTCTCACTGTCAGATTGTGCGTCCAATCTGTTGGAGAACGAGACTGACTCTTCTAGCTGTCAGGAATCCTTTAAGTCTTCTCTCCTTGACGGTCCTTGCAAGGATGAGCAGTTCTGCTGATTATTCCATGTCTAGTTCGCGGTACTCTCCAAGGGTTATTTGCGAGAGACTATGACAATTTCTAGATCTTTCAGTCTTTTCTGCTGGGTAGCTGTTTGTCTCCTACCAAGATCACTTCTGATATCCGTCTGACTAATCCGACTCATCTGAGTCCGCTCACCTTGATGAACCTCATAGGGTTGAGCCATGTCTCCTGATGTTCGGTGTATCATTGATCTATCGACCTTATGACCACCAGATAGCATGCTGCATAGAGAGTCTCATGTTCTTCACTTTTTGTATCTTAATGAGACTCTGATTGACGTGAAGGAATCTGTACTGATCCTTCCTCCTCCATGTCTTACAGTATCGGCTTTGATCATTCACTCTATTCCCAAGAGCTGATGTTCTACTTTCTGCTACCGGTTCCTGGCCTAGTTTTCGATCTATTGACCTCGATAGTAGACACCCACTTGATTGACTAACTGGGTGTCTTTTTCCTTCTGACCACATCACCATTCTCAAAGGGAGATGATGATGAGAGTACGGTATCCCTTTGTTAGATATCATCTTGCACTTCACCAGTCTGTACCACTTGTATATAAATGTTTTGTCTTTCCTTTCCTTCTTTCTTCCGCATGTCAGGCACACTCTAGATCATTCATCATATCTCTGTGACTATACTTAGGACGTACTTTGTCCAAAGTATAGGGGGGTGCACGCCCTGTGTGCTTCTTTCTTCGTTCCGTTTCATCTCTCATGTCGTTGCCTATACTTAGGGCGCTTCTAACCTACGTATAGGGGGAGTAACGCGTACATTCATCCTCTATATCTTTTTTTATTTGTTGATCCCCTCCACTATCTCCTCTCTTGTTGAGTTTCTCTGCTATACTTAGGGATATATTCCCCTAAGCACAGGGAGAGACCGACCGAGTTGTGATCTCTTCATTCCCACCCTCGACTCTCCCTGCATGTAGATACAATCTGCTATACTTAAGGTTATTTGATCCTAAGTATGGGGGGGGTTGACTTCTTATTACTTTATTTCTTTATTCTTTCATTTATTATTTAGTCGTTGTAGTATAGGCTTTTCTATACTCAGTACGAGTTATGTCTTCTCCTGTTCTTTCTGATCTATGAGGACATATTTCAAGCTAAGTAAAGGGGGGTCGTATATACTTTGTATATACTTTAGCCATAACTCGTACTTCCGTAATTTAAATAAGTATGGTTAATATGTATATATGCACATATACAATTCAATTAAATAAATTAATAAAATGATGCATATTATTCCTCATATTCTTTTTGTATATACTGATTAATAAGTAAGGTTAAAAATACTTTTGCAAAATGATTTGAAGAATGGTTTGACTCGTTTAGAAAACTTTTTGTAAAATATTTTCAACCTTTGTAAAAATGTTATGATTTGTAAAATTTATTTTCTTTGTGTGAAATAAAATGTTTTGAAAACCTATTTGCAAATGATTTTGAAAATGGTTGCAAAAATATTTTGAAAAAAATATATAGATACTATTTAAGAAATGTTTGCAAAATGGCTTTCAAACTTTTGTAAACGTTCGCATAAATTACTTTGTACTATAGTTTTCAAAATTGTTTTCAAATAAGTTTGAGGAATATATGCATCACTAAATATATATAATAAAAAATATATAAATAATAAAAATTCTTGATCAATTGTATATACATACCTATAACAGCAACCAATATTTAACCTATAAATTCTTTCAACTCTTAATTCTTGTAAATATATAAAAAGAGGCACACCCATGTAAATAGCTGCACATATTTCTTATTTTGTGACAAAAATCTTTTATTTTAAAATATTTTGAAAATTACATCATTAAATTGTTTTCTGCATTGTACATAGCATTTGCATATCATTCACATTTTTTCGGATTGAGCTTGATGTTTGAACTAGTCTACGTAATTTCTAAGATTGGAGCTTGATTGGACCTTACTGCACTTAACTTCACTAGAACCTTATGGGAACTAGATTTAAGGTACTTTAGGTCTATTCAAACTTAATTCTTTGAGACTCTGGGCTGGGTTTAAGAAACCTCAACTGACTAATAAGAATTTTTTGAGATGCGCACATGACTCTTACCGGCCGTGACCTAACTTGGACATCTGCACCTTTCACTCAGCTTAACTCAATTGAAGTGGTAAGGAGATTGGATTTGCTAGTTTGAGATGCACACGAGTGGAAACACTCATCCTCCTATAGGAAGGGAAGTGCACCCCAACCCATCTAGTGGCGTTGACGTCTAAAGATAGGAGAGTGTAGATTGCAATAATGCTTCAAAAGATGGATAGTCTTCTAGCTCAAGAGAAAAAACTCCTTATGTAAATATTGTTGTATATAGTATTAAAAAACTCCAAAAAAGTGGACATGCCTGATTGAAAATAAAATGCCTGCCGGAGTGTACATATTTGTATAGCCAAGAAGCGAGCTTGAGCTTCAAAGTCATATCATGTGAGCCTGTAGCTGGACGACATGACTACACTAGTCATGCATCCCAGGATAGGTAGCTACACTGGCTACCGTCCATTCTTCTCTTCACTCCCTCCTCTTGAGTCAGATGCACTTGAACTTAGAAGGGAATACCCTGATCCTCGAGGAAAGAGTTGCTGGATTGGGGAATCATTGGGTTGTCGTTCTGGAGAAGTTGTTCTTTTGTTATTTCAGTTGGGGAAAGCCACTATCACTTCCACCGTACAAGTCAGCTTCATAGTCATAAGGGTTTGCATATTATGTAGACTAAATCTGACATGGATGTTGAGGTGGTTTGAACCGAGTTCTGTGAATCTCGAAGGCTATTGTGATTTAAGTTTGGTTCTCGACCAGGTTGCACACACACTTTCACACCAAGGTCTGACTCAAGCTCCAAACTTTGATTTTGTGAAGATAAGTTTGAGAATTTAAATTCAATCCAATTTCTTTCTTTTTCTTTTTCATTTATTTTCATTTTTCTCTACTTATTACACAAGTGTTAGCTAGGGACTAGCAAAGGAAAGTATGGGGGTGGTGATGAATCTCCATTTCATCACCTTTATTCTATCATTTTGGCCTTAAAAACCCTAGCTAATACATGTACATAGCATTAATTTGTACAAAATAACATTCATTATTTATTACATGCATTATGCAAATAATATTGTTTTTAATGCCAAAATATAGAATAAAGAAAATAAAAGAAGAAGGATAAAATACCAAAGGTATTTTATGATGCTAAACCCTGAGACCAAGTCAAGAATTGAATTGGTCGACAAGGAATAAAGTAGGGGGAGATAAGGGCAAATAAATCCATTTAAACCCAATTCTTTTATTCAATTAATAAAACATTTTTGGGACCTATTTTATTCTTTAATAGTTATTCATCAAATAAAGAGACTTGGTACATAAAAGTTATAGATAAAAATGTATAGAAAAATACAAAATTGATTTCATGTAAAAATGACACACAATGTTCATTTTATACATAAAATAAAAAGCCAAAACCCAAACTTCTCAGACCCATATCTTTCAAATAAAAACTTAAAATGTATCAAAATCACCTCTAATTCTATACACTTTTCATAAGCTAAATGAAGGTGGTTTCATATTTTTTGAAATTAAGGAGTAAAAGTTATGTATTTGACCCATATTGTACAATATGCTTGAATAAAAAATTCATTTTATTTATTCCTTATTATTTTCATAATTTTTATATTTTTATAGTTTTGTAAATATTAGTTATAACTTATGTAAATATTAAAACCAAAATAAAACCACAAATAAAACACAAAATAAAATAAGTCCATATAAATATATAGGTAAAATACGTATGCTAATATATGTAAATAAATAAAAGTGAAATTCATTCTTTCATTATTTATTCTGTTATACTAATTATATTCTATTAAAAATATAGAAATAAAATAAAACCAAACAAAATACTTTAAATAAATAATATAGGCAAATACATGTATTTATACCTACTTAATACATATCTCTATTTATTCAGTGTATATATTTGATCAGAAATATATAATAAAAAATATTTAAGTATATAAACATAAGTTGTAAATATATAAAATAATAAAATAAAACAATAAAATAAAATATACAATATAAAAATAAAATAGCAAAAACATAGATGAATATACCTATAAACGTACTCTTAAAAATTAACTTATAATAAATAACACCAAAAAACAAATAAAAATCATATTAAAATACTACATAAAATAAGTAAATTTTTTATTTTATAATCCAAAATTAATAAAATAATTTACTGTTTTTGATTAATTAATTTTGAATAACATATGCAGCTTTGTCCTGTAGCGGCTGATCTGGACCAATCAGGGACCAATGTTTGTTGACCTCTGGTCAACCATCCCAGGCGCCTCTGACTTTCGTCAGAACTGTCGAATCCTCAATTTTATTCTCATTTTCAAGGGCATTTCATTAATACTTCGGCCTCAATTCCTTCATAAAAATCATCATTAATATTCCATAATTCACGCCGAACCTGTAGATTTATTGTACATAATTTAGATTCTTCCAAAATCACCCATTCAATAAGGGTGCGTTGTTTGTGTATAAATAAATACCTCTGACTTCCCTCCCCTTTCGGTCGTCGCCCGAGTCTCTCAGGCCCTGCCTCTGACCTAGCAGTCGCCATGTGACAGGTGGCAGACCTCTAGAGGGTCCGAGCGTGGCTGAGGGAGGAAGGAGGTGCACCCACGATGACCCTCACTAGCCACCTCTGCTCCTTGCCTTCGTCGGCAGGCACAAGCTGCACCCTTACTTTCTATAGGTTAGAATTAGTCTTAGGTTTAATTTTGTGCCTTTAATTTCATGATTTAGTTCATTAATTAGCCTATCTTAACTTGGTTACCCTAGTTGGAGCTCTCGAGCTCCGACTATCCGTTCACCATCACAAACCACCGTCTTCGACCCGCTTTCCACCTCACCCTCACTGCCCAACACCTTCTCCAACTTCCCGGACCACCCAATCAACCATAACCATTGTGGTTCTGTGAATCGACATTCCTCCGCCGCTTTTCGCATGAGCATCTCCGCTACACCGCCATTCATCTCATCCTCCACACATTTCATGCCTAATCAGGTCGAGGCACTTTTCCCTCGACCCATGAGTTTGTTGACGCATGTTTCATGCTCGAAGGGCCCCATATGGGGTGGCTTTGAGGACAAAAAGCACCTCCAGTAATGATGGACCTCCAGGGCTCGATCATCGGGCCCAGACTTTTCTGGTGCCACCAATCACCGTGGAACATCACCAGTGAGCCTTAGGATACTTCAGAGGTGGGATTGGTGATTGGAGGAGGTTTCTAGGCCCGATTGAAGGTGTTCCAGGGACGTCCTCTTCCCTGTTCTTCCTGATGCACCCGCATCCGTTCGATATGGGGCCATTCTTCGTGGACATCAACAAATGTTGGATCAAGTAGCATATCAGCTATTCGATTGCCTTACTGATCTAATCACAGGTGTCTACATCGAATCATCGTGCACCATCATATTACTGCCATGTGTATAAGTGGGCCACATCAAACCGTCCGATGGCGTGACTTCATGGGGTAAATTGCTAATCCAACCTTGCCTTTTTTGTATCTAGTTATTAATCTTGTAAATAAAGTAGACAATGTAATTAAAATGGTGATTTTTCATTCAAGTCCCTTGTATTTGTTGAATATTTCATTTGGGTCCAAGCCAGGTCACCTCACATGTCATCTCACGTGAGGTGCCCATTTTGCAAGGAAGCCTTTATGACTTTGTGTATTTACATTTGGTCTAATAGAACTTAATATATGTTGTATATTTTTGGGAAAATTACACTTGAGCCCTTGATGTTTATTTTATTTGCAATTATGCCCTTTCGAATACATGTATTTTTGATGCTTGAATTTCATTTATTAAAAATAACACCCATCTCCTAAAGTTATATAAAAATAGAGTTAACCTCCTGCATGCATATATGTTCTTGCTATTTTATTAGATTTTGCATTTAGGACATTTATTTATTTATTAAAATTCAAATGAGCACATTTTTGTCCCTGTCTAACTTATAAAATACCAAAAAAAAATCTAAAAATGTTCATAAAAATTCCTGAAAAATATATGTTGTTTATTTTAGTATATAGTAGCTCCAGCCAAAATACTTAAAAATAGAAAAAGAAAAAGGCTAAAAATAAAAATCTCTAAAATCCTTTATAAAATATTAAAAACCCCTAAAAGTTCTAAAAACATGTTTATCGATTTTCAAATTTTATGTATCTTATTATCTATCTATTAAAATTGATATAAAGAATTTTTGACTTATTTTGCTATTTTTAATCTTCATTTCAATCTCAGTCTATTATTTAATCCCTGATTTAGGATCCTTTTGATTTTAAAAATCCATAAAAATTAGCAAAAATTCCAGAAAAATCACAATAACATTAGGAAAAAAATAAAACACAAAATAATTTATTTTATTTATTTTATTTATTTATACTAGTACTTATAGGTATATAACTCTTTATGATATAAATAGCATTATATATTATATTATACAATAAAAAGAAAAAGAAATATAAAAAATATAAAAATATAAAAAGGAAATACAAGAACATAAAATTAAAAACAAAAAATATATATAAGAATTAAAACACCAAAAAAATACATAAAAATAAAAACCCACAAAAACAATAAAATTGGACAAGAGAAAAGGACAAGTTTTTGAGCTTAATTTCCCCCATCTACCATTTGCTCCCTGAGTTCGACCTCTACACATGCTTACACCAATACACATTTGTTGTAGATTTATAATAAATTTTAACTCCATATTTTTGCTCTTTCTTGCTTTATTCATATTGTGGGTTAATTGTTGGTTGACCCGGGTTTCGTGAGCGGTCGCTTCAGCGACTGTAGTTCTCACCTTGTGTAGACTACTGTAGACCCTCGTGAGATCTGTGTCATCGTTACCTCTCGGAGCTGGAGACTCTCATGGCTGAGATGGACAAAGACATGCAGTTTGACTTCTTTCTGTTGTCTCTCCATAGGTCTTTCACCAATTATATGGTATCGTACCACATAAATAAATTGACATTGTCTAATACTGAACCCATAACTTCATTAAAGTATGCAGAAGACGTAATGAAGAAAGAGAATCCCTCTGGCAGTGTAATGCTTGCATAGGTCAAAGGGAAGTGCGACCGAAAGCAAGGGACTCGGAAGGGTTCGACCTAGAAAAAGAAGAAGAGAGTCAAGGTGTTGGCTTGTCTTCTAGTGCTTCCACACTGATGGCATCGAAGAAGACCGATGTCTGTCATCACTACAAGAAGATGAAGCACTGGAAGCGTAACTGCGTAGAGTACCTTAAATCTGCGGAGAATGGTAAAGCTCCAACATGTATAAATTCTAGTTTCATCCTTGAAACTAATTTTATAATAGGACGAGAAGGTAGGTGGATCATCGATTCTGGTGTTTCTGTTCATGTATGCAATTTGTTGCATCTATTTCAAGAAATTAGGAATCTTGATGAAGAGGAGATAGTCATCCAAATGAGATCTGATGCAACTATTGCAACAGTCGCCATTGGGATGTGTAGACCATCATTATCTTGTGGGAGAGTATTAGTATTGAAAGTGTCTTTATGTTCCGGATTTTAGAAGGAACCTTATATCTGTATCTAAGATTGTTAGAAATGGATATTAGTTTCTATTATGTAATAAACTTGTCATAAGTCATTCTGATAAATATATTGCAGATGGTGTTCTAGATTCTGGTGGACTCTCTGAATTGTACATTGTTGAATCTGTCATGAATGTTCCAGGCACTAATAAAACCCCTAAAAGAACCAGAGATTATGGAAATTGTTTTAACATGATTTGGCATCAAAGTCTTGTTCATTTATTTATTATAGGATCAATAGATTGATAAGGATGGGCCCTTAACTTTTCAACAAGTCTAAACTCTACCTACATGTGAACATTGTATTCGAGGTAAAATGATTAGGATGTCTTTCCGTAACAAGGTTACTGTTGGACATGCGAGCCCACGGCGAGCCATTATGCAATAAATGTTATTGCACGTATCATTCCCTGATCTGAAATGAAGAATAAATAATTTGCATAATAGGTCCCTCTGTACAATTAGTGTTATGTACCATGGCCATCTTAATGATCATACAGCTGTTGATTCATTAAATGAATCATAGAGGCTGGTGCTTGGATGAATATCTAATGGGTTAGATAGAGGACTCATCAAGCACCGTCAAATGATTATTAAGAGATGATCTCCAGCCTGAGTAGGAGATGGCAATCCTTTCTCACATAGGCTGATATCTGACCGACCTCTTGATGCAGGTCCTCTGCATGGGAATAGTGATTCGGAGGTGTCAGATTAGTTAAGTCAATGGGTTGGCTTAGCGAGATCGAGATAACCTAAGTCCTATGTTGAATACTGTCACAGCATAGGCACACATCCTCTGACTAGAGACAAATGTGTTACTATATGTCTGAGTGTGTACATTTGGCAGACCATTAGGTTGATGACCTAATCAAGGTCTATACACCGGGGAGCTGGTGTGCATATAAGGGCATATGAGTAATACGATCTCTCAAAGGGATCATACAGGTTCACTTGTGAACCGGAAGACAAGAGCTCACTCATGAGGTATTGGGACCGATCAAATTCCATGCATGGTCGTCGTGCTTTGGAAGCATGACAAGAATTTGAAGGTATGATATATGCTTTGGGAAAGCATATGATCGATACCAAATCCCAATGACCAAGATTGAGAAACTTGGTGATCAAACCCTGAAGAAGACAGTATAAAATAGATCTTCATCTTCAGGTTGATCATTGGCCTTCCAGTATGCATGATGTGCAGGTATTGGGAATACCTGAGGGTTATGTGATCATAAACGATTGTATAACCATGACGCTTCCAGTCCGAGGGAGTGATGAAACAGGTCTGGATTTTAGTGACTCCTCTCAGTAGAGAAGTAACTTGATCTTAGTCCAAATGTTGGACATTGATCTGAATGTGATTCAGATGCAATGAGAAGATTAAGTATACGGACTTGATTTAATCAAGCATCTATGAGAAGTCTGTTAGATCTGGATTTGAGATGAGATCTCAACATCCAAGTCACTATACGTGGAACAATACAATCCCCCTGTCCTTATCTCCAAGTATCTACAGAGAAGGCGCATTATTCTTGAAGGAGTTCAAGAATAATTCCTGTGATGAATTTAGTATCCAAGCAAGAAGATTTTGATGATTAAGTGAGATTTAATTATCAAAGTATAATATGAATAAGATTCATATTATGAGAATGTGTCTAAGATAATTAAATGAGATTTAATTATCAAGTACAATATGAATGAGATTCATATTGTGAGAATGATTATCTAAGATAATTAAATGGGATTTAATTATCAAGGATTAAGAGAATGTGGATGACACTATCCATGATATATATGTGTATTATAAATATGATTTATAATATACATATATAAGAGAGAGAATCAATGTGAATAGCATTTGTTAATTAATAATGTGGATTAGATTCACATTTATTAATTAATTGGAAATGCAATTTACTAACTAGTTTGGGTTGTGAATATGATTCACATAATATTCAATGGCATGATTGAAATATTCACAAATTAATTTGGAATTAATTTGGTGAATATTTTTTGTGATTAATTAAGAAATAATAAGATAAATAAAAGGGAGCCAAATAACCATCATGCATAGGTGGCGTCACCCATGAATTGTTCATGGGTGACGCCCCCTATTTTTGAGGGTGGTTGGTTGACTCAAATTTTCTTTATCATAATGTCTCTTAATTAGTTAATGTTAAATTAAACTATGTTGATAATGTTGCAACATTTTTTAATTTAAATTAATGTTGTTGGTTTTACCAACAACAATCATAGCCATTGATTTAGCATGGACCAAGCATAGCCCTTGGATCCATGTGTCCCATGGATTGAGATCCATTGGATCCTAAACTAGTATAAAAGGAGGGCTAGGGTAGCCTTTCCAAGACACAACATTCTTGAGTTGAAGAACTCTATTCTCTCTCCCTCTCATTCTCGTGCTCTCTCTCTCTCTCTCTCGATAGGGTGGCCGACCACCATTGTTGAGAAAGGAGAGAAGTTCTCGCCTTCGCCTTCGACGACTCGAGGATCTCCTTCTTCTTCGTGGCTACTTGCTGTAGAGGAAGACGACGGATTTCGCTTGACGAAATCAGGGGATCTATTGCTTGGATCTTCATCGAGGATTGCGGGAGGGACGCGACTCATCATCGTGCCCGCAAGTGCGTTCTTCGTGGATCGGACTTGAGACAGGAGGATCTCTTGTTTGGGATCTCGCGATCACAACCACGCTTGAAAGGTATTCCTTATACTTTGTGGTTTGATGAAACGATCCGAGAAGTGTTCTCGTGATCATGTGGTTTCATCATTAGATTTAAAATTTTTAACTTCCGCTGCACCTTGCGACTAGTACGACTAGTCGCCCCGATCGTATTCGATGTGATCGTCACGCTTCTGTGATGCGCTTGAGGATTCTCAATATCCTTCAAGTGGTATCAGAGCCAGGTTGAATAAGGGTTTGGATATGATCCATGGACCTTAGACGATTTGGTTCTTGAAAGGGTTGCGAAATTTTTACTGCATTTCAATTTTCGCACCTCTGTATAATTGAATTTTTCTGTACTGTTTAAAATGTTTAAACATGAAATTTTCAATTGGATTTTGTTCCCCATTAAACAAGTAAACCATAGGACTTGAGTTTACTAAATTTGGACTTTATTTGCTCAAGATATGCCTTTTTGAATATGACTATATTCATTGTTGCGGGAACTGCGGATTTAAACGTGATTAATGAGATAATTGCGGTTTTAATCCGCCTCGAAATGCGTGAATTATTACTTGGGTTCTTCAATAAATCAAATAGGCAATCTTTGGAAACTGAGTTTGCAATTTTTGGATTTAAATTGATCAAGATAAGTTAATTTTAGTGATTGGGGGTCACTGCTGGAAATTAACTTTTTTTGATCTTGAACCTTGTGATATGTCATTCAATTATCATGATGAAAATTAATTGTTAATTTTCTGAAATAATTAGTGATAAATATTTGTGAAATATTTAAAGAAATAATTATTTCATTGAATGACACTTGCTTAAACCACAATGATGAGATATTAGATCTTGATCATTGGTTCATCAACAAACATTGCTTTCATGAAAACCATAGTTTATCCTACAATAGTTGTAGGACAACATTTACATGAAAAACCCCTCTTGCTTGAATAGGATTGGGGATTTGTTTAGCAAATCTCCTTATAATATAATCAAAAATGTTTTGATATATTATATGGTATAATTTCGGTTGAAAGACCGATGAGCATCTCAAAGTACATGATGATCTATCTGGCATTATCCTTTCCTGAGGTGGATATGGTGTCTAGTCGGAGATCGCTGGGGTAGCGGGTTGCAACGTATGTGGTCCGTCCCACTCTCGCCGGTACTGGCCATGACAACGGGTAGGGATTGGATAATGCAAGAGAAATCAAAGTGTATTTCTAATTATTAAAATTCGAAATAATACGTACTTTGAGATTATACCCACTATTCAAGTAAAATTCAAAGTTTGTTGATTGATAATAGGATTAATAATTGATTTAATGTGATTAAATTAATTATATCCTATGAAACACTCTATTATGAATAGATGTGTATTTCCCTTGGAAGAATTAATTAAGTGAATATGATTCACGATAATTAATTACAAATTTTGAATACGAGGTGGAGGATCACATAAGTGACATCCATGGTCTCCCGTCAAGGCGAAGGGTTTTCCGTCGCCAGGGATTGTATGTAGGAGACGCCTGTCCGAAGTGACAGCTCCTGTATGCAAGCGCATCTGGATCGGGCTCTTTGCTTCTCTAAAGAGTAAGGCCGTATGCGTAGTGACCCCAATATCGAGTCCTCATATTATTGGGGCGATATTGGATTGCGCATAGCGAGTTCTAATCCTGTTGACGGTTGGTTCAATTAGCAGCGGGTCAACATCACCTTAGGGGTGGTGGGCCCGTGTGTTAAAGACCGAATTGGGAAATGCAAGTGGGACTTGCAAGGCGGAATGTGTTCCCGCTTCTTTTTATCAGAGTCGCAGGTTCTCATATTATTGGGATGTGACAATGATAGGAAAGGAGATCCCAGATCTTGCTTGAGATATAGCGGTAAGTATATCTCTTACTTTGAAAGATGATTAGGGAATAATCTTTCATAGCAGACATAGCAAGACAAATTTGATTTCAAATTCCTAAATCAAAGTAAAATATGTATATATAATATATATACCCTTATGCAAATTTCTTATTTCAGATAATCCTTCATTAAACCCACTCAATGTTATACTCAATAATAACCAGTAAAATATCATGGATTGGACTCATGATCCAGATATTATGCTTGCAAATTAGACACATAATGTATGTGGTTGCAATGTGCAAGTTTCCTCAACATAATGAGGAGTGACAATTAAAAAGGACAATAAGACATCACTTTAGCATTTGTATGTCTCTATAGTCTTGATCTTTCATCGAGCGTACTTTGGAAGTGACATGTCGATGGTGATCATAATTGTCGAATAATCCTTATAAAATCTAAGAAGATGTTCTGGCATACATATGTGCTCTAAACATTTAATCATGAATGACATGGTTCTCTGCACTATGCAGAATGGTGGCTCGAAAGAGATGATGTATTCGAAATATTTGAATACCTACCTGAACCAATGTTTTAGGAGTCTGGATGGATGTAGACATGATGAGTGTCATCATTCTACTGTCTATACTCTAGTCATTCATGAAGCTTCATAGTATTCACATTGTATGAATTTAATGAAGCATGTATAAATGTTGAAATGCTCATACATTAAATTCTTTTGAATTTAACATAAGAGATCCTTGGTCTTGAACAATGGTTGTTTATAGATGAAGAGAGCACAGTGGAAGCGTGGGTCGGATCCATGTGAGAAGGAAAGTCAAAGAGTTGATTGTACTTCAGTGGCTTCCATATGACATCCAAAGAGTTGGATGAATGCCTATACTGCAATAACTTGATGTGTTGATAGTATGACTATCAAGTCTGTCTAGAATCCTTAGAGAAGGACTCAGATAGTGCATCATAATAATCTATATCTACATTTGATCATTGAAATTGACTTGCTTATTTGATAAGATAAAGTCTGATAATTGTATCTCAATCTTCTAACAACACTTGCAATGTGTTGCACATGTTTTAGAAGACTGAAAAAAATTTGATCTTAAGGTTTATAATTATCCACATAGACATTGATGCAATTGTTGCAACAATCTCTGTTGGATTGATATACTTCTTAATTTCAGTGGGAGAGCCTTAGTCTTAGAGAATGTCTCTATGACCTAGATATTAGAATAAACTCATTGTTTGTTTCTAAATGTTGGAAATAAACATGAATTCTGGAATAAACCTATCACAAAGAGTTATGATGGATATATTTCAGATAATAATCTAGCATCTGGTGGACTCTACTAAATTAGAAATTTAATGAATGGTTCATTAAGATTTCTAATACTGAAAGTTAAACCTTATAAGATCAATAGGAGGATAAAGATCATTTGACAATGATTTAGCATCAAGTTTTGGACGTATGTCTGCTGATGAGATCAATAGACTAGTAAGATATGAAACTTTAGAATGTCTAAAATTTCAAATCTTACATACTTGTGAATATTGTATTCAAAGTAAAATGTCCAATACACCCTTTTGGGAAAGGTGTAAGATGTCAAGGTATTCGAGATCTCATACATATTGATGTATGCGAATCATCTATATCATAGTGAACATTGTGGATATGTGATATCTATTGATGATCATGTATGATATAAGATTTCTTCTCTTCACCTGAGAAACCTTTGAAATGTTCAAAGATTTCGTAATTTTGGTTTAGAACCAAAGTTTGAAGGAAGATTAAATGAATTTGATCTAACCAAGGTAGCAAGTACCTATTAGATAAATTCAAAGAATATCTTATGGAGATATGAATATCATTTCTATCTCAATCCTCCTGACACACCTAAACTCAATGGAGTTGTAGGAAGATACAATTAGATCATGTGTGACATGATTTGATCAATGATGAATTTTAGCATAATTATCCCTTAGTTTCTAGGTATATATATGTAGTAGAGACTACAATATATATATCCTTAATAAGGTTCCATGCATGTAAGCTGGAATCTAGCACTTGAGAGTGCTACTTCATTAGGAAAATAAAGGATGGTATTGGATACCTACTTTATGACCTTGAGATTCTTAAAATATCTCATCTTTGAGAATGTGATTCTTATAGGATGACTCTCTTGAGAATCAAGATGAAAATGAAGTAAAGGAACTCATTTAATCTTGAGAAGATAATGAGGCTCCAGAAATCGGAAACTAAAAGGGACGATTAAAGATGAAACACTAATACCTCTTCAAATGAGTTTGAGGATGTATTCCTTGTGTCAGTTAAGTCTGACAATGATCGGACTTCATGTGATGAAGCTCCTGAGGATCATAACTTGGAAAGATGGATATTAGCAACAAAGGTCTAAGGTAGACTTCATATACAAGTGTTGTATATGGACCCTTGAGGATCCACCTATAAGGGTTAGACCCATTAAGGTGTAAATGGATCTTCAATAGAAAGAGGGAAACTGATGAGAAGGTAGAGACCTTCAAAGCACGGTTCGTAGCCATGAGCTACACACTGAAGAGAAGACATCGATTGCGATGTGGCTTGTTTTTCAGTGATCATGCTTAAACCCATCAGAATATTGCTAACCCTAGCTACACAATTTGACTATGACATCTTCAAGATATGAGTCAAGATTGTATTCCTCTATGAATACCTCTTTAAGGATATTCACATGAAGTAGCCCCAGGGCTTCATGGTTGAGGAATGCAAGATGTGCTGGCTAAAGAACTCCATCTTTGGACTCAAATAAGCTTCTTGTAGTTGGAACATAAGATTTGATGAAATTATTATTGTTATGATTTCAAATAGAATCTTGATGAACCATGTGAAGCTTAGTGGGAGTGCCATTGTGTTCATCGTGCTAAATGTAGATAATATCCTAATCATTTGGAATGATATTAGGATGATTATAAGTGTTTTGTGATCTGGCTATTCCATACCTTGAGATATGATCTCAAAGATGCCTCTTAGATCTTAGTTCTGAAGGTGTTCAGAAGCAAAGAAAAGAGGGTATTGGGACTGTCACATTTGTAGTACACCTTGGACATGTTCCATTTTCTGGAAATTCCAAGAAAGGCTTTCTTACCTTTAAGATTTGGTACTGACCCATCTAAAGGGATAGCACCTCAAAGAGTTGAGGAAGTGAATGCTAAAACTGGTTGCCCTTTTGTGCATCAGTTATGAAAAGCTGAAAGTATACTAGATGTGTACAGAAGCCAGATATCTGCCATGCAGTGGGAGCAGTAAAATGTTACTAATCCTACTATGGAGATAGAACACTTAATTGCAGTAATAATAATAATATCTTCAAAGATGATAAGGCTTTAGAGATAGTGATCTCTAAGTCTTATCTTCAAGAAATTAAGACTTTTAGATGGAGATCTAAAAGGTCTTAATTGCGAATACCTTAGGAGATAGAGATCTCCAGGGATAAGGGTATTCTAATAAGGATAATAGAAATTACATACTGGTTGTAATAATATTTCTTTAAGTTGTAGTATCAAGGATACTATGACTGACAAGATTGAGTATTGGTTGCATTAGATGCAACATTCGCATTAGATGCGAGCACTATTACTGGGGATATGCAAGTGTCGTAAAAGGACTTGGCGTAGTCTCGCGGGAACAGAGTGACTGATCGGCTTACCTAGCTATTTTCTAAATAGCCTATGATTGTCACATGAGTGTAGGTTTAAATGATTAGCCCATTAATGGCTCTTTGGGCTAGTGGGAGATTGTTGGACATGCGAGCCCACGGCGAGCCATTATGCAATAAATGTTATTGCACGTATCATTCCCTGATCTGAAATGAAGAATAAATAATTTGCATAATAGGTCCCTCTGTACAATTAGGGTTATGTACCATGGCCATCTTAATGATCATACAACTGTTGATTCATTAAATGAATCATAGAGGCTGGTGCTTGGATGAATATCTAATGGGTTAGATAGAGGACTCATCAAGCACCGTCAAATGATTATTAAGAGATGATCTCCAGCCTGAGTAGGAGATGGCAATCCTTTCTCACATAGGCTGATATCTGACCGACCTCTTGATGCAGGTCCTCTGCATGGGAATAGTGATTCGGAGGTGTCAGATTAGTTAAGTCAATGGGTTGGCTTAGCGAGATCGAGATAACCTAAGTCCTATGTTGAATACTGTCACAGCATAGGCACACATCCTCTGACTAGAGACAGATGTGTTACTATATGTCTGAGTGTGTACATTTGGCAGACCATTAGGTTGATGACCTAATCAAGGTCTATACACCGGCGAGCTGGTGTGCATATAAGGGCATATGAGTAATACGATCTCTCAAAGGGATCATACATGTTCACTTGTGAACCGGAAGACATGAGCTCACTCATGAGGTATTGGGACCGATCAAATTCCATGCATGGTCGTCGTGCTTTGGAAGCATGACAAGAATTTGAAGGTATGATATATGCTTTGGGAAAGCATATGATCGATACCAAATCCCAATGACCAAGATTGAGAAACTTGGTGATCAAACCCTGAAGAAGACAGTATAAAATAGATCTTCATCTTCAGGTTGATCATTGGCCTTCCAGTATGCAGGATGTGCAAGTATTGGGAATACCTGAGGGTGATGTGATCATAAACGATTGTATAACCATGACGCTTCCAGTCCGAGGGAGTGATGAAACAGGTCTGGATTTTAGTGACTCCTCTCAGTAGAGAAGTAACTTGATCTTAGTCCAAATGTTGGACATTGATCTGAATGTGATTCAGATGCAATGAGAAGATTAAGTATACGGACTTGATTTAATCAAGCATCTATGAGAGGTCCGTTAGATCTGGATTTGAGATGAGATCTCAACATCCAAGTCACTATACGTGGAACAATACAATCACCCTGTCCTTATCTCCAAGTATCTACGGAGAAGGCGCATTATTCTTGAAGGAGTTCAAGAATAATTCCTGTGATGAATTTAGTATCCAAGCAAGAAGATTTTGATGATTAAGTGAGATTTAATTATCAAAGTATAATATGAATAAGATTCATATTATGAGAATGTGTCCAAGATAATTAAATGAGATTTAATTATCAAGTACAATATGAATGAGATTCATATTGTGAGAATGATTATCTAAGATAATTAAATGGGATTTAATTATCAAGGATTAAGAGAATGTGGATGACACTATCCATGATATATATATGTGTATTATAAATATGATTTATAATATACATATATAAGAGAGAGAATCAATGTGAATAGCATTTGTTAATTAATAATGTGGATTAGATTCACATTTATTAATTAATTGGAAATGCAATTTACTAACTAGTTTGGGTTGTGAATATGATTCACATAATATTCAATGGCATGATTGAAATATTCACAAATTAATTTGGAATTAATTTGGTGAATATTTTTTTTGTGATTAATTAAGAAATAATAAGATAAATAAAAGGGAGCCAAATAACCATCATGCATAGGTGGCGTCACCCATGAATTGTTCATGGGTGACGCCCCCTATTTTTGAGGGTGGTTGGTTGACTCAAATTTTATTTATCATAATGTCTCTTAATTAGTTAATGTTAAATTAAATTATGTTGATAATGTTGCAACATTTTTTAATTTAAATTAATGTTGTTGGTTTTAACCAACAACAATCATAGCCATTGATTTAGCATAGACCAAGCATAGCCCTTGGATCCATGTGTCCCATGGATTGAGATCCATTGGATCCTAAACTAGTATAAAAGGAGGGCTAGGGTAGCCTTTCCAAGACACAACATTCTTGAGTTGAAGAACTCTATTCTCTCTCCCTCTCATTCTCATGCTCTCTCTCTCTCTCTCGATAGGGTGGCCGACCACCATTGTTGAGAAAGGAGAGAAGTTCTCGCCTTCGCCTTCGACGACTCGAGGATCTCCTTCTTCTTCGTGGCTACTTGCTGTAGAGGAAGACGACGGATTTCGCTTTACGAAATCAGGGGATCTATTGCTTGGATCTTCATCGAGGATTGCGGGAGGGACGCGACTCATCATCGTGCCCGCAAGTGCGTTCTTCGTGGATCGGACTTGAGACAGGAGGATCTCTTGTTTGGGATCTCGCGATCACAACCACGCTTCAAAGGTATTCCTTATACTTTGTGGTTTGATGAAACGATCCGAGAAGTGTTCTCGTGATCATGTGGTTTCATCATTAGATTTAAAATTTTTAAATTCCGCTGCACCTTGCGACTAGTACGACTAGTCGCCCCGATCGTATTCGATGCGATCGTCACGCTTCCGTGATGCGCTTGAGAATTCTCAATATCCTTCAGTTACATGATGCGAAGGTATTCTTGAACTAATACATTCTGATGTATGTGGTCCCTTCAACACCACGGCACAAAATGGATATCGATATTATTTGACGTTTATCGATGACCATTTGTGATATTGGTTTATCTTCCTACTATGTTATAAATATGAAACCTTTGAATAGTTCGAAGAGTTCATGGCTTGAATTGAGAACCAAACCAACCAGAATATTAAATGGATTCGATCTGACCGAAGTAGTGAGTACCTATCTGTTGAATTTAAGGAATACCTCAAAGAGAAATTAATTGTATCCAATCTCACTACTCCCGGAACTCCACAACTAAATGGTGTTTCTGAAAGACGCAATAAGACCATCATGGATATGGTACGTTCAATGATGTGTAAATCATATTTTCCATTTAGTTTCTGTGGATATGTAGTAGAGATAACAATTTATATCTTGAACAAGATTCCTAGCAAATTCGTACACAAAACTCCTCAAGAGATTTGGTATGGTACCAAACACAATGTTAGACACTTAAGGATTTAGGGTTGCTTGGTCCATGCGAAGAACATGGATGAAAGTAAGTTAGAATCTCAATTTTGAGAGTGATACTTCTTTGGATATGTAAAGGATGGTATTGGATACAAACTTTATGACCCTGCGACTTAGAAGGTTTTCGTCTTTAGAGATGTAAATTTTTTGGAGGATTACTTCTTTAAGAGTCAAGAAAAAAATGTAGTAAATGAACTACTTGAATCCCCTCAGGATACTGAGCTTCCTGAACCAGAAATCGAAGAAGTAAATGAAATGTAACACCTTTACCACTTCGACGGAGTTCAAGGGTGGTTGCACCACCTGAAAGTTACAGATTCCACGTGTCAGGTGAAAATGACAGTGATCCAACTTCATTTGATGAAGTATTCACGAATCATGACATGGATAGATGGATGATAGCAATACTCCATGCACAAGAATGGTGTAAGGACCCTAGTGGATCCACCTAGAGAGGTAAAACCCATTTGATGTAAATGGATCTTCATGAGAAAGAGGGGACCTGGTGGGATGATAGAGACCTTCAAGGCACAGTTCGTAGCCAAGGGATACACAAAAAGAGAAGGCATTGACTATGATGAGACATTATCTCTTGTGGCTATGCTTAAGTCCATCAGAGCACAACTACCTATAGTTACAAACCTTAACTACGACATCAGAGAGACAGACGTCAAGACGACTTTCCTAAATAGATGCCTCGACGAGGATATCTTATGGAGTAGCCCCATGGCTTTATAATCGAGGAAGTTAAAGTATGCAAGTTAAAGAAATCCATCTATGGGATTAAGCAAGCTTCTCGTACCTAGAACACCAAATTTGACGAAACCATAGAGAGTAATGATTTTTTTCAGAATCCTCAGGAACCAAGTGTGTACAAGAAGTTTAGAAGGAGCGACATTGTGTTAATCATGCTTTACGTAGATCACATCCTTATTATTGGGAATGGTATAGGGATGATGACCTGTGTTAAGATTTGGTTGTCCCATACCTTCAAGATGAAAGATCTTGGAGAAGCCTCTTATATCTTGGGTTTGAAGGAGGACTTTGGGATTGTCACAAGACGTAAAGTGTTGAGGATAAGAAAGCCATGATTGGGTGCCCCTATGCATTAGTTGTAAGAAGTTTAATTTATGCCATGATGTGCACAAGGCCAGATATCTACCACACAGTAGAGTGGTATACCATTATCAATCCTACTATACAAGGCTAGATATCTGGAATGCAGTGAAGAACATCTTCAAGTATCTAAGATAGGCATAAGATTGCATCTTGCTCTATTGAGATGGTGATCTCCAAGTCTTAGCATATACAGATTCTGGCTTCCAATTTGATATTGATGATCAAAAGTCGACATCAAGGTTTGCGTTCCCATTGAACGGTGGTGTTGTGAGATGGAGAAGCAAGAAGTAGTAAACTACAACCAATTCAATGATAGAAGCCAAATACGTTGCTGCATCGGATGCTACAAAGGAGGTGATGTGGTTATGCAAGAACTTGGTGTAATTTCCTTTGATACTCCCATCCCGCGACTCTAAGATAACACATGAGCCATAGCTCAGGCGAAGGAACCTAGATGGCATCAAAAAAAACCAGCACATGGAAAGGAAATACCACATCATTCGGGAGATTCAAAGGCATGGTAACATCGTCATCACCAATGTGGCCTCTGTCGACAATGTTGATGATCCCCATACCGAACCTTTGACTCAAAATATTTTCAACTGGCATATAATGAGCATGGGTTTAAGGATTGTACCTTAATTATTCTGAGGGATAGTGAGAGATTGTTAGCCATGTGAGTCAAAGGGAAACCATTCCTATAATAAATGTTATTGTAATCTTTGTTATATCAATAAAAGTTATTGATTTGTTTTCACTCCCTATATGAGATTAAATTAATGAATGTACTCTAAGGTTCCTTAGTACAAATAGGGTTATGTACCATGGCCATCTTTATGATTATACATTTGTTGATTCAATGGTTGAATCATAGATGTTGGTTCTTTGATGATATCTAAAGAGTTAGATTGAGGACTCATCAAGCACCATCAAATGGTTATTAAGAGATGATCTCCAGCCTGAGAAGGATATGGCAATCCTTCTGTAAAGGCTGATATCTGACCGACCTCTTGATGTGGATCATTTGCATAGGTATAGAGATTCGAATATGTCAGATAAGTTAGGTCAAATAGTTGAATTAACAAGATCGAGATAACCAAGATTTATGTTGTATGATATCATGATATAGGCACGCATCCTCTGACTAGAGACTAATGTCTTACTATATGTCTAAATATTTACATTTGGCAAACCGATAGGTTGATGACCTATTCAAGGTCTATACACCTGCGAGATGGTGGGCATATGAGGGCATATGTGTAATACAATCACTCAAAGGGATTATGTAGGTTCACTACTGAACTGGAAGATATGAGCTGACTCATGAGGTATTGGGAGTGATCAAACTCCAAACATGGTTGTCTTGCTTTGGAAGCATGACAAGAATTTATAGGTATGATATATGATTTTGGAAAGCATATGATCGATACCAACTCCCAATGATCGAATGAGAAACTTAATAATAAAACCCTGAAGGAGACAGTCTGTTGAACGAGAATTCTCGGGGCTTTTGAATTCTCTTTCTTTTTATCCCTGTCAACGGCAAAATTTTGTTGAGCAAGGAATTTATTGCCGGGTTGGAAAAATAATGATAATCGGTCGTTGTTTTTATCCCCAAAAACCGCGTCAACAAAAGATTATTATTTTTTTTATTTTTGCTACTTATTAACCTGTATAGCGGACAGGGTCGAACTCAGGGAGGCTACGATTCCCGAGGGTTATTCAATTAATAAGAAACTAATTAAAAGAAAACAGGAATCTCAAAGGACAACTATCCTTGGTTTTTGTGATTTTTATCTTTTTAGTTTTTATTTTATTTTTTTTATTTCTAATTTTTTATATTCTGATTTTCAAATTTTTAGTGATTTTGATTTTGTAATTTTTTTTTAATTTTCAAAAATAATGCGAAGCAATAGGAACAAGATCAAAAATACGCACACCAACTCTTTTTACAATTTTCAATTATGCCAAAAATAATCAGAAAAATTCAAAGAAAATATTTTTGGGTTTTAAAAGTTTTGAAATGTTTTTGAGAATTTTTGTGGAATTTTCAGATGTTTTTGTATTTTTTCTAAAAATCAAACAAGGAGAAAATAGGAAAATGTGGCCAGCCTGGAGTAATTTGCAATTTAAAAATCTTTTAAATGCCAAAAACTCCTGGCTACTATTTTTAAGATAAACTAGAAACAATTATCTACAAACAGGAACTGGAATCACAATTTTTGGATTTTTGTAGAATTTTTTATGATTTTTAGAAGATTTTTTATATTTTCCAATTTTTTTGGATTTTATAAATAATTAATGCGTGTAAAATTGGTCAGAAATTAAAAGACAATGAAATACAACTACTCTAATTTTTTTGGAATTTTTAGAGGTATTTTTGAATTTTTATGATTTTTTGAATTTCAAGAAGGCAAAAAGGCACTGTTTTTGATTTTTTTAATAATATCAAATGAAGTCAAAATGCAATGAAAACTTTATGCTAATGAAACAATCACATGAAGAGCATAACACAATTTTTTCAAAATTTTTGGGTCATGAATAACATTTATTTCAATAAAAGATCAAGCAAATTCAATGTTCTGCAGTTCAGGGACTAAAATGTAAATAAACAAAAGTTTAGATAGAATTGTAATTTGTTCAAAAGTTTTGATGAAAGTGGAACTGTATATAAAATCAAGATGAAGATGGAAATTTACCCAGTGAGGCGCATGCAAGGCACATGCTCTTCTAGAGGCAGACCTGGTTTTGTAAATTTGAATATCTCCGGGGGTGCGATATGCAATTTGGCCTTTTATTAAACAAAACCCTAAGAGGTTTCTTCGTTGCTTTCTCAGGGGGCCAAAGGGACAGGGGCGGCGGCGCGCAAAGCTCTTGGAGGCACGTGGCTTCGGTGGTCTAAAGGCTGCGCCGCTGGAAGACGAAGGTCGCCGCCCTCGCGGCGCGGTGCGGCACAGGACCGCCGCAGGTGATCTTCAACGGCGCGGCCGCCTGTCGGCTTACGGAGAGGGCTGCTCGGCAGGGCGCCGCTGGAGGTGTCGGTGGAAGGGGCGGCCGCCACCCTTGGCGGAGGAGTGGCAACGGCGGCGCGTGCTGGCCGAACTGCGGTCGGTGGCTATGGATGGAGCCGCTACCCGCGGCTATGGCTGGAGCAAGGAGAGGGCGCCACAGGTGGCTGCGGACTCAGGCGGGGCGCCGCCAGGCACGGCAGCAACAGGGCGGCGGCCAGTCGCGCCGCTGGCGGAGGAGCGTGCGGCCGGTGGAGATGGGCGCGGGGCTGCGCGCAGCCTTGGACGGAGGAGCCTAGCGGGCGGCGGGGGGTGGCGACCCTGCCGCTTGCGATTGAAATTTTTTTTTATTTTTTTTGAATTTCTAATTTGTAAACAGTGACTAATAATACAAAAAAAACTTTTTTTTATATTTTTTTTGTAAATCCGAAAACAGGAAAGAAAAATATAAAGAAATTCTTTTTTTTTTATTTTTTTGTTTTTATTTTTTTTAATTTTTATATTATCCTGCAAAACAAATGTTAGAGAATAAAAAGAGATTTTTTTTGATTTATTAATGGTCCTGCAAAACAAATGTTAGAAATAAAGAAAATTTTTATTTATCTACAAAATTGGAATGTAGATGGGGATTCGGCGAAAGTGGAGGATTAGAATCCGATCTCCGGCCACCGTACGCGGCCGGAGTTGAGAGATCGCGGACGATAGAATAGAAGGCGGAGAGATCGAGAAAATGAGATGAAAAATCGAGTCGGTGGCGGATAAAATCGAGATGGATTTTTTTTAAGATCTAGAGAAATAAAAATGCCAACGAGATAAAAATGCGAAAAACTACCCTACGATTAAACTAAGATAAAAAGCGAAGAAAAATTGGATCTCACCTTAGGAGCGGAAAAATGGATCGTAATCGCCTCGACGAAGGCCGTCGCGCTGTCACCGGACGACTCGGAGGCTAGACACCTTTTCTCGACAAGAAGACTCTCAGAGATCGGGCTCCTCTCACCAAAGATTGATCAAGTTGGAATGAGGGAGATGGAGCCATATAAATAGAAGAGATGAAATTTGAATTTTTTTTGAAGAGATAATGGAGATTAAAAAATAAAATGAATTTTTGAATTTTTTAGGTGGGAGGGAGATGAAATTCGAAAAAAAAAATAAAAGAGAGATAAAACTAATTACAAAATTATCTTTTTTTTGAATTTTCGTCACTTATTTAATTTGAATTAAAAAATGTTATTTTTTTATTTTTTATGAAGGTTAATTAAAAATAGCAACTATATACATATACTATATACATATGTGACATTATATATAAGGTTAAATTACGAAATTAGCCCTTTTTTGTGTTTTAGGAATTTTAATTTTTTTATTTTTGTTTTTATTTTAAGAAAATTAGTGGGATTAATTTACAATATATACAAATACAATATGTACAAAATACATGAAAAAATTGCACAAACCACCCCAGAAAACCGACTTTTTAGCCGTAACTCCAAAAATTATGAAAATACAGCCCTTTTGAAGATAATTTAATTTCGAGTTCAATGGAACTGAGATTGATTCAATTTGAGCTCATATGGAGTCGGAATTGGTCTTTCAATTAGTGCTTAGTGGTTTTTTTCCAAGTGTGGCTACTTTTATTCTGTACATGATTTAATTGTGCAATCAATTTTAGTACTTAGAACACATTTTTATTTACAACTTTGGTTTTGAATGTTATTTGATTTGAGGTCAATTAAGGTACAAATAAATTAGTGTTAGTTTTATACAGATATATACAAAATAAGTGAGAAACACATTTTTTGGATTTTCTGGTTGAGGACCCTATCTCCCCCTACTTTATTCCTGATCGATCAGGTCAAGTCTTGACCTTCTCTCGGGGTTTGGGTCAGCCTGTACACAGTCTTCCTTCTTTTTCTTATTTCTTTTCTTTATTTTTTTTATTTCTTTTCATTATTTTTCCTTTTTTTCTTTATTTATTTATTTTAGGTTAAAATTAATCAGAAATGTACAATATTTACACAGATGCAAGTTAGTAAGAATATGGAATTAGCGTGATATGCAGGTGTTTTATAAGAGATTTTAAGCTAATAAATGAATAAAGATGACGAATCGCAGATTCATCATCCCCCTATGCTTTACCTTTGCTAGTCCCTTAGCAAATACTTATTTGAAAGAATAAGTGAAAATAAAAAGAAAAAGAAAAAAGAAAGGGAAAATGAAGAAAGTAGGACAACATCGAGTATTAAACTTATCTTCATAAAATTGTAGTTTGGAGCTCTGTCGGACCTTTGGATTATTAGTGTGTCGGAACTTCTATGAGACTTAGAATTTTAAAATCAACAGCCTTCAAGTTCTACACATCATTGTCACAGTTTCAGCTCAGAAGTCATCTTAGATCAATCCTCTTCCTAAAGCACACCCTATGAACATTGAACAATCGACTCATGTGTGTGAAAGGTTTTAGCTCTTCCCATCCAAAATGCAGGACTACCATGCAAATATCCTCTCCAATAACTCGTCCTCGGGGAGTCAGGTATTTCCTTCTAAGGTCTGTCGCGCTGTGTTCACAATCGAATAGGGGGAGAAGTTAGAAGAAGGAGAAAAGAACTGGAGGGTGGCCAGTGTAGTCACCTCTCCTTGTGAAGCTGGCCAGTGTAGCCGAGTCTCCACCAAGATCTGCAGGTTTCTTGAAGCTTGGACCTTTTTGGTCAGATATTTATTTGGTAGTGGCTTCTTTGTATTTGGATTTTTGGTGGTTCTGCTTGGATCTTGTTGTGCCCCTACGGATATAGAATCTTTTGCTTCCGTACATTTTTGGGGTCTTAGAAAAAATTGTGCCCAGCCGTCCATCCCTTTTCCGAAGCTTTATTTCTACTCGTACTCCGGTCATTAGATTTCCACGCTACCAGAAAAGAAACTCACACAGTCTTCCAACATCCCGTCTGAGTTGAGCTAAGTGCATAGTGCGAGAGTACAAATTGATTCCCTATTCCAGAGTTATACCCAGAATGAAGAGACCAGGTCAGACACTAAGAGTCAAACGCTGCACATTGTCATGTGGAACTCAAAGAATTAAGTCAAAGACCTGAAGCTTCTAAAATCCTATTTCTCGGTGAAGTTCCTCTAAGAATTAGGTGGATTAAGGTCCATCTAAGCTCCATTCTTCAATTTTATTCCAGACATAGTTTAAATGTCAATACTATCCTGAAAAATGCACATGCAAATGCAACATATGAACAATGCAAGGGTTTTTTTTTTTGAAAAAGGAATGATGCATATGTGAAAAGAACGCACACTTTTTTTTGAAAAAGGAATGATGCACATGTGAAAAGAACGCACTTTTTTTTTAACAATTTTCTAGTTTTGAACTTTTTATGGATTCTCTTTTTTTTTGAAGGAAAAAAATTGCAAATGTGAAAGAGAGTTTTTTTGAAATTTGCAAATTTTTATAGATTTTTGGTTTTGTATTTTTTTGTTGTTTTTGTTTGTTTTAAAAAGGGTTAGTAAAATATACGAGTATATACAATGTTTTTTTTTGTGTTTTGGTATATTTTTTATGTTTTTTTTGTTTTTTTGTCTTTTTTTTGTTTTTTTTGTTTTTTTGTTTTTTTGTTTTTTTGTTTTTTTACGCACGTGGATTTTACAAACTATACACACATAACCCCCCAAATAAATGTATTTAAAAGTACGAGTTATGTCTAAAATATATATACAATATATACGACACCCCCCTATACTTAGCTCGAACTATGTCCTCATAGTGATCAGAGAGCGAAAAAGGAAGACATAACTCGTGCTAAGTATAGAAAAGTGAAAAGAAGAGAAGATGGTGATCCCCCCTATACTTAGGATCAAGTAATCCTAAGTATAGTAGAGTGTACAAAAGGGGAAAACCGATGACGAGAATGTACAGACTCAAAAAAATAAAAAGACATGATATGAACAACATCACCCCCCTATACTTAGGGTAGAGTATCCCTAAGTATAGGCAACAACAAGAGTGATGAACAAGATGAAAATGAACAACACAAATCATTCACCCCCCTATACTTAGGATAAAGCACATCCTAAGTATAGCATATACACACACACGGAAAAGGGGTGAATGATAAAACGGGAGAAGACAGAGTAAAATGAAAGGATATACAAGAGGAGTGGATGTACAAAGGTCAAGAAGGTCGAAAGCGAACCTTCTTGCGGGACCGCTGAGGTATGGATTTGACAAGGTGTAGGTCGATATTAGGATCATCATTAGATATAAACTGAGTAGAATCGACCAAGAATGTATCCTCAACGGTTTCAGATTGTGCAGGCCTAAACCGGTTATTGGAAGTAGTATGGTCATTTCTGGCATGGGAAGTCTCGCAAACATCAAAGTAAAATGGCTCGAAATCATTATCCGAAAAAGTAGGATCATTTTCAGCCTGGCGAGCCTCTATTGGGTCATCATATTTATCGAAAGGACCAAATTCCTTTATAAAAGCAATCAAATCAAATTTGGCCTGATCGGTCTCATCTGAATCAAGGTGAATAGGAACGGACTCATCAGTGGAAGTAATCAAATCATGTCCGTCCTGTCTAGTCTCAGAGTCTGCCTTCCGCTCTAGGGTGTCTATCGTGTAAATCCCGTGAATGTCATCAATGCATCTCCACATTCCAGAAGGGGGAACTCCAAGGTCTATGCTTTCCGAATCTTCCTCCTTCAAGAGGAATTCTTGGGTTTCATTATCATCCAACATATAACAAGAATCTCTGATATTATCATCGATGTTGAATTCCTTGGGGTTGGCTAACACGGGCGGGTTCTCATGAGGTGTAGGTTTCTGGGCAGTGGTGGGTGTAGTGATCAACACATCGCTCCCTACATCAGAATGGAAACGAATCTCTCCTGAACCATAGTCAATAACGGCTCCTGCAGAGGTGAGGAAAGGCCGTCCCAGGATGATTGGAGGGTGCTCCACAGGGGTGGAGGTCTCCATGGGCATTACAACAAAATCCGAAGTGAAATTCAGGCCCTGAATAGAAATGACAGCGTTTTCTAGAATACCCTTCGGCCTCTTGATAGATCCATCAGCAAATTGAACTATCATCCTGGTTTTCTTGAGAGGCCCAAGATGAAGAGACTGTACCATAGAGAAGGGTATTACATTAATTGATGAACCGCCATCAAGGAGAGCGTTATCACAAGAATAGTCAGATATGGAGCAACTCACAAGAGGTGTGGTCGTGTTCCCTTTCTTAAAATACAGACGGTGAGAGATGGCGTAGGCAGTGGCCATGGTCAAGATATGACGCTCAGATCTTCTCCTTCACTTTCTTGTTTTGTGTTGAGGAGTAGATAAATCGGTCTGGCCTGTTGAAGTGGAGCTTTAATGATCTCATTAAGGGTGGCTACCACTTCGGGTTTAGTCAGCATTTTTTTGAATTTTTGGACCTCATCCATACAAGGGAGGAGGTCGGAATCAGCATTTACACGAGGATTTCCAAGAGCAGTCTGTATAATGGAATCCTAGGGGTCAAGATTGGGACATGTGGTGGATGATTGTGTGGGCACTTGGTTGGGCATTTAGATCCTCTCCTCACAAATTGAATCAATAATGTGTCTCTCAGAATCTTTTTGTATTTTCAAAATTTTCTCATTTTTTTGTATTTTGGATGATTTCAAGCTCTCATGATTATCCTCAAATGAATCGATATCCTCAAATAATGGAGCAGCGTTCTGGCTCGTATTTATGTTAAAGAGATTGTTGATCCTCGAATTCATATGCTCCACCATCTGGTTCAGTGTCTCAAGTGTGGAAATCATGAAAGGTGACTCCAAAATCTCAGGATCGGGTGGGCTGAATGAGGGTGGGTGAAAATTAAAGTCCTCCGTTTCTTGAAATAATGGGTTAGGCGGATATGCACAAACATCAGGAGGAAGATCCTCCTGGAAAAAGGAAGGTGGATCGTCTGGAGAGTACGAGGTATCTTCGAAGATCGGATTAAAATAACTCCAGTCGGCCATCTTCGAAACAAAAGATGAGAGAGCACGAGGGTCAAGCCAAAAGATATGGAGAAAAAGGCGCAAATGCACAGAAGGATCTAGCCAGCACACAAACAATCAAACACAATACAAACCCCCATTCACCAACTCACGTAATGTGAAGACCGTGAAGATTCGATCTCTTAATCTTGTCTGTTTTAGAGTTAGGTGATAATCACAAAAGTTGTACAAACACTTAGGCTGAATTATGGGATTTGGGCACTAACCTTAGTGTGTACGCGAGCAAGTTAAAACGAATACAATGAGGGGGTTACTCTCCCCAAAACAATGATTTTTCCTTGTGTTTTTTAGGGTCGAGTTTTCTTTAACAGTCCCAATTTTAGGCAGTTATCACTTGGTTAATATGTTTTCAAAGAATCGCCTACCGAGTGTCCAATTTCCTTTTAATTTATGTGAGTGAAAACAAGGAAGGAGATCGGAAATGCCAATGCGCGATTAAAAACGATGATGCATGCAGGGTTAGAGATGCGTACCTTGTCGCCAGCACTATACATGCAAGTGATCCGCGCAGAATTAAAATACAGAAAATAAACTAACCTATATGCAAATGCAAGTGAACCGCCCTAGATGATAACTTCTATTAACGGGCAAGAACAAGTTAATTTGACTAAGTCCAAATTACGATCTACTCTATAGGCACAGAAATTCTTGTTTAGGGTGTTTGGTCCTAATTAATTACCTGGCTCAAGCAAATTAATTAAAGCAATCAATAGGTGGCTTTCGAAATCCGCAGAAAACAAAGAAAAATAAAGGCGATGAAAACAAAACCGATGAGGTCCCCCAAGTGCACCGGCACTTGGTGAAACAGACCCCGCAACAAATGAATGTCCTTTTACAAAGTTCAAATGGAAAAGAAACTCTCTCTCTCTCTCTCTCTTTTTTCTCCTCTCACTTCTTCTTCTCTTATTCTCACGCTATCCTGCGGCTTGGTGAAGAATCAAGCCGCCTCTACGTCGCTTGGGTGCTTCGGCTCTCCTAGGATCGCCTCCTTCGCTCCGCGGGCCCTCGCAAGAAAAAGAAAAGAAAATGTGTAAGAAATACAATTATCAAATATGAGAAAAAAATGAAATGAAATGAATGCAGTGATATGAACAATGAAGTGAATGGAAATATTTACAACCAAGAATAGCAGGTCAAAAGAGAAACCTAACTACCCTCGCCGTGCCTCCCCGGCAACGGCGCCATTTTGCTATGGCTGGAGCAAGGAGAGGGCGCCGCAGGTGGCTGCGGACTCAGGCAGGGCGCCGCCAGGCGCGGCAGCAACAGGGCGGCGGCCGGTCGCACCGCTGGCGGAGGAGCGCGCGGCCGGTGGAGATGGGCGCGGGGCTGCGCGCAGCCTTGGACGGAGGAGCCTAGCGGGCGGCGGGGGGGTGGCGACCCTGCCGCTTGCGATTGGAATTTTTTTTTATTTTTTTTAATTTCTAATTTGTAAACAGTGACTAATAATACAAAAAAAACTTTTTTTATATATTTTTTGTAAATCCCAAACTAGGAAAGAAAAATATAAAGAAATTCTTTTTTTTTATTTTTTTGTTTTTATTTTTTTATATTTTATATTATCCTGCAAAACAAATGTTAGAGAATAAAAAGAGAATTTTTTTTTGATTTATTAATGGTCCTGCAAAACAAATGTTAGAAATAAAGAAAATTTTTATTTATCTAAAATTGGAATGTGGATGGGGATTCAGCGAAAGTGGAGGATTAGAATCCGATCTCCGGCCACCGTAGGCGGCCGGAGTTGAGAGATCGTGGACGATAGAATAGAAGGCGGAGAGATCGAGAAAATGAGATGAAAAATCGAGTCGGTGGCGGATAAAATTGAGATGGATTTTTTTAAGATCTAGAGAAATAAAAATGCCAACGAGATAAAAATGCGAAAAACTACCCTACGATTAAACTAAGATAAAAAGCGAAGAAAAATTGGATCTCACCTTAGGAGCGGAAAAATGGATCGTAATCGCCTCGACGAAGGCCGTCGCGCTGTCACCGGACGACTCGGAGGCTAGACACCTTTTCTCGATAAGAAGACTCTCAGAGATCGGGCTCCTCTCACCAAAGATTGATCAAGTTGGAATGAGGGAGATGGAGCCATATAAATAGAAGAGATGAAATTTGAATTTTTTTTGAAGAGATAATGGAGATGAAAATTAAAATGAATTTTTGAATTTTTTTGGTGGGAGGGAGATGAAATTTGAAAAAGGAAATAAAAGAGAGATAAAACTAATTACAAAATTATCTATTTTTTTTGAATTTTCGTCACTTATTTAATTTGAATTAAAAAATGTTATTTTTTTATTTTTTTATGAAGGTTAATTAAAAATAGTAACTATATACATATACTATATACTTATGTGACATTATATATAAGGTTAAATTACGAAATTAGCCCTTTTTTGTGTTTTAGGAATTTTAATTTTTTTTATTTTTATTTTTATTTTAAGAAAATTAGTGGGATTAATTTACAATATATACAAATACAATATGCACAAAATACATGAGAAAATTGCACAAACCACCCCAGAAAACCGACTTTTCAGCCGTAACTCCAAAAATTATGAAAATACAGCTTTTGAAGATAATTTAATTTCGAGTTCAATGGAACTGAGATTGATTCAATTTGAGCTCATATGGAGTCGGAATTGGTCTTTAAATTAGTGCTTAGTGGTTTTTTTCCAAGTGTGGCTACTTTTATTCTGTACAAGATTTAATTGTGCAATCAATTTTAGTACTTAGAACACATTTTTATTTACAACTTTGGTTTTGAATGTTATTTGATTTGAGGTCAATTAAGGTACAAATAAATTAGTGTTAGTTTTATACAGATATATATAAAATAAGTGAGAAACACATTTTTTTTTGGATTTTCTGGTTGAGGACCCTATCTCCCCCTACTTTATTCCTGATCGATCAGGTCAAGTCTTGACCTTCTCTCGGGGTTTGGGTTAGCCTGTACACAGTCTTCCTTCTTTTTTTTATTTCTTTTCTTTATATTTTTATTTCTTTTCTTTATTTTTCCTTTCTTTCTTTATTTATTTATTTTAGGTTAAAATTAATCAGAAATGTACAATATTTACATAGATGCAAGTTAGTAAGAATATGGAATTAGCGTGATATGCAGGTGTTTTATAAGAGATTTTAAGCTAAAATAAATGAATAAAGATGACGAATCGCAGATTCATCACAGTCTAAAAGAGATCTAAAACTTCGAGTTTATTCTAGGTCTTTCAGTATGCAAGATGTATGGGTATCTAGAATACTCGAGGGTGATGTGATCATAATTGATTGTATAACCATGATGCTTCCATTCAGAGTTAGTGATGAAACAGGTTTGGATTTAAGTGACTCCTCTCATTAGAGAAGTAATCTAATCTTACTTCAAATGTTGGACATTGATCTGGATACGATTTAGATGCAATGAGAAGATTAGATTTACGGTTCTGATTTAATCAAACATCTATGAGAGGTCCTCGAGATCTAGATTTGAGATATGATCTCAATATCCAAGTCACTATATGTGGAACGCACAATCACATTGTCCTTATCTCCAAGTATCCGCGAAGAAAGCGCATTATTCTTGAAAGAGTTCTAGAATAATTCCATTAACGAATTGTGTTTCTAAGCATTGAGAAACTGATAATTAAATGTGATTTAATCATCATGAATAATGTGAATGTGATTCATATTATTTACATGCATGATAATAATGATCCAAGATAATTAAGTGTGATTTAAGTATTAAGGGTATGAATAATGGGTATAACATTATCCACATTAATCAAACATATTATAAATGTGATTTATAATGTGATTTATATTATATTAAAGAGAGCATATTATAAATAGTATTTATAACTTAATTGTTGATGTGAATTGGATCCACATTGGATAATTATATGAAAAATACAATTTTACATTTTATTTTGGATGTGTGAATATGATTCACATTATTTTGTGGATCTTCATCTTCTTTGGCGCTCCTTGCTTGTGAAGAAGATGTTGGATTTCATGTGACGAAATCAGGATATCCGATGCTTGGATCTTCATCTTGGATTGCGAGAAGCCTATGTATCATCAACAAGCTCTCAAGCGTCTCCTCCATCGGGTCGAACTTGAGTCAGACAGTCTCATCACTTAGAGACTTCCATCACAAAAATGCTTCAAGAGGTATTCCTTTATATTGTTTGTGGGTTAATGAAATGATTTGTGAAGTGTTATCGAATCATGTGGTTTCATTTCGTTAATTTTTTTTAAATTATGCTACCTAGAGCATCTAGTATGACTAGTCGCTCTGGATCACATTGGATGCGATCATCACGCCTTAGTGATGCACTTAAGGTTTTTACCATATAATTCACTAAGATCAGGCGTTAGGTAACTCTGACCAATCCGAATGATCATGGGTTAGAGCTGCCAACGATTCTTAGAGTTCTCTCACTTGTCCACATCATGATTGTCATCCATATTGACATTCTTGGGGAAAATCTGCGATTGTACATGGAAAGAATGAGAGGTGGAGAGTGCAGCCTCTCGTTGGCCATCTCCTTGAATATATGCCAAACTACATCTATGTCCTTCTTAAAATGTGAACCTCCATGTGTGGCGTCAACCAGATGTTGATTGTTCTCAGTAAGTCCCCCAAAAAAGTGTCGAACCAAATTGGTCTTCCGGATGTCATGGTGGGGGTACTTCTCAATCAAATCACAGAATCTCTCCCATGTCTCATATATGGATTCTTGGGGTCCCTGGGAGATACTAGCATTCTTGGATAGCATCAGATTGAGATGACTGAGTGGGTAGTATTTGTACCGAAAAGCAGACTTAAACTCTTCCAACATCATCACCACTTTTCCCAAATGGTTGATCCAGCAGAGAGATTTGCCCTGACAGCTGAAAGCAAAGGCGGTCATCTTGAATATGCCCTACAAAATGTTGGGGTAGTGCATCGTGCTGCAAATACATCCAATCTGTTGTAGATGTATATACAGTTCTTCATTCAGATTCCGATGAAAACAAAAGGAGAAGAGAAAGGAGTTGCAAACTCAAAGTAACCATGGATCAGAGTAATTTGGATCCACTAAGTGATTTGACCTACCCCAAGGTTGTATGTCTGCTTCAGTGTGGGCTTGAGTCGACCTCTTTTTCCCTCTCCCTCAACTCTGTGAGGTCCATCTACAGAATGGATATCTTCATCATCTCCATGGAGACCAACATCTCCTCCTCATGCTTCTTTTTCTTCTGACCTCCTCCTCAGGTCATTCAGTATATCTTGAAAGGTGACCTGGGCCAAAGATTGATCAGTCAACTACTGCTGTATTGTCTGAATGGAGGCCAAGAGCTGAATGTTCACTTCGTTCTAGTCCGTTCCCTACTCGGTATTCTATTCAGTGCTCGGATGCCCTGGTGTTGAATATGCATTTCATCATCTTTATTTATTTATTTTAGCTTAAAATCCATTATAAAACACCTATATATATATTACTAAATCCTTTTTCTTACTAACTTGCATCTATGTGTAAATATTGGACATTTATTAATATTTTAACCTAAAATAAATGAATAAATAAAGGAAAAATAAAGAAAATAGAAGACTATGTATGCATTAGATATAGACTAACTCGAACCCTGAGAGAAGGTCAAGACTTGACCTGATCGACAAAGAATAAAGTAGGGGGAGATATGGTTTTTAATCAGAAAATCCAAAAAAATATTTTGTAAATACTTTTCATTTATTCTGTGTATATGAAGGACACGGGAAAATCCTCAAGCACATCACGGAAGCGTGATGATCGCATCGAATGCGATCGGGAGCGACTAGTCGCACTAATTGCTCGATGCAACGGAAATTAAAATTTTTATGTGATGAAACCACATGATCCAAGAACACTTCTCGGATCATTTCATCTATACCACAAATAAGTAATAACATTACCTCTTGAAGTGTGGTTGCAATCGAGTCTCTAAACAAAGAGACCTCCTGTCTCAAGTCTGATCCGACGGAGGAGATGCTTGCGAGCGAGTGGATGAGACGTGTGCTTCTCGCAATCCATGTTTATGATCCAAGCCACCGATCTCCCGATCTCGACAAACGAGATACGACATCATCTTCATGAGCAAGGCACACTGAAGTAGACAGAGATCCACGAGCAAATGGTCGGGCAGCATAACGACGACGCTGCGGCGGTGGAAGATCTCTCTAGGGAATCCATGGTGGATGGCCACATGAGAGATAGGGAGAATGGGCATGTAGAGAGAAAAGAGAGAGATAGCATTCATTGATCTCGAGTGTATAGAAGAGCAAGGGGTACCTCTTCTTATATAAGGTTTTGGGAGTCCATGGATCCCAATCCATGGACAACACTCAATCAACGGATGAGATTGATTGTGTCCCTTTCAACGGCTAGAATTGTTGTTGGTAAAACACAACAACAATTGATTTAATTTGAATTAATTCATATTGATAAATCAACATCATTAATTTCAATTTAAATCACATTTGACTAGAGAAGATATAATGAGAAGACTGAACCAATCCCCTAAAATAAGGGGACGACTACCATCATCTCATGACATCTCAATATCTCATGAGATCTCATTATCTCATGAGATCTCATTATCTCATGATTATATCATGATCTCTTGTCAATAATATTTTCACCAAAAAATAATTCCAAATTATCTTATGGAAAATATCAACCATGCTATTGAAATTATGTGAATCTCATTCACAACCCAAAATTAAATGTAATTATATTTTCAATTAATTGTTCAATGTAAATCCAATTCACATTAACAATTAATCAACAAATATAAATCAAAATATGCTCTCTCTAATATATTATAAATCACATTTAAAATATATATGATTAATATGGATAATGCTATCCTCATTATTCATATCCATGATAATTAAATCACATTTAATCATATTGGATCTCCTTTTCTCATGTGCCCAAATAACATGAATCACATTCACATTATTTATATCTTTAATAATTAAATCACATTTAGTTATCTCAGATAACTTTTCTTATAATATGAATCAAATTCATATTATCCATGATAATTAAATCACATTTAGTTATCAATTTTCTCGATGCTTGGATACATATATCAACAATAAAATTATCCATGAACTCTTTCAAGGATAATACGCTTTCTCCGCGGATACTTGGAGATAAGGACATGGCGATTGTATTGTTCCACGTATAGTGACTTGGATATTGAGATCACATCTCAAATCCAGATCTCGGGCCTCCCATAGACGCTTGATTAAATCAAGACCGCAAATCTAATCTTCTCATTGCATCTGAATCACATTCAGATCAATGTCCAACATTTGGACCAAGATCAGATTACTTCTCTATTGAGAGGAGTCACTAAAATCCAGACCCGTTTCATCACTCCCTAGGAATGGAAGCGTCATGGTTATACAATCGTTTATGATCACATCACCCTCAGGTATTCCCAATACCTGTACATCCTGCATACTGGAAGACTAAGAATAAATCCGAAGTATTAGATCAGCTTTATACTGTCTACTTCAGAGTTTTATCAGTAAGTTTCTCATTTAATCATTGGGAGTTGGTATCGATCATACACTTTCCAAAAGAATATATCATACCTAGGTCTTGATCATATACTTTCCAAAAGTATATATCAAACCTACAAGTTCAGTCAAGCTTCCAAAGCGAGACAACCGTGCACACGGAATTTGATTCTTCCCAATATCTCATGAGTGAGCTTATGTCTTCTGGTTTAGTAATGAACCTGTATGATCCCTTTGAGAGATAATATTACTGATTTTCCCTTATATGCACACCAACGCACCGGTGTATAGACCTTGGTTAGGTCATCAATCTATTGGTCTGCCAAATGTACACACTTAGACATATAGTAACACATTTGTCTTTGGTCAGAGGATGCATGCCTGTATCGTGACAGCATACGATATAGGACTTTGGTTATCTCAATCTTGTTAAGTCAACTCTTTGACCTAACTAATCTGACACCTCCGAATCCCTATTCCCATGCAGAGGACCTGCATCAAGAGGTCGGTCAGATATCAATCTATGTAGGAAAGGATTGCCATCTCCTACTCAGGCTGGAGATCATCTCTTAATAATCATTTGACGGTGCTTGATGAGTCCTCAATCTAACCCTTTAGATATTCATCCAAGCACCAGCCTCTATGATTCAATTATTGAATCAATAGCTGTATGATTATTAAGATGGCCATGGTACATATCCCTAGTTGTACTAAGGAACCTATTATGCAAATTAGTTATTCTTCATTTCAGATCATCGAATGATATTTGCAATAACATTTACTGCATAATGGCTCGTCGTGGGCTCGCATGTCCAACAATCTCCCACTAGCCCAAAGAGCCATTAATGGGCTAATCATTTAAACCCACACTCATGTGACAATCATAGGCTATTTAGAAAATAGCTAGGTAAGCTGATCAGTCACTCTGTTCCCGCGAGTCTATGCCAAGTCCTTTTACGACACTTGCATATCCCTAGCAACAGTGCTCGCATCTAATGCGAATGTTGCATCTTATGCAACCAATACTCAATCTTGTTAGTTATAGTGTCCTTGACACTACACCTTAATAATTATCATAGCAAGTATTTCCATAATCCTTATCAGAATACCCTTATTCCTGGAGATATCTATCTCCAAAGGTAACCAAAGTTAAGACCTTTTAGATCACTATCTATAAAGTCTTAATTTCATGAAGATAAGACATAGAGATCACTATCTTGAAAGTCTTGTCATCTATGAAGATTTTGTTATTACTGCAATCAAGTGTTTTATCTCCATAGCAGGATTAGTAACACTTTATTACTCCCACTGCATGGCAGATATCTGGCTTTTGTACACATCTAACTGATGCACAAGTGCAAGCAGTTCTAGCATTCACTTCCTCAACTCTTTGAGATGCTATCCCTTTAGATAGTTCAGTACCATATCTTAAGGGATGGAAGCCTTTCTTGGAATTTCTAAGAATCGAATATGTCCAAGGTGTACTACAAATGTGGCAGTCCCAATGTCCTCTTCTCTTTGCTTCTGAACAACTTCAGAACTAAGATCTAAGAGATATCCTTGAAATCATATTTCAAGATATGGAATAGCCAGTCTATAAAACACTTATTATCATCCTTATATCATTCCAAATGATTAGGATATTATCTACATTTAACACGATGAACACAATGGCACTCCCACTAAGCTTCACATGGTACATCAAGATTCTATCTGAAATCATAACATTTATAATTTATCAAATCTTATGTTATAACTTCAAGAAGCTTATTTGAGTCCATAGATGGAGTTCTTTAGCTTGCACACTTTGCTTTCCTCAACCATGAAGCCCTGGGGCTACTTCATGTGAATATCCTTAGAGAGGCATTCATAGAGGAACACAATCTTGACTTTCATCTCGAAGATGTCAAAGCCAAGTTGTGTAGCTACAGTTAGCAATATTTTGATGGATTTAAGCATGGTTACTGAAGAGCAAGTCTCATTGCAAGCAATGTCTTCTCTTACGGTGTGTAGCTCATGGCTACGGGCCATGCTTCGAAGGTCTCTACCTTCTCATCAGGTTCCCTTTCTCTTGAAGATCCATTTACACCTTAATGGGTCTAACCCTTATAGGTGGATCCTCAAGGGTCCATATACAACACTTGTATACGAAGTCTACCTTAGACCTTTATTGCTAACATCCATCTTTCCATGTCATGATCCTCAGAAGCTTCATCACATGAAGTCCGATCATTGTCAGACTTAACTAACCCATGGAATACACCCTTAAACTTATTTGAAGAGGTATTAGTGTTTAATCTTTAATTATCCGTTTAGTTTCCGTTTGGAGCCTCATTATCATCTTAAGATTAAATGAGTTCCTTTACTTCTTTTTCATCTTGATTCTCAAGAAAGTCTTCCTCTAAGAATCACATTCTCAGAAATGAGATCTTTTAAGAATCTCAGGGTTATAAAGTAGGTATCCAATACTATCCTCTATTTTCCTAATGAAGTAGCACTCTCTAGTGCTCGATTCCAGCTTAATTGTATGGAATCTTATTAAGGATATATAATGTAGTCTCTACTACATATATACCAGGAAACTAAGAGGAAAATATGCTAAAATTCATCATTGATCAAACCATGTCACACGTGATCCAATTGTATCTCCCTACAACTCTATTGAGTTTAGGTGTTGTTAGGAGGATTGCGATAGAAATGATATTCATATCTTCATAAGGTATTCTTTGAATTTATCTAACAGGTACAAGCTACCTAGGTTAGATAAAATTCATTTCATCTTTCTTCAGACTTTGGTTCCAAACCAAAATTACGAAATTTTTGAACATTTCAAAGGTTTCTTAGGTGAAGAGAAGAAATCTCATATCATACATAATCATCAATAGACATCACATATCCATAATGTTTACTATGATATAGATGATCCACATACATCAATATGTATGAGAACTTGAATACCTCGACATCTAATACCATTCCCAGAGAAGGGTGTATTGGACATTGTACTTTGAATACTATATTCACAGGTATGTAAGATTTGAAATTTTAGACATTCTAAAGTTTCATCTCTTACTTGTCTATTGATCAAATCAACAAACATATGTCGAAAACTTGGTGCCAGATCATTGTCAAATGATCTTCATCCTCCTATTGATCTTTTAAGGTTAAACTTTTAGTATTAGAAATCTTAATGAAACATTCATTAATTTTCTAATTTTGTGGAGTCCACTAGATGTTAGATTACTATCTGAAATATATCCATCATAACTCTTTATGATAGGTTTATTCCAGAATTCATGTTTATTTCCAACATTTAGAAACAAACAATGAGTGTATTCTAATATCTAGGTCATAGAGACATTATCTAAGACTAAGGACTCTCCCACTGAAAATATGAAGTCCATTTATCCAATAGAGATTGTTGCAACAATTGCATCAATATCCATGTGGATAACTATAAACCTTAAGATCAAATTTTCCAGTCTTCTAAAATATATGCAACAATTGCAAGTGTCATTAGAAGAATGAGATACAATTATTAGACTTTAATCTTATCTTATAAGAAAGTCAATTTCAATGATTAAATGTAGATTATTCTGGTGCTCTATCCGAGTCTTTCTCTAAGTATTCTAGACAATCTTGATAGTCATACTATCAACACACCAACTTATTGCAGTATTGGCATTCATCCAACTCTTTGGATGTCATATGGAAGTCACAGAAGTAGGTCAACTCATTGACTTTCCTTCTTACTCGGGTCCGACCCATGCTTCCACTGCGCTCCCTTCATCTATAAACAACCATTGCTTAAGACTAAGGATCTCTTATGTTAAATTCAAAAGAATTCAATGTAAGAGCATTTCAACATTTATACATGCTTCATTAAATTCATACAATATGAATATTATGAAGCTTCATGAATGATTAGAGTATAGACAGTAGAATGATGACATTCATCGTATCTACATCCATCAAAACTCTTAAAACATTGATTCAGGTAGGTATTCAAATATTTTGTATACATCATCTCTTATAGAGCTACCATTCTACGTGATGCAGTGAACCATGTCATTCATGATTTAATGTCTAGGGCACATATGTATGCCAAAACATCTTCTTTGATTTTATAAGGATTAATTGACAATTACGATCATCATCGACGTGTCACTTCCAAAGTACACTCGATGAAAGATCAAGACTATAGAGACATACAAGCCCTAAGGTGATGTCTTATTGTCTTATTTAATTGTCCTTCCTCATTATGTTGAGGAAACTCGCATATTGCAACCACATACATTATGTGTACAATGCAGGTACAATATCTGGGTCATGAGTCCAATCCATGATATTTTACTGGTTATTATTGAGTATAACATTGAGTGGGTTTTATGAAGGATTATCTGAAATAAGAAATTTGCATAAGTGTATATATATTTATATATATACTTATTTTACTTTGATTTAGGAGTTTTTATATCAAAGTTGTCTTGCCTTGTCAACACTGAAAGTTCATTCCCTTAATCACTTTCAATGTAAGAGATATACTTACCATTATATCTCAAGCAAGATCTGGGATCTCCTTCCTTATCTTTATCACATCCCAATAATATGAGAACCTGCAACTCGGATAAAAAGAAGCGAGAACACATTCCGCCTTGCAAGACCAACTTGCATCTCCCAATCCGGTCTTTAACACCTGGGCCCACCACCCCTAAGGTGATGTTGACCCGTCATTAATTGAACCAACCGTCAATAGGCTTAATACTCTCTATACACAATCCAATATCACCCCAATAATATGAGGACCCGATATTGGGGTCACTACGTGTACTGCCTTACTCTTTCGAGAAGCAAAGAGCCCGATCCAAATGGATTGTATGCAGGAGCTGTCACTTCAGACATGCGTCTCCTACATACAATATCTGGCGATGGAATCCTTCGCCTTGACGGGAGACCATGGATGTCACTTATGTGATTCTCCATTTCGTATTCAAATTCTAATTAATCATTATGAATCATATTCATTATGATTAATTCTTCCAAGGGAAATAACAACTCTATTCATAATAGAGTGTTTTAATTTTAATTGGATTCCAACTAATCTAATCATATTAAATTAATGATCTAATTAATATCCAACAAACATTCTTAGTTGTTACTTGAATTATGGTATTATCTCAAATACGTATTATTTTGAATTTTAATAATTAGAAAAATACATCATGATCTCTCAGGCATCATTCGTTCCCTACCCGCTGTCATGGCCAGTACCTCCGGGTGTGGGACGAACTGCAACTGGTGTGACCCGCTACCCCTGTGATCCCCGACTAGACACCATATCCACCTCGAGAAAAAGCAATGCTGAGTCAATCACTTTGTACTTGAGATGATCATCGGTTTTTTAAACGAAATTATACCATATAATATTCATCAAAACCATTTTGATAATATTATAAGGAGATTTGCTAAACAAATCCTCAATCCTATTCAAGCAACAAGGTTTTGCATGTAAAAGTTATCCAACAACTATTGTAGGATAAACTGGAGTTTTCATGAAAACAATGTTTGTTGGAATGTGTATCAAGCAACCAATTGGTGATCTAGATCTAATCTAATCATTCGTTGGTTGAGTCAATGTTATTTAAAGGAATAAATATTGTTCTAATATTTCTCAAATCTTATCCACAATTATTCCAGGAAATTAACTATTAATTTCACAATTTTTCTTAAACGACAATCACAAGGTTTTGGATAATGATGCAATTTCCAACAGTGACCCTCACTAACTAAAATTAGCATATCTCATTCATTTTAAATCCAAATTAAGCAAAATCAATTTCAAGAGATTGATAACTTGATTTATAAACGAAACCATGTAATAAACACGCATTTCCAGGCACTTTAAAAACGTAATTAATGTAAACTCCCGTATTTTCATTTTCCAAAAATCTGGAGTATTTAAGACATCCAAAAATTTCAAATAATCATGCCTCTTCGTATATTTCGTCGAGATCTTTCCAACGAGCCCAAGAACATCAAATTCTGACATTCCTAGCCCAAGATATCAATGTTTTATGATGGACGGTCGAGATCCATATGTGGATCTGAATCGGATCCGAAACTTGATCCATTTACACCCCTCTTTCTATAAATATACTATGATAGGTTGCCCTCTCCAAAGCCCTAGCCACCATACCCTTCCCTCTCATTGGAGCACCACCATCTTGGTCAGTCTGGTCATCGGAAGGCCGTCGTCGACATCGGAGAAGGAGCTCCGATCGAAGATCCGCGACCACCATCACGTAGGAAAACTCGAGGTCACCGTGGTGCACGCCTCCGCACTGCGATCGAGCGACGGAAATACCATTCCGTGTGAGAGGAGATCCCGAGGGAACATCCTCGGAGGTAACGATATAACCCCCTCTTACTGTTGGTTTCACATGATTCTCATGCCTATGTGCTTGAACATTTTTTTGAGCCTTAGATATCCTTATACCATAAATCTTAATTTGTAACGAAAGATACCTTCCTCTTGTTGTTGGGTTCGACATGAAATTTGTTCTCATATTTTTCTTCCTCATTACAACCTCCCGAGTATTTCTTTTCGTACAAGTGTAGATAGTTATCCATGTTGTATTGTACAAATAAAATAGATAATATCAATAAAATACAGTCCTGTAACTGGTACCTTGGATGTTATTCTTGAGGCATATTGATATTAAAAGAACTTCGAGAAATTTTGGGATGTATCGACGTAGAGAATTAGACAACAAAAAAGTAATAATGCTCATTAAACTTTTACATTCGTGCTCTATCAAGAATACGATGACCATGGCTCACCATAGTTTGTTGGACTTTACATATCAATAAGCGTTTTTGCAATATTGCTCAAGTATCTCTTATCTTAATACCTACGTATTTTTCTATTAAAGATTGTAAACGTTTCTTGCAAAGATCATTGTCTGGTATACAAAACATCTGTTTCACAAACATGATTATGGGCCATTAATTATTCGTGGCATTACTTCTGCATGTCAAAGATAATATCTACAGGGAATGTCTAATGCTATTTACGCTAGACATCAATGCCATGCATGTATCATAAAGCGATCTAAATTTTGATAATTTCTTTCTTATGGTTATTACGTAGTATAAGTAAGGTTTAATTGGAGTGTCTTTTCAAATGGAATATAAATTGGGTATAACGTGTACAACTTAGTATTAGTAAGAAGTGTTTTCTTTTAAATCTTCTTATCATACATTAAGATATCATTGTGATATGCCATAATTAAATGAATACCATGTATAGGAGGTACAATATAAAACAAGTTACTTTCAAAATGAAGTATATATTTCTTTACGTCAAATAAATTATATGAGAGGTAAGCCCTAAAAACAAAAAAAAGGGTAGAATATTTTGTTTATAACACTCATTTCCTAATTCAGGTAGTTTTATAAAATGTTTGTCGAATCCCATAATACATGATTATTTCAGTGGTAGTTCCCTCTTCGAAGATATTTTATACAAAGACAGTCCATATATACACCTTTGCATCACGTATGAGATTAAAGAAAATAATGATGATGATTTTGTTAATCTAATGTGCATAAGATGGTTTGCTGAGTATCATAGATCATGGGCATATTTGGACCGTAGGTCCGACGCTCCCGTCTCGTCGGTTCTAGTAGCCGGAGGGACGGGGCGTTACAGATGGTATCAGAGCCCGATACTCCATTCTCTCTTTTGCATATTAGAATTGTTAACAATATTTGAAATATAAATATAGTGACCGAGTCTTTTGACCTTGTCGTTAGTAAGGAGAATGATTAAAGTCATGTTTAAAGTGTCCATTGTCTCTCTAACCATAGAAATAATTTTTTAATATAATGATTCTAACAGGGAATCATGCCGCCTCGTGTTGACCCTGATATTGCACAACAGTTGGCGTTGCTAGTTTAGGCCGTACAGGGTATACAACAACGTCAGGAGGTATTGGAGAAAAGACTCCTCCAGCAGGATGATTCCTCATACCAGCCCTCTCGTGAGGAGGAGGGCAGTGTTCATCCCTCGGTGTCTCTGGACCCAGAAGGATCAAATGACCTAGAGACGCTGCAGAAACATCAAACGACCTACGCAGCATATCAGAGATCTAAGGTGCCACAATTCTTTGGCACCGGCACGCCAGATGAGGCTGAGCTATGGCTGGATCACGTATCTAAGGTGTTGAGGATGATTCATGCTCCTGAAGAGTCTTGTCTTACATTTGTGGAGTTCTCACTAGCAGGTTATGCTGAGCGTTGGTGGTTCACCACCAAGGAACATCTGGAGGATCCCATAACATGGGAAATTTTTCTTGATGAGTTCCGTAGTCAGTTCTATCCTGATCACTGGGTCGAGGATCAGAGGAGGTTATTTGCTGAACTGAAGCAGGGGTCAATGACGGCCCAAGAGTATCTCATTCGTTACACAGAACTCTCCTGCCACTCACCAGCGACTACTGCTTTTCCTGAGGAGAATTTACTGAAGTTTATCCGGGGACTGCGTGATGATGTGCAGCACCAGCTATCTGCATTAGATTTCACTTCCATCAAAGAGGTAGCTGCTAAAGCTACCAAGATGGAGGCAACCCAGAGTCGGCTTCAGGGGAGTCCATCACATTTCCAACCACCTCAGCCCGCTAAATCTGCTCGTCGAGATTTCTACAGAGCTCGTAGAGAGCGTCGTTTCCACCCAGTGGCTACTACTCCTACCGTTAGCAGATTTGCCCCTACACCTACTTTGGGGCAGGGTTTGGCGAGCCGTGGTACTACTTCCTTCCGCTCTTCGACACACTCGCAGAGCCGTAAGACAGGAGGTGCTAGCCTTGTATCAGGAGGCTCCTTCTCTCAGCCAGGAGATCGCAGATGTTTCCACTGCCAACAGCCGGGCCATTTCAAGGCCAAGTGTCCTTTACTTGCCAGCAACTCAGGTGGCCACCCACCAAGTATACGACCAACTTTCTCTTCTGCATAGTCACACGGATCAGTTTCCCGACGTGGGGGTCGAGGTTTTCAACGTCCTCCACCACGACCAATCTTCAGTGTTGCAGGTTCTAACGCCCCTCCACAGCCTCAAGGACAGTTGAATGCAATCACACAGGAGCAGGCCCACGCCTCAGGAGCTGTAGTGCGAGGTATGATTTCAGTACATGGTATATCCTTACACGCCTTATTTGATTCGGGAGCTACACACTCTTTTCTAGTGCATCGCTTAGTATCCAAGTTAGATAAAGAACCAGTTTGCGTTCCATCTCCTTACTACATCAAGGGTCCAGGGGGCCAATTATTCATAGTGCGACAAGCGATGGAGAAGGTAGCAGTGCAGATAGGCGGGCACCTAATGCCTGCGTATCTTTTACTCATTCAGCTAGAAGAGTTTGATGTCATCTTAGGTATGGATTGGCTCGAGCAACATCACGCATGCCTTGATTGCTTCGAGAAGACGGTAGTATTCCATATCCCAGACATACCTACCTTTCAGTTTGATGGACGCGCCTCAGATAGTGAGGTCTTATATGTATTGGCATTGAAGGCCCAACACTTACTCGATCAGGGTTGCACAGGTTTTCTCGCCTATGTTGTGGAGTTACCTGCCGAAGATTGTATGATTGAAGATGTCAAAATTGTACGAGATTTTCCTGATGTATTTCCAGAGGAATTACCTGGACTACTGCCAGAGAGGGAGATCGAGTTCGAGATTACTTTGATACCTGACACGCAACCGATCTCCATACCTCCATATCGAATGGCACAGGCCGAACTCAGGGAGCTCAAAGTACAACTGCAGGAGTTGTTGGAAAAGGGATTTATCCGTCCCAGTACATCACCTTGGGGAGCACCGGTCCTCTTCGTAAAGAAGAAGGATGGGTCTATGCGTTTATGCATCGACTACAGGCAATTGAATAAAAGGACGGTGAAGAACCGTTATCCACTTCCACGAATAGATGATCTTTTTGATCAATTACAAGGAGCAGCGATATTCTCAAAGGTTGACCTACGATCGGGCTATCATCAATTGAGAATTAAGGGCACAGACGTGCTTAAATCTGCTTTTCGTACTAGATACGGCCACTATGAGTTTGTGGTTATGCCGTTTGGACTCACGAACGCACCTGCTGCGTTCATGGACATGATGAACAGAATTTTCCGTCCATACTTAGATCGGTTTGTGGTGGTGTTCATTGATGATATCTTGATCTATTCACGTGATGAGCATGAGCATGAGCAACACCTTCGTATTATTCTTGAGACACTCAGAGAACACAAGTTGTATGAAAAATACAACAAGTGTGAATTTTGGCTTACCGAAGTAGCTTTCCTCGGTCATGTAATATCAGGAGAAGGTGTGACAGTTGATCCAGCCAAGATAGAGGCTGTCATGTCCTAGGAGCAGCCCAAGACAGTTACCGAGATACGCAGCTTCTTAGGCCTCGCCGGCTACTACAGACGTTTTGTTAGGGGCTTCTCACAGCTAGCTCTTCCACTTACTCGTCTAACACAGAAGGATGTTCCTTTCATTTGGAGCGACAAGTGAGAGCTGAGCTTTCGTACGTTGAAAGAAAGATTGACCAGTGCTCCGATTCTCACCCTTCCTTCAGGCCCCTTAGACTTTACAGTGTATACTGATGCATCAAAGGAGGGTTTAGGAGCCGTGTTGATGCAACGTGGTCATGTCGTGGCATATGCATCACGACATTTAAAGAATCATGAACGGAACTACCCTACTCATGACTTGGAGTTGGCAGCTATAGTTTTCGCGTTGAAGATATGGCATCACTATTTATATGGGGTCAGGTTTGAGATTTTTACAGATCACAAGAGTCTCAAATATATCTTTGACCAGCGAGAGTTGAATATGAGGCAAAGGCGATGGATGGAGCTGTTGAAGGATTATGACTGCACTATCTCTTACCATCCGGGTAAGGGGAATGTAGTAGCAGATGCTTTGAGTAGAAGAGCACATACCGAGGGCACCGCAGGATGGCTACAGACTTGGGATATGCTTGCAGTACTTAGTGAGTGGCACTCTTTGATAGTACTATAGACGTTGTAACTGTACCTGCCAAGTATAGTGGACTATGGGATAGGATTGTGCATGGTCAGCAAACAGATCAGAAATTACAAGACTTATTCCATCGATGCCTGAAGGAGGAGTTTGATGGATTCAGAGTCTGTGAGTCCATCTTATGGAAGGGGGATCGTGTCTGTGTTCCTAATGACGGTGAGTTAAGGAGAGACATCCTAGATGAGGCTCACTGTTCTAGATTATCCATCCATCCAGGGAGCACCAAGATGTATAGAGACCTCCGTCAACACTTCTGGTGGGAGGGGATGAAGAGAGATGTTGCAGAACATGTTAGTCGATGCCTTACGTGCCAATTGGTGAAAGCAGAGCACAAGCGTCCCCCTGACTTGTTACAGTCGCTTCCTATTCCGTTGTGGAAATGGGAGAGTATCTCTATGGACTTCGTGACATCCTTACCTCGTACAGTAGGTGAATATGATACCATTTGGGTTATTGTGGACAGGTTGGCCAAGTTATATATTCAGCATGTTATTCGTTTGCATGGGATTCCCAAGGAGGTTGTATCTGATAGAGACTCTCGTTTTACATCGCATTATTGGGGAGAATTCATGAAGGCCCTAAAAACCGAACTATGTCTTAGTCCAGCCTATCATCCGCAGACTGACGGACAATCAGAGAAGACAATTCAGACCCTCGAAGACCTACTCAGAGCATGTGCCATTGAGTGGCAAGGATCTAGGAAGGATCACCTTCCTTTAGTGGAGTTCACCTATAACAACAACTACCATGCTAGTATTGGTATGGCACCTTTCGAGGCATTGTATGGGCGAAGATGCACTACTCCCTTGTGTTGGCAGGAAGTGGGTGACAAGGGTATTTATTCCACTCAGATAATCGAGGACACAACAAGAGCGGTGGAAACGGCTAGGAAGAAACTATTGACTGCACAGAGCCGTCAGAAGAGCTATGCTGATCAGAGACGTCGTGATCTTGAATTTGATACCGGAGACTTTGTATTCTTAAAAGTATCTCCAATGAAAGGTATTCAGAGATTTGGTGTCAAGGGCAAGTTGGCACCACGGTTCGTTGGCCCTTTCGAGATTTTATCTCGTATTGGGAAGGTAGCATACCGAGTAGCACTCCCCCCTCACTTGGCAGGCGTGCACGATTTATTCCATGTGTCAAACCTCCGGAAGTATATTCGAGACCCTCGACATGTGATTAGCTATGAGGATCTCGCGGTTGAACCAAATTTGTCTTTTCCTGAGGCACCCGTGCAGATCTTAGACCGGGCAGTCAAGAGGTTACGACAGAAAGACATTCCTTTAGTCAAGGTATTGTGGCAAAGTCAGAATGTTGAGGAGGCTACTTGGGAGCCTGAGGCAGATATGCGACAGAAATACCCCTATCTTTTTGAAGGTATGTTCACGAAACCCTACTTCAATCCTCTTTAAGATTTTTATGGGTTCCGTTCTCTTTAAGATTTTTATGCATGAATCTACACTACATTCAAGACTTATACGTTAAGTCCTACGTCTCGAGGACGAGACTTCCTTTAAGATTTTTATGATGTAAAATCCCATATTTTCGTTTTCCAAAAATCTGGAGTATTTAATACATCCAAAAATTTCAAATAATCATGCCTCTTCGTAGATTTCGTCGAGATCTTTCCAACGAGCCCAAGAACATCAAATTCTGACATTCCTAGCCCAAGATATCAATGTTTTATGATGGACGGTCGAGATCCATATGTGGATCCGAATCGGATCCGAAACTTGATCCATTTACACCCCTCTTTCTATAAATATACTATGATAGGTTGCCCTCTCCAAAGCCCTAGCCACCATACCCTTCCCTCTCATTGGAGCACCACCATCTTGGTCAGTCTGGTCATCGGAAGGCCGTCGTCGACATCGGAGAAGGAGCTCCGATCGAAGATCCGCGACCACCATCACGTAGGAAAACTCGAGGTCACCATGGTGCACGCCTCCGCACTGCGATCAAGCGACGAAAATACCATTCCGTGTGAGAGGAGATCCCGAGGGAACATCCTCGGAGGTAACGATATAACCCCCTCTTGCTGTTGGTTTCACATGATTCTCATGCCTATGTGCTTTAACATTTTTTTGAGCCTTAGATATCCTTATACCATAAATCTTAATTTGAACGAAAGATACCTTCCTCTTGTTGTTGGGTTCGGCATGAAATTCATTCTCATATTTTTCTTCCTCATTACAACCTCCCGAGTATTCCTTTTTGTACAAGTGTTGATAGTTATCCATGTTGTATTGTACAAATAAAATAGATAATATCAATAAAATACAGTCCTGTAACTGGTACCTTGGATGTTATTCTTGAGGCATATTGATATTAAAAGAACTTGGAAAAATTTTAGGATGTATCGACGTAGAGAATTAGACAACAAAAAAGTAATAATGCTCATTAAACTTTTACATTCGTGCTCTATCAAGAATACGATGACCATGGCTCACCATAGTTTGTTGGACGTTACATATCAATAAGCGTTTTTGCAATATTGCTTAAGTATCTCTTATCTTAATACCTACGTATTTTTCTATTAAAGATTGTAAACGTTTCTTGCAAAGATCATTGTCTGGTATACAAAACATCCGTTTCACAAACATGATTATGGGCCATTAATTATTCGTGGCATTACTTCTGCATGTCAAAGATAATATCTACAGGGAATGTCTAATGCTATTTACGCTAGACATCAATGCCATGCATGTATCATAAAGCGATCTAAATTTTGATAATTTCTTTCTTATGGTTATTATGTAGTATAAGTAATGTTTAATTGGAGTGTCTTTTCAAATGGAATATAAATTGGGTATAACGTGTACAACTTAGTATTAGTAAGAAGTGTTTTCTTTTAAATCTTCTTATCATACATTAAGATATCATTGTGATATGCCATAATTAAATGAATACCATGTATAGGAGGTACAATATAAAACAAGTTACTTTCAAAATGAAGTATATATTTCTTTAAGTCAAATAGATTATATGAGAGGTAAGCCCTAAAAACAAAAAAAATGGGTAGAATATTTTGTTTATAACACTCATTTCCTAATTCAGGTAGTTTTATAAAATGTTTGTCGAATCCCATAATACATGATTATTTCAGTGGTAGTTCCCTCTTCGAAGATATTTTATACAAAGACAGTCCATATATACACCTTTGCATCACGTATGAGATTAAAGAAAATAATGATGATGATTTTGTTAATCTAATGTGCATAAGATGGTTTGCTGAGTATCATAGATCATGGGCGTATTTGGACCGTAGGTCCGACGCTCCCGTCTCGTCGGTTCCAGTAGCCGGAGGGACGGGGCGTTACAATTAATATTCTAATCACGTCTCTAATCGCCATCCCCGAAACAGTTAATATATGGTCAATAAAACGATCATATCTTGAGCAAACAAAATCCAAATTACACAAACTGAAATTCTAATGTTTACTTAATTAATGAGGAACATTTTTCAATTTAAAATTTCGTGTTTAAACATTTTAAACAGGGCATAAATTTTATCATAAGACAGGGCTGCGAAAATTGAAATGCTAAAATTTTCACGAACCCAAACGAGCCCGAATCTTCGTAGGTTCATAGATCTAGTCCAAAACCTTCGACAACCTGGCTCTAATACCACTTCAAGGATACAGAAAAATCCTCAAGCACATCACTGAAGCGTGATGATCGCATCGAATGTGATCGGGAGAGACTAGTCGTACTAATTGCTCGATGCAACGGAAATTAAAAATTTTTATGTGATGAAACCACATGATCCCAGAACACTTCTCGGATCATTTCATCTAAACCACAAACAAGTTATAGGATTACTTCTTGAAGAGTGGTTGCGATCGAGTCTCTAAACAAAGAGACCTCCTGTCTCAAGTCCGATCCGACGGAGGAGACGCTTGCGAGCGCGTAGATGAGACGTGCGCTTCTCGCAATCCATGTTGATGATCCAAGCCACAGATCTCATGATATCGACAAACGAGATACAATGTCTTCTTCAAGAGCAAGGCATGTCGAAGTAGACGGAGATCCACGAGCAAACGGTCGGGCATCATAATGACGACACTGCGGCGATGGAAGATCTCTCTAGGGCATCCATGGTGGACGACCACATGAGAGATATAGAGAATGGGCGTGTAGAGAGAAAAGAGAGAGAGAGAGAGCATTCATTGATCTCGAGTGTATAGAAGAGCAAGGGGTGCCTCTTCTTATATAGGGTTTTGGGAGTCCATGGATCCCAATCCATGGACAACACACAATCAATGGATGAGATTGATTGTGTCCCTTTCAACGGGTAGGATTGTTGTTGGTAAAACACAACAACAATTGATTTAATTTGAATTAATTCACATTGATAAATCAACATAATTAATTCCAATTTAAATCACATTAAACTATAGAAGAGATAATGAGAAGACTGAACCAATCCCCTAAAATAAGGGGACGGCTACCATCATCTCATGAGATCTTAATATCTCATGAGATCTCATTATCTCATGAGATCTCATTATCTCATGATTATATCATGATCTCTTGTCAATAATATTTTCACCAAAAAATAATTCCAAATTATCTTATGGAAAATATCAACCATGCCATTGAAATTATGTGAATCTCATTCACAACCCAAAACTAAATGTAATTATATTTTCAATTAATTGTTCAATGTAAATCCAATTCACATTAACAATTAATCAACAAATATAAATCACAATATGCTCTCTCTAATATATTATAAATCACATTTATAACATATATGATTAATATGGATAGTACTATCCATATTATTCATATCCATGATAATTAAATCACATTTAATCATATTGGATCTCCTTTTCTCATGTGCCCAAATAACATGAATCACATTCACATTATTCATATCTTTAATAATTAAATCACATTTAATTATCTCAGATAACTTCTCTTATAATATGAATCAAATTCATATTATCCATGATAATTAAATCACATTTAATTATCAATTTTCTTGATGCTTGGATACATATATCAACAATGAAATTATCCATGAACTCTTTCAAGGATAATGCGCTTTCTCCGCGGATACTTGGAGATAAAGACAGGGCGATTGTATTTTTCCATATATTGTGACTTGGATATTGGGATCACATCTCAAATCCAGATCTCGGGCCTCCCATAGATGCTTGATTAAATCAAGGCCGCAAATCTAATCTTCTCATTACATCTGAATCACATTCAGATCAATGTCCAATATTTGGACCAAGATCAGATTACTTCTGTACTGAGAGGAGTCACTAAAATCCAGACCCGTTTCATCACTCCTTAGGAATGGAAGCATCATGGTTATACAATCATTTATGATTACATCACCCTCAGATATTTCCAATACCCATACATGCTGCATACTGGAAGACCCAGAATAAACCTGAAGTATTAGATCAACTTTATATTGTCTACTCTAGGGGTTTATCAATAAGTTTCTCATTTGATCATTGGGAGTTGGTATCGATCATACACTTTCCAAAAGGATATATCATACCTAGGTCTTGATCATATACTTTCCAAAAGTATATATCAAACCTACAAATTCAGTCAAGCTTCCAATGCGAGACAATCGTGCACACGGAATTTGATTCTTCCCAATATCTCATGAGTACGATCAAGTCTTCCGGTTCAGTAATGAACCTGTATGATCTCTTTGAGAGATTGTATTACTCATTTGCCCTTACAGTGGTGACAGACATCGGTTTTCTTTGACATCATTAGAGTGGATGCATTGGAAGATGAGCCAACACCATGTCCCTTCTTCTTTCTCTTCTGGGTCCGGCCCTTCCGAGAACCTTGCTTCCGACCACACTTCCCTTTGACCTGTGCAACCATTGCACTGCCAGCGGGACCATCTTTCTTCATTACGTCTTCTGCAGACTTTAATGCAGCAAGAAGCCCAGCATTTGTCAATTCCATGTTGTTCATGTGGAATGAAACCACAATGTTATTGAAATACTTGCGCAACGACAGTAGAATGAAATCAAATTGCATGTTTCTCTAGCTCCGACAAGTACCCAAACATTTTGAGTACATGTTCACGGACTGAAGTTCCATCCTGCATCTTGCAGCGAACGAGTTCTTTCATAACATTGTATCGTTCGGTGCGGTTAATGTCACCAAACATATATTTCAGATTCTGCAATATCTCCTGGCAAGTACTCATCTCCACATGTTGTTTCTGAAGAACATTGGAGAGAGAACCCAAGATATGGCATCTAGCCAAGACATGATCTTCATCATACTTGTCATCGTATTCTTTTTCTTCCTTTGATTTAGGGTTTTCATGCTTGTCTTCTGAGAGCACATAAGTTATGCGCTCAGCCGAGAGTAGAAGCTCCAAATTACGGATCCAATCCGAGTAATTTGGTCTGGTCAAATGGTTGACCTCCAGAAGCCTGCTTAGTGGGTTCATGGACTTCATTTTCTTAAATTATGAATGCACTATATTAGAACATATAATCATATATTCAAATTCATAATATTTGATAAAGGCTTTTTAAATCAAATTAGTCTTGCTCTGTCAACTATGAAAGTTTATTCCCTTATTCACTTTCAAATTAAGAGATATACTTACCGCTAGATCTCAAGCAAGAACTGGGATCTCCTCTTTATCTTTGTTACATCCCAATAATATGAGAATCTGCAACTCCAATAAAGAGAAGCGGGAACACATTCCGCCTTGCAAGTCCAACTTGTATTTCCCAGTTCGGTCTTTAACACCCGGGCCCACTACCCCTAAGGTGATGTTGACTCGTCGTTAATTGAACCAACCGTCAATAGGAATAGTACTCGCTATGCGCAATCCAATATCACCCCAATAATATGAGGATACAATATTGGGGTCACTACGCATACGGCCTTACTCTTTCGAGAAGCAAAGAGCCCGATCCAGATGCGCTTGCATATAGTAGTTGTCTCTTCGTACAAGCGTCTCCTATATGCAATCCCTGGCGAGGAAAACCCTTCGCCTTGACGGGAGACCATGGATGTCACTTATTTGATCCTCCACCTCTTATTCAAATTTTAATTAATTATCATGAATCACATTAACATAATTAATTCTTCCAAGGGAAACAATAACTCTATTCATAATAGAGTGTTTCTATTGGATATAATTAATTCAATCATATTAAATTAATTATCAATCCAAATCAATCAACAAACTTGATTGTTTTACTTTAATATATATATATGGTATTATCTCAAAATACGTATTAATTCGAATTTTAATAATCAGAAAAATACATCATAATCTCTCAGGCATCATTCTTTCCCTACCCGTTGTCATGGCCAGTACTGGCGGGAGTGGGACGAACCACATCGAGTGCAACCCGCTACCCCAGCGATCCTCGACTAGACACCATATCCGCCTCGGGAAAAAATAATGCCGATTCAATCACTTTGTACTTGAGATGGTCATCAGTTCTTCAACCGAAATTTTACCATATAGTAATAATCAAAACCTTTTTGATTATAAGGAAATTTTCTAGACAAATTCCCAATCCTATTCAAGCAAGGAGTTTGATGATTGTGTTTCCAATTATGATCTAGATCAAATCTAATCCATTTTTTTTTTGAGGCCATGTCAATTAAGGAAATAATAATCTTCCAATATTTCTCAAATATTTTCCATAATTATTTCTTGAAATTAACAATTAATTTCATTAATTGACAATCACATGGTTCTTGATTAGGACTGTAATTTCAGCAGTGACCCCTACTTACTAAAATTAACATATCTCAATCAGTTTAAATCCAAATTAGACAAAATAAATTTTCAAAGATTGCTATTTTGATTTAGAACAGAACCTAAGTCATATTTCATGCATTTTGAGGAAGATCAAAATAGTAATTAACTCATTAATCATGTTAAGATTTGCAGTACCCGCAACAGTGAATACTTGTTAATTAAAACAACCATATCTCGAGCAAACGGAATCCAAATTACGTAAACTCAGATCCTATCGTTTCCTTATTTAATGGGTAATAAAATCTGAATGATTAATTCGTGTTTAAACAATTTAAAAAGGGACGAATTTATTCACCAAACAAAAGTGTGAAATACAAATGCGAAAAAACTTTTGCGACCTCAACGAACCCAAGTCATCCTAGGTTTGCGGATCGTATCCAAAACCTTCAACCTAAGGCTCGGATACCACCTGAAGTATATGGTATAATCCTCAAGCGCATCACGGAAGCGTGAGCGTCATATCGAATACGACAAAGAACGACTAGTCGTACTAGTTGTTCTATGCAGCGGAATTTAATTTTTTTTTATGCAATGAAACCACATGATCCAAGAACAATTCTCGGATCGTTTCATCTATAACCACAACAAGAATAAAGGAATACCTCTTGAAGCATGGTTGATCGAGTCTCTACAAAAAGAGACCTCCTGTCTCAAGTCTGATCGTCAGAGAAGAAGCTTGCGAGCGTGGGGATGAGTTGCGTGATCCTCGCAATCCAATGAGTTGATCCAAGAACCGGGAACTCCTGATCTCTTCATACGAGATTGAACGTCATCCTTGAGAGCGTAGCACTCCAAGAAGACAGAGAACCTAAGAATGTCGAAGGGCAACGCGGTGGTGAAGGCGACGACGAAGATCTCCCTTAGGGTTTGGTGGACGACCACCAAGGAGAGGGAGAGAGAGTTGGCGTGTGGGGAGAGAGAGAGAGAGATGTGCTTCCAAAAGCATGTGCTAGAGAGCATGGTATGCCTCTCTATTTATAGGGTTTTAGGATCCATGGATCTCAATCCATGGGACATATAAAATCAATGGATGAGATTGATTTATGTCTAATCCAATGGTCAAAATTATTGTTGGAAAAAACCAACAACTAATAGTTTAATTTTGATCAAATATATTTGACAAATCAAATATACATCAATCCCAAAATTAAACCAATCAAATAAGGGAGATTACCAACATGGAGATTGCCTTCTCTTTTATCATGGCGGACAACCACCAATTTCCATATTGGTTATGGTGGCCATCCACTTTATTGCAAGTGGGAGCAATCTCATGTGATTTCATGAGATTGCAAATCTCCATGGAAATCTTCTTTATTTAATCTAACAACTTTCGTTGTGATTCAATCTTCAAAAATAATTCATAATTAATTTTGAGAATATTGCAATCTTGCCATTGGAAATTTTATGAATCACATTCACAACCCAAAACAAAATATAATTTACATTTTCAATTAATTACACAATGGTATCCAATACACATTAATAATTAATTAACAAATATAAATTATAATTAGCTCTCTCTAATACATTATAAATCACATTTATAATATATTATGAATAATTGGATATTGCTATCCGCATTATCTTTATCCATAATAATTAAATCACATTTATTATATTGGATAATTTCTACACACATTAAGATAATTAAATCACATTTAATTATCGATTTCTTAATGCTTAGATCTTATGGAATTATTCTTGAACCATTCAAGAATAATGCGATTTTTTCGCTGATACTAGGAGATAAGGACAGGGCAATTGTATTGTTCCACGTATAGTGACTTGGATACTGAGATCACATTTCAAATCCATATACCATGGACCTCTCATAGATGCTTGATTAAATCAAGGCAGTAAACCTAATTTTCTCATTGAATTTGAATCTCATTCAGATCAATGTCCAATACATGGACTAAGATTAGGTTACTTCTCTTCTGAGAGGAGTCAATAAATCCAGACCTGTTTCATCACTCCCTCGGAATGGAAGCGTCATGGTTATACAATCGTTTATGATAAATCACCCTCAGGTATTCCCAAAACCTGTACATCCTGCATATTGGAAGACATATGATCATCCTGAAGATATAGATCACTTTTACACTGTCATCTTCAGGGTTTGATCACTAAGTTTCTCAATCTTGGTCTTTGGGATTTGGTATAGATCATATGCTTTCACAAAGCATATATCTTACCTTTAAATTCATGTCATGCTTCCAAAGCATGACGACCATGCATGGAATTTGATCAGTCCCAATACCTCATGAGTGAGCTCATGTCTCTCGGTTCACAAGTAAACCTGTATGATCCCTTTGAGAGATCGTATTACTCATATGCCCTTACATGCACACCATCTCGCCGGTGTATAGACCTTGGTTAGGTCATCAACCTATTGGTCTGCCAAATGTACATACTCAGACATATAGCAACACATATGTCTCTGGTCAGAGGATGCGTTCCTATGTTGCGACATGTTTCAACATAGGTCTTTGGTTATCTCGATCTTGTTAAGTCAACCCATTGACTCAACTAATCTGACACCTCTGAATCACTATTCCCATGTAGAGGACCTGCATCAAGAGGTCAGTCAGATGTCAGCCTAATGAGTAAGGATTGCCATCTCCTACTCAGGCTGGAGATCTTCACTTAACAATCATTTGATGATGCTTGATGAGTCATCTATCTATCTCCTTATATATTCATCCAAGCATCAGCCTCTATGATTCAATTAATGAATCAACAACTATATAATTGTTAAGTTGGCCATGGTATATAACCCATATTGTACATAGGGACCTTATAGTGCGTTTATTCATTCAATATCAGAAAGGGAGTGAAATATAATCAATAACTTTTATTGATAAATCATTTATTACAATAACATTTATTGCAGGAATGGTTCGCCTCGAGCTCACATTGCTAACATGAACAACTCAAGGCACTCATACCCCCTATACTTAGGACAAAGTATGTCCTTAATATAGAAGTGATGAAAGGGACGAGTACTTTTTAGAAGAAATAGAAATGAGAAAAGGAAATGAAGAAAAGAAGAAAAGAAAAAAATTTATGTGATTTTTAGCTCAAGTATATGATTCATTTGTCTCTGTGAGCTCTTCTTGAAAAACCCACTTGAATTGAGTCTACAGCAGAAAAGAATGTATCATGCTATAGGTATGGCATTAGGAACTATTCGTTGACCATGAAAGGTTGTGCGTTAGATGACAAGTCAGATATCAATAAGTTGTCATTATCATGCACAGTTTTCACTATAAGCGGCCCAGTCCACTCTCTTCAACTTGCTTGGAAATATTTTTAACTTTACGTCAAACAACCATACCTTCTGCCCATACTCGAAAGTCTTTCTACATTTGTGCTTATCGTGTCATTTCTTGACTTCCTCCAAGTACATTGTTAGCAATGTGAGCCTGACGCGAACAATTCATACAATAAATGTTCTTGTAATGTTTCATATATCAATAAAAGTTATTGGTTTATTTTCACTCCATGTCTGAGATTAAATGAATGAATGCACTATAAGGCCCATTAGTACAATTAGGGTTATGTACCATGGCCATCTTGATGATTATACAGCTGTTGATTCATTTTTTTGAATCATAGAGGCTTGCGCTTGGATGAATATCTAAACAATTAGATTGAGGACTCATCAAGCACCGTCAAATGATTATTAAGAGAGATCTCCAGCCTAAGTAGGAGCTAGCAATCCTTTCTCATTTGGTTGATATCTGACTGACCCCATGATGCAGGTCCTCTACATAGGAATAGAGATTCGGAGGTGTCAGATAAGGTTAGGTCAAAGAGTTTTCTTAGCGAGATCAAGATAACTAAGTCATATGCCGTATACTATCATGATATAGGCATGCATCCTCTGACCGGAGACAGATGTATTACTATATGTTTGAGTATGTATATTTGGTAGACCGTTAGGTTGATGGCCTAATCAAGGTTTATACATCGGTGAGATGATATGCACATAAGGGCATATGAGTAATATGATCTCTCAAAGAGATCATACATGTTCACTTGTGAACTAGAAGACATGAGCTCACTCATGAGGTATTGGGACCGATCAAATTCCATGCTTGGTCATCTTGCTTTGGAAGCTTGACAAGAATTTGTAGGTATGATATATGTTTTTAGAAAGCATGTGATCGATGCCAACTCCCAATGACCGAATGAGAAACTTAATGATAAAACCCTAAAGATGTCAGTGTCAATTGATCTATATCTTTGGGTTTACTCTAGGTCTTCTATTATGCAGGATGTATAGGTATTAGGAATACGCGAGGTTGATGTGATCATTAACAATTGTATAACCATGATGCTTCCATTGCGAGGGAGTGATGAACCCTGTCTGGATTTTAGTGACTCCTCTTACTAGAGAAGTGATCTCATCTTAGTCCAAGTGTTGGACATTGATATGAATGTGATTCAGATGCAATAAGAAGATCAGATGTATGGTCTTGATTTATTCAAGCATCTATGAGAGTTTCCCGATATATGAAATTGAGATGTGATATCAATATCCAAGTCACTATACGTGGAACATATAATTGCCATGTCCTTATTTCCAAGTATCTGTACAGAAAATGTATTATTCGTGAAAGAGTTCAAGAATATTTCTATTGTTGATTTATGTATCTGAGCATTGAGATGTTGATAATTAAATATGATTTAGTTATCATGAATAATATGAATGTGATTCATATAATTAAATACATGAGAATGATGATCCAAGATAACTAAATGTGATTTAATTATCAAGAATATGAATAATGTGGATAGTGTTATCCATATCATTTATATATATATATTTATATTATAAATGTGATTTATAATATATTAGATAGAGCTTATTGTAAATAGCATCTTCAAATTAATTGTTGATGTGAATTGGATTCACATTGGAAATTAATTGGAATTACAATCTGCAATTTATTTTGGGTTGTGAATATGATTCACAATTATTTAATGGTATGATTGTAATATTCACAAATATAATTTAGAATTATTTTTGTGAATTAATTTACAACAAAAGTTGTAAATAAATATGAAGTATTGGAGGAGCCAACACCATCCATTTAATGGATGGTGGATGGCGGCCCTTTGACTTGGTCTCAAGAGTGGTCACCCCCCTCATTTTAGGGAGGTGGGTGGCCTCCATCCTAATTGGTGAATATGTGATTCATCATATTTATTCATTTATTTTATCTTAAAATCCCTTATAAAACACCTGTATATAACACTAACTCCATATTCTTACTAACTTGCATTTGTGTGTAAATATTGTACACTTCTTACCATTTAAACCTAAAATAAATAAATAAATGAAGGAAAAATAAAGAAAAGAAAATATAAAAAAAAGGAAAAAGGAATACTGTATATATATAATAGATACAGGCTGACCCGAACCCCGAAAGAAGGTTAAGACTTGACCTGATCGACCAGGAATAAAGTAGGAGGAGATAGGGTCCTCAATTAGAAAATCCCAAAAAATTGTGTGTTGTGTATATTTGTATACTTCACTATTTTACTTGTATATTAATTGACCTCAAATCAAATAACATTCAACACCAAAGTCGTAAATAAAAATGTCTTTTAATAATAAAAATAATTGCACAATTAATTCATGTACAGAATAAAAGCAACCACACTTAGAAAAAGCCAATAAGAACTAATTGAAAGACCAATTCCGGCTCCATATGAACTCAACCAATCTCACTTCCATTGTATTCTAAATAAAATTATCTTTAAAATGACTGTGATTTCATAATTTTTGGAGTTACGGTTGAAAAGTTGACTTTCTAGGGTAGTTTGTGCAATTTTCCCATGTATTTTGTACATATTGTATTTGTATATATTTGTAAATTTTTTACTAATTAATTAAAAATAAAAATAAAAAAAGTAATTTAAAAATAGAGGCAAATTTGCTCATTTACCCATGTATATAATGGCATATATGTATATAGTATATGTATATAGTTGCTATTCTTAATTAACCATCACACAAAAATATTTTTTTTATTCAAATACATAAAGTGATGAAAATTCAAAAAAATAGTTAATTTTGTAAGTAACTTTATCTCTCTTTATCTTTATCTCATTGCAATTTTCATCTCTCTTATCTCTTCAACCAAAAATTCAAATTTCATTCTCCATCTTTTCTATTTATATGGCTCCTTCTCGCTCATTCCATCTTGATCAATCTTTGGTGCGAGGAACCCGATCTTCGAGAGTTTTCTTATCGTATAAGTATGCCTAGCCTCCGAGCCGTTCGGTGATAGCATGTTGGCCTTCGTCGAGGTGATCACGGTATTTTTCCGCTCCTAAGGTGAGATCTATTCTTTTTCTTATTTTTATCGTAGATTAATCGTAGTTTTATTTTCTCGTATTTGTTCTTCGTTGTCATTTTATTTTTCTAGATCTTAAAAATCCATCATGACTTGATTTGCCATCAAACTCGATTTTCACGTTCATCTCATTTTCTTGATCTCTTCGCATTCATTTTCTATCTTCCACGATCTATCAACTTTGACCACGCACAGTGGTCGGAGAGTCAGATTCGATTCCTCACATTTTGTCAGATCCTCATTCACCTTCTATTTTGTTTATAAATAAAAAGGAAAAAAATAAAAATATATATATTTTTTCTTCTAACATTTGTTTTATAGGAAATTAAAAAATAAAAAAAATAAAAAAAACATTTTTTATTTACAGTTTTTAATTTATGTATTTTGAATTTACAAAAAATATTAAAACAAATTCTTCTATATTCTGCTTATACAAAAAATAAAAAATAGAGAAAAAAACCTTGGGCGGCAGGTACTGCCCTCTTCAGCCACTAGCGGTGCCCACTGCTACCCTCCTGCCCGCGGCCTCCTTTCAGATCACCCGCACCACCGCAGCAGGCGCCAGCAGTCGACAATCTACGCCTCTGTGCGAAACCGTGAGGCACGTCAGCATGGGCCCTCCGCTGGTTCCTAACAATTGTTGACGCCCAGCGCTACCTCGCGGAGAGGCGCTCGCCCTCGCCGATCTCCGCCTCCAACCATCACCGCATCCTTCCTCTACATTATCTGGCGAGCCTATGCCGATGTCCCAAAAGCTCCTCTACTTGGGGCAGAGCCACAGCCGCGCCATCGCCACCGCTTAAAGCCAGGAGAACCGACCGACAGCACCGCCGGCCCTCGAGCATCATCAGATCTACAATCGCAGCCATTGTCCATCGCCCTTATTTACGAGTGTGCGCCGCCATCGTTCACCGAAGCCCGAGCGTCGCTAGATCGTACACCTCCTCTTCCACCTTGTCGCGTGCGCTGTCTCTCGTCTAGGAGGAGGGTGAAGGGGAGGCGCCCCTTCCTTTGGCTTGTGAACGAAGCAACACAAAAGGAACCCTACGGGGGGATATAAAAATTTTTTGGAGAAATTACATTAATACCCCCCAAAGTTTCCAGACCTGTAATAAAGCCCCTTCTCTCCAACAAGTCACGTGTTCGACACATCTACTTAGGTAATTTGCATTTTCAATCCGTTGTTTATTTCTTGTTATATATTTATTCTAGAACAATAAACATTTGCAAATCAGACCTTTATTTCCAGACATTATTTTGCAAACTGTCTTTATTGAAATAAATGTTTTCTTTTGTCAATAAATTCTTGAAAAACCATGCTAAACTTCGGATGTGCTATTCTTTTTAGCATAAATTTTTCGTTGCATTTTAATTTAATTTAATATTATTTTAAAAAAAACAGTGTCCTTTTCTCTTTCTGAAATTCTAAAATTCATAAAAATTTGAATATTGCTCCAAAAATTCCAAAAAAATAGAGTAGTTTTATTTAATTGTCTTCAAATTTCTATCCAAATTTCACGGATTAATTCTTTATAAAATCCAAAAAATCAAAAAATACTAAAAATCTTATAAAAATCATAAAAACTTCTAGAAAAATCCAAAAATCTTGATTTTAGTCTATGTTTATAGATAATTATCCTTATTTTATGATAAAATATTTGCCAGAAGCTTTGGGTGCTTAAAATATTTTGAAGTTGCAAATTACTCGAGGTTGTGTACTTTTTCCCATTTTTATAACTGTTTGACTTTTAGAAAAATATAAAAACATTTGAAAATTCTGTAAAAAATTCCAAAAATATTTCAAAATCTTTAAAATACAAAAATATTTTCTCTGGATTTTTTTAGCATTTTTATATAATTGAAAAATACAAAAAGAGTTCGTCTGCGTATTTCTTATTTAGTGAATATTGCTCCTTATTTTAAAAAAATGAAAAATTAAAATAACTAAAAATTTGAAAATCAGAAAGAAATATAAATCAAAAAATTAAAAAATAAAAAGAGAAAAATTCCACAAAAACCAAGGATAGTTTGCCTTCGAGATTCCTGCTTTTTCTTTTAATTGATTTTTTTGGTTAATTGAATAACCCTCAGGAATTGTAGCCTCCCTGAGTTCGATCATGTATGCTATACAGGTAAATAAGTAGTAAAAATAAAAAAAATTATTTGTTTGTCACGTGATTTTTGGAGATAGCAACGACTATATCACCTATTAATTTTCGATCCTCGAGAGATCCGACAGCAACAAAATGGTGTTGTTTCCGGGGAGGCACGGCGAGGGTAGTTAGGTTTCTCTTTTGACCTGCTATTCTTGGTTGTACATATCTGTTTCTATTTTTTCCACATCCACGTCATTGTTGATATTCACTATTTCATTTCTTTTTTTCTTTCTCATATTTGATAATTGTGTTTCTTACACATTCTCTTTTCTTTTTCTTGCGAGGGCCCGCACAACGAAAGAGGCGATCCTAGGAGAGCCGAAGCACCCAAGCGACGTGGAGGCGGCTTGATCCTTCACCAAGCCGCATGATAGCATGAGAAGAGGAGAAGAAGAAGTGAAGGAAACGAAAAAGAGAGAGAAAGAGAGAGAGTGTTTTTCTTTTGTAGCATTTGAACTCTTGTAAGAAGACATTCATTTGTCACGGGGTTTGTTTCACCAAGTGCAGGTGCACTTGGGGGACCTCACCGGTTTTGTTTTCATTGCCTTATTTTTCTTTATTTCTCACGGATTTCGTGAGCTACCTTTTGATTGCTTTAATTAATTTTCTTGATCCAGGTAATTAATTATGTCCAAATACCCTAAACAAGAATTTCTATACCTATGTAGTAGAGCGTAATTTGGACTTAGTCAAAATAACTTGTTCTTTCCCGTTAATATAAGCTATCATCTAGGACGGTTCACTTGCATCATATAAGATAATTTATTTAAATTCTGTGCGGAGCACTTGCATGTAGAGTGTGAGCAACAAGGTACGCATCTCTAACCTCTGCATGCATCATTGTTTTTTATCGTGCATTGGCATTTCTGATCTCCTTCCTTGTATTCACTCACATATGTTAAAAAGAATATTGGACACTAGGTATGCGACTCTTTGAAAATATTTTAACCAAGTGAAAACTACCTAAAATATGAGACTACTAAAGAAAACTCGTCCCTAAAATAAACACAAGGAAAAATCATTGCTTTGGGGAGACTAACTCCCTCATTATTTGATTTGTATGTAGCGAGATAGCGACCTGCACACTAGGAGAGAACCATACCCGAACTCTTTTTTGACTACTATCTTGGGTTAGTTGTTCTCCAGTGAGGACCTCTCTGGTAGTCGGTAAAGCGGCCCGTGACATCCTTAATAGATTGATTTGATTGGGTAGCCGGTAAACGGTCCACAATTCATACTGGATGGGAAAGATCTAACTTTGGGATTGGAACAGTCTACTGAGAGCATTGGGTTCCTAACAGCTCGCTATAACCACTCTGATAGATTGTATTCCCACCAAACTCTAAAATTAACAAGATAATTTACCGAACCTTCATGGTCTTCACATTGAGTTGAGTTGATGAACTGGGGGTTTGTATTGTGTTTGATTGCTTGTGTGCATACTCGATCCTTCTGTGCACTTGCGCCTTTTTCTCCAAATCTTTTGACTTGACCCTCGTGATCTCCCGATCCCGTCTTTTGTTTCGGAGATGGCATACTGGAGTTATTTTAATCCGATATTCGTGGACTTCTCGCACTCTCCAGACGATCCAACTTCCCTTTTCCAGGAGGACTTTCCTCTTGATTTTTGTGCATATCTGCCTAACCTATTATTTCAGGAAACAAACGATGATTTTCACCCTCCCTCATTCAACCCACCTGATCCTGGGATTTTGGAGTCACCTTTCATGATTTCCACACTTGAGACACTGAACTAGATGATGGAGCATATGAATTCAAGGATTAGAAATCTATTTAACATAATACGAGCCAAAACACTGCTCCACTATTTGAGGATATGGATTCACTTGAGGATAATCATGAGAGCTTACAATCGCCCAAAATACAAAAAATGAGAAAAATTTGAAAATCCAAAAAGATTCTGGGAGACATGCTGTTGATTCATTTTGTTAGGAGAGGACCCAAATGCCCGATCATTTACCCACACAATCATCCACCACATGTCCCGACCTTGACCCCAAGGATTCCATTATACAGCCTGCTTTTGGCAATCCTCGTGTAAATGCTAATTCTGATCTCCTCCCTTGTATGGAAGAGGTCCATAAATTCAAAAAAAAATATTGACTGAACCTGAAGTGTTGGCCACCATTCACGAGATAATTAAAGCCCCACTTCAACAGGCTATGACAGATTTATCTACTCCTCAACAAAAGAAGAGAAAGTGAAGGAGAAGATCTGAGCGTCACATTTTGACTATGGCCACTGCCTACGCAATCTCTCACCATCCACATTTTAAGAAAAGGAACGCTACCAGACCTCTTGTGAGATGCTCCATCTCTGAACATTCTTGTCATAACACTCTCCTTGACAGCGATTCATCAATCAATATCATACCCTTCTCTATGGTATAGTCTCTTCATCTTAGGCCTCTTAAGAAAACCATGATGATAGTTCAATTTGCTGATGCGTCTATCAAGTGGCTGAAGGGTATTCTAGAAAACATTGTCATTTTATTCAGGGCATGAAATTCACTTCTGATTTTGTCGTAATACCCATGGAGACCTCCACCCCTATGGAGCACTGTTGAAACTGTTATTCATCATCTTTATTCATTTATTTCAGCTTAAAATCTCTTATAAAACACATGTATATAACACTAACTCCATATTCTTACTAACTTGCATCTATGTGTAAATATTGTATATTTGTATATTATTTTAATCTAAAATAAATAAAGAAAGAAAAGAAGGAAAAATAAAGAAAATAAAATAAAAAAGGAAGATTGTATATATGTAACAGATACAGGCTGACCCGAACCCCGAGAGAAGTCAAAATTTGACATGATCGACCAGGAATAAAGTAGGGGGAGATAGGGTCCTCAATTAGAAAACCCAAAAAAATTATTGTGTGATGTGTATATTTGTATACTACACTATTTTATTTGTACCTTAATTAATCTCAAATCAAATAACTTTCAACCCCAAAGTTGTAAATAAAAATGTGTTCTAATTAATAAAAATAATTGCACAATTAAATCATGCACAGAATAAAAGCAACCACACTCGGAAAATGCCACTAAGTACTAATTGAAAAACCAATTCCGGCTCCATATGAACTGAAATTGAACAATCTCACTTCCATTGGGTTCTAAATTATATCTTTAAAATGGCTGTGATTTCATAATTTTTGGAGTTACGAGTAAAAAGTTGGTTTTCTGGGGTGGTTTGTGTAATTTTCCCATGTATTTTGTAAATATTGTATTTGTATATATTTGTAAATTATTTTTACTATATATTTAAAAGAAAAAAATAATAAAAAATTAAAAAAAAAACTAATTTGCTTATTTACCCATGTAGATAATGTCATATTTATATATAGCATATGTATATATTTAATTTTCTTAACTAACTTCCATAAAAAAATAAAAAAATAACATAATTTATTCAAATAATTAAAGTGACAAAAATTAAAAAAAAAGTTAATTTTGTAAATAGTTTTATCTCTCTTTATCTTTATCTCATTTCAATTTTCATCTCTCTTATCTCTTCAACTAAAAAATCAAAAATTCAAATTTCATCTCCATCTTTTATATTTATATGGCTCCTTCCCCATCATTACAACTTGATCAATCTTTGGGAGAGGACCCGATCTCCAAGAGAAATTTTCATGGAGAAAGGTGCCTATCCTCCGAGATGACCGATGACATCGAGTTGGCCTCGTCGAGGCGATCACGGTCATTTCCACTCCTAATTGAAGTCTGTCATCTTATTCTTATTTTTATCATAGATTAATCGTAGTTTTACCTCTCACATTTTTATTTCGTTGTCAATTATTTTTTTTCTAGATTGTAGAACCATTACGATTTGATCCGCCATCGATTTCACACTCATCTCATTTTCTCGATCTCTCCACATTCACATTCTATCTCCCACGATCTCTCAACTCCGACCACGAATGGTGGTCAGAGAATCGGATTCCATTCCTCATTTTTTCGTCGGATCCTCTTCGCTCAAGCATATGTTGTGATTTTGGGATCGAAACATTGTGTTCGCATCCTAATTTCTCTATATATAAACATAATAAAAAATAAAAAAATTTGTTTTCCTTCTCTTTAATATTTATTTTGCAGGATCACCAAAAAATAAAAAAAAACTTTTTTATTCTCTGTTCTCTATTACAATTTACAAAAAAATAATAAAACAAAAAAATAAAATAATAAAATAATAGTAGGTGTCGCCTGCTTCCAATGCCGCCTTCTGTAGCCGATCGCAGCCCCAGCCGCCTCCACCATCTACCGCGGCCCCGCTCCAGCTGCCCCGTGCGTGGGCCACCTCAGTTGACCCTGCTCTAGTCGCCCACACGCAACCACCCTTGCGCTGGGCCCAACAGCGCCTTCTACATTCGTTTACCCCCTGAAGTCCTCCTCAAGTGTCGCGCTTACACGACCTTGCTCCATGCCCCCCGTCTGCAGATGCCATCGCCGCCCACCGGCGCCGCTCGAAGCGATGCTCCTCTTCCCTCGCGGGCCATGCGCCCGCGTCTCCATCCTCTCCTCCGAAGTCGCCGGCCTTGCGTCGCCTCTCTCCCCAGCCCAGCACCATCCACCGGTCGCCACCCCTTACTTGTAGAAGAAGGGCGGGTGGTGCCCTCTTTAGCTTTTGGAAACGAAGGATCACAGGAAACCCTAGTGGGGTTTTTGAAATAAATTTTTTTGGAAAGATTGCAAAGTAAACCTCTGGAGGTTTCCAAAATTTTAGAATCAACCCTGCCTCTAGAAGATCACGTGCATTGCCCATGCTTCCTAGGTAAATTACGCTTTTCCTCTCGCATTTTATTTTTGTTACTCATTTCATGTGAAAACTTTGCATATTTGCAATTCTATCCCTACATTTCAGACATAAACTTTGTATGCTCTTTTTGATAAAATAAATATTTTTATTATTCGAAAAATTTATAAAAAAGTTGTGTATGCTCCTATTATGTGCTTGATCATTGCATAAAATTTTTAGAGCATTTTGTTGACTTTTATATTTTTAAAAATAAAAAACATATCATTTTTCTCTTTCTAAAATTCAAAAATTCATAAAAATTCGAAAATAACTCCAAAAATTCTAAAAAAATAAGGGTAGTTTAATTTCATTATCTTTTAATTTCTATGCAGATTTCGTGTATTAACTATTTGTAGAACCCAAAAAATTAAAAAATACTAAAAATCTTATAAAAATCATAAAAAAATCTACAAAAATCTAAAAATTGTGATTTCAGTTCCTGTTTATAGATATTTATATTTATTTCATCATAAAAATAATTTCTAGAGTTTTGGGCACTTAAAATATTTTTGAGTTGCAAATTACTCCAGGTTGTGCATAAATTCGTATTTTCTAAGTATTTAATTTTTAGAAAAATTATAAAAACATCTAAAAATTCCACAAAAATTCCTAAAGACATTTTAAAAGTTTTTAAACCGAAAAATATTTTCTCTGTATTTTTCTGAGCATTTTTGATAAGTTAAAAAATTACAAAAAGAGTTGGTGTGCGTATTCTTGTGCTTGTGCATATTGTTCATTATTTAAAAATTAAAAAAATACAAAACTAAAAACCACTAAAAATTTTTAAAATCAGAAAATACAAAAAAATCATAAGAAATAAAAACTTTAAAATTTAAAAATATAGAAAATCACAAAAACCAAGGATAGTTATCCTTTGAGATTCATATTTTCTCTTAATTAATTCTTGATTAATTGAATAACCCTCGGGATTTGTAGCCTCCCTGAGTTCGACCCTGTCCGCTATACAGGTTAATAAGTAACAAAAAAAATATTTGTTTATTTGTCACGGGATTTTTGGGGATAGCAACGATTACTATTTATCTTTAATTTTCTGATCATCGAGATCTCTGCAATAATAAGCACCCTCCAATCATCCTGGGACAACCTTTCATCGTCTCTACGAGAGCCGTTATTGATTATGGTTCAAGAGAGATTCGCTTCCGTTCTGATGTAGGGAGTGATGTGTTGATCAGTACACCCACTACTGACCAGAGACCCGCATCCCATGAGAGCCTTCCTGTGTTAGCCAACCCAAGGAATTTGACCTCGATGAAAATATCAGAGATTCTTGTTATATGTTGGATTATAATGAAATCCAAGAATTCCACTTGAAGGAGGAAGACTCGGAAAGCATAGACCTTGGTGTTCCCCCTTCTGGTATGTGGCGATGCATTGATGATATCCGCGGGATTTACACGATAGACATCCTAGAGCGGAATGTAGACTCTGAGACTAGACAGGATGGGCATAATTTGACTACTTTCACTGATGAGTTTGTTTTTATTCACCCTGATTCAGATGAGACCGATCAAGCCAAATTTGATTTGATTGCTTTTATAAAAGAACTTGGTCCTTTTAATAAAGATGATGATCCGATAGAGGCTCGCCAGGCTAAAATTGATCCTACTTTTTTCTGATAATGATTTCGAGCCATTTTACTTTGATGTTTGCGAGACTTCCCAGGCAGAACATGACCACACTACTTCCAATAATCGGTTTAGTTCTGCACAATCCGAAACCGCTGAGGATACATTCTTGGTTGATCATGATCAGTTCATATCTAATGATAACCCCAATATCGACCTACACCTTGTCAACTCCATACCTCAGTGGTCCCGCAAGAATGTTTGCTTTCGACCTTCTCAACCTTTGTACATCCACTCCTCTTGTATGTCATTTCTTTTCACTCTTTCTTCTCCCATTTTATCATTCACCCCTTTCCCGTGTGTGTATATATGCTATACTTAGGATGCTCTTTAACTTAAGTATAGGGGGTGAATGATTTGTGTTGTTCATATTCGTCTTGTTTATCACTCTTGTTGTTGCCTATACTTAGGGATATACTCGATCCTAAGTATTGGGGGGTGATGTTGTTCATATCGTGTCTTTTTATTTTTGAGTCTGTACATTCTTTTCATCGGTTTTCCCCTTTTGTACAGTCTACTATACTTAGGATTACTTGATCCTAAGTATAGGGGGATCACCAACTTCTCTTTTTTTTATTTTTTTCTTTGAGTTATTGTTGCACAAGGGTCTTTTCACTTTTCTATACTTAGCACGAGTTATGTCTTCCCTTTTCGCTCTCTGATCACTTTGAGGACATAGTTTGAGCTAAGTACGGGGGTTGTCGTATATATTGTATATATACTTTAGACATAACTTGTACTTTTAAATATGTTTATTTGGGGGATGTGTATATAATTTTGTCAAATCCATGTCTATAAAAAACAAAACAAAAACAAAAACAAAAAAAAGGAAAAAAATGTACATATTTTATTAACCCTTTTTCCTTTTTGAAAAAAACTACAAAACCAAAAATCTATAAAAACTTGCATAATTCAAAAAAAAACTTTCTTTTATATCTACATTTTTTCTCAAAAAAATCCATAAATGGTTCAAAATTAGAAAATTATTTTAAAAAATATTATTTTCACATGTGCATCATTTTTTCAAAAAAATGCTTTCTTTGCATTGTAAATATTTTCTTGCATTTTCATGTGCAATTTTCAGTATAGTATTGACATTTAAACTATGTCTGGAATAAAATTGAAGAATGGAGCTTAGTTGGGCCTTAATCCACTTAATTTCAGATGAAACTTATAAGAAATGGAGTTAAGACTATTCAGGTCCTAATGACTTAATTCTTTGAGTCCATAAGACTATGTTCACATGTCATCTTGATTAGTCTAAGCAGAACATTTAACAACATGCACATGATTCTTTCAGACCGTGGCTTATCTTGGACAAGCACTCTACACGTAGCTCTTCATGAATGAGGTAGTGAGGAGGCAAAATCTTTTTGCTTGGGGTAGCATATGAGGGTAGTACATATAGGTGGAACCACTCGTCTTCCTCTAGGGAAGGAAGTGTGTCTCGACCTGGTCTAGCGATGTTGAGGTCTAAAGACAGGATGCCGTGGGGTTGCAATAATGCTTCAAAAGAGGGATAGTCTACTGGCTCAAGAGGAAAAACTCCTTATGTACATGCTGCACCTTGTATATGCTTTCAAAAAAATATGGAAAAATGCAGAATCTGCAAACATGGACATGCCTGATTGAATGTAAAATGCATATCGGAGTGTATATATAAGGATAAAAAAATACAATAAGAGCTTCAAAGATAAATTTTGTAAGCTTGCAGCGGATGACTTGGCTACACTAGTCATGCATCCAAGGATAGGTAGCTACACTGGTTACCGTCCATTCTTTTCTCCATCCACTCTTCTTGAGCTGGTTGTACTTGAACTTAGAAGGGAATATCTCTGCTCCTCGAGAAAAGAGTTGCAAGACCGGGGAACTAGAGTTACCTTGTTGAGGGAGGCTGTTTCTTTGCTACTTCTGAGACCCTCACTTACACCGTACAAGTAAAGATTCATAGTCATAAGAATTGGTGTATGTAGACTTGTTCTAACCTGACTGTTGAGGTGACCTGAATAGGAGTCCTGTGGAACTTAAAAGTTGTTAGGTTTTAAATCCATCTCCCATTAAGGTTCTGATACACTAATAATCCAAAGATCCGGCAGAGATCCAAACTACAATTTTTTGAAGATAAGTTTAATACTCAATATTATCCTATTTTCTTTATTTTCCCTTTTTTTCTCTTTCTTCACTTATTCTTTCAAATAAGTGTTTGCTAAGGGACTAGCAAAGGTAAAGCATAGGGGGATGATTAATCAGTGATTCGTCATCTTTATTCATTTATTTTAGCTTAAAATCCCTTATAAAACACATGTATATAACACTAACTCCATATTCTTACTAACTTGCATTTATGTGTAAATATTGTACACTTCTTACCATTTTAACCTAAAATAAATAAAGAAAGAACGGAAAAATAAAAAAAGAAAATAAAAAAATAAAAACGGAAGACTGTATATATGTAATAGATACAGGCTGACCCGAACGCAGATAGAAGGTCAAGACTTGACCTGATTGACCAGGAATAAAGTAGGGGGAGATAGGGTCCTCAATTAGAAAATTCAAAAAAATTGCGTACTGTGTATATTTGTATACTTCACTATTTTATTTATACATTAATTGAACTCAAATCAAATAACTTTCAAACAGAAAAGTTGAAATAAAAACGTGTTATAATTAATAAAAATAATTACGCAATTAAATCATGTATAGAATAAAAGCAACCACACATGGAAAAAGCTACTAAGCACTAATTGAAAGACTAATTCCGGCTCCATGTGAACTTTACCTATCTCACTTCCAATGTATTCTAAATAAAATTATCTTTAAAATGGTTGTGATTTCATAATTTTTGAAGTTACGGTGGAAAAGTCGGTGTTCCAGGGTGGTTTGTGCAATTTTCCCATGTATTTTGTACATATTGTATTTGTATATATTTGTATTTTTTTAATAATTATTTAAAAAAATTAATTTAGAAAAAGAGGCTAATTTGATCGTTTACCCATGTATATAATGTCATATATGTATATAGTATATGTATATAGTTGATATTCTTAATTAACCACCATAAAAAATAAAAAAATAACTTTTTTATTCAAATAAATAAAGTGACGAAAATTCAAAAAAATTAGTTAATTTTGTAAATAGCTTTATCTCTCTTTATCTTTATCTCATTTCAATTTTCATCTCTCTTATCTCTTCAATCAAAAATTCAAAAATTCAAATTTCATTCTCCATCTTTTCTATTTACATGGCTCCTTCTCCCTCATTCCAACTTGATCAATCTTTGGTTAGAGGAGCCCTATCTCCGAGAGTCTTCTTGTCGTAGAAGGGTGCCTAGCCTCTGAGTCGTCCTGTGACAACGTGTCAGCCTTCGTCGAGGCGACCACGATAGTTTTCCGTTCCTAAGGTGAGATCTATTCTTCTTCTTATTTCTATCATAGATTAATCGTAGTTTTATTTTCTCGTATTTGTTCTTCGTTGCCATTTTATTTTTCTCGATCTTAAAAATCCATCACAACTTGATTCGCCATTGAACTCGATTTCACGTTCATCTCATTTTCTTGATCTCTTCGCATTCATTTTCTATCTTCCACGATCTATCAACTCCTACCACGCACGGTGGTCGGAGAACCGTATTCGATTCCTCACGTTATGTCGGATCCTCGTTCACCTTCTGTTTTGTTTATAAATAAACAGAAAAAAATTAAAAATATATATGTTTTCTTCTAACATTTGTTCTGCATGAAATAAAAAAATAAAAAAAACATTTTTTTATTTATATTTTTTAATTTCTATATTTGGAATTTACAAATATATATATATATATATATATATAAATTCTTCTGTATTCTGTTTATCTTGGGCAGCAGGCACCACCCTCTCCAGCCACCAGCGATGCCCACCGCCACCCTCCTGCCTGCGGCCTCCTTTCTGATCACCCGTACCACCGAAGCAGGCACCAGCAGCTGACGATCTGTGCCTCTGTGCGAAACCGTGAGGCACATCAGTGTGGCCCCCCCGCTCGTTCCAAACCCCTATCGACGCCCTGCGCCGCCTCGCGGAGGCACTCGCCCTCGCCGATCTCTGCCTCCAACCATCACCGCCTCCTACCTCTACGTTATCCGACGAGTCCGTGCCACTATCCCAATAGCTCCTCCGCTTGGGGCAGAGCCACAGCCGCGCCATCGCCACCGCTTGAAACCAGGAGAACATAGTGATAGCACTGCCAGCCCTCGAGCATCATCAGATCCACAAATACAGCCATCGTCCATCGCCCTTATCTGTGAGCGTGCACCGCCATCGTCCACCGAAGCCCGAGCGCCGCCAGATCGTGCACCTCCTCCGCCACCTTGCGGCGTACGCTGCCTCTTGTCTGGGAAGAGGGTGAAGGGGCGGTGTCCCTTCCTTTGATTTGTGAATGAAGCAACACAAAAGGAACCCTAAGGAGGATATAAAAAAATTTTGGACAAATTACATTAATACCCCTCAAAGTTTCCAGACCTGCAATAAAACCCCTGCTCTCCAACAAGTCACGTGCTCGGCACGTTTACTTGGGTAATTTGCACTTTCAAACCTCTGTTTATTTCTTGTTATTTATTTACGCTAGAACAATAAACATTTGCAGATCAGACCTTCTTTTCCAGACATTATTTTGCAAACTCTCTTCATTGAAATAAATGTTTTCTTTTGTCAATAAATTCTTGAAAATTCATGCTATACTTCTGATGTACTATTCTTTTTAGCATAAATTTTTCATTACATTTTAGTTTCATTTAATATTATTTAAAAATAAAAAACAGTATCTTTTTCTCTATCTGAAATTCTAAAATTCATACAAATTTGAATATTGCTCCAAAAGTTCCAGAAAAAAATAGAGTAGTTTTATTTCATTGTCCTCTAATTTCTATCCAAATTTCACGCCTTAATCCTTTATAAAACCCAAAAAATAGAGAAATACATAAAATCTTATAAAAATCATAAAAAAATCGACAAAAATCTAAAAATCTTGATTTCAGTTTTTGTTTATAGATAATTGTCCCTATTTTATCATAAAAATAATTACCTGGAGTTTTGGGTACTTAAAATATTTTTAAGTTGCAAATTGCTCCAAGCTGTGCACTGTTTCCCATTTTTATTACTATTTGACTTTTAGAAAAATACAAAAACATCTGAAAATTCTGCAAAAATTCTCAAAAATATTTCAAAATCTTTAAAATACAAATATATTTTCTCTGGATTTTTTTGAAACATTTTTTATATAATTGAACAATACAAAAAAGAGTTGGCGTGCGTATTTCTTATCTCGTGAATATTGCTGAAAAAATTACAAAATTAAAATCACTAAAAATATGAAAATAAAAAAATAGAAATTAAAAAAAAATAAAAAATAAAAGAGTAAAATTCCTCAAAAACCAAGGATAGTTTGCCTTTGAGATTCTTGCCTTTTCTTTTAATTGATTTTTTTAATTGAATAACCCTCGGGGATTGTAGCCTCCCTGAGTTCGATCTATCCGCTATACAGGTAAATAAGTTGTAAAAATAAAAAAATGTTTGTTTGTCGTAGAATTTTTGCGGATAGCAACGACTATATCATCTATTAATTTTCGATCCTCGAGAGATCCAGTATCAACACTAATCCTTCGATTCAAATTAATTTAGCTCAAATTAAATTATGTTGATTATTCAATGTAAATTTATTTAATATAAATTAGTTGTTGTTTTTGTATTTTTACAAAAAAATCATGACCATTGAATGGAAACACAAATCAGTCTCAGCCATTGATTTTGTGTTTTACATGGATTGGAATACATGGACTCCCAAAATACTATAAAAGAAGAGGCAACCCTAGATATTCTTTTTACTCACAACAATGGGGTCATCTCTCCTTCTCATTCTCATACTACGTGCTCCATCTCTCTATCATTTAGTGGTCATCCACCTTGAGCCCTAGAGAGAGTCATCGTCGTCACCACATTGTTGTGTTGTCGCTTTGACAGCTCGTGGATCTACATCTCCTTTAGTGTGCCTCGCTTGTGAAGAAGACATTGGATCCCATGGGATGAGAATAGGAGATACACCGCTTGTATCTTGAATTCAGATTGCGAGGAGTATGTGTCTCATCAACGTGCTTGCAAGCGTCTCCTCTGTCAGATTGGACTTGAGACAAGAGGTCTCTTGGTTTAGAGACTTGATCGCAACCATGCTTTAAGAGGTAATTGTACATATTACCTGTGGTTAGATGAAATGATTCAAGAAGTGTTCTAAAATCATGTTGTTTCATCATTTAAATTTTTTAAAATTCTGCTGCAAAGAGCAACTAGTGCGACTTGTCACTCCGATTGCATATGATGGGATCATCACGCTTTCATGATGTGCTTAAGGATTTTTCCATATCCTTCATACATTAGGTTGTTTTCATGCGCATAATCTCTGAATTCAAGCAGGTGGTTCAGATCAACTTTCTAATTCCTCCTAGCTTTCTCAAAATCCAAGTTACACATATTCAATGCCGATAATGATTTATAAATTAATTCCATAGGTAGATGACAAGATTTGCCATAGACGAGGTGGTAGGGAGACATGCTAAGAGGAGACTTGTACCCAGTGCGGTAAACCCAAAGACATGAGTCGAGCAATTGTGACCAGTTCTTCCTATCAGGTCGTACAAGTTTCTGCAGGATTGTCGATACTATTTGAACATTCAGCTAAGCCATTTGACTGTGGGTAGTATAGAACTGCAACACGATCTTCAATGTCATATTCCTTTGTAAATTTCTTGACTTCTTTGTTCACAAAGTGGCTTCCCCCATTAGATATCAAAATTTTCGATATCCAGAACAGTGAAATGATATTATCTTTTAGGAATCAACAGATGATCTGATTGTCTATGGCTTGAGCGAGGATAGCCTCCACCCATCGGCTTACATAATAAACAGCCAGCAAGATGTATACAAAACTCTGACTGTTAGGGAATGGGACCATAAATTCAAAGCCCCATGCGTCAAAGACATACAAAATCTGAATGTACTCAGAGGCATCATATCTCTTGAACAGATTTTGCCACCCATTCTCTAACAATCAGTGCATTTTTTCACGTAGTCAATTGCATCCTTGAAGAATGTTTGGCACCAGAGGCCACATTGAAGAACTCTTGATGTCGCTCTCTTTCTAGAATGGTGTGCACCTGCTTTAAGTTTTTGACAATTTTCTAGGACACATGTAATCTCCTCCTTAGGTGTACATCTCCTTCAGATGAAATCTTCTCTCACACGAAATAGATGAGGATCCTCCCACTGGTAGAAATGGATGTCTAACTAGAATTTATCAACTTTGATCTTCGATCAATTAGGTGGAGGCTTCTTGGACACAAGGTAATTGATACTGTCAGCATACTAGGGAGTGAGGTGATAGACAGAATTGCCTCATTTGGAAAATTTTTGTGATAGGAATTGAATTCTTCTCATGAGTCTCAATCTCTACTACTCTGGAAAGTTGACATGCCATCGCATTTTTGACTCCAGGCTTGTCTTGGATTTCTAGATCAAATTTCTAGAGTGGAAGGATCCATCAAATCAGATAAGGCTTGACATCCTTCTTGCTATGTAGGTATCGGGTGGAAGAGAGATCTACGTAAATAATCACCTTGGATCTTAGTAGATGTGATCAAAACTTCTTCAGGGAAAACACTATAACGAGCAGTTCCTTCTCCATGACAGTGTAATTCTTCTAGGCCTCATCAAGCATTCTGCCAATGTAATGAACCACTAATGGGAGCCCTTCTCATCTTTCTTTAAGAACAACAATTACATAATTTGAGGCATATGTCATGATCTCAAAAGGAAGAGACCAATCGAGTGGCTGTAAAATAGGGGCATGTGTAATGAGGTCCTTCAGTAGATTGAAGGACTTGAGAACCCAGTCATCAACCACAAAATTGGTCTCCTTTACCAGAAACTCAGTCAGCAATCGGACGATATTGTTGAAATCTTTGATAAATCTTCTATAGAATCTCACATGCCCTAGGAATGATTGGACTTGCTTCAAAATTGTTGCTGCCTCAAGTTTGGAAATCACGTCCACCTTGGCTAGATCAACCTCCATACCAGGCATGGAGATAACATGACCCAATGCAATGCCTTCAGTCACCATAATGTGAGACTCTTCTCCCATGATAGCACAAGATTCACTTCAGAGTACCTCTTCAGAACTCGGTCAAAGTATCTCAAGCATTGATCACAGTTGTCCCCATAGACCGAGAAGTCATCAATGAATACATAACGGAAACTACCAACCATATCAACAAACATTGCCAACATGCACCTTTGGAATATAGCAGGTTGTTGAGCCCTAAAATAACCTAGATAATTTTGTTATTTTGTTGTAGTAGTCGGGCACTTAGGTTCAATCAAGAAAGATCACTTAATTTATTTTTCAAATAAAGCAAATGGTCAAATTTACTTTACTTGGGCAAGCTAAAGGTCGAAATCAGGGAGGCCATTGTCTTCTTAGGTCAATTATTAGGTGATCTAGAATCTAAGTTATCAAAGAGGCAATTTTTATGCAAATAATAATGAAATGCAATTTTAGGCAAGTTTAGGAACTAATTGCAATTTTCTGTCAAATGAAGTTCAAAAATTATAAAACTTGACCATAATGTGAAAAATGATGAAATTAATGCACTATAATATTTTTGGATTTTTTGATCGCTAATTGATTTTATTATGAATTAAAAATGCAAACAAGGTGATTTTTCATAAATTAACTATTTATTTCTCGGAAATAAAATTCTCCTAGATGAGCTAAATCAAGATGTATATATGAAATAATAGATCCTATAAATATAGGGTCTAAAGATCATTAAAAATTAATTACATAATTCCTCATTTATTTTATTATAATCTTGATATACGTACAAATGGAATGCATTTTGGCACAAACTAGAACACCCTTAATTCTACTTATTGTGAGTTTTTGAGAATTTTTGGAGCATCAATCAATTTAATATCAATTTCAGATCACACTTTGGGTAAAATATACAATTTTCTACTAAATTAATTATATTAAATCAACCTCATCTCACAAATTATCATTGAATATTCACATGATATAGAATAAAAAGTTATATAATATTTTATTTTTGAAATTGAAAATTGATGATAAATGAATGTTAAAAGAAATAATCAAACACAAGGTGCTTTTTGCAAATTGAGAATAAAATAAAAGAAGTAAAAATGTGAACACGGATGAAATGGCAACTACCTAGAACTGGGGGGGTTAATCGTGAAATTTTCTCATTGGACACGTGCGTCCAAGAAGGTAGGGGTGCTTCTCGTAGTAATCTGAAACTTGGGGGCTACAATGCAAATTGTCCACTGCTCACATGCGCCTCACGTGCTGGGGAGGACTAGGGTGACAGGATGATGATGTGTGGATCGAGGTAGGGCGAGCACAAATCGGTGTGGCAGGCTCGCCGGTCAATACACGATCGGTAGATGGTAACTATGGAGTGAAGGAGAGGAGCTTCGTCGTGGACCGCTACTGAAGGAGCTTAAAGCATGGCCAATGGAGCAAGGGTGGAAGGATCTAGGGGAATCGGCTAGATCTGGAGGTAGTGGGGTTGGCGGAGATCGAGTCAGGTAGAGCAGCTGGAGTCGACTAGGCACGAGCAGTGGAACTCAATCTCCGAGGAGGGTCGGTGAGCGTGGGGTAGAGCTCGATTGCTTCACCGACATCAGTACAGCATGGAGGTATCACACACGATGCTTGGTATTGGGGAGAAGGCAAGGGTGCAGCGAATTGAGGTGAGAGGCTTGGGTAGAAGTGAAGATGGATGGCGGTGGGGAAATCCAAGGGGTGATCGGTGAAACATGACAGAGATGAAGGTAGTGGGGGAAGACAGAGAAAGATCGGAGAGAGGAAGAGCAGAGGAGGAGAAAGAAGAAGGGCTTATGGAATGATGATGGCTTGGGGAGGAACTCACGGAGGAGCTCCGATCTTTGCTCAAGACTTCGGTCGAAATCGAGTTGCGCGATTGCTCAAAGAGGAGTCGAGATAGAGCTCTATCACTGCTCCTAATATTACCACGACGGTGGCGACATTGTTGCTCGAGGGAGAATAGGCATTCGAGCGGCTATTTCTCCTCCCTATTGTAAAATGGGTAGTGCGATGGTGATGAAGGCCTATTTATGGGTGGTTGGTGATCATGCAAGGTTGCCGCGAAGGGTATACGATGGGTTGCGGTTACGGTCAGAGGGAGCGGGTCTATCGGTTGTGCGGCGAGTGGATGATGAGAGAGAGGGAGGTGGAGGATACATAAATTGTGGGGTTATTACAGTCAAGAGGGAGGCGATGTACGAGCGTGGTTGAGCGATGAGGAGAGAGGTACGTGGTGATTACATAGAAAAGTAAGGTGAGCAAGAGGGATGGAAGATGGAGATCGGGGAAGGCTCGTGGGTGGTGCGGGGATTATTGCAAGCAATAGTAGTGGGTGCACCACCGGTTGCGGCGCCGCAGGAGGTGAAGAGCAGGCGATCACGCGGTTGCAACGGGAGAAGGTGGAAGGAGAGGGGACGCCATGTGGTGCACGGGGGAGGCAGCCACGTGGTGAGGAGAAAATAAATTAAATTAATTTAAAAATAGTACTAATAGTAATAATAATATAAATAAAAATTAATAAATAAATAAAAATAATTAAAGTAATCATGACAAAAAAATAATTAAAGAAAATTAAAAGAAAATAGAAATGGAGGTGATACGTGGTTGCTCCAGGAGCTGCCATGTGTCACTCCCAAAAAAATCAAAATTTAAATCCAAAGAACATCAAAAAGAAATTTAAAAAAAGGTCAAATCAAAAAGTGTCTACATGAAAGTTTCTCTTGTCGACAAGATCTACAACTTTCATGAAGGATCCAAAGCCAATGAAATCATTTTTACACAAAGTAATTTTAGCGGTATTCCATAGATATAAAATACCTAACTTTTGTATTTTGCATTTTTATCATTTTTAAATAAGATAAAAATCAAAATAAAATATAAAATAAATATTTACAATGTAATCTATTTTTTGAATTTTTAATAATGAAGAAAACTCATCCATGACGGTCCCAAACCCGGGTAAATTGGGGAGGGGTGCATGTTAGGTAGTCGAGCTAGCGTAGGAGAGATAAATTCCTAAATAGAATTTGTCTCGAATTGTTTGAATATATTCCTAAATAGTGTTCTTTTAAGAACAATGTTTAATAATTTGCCTCAAATTCGTTCAAATCTTTAATCATGGATTTAAGCAAACATCAAGATTAAATTAATTTTAATAAATATCAAACACTAATATTTTCCAGAGATTGAATTATCCTAAATATATCTACATGAGAGGTATCCAAAATAATTTTTAATTCTTCAAAATACTAAGTGGAGAATCAACTAAAATCAATTACTCAAATCACCAACTATTTTAATGTGACCTCGATATGCGTGTAAACAAGAAGATTTTTGGGATAATGTAGAACAACCTAAAATCAACCTACTATGAATTTTTGGGAATTTTTGGAGCAATAGATAATTTAATATGAATTAAAGAGCATGCAATGGGTAAATTATGCAATTTTACACCAAAATATTCATATTAAATAAACATGGATCATAAAAATCCAATCAAATATCAACAAAGATAGAACATCAAGTACTCTACGATATGTAAATTTTAGAAATAAAAATTGATGTGAAAATGATGTTCAAATTATAAGATAAATGCACGGTTCTAGATGCAAAATATAATAAATAAGAAATAAAATAAATATGTGAATGGATGCAATTATCGAAACTAGAATGGATGTTTGTGCAATTTTCTACAGTGATCGCGTGCCTTCGTGTGGAGATGACGTCACCAAGGGATGGACCTTCTTCTGATTTGTAGTGCTTCGGGGGGCGTCAGTGCAAACTCTTCAAGGGGCACGTGTGCAGCACGTGCCCTGTGTGAGGAAGGATCAGCCTGAGATTTGATGGAGCTTTGGGTGCTGCCATACAAATTTCTACGCCTCACATGCGTTGCACATGAGGTCAGGGATGAGAACGAGGGTGACGTTGCAATCGAGGTGATGGCTGGTGGTGTGGGCTGGTTCGGTGGGGATGTTGCAGAGGGGCTTCGGCTAGGAGGTGATGGCAGAGAATCAGCAAGGGCGAGCTAGAGATGCTGGAATTGGCCAGATCGATGGGGGAGGAGCATGGAGGCGGAGGCGGAGCGAGGTCACGTCGATGGTTGAAGGCGAGGTGGAGCGACCGTTGCGATGGTGAGGGTGCAGTCTGCTGAAGAGTGATGATCGGAGGTGCTAGTGGAAGAAGGAGGGTAGAGATGCAGGGGTAGGGGATTTCTCGCCAACTAAGGTGGAGGGGCGAAGGCCACCTCCATTCGTTGCCTCAATCCGCTCCTAGAGAGTTAGAGCTGAGAAGCTGGAATAGCAAGAGCACTTGCTACTACAAGGTCCAGAACATACCTTGGATCACGCCTCTGATTTCGATGCAAAACTGTCGTTGATCGATCGATTTCCTTCAAGCTGTCATCGAGAATGGTCGAGGTCTGCTAGTTGAGGTTATCTCTCATGTTGGCAGATGACGCGCAAAGTGGGTGGTGAAGGGGTTTTATGGTTGGTTGGAGAGAAAGGCTGAGATGGTCGTGGTCGTGGGTGGTTTGAGGAAAACAGGGAAGTGCAGAGTGGAGATTGAGAGTCCTGTAGAGGTGGCGGAGTGGAGATCGGGGTGTGGGCATTTGCGGAAGCCGTGGGTTGTATGCGCAGAAAGGGTCTACAGCGGTTGCGGGCTTGGCGGGGAAGGCAGATGCGCTCCGTTGCGAAGGGGGGAGGAGCGGGTGTGGAGTCGTACGCTGGTCGCGTACTGTTCGAGGAGGAGGGATGAGTCGTGCGGGAGAGAAGGGAGAGGGCTTGCCATGTGGCGCGTGGGGGGTACGACCACGTGGCTAAAATATTTGATTATTTAAAAAAGAAAATGGAATAAAATAAAAAAATTATAAATAAATAACTAATTAAAATATAAATAAATAGATAAATAATATAAAAAATAAATAAATAAATTATTAAAACTAATAAATAAATAAATAAATAATGAAGATAAAATAAAATAAAACAAAGTAAAAACATGATGACACGTGGCAGCTCCATGGGCAGCCACGTGTTGCTCCCAGAAAAACACAAATTAAATGTAAAGAAAAAAATAAAAAATAACAAAAAAGGTCAAATAAAAAGGTGATCAACAAGGAAGTTGCTCGTCTCAATGAGATCTAAAACTTTTGTGAAGAATTGAAAACCAAAAAATCATAAGTATAAAAATTATTTTTGGGGTATCTTATAGGTATAAAATACTGAATTTTTGTCTTTTGCAATTTTGGGCATTTTAAAAATAAGATAAAAATCAGAATAAAAATTATATAAAATATGAAATAAATATTTACAACTTATTCTAATTTTTTGGATTTTTAATAATTAAGAAAATAAAAATAAATGGGGATATATCTACAATGTACAATGAGGGGCCCAAAACCCAAGTTTCACATACGAACTTCGATTCTTTTGAATTTGGTATTGTTTCGATGGTAATTGAATGTACTTTAATTCAAAAGTGAGTAAGGGTTCATAGGAAGCTGTATGAGAGAGATATTTATATTTTAAGTTTCTTAGTCTCAAACTAGGGTTTTTGTTTTATTGGTCAATTTTACAAGTTAGTATTTTTTTGATATTTTTCATTTATTTGTATTAGTAATATTTACACTATAGAGTTGATTTTATTAAATTTTGAGTTAGTGAAAAGTAGATTTAAAAATAGTGAAAATATGGTCAATATACATGTGATATTTACAAAGGAATTTGGCTTCTTATTTAATGCAAATATGCATGCTAAAATGCAGATTAATTCTAAATTCATGAATGAGAATAATTCAAAATAAAAGAAGAAATGTTGCTAATTACTCAGGAACGGATCTATATTTTCAACTTGTAGAGTGATGAATCATGGTTTCATCAACCCCCTATACTTAAATTGCTTTTCCCCGAGCAACTAAAATGAAATGCAAAAGAGAAATGATTTTGGCTTCGATACCAAGGTCATGAACAAAAGGTAAAAATGGTGATTGACTCGACCTTTGGAGTAATAATGTGGCGGAACCTTATTGGGAAGAGGATTTAAGATCTAATAGTCTTTAACTTCCACGAGTCTCTATTCATGACGCCTCAACAGTAAGGTCAGAACAAATCTTCATATGCAAATTCTGATGACTATGAATCTTACTTGTACCGTGTAAGTGAAATATAGCTCTCCACATCAGAAATGATAAAGAAACGTCCTCCTCTAACAAGGTAACCCTAATTCCCAGGTCTAGAAGCTCTTTCCTCGAGGATCGGGGTATTCCCTTCAAAGTTCAAGTGCAACCAGCTCAAGAAGAGGGGGTAGAGAAGAGAATGGATTGTGACCAGTTCAGTCACATATTCGTGTATCTTGAGTAGTGTAGCCACGTCTCCAGCCGCATGCTTCCTTGGTATGAGACTTTGAATCATATGCCTCGCTTATTCATGTTTTCCCTCTCTGACGGGAATTTTTTTAATTTATTGCTCGTCAAACTTTTTTGGAGTTTTTTTATATATATATACATAAGTGCAGCAAGTACATAGGGAGTTTTCTTGTCGATCTAGTAGACTATCCCTCTTATGAAGCTTTATTGTAACCCAAAGCATCTTGTCGTTAGATGTCAACACCACTAGACTAGGTTGAGATGCACTACCCTCCCTAAAGGAGGACGGATGTTTCTACCCATGTGCTAGTCCAAGCCAAAGGATTCTACCTCCTTATCACCTCAATAATAAAGAGCTACATGCATGGTGCTTGTTCAAGTTAGATCATTGTCTAAAAGGATCGTGCATGTGTATGAAATATACTTAGACCAATCAAGATGGCATGTAAACATAGTCTTGTGGACTCAAAGAATTATGTCGCTCGACCTGAAAAATCTTACTCTAGTTCCTATAAGGTTCCTCTGAAAATAAGTAGATTAAGGTCAAATCAAATCCATCCTCGACTTCTATTCATAACTTGGTTCAGAACCCACTAACTTTCCACTTCGTGTATTCTAGACATGCAGATGTCATGAAATGCATATGAATGAAGTGCAAGATATTTTTTATGAATGCATGGATGATATGCAGAGTAAATAAGAAGCCTCTTGTCTTCCTTTTTCTTTTTCCTTTTTTTGTTTTTTTTCAAAAGTGGTTTTTTTGGTATACCTCCTATTTTACAACTAATTTTACAAAGTATTATTTATAAGATTTTTTACAAAAATATATACAATTTCCAGATTATATACAATATACAAATTATACAAATAAACATGTATTTTACAAAAAGTTTTTTTTACCAATTTTACTCGTCCTGTAATTATTGCATAATATATATAAACATACACTGAAGTACAAACTATGGGTAAAGTATATATGTAATATGCCATCCCACCTTATACTTAGCATGTGTTATGTCCTCATAGCACAAAGCGAGGAAAAGACATAGCTTGTGCTAAGCGTAGGAGAATTAAAATAACAAAAACTATAGAAGTCAATCTGCCCCCCTATACTTAGGCTATGGTCAACCTAAGTGTAGAAGAAGAGCAAAACTGGGGCGGACGAGGTCAAGAGGAGAAATGGATTAGTATATACACATGGCGGGCATCAGTTCCCCCTAGACTTAGACTCTAGTCTGCCTAAGTATAGGACATGAGTACGTATGAAAATCGATGGGATCTAGAGAATATACAAAGAATGGTGAGGAAAAGAATGAGAGACTCGGGTCACTCTCCCCCCTATAACTAGGATTTGATCATACTAAGTATATCCATAAAATGAAACAATGTGGAGTCAGGACGAGTGATATGTATCACCGGGGAGGGAGGGAAATGGAAGAAAGAAAATCTATACAACGAGGAGTGAGAATATATAGGGATCAAGAAGGTTTGTGACAGACCTTCTTGCGGGAGTGAGTAGGTGGGTAATATACATAGGTGTCCTTGTCAGAATCTTCCTCAGAAGAATAATAGTGAGGTGAAGGGATCATCCAATGAGGGTCGACACATGGCTGCTTGCTCAAATAGGACTTACGAATAGCCAAATTGAGCTCACTTATATAAATCACCTCATCCAGACCCGATGAGGACTCCTCAGAAAATTCCTTCTCCGGTTTGTTGAAGGAGACTTTCTTAGTCTGTTTTCTAAAACCTGAAGCATTGAGAGGGAGAGGAGAGTGACACGCCTAGAGGGATTTAGGGGAACACCTCGAGGAATCAATTCTCGGCTTCCTCTCACTGGATAACCGACTAGAGGATTGAGAAACCGTGTTTTTTGGTGGGGTCAATTTAGTCCTGGTTATTAGCTTTGATGAAGGTCCGGGATGTTGTGCGGTGCTAACTATGGGTTCCTCATCGGACGAGTCACCATATAGATTGTAATATTCTTGAAATCTCAGCACACATCTCTGGTATGTAATAGTGCTCTCAATTGGCTTGGCAATGATGGGATCATTTGTTAGATCATTGAAATGGTTAAGGTAATCAGAAAAGGTTGTGTTCGACTCAGGTCGTGTCAGATAGCTTCTTCTTGTGAGTCTTCTTTAGAAGTTGTCACGGTGGTGGTGATGCAAGAAGTTGGTGAAGTGGAGGTGTAGGGACTCTCTAAACCAATGATCATCTGGACAGTCGGTACGTCAGGTGTAGTAGAGATGATAGTCACGACTGTCAGTGGCTTTGTAGGTTACCTTAGAGTATAGTGTGTCGAAGAATGGGTGAGGTCAGAGTTCTCCCAATACAGCTAGCTGAATGATCTTTCTTGACTTTCTGATTGGTCTGAGTTTGAGCTTGTCAAACACAGAGGTCAGGAGGATATTTATCGATAATTCATCACAGATTCTAGCATGGGTAAAGGTAGTGTCTTTGATTTCACATTCAACCCTAGGCAACCGCTTCACTCTATGACTCTTGGTCTTTCTTCCCATCACCAAGGAGGTGGCCATAGACACTAGATGTTTATCAATCCGTGTCCTCTTATTGCCCGACCTCTTTGGCATCAATTTACTTCTTACAAATCATTTGAGGTCAGGGAAGTGATCTATGACCTTTATTAAGGAAAGCTTAAAAATCAATTCCTCATTGAGTGCTTCCCATAGGGCAAGATCCAGTTTTTTTAGATTTTTTTTCATTTTCAATTTTTATGAGTTTTTCTGATTTTACAATTCTTTTGGTCTTTTGGGTTTTCGAATTTTTTGTTTTTTTTCATAGGAGGAGTGGGAGAATGTGCAGACTTGAGATTGGAGGGCAAGTGCTTAGTAGAAGAGGGAAGTAGAATGGACTCTAGTTGTACAATGTGTATGAGTTTCCTTGTGTCTTCTAGATTTTCAACATTGAATCCACTTATCCATTCTCCAATTCCATAACTGGGCTGGAATAAATTGAAATTAGTCGATCGATTATATTTCTAAATTTATCCGCAATTAATTCATATCTCTTTGCAATCCTAGAAATGTTATCCTCTAAAGATTCCTCATAACAAATCATGGAAGTAGTTTGTTTTCTCGGAGGATACTGCTGAGATCTTGAAGTCTCACACTCAACATACCGACTCTGGCATGCAAAATTGGGTCGAGTATGGACCATCCAAATGTTAGATATCGGTCGGAGCCTCGAATAATGGAGTCAATGAATGGGGGCATGTAAGTCTAGCTCATGAGTCCAAGATCATGCATGTGTAGGCTCTTCGAATGTGTGATACGAAGGCTGGTCAATGTGGGCTTGATTACTAGGGTCAACCAAGTCAGGAAGATCATATGGTGTAGGCCTCTCTATTCAGTTTGTTCAATCGACCATGTTATACCCTAAGCTCAAGTCGGGATGTGTATATATTAATTGTTGTCCAATCCCAACTTGAGGCGAGAAAGATGTATGGGGGGTAAATAATTGTGCCATTTCTCTATCTCAGTAGTAGCTTGATCTTCAAATGATTCCTTGATTCTAGCAAGCGTCCGACTATAAGGTGAACCAGCCTAGGGTGGAAGTGGATCAGGGATGTAAGAAGGTGTGGTGAGAAATGTGAAGAAATGGGGAAATCAGTCGAAGGTCTGACTTCGTAATCGAATCGAGGTGGAACTGACCACAGGTAAGGGTCTCCTACAGATGGCAGAGGATACATGGAAGAAGGAGAAGGTGAAGATGAACAGTATATGGTCGAGGAGGAGTGATCAGAGTGGCTAGGTTATGGGGACCAATATCCCGACATCTTTGAGAGAGGAATGTAAGTGGATGTTGGTAAAAAATGTGAAATTCAACAGAAGGATACACACACAGACAAACACAAAACAAACACAAGAGCAAATCCTAGTTTCACCATATAATAAAATAAAATTTTATTTTTAGCTACAACAGGCTACGGACAACCTGCTTAGTTGTACCCTTTCCCTCCATTTGTCATCATCAATCTATCTCCTCCTCTCACTTGTCAATAAAAGAAGATTTTTTAGTTATAAATACCACCCACCCCGCTTGATAATTCCACCGTATTTTCCATATTCTTTTCTCTCCAAAGTCCCCAGCCGATGGGGGTTCCTTCTTCATTTTTTCCACCTTCTTAGCAGAAATTGCAGCCATACTACTGCTGTAACTGCTGGGATTTCAGCCACTGGAACTTCTGCTCAAAAGCCATCCATTGTTTCTGTTGGAGCAAGCTTTGATCAGCAGCAACTACTCCTTTTCATTGGATAATGCTGCAGACTCTCATTGCTGCATACACATTTTGACTTCCTAATTGGAGAAATTTACAAAGTACAATCCCTTTACCTCTCTCTTTGCTGTCATGCATGCATCATCCAACTTTTTTTTTCTAATATCCATGGATTGGTGCATCCTTGTATATTTTCTGGTGGTTGTTATTGATTTGGGATAGAGAAAATCCCATTTTTGGATGCTGCCTGAATTGAATTAGATTGTTATGGATTTGCCTTTTTGGATTTTCTGGATATTTGTATGGCTCAAGAGTGTGTTTGTATACTTGGGATCAATGCATGCTTTGGGGGATTTATTATTGCAAGGAGCTAAATCTACAACATTTATTGATTAACTAATAATGTTATCTACATTAGAGTTGATTTAGGTGTCATGAGTTTAGGTTTAGTACAATAGTATAGTAGTAATGTTTTGAGAAATAAGGTGGATGCGTGGGTTAAAGTATCCACCCACCAAATGATAGTACTGGCATACATATATTTCAGAAAAAAACTTTAGACATCAAACTCTACAAGAAAACATAAACTGTTCTTTGCAGCCATAACGTCTCTTAAAAAACATATTCTAATGACATGCTTCAAGGAAAAAAATCGCATAAAAGTTTCTGTAATCCAATCTTTGAACACTTTTTTGGTCAGACGGACCACTTCGTCAACTATTGAGCCAGGGGACTTCTAGTCCTTTAACCTTTTTTCCCAGCTAATCACACCTCAGGTTCCAAGCTGGAATTCACCAACAAAGAGTTCGAGATTAATTTTCATCCTGATTTCTTAAAAATCTTCACAAGTTTTCTCACCCATTTTGCAAGCTGCCCATAGCATGAGCGTGATTCAAGCACCAATACTTTTAGGTAAGGTTACTTGTGTGCAAATAATCTAATTATATGCTAGAAGAATGGCACAACAAGAGTAACTCTAGTTGTAAGCACATATAGGAGAGGAAGGATAGGATTCTTCGATTTCCAATTATAGATTTCGTTTGCATTATGCTAAAAAAATGCCCACTACCAGAACTATTCATTCTTGTAAGATCTATTTGACTATCTTGACATTCTATTTTACTGAAGCAATGATCCAATTAATATTGTCAATATGGTGGACAATGGGTAGGGCAAGTATCCCAACTCTACACTTTGCAAGATAATTTAAATAGCCATTTATTTTTTTATACCAAGCTACTCATTCCAGCATTTAAAGATACAAAATCCAAAACTTGGTATATGTTAACATATGTTACTCATATGGTATTGTATTTTACCGAGTGGTGCAAAAGAGTCCAATTAATAGTTATAATATAGAATATTTAACAAATCTAAGTGCGAGTAATAAAAGGATGTAAATAATGATGTTTTAACATCGTACAGTACACAACTATACCAATAAGAGGAGGTTTAAATTGATAAAAATACTTAGATTATTAAGTGTCAGTCAACCATAGAAGAACTTAAGAATGATATGAGTAGTTAAGGAAGGAAAGAGAATGATAAATCAATAAGGGCTAATAATTATTGATGACGACCGTGGTGACTTTTACACCTGACCGTATGAGGGCACGGTGAGCCTCAACTGGGCGGAGGAAAGGAAGCTCAGTCAGGGCAGCAGCCGTCAAGTGCGTGGGTCTAGGATCCCACTCTCTTACACGGTTTTACTCAAGCTCGCAGTGTTTTTACGCCTCGTTGGGATCCCAACTTTTGACCAGTTCTGCTGACCCTTTGTTTTTAGGATACCCATGTGGGGGATCCTCGATTTTCAATTTTTCATACGAGCTCGTTTGCCCGTTACCGGTCGGGCCATTTTCTAGAGTGACTTTTCTGGAGTGTCTCTCTAACCCGTCTCAGTGGCGTAGTTTTGGAGTAGACCTATCCCTCTATTGGACCGCACTTCCAATTAGAGGGCGAGACGGAAGAGCTATTTGTAGGCTACCTCACCGCTTGAGTTTTTCTTTTGCCAACAGACTTGGTGATTCTACATCCAAATCATCTATGTCCACATATTGGTCATCGAGGTTTACATCTGGAACAGTTATAGTTAAGAGTTGGAGAAACTACAATCAAAGTTGAGTTGGTTGGAAGTGTTTATAATAAAGTTTGATTTGAAATAATATGTCTATAATAATATGAGAATATATATATATACACATCCATACACTTATGAACAATTAATTATAATATAAATATGATATATATAGGAAATGTTGGGATAAAAGGGTGAACAGGGGGAGGTACATACAAGCAAATTTGAAAACCCTTTTACATTTGCAAGTAAATGTTAATTTGAGATGTTTATGCCTTTCTACTTGCCTCTTTTGCAAACTCTTTAAATATATATAATTTTTTATAATTATGGGAAGTACCAGCAACCGATGATGCCTCTTTGTTCCTAACATGTTTTGGTAGGCAAGGAGCTTGCTGCCCAGTAGTTATTGATGATTCTAGGCGATAGGGTATATACCAGACGATATGGTTTATTTTGGCTCAGTTTCTTTTGTTATAGCTTTTGTTCAGACATAATGCAAAATGCCATTTCTTTCTCTTCTGAAGATTTGGGGTATATATGCATAGTTGTCATCCCTTTTGTACATATATAAATTTTGAAAAGCAATGGAATATTGGTGACGCATGTTTACTATTATTGTTGCTAACTCTATGGTTATATATAGTATGTGAATGTCATGGTAGAAACACACGTAATTTCCCCACATTTTCAGTTACTTGGTCGATCTCTAGCGTATACAAATACGTGAAAGTGTTGTAAACGGGTACCCGGATCCTAGGGAATTCACAGTTTGGTTTGTAGTATTACAATTCCGATCGCATTAAGTTCTCGGATAGTGACAGCCTTCCAACTTATCGTGAGTCCGAGAAGGGAAATATGACATTCATATTAAATTACCAAAGAAGTCACCAATCTCATTAACTTTTATATTATATCCCAAGAAGAGAAAAAGCATATATAATAAGTATTTCCAAATGGCATTTTTTATGACTAAAAAATGGTTCCCATGCAGAGCCATGGCATCCCGACTAGGCTAGGAGACGGCTGACCAGCTAGCACGCATACTGACTGCTCTCACTGACCTTCAGCAGCAGCAGGCTGCTATGAGAGGTCTGTAGGACCAGATTCTGGCACAGCAGACGGAGATTGCTGACAGACAGACATACATAGAGATAAGATTTGAGGAGCTGTTAGATTCCACCTACCGTCCATCTCACGACGGCACACGCCAGGACCAGCGACAGTCAGTAGAGGTACATCAACTTTATTTTGATGATACACTTGAGGACATAACATAGCATGGAGCTGAGGAGGATGGAGACTTTGATAGGGAGCAGGACGCTGTTGACTTTGCATATGAAGGTGCACGTGAGTATTCTGCTATCCACAGACATCAGTCCATCTTCACTTCCTACCAACGAGAAAATGTGCCCTTGTTTGAGGGCACATGGACATCAGATGTGGCAGAGCAGTGGCTCAAGAGAGTGATGAAGGAGTAGAGGATGATACGCGTACCACGAGACTCGTGGTTATCTTTCATGGAGTACTCAATGACAGATTTTGCTGAGGGATGGTGGGATGCAGTGGTTTCTGAGCTAGGCCACGAGCCCACATGGGAGGACTTCAAGGCACGGTTCAGGTCCCACTTCTTTTCTGTGAAGTGGAAGGAGTCCCAGCACCGACTTTTTGCAGAGCTTCGTCAGGGGCAGATGACTACTATAGACTACTTTGTCAGATACATCGAGCTATCTCGATATACACTAGCAGCTGACGCATTTCTAGAGGAGAATCTAGAAAAGTTCATTAGAGGCATGCGAGAGGAGGTGCAGGAGAAGCTGGCTGGATTACACATCACTTCCATCTCTGAGGCTACTTACGCGACGGAGAAGTTTTAGGACATCAGAGAGAGATGTTTCGGGAGCTCGTCTGGAGCAGCGCTTAGACCGCGATGACCTTTTGGGCTGATTCGTCGACCATTTCAGCAGCAGAGAACATCCAGACAATTCCATCCTACAGAATCAGCATTTTCAGGCGGTGCTAGCTCATCTCCATCAACTACCTTAGGAGGAGCACTTTCTGGACGAGGCACATAGTTCGCTCGACCATCTAGGTCACAACGAGCAGACAAACCACTAGTCATACAAACTCGGAGCACAGACACGACCACTCCATCTACTCGACCAGTCTGATGTTACCGATGCCACGAGTGGGGACATTATCGATCACAATGACCATAGGCTTCTGATGAGCATCACCCATAGCCATAATCGTCGCAGCCTCAGGCACAATGTTCAGGGAGTTTCCGTGGCAAGAAATCCAACTTCAGGCGACAACAGCAAAGACAGATGCAGAGTATGCCAGTATCTAGTATTGCACCAGCCAGGCAGGGTCAGTTACATACAGCTACTGAAGAGCAAGCACGTTCAACAGCTACTGTGGTGAAAGGTATGGTCTCAGTCTTGGGCCGACCTTTCCATGTTCTATTTGATTCTGGTGCGACACATTCTTTTCTTGCTTCGAGGCTACTTGCTTCTTTAGGTAGAGTCGCAGAGACTTTCTCTTCTCCATATCACATCTGAGGGCCAGGTGGCTAGTTGTTCATTATTTCACTCATAGTCAGGCACTTGCCCGTACTGATTGGCGGTCACGAGATGATCGCAGATTGCCTACTCCTACAGCTTGATGAGTTTGACTTGTTTTTGGGCATGGATTGGTTATCCGCTCATCATGCACTTGTTGATTATTTTAGGAAGACAGTTGTCTTCAGGATTCCGGATTTACCAGAGGTCACTTTTGAGGGTACTATACATGACTCCACCATGGAGTACATTTCCGTGTTACGAGCTCAACGACTTGTTGATCACGATTGTGATTCCTGTCCAGCATTTATTCGAGAGGTATCCGATCATGAGCCTATGGAACAGGACATCTGAGTAGTATCAGACTACCTAGATGTGTTTCATGATGAGCTACTAGGATTACCTCTTGAGAGAGAGATCGAGTTTGAGATCACATTAGTACCAGATACACAACCGATCTCGATGGCACCATATCGCATGACACCAGCTGAGTTGAGAGAGCTGAAGAAGGATGGATCCATGAGGTTATGCATCATTTATCGACAGCTGAACAAGAGAACGGTGAAGAACCATTATCCTTTGTCATGCATTGATGATTTGTTCGACCAGCTCCATGGATCTTTGATTTTCTTGAAGATCGATCTTCATTCAGGCTACCATCAGCTGAGGATTCGAGAATCTGATTCAAAGACCGCTTTCAGGACTCGTTATGGATATTACGAGTTTGTGGTGATGTCATTTTATGAATAGGATTTTCCATCTATATTTGTACAAGTTTGCAGTGGTGTTCATTGATGATGTGCTCATATATTTTCGGTATGAATGGGATTATGCGAATGATCTACGGATTGTTTTGGATACATTGCGGGAGCACAAGTTATATTCCAAGTTGAGTAAGTGTGAGTTCTTGTTATCCCAGGTCTCATTTCTATGCATGCCATATCTCTAGCAGGCATCGCAGTTGATCCTGCGAAGAATGAGGCAGTTATGTCTTGGGAGCAGCCCAAGACAGTTACTCAGATTCGGAGCATCCTTGGATTAGCAGGCTATTACAGACGCTTTGTTTGTAGATTTTCACACATTGTTCATCCTTTGACACGATTGATGTAGAAGAGAGTTCCATTCATTTGGGATGATTCATGCGAGTAGGCCATCAGGACACTGAAGGACAGATTGACTACAATACCTATTCTAGCTCTTCCTTCAGGCACATAAGACTATAAAGTCTACACTGATGCATTTGGAGAAGGTCTAGGTGCGGTATTTATGCAGAGAGTTTATGTGATTGCTACGCATCACTACAGCTGAGATCGCATGAGCGGAATTATCCCACCCATTACTTGGAGTTGACGGCAGTTGTCTTCGCCTTGAAGATCTGGTGTCACTATCTATTTGGGGTGAATTTCTAGATCTTCACAGACCACAAGATCCAAAAGTACATCTTTGATCATAAGGAGCTGAACATGAGGCAACACAGATGTCTCAAGCTATTGAAGGATTATGACTGCACAATCTCTTACCATCCCGGTAAGGTGAATTAAGCCGATTTACACGTATTTACTAGGGTTGTTAAGGACAAAATTATAGAATAAAGAAAAGAAAAGAAAAAGAATAAAATATTACAAATATATTATGACCCGAAACCCCGAGACCTAGGCATCTCAATGACTAGGTCAACAAGGAATAAAGTAGGGGGAGATAAGGGCCGAAATACAATAAAAATGCCTTTTATTTCATTTATTCTTTATTCATTTTGGGACCTACTTTTGGTTCCACTTTTTATACTTCAAATAAAGAAACTTTTTACATGAAAGTTGTAGATAATTAAATAAAGAAAAATACAAAATTGATTTCACTCAAAAATAATATACAGATAAAAAGTCATGGTCTGAATAAGAATCCAGAATCCCAACTTCCCAGACCTGTATCTCGCAAATAAAAACTCCAAATGCATCAAACTCACCTTTAATTGTATATAATTCAAAATAAGCTATTTAACGGCGATGGTTTCGCTTTTGGCGAAGCTACGGTTTGAAAGTTGAATTTTGGACCCCTATTGTATACTTGTACAGATTGAAATATTAATTTTATTTATTAGTCTTTATTTTTATAATTTCTTATTTTTATAATTTTGTAAATATTATTTATAATAAATATGTGCATTAAAATTAGAGTAAAAACCTAAAGAAAACATAAAATAAAATACTTGTATATAATACATAGGTATAATACCTATAAATATACCTACATAATTAATACTTCTATTTTATTAAGTGTATAAAACATTTCAGAAAAATACAATAAAAATATATTTAAGTGTATAAAAGTATTTTATAACTTTACAAAATAATAAAAAAATAAATAATATAAATTCCGAAAATAAATATAAAATATTAAAATATATAGATATTGATACCTATAAAGGGTATAAATGGTAACTTATAATTATTGATCTCGAAAAAATAAATAAAAATTACCATAAAATAATTTATAAAATAAAAATAATTTTTAATTTAATAACAAAAAATTAATAAATTCAATAACTATTTTAAAGTGATTTTATAAGCCTTTTTTCCAGGGATTTTTCTTGTTGGTCCACGTGGACCAACCAGATCCGCTCCCTGGTTGACCTCGGTCAACTCCCTGACCGAGGTCTGGCCCCGCGTCAGACTATTTTTTGGCGTTTTTCTCCATGTTTTGGAGGGCATGTATTTCATCATTTGGTGTTGGCTCCTTCGTGATTTTCGTCCCTCGATGATCGGTGATTTACGCCCTAGTGTTTCCTAGGGGTGTGGGTCATCGATTCGCAATATATCCCTCTATCTTTGGGACCTCCCCACTCGGTGGTCAAACCTTTAAATATTTCCCTCCGACCTTCCTCTCTCTTTTGATCACTCTTCCGCCACCTAAACCCTAGACAAGACTTTCGTAGACGTTCCTGGTGACAGCAGGAACACCTTGGGACCTTCGGGGATACAAGGGGTGTTGAATTGAGGCTGATCCACTTCGCCGAAGGTCTCGCCGGAGCACGCCTCTAGGGCCACTTTGGTGTGTTTTTCCGATGTTGCTCTACAGTTTATCTCGCTCTTAGGATATCCAGATCACATCTCCACGTTTCATTCTTCATTCTCCATCGCCAAATCATCATCTAATCCCTTGAAGCTCACCTTGGCCGACATCGTGGTTTGCCGGCCAAACGTTAAATCCGCCCCACGCATACACCGAATGTTTTTCCACCCTCCACGGAGTCGAGGCAACTTGCCCTCGACTCCTTCACATATCTCTTGCAAATTTGAAGCACGGACTTGAGCGTGGAGCTCATTTTGTGACTCGCCGGAGGTACCTGGGGAGCTTCAGCGCCATCGCCTCTTCGCACGAGCTATGACCGCCGTCGGAGATTTCTGGAGCTCCAGCACGTAGTGGACCACAACAGGAAGGTATACCAGCCATTTGGAGCTGAAAGGAGCACCGGAGGCCAAGATTGAGATCAGGGAAGGAAGCCTCGCCGGAGGTTCTTCCCCATTCTTCCTCCTCGGCCCTTCGCCGTCGGATCCCATCGAGTTCTTGTTGTTGTACAACAGTCGTCCGATCCCTCGGATCCCAGCTGTTCGATCATCTCCTATCATCTAATCCCAGCCGTTGGAGTCGAAGGGGTATTGCGCCATCTCGCGTCGACACGTCGCCTAAGTCAAGTATTATCCGCCGTTCGATCGCGCCACTGTGCGAGTATTTTGCAATACGACCCCGTCACTTTTGTATTTAATAATAGAACTGCAAAAATTCATTGGCTGTTATTTGTTTTTGTAACATTTGCATTAAGCCCCCATGCAGTTTTGTAATATTCCATTTAGGTCCTCGCCAGGTCACGTGCACTGCGCGTGATTTGGCAATTTTGCAAGAGGACCCCGAGACCTTGTCTTATTTACGTTTAGTACCTGAACTTTTAATTGCAGTTATAAAACTTCTGGCTATTTTACATTGAAGCCCTTATAGTTGTCTTATTAGCAGATTCGTCCCTGTCAGGTCACGTGTCCCGTGCACGTGACCCTGGCGATTTTGTGGCGATAACCTCGCGAGTTTTGTTATTTACATTTGGTCCTGTAAATTTTTTATTTCAGTATATATTTTTGGGAGAAAGTGCGCCTAGGCCCCCTAGACTTCTGCATATTTGCTATAATGCCCCTGCTAGTGTTGAAGTTTCTTGTTGTTATTTCTATTTATTGCATGCATTTCTAAAATCCCAAAAATTCTCAAAAAAATCACTATAAGTTCATATTGCATAGTAGTTTAAGACCATATTTTTATTTTACCATTTTATTGCATTTTAATATTTATAAAAATTCAAAAATATGCATTTTTGCTACTATTTGCATTAGAAAATACATAAAAATTACAAAACGTTTCTGAAAAATTTCAAAAAAAAATATTTTGTGTGTTTGCATATCTTTTAGATCCAGACCAAAAATCACTAAAAAATACAAAACAAATCTCCTAAAAATTAGAAAAATATAAAACTTTCATAAAAATATTAAAAATTCAAGAAAAATCCTAAAAATATAATCTTTGTTTCTGAATTTTCCTTGTTTTATTATCTTTTATTTAAAATTAAATTGGAGAATTTTTATTACTATTTGATATTTTATTTCTCCATTTTAGTTTTAGCTATTTATTTTATTCACTGTTTTCAGTACTTTTGACTTTGAAAATACCAAAAAATTAGAAAAAATCTAGAAAAATCGTAAAAACATTATAAAATTATAAAAAAACGTAAAAACATTTTATTTCCTAATTTTTCCTTATTTTTACGTATTTTTATTAATCCATTATCTATCTCTTTCTTATTTTGTATATATATTCCTATTTATAAAAAAGAAAATATAAAAAATATAAAATATTAAAAGAAAATATAAAATCAGTAAATTTAAAATCAGAATATAAAAATATAAAATTTAAAATAAAATAAAAAATACAAAATTAAAAACCCAAAAAAATCCATATTGGCTAAGTAGTTCACAAGACATAGGGCTTGACTTTTTGTCTGCTACTTTACTCCTTTGCTTCCTGTGTTCGATCCCTACTTGTTTGCCATTGTACATTCTTAGTAGGGTATAATAAATTTTGATCCTTGCTCTTGATTGCTTAATTGATTGTGTGGGTTAATTATTGACGAACGTGAAGGCCCGAGTAGTCGCCCCATCGACAGTGAGTCTGATCTATCAGACCATTATTAGCGGCTCTCGCTTTTCCCGTTTTTCAAATGGCACCGTTCTTGGGGAGCATCAGCTTGTAGAGTAGACTTGTGTCTTCTTACTTGCTTATTAATTTTTTTATTATCTATTTTCATTGTATAATTTATAATGAACTTCCTGACATCCCTTTCTTGTTTTCTTATGAGGGACCACTGGCCGAGGAGGATCGCCTAGGGGATCCTGAGCAGCCTTGGGAGGCGGAGCCAGCTATTCTATCCTAGCTGACAGGAGAGAGCAGGAGGACTAGAGAGAGAGATGATAGTTAGGTTTTTATTATTTTTGTGAGAGAGACATTTTATTAATTTGTAATAATACAGGTACCCTGGACTTTGGACATTCTGGCCCAATTTCCAAGTGTTTGTTCACTTGGGGGCTCATCGCAGTTTTTCTGCGTTTTCATCGCCTTTTTTACTTTGTTTTCGATTTTGGTTTTCTTTCTTTTGTGGAATGAGCCCTTAGTTTATAGGATTGCTTGATCGTCTAGTCTAAGGCCAAACACCTAATAACCATTGCATGCACCTATAGTCTTCTCGTCTGGACTTAGAATTAATTAATTGCAAAAGTACTCAGTCTCAAAGCCGCGTGCCGCTAGTGGCCGCATACAGCGCTGGAAGGATCCGTTGTGGCGGACACCAATTGGCATCAGAGACCGGACATAGGCTTCAATCTGAGTACCTAGCATTTGGTTCTTCACATGTAGAAATTGCCTTCTTTGGACGATTTCCGTGTGCATATCGACATATAGATTAGGTTTATAAATTCCTGTTTTGCATCCCGCATGGAGAGAGCTGGGAGGCATTGTAAGTCTTCTATCTTTGCATTCATCATCTAGGCACAAAGGTGAGATTTCCATCTTAGTGCCGCATTGCATTGCTTTTCTGATCTTCCCCCTCTGTTTTTGGATCAATAAGAATCAAAGAAAATACCAAAAACATTAGGTGCTTGTATTGAATCTACTCAAAACAAGTGATAGCATAAAAAATTTTAAAAAGGGACTGCTAAAAATACTTGACCAAAATAAAACTGATTAATTGGATTCATTGCCTTGGGGTGAGCAAAGCCCTCATTTGTTTTCAGGTTGCATAGGAAGGTTTCCTTCCCAGTGAGGTGAGCGTCGTCGTAAGGATTAGAGCCCAAAACCCAGTCTGTGGCTGCCTTGTGTATCGCCTGGATTTTCGAAGTATTGGCGCTTCTATCATACGTAGACGAGTAGGGATTGGTCGGCATTGATGACACTCTATTGTGTGGAGCATTGACCTTGTCTGAAGTATCGAGCATAGGCCACACCTTCACAGCGGTGTCTGTCTCATCGTTTTGCGTCCGAGTAGGTTCTCGCACGCTCACGGGTGATTCTGTTGTGAGCGAGATCCAAAGTATTGGTTTCGCCTATCGTCTTTCTCCCTCTATTTCTTTGGCTGAGTAGGGATCCAGGAAGGGTTACAAGGACCTCAAATAGCGCAGAGTACATGTTACACGGGAGGAGGACAAGTACGGGATACTTTTCCAGCAGTACTCTCTCCTATAGGCGTAGCGCTCTAAAGACTCGTGAAAAGATAATTGCCTGAAAAATAAAATCTAAAACTCACAAAGATAATTTTCGAACCTTCACGGCTTCACGGGTTGAGTTGGTGAATCCTTTGCTTTGGGTTTGATTGATTAGTCGAGTTAAGGTCAAGATCAAAAACATCGCGCCTTTGCGCCATTTTTGCTCTCCTTCCATTTGACCCTTGCTCATTGTGAGCCTTCTACTGTTTTACAATCCTTTTGTTTCTCATTTACCTTCATTCTCTTCATCCATCATCTTTCCCTTTTGACATTCTCAAGATGTCGTCACATGGATGGTTTAGTCGGGATCTTGCCGATGCCCATATCGATTCTGTGTCGTCAACGTCTTCAATAAGGATGGGTGATCTCCAAGACGCTAGTTCGGATCTTGCGAGTTTCTCCCTGGACTCCCCTATTCTCTCTTCTTTCAATACTTGCCTTTCACCAATAAATCTGCTGTTCGGGATGGACTCGCAACCCGAATTAGCTCTTCCCCTTCAAATAAATCGGGATTACTCTTGTCCTCGTATTAACCCTTTGTGGATGGAGATCTATTTCAGTTAATATCCTATGCTCCATTCATAATATTCTGGGATTGACCTTAATTCCAGAATCATCTCAATAGTGGGTGCTCAAGAAGATACTGATCAGGGTTTACTCCGTCATGCAGATTCTCCACCCGATCACGAGCCAGAAGTTCAAAGTCATTCCGGAATGGCTCCAACTGGAAGAGGAAAGGGACCACAACCCCAAATTGAAGCGGAAGCCAATCAGGGGGAAGGGCAGTACACCAGGTAGAATGAAGTTAATAGTCAGCTGCTGGCATCCATTCAAGCCATCCAGCAACAGTTGACTAACCAAGCCTTGGCCCAGACCACCTTCCATGAAATGCTAAATGATCTGGGGAGGAGGGCCGACACAAGAGACGGCTGCAGGGAGGATGATCCCAATCAAGAGTTCAACTTTGAAGAAGTTAGAGATGAGTTCTCGGTGGGAGGACCAGAATTTGATGTAGCAGGCGCAGACCCACCACAACCAAAGCCTACGCTAAAGGAGACATACAATCCAGGAGCGGGTCGCATCACTGAGTGGATCCAGATTCCACGTATTCATGCCCACTTCGAGCTAAAGCCACCGTTTCTGTCTCTGCTACCCACATTTCACGGAAATACCACTGAGGAGCCCTATATTCATCACAAGAAGTTTGGTTGCATTTGTGCCACCGCGCACTACCCTGGAATTCCTTTGGTGGTAGTTAAGATGACCGCTTTTCCCTTCAGCCTTCAAGACAAGGCCCTATATTGGGTCAACCACCTAGGGAAAGTAGTCACGACCTGGGAGGAGTTGAAGTCTGCATTTCTCCATAAGTTTTATCCTCTCGGTCGACTGAATCAGATGCATGCCCGTATCTCCAGTTTTTGCCAACAATCCCATGAGACCATCCATGAAGCATGGGAAAGATTCAAGGATCTACAGGAGAAATGCCCCCACCATGAAATTCTGAAGACTAGTCTCGTGCAACACTTCTTTGGGGGGCTCACACTTGAGAGCCAAAAGCTTGTAGATGCCGCTTTCGGCGGTTCCCATTTCAACAAGGACGAGGACTTGGTGTGGAACGTATTTGAGGAAATGGCTGAAGGAGAAGCCGCTCAATCCTCGTCCCGAGCATACATGAAGGTGCAAACTGCCATCAGCAAGCCAGTAAACATGGCTTCTCACATCGAAGACAGGGATGACAGCTCCAACTTGAGCATCGTTGGGAGCCATCTGTCCAAGGTGGACAACATTGAGAAGAGGATGCAGGACCTCGAGAAATTATCAGTCATTGAGAAGAGGACCCAGGGCTTGGAAAAACTCGATTTGATTTTCCAGCAGCTAGAGCAGCTTGTTCGTGCCTTGAACGCCAACATGTGCAACACTGTGTCTACCCCTGTCGAGCCTACCACTGAGAAGAAGGAACCTGTAGTGCATAAAAATCCTCAGCCGACTCCATCGCAGCCCCAACCTATTCAGCACGTGTATTACGTGCAGGTTCCAGAGCAGCCCCCGCAGCCCCAGACACAGATGGTTGTATATCAACCAGAGTCCCAGCCTGCTTACTCTGAGCATCTCTCTCCACCCCCGCCACTGATACAGGAGATCAATGGCGTGTAGAATAATGAAGCGCAACTGACCCATCCTCAGGGACATCCTCAGGGTCAAAACATGGGCAACAAGCTCTATCACTAGCAGCAGCAGAGTGGGAGACCCTTCCAGCCCTCATACCAGTACCAGCCTCCATCTCACGGTAACACCTGGAGGTAGAATTACTAGCGCGGTCCTCAGCAGTCCGGCTACCGCGGACAAGGATACCATCAGCAACCAGCTGCCCAGTACACCCAATAGAACTCACAGTATTCCTCCAACCCTCCTCCTCACCAATTCTCTCAGAGTTACAAGTCGCAGTCTCAGCCGTCATACAAGCACTCTATGCCCCAGCAAGGGGATTCTTCTAAGATTGTGCCGGTTAATCCGATTCGCCTGCCTTGAACAGTTAGAGCATGGCTGAGATGACCTAGAAGATCGACGACCTAACGGCTACCAAGACCGCCGTACCAGCCCAGGTCGAAGCCAATCCGAATAACTTCCGACACAAGGAGCAGGTAGCCGGCAATGTCCAACCCGATTCAGGTGAATTAAATTGTTTTTTATCTAATGCTGTTATTCTCAGGAGCGGTAGGACACTCTAGCCATCAGCGACAGCGAAGGGGAAGCATCTTGCATCTGACAGGGAATCATAAACCTAGCCAGCACGAGGATCACACAACATTTTTGAAGGAGCACCACCTACAGAAAATTCACAAAAAATGAAGAAAAAAACAAAATACAAAAAGAAAGCAGCAGCCCCTATGGAGATAGGCCAGCATTGGAGACGTCTGCACTCGATATAGAGCCAATTTCAGACAGAAGGAATCTTGCACCTGCAGCGGATCCAACACCAGCATCTAAAGCCCGGCCCGTCATTTTTGGTCCACATCTTGTAGATGATTCTATTCCTTTTTGCCATATCTCTGTAAACAACAATATGAGCAATACCTTGAATGATATTGGTGAAGAGTTTGTAAATATTCCTTTTCCAGAAGCAATGAAAAAGCATAAAAAAATGAAAAATTTGAAAAATACTTTGTCTGATCCTGCTATCATAGAATATATCTAGAATTTAGTATTGAACATGCCATTGATGAAGGCTCTTGAGTACATGCCAATTGTAAAGAAAGGATTGAAAGATGCATGTACAACCAAGCGCAGGCCTCACCCTCACAACTCCAAGAATAAAGGTGGCAAACTCGAAAAGCATATCCTTACAATGGCCACAGTTAATGCAATCAGCAACCTCCCGGATAAAAAGCCGGATATGGGAGCACCTCTTGTGCGATGTCAAATGTTCAACAAGGAATTTGAACGAACACTTCTCGACAGCGGGTCTTCCATCAACCTGATGTCAGCCTCACTACTTACAGAATTCAGGCTAGGACCGCTCAAGCCTACAAAGATGATTCTGCAGTTTGCAGACAAATCAGTTAAGCGGCCTAGGCACCTGTTGGAGGACGTGATAGTCACGGTTCAGGGAAAGCAGTTCCCGGCCGATTTTGTGGTGCTAGATATGGACGTCCCCGCTCCATTGCTCCTTACCCCAATCATACTTGGAAGACCATTCCTGTGGACGTCGAATGTAGTAGTGAATTATGGGACTGAAGAAATCACTTTTGGCGTTGGCATTGAAACAATTAGAGTGGAGACCCTTCCTGAGGGAGCACCAGCTGAACGACCATCTGCATCATGTACAAGGGTGATTGAGTATTCTGACGACTGCGACTTTCTAGCAGAAATTCAAGACACCAAATTATTCTCGGATAACAATGAGATCCATGAACTCCTTTGCCCTGAGGAGGGAGTGGAGACCACAGTCGAATTTCCCCTTATCGATCATGACGAGGAACTCGCTGATGTGCTGAATGAGACTATCATGGAGGTGATGTGCCTTCAAAACCAAGAGCAAATTGTTGAAGAATCTTGTTATGAAGAGGAAATCATTGAAGCATTTTATCAAAATTTGAGGGAAGAGGCAGAACAGAGTATGGTGGACACCGAACAGATGAAAGAATCCCCACCTGCATTAATAGCTGAGGTCATCTCTGAAGCAGCTCAGACCCCGCCAGAGTTGAAACCCTTGCCCTCAATCATGAAATATGCCTTCCTTGCGGGAGACCCGAACATGTACCTGGTCATTATCAAAGCACACCTGACCGAAGACCAAGAATCTCGTCTGATGGAGGTTCTTGAACGCAACCGCAAGGCGATAGGCCGGCGAACTTCGGATCTCCATGGGATCAATCCATCACTATGCTCGCATCGCATTTTTCTGGAAGAAGATTGCAGGCCCTCTCGGGAACTTCAGAGAAGATTAAATCCTAATCTGCGGGAGGTTGTTATGAAAGAGATTCAGAAATGGTGTGATGCGGGATTCATTTATCCCATCTCCGACAGTAAATGGGTGAGCCCTCTGCATGTTGTGCCCAAGAAATCAGGGATCACCACTGTGAAGAATGATAAAGGAGAGGATATCGCGACCAGAGTACCCACTTCTTGGAGAATGTGTGTGGACTACAGAAGACTTAACCTCGCCACCAAGAAGGACCACTTTCCTTTACCCTTCATTGACCAGATCTTGGAATGATTGTCCGTGAAGGAATACTTCTGCTTCTTGGATGGATACTCTGGGTATAACCAAGTTGCAATAGCTCCTGAAGACCAAGAGAAGACTACGTTCACCTGTCCTTTTGGTACATATGCCTTCAGACGGATGCCGTTTGGGCTTTGCAATGCCCCAGCCACATTTCAGAGGTGTATGCTTGCAATTTTTTCCAATATGGTGGGCAACTTTCTCGAGGTCTTTATGGACGATTTTTCGGTCTACAGGGATTCATTCGATCAATGTCTGGATTATTTAGACCGAGTTTTGCAGAGGTGCTGCGAAGTAAATCTTATGCTCTCGTGGGAAAAGAGCAACTTCATGGTGACCGAAGGAATCGTGCTGGGACACGTTGTTTCTAAACGTAGCATGGAGGTTGACCCAGCCAAGGTGGAGGTAATTACCAAACTTGAACCACCTACAACAATTAAACAAGTCAGGTCATTCTTGGGCCATGTCGGTTTTTATTGACTATTCATTAAAGATTTCATCAAACTGGCCAGACCGTTGACTGAATTGCTCGGCAAGGAGAATGAATTTATTGTAGATGATCGTATGCTCCTTGCCTTTCATCAGCTGAAAGAACTCATCACACAGGCCCCTGTCTTGTAGCCACTAATTTGGACTCAGCCTTTCGAGATAATGACCAACACGTCAGATTATACCATTGGCGTTGTACTTGGACAGAGGAAAAATAATGTACCATTTGCGATTCACTACGCTAGCCGAACGCTCGATGAAGCCCAGCGAAACTACACTGTCACTGAAAAGGAGCCGCTAGCGGTGGTCTTTGCCCTGGAAAAGTTCAGATCCTACCTCCTTGGATCCAAAGTAATCGTTTACACTGATCATTCAGCCATTCGATACTTACAGCAGAAGAAGGACGCCAGACCCCATCTTATCCGGTGGATCCTTCTCCTCCAGGAATTTGACTTGAAAATTAAAGATAAACATGGGATAAAGAATGTGGTGGCCGATCATCTATCAAGGCTTCCTGAACCAGAATCTCTTGAGCAGAGCCTGTAGCCTATCACAAAGACCTTTCCAGATGAGGCAATTCTTTCAAACACCTCGTTTCCATGGTATGCAAACATCGTGAATTATCTGGTGACCAAGAAAATCCCACAGGATTGGCCTAAGTTGAAAGTAGACAGATTCTTGTCTAAAATTCATTTCTACCAGTGGGAGGATCCGTATTTATTTCGTGAGGGGGCAGATTGTATCTGGAGAAGGTGCATTCCTCTAGAGGAAGTTCTAAGTGTCCTCGCCTTATGTCATGACCAAGATTCTGGAGGACATCATTCAGGCAAATGAACGGCAATAAAAGTTCTTCAATGTGGCCTCTAATGGCCTTCACTATTCAAAAATGCAGATGATTATGTCAAATGCTGCACTGACTGTTAGAAGATGGGCAGAACCATAGGAATGGGAGACACAATGCCTCTGAAATTCATTCAGATATCAGACGTCTTCAACGCATGGGGCATCGACTTTATGGGCCCATTTCCCAACAGCCAGGGCTATGAATATATTCTGTTTGCTGTCGACTATGTAAGTCGCTGGGTGGAGGCTATCCCCGCCCGAACCGCCGATAGTAGGACTGTCTGTCGATTCTTAAGAGATCACATCATAGCACGATTCGAGATTCCCAAAATCCTCATATCTGACGGGGGTAGTCATTTCATAAACAGAGAGGTGAAGAAACTGACTCAGGAATTCTACATTGAACATCGTGTTGCTTCACCCTACCACCCATAGTCCAATGGCTTAGCTGAATGTTCAAACAGGGAGATCAAGACAATTCTACAAAAGCATGTGCGTCCGGATCGCAAGAACTGGTCTCAGCTGCTTGATTCCATTCTTTGGGCATACAAAACATCGTACAAGTCACCCTTGGGAATGTCTCCCTACCACCTGGTGTAGGGCAAGCCATGTCATCTTCCCGTCGAATTAATTCACAAATCTTTATGGGCCATGAACATCTGTAATTTGGACCCTAAGCAAGCAGGGAAGAACATAAAATTGGATCTGAACAGATTATTGGAATTCAGAGATTATGAATATGACAACAGCCTGATGTACAAGGAGAAGGTCAAAACGTGGCATGACAAGCATATCCGTCGCAAGTCCTTCGAGCCAGGTCAGAAGGTGTGGTTGTTTGATACGAATGTAAAGATCTTTCCAGGCAAATTGATGAGTAAATGGACTGGGCCTTTTATGGTTATGCAGGTGCGTGACAACGGAAGTGTATTGATATCCAATCTGTCAACTGACGCACAACCACTTGTAGTCAATGGACAGCTTCTGAAGCCATACCTTGAACATGATACATTCATGGTTGTTGTTGACTCGATTCAAGTAATCTACAGGGATGAGCCGGATATCTCCAAAGAGGTAGAGGAAGGCCAAGCAGAGCAAAACATTTTTGAATGACTTTTCTTCTTTTCTTCTTTTCTTCTTTTCAGTCTCTTTTATCTTATTCTACCGACATGATGTCATCCCTTTCATCACTGCTACACTTGGGATGTACTTTATCCTAAGTGTAGGGGGGATGCGCATCCCAAGTTGTTCTTATCCACTTTCATCTCTTTTCTTCTTTTCTTCTTTTCTTCTTTTCTTTGTCTATTCTCTTTATCTATCAAAAGGTGTCGCCCCTTGTAGACAGTCTTCTATACTTAGGACATACTTTGTCCTAAGTATAGGGGGTGTGCACCCCGAGTTTCTCGATTCTTTGATCCTCTCCATTGTCTCCTCTTCTTGTCAATACTTAGGGCTATTTTAGCCTAAGTATAGAGGGAGACAACCTGAGTACGATCTGTTCATTCCCACCCTTGACCCTCCTCGCTTTGTGTACAGTCTGCTATACTTAGGATTATTTGATCCTAAGTATAGGGGGGACGGTCAACCTTCTCATTCGTTCCTCACTTTATTCATTTATTCTTTAGACTTGTCTATACTAAGTACGAGTTATGTCTTCTCTTTTCTCTCTGATCTATGAGAACATAGCTCAAGCTAAGTATAGGGGGTCGTATATACTACGTATATACTTTAGCCATAACTCGTACTTTCATATTTTTCCTAATAATATGGCTATTAATTCTTTAAAATTCATTAAAAACCTTAATAAAAAGATGCTATTATTCCTCAAATTCTTTTTGTATTTACTGATTAATAAATTAGGTGAATTATTATTTACAAAATGTTTGAAAAATAGTTTGAAAATCTTTGTGAAAAATCTCTTGAAAACTGTTTTGAAAACATTTTCTTACATGATTCCAACCTTTGTAAAAATGTTTTGGTTTGTAAAATTTATTTTCTTTGTGTGAAATAAAAATGTTTGAAAAATGATTTGCAAATGGTTTGAAAAATGGTTGCAAAAATATTTTGAAAAATCTATCTATACTGTTTGAAAACCTTAGCAAAATGATTTTCAAATGTATGTACATGTTTGTAAAATTGTTTGTAAAAAATATTTTGGATTATAGTTTTCTAAAATTGATTGAAAAACCTTTGTCACATAAGTTTGAAGAATACATACATCACACCTAAAATTCACAATATATACCTATAAAATTGATCACTTACCCCTGTAAATTCTTAAAATCCACTTCTTGCAAATATAAGAAGCACTCCCGTGTAAATATTTTTACCCTATTTTTTATCCAAAAACTTTTTGTTTTCAAAAAAAATCCCAAAACTATTTGCGAAACTAAAATCCAAAAACAATTGAAAACTCCTTTTGAAAAATACAAAAAATGCATATGCATCATCATCTTTTCAAAAATCCATAAAAAAATCAAAATCTTGAAAAATTGTATCACAAAAATATTTTCTGGATTCTGCATATCATTTGCATAGCATTCACATTTTTCAGATTGAGTTTGATAATTGAACGAGTCGAAATAAAATCCGGAGATTCGAGCTTGATTGGACCTTAAAATCTACCTAATAACAGGAACCTTATAGGAAATGGGTTTGAGGTACTTCAGGTCTAGTTGACTCAATTCTTTAAGGATCACGAGACTTAGATCAATGGATTCTTGATTGCCTAAGTAGAGTATTTCGGAGCACACGCACGACTCTTGTTGATAATGACCTAACTTGGATACCTGCACCTTTCACTTGGCTCAACTCAGTTGGAGTGGTGAGGGGATTGGATTTGCCGGTATGAGATGCACACAAGTAGAAACATTTGTCCTCCTCTAGGGAGGGAAGTGTACCCCAACCCGTCCAGTGATGAGGAATTATAAAGACAGGAGGGTGTGGGTTGCAATAAAGCTTCAAAAGAGGGATAGTCTACTGGCTCAAGAGGAAAAAACTCCTTATGTAAATATTGTTGTATATAGTATTTCAAAAAAAAGAAAGAAAAAAGAGAGGAAAAAAAAGAGACAGGCCTGTACAAAAATAAAATGCCTGCAAAGTATGTACATATGTTGTAAAGTCAATAAGCAAGCTTGAGTTCCAAAGTCATATCATATGAGCCTGCAGCTGGATGACTTGACTACACTGGTCTTGCATCCTAGGATAGGTAGCTACACTGGCTACCGTCCATTCTTCTCTTCACCCCCTCCTCTTGAGCTGGTTGCCACTTGAACTTAGAAGGGAATACCCCGCTCCTCGAGGAAGGAGTTATTGGATTGGGGAATCATTGGGTTGTTATACTGTAGAAGTCAGTCTCTTTGTCATTCTAGTTGGGGAGAGCCACCATCACTTACACTGTACGAGTTAGATTCATAGTCGTAAGGGTTTGCGTATGAGTTGAGATATTTCTGATCTGGCTATTGAGGAGACTTGGGCAGAGTTTTGTATTCTCAGGGACTGTTTGATTTCAAATCCGGTTCTCATTAAGGTTCCGCCAGCACTAAAATTCCAAAGGTCTGACTTAATCTCCAAACTTTGATTTTGTGAAGATAAGTTTGACAATTAAACTAAATCCAATTTCTTCGTTTTCTCTTCTTTATTTTTCATTTTTCTGCCCTTATTGCATAAGTGTTTGCTAGGGAGTAGGAAAGGAAAGTATAGGGGGATGATGAATCTACGTTTCATCATCTTTATTCTATCATTTTAGCCTTAAAAACCCTAGTAAATGCGTGTAAATAGGCTTAATTTAGCCATTTTAGCATTTATGCATTATTGTGTAAATAGTGTATAAAATGCGGTTTTTAAGCCAAAATTATAGAATAAAGAAAAGAAAAGAAAAAGAATAAAATATTGCAAATATTTTATGACCCAAAACCCTGAGACCTAGGCATCTCAATGACTAGGTCGACAAGGAATAAAGTAGGGGGAGATAAGGGCCGAAATACAATAAAAATACCTTTTATTTCATTCATTCTTTATTCATTCTAGGACCTATTTTTGGTTCCACTTTTTATACTTTAAATAAAGAAACTTTGTACATGAAAGTTGTAGATAATTAAATAAAGAAAAATACAAAATTGATTTCACTCAAAAATAATGTACAGATAAAAAGTTATGGTCTAAATAAGAATCCAGAATCCCAACTTCCCAGACCTGTATCTCGCAAATAAAAACTCCAAATGCATAAAACTCACCTTTAATTATATATAATTTAAAATAAGCTATTTAATGGCGGTGGTTTCACGTTTGGCAGATCTACGGTTTGAAAGTTGAGTTTTGGACCCCTATTGTATACTTGTACAGATTGAAATATTCATTTTATTTATTAGTCATTATTTTTATGATTTCTTATTTTTATAATTTTGTAAATATTATTTATAATAAATATGTGCATTAAAATCAGAGTAAAAACCTAAAGAAAATATAAAATAAAATACATGTATATAATACATAGGTATAATACCTATAAATATACCTACAGAATTAATACTTCTATTTTTTAAGTGTATAAAAACATTCCAGAAAAATACAATAAAAATATATTTAAGTGTATAAAAGTATTTTATAAATTTACAAAATAATAAACAAAAATAAATAATTTAAATTCTGAAAATAAATATAAAACATTAAAATATATAGATATAGATACCTATAAATGGTATAAATGGTAACTTATAATGATTGATCTCGAAAAAATAAATAAAAATTACCATAAAATAATTTATAAAATAATAAATATTTTTTTATTTAATAACATAAAATTATTAAATTCAGTAACTATTTTAAAGTGATTTTATAAGCCTTTTTTCAAGGGATTTTTCTGGTTGGTCCACATTGACCAACGGGATCCGCTCCCTGGTTGACCTCGGTCAACTCCCTGACCGAGGTCTGGCCCCGCGTCAGACTATTTTTTGGCATTTTTCTCCATGTTTTGGAGGGCGCGTCTTTCATCATTTGGTGTTGGCTCCTTCGTGACTTTCGTCCCTCGATGATCGGTGATTCACGCCCTAGTGTTTCCTAGGGGTGTGGGTCATCGATTCGCAAGATATCCCTCGACCTTTGGGACCTCCCCACTCGATGGTCAAACATTTAAATATTTCCCTCCTACCTTCCTCTCTCTTTTGATCACTCTTCTGCCACATAAACCCTAGCCAGGACCTTCCTAGACGTTCCTGGTGACAGCAGGAACACCTTGGGACCTTCGGGGATACAAGGGGTGTTGAATTGAGGCTGATCCACTTCGCCGAAGGTCACGCCGGAGCATGCCTCCAGGGCCACCTTGGTGAGGTTTTCCCTTTTTGCTTTACTGTTTATCTTGCTCTTAGGATATCCAGATCACATCTCCATGTTTCATTCTTCATTCTCCATTGCCAAATCATCATCTAATCCCTTGAAGCTCGCCTTGGCCGGCATCGCGGTTCGCCGGCCAAACGTCAAATCTGCCCCACGCATCCATCGAGTGTTTTTCCACCCACCGTGGAGTCGAGGAAACTTGCCCTCGACTCTTTCACATTTCTCTTGCAGATTTGAAGCACGGACTTGAGCCTGGAGCTCATTTTGTGACTCGACGGAGGAACCTAGGGAGCTTCAGCGTCGCCGCCTCTTCACACGAGCTCCGACCGTCGTCGAAGATTTATGGAACCTCCAGCACGTAGTGGACCACAACAGGAAGGTATACCGGGCATTTTGGAGCTGAAAGGAGCACCGGAGGCCGAGATTGAGATCGGGGAAGGAAGCCTCGCCGGAGGTTCTTCCCTGTTCTTCCTCCTCGGCCCTTCGCCGTCGGATCCCGTCGAGTTCTTGCTACGGTACAGCAGTCGTCCGATCCCTCAGATCCCAGTCGTTCGATCATCACCTATCATCTAATCCCAGCCGCTGGAGTCGAAGGGGTATCGCTCCATCTCGTGTCGACACGTAGCCTAAGTCAAGTTTCATCCACTGTTCGATCACGCCATTGTACGGGTATTTTGCAATACGACCCCCGCACCTTTTGTATTTAATAATAGAACTGCAAAGATTCATTGGCTGTTATTTATTTTTATATCATTTTCACTAAGCCCTCTCTGCAATTTAATATTCCATTTAGGTCCTCGCTAGGTCACGTGCACTATGCGCGTGACTTGGCAATTTCGCAAGGGGACCCCGGGAACTTGTCTTATTTATGTTTAGTACCTGAACTTTTAATTGCAGTTATAAAACTTCTGGCTATTTTACACTGAAGCCCCTACAGTTGCCTTATTAGCAGATTCGTCCCTACAAGGTCATGTGTCTAGTGCACGTGACATTGGCGATTTTGTGGCAATAACCTCGTGAGTTTCGTTATTTACATTTGGTCCTGCATAGTTTTTATTTCAATTTATATTTTTGGGAGAAAGTGCGCCTAGGCCCCTAGACTTCTACATATTTGCGATAATTCCCCTGCTAGTGTTGAAGTTACTTGTTGTTTTTTCTATTTATTACATGTATTTCTAAAATCCCAAAAAATCTCAAAAAAATCACTAAAAGTTCATGTTGCATAGTAGCTAAAGACCATATTTTTATTTTGCCTTTTCTTTGCATTTAAATATTTATAAAAATTCAAAAATATGTATTTTTCCAACTGTTTATATTAGAAAATACATAAAAATAACAAAACGTTTCTGAAAAATTACAAAAAAAATTATTTTTTGTGTTTGCATATGTTTTAGCTCCAAACCAAAAAGCACTAAAAAATACAAAACAAAACTCCAAAAAATTAGAAAACTCTAAAAATTTTCATAAAAATATTTAAAATTCAAGAAAAATCCTAAAAATATAATCTTTGTTTCTGAATTTTCCTTGTTTTATTATCTTTTATTTAAAATTTATTTGGAGAGTTTTTGTTACTGTTTGATATTTTATTTCTCCATTTTAGTTTCAGCTTTTTATTTTACTCACTGTTTTCAGTACTTTTGACTTTAAAAATGCCAAAAAATTAGGAAAGATCTAGAAAAATCACAAAAACATTATAACATTTTAAAAAACCTAAAAAAAATTCCTGATTTTTCCTTATTTTTACCTATTTTTATTAATCCAATATCTATCTCTTTCTTATTTTGTATATATATATATATTCCTATCTATAAAAAAAAGAAAATATAAAATATAAAAAGAAAATATAAAATCAGTAAATTAAAAATCAAAATATAAATATATAAAAATAAAAATAAAATAAAAAAATATAAAATTAAAAATCTAAAAAAATCCATATTAGCGAAGTAGTTCACAAGGTTTAGGGCTTGACTTTTTGTCTACTACTTTACTCTGCTTCATGTGTTCGACCCCTACTTGCTTGCCACTGTACATTCTTAGTAGGGTATAATAAATTTTGATCCTTGCTCTTGATTGCTTAATTGATTGTGTGGGTTAATTGTTGACGAACGTGAAGGCCTGAGTAGTCGCCCCAGCGACAGTGAGTTTGATCTGTCAAACCATTATTAGAGGCTCTCGCTTTTCCTGTTTTTCATAAGGGAAACGTGGTCGCTGATGCACTTAGCAGGAAAGCTCATGCAGATGGTACGGCGAACTGGCTATATACATGGGATATGCTCTCATCTTTGATCGATTGGCTCCCTCAAAAGAGTGTATCCACCTCTACCGTTGTGCCTCCACAATTCATCAGTTTATGGGATCACACCGTCGAGGGCCAGAAGACAGATCCATGGATTCGAGATAGATACATGCGCGCTGTCAAGGATGAGGTTAATGATTTTGTTGTGGCGGAGTCTATTTTATAGAAGGCAGGTCAGGTTGTTGTGTCCAACGACGAGCAATTACACAGAGATATTCTCGATGAGGCAAAAGTTCACGATTATCTATTCATCCAGGTAGCACCAAGATGTATCGTGATCTACATCAATATTTGTGGTGGAATGGAATGAAGCGCGATGTGGCGCAACATGTCAGCAGATGCATCACCTATCAGATGGTCAAGGCTGAGCACAGGAGACCATCAGAATTACTACAGTCTCTCACCCTTCCCGAGTGGAAGTGGGAGAGCATTTCTATGGATTTTGTCATGGGATTGCCAAAGACACCAAGTGGCCATAATTCCATTTGGGTCGTTGTTGATAGGTTGACCAAGTCAGCCCATTTCATACTTGTCAACACAACTTACACTCCATCAAGATTGGCCAAGCAATATGTGCAGAACATCATCAGACTACATGGTATACCACGAGAGAAAGGTGTCTGACAGAGATTCAAGATTTACATCACATTATTGGCATCAGTTCATGTCAACACTATAGACAGAGCTGAAGGTGAGTTCTGCTTATAATCCGCAGACAGATGGACAAAGTGAGCGCACCATTCAAACACTTGAAGATTTGCAACGTTCATGCACTTTGGAGTGGAAAGGATCTTAGAAGGACCATCTGCCTTTGGTAGAATTCACATACAACAACAGTTATCATTCTAGTATCGGCATGGCACCATTTGAAGCCTTATACGGGCGAAGATGCCTCACACCCCTCAGTTGGCGTGAGGTAGGTTATCATGCTCTATATTCCGTAGATCTCTTGGAGGAGATCGCGAGAGCTGTTGATCTTGTGAGACGGAGGCTTCTGACGGCATAGAGCCGCCAGAACCGTCAGAGAAGAGAATTGGAGTTTCAAGTACCCAATCTTCTTCTCTTTCTTTTATTACAAATTTAACTTAATCTCATACTAATGGCATTCCTATGAATTATAGGTAGGAGATTGGGTATTTTTGCGAGTATCTGCCATGAAGGGAATACAAAGATTCGGTCTTCGTGGCAAGCTGGCGCCACGATATGTTGGACTTTTCGAGATTCTTACTCGTGTGGGGAAGGTGGCCTACCGAGTAGCCCTTCCTCCACATCTATTAGCTATTCACGACGTCTTCCATGTATCCAACTTGAGAAAGTATGTCCATGACCCTCGACATGTCATCAGTTATGAGAATTTAGATGTGGAACTAGATTTGACATATGAGGAGAGGCCAGTGCAGATTATTGACAGTGCTGTGAAGAAGCTTCGCAACAAAGAGATTCCTTTGGTCAAGATATTGTGGCACCGACACGGCATAGAAGAAGTGATGTGGGAGACCGAAGCCGACATGCGAGCAAGATACCCACAACTTTTCTCAAGTAATCAATAAAACAAGCCCTTGTATTCATTTTTATATTAAAGGAATATTGCTTGTTTCCTTTTAGAGGTTTTAATGGGTTCAAAATCCTTTGAGGTTTTTATGGTCATACGAAATTCAAACAAGACACTTAATGACCTTGACTCGAGTATCAAGGATGAGACTCCCTTTGAGGTTTTTATATTTGTAACATCTGAATTTCAACCAAACCCGAACCCGACCCGATTAGGGCCCGTTTAACCCAATAAAGTTATCTGACAACATTAGATAACCTAAATCGATCAATTGATCATAAATAAAAAGTCGTTTGGGCGAAATCGACCAAAAATCGGTCGCATCGTAATGTGTGTTGTGGAAAAGCCACGATGTAAATTTGGAAATTGCAAAATGAATCGAGACTGTCATTAGATTTGATTCGACAAAACAAGACCAACAGAATCGACCGTTCATCAATCAAAGGTCATTTTATATTTTTTATTCGTAAAATTTAACTCCAAATCGAAACCGTATCTCGAAAGTTTTGGGCATTCAATCCCGACCAGAAATATATCAATATTATACTCATATTGATCGTCATGCAGAGACGATCAAATCAAGATATTATGCGTTGGAAACCAAGACTCGATGCGCGAATGCGAGCAACTTTGAATTTTCAATTAAATGAAGGAATATATATAACAAAATAAATTTTTATTTTTAGCTACAGCAAGCTACAAATAGCCTGCTTAGTTGTATCCTTTCCCTCCATTTGTCATCATCAAGCTATCTTCTCCTTTCACTTGTCAATAAAAGAAGTTTTTTTAGTTATAAATACCACCCACCCCTCTTGATAATTCCACCGTATTTTCCATCTTATTTTCTCTCCAAAGTCCTCAGCCGATGGGGGTTCCTTTTCCATTTTTTTCCACCTACTTGGCAAAAATGGTAGCCATACTGTTGCTGTAACTGTTAGGATTTCAGCCACTGGAACTTTTGCTCAAAAGCCATCCATTATTGTTGTTGGAGAAAGCTTTGATCAGCAGCAACTACTCCTTTTCATTGGATAATGTCGCAGCCTCTCATTACTGCATACAAATTTTGACTTCCTAATTAGAAAAATTTACAAGGTACAATCCCTTTACCTCTCTCTTTGCTACCATGCATGCATCATCAAACTTTTTTTCTAATCTCCATGGATTGGTGCATCCTAGTATATTTTCCGGAGGTTGTTATTGATTTGGGTTGGAGAAAATCCCATTTTTGGATTCTGTCTGGATTGAATTAGATTGTTCTGGATTTGCCTTTCTTGGATTTTCTGGAGATTTGTATGGCTCAAGAGTGTGTTTGTATATTTGGGATCAATGCATGCTTTGGGAGATTTGTTATTGCAAGGAGCTAAATCTACAACATTTATTGATTAACTAATAATGTTGTCTACATTAGATTTGATTTAGGTGTCACGAGTTTAGGTTTAGTACAATAGTATAGTAGTAATGTTTTGAGAAATAAGGTCGATGCCTGGGATTAAAGTATCCACCCACCAAATGATAGTACTGGCATACCTATATTTCAAAAAAAAACTGCAGACATCAAACTCTACAGGAAAACATAAACTGTTCTTTGCAGCCATAATGTCTCTTAAAAAAACATATTCCAATAACATGCTTCAAGGATAACAATCACATAAAAGTTTCTGTTATCTAATTATTGAACACTTTTGTGGTCAGAAGGACCAATTCCTCATCTATTGAGCCAAGAGACATTGTCCTTCAACCTTTCTTCCCAGGTAATCACACCTTAGATTCCAAGCCGGAATTCACCAACAAAGAGTTTGAGATAAATTTTAATGTCTGATTGTTTAAAAATCTTCACATGTTTTCTCACCCATTTTGCAAGTTGCCCATTGCATGAGCGTGATTCAAGCACCAATACTTTCAGGTAAGGGTACTTGTGGGCAAATAATCTAATTATATGCTAGAAGAATGGCACAACAAGAGTAACTCTAGTTGTAAGCACATATAGGAGAGGAAGGATAGGATTCTTCGATTTCCAATCATAGATTTCGTTTGTGCCCTATGCTAAAAAAATGCCAACTACCAGAACTATTCATTCTTGTAAGATCTATTTGACTATCTTGACATTCTATTTTACTGAAGCAATGATCTAATTAATATTGTCAATATGGTGGACAATGGGTAGGGCAAGAATCCTAACTCTATACTTTGCAAGATAATTTAATAGCCATTTATTTTTTTATACCAAGCTAATCATTCCAGCATTTAAAGATATATAATCCAAAACTTGGTTTACGTTAACATATGTCACTCGTATGGTATTGTATTTTACCGAGTGGTGCAAAAGAATCCAATTAATAGTTCTAATATCGAATATTTAACAAATATAAGTGCGAATAACAAAAGGATGTGAATAATAATATTTCAACATCGTACAGTACACAAATGTACCAATAAGAGGAGGTTTAAATTGATAAAAAAATACTTAGATTATTAAGTGTCAGTCAACCATAGAAGAACTTAAGAATGATATGAGTAGTTAAGGAAGGAAAGAGAATGATAAATAAATAAGGGCTAATAATTATTGATGATGGTCATGCTGACTTTTACACCTGACCGTGTGAGGGTGCGGTGACCCTCAACTGGGCAAAGGAAAGGAAGCCCAGTCAGGGCTGCGGCCGTCAAGTGCGCGGGTCTAGGATCCCAGTCTTACACGGTTTTACGCGAGCTCGTAGTGTTTGTATGCCTCGTTGGGATCCCAACTTTTGACCAGTTCCACTGACCATTTTTTTTAGGATACCCATGTGGGGGATCCTCGGTTTTCAGTTTTTCGTACGAGCTCGTTTGCTCGTTACCGGTCGGGTCGTTTTCTAGGGTGACTTTTCCGGAGAGTCTCTCTCACCCATCTCAGTGGCGTAGTTTTGGAGTAGACCTGTCCCTCTATTGGACCGCATTTCCAATTAGAGGGAGAGCTAGAAGAGCCATTTGTAGGCTACCTCACCGCTTGAGTTTTTATTTTGCCAGAAAATTGGCGATTCTACATCCAAATCATCTATGTCTACATCTTGGTCATCTAGGTTTACATCTGAAACAGTTAAGGTTAAGAGTTGGAGAAATTACAATCAAAGTTGAGTTGGTTGGAAGTGTTTATAATAGAAATTGATTTTAAATAATATGTCTATAATAATATAGGAATATATATACACATCCATACACTTATGAATAATTAATTATAATATAAATATGTTAGATTAGGAAATGTTAGTATAAAAGGGTGAACAGGGGGAGGTACATAGAAGCAAATTTGAAAACCCTTTTACATTTGCAAGTAGATGTTAATTTGAGATATTTATGCCTTTCTACTTGCCTATTTTGCAAACACTTATATATATATATATATATATATATATAATTTTTTTATGATTATGGGAAGTACTAGCAACCGATGATGCCTCTTCGTTCCTAACATGTTTTGACAGGCAAGGAGCCTACTGCCCAATAGTTGTTGATGATTCGAGGCGATAGGGTATATACCAGACGGTATGGTTGTTTTTGGTTTAGTTTCTTTTCTTATAGCTTTTGTCCAGGTATAATGTAAAATGACATTTCTTTCACTTCTGAAGATTTGGGATATATATGCATAATTGTCATCCCTTTTGTACATATGTACAATTTGGAATGTAATGGAATATTGGGGACACATGTTTACTATTGTTGTTGATATCTTTGTGGTTATTTATTGTATGTGAATGTCATGGCACAAACGCGCGAAATTTCCCCACATTTTCAGTTACTTGATCGATCTCTAGAGAATACAAATACACGAAATATTGTAAACAGCTACCCAGATCCTAGGGGGTTCACTATTCAACAAAAATATGGTCGTAAAGGTCCGGTCGTTTATCTTTTTAGTTTTAATTAAGTGGCAAAATAAGAAATGAAATTTATTTACACACGATCTAGAAGTGGGTTTTGGGCACTACCCTACGGATGTGTCTCACATCTCAACAATCAATATAAAATGCGTACAATTACGACGTTGCTCTCCCACTAATTTTATGTAATTTTTTGGTCAATTCGATTTAGCACTCCTGATTTTAAATTAGATTATCACATAGTTAGTCCACCAAACAAGGCATGCCTAATGAACAGTCTCGATTTCCTTTAATCCTAAGTCATAAAACCAAGGGGAAGGCATCAAGAAAAGCTGATGCAATGATAAAATCAATAATGCATGACCAGTTTAGAAGACTTAAAATGATCCCCGCGCTCTACATGCGGGATGCAATATAGAATTGAAATTTTTTATGCTAAATGAATGCAGACAATGAAACTGCACCTAGTAGATAGTTATAATTAGCAGGAATAAGTGAATTGAATTTGACTAAATTAGAATGATCTAAGGTGCACATTATTAAAGTGAAAATGTGTGATTCTATATTTTACGAGCACAAGCTAATATTGACCTAATAAAAGCTCTAATAGCCGCAAGTGCAGGTCTAACCTACGAGCCACTCAAGTCGAGCCCCACCCTCACTGAAGAGTGAAACAGGTCTCAACACACCACAAGAATAATGTACACACGCGAATCCCAAACAGAATCTGCTGGAAATGTGCATTTATTACAAAAATTAAAATGAATACAAGAAAAATCCTAGACTCTACACTCTCTCATGACTTGACTCAATCTTAAATTTATGCATCCTTCAGTCAACCTATCACAAGAAAAAGCTGGCCTCCAATGCTCCTGATTGCTCGGTCACTTAAGCAGCTGCTCTATCGTATCGGGTCCCTCGCACAAAAAATAAGATGATGGTTAGAGGGATAGAATCAATAAAATAAAATAAATCAAAGCAAACAAAATAAATAAATAAATAAATAAAATGCATAAAAATAAATAGTTAAATGTACACAAGAAAAAGCTAGAGTCAGACTAAGGGGGTGGAAAACCTAAAAACTAAATTTTTTAAAAATCAACCTAAGCTGTGCCTCCTAAGCAATGGAGCCATCAGAAAGCTTCGTATTTACCTTGGTTAATAATGTCGAATTATTATAATAGGGTACTTAATAAATCAATCAAAAACCGCTAAATCATTAATTAATCGATTAATGTGAGAGGTCTATTTATATTTTTACTTGGGTAAGACCAAGGTCGAACTCAGAGAGGCCACTATCTCCTTAGGTTATTTTTAGGCGAACTAGAAGATGGGTTTTCAGAGAATCATTTTTTGGTATTTTTATGCAATTAATAAATACAATGCAATTTTGGCAAAGTTCAAGGGCAAAACTACAAATTTCGATCAAATGAATCCAAACCCAATGAAGCTTAACCAAAATGTATATGAATGTAAAATTAAGCTATTGTATTTTTTTGAATATTCGGATGTAATATAAATTAATTACGAATTAAATACGAATGCATGTTGTTTTTGAGCAAATCAATTTTAATAAATATCAAACACCAATATTTTCTAGAGATTGAATTGTCTAAATATATCTATATGAGAGGTATCTAGAATAATTTTTAATTCCTTAAAATACTAAGTGCATAATTAATTAAAAATCAATTACTCAAAGCACCAACTATTTTATTGTGACCTCGATAGACGTGCAAACAAGATGATTTTTGAGCACAATGTAGAACACCTAAAATGAACCTACTATGATTTTTTTGGGAATTTTTAGAGCAACAGATATGTTAGAGCACACGATGGGTAAATTATGAAATTTTCCACTAAAATATTCATATTAAATAAACTGTGTCTCATAAAAATCCAATTAAATATCCGGAAGATAGAACATCAAGTGTTCTACAATACACAAATTTTGAAATAAAAATTGATGTGAAAATGATGTTCAAACTACAAGACAAATGCAGGTTTCTAGAGGCCAAACAGAATAAATCAGAAATAAAAGAAATATACAAATGGATGCAATTACCAAAACTACAATGGATGTTTGTGCAATTTTCTGCAACGATCGCGTGCCCTTCACGTGGAGATGACATCACAAAGGGTTGGACCTTTTTCTGATTTGTTGAGCTTCAGGGGGCGTCAGTGCAAACTCTCCAAGGAGCACATGCCATTGGTGGGAAGGGCTGACCTGAGATTTGATGGAACTTTGCGGGGATGTCGTACAAATTTTTGTGATGCCTCACACCTCCTTCTATCGAAACCGATGAGACGGGAGCGTCGGACCTATGGTCCAATTACGCCCATGATCTATGATACTCAGCAAACCATCTTATGCACATTAGATTAACATTTGAAATATAAATAACAACAGGATAATAATATGAAAGGGAAAGTAAAATGCAACAACCATTCTCATTGATACTCATCAAGTCCATGTCCATGATATGAGATACATCATATAATTATAAATTTTGCAGAAGAAGCTCTCCAATATCTCACTACAATGTCTCTCAAAAAGAGCATAAAATAATGCAGAAATAAATAAATTGCTCTAAATAGAACACACCATGTGTGGTGCAAGTATGAAGTAGAAAGTCTAATCTCCTCAAAAGACCAATACTGTTGCGGTTGTTGCTTAGGTACACCTGTTGGTTTCACACGAGGGTAACGTTATGAGCAATTGCCCAGTAGCGAGACAAACACTATAATAGTTAATGCAGAGGTAATAAGGCATGTGAACTTGATTCTATCTAGTAACATTTGCATATATTGTAGAAACTAGAATCTACTATTTCTAACTTACAAGGGAAGGGTCGCAAATTTCGTTTATTAATATAATCATTGTCTGAGGACTACCACATTGGTCTCGATATTTCAATCCGTTAATTAGAATTCACGATGATATACAAATATAGACTTTTTTCGATATTCGATCAAAACACATTCTTGGCATTAATTTAGCACACGCAAGTACTCGACTCGCAGGCCTTCGTTATGCGGAACTTCTATGTCATCCTGGGTAAAGCCTCAAGAACCTTTGTTCAACTAGAACATGAAAAAATCTCAATATCAATATCTCCAACTTCAAACCACATCCTGGAACACCTCTCACAATAATAATATTCAAAGTAAAATTTGATGCGGCCACATTTAATTTTAAATCGAATCTTAATATCGCGTACAAGTGTGAAACCATGAATGAAAACCGAGTCACCTACCTACTCCGTTGAGCGACTCCGTATGCTACCGGGCTACTAGGTGCAACACATCACCCAACTCATCTGTTGGGGTCGCGACCTTCAAGGCATCTATCCAGGACCCCAAGGGTGCATGTCAATCCCTTGCGGCACCTAACTCCATCTACCCCTTACCATAAAATCTCACTCATGAAAGAATAACCATCATCACTATTAATGACCTATTGGGGGTTTAAATTATTTGAGATGATGATCATCAATTATTAATCATGACTAAATTACAACTATTCCCTAACATTATCAACCAAAAAAAAAGTAAGCATATTATTCAGTGGCAAAAATAATACATCATGTGTTTAAATACATGGAGCAATAAAAGGTGATATTTAAAAATGCTAAGTTAAAACTTTAGTAGGTGTCTATCTTTTATTGTCATATAATACAAGAATTATTGTAAATGCATTACACGTATGTACATCTTTGATGCATGAGGGTTAATACAAAAAAAAATAACTAGTAATAACTAAGTGGGTATTTTGCGAGTCTTGACATACGATATAAAATCCTTTTTTTTCAACCCAGATGTTCGAACCTCTCTATTTGCTAGCGTATAACTCGTAGAATTGAGTATACTATTAATAACATCTCTATCTCTTATCTCCAACATTAGTTTATATGTTCTATGTAATATCACAAAAGGGGCTACTACCTCAGCTCCGAACCAAAAGTTTACTGAGATTAAAATGCTCTTTTAATTTCACTAATATACAAAATAGCCATTTCAGAACAACATGATGTGCGGGCTAAGTGGTTAATGTACGTACGTGGGAATCCCATGCATAGAACAATAAGTATTTGACGTGAGTGGTAAATAACATTATTGAGAGAATTAATAGTATAAAGTAAATAACATTAGGTCTCCATGACGGATTACATCTATAATGTATACTTAATACTATGAGAAATTAATGAATCATAATTTGGATGCATGACAATACTCTGGTAGAAATTGTGATTTTGGTTACGCTTCAAGTCAACAGTTCTTATCTATGAGAGAAAAAATTCTTTCATTACATTTCATTCAATGATTATCACCTGAAAATAGAATGCTATTCTATTCATTTAGTTGGAAAGATTCGAATGTGCATTGCACTACAGTTGTTTCTGTTCAAATATTGTAATCATAAAAAAATAACATGCATTCTATATTTGCTTAATACTTAACCAAATCCGTCGAGCTCTTTGTAATTTCACTTAACTTCCAATATGATGTTTCCCTTTAACTTTTGAGAGGGGAGCCTCAGTATACGGATCAAAAAAACTATTGACATCCATGAGGGACCTTCATATGCAGGTTAACAACATATCGAATCCGTGAACTATACCATAAGAACACCTAAGGGCTCTAGATATGTTTACGCATGGGCACAAAGTCATATGAAACCAACAACAAGAGGAAGGTATAACATCGTTACCTCCGAGGATGTTTCCTCGGAATCTCCTCTCACACGGAAATAAGATTTCTGTCACTTGATCACAGTGCGAATACGTACATTATGGTGACTCGAGCTCTCCTACGTGATGGTGGTCGTGGGTTTTCGATCGAAGTACCTTCTCCGATGTCGACGACGGCCCTCCGATGACTAAGCTAGCCAAGGCAGTGGTGCTCAAATGAGAAGGATGGTGGTGGCTAGGATTTTGAGAGAGTAGCCTACCATCTTATATTTATAAAAGGAGAGGTGAAATTGGATCCCATTTCAAATCTGGTTCGGATCCATATATGGGTCCCGACAATAATACTTAAAACAACGATAACTTGAGCTAGGAATGTGAATGTCAACAATGCTCTAGATTTTTGGAAAAGAAAAAATATACGGGATTTCACATCATAAAAATCTTAAAGGAAGTCTCGTCCTCGAGATGTAGGATTAAACGTATATGTTTTGAATGCGGCCTAGATTCAGGAATAAAAATCTTAAAGAGAACGAAACCCATAAAAATCTTAAAGAGAACTGAAATAGGGTTTCGTGATTATGCCTTCAAAAAGATAAAGGTATTTCTGTCGCATATCTGCCTCAGGCTCCCATGTAGCCTCCTCAACATTTTGACTTTGCCACAACACCTTGACCAAAGGGATGTATTTCCGTCGTAATTTCTTGACTGCCTGGTCTAAAATCTGCACGGGTGCCTCAGGGAAAGACAAATTTGGTTCAATCGTGAGTTCCTCATAGCTAATCACATGACGAGGATCTCGAATATACTTCCGGAGGTTTAACACATGGAATACATCATGCACGCTTGCCAAGTGAGGGGGAAGTGCTACTCGGTATGCTACCTTCCCAATACGGGACAAAAACTCGAAAGGGCCAACAAACCGTGGTGCTAGCTTACCCTCGACACCAAATCTTTGAATACCCTTCATTGGAGATACCTTCAAGAATATGAAATCTCCGACCTTAAAATTTAGGTCGTGACGCCTCTGATCAGCGTAACTCTTCAGACGGCTCTGTGTAGTAAATAATTTCTTCCTAACCGTTTCTACGGCTCTTGTTGTGTCCTCGATTATCTAAGTGGAATAAATACCTTTATCGCTCACTTCCTTCCAACACAAGGGAGTGGTGCATTTCCACCCATACAATGCTTCAAAAGGTGTCATGCCAATACTAGCATGGTAGCAGTTGTTATAAGTGAACTCCACCAAAGGAAGGTGATCCTTCCAAGATCCTTGCCACTTAATGGCACATGCTTTGAGTAGGTCCTCAAGGGTCTGAATTGTCCTCTCTAATTGCCCATCAGTCTGAACTAAGATACAGTTCGGTTTTTAGGGCCTTCATGAATTCTCCCCAATAATGAGATGTAAAACGAGAGTCTCTATTAGATCCAACTTCTTTAAGAATCCCATGCAAGCGAATAACATGCTGAATATATAACTTGGCCAGATCTACCGGAGTGCATGTCATGTTCATGGGAATGAAATGTGCGGACTTGGTCAACTGGTCCACAATAACCCAAACAACATCATACCCACCAACTGTACGAGGTAAGTACGTCACGAAATCCTTAGAAATACTTTCTCATTTCCACAACAAAATAGGAAGTGACTGTAACAATCTAGGAGGATGCTTGTGCTCTATCTTCACCAATAGACAAGTAAGGCAACGACTGACATGTTCTGCAACATCTCTATTCATCGCCTCCCACCAGAAGTGCTGACGGAGATCTCTATACATCTCGGTGCTTCCTGAGTGGATAGATAATCTAGAACAGTAAGCCTCATCTAGGATGTCTCTCCTCAACTCATCATCATTACGAACACAGACATGGTCTCCCTTCCAAAAGATGGACTCACAAACTCTGAATCCATTAAACTCCTCCTTCAAACATCGATGGAACAAGTCTTGTAATTTCTGATCTGTCTGCTAACCATGCACAATTCTGCCCCATAATCCATTATACTTAGCAGGTACATTTACGACATCTGTAGTACTATCAAAGGGGTGCCACTGATTGAGTGATGTGAGCATATCTCAAGTCTGTATCCATGCTGCGGTGCCCTCGGTATGTGCTCTCCTACTTAAAGCATCTGCTACTAAATTTCCCTTACCCAGATGATAAGATATCGTGCAGTCGTAATCTTTCAACAATTTCATCCATCATCTTTGCCTCAAATTCAACTCCCGCTGGTCAAAGACATACTTTAGACTCTTGTGATCTATAAAAATCTCAAACGTGACCCCATATAAGTAGTGATGCCATATCTTCAATGCGAAGACTATAACTGCCAACTCCAAGTCATGATTAGGGTAGTTCCGTTCATGGTTCTTTAGTTGTCGTGATGCATATACCATGACATGGACACATTGCATCAACACTGCTCCTAAACCCTCCTTTGATGCATCAGTATTGTCGCGACCCTAATTCTCGAGCCGTTGGATGCTCCCATATCCGGATCTGGTTACTCAGCAATAATTTATTCAGCAATCACAACTAACATTCGGAAACAGATTGCAAATAAAATACTCAGAAAAAAGTATTTCAACACTTTTCCATTCGCAAAATAAAGTTCACATGATACATTATCCCATTATAATCGTTTACATGTACATCAGTCGGAATACATCAGTCGGAAGGAAATACATAGAAAGAATACTAACTACCTTACAAAGGAAAGCTACTGTGGCTGACTGGATGTCTACTATGTAAGCTGGCTGGATTAATAAAGTCCTTGTGATGGCTCACCGACCGCTGTTGGGTTTCCCATAAATCATAGGATAAAAATTAGTGAATGCTAAGTAACGAAGAATAGAAAAGCAAACAAATGGGTAATGTTTCAAAATTTATTATCATTTCATTCATTCTCATTAATTTAAGTCCTATTCCTTTCTATTCCACATCAGGGATTAATCCAGGGAATTACCTCACCACTATAAGGACTCTGAAGCTGTGGATACTTCGGGATTGGAGATTGCGTTGATCTTGGCAAGCTTATGTCGTCGCACGTCGCCTCAACCAATCCTCCAATACTACCCTGACAATTTCCTTTTCTTTTATTAATCAGGGTCTTAACCCATAGCCTGACAAACAAAGGAGCACACATCCTCGAGGACTCGGTTGCTTAAAACCTCAGGCTAACATTTAATCATATAACCTAGCAGCTTTAAATATATGTTGTCGTGACCCAGCCGCTATTGAACCACCCGTGCCTCCACATGGCACGACCACATCTTCCATCGTTCAACCTGAATATATTGGCTCCTGCTACCACGCATTGCAAATAATTCATTTCGTGCGCACTTATCAGAACAGGGCAACCATGTACCACATAGGTAGGGAAATGCCAATACGGGTTCCTTCCGACAAACCTACAGGTTGCATGCTCGACATGTAGTTCTACTCCCAGTCATCCTTAACGTGACTCACGACCCTTTTAAGGATCCAACTTAAAACGCATCAATTCCCATGATGTAATTCCTCTGTCAAGTTGTAGATTAGCGTAACCATAAATACTGAGTATAGACCTACACATATATTAATTCATATATTTCTATACTCAATTTATGCTCTTTTAACTCTCAAACCCTATCTTTCCAAGCCACTGCATCAATTCGATGCGTAAACCTTATTTTAATGGGAATCACAAAGCAACTTATCATACTTTCTTACAGATAGCCAAATTAGGGTTCTTTATAGCAAAGAACAACATGAATTTCAATAATCTCATATGAAAACCCAACAGCAAAAGGAAGTATTTCATTATCTAATCGATCTCTCTCTCGCGTACGCAATGCTTTATCGTGTTTCATTTTCTGAAAGGATGTTTTAAGGCTCTTGAAAAGATCAAAATTCATTTTCGTATCAAAAATGCTATGAACGTGTCAAGAAAGCGAAGAACGAACGGAGAACACGAAGACCATGAAGAACACAAAGAACGCCGAGAACATATTTTCTCTAGAAATTTCAGCAGAGATTCCCCTTATACGGGGTGATATTTCTAGGAAACTTTTGGCAGAATTTCCCCTTACGTCGGGACATATTTCTCGGAAAATTTCGGCAGAGTTTCCCCTTATACAGGGACATATTTCTCAGAAAATTTCAGTAGAGTTTCCCCTTATATCGGGTCATATTTCAAATAAAAATGAAAAGAGTTTCCTCTATAAAATCAATCAAGAGGAAACAACAATAAAACTAAAAGAATATAATCAAACTGCAAGCGATGGAGAATGGGTAGACACCACACGTCTTAGGAGAGTGAATGTGTGATGAATCACGGGGTTCACTAACGTGCATAGACACCCGCACTTAAGTAGAGTACTACACGGATTTCTCCATCAAAATAACTATAAAAGAGGAAAAAAAGAACAATAAACAATGGAGAATTGGTAGACACCACACATCTTAGGTGAGTGAATGTGTGACGAATCACAGGGTTCACTGACGTGCATAGCCGCCCGCACCTAAGTAGGGTGTTACACATATTTCACCTCGAACCACAACAGAAGTTGAACTGGAAAGAAATATGAATCAAGAACAAAACTTGGAAGAAAAGAGGATGAATTGAAAGCCTAGCTTGAGAAACAACTAAGACAAGATCATACCTTCCTCCTCCTCGTTCTCCCGGCAGTGCATCGCCAGCGCTCTTTCCCCGCCTCCCACTCCTCCTCCCGACCTCTCAACCCTAGCCCTTGGGTGGTGGTGGTAGTGGAAATAGTAGAGAATGAATGGGTAGGAGGGTATTTATAAGCTCCAAAAAACCACTAACCATGGTTAGAAAACCATGGTTTAGCCCTTTACCGCGGTTAGCGGCCCATGGTTTTGGTCAAAACTTATCTGAAACTTAGGGCTTAAGTTAGATCATTCCAGAGGATTCTAAATTCGCTAATGATGCTTAATTAACACTAAATGTGATTAACTTTCACAAATCACGATTTAACTTTTACGGCTTACGCTTATCTTTTGCTAACTATTAGTTAGTGTTTACTAATGATCATTATCAGTTTTAAATCCTCCATTAGTTTCTTTTATTACACGTAATTAGTCTTAATGACAGTCATTATGCGTTAATGACGTCTTAACCCTCCTTACTTCTCTTTCTTCCGAAAATCATAACAAATCAAAATGAAGTCCGATTCACACGAAACAAATTCCGTTAGTTTTCTTTTGACGAGTCAGATCTTATGATATAGGATCCGAGAGATGACAAGTTCATGGCTTTACAATTATAACAACCTTAAATGAAGTCTCGTCCTCAAGACTATAGATACAGGCATAACAACCTTAAAGAGGATTGAGACTATAACAACCTTAAAGAGATTGAATGTCCTTTCATTTATGATGAACATATACAGAATGCATAGTTTTATCATTCAAACAAGTACGGGTACTTTTCTTTCATTTCTACCTCAGATTCCCATGTTGCTTCTTCAAACTATTGGTTGCGCCATAACACTTTAACTAGAGGTACTTCTTTGTTTCTCAACTTCTTGATATCCATGTCAAGTATTTGCACAGGTATCTCTTGGTATGTCAAGTCTGGCTCAACATGTAAATCATCATAATTTATCTTATGCTCTGGATCCCTAACGTACTTTCTCAGATTTGATACATGCAAAACATCATGTATTGCTGAAAGATGTGGAGGAAGCGCAAGTCTATAGGTAACTTTTCTAATCCGTTGAATAATTTCAAGGGACCCATGAACCTGGGTGCTAACATCCTACGCAAGCCAAACCTATGAACACCCTTCATAGGTGATACTTTAAGAAATACAAAGTCACCTATCTCAAATTTAAGGTGTCTTCGCCTGGAATCACTATAGCTTTTCTGACAACTCCTGGCAGTTATTAGTCTTTTCGAGCAAGCTCTACAGCTTCTCATATCTCTTGGAATCTATCTGAATCATAAAGGTTCTTTATTCCGACAACTTGCCAACATAAAGGAGTAGTACACCTACGTCCATAAAGTGCTTCAAATGGTGCCCTGCCAATACTTGTATGGTAACTATTGTTGTATGTGAATTCTGTACGAGGAAAATGTTTCAACCATGATCCTTTCCATTTTAAGGCACATGCTCATAACATATCCTCTAAAGTCTGAATAATACGTTCTGATTAACCATCTATTTATGGATGATATGTTGTGCTCAAGCATAGTTGTGTGTCTATGGCTTTCATGAAGCTCTCCCAATAGTGTGAGGTGAATCGTGAATCTCGATCAGAAACTACTTCCTTTGGGATACCATGGAGGCGAATCACATGTGTAATATATAACTCAGCAAGCTAGTCTGGAGTGAAGATAAGCTTATTGGAATGAAGTGTGCTACCTTGGTCAGACGATCTATTATTATCCAGATACTATCTTTACCACCAGTCGTCTGAGGTAAATCGGTAACGAAGTCTATGGAAATGCTTTCCCATTACCACTCAGGTATAAGGAGAGGTTGCAATAACCCTGGTGGCTTTTGGTGTGAAGCATGTACCTGTTCGTAAGTAAAACATGAATTCACGAATGCAGCAACATCCTTCTTCATTCCTGGCCACCAAAAGTTTGAATGAAGATCCTTATACATTTTCGTAATTCCTGGATGAATAGATAATCTTGAGCAGTGTGCTTTGCGTAAGATATCTTTCCTCAATTCAGGTGTATTTGTTACACAAACTCTATGATGGTTATACAATATCCCAGCTTGTATATGGAATCCCTCTATCTTATTCTGCTCAAGTTGTTGTCTCAAGTCTTTAAGGACTGGATCATCCTCTTTTGCTTTCTTTATTCTATCCTAGATCTCTGGTTTGTATTGGTGAGGAATAGATATACTATCAACACTACTATCAAATGATTTCAATTCACTTAATGTTAATAGTACACCCTAGAAGTTGATAGCACTCACCAACCCATGTGAATAAGTTCTTCTACTGAGGGCATCTGCTACGACGTTTTCCTTACCGAGGTGGTAGGAAATGGTGCAATTATAGTCTTTCAACAGCTCTAGCCACAGTCTTTGTCTCATATTGAGCTCCTTCTGATCAAACAGATATTTCAAACTTTTATGATCAGTGAAGAATTCAAAAGTAATACCATAGAGGTAGTGTCTCCATATCTTTAAAGCGAAAACTACGGCAGCTAATTCAAGGTCATGTGTTGGGCAGTTCTTCTCATGTGTCTTGAGCTGTCGTGATGCATACGCAACTACCTTACCATGTTGTATAAGAATCGCCCCACATCCTTCTTTAGATGCATCAGTGTACACTGTAAACCCTTCACTCCCGGAGGGTAGTGTAAGGATGGGTGCAGATGTTAGGCCTTCTTTCAGTGTTTGGAAACTAGTTTCGCATGCATCGAACCATATGAATGGAAGTTCCTTCTTGGCCAACCTAGTCATTGGCAATGCTATTCATGAAAAGTCCTTCACAAATCTTCTATAATATCCAGCTAATCCAAAAAAAGATCGTATTTCTGTGATAGTCTTCGGGCGCTCCCAACTAATCACTGCACTAACCTTTGTAGGATCAACTGATATACCTTCCCTAGAAATAACATGGCCTAAGAAAGACACTTCAGATAGACAGAACTCATATTTGCTATATTTAGCATACTGTTTGTTATTTCATAGTGTTTTAAGTGCCCGCCTTAGATGGTATTCATGTAGATACTTATCCTTGGAGTAAATAAGTACATCATCAATAAAGACTACTACAAAGTGATCTAAGAACTCCTTGAATACTCTATTCGTGAGATCCATGAAGGCTGCTGGGGCATTTGATAGTCCAAAAGGCATAATTAAGAATTCATAACGCTCGTATCTAGTTCGAAAAGTTGTCTTGGGAATATCTGTATCTTTAATTTTCAACTGATGGTATCCAGATCTTAAATCAATCTTGGAATACACAGTTGAACCATGTAACTGATGAAACACAGTTGAACCCTGTAACTGATGAAAGAGATCATCTATTCTTGGCAGAGGATACTTGTTCTTTACAATCTTCTTATTTAGTTGTCTATAGTCAATGAACAACCGCATTGACCCATCCTTTTTCTTGACAAATAAGACAGGTGCACCCCATGGTGAAGTACTAGGATGAATGAATCATTTATCTAACAGTTCTTGTAACTATGCCTTTAACTCTCGTAACTCAGCTGGTGCCATCCTATACGGAGGGATAAAGATAGGCTGAGTATCATGTATGAGAGAGATTTCAAATTCAATCTCTCGCTCAGGTAGTAATCCAGGTAGTTCCTCTGGAAATACATCAGGAAATTCGCACACTATAGGTATATCTTCCATCATTTTGTCTGACCCTGATGTAGTGGTTACATAAGCTAAATAGCATTGGCATCCTTTCTCTAACAATTGTTGTGCCTTCAAAGTAGAGATATATTTGACATTATCATTGGATGTCTTTCCAATGAACTGGAACTCTATCAAGTTAGGAAGGTGAAACGTTACTGTCTTCTGAAAACAGTCAAGACATGCATGATGCCTTTCTAACCAATCCATTCCTAAGATAAGATCAAATCCTCCATTTCGATTAGTAGTAGTGAAACAGGTAACTGATATCCCGCTATCAGTACTATACAACTATCCAGGATTTCTTGGATTATAAATACTTGTCCTCCAGGTCCCTTGATCAGATAGGACTTTTGTACTTCTACTGGTATCTTACACAAGGTAGGTACTAACTGTCGAGCAATAAATGAATGTGAAGCACCAGAATCAAATAAGGCATGTACTGAAAAACCATAAATAGTAACGGTACCTAGTACGACCATGCACGAGTTGTAGGCTTGTTCCTCAGTAATGGCAATGAGCTGGCCATTAGGAATAGGCAAGCTAGAACCCGCAACACTTTGTGGTGGTTGTTGTGTAGGAGACGCTCCTTGCGAGCCACGACCTCTACCTTGTCTTCCTCCGCGTGTTTCTCTATTGCTCGGGATGGATGTTATACTATTAATTGGGGTTGGTTTAAACCCCGAACCTCTCAACTTTGGACAATCTTTCTTGATGTGACCTTCTTGATGACACTAAAAATACACATGTGCTCCTGTTTGAGCTGAAGACCCAGCCACAGAGGTGCTAGCTCCTGCTACTGAGTCACGAGGATATAGTGGAGATCTAGAGAAACCCCTTCTTCCGGATAATTCATGGCCCAAAGTCTGTGGCGAGCTTATATAAGACCCGACTGGATGATAACGACTGTCTCTTCGGTTATAATTCGCCTTACGTTTGGATGGTCTACCAGTAAAGTGAAAGCTTCTTTGTTGGCGTTTTTCATCCCTCTCCATCTCAATACGACAGGCGATGTCCATGGTTTCATCTACAATGGTGGCTCTAAAACCTGCAAGCTTCTTTCCCAAATCTCCCTAAAGACTGCTAACAAATTTGGTAAGACACTCTTGTGGTGAATCTTCTAAAGCTGGGGAGTAACGTAGTATCTCCATAAAGTGAATATGATAATCTCGTACATTCTTGGATCCTTGGGTCAAAGAAGCTAACTCCCTCCTCTTACTTTTGCCTCAGCAGGTGTCTCTATGCCCTTAAATCGAGGAATCTTTCCCTTTCGATAATTGTCTAGTAATGTTTGGTGTCTAAGAAGGGCCTTCTCCATTACTCCTTTGACCGGGGTAGGAGCAGACTCAGTTGAAGTATGGTAACTAGATTCTTCCTTAGAAAGATGGACAGAACCTTCAATCCTAGCATCCGCAGTCTTAGATGCCTCGGGTCTCTCAACCTGCGCATTGAGTCTCTCCTTCGATGCTTATTTCATTTACCCCATGTCTTGGAGCATTGTCATCATAGCCGCTAATTGTCTAGACACGTCTTGGTCTGCCATGATCTTGGGATAATTCAAGGCTAAAGGTTAGGTCCTATATGTCTTACCATGATGTACATAAAGGACAAAGACCTGTGAATGGTAATGCAGTCAATTAAGATCAAAGGATCTTAATACAACCGTAGTTTCTAAATACCGCTCATAGTTTTCAATTACTAAATAAATTAATAGAGTAATCGGGCTCTGATACCAAATTGTCGCAACCCCAATTCTCGGGTCATCAGATCCTCCCATATCCAGATCTGGTTACTCAGCAATAATTTATTCAGCAATCACAACTAACATTCAGAAACATACTGCAAATAAAATACTCAGTAGAAAGTATTTCAACAATTTTCCATTCATAAAACAAAGTTCACATGATACATTATCACATTATAACCGTTTACATGTACATCAGTCGGAAGGAAATATACAGAAAGAATACTAACTACCTTACAAAGGAAAGCTACTGTGGTTGGCTGGATGTCTACTATGTAAGCTGGCTAGATTACTAAAGTCCTTGCGATGGCTCACCGACACCTGTTGGGTTTTTCGTAAACCATAGGATAAAAATTAGCGAATGCTAAGTAACGAAGAAGAGAAAAGCAAACAAATGGGTAATTTTTCAAAACTTGTTATAACAAAAAGTTTCATTCCTTTTCATTAATTTAAGTCCTATTCCTTTCTATTCCACGTAAGGGATTAATCCAGGATATTACCTCACCACTATAAGGACTCCGAAGCTATGGACACTTCGGGATTGGACATTGTGTTGAACTTGGTAAGCTTATGCTGCCTCACGTCGGCTCAATCAATCCTCCAATACTACCCTGACAATTTCCGTTTCTTTTATTAATCAGGGTCTTAACCCTCAGCCTGGCAAACAAAGGAGCACACTGTCCTCGAGGACTCGGTTGCTTAAAACCTTAGGCTAACAATTAATCATATAACCTAGCATCTTTAAATACATGTTGTCGTGACCCAATCGCTATTGAACCACCTGTGCCTCCACATGGCACGATCACATCTTCTGTCGTTCAACCCGAATATATTGTCTCCTGGTACCACGCATTGCAAATCATTCATTTCGTGCGCACTTATCAGAACAGGGAAACCGTGTACCACGTAAGTAGGGAAACACCAATACGGGTTCCTTCCGACAAACCTACAGGTTGCATGCCTGACCTGTAGTTCTACTCCCAGTCATCCTTAACGTGACTCACGACCCTTTTTAGGATCCAACTTAAAACACATCATTATTATGATGTGATTCTACTGTCAAGTTGTATATTAGTGTAACCATAAATATTGAGTATAGACCTACACATATATTAATTCATATATTTATATACTCAATTTATGCTCTTTTAACTCCCAAACCCTATCTTTCCAAGCCACTTCATCAATTCGATGCTTAAACCTTATTTTAGTGGGAATCACAAAGCAACTTTTCATACTTTCTTAAAGATAACCAAGTTAGGGTTCTTTATAGTGAAGAACATAAAAATAGGAATTTCAATAATCTCATATGAAAACCCAACAGCAAAAGGAAGTATTTCGTTATCTAATCGAGCTCTCTCTCACGTACGCAATGCTTTATCGTGTTTCGTTTTTAGAAAGGATTTTTTAAGGCTCCTGAAAAGATTGAATTTCATTTTCGTATCAAAAAAGCTAAGAACGTTTCATGAACGTGAAGAATGAACGGAGAACACGAAGAACGAGAAGAACATGAAGAATGCCAAGAACATATTTTCTCTTGAAATTTCAACAGATCTTCCCCTTATACAGGGTGATATTTCTGAGAAAATTACGGTAGAGTTCCCCCTTATATCAGGACATATTTCTCGGAAAAATTTCGGCAGAGTTTCCTCTTATATCGGGACATATTTCTCAGAATATTTCGGTAGAGTTTCCCTTTATATCGGGTCATATTTCAAAATAAAAATGAAAAGAATTTCCTCTATATAATCAATCGAGAGGAAAACAACAGCGAAACTAAATGAATATAATCAAACTGCAAGTGATGGAGAATCGATAGACACCACGCATCTTAGGTGAGTGAATGTGTGACGAATCACAGGGTTCACTGACGTGCATAGCCGCCTGCACCTAAGTATGGTAATACACGGATTTCTCCATCAAAATAACTATAAAAGAGGAAAACAAAGAACAATAAGTAATGGAGAATCGGTAGACACCATGCATCTTAGGTGAGTAAATGTGTGACGAATCACAGGGTTCACTGACGTGCATTGCAACCCGCACCTAAGTAGGGTATTACACATATTTCATCTCAAACCACAACAGAAAATGAATCAGAAAGAAAGATGAACAAGAACAAAACTTGGAAGAAAATAGGATGAATTGAAAGTCTAGCTTACGAAGCAACTAAGGGAGGATGGTACCTTCCTCCTCCTCGTTCTCCCTGTAGCATGTCGCTAGCGCTCTTTCCCCACCTCCCACTCCTCCTCCTGACCTCTCAACCCTAGGCCTTGGGTGGTGGTGGTGGTAGTGGAAATCGTAGATAATGAATGGGTAGGGGGTATTTATAGGCTCCAGAAAACCACTAACCATGGTTAGAAAACCATAGTATAGCCCTTAACTGCGGTTAGCGGCCCATGGTTTTGGTCAAAACTTATCCAAAACTTTAGGCTTAAGTTAGAACATTCCAGAGGATTCTAGATTCGCTAATGACGCTTAATTAACACTAATCGTGATTAACTTTCACTAATCGTGGTTTAACTTTTGTGGCTTACGCTTTTCTTTTGCTAACTAATGATTAATATTTGCTAAAGATAATTAGCGGTTATAAATTTGATTAGTTTCTTTAATCACGATTAATTAGTCTTAATGACAGTCATTACGGGTTAATGACATCTTAACCCTCCTTCTCTTTCTTCCGAAAATCATTACAAATCGAAACGAAATCTAATTCACATGAATCAAATTCTGTTGGTTTTCTCTTGACGAGTAGGATCTTATGATATAGGATCCGAGAGATGCCAATTTCATGGCTTTACAAGTATACACCATAAAATATAAAGTGCCTAAAGGAAGGGTGAGAATCGGAGCACTGGTCAGTCTCTCTTTCAACGTACGAAAGCTCAGCTCTCACTTGTCGCTCCAAAAGAAGGGGACATCTTTTTGTGTCAGACGAGTAAGTGGTAGAGCTAGCTACGAGAAGCCTCTAATAAAGTGCCAGTAGTAGCTGGCAAGACCTAAGAAACTGCGTATTTCGGTAACTATCTTAGGCTGCTCCCAAGACATTACTGCATCTATCTTGGCTGGATCAACTGCCACGCCTGCTCCTCAAATTACATGACCGAGGAAAGCTACCTCAATAAGACAAAACTCACACTTACTATATTTGCATAAAGCATGTGTTCTCTGAGTGTCTCCAGAATAGTATGAAGATGTTGCTCGTGCTCATGCTAATCACGTGAGTAGATCAAGATATCATCAATGAACACCACCACAAAACGATCTAAGTACGGGCGGAAAATTCTATTCATCATGTCCATAAATGCAGCATGTGCATTCGTGAGTCCAAAAGGTATGACCACAAACTCATAGTGACCATATATGGTGCGAAAAGCAGATTTAAGCACATCTGTGTCCTTATTTCTCAATTGATGATAATCCGATCATAGGTCAATCTTTGAGAATACCGCCATACCCTGCAACTGATCGAAATGATCATCTATTCATGGAACTGGATAACGGTTCTTTACCATCCTTTTATTTAACTGCATGTAATCAATGCACAATCGCATAGACCCATTCTTCTTCCTTACGAAGAGGACCGATAAATCCACTTCCATGAATAGATGATCATCTATGCGATTGTGCATTGATTACATGCAATTAAATAAAAGGATGGTAAAGAACTGTTACTGGGATGGATAAATCCCTTTTCCAACAACTCCTGCAGTTGTACTTTGAGCTCCCTGAGTTCGGATGGTGCCATTCGATATGGAGGGATGGAGATGGGTTGTGTATAGGGTATCAAGGTGATCTCGAACTCGATCTCCCTCCCTTGTGGTAGTCCAGGTAACTCCTCTGGAAATACGTCAGGAAAATATACAAGACCTCGCCATCTGTGGTACGCCCATCGAACTGAAAGACAGGTATGCCTGGGAGACGGAACACTGTCATTTTCTCAAAGCAATCAAGATAGGATTGATGCTTCTCGAGCCAATCCATACCCAGCATAACATCGAAATCCTCTAACCGAATAAGTAAAAGATATGTGGGCATCAGGTGTCCGCCAATCTGTACTGCCACATCCTCCACTGCTTGTCGCACTATGAATAATTGGCCTCTTGGGCTCTTGATGTAGTAAGGGGATGAAACACAAAATGGGTCTTTATTTATCTTGGATACTATTTGATGTGCTAGAAAAGAGTGTGTAGCTCCCGAATCAAATAAGGCATGTAAGGATATACCATGCACTGAAATCATACCTCGTACTACAGCTCCTGAGATGTGGGCTTGCTCCTGCGTGATTGCATTCGATTGTCCCTGAGGCTGTGTTGGAGCACTAGAACCTACAACACTGAAGGTTGGTCGTGGTTGAGGATGTTGAAAGCATCAACCTCCATGACGGGAAGCTGATCCATGTGACTGTACAGATGAGAAAGTCGGTCGTACACTTGATTGATGGCCACTTGAGCGACTGGCAAGTAAAAGACACTTGGCCTTGAAATGGACTGGTTGCTAGCAGTGGAAACACCTACGATCTCCTGGCTGAGAAAAGGAGCCTCCTGAGACAAGGCTAGCACCTCCTATCTTACGACTCTGAGAGTGTGTAGAAGAACAGAAAGAAGTAGTACCACGACTCGCCAAGCCAGGATCCAAAGTAGATGTAGGGGAAAACCGGCTAACGGTGGGAGTGGTCGCCACTGGGTGGAAACGATGCTCTCTATGAGCTCTGTAAGAAATCTCGACGAGTAGATCGCCCTGATTGATGTGGCTGGAAATGTGATGGACTCCCCTGAAGCCGACTCTGAGTTGCCTCCATCTTGGTATCCTTAGCAGCTACCTCCTTGATGGAAGTGAAATCCAATGCAGACAGTTGGTGTTACACATCGTCATGCAATCCCCGAATAAACTTCTGTAAATTCTCCTCAGGAAAAGCAGTAGTCACTAGTGAGTGACAGGAGAGTTCAGTGTAGCGAGTGAGGTATTCTTGGGCCGTTATTGACCCCTGCTTCAGCTCAGCAAACAACCTCCTTTGATCCTCAACCCAGTGATCAGGACAGAACTGGTTACGGAACTCATCAAGAAATATTTCCCATGTTATGGGACCCTTTAGATGTTCCTTGGTGGCGTACCACCAATTTTCAGCATAGCCTTCTAGTGAGAATTCCACGAATGTAAGACAAGACTCTTCAGGAGCATGGATCATCCATAAGACCTTGGATAAGCGATCCGTCCACAGTTAAGACTCATCTGGTGTGCCAGTACCAAGGAATTGTGGCACCTTAGACCTTTGATATGATGCATAGGTCTTCTGATGTTTTTGCAACACCTCTAGGTCCTCTGATCCTTCCAGGTCTAGAGACACTAAAGGATTAAAATTGTCCTCCTCCTCACAAGAGGGCTGATACGAGGAGTCATCCTGCTAAAGGAGCCTTCTCTCCAATACCTCTTGATGTTGTTGTATACCCTGCACTGCTTGTACTAGTAAAGCGAGTTGCTATGCAACATCAGGGTCAACATGAGGCGGCATGACTCCCTGCAAGAATCATTATATTAGAAATTATCCCCATGGTTAGAGAGACAATGGATACATTAAACATGACTAGAATTATTCTCCTTAACTAATGCCAAAGCCAGAAGACTTTGTCGTTGTATTTATATTTTAAATATCTTTAATATTCTCATATGCAAAAGAGTGAATGGAGTATCGGGCTCTGATACCATCTGTGACACCCCGCCCCTCCATCCACCGAAACCGATGAGACGTGAGCGTTGGACCTACGGTTCAAGTACGCCCATGATCTATGATACTCAGCAAACCATCTTATGCAAATTAGATTAACATTTGAAATATAAATAACAACAGGAGAATAATATGAAAGGGAAAGTAAAATGCAACATCCATTCTCATTAATACTCATCAAGTCCATGTCCATGATACAAGATACATCATATAATTATAAATTTTGCATAAGAAGCTCTCCAATATCTCACTACAATGTCTCTCAAAAAGAACATAAAATAATGTGGAAATAAATAAATTACTCAAAATAGAACGCACCCTATGTGGTGCAAGTATGAAGTAGAAAGTCTGATCTCCTCAAAAGGTTGCTACTGTTGCGGCTGTTGCTTGGGTACACATGTTGGTTTCACATGAGGGTAGCGTTATGAGAAATTGCCCAGTAACGAGACAAACAATATAATAATTAATGCAAAGGTAATAAGGCATGTGAACTTATTTCTATCGAGTAACTTTTACATATATTGTAGAAACTAGAATCTACCATATTATTCTAACTTACAAGGGGCTATATGGTTGTAAATTTCATTTATTAATATAATCATTGTTTAAGGACTACCACATTGGTCTCAATATTTCTATCCATTAATTAGAATTCACAACGATATACAAATACAGATTTTTTTCGGTGTTCGATCATAACACATTCTTGGCATTAATTTAGCACATGCAAGTACTCGACTCGCAGGCCTCCGCTATGCGGGAACATCTTTGTCATCTTGAGTAAACCCTCAAGAACCTTTGTTCAACTAGAACACGAAAATATCTCAATACAATTTCTCCAACTTCAAACCACATCTCGGAACACCTCTCACAATAATAATATTCGAAGTAAAATTCGATGCGGCCACATCTGATTTTAAATCAAATCTTAATATTGTGTATAAGTGTGAAACCATGAATGCCAACCATGTCACTTGCCTACTCCGTAGAGCGACTCTAGATGCTACCCAGCTGCTAAGTGCAACACGTCATCTAACTCATCCATTAGGGTCACGACCTTCAGGCATCTATCCAGGACCCCAAGGGTGCATGTCAATCCCTTGCGGCACCTAACTCCATTTACCCCTTACCGTAAAATCTCACTCATGAAAGAATAAGCATCATCACTAGTAATGACCTATTGGAGGTTTAAATTATTTAAGATGACGATCATCAATTATTAATCATGACTCAATTACAGCTATTCCCCAACATTATCCACCAAAAAAAGTAAGCATATTATTCAGTGGCAAAAATAATACATCGTGCATTTAAATACATGGAGCAATAAAAGGTGATATTAAAAATGCTAAGTTAAAACTTCAGTAGATGTCTATCTTTTATTGTCATATAATACAAGAATTACTATAAATGCATCACATGTATGTACATCTTTGATGCATGAGGGTTAATACAAAAAAATAACTAACTAGTAATAACTAAGTGGGTATTCTGTGAGTCTTGACATACGATATAAAATCCTTTTTTTCAACCCAATTGTTCGAACCTTTCTATTTGCTAGCGTATAACTCGTAGAATTGAGTATACTATTAATAACATCTCTATCTCTTATCTCCAACATTAGTTCATATGTTCTGTGTAATATCACAAAAGGGGCTACTACCTCAGCCCCGAACCAAAAGTTTACTAAGATTAAAATGCTCTTTTAATTTCATTAACATACAAAATAGCCATTGTAGAACAACATGATGTGCTGGCTAAGTGGTTAATGTACGTACTTGGACATCCCATGCATAGCACAATAAGTATTTGATGTGAGAGGTAGATAACGTTATTGAGAGAATTAATAGTATAACGTAAATAACATTAGGTCTCCCACGACGGATTACATCTATAACGTATACTTAATGCTATGAGAAATTAATGATTTATAATTTGGATGCATGGCCATGATCTGGTAGAAATTTTGATTTCGGTTACGCTTCAAGTCAGATGTTCTTATCTATGAGAAAAAAATTCTTTCATTACATTTCATTCAATGATTATTACCTGAAAATAGAATGCTAATCTATTCATGTAGTTGGAAAGATTCGAATGTGCATTACACTACAGTTGTTTCCATTCAAATATTGTAATCATAAAAAAATAATGTGCATTCTATATTTTCTAAATACTTTACCAATTCCCTCGAGCTCTTTGTACTTTCACTCGACTTCTAGTATGATGTTTCCCTTTTACTTTTGAGAGGGGAGCCTCAGTATATGGATCAAAAAAACTATTGACATCCATGAGGGGCCTCCATATGCAGGTTAACAACATATCGAATCCATGAACTATACCATAAGAACACCTAAGGGCTCTAGATATGTTTACGCATGGGCACAAAGTCATATGAAACCAGTAGCTAGAGGAAGGCATAACGTCGTTACCTCTGAGGATGTTCCCTTAGGATCTCCTCTCAAACGGAAATAAGATTTCCGTCACTTGATCACTGCACGAATACGTACATTATGGTGACCTTGATCTCCCCTATGCGATTGTGGTCGTGGGTCTTCGATCGGAGTACCTTCTCCGACGTTGACGATGGCCCTCCGACGACTAAGCTAGCCAAGGCGGTGGTGCTCCAATGGGAGGGAAGGATGGTGGTGGCTAGGGTTTTGAGAGAGTAGCCTACCATCTCTTATTTATAGAAGGAGAGGTGAAATTGGATCCCAATTCGGATCCGGTTCGGATCCCTATATGGGTCCCGACAATAATACTTAAAACAATGATAACTTGAGTTAGGAATGTCGGAATTGGATGTTCTTGGACTCGTTGGAAAGATCTCGACGAGATCTATGAAATGGGTTGATTATTTGAATTTTTTAAATGTCAACAATGCTCCAGATATTTGTAAAAGAAAAAATATACGAGGTTTCACAATTTTCATGCCTCACGTGCATTGCACATGAGGTGGGGGATGCGAATGAGGGCGATGTTCCTGTGATCGAGGTGATGGCGGGTGATGTGGGCTGGCTTAATGGAGATGCTACAGAGGGGATTCGATCTGGAGGTGATGGCATAGAATCTACAAGGTTGAGGCAAAGACATTGGACTCATCTAGACCGATGGGGGTGGCGGGAGGAGGCTGAGGCAGAGAGGTCGCATCAGTGGTTGAAGAAAAGGTACAGAGACCATGGCGATGGTGAGGGTGCAGTCAGCTGAAGAGTGATGATTAGAGGTGCAAGTGGAAGAAAGCGGGCGGAGAAGCAGGGGTCAGGGATTCCTCGCCAGAGAAGGTTGAGGGGCGAAGGCCCCCTCCAGTCATTGCCTCAATCCACTCCCGGCGAAGTCGGAGACGAGAAGTTGGAACATCAAGAGAGCTTGTTGCTACAAGATCCAAACCGAACCTTGGATCATGCCTTCGATTTCGATGCACAACCATTATTGTTTGATAAGTTTCCTTCAAGCTACAACTGAGAAGGGACGAGGGTTGCTAGCTGAGGTTAGCTCTCGTGTTGGTAGATGATGCGCAAAGGTGGGTAGCGAAGGGAATTTATGGTCGTTGGAGAGGAAGGCTGATATGGCCAGGGTCGTGGGTGGTTGGAGGAAAACAGGGGAAGTGGAGAGTGGGTAGTTGTGAGTCCTACGGAGGTTGTCAGAGTGGAGATCAGGGTGCAGGCGTTTGCGAAAAATGCAGATTGTGCGCATAGAGGGGATCCACATCCTATTGCGGGCTTGGCGGGGAAGGTGGTTGTGCTCTGCCGCGAAGCGGGGAGGAGCGGGTGTAGAATCGTCCACTAGTCGCACGCTACGCAAGGAGGAAGGGCGAGTCACACAGGAGAGAAGGGGGAGGGCTTGCCACCTGGCGTGCAGGGGTGCGGTTACGTGGTCAAAAAATAATTAATTAAAAAAAGAAAATGGAATTAATATAAAAATAATTATAAATAAATACCTAATTAAAATAAAAATAAATAGTACAAATAATAATGATAAAATTAAATATTAATATAAAAAGTAAATAAATTAATTAACTAAAACAAAATAATAAAAAATAAATAAAATAAATATTTAAAATATAATAAAATAAACAAAAATGGGGTGACACGTGGCAGCTTTAGGAGCTTCCTTGTGTCGCTCCCAAAAAAAACACAAATTAAATGTAAAGAAAAAAGAAATAACAAAATTGGTCAAATCAAAAAGTGATCAACACAAAAGTTGCTAGTCTCAACGAGATCTATAACTTTCGTGAAGGACCAAAAACCAAAATAAATCACATGTACAAAAAGTATTTTTAGGGGTATCTTGTAGGTACAAAATACCGATTTTTTGTCTTTTGCATTTTTTGGCATTTTAAAAATATGATAAAAATCAAAATAAAAATCATAGAAAATATGAAATAAATATTTACAATTTAATCTAATTTTTAGATTTCTAATAATTAAGAAAATAAAAATAAATGGGGACATATGTACAATATACAATGAGGGGCCCAAAACCCATGTTTCACATACCAACTCCGATTATTTTGAATTTGGTCTTGTTTTGAAGGTAATCCATAGGATTTTGTATGAGAGTGAGATATTTACATTTAAAGTTCTTAGTTTCAAACTAGGGTTTGGGTTTTATTTGTCAATTTTATAAGTTAGTAATTTTTTGATATTTTTCATTCATTTGGGTTAGTAATATGTATATTATAAAGTTGATTTTATTCAATTCTGAGTTAATAAAAATAGTGGAAAAAATAGTGAAAATACAGTGAATATACATGTGATGTTTACAAAAGAATTTGGCTTCTTATTTAATGCAAATATGCATGCTAAAATGCAGAGATTAATTCTAAATGCATGAATGAGAATAATGCAAAATAAAATGAGAAATGCAACTAATTGCTTGGGAATGAAGCTCTATTCCCAACTTTTAGAGTGATGAATCATGGATTCATCAGAGGTGCAAAGATCTGGGGATTGGATTATATTGCTAAAAGTGGTGCTCGAAGAAGAAATTCTGAATATCGTCTAATTTTATGCACTAGAAATTGGTTTAGATGATAGGATTATACATGCTTTTTGGGAGGAATTGGGTAAGATTATTCAATGAATCATATAAAGAGAGATGGTTTGCCTAGATGGAGATCTTAATGGACATGTGGGAAAGGGCTCTTCATGGTATGCTAGTGTTCATGGAGGACATGGCTTTGGGGATAGAAATGAAGAGGGAAAAGTATTTCTGGATTTTGTAATAGATTATGATCTTTTAATTGCAAATACTCTCTTCAAGAAGAGGGAGGAGCATTTAATTACTTATAAGGGTGGTCGACTAGAACGCAAATAGACTACTTTGCATTGAGAAAAAGAGATCAGTTGTGTTGCAAAAACTACAAAGTAATCCCAACAAAGAGCCTGACCACCCAACATTGCTTGTTGGTCATGGATGTGCAAATAAAAGAGCCAGTAAAGAAACGGAGGATTTCCAAGATCACTAGAACTAGATGGTGGAATCTTCAATTGAAGCAATCACGCCTCAAGGAGAAGGTTTTAGAAGACTTATCTTGGGATTGTAACGAAAGTGCTAATGAGATGTCAGAGATGGTAGCATCTTGTATATGAAGGGTAGCCAAAGAGATGCTAGGAGAGTCAAAGGGAGGAGCTCTAGGCCAAAAGGAGGCTTGGTGGTTGATGAACCGTGAAAATGCCTCTTTAATAATCTAATATTGTAGTATAGGAGACAGATTTTGATTCGTCAAAAACCACAATCTTTGAATGTTGTGGAATATTTTTACTTGGTAAGTATACCAAGGTCGAACACAGGGAACAAATTATTTCTAGTTGCATCGTTTTAAATTAGTTTAAATAATCAATTAAATGTTATGTTACTCTCTACGTTAAGCAATAAAATGCAGCGAAATATAATGCAATGCGAATAAAAAAGAGAGGATGAGCATCGGATCTGTAATTTTATATGATCTAAATCCTAAATTAAGATAGTCGGTTAATCTTCAATAGACATCGCAGGTTGAAAGAGATTAAAGTCCAGAAATATTTATCAATTAATATCTCAGATGTAGGCCGAAAAGATCAATGTATCAAAGCTTTATCCTACGAGAATTTCTCAAGACACTCTGGCCCCTTATTTCCTTCAATATAAGCCTCACATAAATTGAATCTTAATCATAGAAAATATCATAGAATGAAATTCATTTCTTATTGCTTATGCCCCTGTAATATACTGAATTCCTGAAAGAATAATCGATAATAATCACGAAAGGACTAATCACTTTAAAACCTCTTCAAATAAGATATCAAGAAATGAACTAATTCCTCCTATATCTTGCCCCTTATAGAAATTAATTCTTTTATTAAAAAGGTCAATTATCAATGGAGAATTAATCAAAATAATCCCTCAATAGAATCCCTGCAAAAAATCAGTTAGTATCTCAATATAAAAAAATAATGTCAATTTGTCGATGAATCAACCTGCATAAGTCAAAGTGGATCCTCAAAAAATAACTAACAATAAATATCTTCAGATAAATCCACAAATATATATATATATATATATATATATAATGATAGAGCAGTGAATAAGCTTGAAAATGACATATCATATGCTAAAAACAGAGTTTGTATGAGAACGATATGATAAAATGAAGTATCATGGACTAAAATACAATAAAAAGATAAGTTTTTATCTTAAAGTTGTCCATGGAGGGACTTATCTGTAATAACCAAAACTTCTAGGGGAATTTCTGGGCAATTTTCTGATGATAGAACATGTTATACACTTGTGGGATGGAGGTAGAGGCCTTTTTGCAGTTTGTGGGACATGCAAGGGCATGATCACAAAATATACCCCAGCACATGTGTCGTACGTGACTTAGGAAGCGATGTTCTTTTTCACGGTGTACAGGAAGTGCAGGGGGTAGAGCGAAATTTTCCCCCTCTCGAATGTGTTAGGCACGCGTGAAGGGAGGCTGACAAAGCTAAGACTAGGCCTTCTGATGGGGGCACCGAGCTTACGTGGTGGCTCACAGAAGCTTCGGAGGTCGACGCTACCTCGATCGACCAAAGCCTCGAGGCATAGGACAAGGCTCAAGAGAGGGATGATGTGGCAGTGCACAAATTATTGGATCCCCCAATCCAACGATTGATGGTTGTCGAGGTAAGCGACGGTGATGCAGGCAAAGGACTTAGTGCGATGCGGTCGGCGGCTGGAGCAGCAGGTTAAGGCATGGTAGTTGTGTGGTCAGGCGAGGCACGAGCGGCGGAGTGGAGGCCGAGGGTCGAGCGCGATCTGTGGAGAGCACGGTCGAGGATCGTGGATGCGGGTTGTCGTGCACGTGGAGAAACTCGATGGCGAGGGTCGAAGCAGATGGCGAAGGCATGGTGGCTGGCGAGATCGAGCGCTGTAGCGATGGTGAGGTAGAGGACGACGGTAAAGATGAAGGGGGCATCGGTAGAACATGACGGCGGTCAAGCGAAGGAGAGGCGAGATCGGAGAGGCGGAGGAGCAGGTCTTCTGTGGCGGTGAGGTAGAGAAGGTCAAGCGGGAGCGGAGTTTGGTGAATGTCACCTTGGGTTTGGAGTAGAGATTGCCGCTTCCAAGTGTTCGCTTCAGAGGAGCGGTAGGAACTCCTCGAAGCTCAGTTGTAGGTGGTGGCGCAGCACAGAGGTCCGAAAATCTCTGGATCTCGCCTCGGATGAGGTCTTCACCTACAAGGGGGTCATTGTCACCAACCAAGCTTGTAGTTCCTCAACCTACTATCCTTAAAAGATCGGGTGGATGGTCTATATGGAGGGTAGAGCTGGAGCTTTATAGGTGGTGGTGATGGTGTCGGTCATGTGGGGATGGCTGTAACTGTAGGAGGTGGAAGGGCGTGAGGGCTTCTGTCATTGCAAGGGGTAGAGGAGGAGCTGGCATGTTCACATCACGTGCTATGGGAGGGGAAGGTGGGTCATGTGCTAGGCACATGATCAGGTGAGAGAGAAGGGCGAGAGAAGGGAGGAGGGAGAAATGAAGATAGAAGAGAAAGTGAAATAAAATAATAAAAAATCAAACTTAAAATTAAAATTAAAAATTAAAGGAAAAGTAAAATTAAAAAAATAAAGATAAAATAAAATAAAAAGAAAAGGAAAAATAAAAAAGAAGTAGTAAATGAAGTCAAATCAAAAAGTGGTCATCACAAAAGTTTCTCATCTCGACGAGATCTATAACTTTTGTTAAGGACTCAAAATCAAAAGAGGGCAATTGTATAAAAAGTATTTTTGGTGGTACTCTATAAATAATAAAATACTTGATTTTTGCATTTTGTAATTTTTTTATACTTTTAAATTGATTCTAATTAGTAAATTAATTTATGTACAATGTATGCATATTTAATCTAATTTTTATGGATTTATATAGGCTAGAAAAAAGAAAATAAAAACAATAAAGATAAGAATAATTTATAGATTTTTTGATTTTCTCTTTATTTTGCTCTTTTATAGATTGTAATTCTTTATTCCATGTTAATCGATTAATCAACGAATAATTTGGAGAAAGAATTACGTTAAAATAAGTTATTTTTGTACAAATAATAATAAGATCAATTAAAGTAGAAAATAAGGTTATTTATTTACATATTTTATCCTTAATTTTAGCACAATTACTGAATGTTAATTAATTGATTTAAAGGGGTTTAATGATTATTTAGTAAGGGGATTTTGCTAAAACATCCATATAAAGTAGATGCATCGTAGATTCATCAGTGGTGGAGTGGAGGGGTGCAAGAGAAGCTCAAAATTAAAAGAGATTGCTTTAAAGCTATGTCTAAGGATAGAACAGATGAAACTGCCAAAAACTACAAAATAAGTAAGAAGGAAGCAAAGAAGGCGATAAGCGAAGTTAAGTCAAAAGCTTATGAAGTTTTGTACAAAATTCTCGACTCTAAGGAGGGTCAAAAGGATATATTCAAGCTGGTTAAAACAAGAGAAAGAAAGGCCAAAGATCTTTCTCAAGTGAGATGCATTAAGGATAAGGAAGGTCATGTGCTTGTTACTCAGAATATATAGAGACTAGATGGAAGCAATTCTTACATAAGCTTTTCAATGGGGAAGGAAATTGAGAAATCACCTTGAGAAATCTAGCTAGTAGTGAAAGTACTTGAATCATGCAAGCTACAAATGAATACAAAGGAAGGAAGTAGAGGAGGCTTTGAAGGTTATGAGACATGGGAAAGGTGTAGGACCTGATGACATTCTTGTTGAAGTTTGGAGAGTTATAGGTGAGCGTTGTTTGACTTGGCTTACATATTTATTCAATGTTATTTGGCAAAGCAAGAAAATACCTGAAGAATGGAGGAGACGTATCGTGGTGCCTCTTTATAAGAACAAAGGAGACATTCAAAATTGTTCAAATTATAGAGGTATCAAGCTGGTAAGCCACACTATGAAAATTTGGAAACGTGTGATAAAAAGAAGGTTGAGGCAAGTTTCCAAAGTAAGAGAAAATCAATTTGGATTCATGCCAGGTCGCTCAACTATTGAAGCCATCCACTTGCTGAGGAGAACAATGAAGATTTTCATAGCTAAAAGGAAGAACCTCTGTATGATTTTTATTGATATAGAGAAGGCTTGTGATTCTGTCCCACGGGAGATATTGTGGAGAGTTTTGGAGAAGAGATAAGTGGATATCATATACATTAACCTCATAAAATATATGTATGATAGTACTTCATCTTGTGTAAGGATACAATCTGGGAAGACTGACTACTTTGACAGCAACATTGGTCTGCATCAAGGTTCAACTTTGAGTCCATTCCTTTCTACTTTGATTATAGACGAGTTGACAAGTCACATTCATGATGAGATACCTTGGTTTATATTATTCACAGATTATATTGTGTTGATCAATGAGACTATAGATGGAGTAAATGAGAATCTTGAGGTCTAGAGACATGCTTTGGAAACTAAAGGATTTCGTATAAGTAGTGCCAAGACTGAATATATGGAGTGTACTTTTGATGGAAGCGAAAGTGAAGGAATTGATGTTAAAATTGGTAATGATAACATTTAGAAGAGGTATTCTTTTAGATACTTGGGATCTATTTTGCAACATGATGGAGAAATTGATGGAGATGTTACAAATAGAATAACTGCATGTCGGCTAAAGTGGAGAGGAGCCTCTATTGTTCTCTATGATAAGAAATTCCCTTTAAAAATCAAAGGAAAGTTTTACAAAGCAGCTGTGAGACCTGCTATGCTCTATGGATCTGAATGTTGGCATGTGAACCATAGACATGTGCAGAGAATGACAGTAGAAAAAATGAAAATGCTAAGGTGTATGTGTGGACACACACGTAAATATCGTATTCGGAATGGTGCCACTAAAATGAAAGTGGGTGTAGCTCCGATCGAAGATAAGATGCGAGAAAATCTCTTAAGGTGGTTTGTCCATTTGCAAAGTAGGTCAGCTGATACACCGGTGAGGAGATATGAGTTTTTGGAATGTTGAGCCGTCTAAAAGAGGGCGTGGAAGGCCCAAGAAGTGTTGGATTGAGATTGTATAAAAGGATATTATTTTTTGGATCTAAACCCAAGAATGACCCAAGATAAATCTGAATGGAGGCAAAAAATCCATGTAGTCGACCATACTTAAAGTGGGAAAAGGCTTTGTTGTTGTTGTTGTTTAATAACGAAGAAAACAAAGAAATAAAATAAGGGGGACATATGTATATGTTGTATATACAAACTCAGGTTGATTTATATTCTTTGATTTTTGCTTAAATTTTTAATTTTTACACATTTTGCTAAAACAATAATAAAATAAAATGAATACAAAAGAAATAGATTAAAAAGGAGTAGTTTTATATATAAAATAATAAGGTCAAAATATACAATACGTACAATGTACAATGATGCTCCCAAACCAAAGTTTCATAAATGAACGCTGATTCTTTTGAATTTGGTCTTGTTTTGTAGATAATTGAAAGTATATTAATTCAAAAGTGAGTAGGCATCCATAGGATGAGAGGGATATCCATCTTTGATGGCTTTTAATCTCTAAACTAGAGTTTGGGTTTTATTGGTCAAATTTACAAGTTAGTATTTTTTTGGTATTTTTCTTTTATTAGTGTTAGTAATATATACACTATAGAGTTGATTTTATTTTATTCTAAATTAGTGAAAATAAATAGAAACAGAAGAATTGTGGGTAATTACAGTGATAATGTACAAAAGATTTAGACTTCTTACTTATGTAATTATGCATGCTAAAATGCAAATATTAATTCTAAGTGCATGAGTGATGGTAATGTAAAATATATGATGAAATGCAACTAATTACTTGGTAGGAGCTCTATTTTCAACTTTTAAAATGATGAATCACATATTCATCACAAATGCATTGCACAATCGAAAGGACATTCTTTTGAAAGCATAGGTCTCAAATGGACAGGTGAAAGTAGTTTTCTCTTGATCTTCAGGAACGATGGTGAATTGGTTTTATCCAGAGTAACCATCCAAGAAGCAAAAATATTCCTTCGTGGATAGTATTTTTACTATTTGGTCGATGAAGGGCAATGGATAGTGGTCCTTCATGGTAGCAAGATTCAAGCATATGTAGTCCACACAGACACGCCAAGAAGTATGTACTATGGTCAGAATCACCTCTCCTTTGTCAAGTGTAACAATGGTGATACCGAATTTCTTCGGCACTATGTGCAGGGGACTCACCCACTTGGAGTTAGAGATGGGACAGATGAATCATACATCACACCATTGGTAATTTCTTTCATGATAACCTCTCAGATATTAGGGTGTAGTGTGCGCCGGAATTAACGGAAGGGTTTGCTGTCTTTTTTGAGGTAGATGTGACGCGATCAGATTGACATATTTATCCCACTAAGATCTATGATATTCCATCCCATCATCTTGCAGTTCCTTTTAAGAAGCTCAAGCAGACAAGATTCTTTCTCTTCGGTCAGATGGGAATTGATAATGACCGGGTATATGTCAGGTTCACCCTCAAGGAAGGCATACTTCATGTTAAAGGAAGAGGTTTGAGCTCTAGTGGGGTAGGAGTCAACTTGGTGGTAACTTTAGAAACTGTGACAGGTGTCAGGTCTTACATATGTCTGGTTTCCACCATTATGCTTTCAGAATCTAAATTCAAAACAACACACAGATATGCAATAAATTCTCTATGCTCGTACGAGGATGTATGTTCAATTATTTTAGGATAACCAGCAGCGAATATCTCTTCTTCAAAGACATCGATGAATTTGACTATGCTATTCAGGAGTTCCTCAGTGGAGATGAATTATTGTATTTCCTAGTCATCAAAGAATAAATTAGTGTCTCTGATTTCAGCTAAAAAGTTGCAGTCTTCCAGTCCATGTGATTCAAGCTCTCTCATCACGGACAACACTTCAGCTGGCTTTGGCTCCGGAACCGTCTCTACATGAACTTTTCATTGCTGGAGCCAAATGCAATCTCTCTAATGTCATAATCCACTATTGCCTCAACAGTCCAAAGGAACGGTCATCCAAGAATGATGGGGGTGTGGAGCAGAGGTGTGGAAGTGTCCATGTCCAGGACAATGAAATCAATAGGTAATTGCATCCCTTGAATAGTGATAATCACATCCTCCAACATGCCCTTGGGTCACTTGATTGATCTATCTACGAATTGCAGAATCATCTTTATTGGATTGAACTGCCCTAACCCAAAATTTGTGAGTATGGATGAAGGTAATAAATTAATGGATGATCCACTATCGAGCAATGTGCGCTCGAATTCTTAGCTGAAGATCTAGCATCTGAAAAGAGGAGCTCCCTTGGCTTTCTTTTAATTCGGGAGATTGTTGATGGCATTCATTGTGGCCATGGTGAGAATGTGCTTCTCAGGTTTTCTACGTCAGGTTTTGCAGGGTCGATGCTCTGTAGTTAATGAATCTCCTTTTCATCACCTTTATTCTATCATTTTGGCCTTAAAAATCCTAGCTAATGCATGTAAATAGCATTATTTTGTACAAATTAGCATTCATTATTTAGTACATTTATTGTATATAAAATATTGTTTTCAATGCCAAAATTATATAATAAAGGAAAGAAAAGAAAATGAATAAAATGCCAAAGGCATTTTATAACTCTAAACCCCGAGACCTAGGCATCTTAGTGATTGAATCGGCAAGGAATAAAGTGGTGGGAGATAAAGGCCAATAAATCCAATAATCTTATTCTTTAATTCATCAATAAGTCCATTTTGGGACCTATTTTATTTTCTATTATTCATTCCTCAAATCAATAAACTTTATACATGAAAGTTTTGGATAATAATACATAAAAAATACAAAATTGTGTCTACACCAAAATGATATATAGTGTATAAATTATATTCAAAATGGAAAGCCAAAACCCAAACTTCCCATACCAATATCTCCAAAATAAAAACTCAAAATGTATCAAAAATACTTTAATTATATATAACTTTTAATAAGCTATTTAATGAAGGCGGTCCATATTTTTTGGAGTTAAGGTGTGAAGTTCAGATTTGGACCCATGTTGTATGGTCTACCTGATTAAAATATTCATTTTATCTATTCTTTATTATTTTTATAATTTTATATTTTTATAATTTGATAAATATTATTTATAATACATGTACATATTTATAATAGAATAAAATCATTAATAAAACACAAAAATAAAATAACCTATATAAATATATAGATGAAATACCTATACTTATACCTATATAATATATACCCCTATTCATTTAAGTATACAAATAACATCAAAAAATAAAATAAAAGTATATTTGTGTACATACAAATAAGTTATAAATATATCAAAATAAAATAATAAAATCAAAACTACAAAATAAAAATAAAATACCCAAAACATAGATCAATATACCTATAAATATACCCATAAAAATTAACTTATAATAAATAAATCCAAAAAAATAAATAAAAATCATAATAAAATACTACATAAAACAATAAACATTTTATATTTCATAACCAAAAAATATTAAAATCATTTACTATATTTAACTAATTATTTTCTAATAATAGGGACTATTTTGTCCTATAGCATCCCCCATGGACCAATGAGAACGCAGGGAATGTTGACCCCGATCAACTCCCTGTCTTCTCTCTAACTTGTGTCAGAGCCTCGAGTCCCCCATTTTCCTCAATTTTTCCAGGTTGCCCTATTAATCGATTCACCTTGAGCTCTTCGTGATCATCATGCATCCCACATTCCTCTTCCACACCTAATCATCAGATTTCACAAATAATTCTCGAGCCAAGCAATTTTCTTCCTCGAAGTTCATCAGACCTCTTTATCTATAAATAAACTCCTCGGGTCTTCTCTCCAAGCCGATCCCCCTTCAAGCTTTTCTCTATGTTCTTGCATGTATGTTGAAGTCCATGTAATAGTTGAGAGCTTACCCATGCTTGGAGATGGAGAAGCAAGGACGAAGTGGAGATCCACGATGGTTCTCTACCTTGCCCTGCTCCCTGCAAACACAGTAGGTATAAGAGTTGTGCATTTCATTCTTATGTAGATTTTCATATCATCTTTTCATTTCCATCGTTAGTTTCACATTTAATCCAGTAGATTAGCTTTAGTCTAGTTAGTTAGTTCATCAGAGCTGCCAGGGCTTCGGCCAATCCACCGTGCTCACATTTGTATCTGCCTACACCATTCATTACATTTCATTTCCCTTCGCCTTCTCCATCTGATTCGTCCATCGAGCCAACCAGATCCGTTGTGGATCTGCGAATCGAGGGCTTTCCCTCTGCCTTCATCAGACTCTCTCCGTCCACCTCGTCGATCATGTTTTCCCAGCTTCATTTTTTGTCGAGTTGCACCGCTTCAAGCCAAGGATATTCTTCGTGCAGGTTCCACGTTCAACGTACCTCTACTAGGGCGCATTCGAACCTGGAAAAGGTTCTCTAGGTTTCGATGGCCACGATGTGCCTAGACCCCATCCATGGGTCCCTGACTTTTTGGATGAGACCACTAGCTGCGGACAATCCTCCCGGAGGTGTAGAGACAAACATCAGCCACAGAGTCTACTAGTTGATGAAGAAATCGAAGGTCGAAGGCCGGGGAGGAACACCCTCTTCCTTGTTCTTCCAAAGCAGTCGCCAGTCGTTCGATGGAGGGTAGGCCCCAGTTCTAATCCTATCCATCCAAAAACCACATATCTCGCATGTTTGATGTAATCTGAGATCAGATCAAAGCCACTCATCGGTGAAGCATCATCAGACGAGGAGGAGGTGACACGTGTTTAAGTGAAAAGATCACAGTCATTCACCATCACTACGTTGGGGGTAAAATGCATATCTGCCCCCCTCCACCTTTTTTGTATTTATTTATTAATCTTGTAAATAAAATGTATAGTTTAAATAAATATGGAAATTTTGCATAGTGGCCCTTGAACTAATTGTAAGTTGTAATGGGTGCAGTCCAGCTCAGCTCATGTGTCGTCCCACGTGAGCAGGGCATGTATTCCCTTATGGGTTTTTGAATTTGTATTTAGTCCATTAAATTTAGATATACATTGTATAGTTAGGGAAAATTTCACAAGAGCCCCTATCCTTAATTTTATTGGCAAAAATGCCCTACCTAGTTCATGTATTTTCGGTAATTGAATTTCAATTATAAAAATTAGCACCCATGCTCCAAAAATTATGCAAAAATAAGGTTAGATGCATTCTAGCATGTATTTTCATGCTCTATATTTATTTTGGCATTTTAGGCATTTTTTACATTATGTTAAAAACTAAGGGAGCACATTTTTCTCCCTGTTTAACTTAGAAAATAATAAAAAATAGAAAAATGATTTGAAAAATATCCAAATATATATATATATATGTTGTTTATTATTATATTTTATAACTGCATACAAAAAATCCCTAAAAATTTGAAAAAACCCCAAAAAATAAAAAGTTCCAACATCAAGTAAAATATTTAAATTTTCCCAAAACCCCAAAAATATTTATTTTTGTTTTTGAAATTTCTTTATATAAATATCTATCTATTAAAATTGATTTGGAGAATTTTGGACTTTATTTTGTATTTTTAACGTTCAATTCAATTATGTCTATTTATATAATCCCTTATTTTAGATATTTTTTATTTTAAAAATATAAATATGCAAATGATTACATAAAAATTACAATAACATCAGAAAATTATTTAAAATCCAAAAATATTTTATTCCTTGTATTTGTTTGTTTTTATTAGTATTTATGTTTCTATAACCCTATATTGTATATATAGCCATATATTATATAATTAATTATAAAAGAAAAGAAAATTAAAAATATGAAATAAAATATAGAAAAGGGGATGTAGGTATGTATATCTATGTATTATAAAAAATGACAACAAATATCTGTGTATATACATATGTGAATACCTTATATGTATATCTTTACATATGTGTATATATGTATTAATCTAATATATTGTATTATTATTACTCTCAAATACACCTATATATACTAATAATTCATTTGTATATAAAAAAGAAAGAAAAGATAAACCCACACAAAAACATACTTGTACATAATATATAGTGATTAGCAAAAATCATAGCATACCTAACTTGCTCTCAATGGTTCGACCTCTGCAAGCTTACATGCTATACATTTTGTGTTGTAGGGTATAATAAATTTTAATTCACATTTTTTCAATTCATTGCTTGATTTATATTGTGGGTTAATTGTCGATTGACTTGGGTTTCCTGAGCAGTCAATGCATCGACTGTGGTCTCGCCTTGCGAGATCGTGTGACCCTCATGGAATCAGTGTTTATCAGTAGTACATGATTATTTTAATCCCTTCTTTACAACAGGCATGTATTCCATGGCGTTGAGAAATGACATTTCAAGCATAATATTTTATAATGTTTCCACAATGCTAGGATCAGATAAAGTATTTTTCAATTTTTTACTGTTTTTGATTTAATTGCATCGGGAAAGGAATATGTACATCAGAAACAATTGTAATCTATAAAGTTGTAAAAAATTCTTTGGCCCTTTCTACTGGCCTAGCTGAGGACTCGCCATCAAACACTTTCTGCTTCCCCTTCATTGTCGTAGTCGCATGGAGTGTCCTACTACTTCTGAGAGTTACGGCATTAGATAAAGCAATATTATTTTCACATGAATTGAGTGGGTCAATGCAGACTACCGGCTCCATGCAACAGAAGTTATTCGTATTGGCTTTAACCTGAGCCGGAATGATAGTTGGTGGTTGTCAGGTTATATATCTTTTGTCTCATCTCAACGATATTCTTGATGAGCTAGACCAAACAATCAAGGGTTGGGTTGATCAACACATCCTCGGATGATTCGTCCTGGTGTGGCCTCTGACTGTGTTGGTATCGGGGAGGTTGCTGGTATCCTTTAGAATAATGAGGAGGAGGAAGAGAAGTATATTGTTGATATGGACGAGAGGAATACTAATGATGAAAATGAGCCGACGACTGCTGCTAGTATTGTTGTTGGTACCCCGGCAACCGGTAGTCCTTCCTCCAAGTGTATCCGTGCTATGGAGGTTGCTAGTGATGCAGCTATCTCTGCTAGAAGTTCCTACCTCCTTGTTGTTGGTGATATGGTCGGATGATTGTGTTCTAACCCTGGGGTTGTCTTTGAGGATGGCAGCTGTTGATCACTACTCCAAATGCCATTCATCTCATTAATGAGTTGTGGAGGTGGGGAACATGGCTCTATGTACTCGTTGTGGTTCGGGTTGATAAACAACCATCAGCGAGTGTGGATGTAGCAGTGGCTACTTGGGTCCTGCACGTAGTAAACATGCTAGACCTAAGGTTGACTGGGACACGATTGAGGTTGGTGTTGCATTGTAGGCTCGTTCTTCTCGGCAGGAGTGTCGACAGGGGTTGCGACAGTGTTTCAAGCACTTAAGGTATTCGCCACCTGCTCCATATGCTTGGTGATCATGTCCAGCTTGTCCAAGAACTTCATTCTTTACTCGGTCAACTACCTCAGACAAGTGACTGCCAATGATGTTGTGATTAGTGTTCTCGCACACGTCCACTTCATGAGTGTGTGCCATATTGACATTCTTGTCGAGGATCTGCGGTTGTACTTGGAAAGAATTAGTGGAAGAGAGTGTTGCCTCTCCTTCAGCCATCTCCTTAAAGATCTGCCAAATTGCATCCTCGTCCTTGTTAAATCATGGATCTCCACAAGCAATGTCAACCAGACGTTGATTGTTCTTAGTAAGTCCTCTAAAAAAGTGTTGGGCCAAATTGGCCTTCAAGGTGTCGTGGTGGGGGGGGGCTTCTCAGTCAAATAAATGAATATCCCCCATATCTCATGGATGGATTCTTAGGGTCCCTGGGAGATACTAAAAGTCTTGGATCGCATTAGATTGAGACAACCGAATGAGTAGTATTTATGCAGGAAAGAAGACTTCAACTCTTCCCACATCTTCACTAATTTTCCCTAATGGTTGATCCGATAGAGATTTTTGCCCTGAAGGCTGATAGGAAAAGTGGTCATCTTGACTACGCCCAACAGGATGTTGGGGTAGTACACCGTGCTACAGATGTGTACAAATTGTTGTAGATGGATACATGGTTTTTCATTCGGGTTCCCATGAAAACTGAGGACAAAAGAAAGGAGATACAGTTTTGGCTCAAAGAGAGTGTGGATCAGAGAAATTTGGATCCACTCAGTGATTCGGTCGGCCTCAGGTTTGTATGTCTGCTTCAGTGTGGGCTTAGATCGACCTCTCCTTCCCTCTCCCTCACCTATGTGAGGTCCATCTACAGAATGGATATCTTCAACATCACCATGGAGATCATCATCTACTCCTCATTATGCTTCTCTCTCCTCTAACATCCTCCTCAGGTCATTTCGCATATCCTAAGGCGACCTGGGCCAAAGCTCGATCAGTCAACTGCTGTTGGATTGCTTGAATGGAGGCCAAGAGCTTACTGTTCACTTCATTCTAGTTCATGCCATGCACACTATTCTGCTCAGTGGTCAGAAGTTGTGGTCCCTTTCCTCTACCTGTAGGAGCCATCTCAGAATATAAAGAATGCTCGGGCTCCAGATCGGGGTCGTGATATGCAATAGGGCAAATACCCCAATCAATTTGCATGTAAGCACTAAATGAAGAGAATTATTCAGAATTAGGGTCAATCTGAAGTTTATTAATGATGGAGAAGTGTAAGGAGTGAAATTTATCTCCATCCAAAAAGGATAGAACTCAGGAAGATAGTTTTCCTGGTTTGTAGGAGGTATGATAAGCGGGAGTCCTGAGGATGGTTCGCAAAGTCCGAATTGATCACTTGGGAATCAACCCAAATTATTGGAGATGTCGCACTCATGGACTCGATGTGGGTGTCGGCAGAGTCCCTATTAGGCCATCTAGGATTCAACATCTTGGAAACAAAAGGAAGATTGATGAAGGATGAAAGATATGGTGATGAACATGGAATAAAAGTAGTGTAAAATAGTAGAGGACCAATAGTGAGCAAGGGTCAAAGAGAGTAAAATAGAACGAATGACAAAACTAACACAAGTACATGTGATTGATCTTCGAATCCTAACTAAATCCAAACTAGCACCAAACAAAATTGGGTTCACCAATTCAACACATATGAAGCTGTGAAGATTCAGGTATTTTTATCTTTCCAATTTTATTGTTGATTCGGGCAAAATTGTAAAACGTCCTTAATGGCTACCCATAAAGAAAAGTGATTATTGTCGAGAAAGTACCATGTACTTGTTCAACTTCCTTTGTAGCCTGTGATCTACACTTTTTGATATCCTCGATATCAGGCTTGGGGGCTACTCAGCCAAACAAAAAGAGAAGAAGTCGATTGGCAAAATCACTACTTCCCTAAAAAATCTGGTATTCAGATGCAAAACGATGAGACAAACACATCCGTGATGGCATGTCCTATGCTCAATACTTCAGACCAAGTTGGATGCTCTACACATGGCGAGAGAACCATCATCGATAGGACCCTACTCGCCTACGTACGATAGAAGTGCCAATACTTCACCAATCTCAAGTGATAGTCAAGGTAACCACATATCAAGTTTTTAGCTCTATTCCTTACGGGTCATGCCTCACTATGTCTAGAATTTACATGAATACAATGAGGGCTCTGTGAACCCCAAATAATGATGTCCATTGTGAATTTTAATTAAGTCGAAGTTTATTTAGCAATCCCCTTATTTTAAATTTTTGGATTTCACTTTTTTGAGTATTTTTTAAAATAGGCGCTTAACAATTTTTTTGGATTTTCTTTTAAATCTAAGTGCTCAAAATCAAAGGGAGAAAATAATAAAGTAATAAAAGGTGATAATAGGATGGACATCTCACCCTTGTCTCAAAATGATGGATGCTCAGATAGAGGACTTACAATGATTCCTAGCTCTCTCCATGTAGGATGCAACACAAGAAATTTAAACTTAATCTATATGATACACAAAATGGTTAAATCGCCCTAAGCAGGAATTGTTATTATTGTGAAGTACAAAATTGAGTTTGATATAGATCCAAACGTAGGTTGTAGGAGCATGCTAATATTAGTGTGCGAACCTAGTTTACTCGATCAAGCAACCATAAAATTGATATGGGCTCAATCACAAAAAATGAATAAAAATGAAGGTGTGAAGCTATTTAATGAAGATGGTTCATATTTTTCGGAGTTAAGGTGTGAAAGTTAGGTTTCGGACCCCTATTGTATAGTATACCTAATTAAAATATTCATTTTATTTATTCTTTACTATTTTTATAATTTTATATTTTTATAATTTTGTAAATATTATTTATAATACTTGTATATATTTATAATAGAATAAAATAATAAAGAAAACACAAAAATAAAATAACCTATATAAATATATAAACAAAATACCTATACTTATAACTATATAATATACACCCCTAGTTATTTAAGTATACAAATAACATCAGAAAAATAAAATAAAATTATATTTGTGTGCATAAAAATAAGTTATAAATATATAAAATAAGACAATAAAATAATAAAATGAACACTACAAAATAAAAATTAAATACCCAAAACATAAATGAATATACCTATACCTTAAAAATTAACTTATAATAAATAATCCCAAAAATAAATAAAAATCATAATAAAATGCTACATAAAATAATAATCATTTTTTATTACATAACCAAAAAATAATAAAATCATTTACTATATTTAATCAATTATTTTTTAATAATAGGGATGATTTTGTCCTGTAGCATCCCTTGTGGACCAATGAGAATGCAGGGAAGTTGACCCCAGTCAACTCCATGTCTTCCCTTTGACTTGTGTCAAAGCCTCGAGTCCCCTATTTTCCTCAATTTTTCTAGGTCACCTTGTTGATCGATTTGCCTCGAGCTCTTCAGGAACATCCTGCGTCTCACATCTCTCTTCCACGCTTAATCATCAGATTTCCCGAATAATTCTCAAGCCAAGCAATTTTCTTCCTCAAAGTTCATCAGAGCTTTGTCTATAAATAAACTCTCCAGGTCTTCTCTCCAATCTGATCCCCCTTCGATCTTTGCTATGTGTTCTTACGTATGTTAAAGTCCAGGTGATAGTTAAGAGCTTCCCATGCTGGGAGATGGCAAAGCAAGGACGAGGTGGTGATCTACGGCAGTGCTCCGGCCTACCCTGTTCCCTGCCAACAAAGTAGGTATAAGAACTACGCATTTATTTTCTTATGTAGATTTTCATATCATCTTTTTAATTCTGTCGTTAGTTTCACATTTAATCCAGTAGATTAGCTTTAGTCTAGTTAATTCGTTCATCGGAGCTGCTAGGGCTCTAGCCAATCCATTGTTCCCTCATTTGTATCCACCTCCACCATTCATTCCATTTTGTTTCCCATCACCTTCTCCATCTGATTCATCCATCGAGCAAACCGGATCCATCGTGGATCTATGAATCGAGGGACCCCCTCCGCCTGTCGCCGGACCCTCACCGTCCACCTCGTCGATCATGTTTTCCAGCTTCATTTCTGGCCGAGGTGCATTGCTTCTAGCCAGGGATCTTTTTCGTGCAGGTTCCGCATTTAAAGTACCCCTGCTAGGGCACATTCAAACCTGGAAGAGTTTTCTAGGTGCTCTAGCTGCCACGACATGCATGCACCCCATCCATGGGTCCCGGACTTTCTGGAGGGCACCACTAGCTACGGACGATCCTCCCGAAGGTGTAGAGCCAAAGAACAGCCACATAGTCTGCCAGTGGATGAAGAAATTGAAGCTCGAAGGTTGGGGAGGAACACTTGCTTCCCTGTTATTCCAAAGCAGCCATCGCTCGTTCGATGGAGTGCATGCCTCAGTTCTAATCCTAGCCATCCAAAGACCACACCTCTCACCCGTCCGATGGAATCCAAGATAAGATCAGAGCCGCTCATTGGTGAAGCAACATCGGGCGAGGAGGAGGAGATACGTTAAAGTGAAAAGATCACAGTCGTTTACCAATGCTACGTTGGGGGTAAACAACAGAACTTTCCCCCACCATTTTTGGTATTTATTTATTATCTTGTAAAGCTCACTAGAACACGCCACATGTCTAAGTGAGGGGAGGAGGACCGTCTGACAACGCACCTTGTTTGCGGTAATTGCATATCTTCCCCCGACATTTTTGTATTTACTATTTAATGTTGTAAATAAAAGTCCTTATAAATAAGTGGAAATTGTTTAAACAGACCCATGTGGTTTCTTATATTTACTTTTGGGTCCAGTCCACGTCACGTCAAGTACTGTCCCGTGAGGTGGCGAAATTGCAGGGACACCCCTGTAAGTTTTAGTAATTATTAAATAGTCCAATAAAATTTAAAGCACTTTATATATTATTATAACATTTTGGAAGGCCCCTAAACTTTTTGATATTTGCATATTGGTCCCTCCCAACCCGCATCACGTGTAGTCCCACGTGATAGGTATTTTGCACGAATAGCCCGGGTGGTTTTCTATTTGCTGAACAGTTCATTAAAATTTTAATTACGTTATATATTTTTGGAAAATTTGCATTGTAACCCCTAAAGTTTATTTTATTTGCAAATATGCCCCTGCTAGGACAGGTATTTTTGTAGATTTTCTCTATTTATATAAAATACCTATTGAGCTCCTAAAAATACAAAAAATAGGGAAAAATAGCACGTGCCTAATACTTTCACGCCACATATTTACTTGGCTTTTTGGATATTTTAATTATTTATTAAAAATGAAAAGGAGCCTCTTTATTCCCTATTTGTTTTATAAAATATCAAAAAATATAAAAACATATCTAAAAATTCCAAAAAAAAATTATATTTAGTATATTTTACCATATTTCAATTAAAGACCGAAAAATCAGTAAAAATTGAAAATTAAAACCCCTAAAAATTGAAAACTCCAAAATTCAGTAAAAAAATTACAAAAATTCTAAAAAATCCAAAAATTTAGTTTTTCTACCTTATAATTTTATTTATATAAATATTTAAATATTAAAATTGATTTGGGAAGTTAATTGAAGCTGAAAGAAGATACGAGGCCCCTCGGATAGCTCTATCGATGTAATGTTGCTGGAGTGAAAAGTATAGATCGGAGATATGCTTCAATCTCTGATCATTGAAGCTCATTGCCTCCTACCAAGTTAGTTCAAACAAAGAACAAACACCTGCGAGTGTTTTAAAGGATAATGTTAAGGGAATTAGAGGGCTTTCTAAAGGTGAGAGATAAAGCCCTACTGAGTTCTCAAGTGCTAAGTCACTCGAGAATGAATCGATGAGGAAACATATGGAGAATAAGATTGGCTCACTGGAGATATACATGTAAAAGATGGTTTGAATATGGAATTGTCCAGATTCATAGATAAAGTAATAAGCTAACTTATGATCTGGAATAAAAACGTGAATGCTGAATGAAAGATAAGTTGATTGATTCTTTCGCCTTGAATTGAAGAATGAATCAATGAAGAATTTGAAGAAAAAGTTGCATGAGATGAAGGTTAGAAGCCTTGTCGATCTTCACTAAAGAATTTCGAGTAGGAACCTAAGCTCGAGCAGACACCAGGAGTGCTGCAACTTGGCTTCAACACCAAGGATCTTTCCAGAGGAATTAAGCTCAGTTGTTGCTCTTCGTCATGATCTCTCTCTGTTACAGGAGTAGTGAGAGGCTAGGAGTTCCTTGCTTCAAGGCGGATAGTCGTTTCAAGTGGCTAGGGTAGAAGTTTTAAGGGATTGAAGTTCAGAGGTTGATGAAGAAAGGTGGTGGTTTCAACCACCACCTCTGACTAGGAAAGATTAGATGGTTGGCGATGATAAGGTTAGCATTGTGAAGCTTAGGATGATGGAAGTTGGGTGAATGGCTGATGAAGGAGGTTATGAAATTAAGAGAAATTGATGGTTTGTGAAGAGTTGTGTCATTTTGATGAAGTGGTTGGAGGTTGAACGAGACATGGTGGCCGCTGGATCAAGATCAGAGCGCCTAGATATGGCGCGGATGAAGTGCTCTGATGCACCCGATGGATTAGATCAAACAGCTAGATGTTCAGGAGCTAAAGGGCAGTTTGGATGCAAAGGCGGAATGATCTGAAGGTGCTTTGTGTTGTGCAGGTAGCGCGAGGAGAACGGGCCACATGACGCATTCTTACAATGCCACATGGGCCAATTAGGATGAGGGAAATTCGATAAATCAAAGATTAATAGAAATAAAATGGTTAGGAATTGAATCAAGAAAAATGGTGAACATAAAAGTTGTTGATCTCAATGAGATCTACAATTTCATATAGAAGTCAAAGAGATCATAGGTCATTTATACATAGATAAAATATAATTACTAATTAAAACTATATAAAACAATTTCTTTTGATTTTTCTTTTATTTATTTTTGTATCTTTATTTTGTTTAATGTTATTTTATTTATATAAAATATCAATCTAATTTTTTATTTGATTTTTAATAATAAATAAATACATAAAATATTGCTCTATATAATAGTTAGTGTTAATTATTTACAATACAATTACTAATTAGTATTATTAGCCAATTATTATTGTTAATTTACTTAAGCACGAGAGATAAATAATGATGATTAAGCTGATAAATCTGGGATTTATCACCTTCTTCACTTTTCCTCCTCGTCCATCGAGCTGTCACGCATGTTTAATTTCTTGGAAGGAGCGTTGCATCACCCATGCCACCTCGATTTTCCAGTTGCTCCAACCTCCTGTACGAAACCGCCCCTTCCTCCTTCATTTGTTTTTGAATCCCCTTTTACCCATTTGCCCCTTCCTTTGGCACTCCAGGGCTCGAGTAACATGATAGGTTGCTCGCCAAGCCATTGGTTGGATCGAAGGAGCGGGTTGAAGTCCAGTTCTGCCATCTCTGACAACCTTGGCTGTGAGGTTTCCATCTCGTGGCTCCGTCCACTCGGGGTCTCTGCTCATTTCTTTCTTCGATAGGTTGAATTAATGTCTTTATTTTCCATATTTTATTTTGCTTTTTAATTACATTTGTTAGCGTAAAAATCTATATTCGTAGTTCGTCGGATGTCCATTCTGACGAATCGTCCACTGTACTCCCGCTTGTTCCCGACTTCGCCAACCACCTCACTTTGTTCCCTCTCACCATCTCTTCATCCCATGCCCTTCCATTCGCCATGACCCTTCATGGTTCAGGAGATCCACGTCTCCTTTGCGCCACTTCATCGGAGACGTCCGCCATGCCCCATCTTCCATCCACCTCCACTAATAAAGCCCCCATAACCCCCCATTTTTGGTTTGCGTGTATTTCCCTGTAGGTTTTGGAGGCTAAGGACCGGTTAGGGGTCCATTTTGACGAAGCACGGAGATACCTGGAGCTCCGATCTTCTCTAAGAAGCCAATACCCCATCGATGGGTCCCGACCACTTTTGATGCTTCGAGCTGTTGCGGAGGAAGTCAGCTTCATTTTGCACCAGCCATGAGGCTTCCATTTGGCTAGAGCCTAGAGATCTAGCGTGAGGAAGGAGATCCAGGAAGTTGCTCTTTCCTCTACTTGGTCAAGAGCAACAGCCGTTGGATCACGAGGATGTCCTAGATCTTTTTGCCACCATTGAATTTTACGTCTACCAAACTGTCAGATCATGAGCAAGATTGTATCTTGGGAACCCATCCACGAAGGGGTATCGTGCCTTCTGCGTGCGACATGTGGCGAGTAAAGCATCCTCGACCGTCGGATCACACATTAGGGTGTAATTTCCACCTTAGACCCTAGTTTTTTTATTTATCATTTAGTAATGTAACTTAATTTCATAGTTTAAAACTTTTTTGTAAAATTACATTGAACCCCCTACCTTTATTTTATTTACTTTTGGGTCCAGTTCACGTCACCTCATGTACCGTCCCAAGTGAGGTGGCGATTTGTGTGTATACCTTTACGAGTTTTGGAGTTTTGATTTAGTCAAGAAATGTTTTGTTCTAGTTATATATATTTTTAGGAAAATTGCAGAAAGGACCTTACACTTAATTTTAATAACATAAATGCCCTTTCCAGTACTTTCATTTTTGTGATTATTTTCCATTTATTAAAATAGTCATCAATGCTCCAAAATTCTCAAAAAATAGGGTCAAGTGCCTGATTGCTTATAGATTCACGCTATATTTTTGGATTTTAATTATAGGTATTAATATTTATTAAAAATTAGAAAGCACATTTTTATTCTTGTTTGATTTATAAAATTCCAAAAAATAATAAATGTTTTGAAAAATTCCCTAAAAAATGCATTTTGTGTATTTTTGTATTTCCTAACATCAGACCAAAAATCACGAAAAATAGAGAAAGAAAACTTATAAAAATTAAAAAGATCAAAAAGCATTTATAAAAATATTAAAAATCACTAAGAACTTAAAAAGTTATTCATTTCTATTTCTGGATTTTCTTTTTGTTATATATTATTAACTAAAAATAGTTTTGGAAAACTTTGACTTCATTTTTATTTTTAATTTCCAAAACAATTTGACATATTTATTTAATCCATGCCTTGGGATATTTTTTGACATAATATATAAAAATTAGAAAATTTATCAAAAAAACACAAAAATAATAAAAAAATTGACACCAAAAACATTTTTTTCCTGTATTTTATTTATTTATATTAGTATTTATAATTATATTAAACTATATTTTATATATGCTAATATAAAAAGAAAAAGAAATTAAATATCAAAAAATATAAAAGAAAATATAAAAATATGAAATCGAAAACAACTAAAAAATTTTAAAATTTAAATTCTAAAAAATATATAAAATAAAATACGCACACAAAAATACATAGACAAGAGGACCGTACATTTTGTGCATTTATTGCCCAACTTATCGTTTGCTTCATGCGTTCGACACTCTACACATACTTACACCTATACACACATTTATCAAGTTATAATAAATTTTAACTCCACATATTTTACTTTTCATTGCTTTATATATATTGTGGGTTACTTGTTGATTGATACGAGGTTTCATGAGCTTATCGCCTCAACGACACATTATATTTGCATTCTAATGAGGATATTTTAGACCCTCACAGAACCTTTGTGATTAACTTCATTTTGTTAAGTTTGTGAACTTGGGGTTTGCATTGCATATTGAATTATGTGCGTTCAAAGATCTTGCACTTGCAAACTATTGATAGAGGTTCGTGAATAAATATCCACCTTCATCCATGGGGATTTTGAAACATTGGTATCCATATCTGAACTTTGTGGGACGAGCTTACATGACATGCCCCGACCGTATTCCATTTTCATCTCATAAGAACCCTCTCTTCGAGATGGTTCTTTCCCAACCATCATTCCCTTTCTCTCACATGTTTCACTTCATAACACCACTTTTTCTTTGGTTAAGACTCTAGGTTATGAACCGCTCGTAAACTCATAATCCAATGAATATTATGTGGACATAATGCAACGAGTGAATTTGAGGATGGAAAGGACCGTAATCGAATTTGGAAGAGAAACATGATTCTTGGTTACCATACACAATTCATTGGTCGAACCATCCCCAACTTGGGATGACGCTCTTCCTAAATACAACCACTTTTCCTTTGATGTGCACTTGATATCTAGAGTCAAGAAAATATGACTCATACCCAAACCATGATCGTAAGGAATGACTATTACTCAACTCAGGATTGCACGATAGAGTCATAACATGATGAGTACGATTATTCCTCTCCAAGTCATGAAACGATTGTTGATGACATGGCTCAAATTAACCAGAGAGTCGATAACTTATATGAACAACTTGATAGTGTCATCTAGATGGTTAAAGAAATGATTAACAACCAAGGAGTAAGGATACCACAAAGTAAACACGAGACACATCATGTGCAACATATTCAGACACAGACATCACAAGCACTCGAGATCACTGACATACCCAATGACTATTCCACTGTCTCTATCAAAAACACCAAAAAAACTAAAAAAAATAGTAAAATAAAAAATGGACAACATCGAAATGGAATCATTCTGTAAAAGCTCGATCATAGAGCTTCCAATAATCAAGGCCATAGAGTATGTGCCCGATCTTAAGATATTTGTGAAGAATCGATTATCACCTAAGAAGAAGGGAAAGAAATAATCGATAACTAAATTTCATTTATTACTATGGCAATTCAATGGTGATGACTAAAAAGATCAAGAGATGAAAATTCCAACGGTTGACTAGGGTTAATTGTGAAATTGAGGATATCGAGTTTACTCATGTTCAGGTTGATGACAACCCCACCCTAAATGTCCTACCAAAGTCTATATTTGACCAACTTAAACTCGAACTGCTTAAGAAGACTAGAGGGATCGTTCAACTTCTTGATAGATCCACGAAAATACTGAGAGGAACTGTTTATGTAGTCATGAAATTCCAAGGTGTCAAAAATAGAGTGGACTTTATTTTCTTGGACATTGAGCACTGAGGAGTGGTGACTAAGTCTCCAATTATTTTGGGGAAGTCGTTCTTAGTCTCTGCTAGAGTGACAATCGATTGTGAGACTCAAGAATAAAATTTACAAACCATGACCAAAATGATTAAATTCTCGAGGACACACCCAACCTTGAGACAACTGAATAGCCACCCACAGGTGTGACCAAGAGGAGACCACATAGTCAAACACTTCACATAATCAAACCTCTCCGCAGGAATTACCAACTCAAGACGACCCTAGAAGAGACACCTAAAGAGCTAATTATCGAGATGACTAATTGATGAATACCCCTTCATTCACATTTATTCCCTTATTTTATCTTTATTAGATAAATGCATGTAAAGATATCTAACTTTACAAATTAACATTCTAAACTTTGTCTGTAAATAGTGCTTAAATACTATATTTAAATACAAAATAAATGAATAAAGAAAAGAAAAAAATAAAGGAAGTATTGTAAATACTGACTAACCCAAAACCCCGAGACTAAGTGAATATTGACTTGGACGACAATGAATAAAGTAAGGGGGAGATAAGGGTAAATAAATACAGACAAAATAACGCTATCACCTATAAACCCTAGGTGACCTGTACATTGTACATAGATGAAACTTACACTAATTTATTTATACTCTTACATACCTCAAATAAAAAACCTTTCAACAAAAAACATATACATAAAAATACACAGAAAAATAGAAAAATAATTGCATATTCGAATAAGGTACAGTGTGACTAGGACACACAGATGAAAAAACCATAAACATAACTTCACTGATCAATATCTTCTCCATATGGACTCAAAATTAGTAAAACTCACCTTTATTGTACTCTAAATTAAATTCTATCTAATGAAGTTGTTTTCATTAAAATTGGAGTTAAGATGCAAAAGTTGGCTTTCGGGTCCCTATTGTACCATATACATGTATATTATATTCATTTTATTCATTCTTTGTATTTTAGATTTCTTATATTTTTCAATTCTTGTAAATATTATTTGAATCATTAAAAATATACATGTAAAGTAAAGTTTTTAAAAATTATTAAAATAAGAAATACGGCAAAATACATAGGCATACTATTCATATATTATACATACACATATTTGTTTAAGTCCACAAATAAATTCAGAAAGATGAAGTAAAATTATACAAATATATATATTTAAATATAGTATAAATATATAAATTATGCATATAAAATAATAAAATAAGAAATACAAAATAAAAATAAAATACACAAATTATATGTATTTATACTTATAATTTTACTTTTAAAAATTAGTGCCTAATAAATAGGTCTATAAAAATAAATAAAAATTACCTAAAAGTAATACATAAAATAAGAAACAACATTCATGTTTTAGGAAAAAATAGTAAAATCATATGCTATTTTATTTATTATTTATTTTCATTTTTTTTTATGTTTTGTCTTCTAGCGTCTGATGTAGACCAATGAGGCGCGAGCATTGGTTAACCCATTGGTTAACTATACCCGCGCCTAGGTCTAGCCCTATCAGACATTATTGACCTCTCTTCTCCATTTTGCCCCACCTGATTCCTTCACTTCTTGAGCTCAAGTTCTTCACAAAATCCGCCCCTCGATCTTTGGATTTTCACGCCCAGGTGATTGCCTGGTCAGAGATGCTTCGATGCTTCCGCAAACTCTAGCCAAAGTTGCCTCCCTATTTAGTCCTGTCTCTGACCACCATTTGAATTTGATCCATGTTAACCCATCTTCATCCCATTTTCTCTTCATCTGGAGTGTCCCTAGTGATAGTAAGTGCATCTCCTAGGAATTAGGTGTGGAGAAGGAGGCAAAGAAACATGATCCTAGCCTCACTGGATTTGCTCCGGTGAAGCTTTTCCGCTCCCTGTTTTCCAAGTTCGAGCTACTACTTTCTCACATTTTAGATAGAATTTTCTTCATGCATTTTAATTTCGATCTTAGTCTAGAGTTTTGTTTAATAGAGTTGGATTTTAAGATATGCTGGAGTTCCGGACTTTGACCACCTCCCTCTCATTTCTGCTCGTATTTCGCCACCCTGATCACCTCTGCAGCTCCGCCTCGTCACCCTCCGTCGCTTCGACCCACCAACCACCCTTGATATTGCACAGATCAAGGAGTTAATGCTCCTTCTCTGCCATTGGCCAGAGCACCTCTGCCACACTCCATCTCCGCCCATTTCCACTAAATAAAGGGTCAGGACCGATCGTCCTTGCCCCCTTGTGCTTCCTGTGCAGGTTAAAGCATCAAATGTCTCATTTGGAGGCCAAATCGACTCAACAAGAGGTCTCTAAAGTGCTCGAACTTACTTGAGCCCCTAGGACCCCATCGATGGGTCTTGGACATTCTGGAAGGCACCATTAGTTGCGAACACATCCAAGAAGATATTGAGCACTTCAGCAATGAAGAAGACGGTCAGAGGCTCGAGATTTTGACAATCAAAGGAGCGGCTCCCATCTGTTCTTCCCAGTTCTTCCAACCTTTGTCCCAATCATTCGATTGTTAGCCTGCTCCGGGATTAAAGGAAGTCGTTTGATCTTCCCCATCATCATCTGTCACATCAAGCCCTCGATCTAATCAAACCCCTTCATCTACAAAGGGATATCTGTCATTTCTAGCGTGCCATGCATCTAAGTGAATCCATTTATGACATTGGATCATGCGTGGTTAGGGGTAATTTGCACAAAATCCCCTCCGCATTTTTATATTTATCTATCAAATTTAACCTTTCATTTGTAGTTTAAATATTTTTGTAATACTTAATCTAAGGACCCTAAGCTTTCTCGTAATTTCATTTATGTCCAATCCATGTCACCTCACGTGCCTGTGCACATAAGGGGTTGGGTATTTTGTGTGGACACTCTTACTGGTTTATGCATTCATATTAGGTACCAAAAATTGAATATTAGTGTAATATTTTCTGGTAAATTTGCACATTGGGCCCTATTATTTTGAATATTGCATTTATACCCCTACTAATGCAGATAATATTTTAAATTGTAGAAATATTTCAAGTATGCATTTGGATTTGTTTGAAATGTTATTAAATGCTATAAAACTTAAAGACAATTACATATAGGTCCCTATACTGTAGATTTAATTTTACCTTTGTACTTTAATTTTTAAAAATAACATTTTATATCTAAATATTATAGGAAATTATCATAAGTTCCTTAAACCATATTAAATCAAATATATTTTTCTTAAGGTAATGAAATTATTTTCCTATTTATAAAAATACAAAACCATTACATTTCTACTATTTAGCATCTAAAAATTCATAAAAAAAATACAAAATATTTTGAAAATTCTAAAATATCACATATATATAATTATATTTGATTTATGTGCAAAATATTTGTTTTAACTCCAAAAAATTGGAAAACTCATAAAACCTTATAAAAATTCTAAAAAATAACAAAAAAATGACAAAAATATTTTCTAAGTTTTTAATTTTCTTTAGAATATCTAGCATTTAAGGAAATTGGAATTGGGTCAATCTCTTCAATAGATAGTTATTAAGCCCATTTCAAATCACTAGATTTACTATTTTGTTCATTTATGTATTTCTTTATTTAAAAAACCATTAAAATCTCAAAAATTACCCAAAATTTTCCAAAAATACAGAAGAAATTATAAAACCAAAAAAAATCATTTTTAATTTTTAAGTTTATTGGCTATATTTGAAAAATCCCAAAACATTTCTTCTATACTATTCTTTATATATCATATATATAATTATAGGTTAGAAATTAATATACATATATATTATATTGGAATCAAAAATTAAAAATTTGCAAAAATTTAAAATATAAAAATATATATAACTTAAAAACACATAAAAATAATTAGAAATAAAAAACACAAAAAGATTCTATGTTGTATGCTCATTTTTGTTGCTCTACCTCGTGTGCTCCTTTGTGGTTCGAACCATACTGGTTGCATACTATACACATTCTTTGTAGGGTATAATAAAGTTTAGCTCATCTACATTTATTGCTTAATCATTGTTGTGGGTTAATTGTTGATTGATTCGGTTGAGTTGAGTTCTGAGAGCCAAGAGAGGAGCCGATACAACGATTGTCAGATCCGACTTGTCAGACATCGCATGCCCTCCAAGACTTGATGATAGGAACCTCGATTTGCGAATTAATCAAATGGAACCATTTTCGGGGAGCATCGATTTGTAGAGTATAATAGACAGTTAGCTTGGTTTTACCATTATTGGTTTCATTGTGCATTTCTCTCTTTATTCTCTATTTATCTGAGAATATTATAATCACTTTCTTGTTTGAATTTTCTACTAGGACTTTCTTATCGAGGGAAGATTTCCATGGAGATTCAATGCACCCAAGAGCCCCAGAGATCGCTGGTCCATTGCCCATCAGTAGGAAAGAATAACAAAAGAAGACGATCAATTTACTTTTAGTATAAATTTAGTTTAATTTGAGTGAGAGAGTGATTTATTCGTAAATTTGTAATAATACAAGACCTTGGACACTTGAACTCTCACAATCCCATTTCACCAAGAGATTGTTTAGTAGGGGGACTTGATCAGTTATTCCGTGTTTCCATCGCCATCTACATTTATTTCTCCTAATTTTCCCCTTCGTTTTCATTTGTGTTTCTATGTTTTGTGCTTTTCTCCTTATTTTCAATGATGGAATGAGCTCTTAGATTATTAGGAGTGATTTTTTAGCAAAATTAGGTCCAAAGCCCTAATAGAATTTCTATACTATAGTCTTTATCGCTCGAACTTAGTCAAATTGAACAAAGTTCTCCATGATAATAGAAGTTTATGTTATAGGGTGTTTTCTTCATTGCATTTCATATAGCCTAGGTTTACAAATGTTTGCCTTGCAATCCAAATGGAGAGATTTAGAAAGCATTGTAAGTCTTCTTACTGAGAATCACACATTTGATTTTCGACTTGCATTGCTTTCTCTCCTTCTCTCTCTTATTTTTCCAACATAGGACAAGCAAAGAATTTGTCAAATCATTAGGCCTTTTGCATGAAATTTACTCCACATAAGCGAAAATCCATAAAAATTTAAAAAAGGGCTGCTAAGAAAACCTTGACCTAATGAAAGTTGATTAATTGAACTTCATTATTTTGGGTTCACAACACCCTCATTTTATTCAAATACCTTCCAGATAGAGTGAGGTACGATCCTTAAGGAATAGAGCCCAAATCCCATCCTGGGTAATGCCTTGTCTATCGCCTCGATGCACGAAGTATTGGCACTTCTATCGTACATGGACAAGTAGGGCATAGTCAGCTTGCAGACTTTGTCTGAAGTATCGAGCATTGGACATTTCCTCACATGAGTGTCTGTCTCATCATCTTGCATCCGAGTAGGTCTTTGTCCGCTTACTAACTTGGTCTGAACTATCGATTTCACCTATCAACTCCCCCATCTACTTCTTTTGTTGAGTAGTGGTCTAGATCTAATAACAAGGACCTCAAAAAAGTACATGCTTTTGGTTACAAAGGAAGTGGGAGGTGTTGGATAATTTTCCGGTAGTACTCACTAGCTTATAGGATTAGCCGCTAGGGACTATTTAACAAGATTGCCTGATACAACAAATAAAATTGAAAAGATAACTGTCAAACTCTTAGGATTCATTGTGTGTGTTGGTGAATCAACCCTTGTTTTGTGGTTTGATTAATCAGTTTTAAGCATGTCAAGATCAAAAATATCATGCCTTTGTGCCTTGCATTCATACTTCTTTTCCCATTTCTTTTTACCATGCTCACTTCTGAGCCTTTTATCCTCATACCCTCCTGAATTTTTCTTCTCATATCCTCTACTCCTTATCCATCTTCCTCCTGTATCTCAAGATGACAACTCATATATGGTTTAGTCCAGACTTTGTGGACACCTACATCGATTCCCTGAGACTTACATCTCCAATAAGTTGGGACAATTCCAGAGAGCATGGTTCGGACCTTGCAAATCACTCTCAAGACTCCTCGCTTTATTCTCAAATAAAACGGGAACACTCTTATTCTGAATTCTCTCCTTTCTGAATGGAGATTGACTTTACTCCATGATAGAGAGTTTTAATAAGAGGTGCCTAATGTCCGGTCTTGGAGGAGCCTGCGGTGAATAAAAAGTCGTATCTGACAATCGTTGTATCAATCCCCTCTCATCTCTCGACACATCACCAAACATTCATCAACAATCAACCCGCAATATAGATGAAAGAATAAAGGCATGCAGGGTGAAATTTATTATACCCTGCATAAAGATGTGTATAGGCATCATGTGTAGGTGTCGAACCACTGAGAGCTACGGGGATGGGGTATTATTGTTATTAATAAAAATTAAGCAACAGATTTTCTTTATGCTTTTCAATTTTTTTTGTGTGTTTTAATTATATTTAATTCGTATGGATATTTAATGTTTTACATATTATTTGGATTTTTAACTTTTAATTTCCCTTTAATTTTGCAATTTTTTATTTTCTTTTTCTTTTTAAGTTATAATAAGTATATATATCTATATGGTAACAATATGTATAGGATAAAGACTATATTATATATGTAATAATAATGTAAAAATATATGAAATATATACAAGTACAATCCTTTTTTAAGGTTTAAATATATATCGGGTAAGTACAATTAATAATAATAGTAGTAGTAATTTTATAAGTATTATATAGTATATATAACATATATAGGGTCTTATATTTATAAATATAACTATATATACTAAAAAATTACAAAATAAATTGTTTTATATTTTTTTACAATTTTCTCCATTATTTGATTTTTCTTGTGATTTTTGCTAATTTTTAGATATTTTTATTTGATTTAATTATATGAAAGAGAGAATAAGATAAATAGGCCAAATTGTTTTATGTTTTAAAAATATATAATAAGTACAAGAATTCCCAAAACAATTTTTAATATTTACTATATAATATAACTACAAATATAGAATAAAAGTTTACTTTTTTGGATTTTTCTAGATTTTTTACTAATTTTTATGATCTTTTTAGGGTTTTTCAATTTTTAGTGTTTTCTATTTATATTTTTATTTTTGGTCTGGAGTTATAATATATAATAATATATACTAGGTTTTTTTAAAAAAATTTAAAGTTAATTTTTTAATCTTTGTATTTTTATATCTATACGGGGAATAACTAGCTCTTATTATATTTTTAGTAATTAGGAAAGTGCTATGAAATGATAAATAAAAATGTATGCATGCATCAGCATCATTTAAGGCATCTCCCATAATTTTTCACAAATTAATGAAACACATGTGCTAATTAAGAAAATAGTAAAGTAAATAAATAAATACACTGTTGGAAGCAGTATATTTGATACAAGGTGTTTCGTGCAATAAACCACAAAAATTTTGCATTAATTCCAAAATTTTGAAGTCTAAACTTTAAACAAACAAAGTCGGTAGGGCTTGCTTGAAAAATTCACAATGCCTCACCTAGCACAACATGTGAGGTACAAGGACCAAAATGTAATATTAAAGAAGTACGTGGTACTTTATGTAAACTACACATGAGTTTTTAAACTTGATTATTATTTTAGGACTTATCAGGAAATACAAAAAGGCGAGGGGTTACTTATAAAGATACCCCTTAACTCTTCATCAGGAGGCTTATGGCAGTCTACGTGGCCCGTTCAACAGCTCCAAGCGGGCTTCGCCTTCGATCCAACGGCTAAAGAGGCTGGTGGACAAACTCGGAAGAACTTGGCCAAGGTGAGCTTTGATCTTGAATATCCCGTCCCTTTGAGCTCGACCTTCCTGCTGCTAAGATCCTTCTCTTCTTAATGGCGGTCCACATGGCTCGTTTAATGGCTCCAAGCGGGCTTCGCCTTCGATCCAACGGCTAAAGAAGCTGGTGGACGAACTTAGAAGAACTTGGCCAAGGTGATCTTTGATCTTGAATATCTCGTCCCTCTGAGCTCGACCTTCTCTATTGCTAAGCTCCTTCGCTTCTTAGTGCACTCTCATACTTGTAGTAGGTCAAAAAGGTCTAGGCCCCATCGTGAGGGGCCTTGAAAGCTCAAGGTCTCGGAGCTACTGACTTGATTTCGAGGTGATTTTCGAAGCACTGCTAGGCTTAGGACCCTACATAAAAAGATTGAAAATGATGAGAGGGTTGCAATCAACCCTCTATCTTAAATAGGTATAAATTATGTTACTCATTTTTTAAACATTTAAAAATTGAACCAACTAATTATTTTTCTCAAAACGACTAGGTGGTTTTCATTCAATAAGTATCATATTTAGATAAGAAATGAACGTCTCAGATCACGTGCTCATTAGATTGTGTGAGTGTGTATCTATATGTGTGTGTGGAAAACTTCAGATAAGGTGGGCCTTTCGTATGTATATGGAAAGCCACTCATCCACACCATCATATTTTCATCAATGGTCATAGTTAAAACAATCTAACCTTTCTTAAAACCATGCATGATTTTCTATTTCAGTATTCTTTAATATGTTCCAAAATTAATTAACTCGACAATTCTGTTAATCATGTAATCGGTTACACGCAAAATCCAACAACTCTCTCTGTATGGACAAACTCTTGCATTATCTACAACCCCTCTTCTCTGTCCACTAACACGTCTCCTCTCTGCCCACGAGCTCGTTTCCTCTCCGCCCATGAGCTTAGAAACACATCCCTACGCTGCCATGTGCACCCTCTATTACGCCACTTGCATTTGTTCTTACTGTGTCGTCACTTGCACAAATTCCCCTCATGACGTCATTGTCTTTTACGGCACTGCACAGCCACTGCTTCTTCTAAGGTACACCGGTGTTGGTACTCCTTTTATGTGGCACCGTATTTCTCTGGTACTCCCATGTCTTTTTCATCACTGGGAGAGCTTTTCAGTGCATACCATGCATACTTATAGAAATCCGGAAAGAATAGAGATTTCAGATGCACCATCAGAAGAAAACACCATAAAGGCTATACAAAAGTTTCTGATTAAGAATGGATACAAAGAGAATGGATACAGAGAGAATCTTATCGATATATTACACGATTTTGACTCCAAGGATCTTGTGATATTGTGCCATCGATTTCAATCTTTAAAAGAAGGAAAGCCAATATCAAACATCTATGAAGCTTTGGGTACCAAATGTATAACAAACTTTTGCTTTGATTTTTCTTGAAATGGTGAAAGCGAGAGCCCTTTTCAATTTGGCAATTATTGGAAGGAAGTAGAAGACTTGCATGTTGTTGTTCTATACTTTCTTTGGCAGAAATATCATATTAGATCCATCCATTGTTGGACATAACAAGGGTGGAAATGTGGTGCTTCTATGCATTAAAATATCATGATAGTTATCAATCTTTCTGGTCGCTTTGACATGACATGTGGTCTTGAATGCATCTTGGAAAAAAAATTCTACCCACGATTAAAGCATACGGGTTTATTAATACAAAGAAAAAATGGAAAGCTAAATTTCTAAGTAACTAAGGAAAGTTTGACAGATCATCTGAACATTAATATGTGTAATGCATCCCTTTAGATAGTGAAAAACAATAGAGTTTTGATAGTTAATTGGTCTGAAGATGAGACGATACATGTTGGAGATGCATTTGAGTTTGCAAAGCTAATACCATACCATACACTACGCGTTAGCGAGGGTCCAAATCATTCTTGCACTCGTGACACCGTCATCCCTTAAAGCACACTTGTGATGCCGTTGTCTTTCTTTACGTCGTATGCCCAGAACCTCATCTTCGGTACCCCTCGCACACCCTCAGCTCCTCCCTTGTTGCATATATCCCTTTCATATCAGACGTGCATGACTAATAACTTGACCTGACATGCATGTCCTCGTGATAAAAGTAGTGTTCTATTGAGTAATGTGATATTAATTCTAGTGACTTTTATCGTCCAAATTCTTATTCTAACTTTTGTAGGTAAATCAATTCTTAATTTCACAACAACAGATTTCCTGTAGAAAGAAGCAGCAAGTAAATCCATGATTTAAAAGAACAAGTGAAACACAAACATGAATTCAACAATGGTTTACACTCTAAAATAAAAAATTGCACTAAACTCTCACTACATGAAATAAGAAATAACATGTTAACTTTGCACTATGAGAACATATATAGACAAAGTATCAATATATCAAACATGAAGTTTGATAGCAATTATCAATCATTATTCTTATTCAACCATTATCTACTCTTTATTTTAGCATACCATATTTTCTGTTGGTAGCAACTATCAATCATTAATCGAAGCTTAAATTTAGTATGTTGTTAAAACAATTTATATATGTATACATACTAATCAAGGCATTCTTTTATTATACCATATTTCTAATGTAGCAAAGAGTCTTGTATTCTTCGTCGCATCAATTTTATAGTATATTAGTTTTTTAAAAACATCATAAAAATACTTGCAAGAAGTAGCTTTCATTAAACATATCGTATTATAAGATTTTGCTTTAATAGCAAGGAGTAACTTTCATTAAACGTCATATACTTTCAATTGTTTGTCTTGTTTTTATCACTGATGATCTAAAACAAGTGTTTCTATGGGTGGTGTGTGTGTATGTATGTATGTATGTATGTTTGTATGTATGTATGTATGTATGTATGTGTATATCCATATATATATATATATTTTCATTTTCAGATTAGACAACAATGCATGTAAAATCCTCCAGATACATTTCGATTAGCATTTACCAATTTTATCATTTGAAGTCAAGATATGTAATTTCAAGCCAAGTATTTGTAAGAAAGAGGTCTAAGTTTAGTATATTTCTCATCGATATATCATTCAATTGTCACTGAATAGCCTTAAAAGTATTATAAAGAACAATAAAATTTGTAAAGCAGAAGCACATCTCCCTTAATTTTCTAGTCCATCATTTATTTGGAATAAGCTCATTTTTGTAAAATATCTCCTTTAAATCCATTTTTTGCCTATATTTGTAAAAATGTTCTTGCTTTTTATTATCTTTTATAAATAATAAATCAATTAATTGATTAATATTGTATTTGAAAACCATACTTTTGTAAAATAGAACAACGTTTTGTAAAATTCTCATTTATATTTCAACTTATAGTGATGTTTCTTAACTTTCTACCTAATTCAAATAAGGAAAATTTTATCTATAAAATTTCTAAAAATAGCATTTTCTCTAATATTCCAAATCTAATATTAGAATATTGCATCTCATCTCCCTTTAATTTTTTAGTCCGGCATCTTCTTGGAATAAGCTTGCTTTTTTGTAAAATATCTCCTTTAAATCGACTTAGTTTGCCTATATTTGTAAAATTCTGCGTGATTTTTAATACCTTTCATAAATAATAAATCAAATCCATGATCAATATTGTATTTGAAAAGCATATTTTTGTAAAATGGATCAATGTATTGTAAACTTCTCATTTATATTTCAACTTATAGTGGCCATCTTGCATAGTGATTTTTTTGTTTCTTAGTTTTCTACCTAATTCAATTAAGGAAAATTTTATTTATTAACTTTCTACAAAATAGTATTTTCTCTTTATTTTTTTTGCCTTGTAGGTCTAATTTGCAGTATATTATTTTTCTTGTATCTAGACATTTTGACATGTAAATAAATATCTTAATTTTGTAAATTACAAGCTAACTTTTGTATTTCTTTATAGTTGTTTGTAAATTACTTTGTAAAATTAAAATTAGTGTTGTTATGGAAAGTACCAACCTTTATTGTAATATAGAAAGTAGTTCTTTATTGTCATATAGAAAAAGAAAAATTCATGTCGTATCTATCTAAAAATCACAATCTTCCTTCATTGATTATTTTCGCATGCTATGCTTAAGTTGTGGGCAAATATTCAAATTATCCGTTCTAAGTTAATTTCTAATTTGCAAGTCATCGTTCTTATTTATAAAATTTACATCACAATCGTATGATACTACTAATTTTATAAAAATATAAAACCTAGTTTAATGTGACGAACTGCTTTATTTGGAAAATACAACACTACATTTCTTTATTTTAGCGCTTACTAAAAAGTGGATTTTTCAAATGTTGTTTCTTTGTTGTTTGTTGCTTTCCATTTAATCATTTCCACCATTTTAGGAAAGTTGTTATCATCAAAATCACCTTAAGATTTTCAGAGTGGTTTTGATCTAAGCCATCCGATCACAATCCATAGGCATTTGTGTGTGGCTTTCCACGTATAAATGCATTGGAAGAGCCTCATGTATGTATGTATGTATGTATGTATGTATGTATGTATGTATGTATGTATGCATGTATGTATGTATGTATGCATGCATGCATGCATGTATGTATGTATGTATGCATGCATGCATGTATGTATCTATATGTATACATATGTATAAATATATGGAATTAATCAATGGACCATGTGCTAGTTAGAGTTGTAATGAGCACGCTTGTTTTCAACTAATATTTTCTAACATTTTGAGCATAATACTTAGTGGTTTACAACGGTTATATAATATTTGTATTATTAGTAATCATTTTTACAAAAAAATCAAACTCATAAAAATGTTGTATCTTTATTTTTATTACTGATGTCTTTTCTATTCTTACTGATGACCATTTCGTATGAATGTAAGTTTTTTTATGAAAATGGTTACTAATAGTAAAGATATGATTTAATAGTTGTAAACCAATAATTATTGAACTCAAAATAACAGAAAATATTAATAAAAAATTGAATGTACTCATTACAACTCTAATGGGAACATGACCCATTGGATAAGTCATATATATATATATGATTTCTTTTAAATAGGACTTGGTCCTTCCTGAGTTCAGGAAGGCCAGACCCTTTTTTGTAGAAAACATGATGACTTTAGTAGAATGCGTACATAGATTGTATTACAATGTGCAGTTTTAATGTTTGTATTATAATATGCGGTTATATTACAATTGTATACACATTCTACTAAAGTGTTCTTGTTTTCTACAAAACGATGGTGACCTTTCTGAAGTCAGGAAGGATGCATCTTATTTGAAGCGCCTCTCTCTCTCTATCTCTCTCTCTATATATATATATATATAAGAAATCTTTCCAATGGGATATGGTCCTTCCATCTCTAAGGAAGGCCAACAATCTCATCCATCTGTAATTAATCTGGTGGTGGTTATTAAAGGGTATGTTAATACTTTTTAACTAAGAAAAAAACATTTTACTCTTTATACATTATCTAGATATAGTATCTAACTACCTCAATTATCTTCTCCATTAATATCTTATCTGATTTGCTCAAGCAAATTTCAAAATCCTAACCCATATGGTGCATTGAGAATGGCATCGCATGGCAGTCGTGGTTTGTGGAGCACGATAGTGGTGCATGGGCGGAGGTAACAACACGCTCAAGTTGGTGGTGTGTGGTGCATCGAATGGCAGTGACAATTATGCATAGAGCACATCGATGTGGAAAAGGGGGAGCACGAAGTGAGGACGATCACCTTGACGTCGATTCTGACGTTTTGGTAATGTGAGGTTGGATATGGGAGGGATGACACCAACTGCATTATCTTACAAATTGTCATTTCATTTTACAGGAAATCATGCAAAATCTATATAGAGATTATATATTTTGCATATGTTGTACGGAATAAGGTGGTGACTCATAGACGACAACGGTGCTTCATCTTTTAAAAAATTAATGGTTATTTGAAATATTTGAATAAATTTCTTACTAATTATTATCTTATTTTGCAGAACACCATTTGAAATCTACAAAGTGATTATATATTCTACATAATTCATCAAAATATAATAACAGGATAATACATAGATAACTAATATATTATTAATATGGAACTCATTTTACAAAGAACCACTCAAAAATACAAAGGGTGATGTATTTTGATGGACATGAGTTATTGCAAAAAGATGATGCTAGAAATATAAAAAATGACTAGTATATTGTTAAAAATAAATTTTTATCACAAAAATGATACAAATTTTACAAAGTGGTTATGAATTTTGATAGATGCACCATAGTGTCAAATGAAGAGAGCATGTGACAAAAAATTAATTAGTATATATTATATCAATCTTTCATTTAAAAAAATGTCTAGTAACATTACAAATGAATCCACAAATTCTACAAAATAACGAGAGTTATGTCTCTCATATTGTTTTTGAAAATGAAATAGGAAATTATTAAATAAGGTATTATGAGAAAATATCAAAACTAGACCGAGCTAATTAGTATTTCGAAATATTAAATGATATTTATAATTAATGTATAAGAGGATGTCCAAAATACCCTTTGTGTAAGAAAAATGGCGTTGTTAGATTTTAATCTAATGGGCAGGATCGTTGCCATTCCTTACACATGAAAGAATCGTGTCCTGCAGGACTTCTCCCTAGGGGTAGCCAACGGGCTGCTCCTGCTCCATTTTCCCCTATTATTTTTTTATTTTTTTGAAAAATATCGCCATGTATTTTCATCACCATATCCCTCTAATATGTCATTTCCAATTTCGTTAGAAATAGTGACTCATGTGCCTTCCATCTAGATTAGGTAATTTTAACGGTTTTAGAATTGTTGTAATCTACCTATTCTAGATGGAAGGCATATGAGTCTCCGTTTTGACGAAATTAGAATGACATATTATAGAGATATAGTAACAAAAATACGTGGTGATATTTTTCAAAAAATGAGGGAAAGGTGGGGGGAACCCGTTGGCTGACCCCAAGGAGCAACCCCATTTTCCCCTATACATGGGTAAAATGGGGTTGCACAATGGGGGAGCTAACTTGGCTCCACCTACCACATTTTTTTTCATTTTTATTTTTTTTGAAAAAAGAATTCAAGAAAATTCATCACTATATCTATAGATTATGTCATTCAAAATTTATGTGAAATAGAGACTACTATAGCCTCCATCTAGACAATCACTTTTTAATTGTCATAGAATTGTTGAAATAGACCCCTCTGGATGAAGGTCGTATGAGTCCCTGTTTCACACGAAATTTCAATGACATAATATAGGGACAATGATGAAAATCCACACATTCATTCAGAAAAATCAAAAATGGAAAACAATGGCTGGGAGGAGCCAAGTTAGCTCCCCTAGGGGGCAGCTCCATATAACCCATATATATATATATATAGGGTCGATCTTGTGAGATGGGATTTTTGTGAGATGGTGAGATGAGAAATTCTGGACATAGTGGTCCAAAATTTTCCATCTCACCATCTCGCAAAATCTCATCTCATAAGATCAGTCCTCTCTCTCTCTCTCTCTCTCTCTCTCTCTATATATATATATATATATATATGGAAAAAATGATTTCCCCCTAGGGGCAGCTATTACGGAATCTCAAAGATTGATAATTATTAGTATAAAGTCGTTGTTATCCCCAAAAAAATCGCGGATCAAACAAATAAATTATTTTTTTCTCTCGTTGCAAAATAATTATAGAAAATAATGTATACAAGAGAAATGTTTTTCTACATATTTACCTATATAAAAGACAAAATCGAACTTGGGATGGTTAAAATTCCCGAGGGTTAATCAAATAATCGACGGGAAATCAATTAAGAGAAAAGCGGGAATCTCAAAGGCAAACTATCCTTGGTTTTTGTGGAATTTTTATCTTTTTAATTTTTTATTTCTATTTTTATTTTGTGATTTTCAAATTTTTTGTGATTCCAATTTTTGCAATTTTTTTAAATTTCAAATAAGGAACAATATGCACAAGATAAGAACTACACACACCAAACTTTTTTTGTATTTTTTTTAATTATATCAAAAATTCTTAGAAAAATTCAGAGAAAATATTTTTGGGTTTTAAAGGATTTGAAATGTTTTTGGGAATTTGTGTAGAATTTTTAGATTTTTTGTATTTTTCTAAAAATCAAACAATGGTAAAAATGATAAACAGTGCACAGCCTGGAGTAATATGCAATTTAAAAATATTTTATGTACCCAAAACTCCTGGCAACTATTTTTATGCTGAAATTTAGGCAAATATCTACAAACAGGAACTAAAATCAGATTTTTAGATTTTTTTGTATATTTTTTATGATTTTTATAAGATTTTTTAATTTTTTTTCAATTTTTTGGGTTTTGTAAAGAGTTATTGCACGAAATTTGTATAGAAATTAAAAGGTAATGAAAGGAAATAAATCTATTTTTTTGGAATTTTTAGAGCAACATTCAAATATTTATGAATTTTTAAATTTCAATAAGAGAAAAGACATTGATTTTGATTTTCTAATAATAAGAAATGATGACAAAATACAATGAAAAAATTATGTTAAAAAGATAAGTACATCAGGAGCATAGCATGGTTTTTGGGAACTTTGTTGACCAAAGAAAACATTTATTTCAATAAGAAAAGAAAGTAAAATAAAGGTGTCGCACGCGTGATTGGACTCTAGAGAGGGTCTTTTTGCGAATTTGGAAACATCAAGGGGCCTTATCGTAATTTACCAAAAAAGAATTAGGCATTCCCTTTGGATCGTTTCAAGCCAAGAAAGGGGAAGGGGTGCAGATGCGCTGCCCCTCTTTTTCATCGTTCAGTTCCTAGGGTCACAAGGTGCACCACTGTTCTTCTCCAAGATGGAGAGGGCTACAAGCGATGCACTGCCTCCCTTTGATCTTCTCTACGCGAGGCAATGGAGCGGCGATCAGCAATTGTTGAGATGTTGCACTGGAGATGCTCGGAGATCTGCCGCAGTAGAGGCGCGCAGATGCGGTATGCCCGAGCAGCGATGATTCTGAAGGGCGACAGCGTCGACGGACTTCGATGATGCGCGATGGCACTTGGTGAAGCAACGTCAGGCACAGTGGGGCGATGATAGGCGGAGCGGCATTACCGCATTGTGCGACAGGCAAGTGGATGAACGACGTCGGCTGAGTAATGGCTGGACTCATAGCGGGGATTTGATTCGCAGGGGAGGATCTCTCGTGGTCGGCAGCTAGAGTGATGACAGGAGGGGCCGCTCTTGGTGGCGGCGCTGCGGACTGTTGGAGGGTCCGTTGTGGTGAAGGTGCGAGGCGGTGATGGTGCTACGGCAGAGGACGTGCGGCGATGTCAGTGCGGAGGCGGGAAGCATGACGATTGAGGGATGATCGCAAGATGGCGGCGGGCACGCCAGCGGCTGGAGCGGGCGTGCCTGCTGTCAATTTTTTATTTTTTTGTTTTGTTTTGTTTTTCTTTATTTTATTTTATTTTTATTTTTTTATTTGTATATGTAAAGATAGATGAAAATGAATAAAAAAACATTTTTTATATTTTTCTAGAATAGAAACTGTAACTAATTTTTTTTATTTTTCTTTTTTTAGGTGATCCTGCAAAACAAATGTTAGAGAGAAGAAAACCAATCTATTTTTTTTATTTTTGTTTATATATATATATAATTTATAAACAAAAGGGGATACAAGCACGACAACTCTGTGCCAAAATCAAAACGGAATGCGTGAATGGGGATCCGGCAAAAAATGAGGAATGGATCCGAGTCTTCGGCCACCGAGTGTGACTTGAGTTGAGAGATCATGATAGGTAGAAAAGAACGTGGAGAGATCGAGAAAATGAGATGAAAACTCGAGATCGATGGTGAATCAATTCATGATGGATTTTAAGTTCTAGATAAAAAAATGACAACGAAACAAAGAGGTGAAAAGTAAACTACGATTAACCTAGGATAAAATAAGAGAAAATAGATGGATCTCACCTAAGGAGCGGAAAAGACCTTTATCGCCTCGACAAAGGCCGACGCTCTATCACCGCACGACTCGGAGGCTAGGCACCCTTCTGTGACAAGAAGACTTTCGGAGATCGGGCTCCTCTCACCAAAGATTGATCAAGTTGGAATGATGGAAAAGGAGCCATATAAATAGAAAAGATAAGAATTGAAATTTGAATTTTTGAATTTTGGATGAAGATAAGAGATAAGAGAGAAAAAAATTGAAATGAGATAAAGTAAGATTGATCAAGTTGGAATGATGGAGAAGCAGCCATGTAAATAGAAAAGATAGGAATTGCAATTTGAATTTTTGAATTTTGGATGATGATAAGAGATAAGAGATAAAAAAATTAAAATGAGATAAAGTAAAAAGATTAGTGTTAAAATTATTTAGAAAAATTAACTATTTTTTGTACTTTTATCACTTTATTAATTTGAATAAAAAATGTTAATTGTTTTATTTTTTGTAGTGGTTATTTAAGAATAGTAACTATATACATATACGCTATACATATGGTACATTATATACATAGTTAAAGAAGGAAATTGTTTTTTTTTATTTTAAAATTTTTATTTTTATTTTTTTTATTTTAAATAATTAGTGAAAATATTTACAAATATTTACAAATACAATATGTACAAATACATGGGAAAATAGCACAAACCACCTCAGAAAACCACCTTTTCACTCGTAACTCAAAAAATTATGAAATCACATCCATTTTAAAGATAATTTAATTTAGAATACAATGGAAGTGAGTTTGATTGAATTTGAGTTCATATGGACCTGGAATTGATCTTTCAATTATTTCCTAGTGGCATTTTCCAAGTGTGGTTGCTTTTATTATGTACATGATTTGATTATGCAATTATTTTTATTATTTAGGATACATTTTTGTTTACAACTTTTGTTTTGAAAAGTATTTTGTTTGATGTCGATTTATGTACAAAACAATAGTGTAGTAAACAAATATATACAACACACAAATTATTTTTGATTTTTTTTGATTAAGGACCCTATCTCCCCTACTTTATTCCTGGGTTTGGGTCAGCCTGTATCTATTACATATATCCAGTCTTCCTTTCTTTTCCTTTTCTTTATTTTTCCCTCCTTTCTTTATTTATTTATTTTAGGTTCAAATCGTAAGAAGTGTACAATATTTACACACAAATGAAAGTTAGTAAGAATATGGAGTTAGTGTAATATACATATGTTTTATAAGGGATTTTATGCTAAAATAAATGAATAAAGATGATGAAATACAGTTTCATCATCCCCCTATGTTTTACCTTTCCTAGTCCCTTAGAAAACACTTATTTGAAAGAATAAGTGAATAAAAAGAAAAAGAAAGGAAAATGAAGAAATTAAGACAATATTGAATATTAAACTTATCTTCATAAAATTATAGAATGGAGCTCTGTCAGATCTTTAGATTATTAGTGTGGTAGAACCTTAATGGGAAATGGATTTAAAACCTAACATCCTCTAAGGTTCCATAAGACTCTGATAAACCCAAAATGTCAGCGGTCTTGTGTTCCACGCAAGGCGGGAACACAGTCGAAGTGTTGACCACTCAAAATCCGAGGTTAATCAGCAATTAACCCACATGAAAGAATAAATCAATTAAGTCCCAAAATTTGTGAATTAACATTTAACTCTACCACAAAATGTATAGTGAATAAGCATGTAGAGGTCGAACCACAGAGAGCAAAACAAAAATGAAGCAGCCTATGATGTTCATGCACAACAGAGTCATCCTTGTATGAATCCTATTTTTCTGGGTTTTTCGTTTCTTTTTATTTATTTTTTTCATAATATTTATATTGTTTAATATTATATATTTATATATATATTATAGAATATAGATATATAAAGATATACACCCATAAAGGGTATGTATAGAGAATATAATACATATATATAGATAGATTATATATATTATATTTATATATATATATATATTTAATTTTATATTTTGATTTTTTTTCATTTGCAGATTTTTATACATATATATATTAATTTTCTTTTTCAATATTGGAATGTATATACAATGTAGTGAGAGGGGTGATATAATATTTATAAAAATATAAAAAAATGCTCAAAAATGCAGAAATAAACTATTTTTGGTCTTTTTAGAATTTTTTACTATTTTTGTGATTTTTAGGGATTTTTCAGAATCTTTTTGGTATTTTTAAAAGGGAAAATAAAGGAAAACAAGGACTTAAACTACTGGACAGAATTGAAATGAGGTCTAAAAATAGAAAATGACATCCAAAAATCCTCAAATCAATTTAAAATTGTAGATAATAAAAGAAGGAAACTACAGAAACTTAATTAGTATTTTTAGGATTTTTCTAGGATTTTTTAGATTTTTCCGAAGTTTTTAAGGGTTTTCTTATTTTTAGGGTTTTTGTTTTGAGTTTTTTAGTGATTTTTGGATTGACACTAAAGTAGGATAAAATAGACAATATGTAATTTTTTTGGAATTTTTCGCGGTGATTTACTATTTTTTGGTATTTTCTAAGCTAGACAGTAGATAAAATGAGTGTTTTTTATTTTTAATAAATGCAAAAATGCAACAAAAATAAAAAGTAAAAATATGGCGTGCAATAGCAAGCTAACAGGAGCTTATATTGATTTTTGTAGAATTTTTGAGTTAGTATGATGCATGAAATAAAAGGAACAAGCAAGCACAAATTTATGGCCTAGCATGGGCATTTTTGCAAATAAAAATAAAGACAGGGGCTGTAGTGCAAAAACACCAAAAATATCACACTTGGTCTGCAATTTTAAGGGCTAAAATGAAATACAAAACCCGCCAGGGACCCCCGCGCAAAATAACCATCACGTGGGACTACACGTGATCCGCACTCATAGGGACCAAAAAGTAATTTCAGAAAGTTCAAGGTCCTTAACACAAATTTTCACAAAAATATTACACTTAAAATTTTTTTTATGGACTAAAGACAAATATACAAACGTACAGGGGGTCTTGTGCAATTTAGCCACCTCACGTGGGACGGCACGTGAGGTGACGTGGACTGGACCTCGAGGTAATATAACAAACGTACAGGGAGGTCCATGCAAAACTTCCTAAATAAAATGAACTTCGATTTTTATTTACAGGATTAAACAATAAATACAAAAACATTGGGGTGAAGATCTGCAAATTACCCCTAAGTCCGTGCTGGTGGACGGCGATGATGCTCTCACTTGGACACGCGTCGTGCATCCAACAGCTTGTACTGCTTCACAGATGAAGGGTTGAGATTAGATCAGCCTCGCTGATCTGACGGTGATGGCCACGCTTCATCTGATGGTTCTCGTTCAATCAGGGGCGCTCCTCCTGATCGGACGGTGATGAAGGGGTCTGGAGGAACAGGGAAGGAACTCGCACCAGGCGAGCTTCGATCTTGGAGCATGGGCTCCTCCGGCCCTCTTCCTCGCGTCTGAGGTGTTCTGGTCGTAGCTGGAGGCGTTCTGCGTCTGCCGGTGGTCTTCGCATGGCTCCTGGAGGTCCAAGGAGGTCAGGCGAGGTCGATGAAGGTCAGGACCTCCAGGAGCCTCTTCCTGAATCAAATCAAGTCCAAAAGGGCTCGTTGCATCGTGTGACCTGCATAGGAAGAACCAGGGGACCGAGGGCTTTCTCCTCGACCCTGGGATTTGAAGCTTTGCTGCAAGATGAAGTGGGGCGGAGTAGCTCTGGCGATAGGCGGAGGTGGAGCTCCGATTCGCAAGGACTGGGGGTCCTTGGTTGAACAAAAGTGATCGAGAGATGGAGAATGCGATGGGGAACGAGGTGAGGTGTATATGGCGGTCGGAAGTAGTGAGTATCACGGTGAAGAAGTCGCCGGAGCGGAGTTTCGGTGAACTTCAATTTGACGATTTCACGCTACGCTACTGAACTAGAAACTAAACTAAGCACTGGAATGGAAAGGTGGAATTAAAATCTACCTAAAAATCAAGAAAGGTCAGCTCTTATACCTGGGGGTCGCCAGGGAGCAGGACGGACGCCGGAGCTCCGCCGAGACAAAATTGATCCCTCCTCCGGCCGCGTCGCGTTGCTGAAATGCTCCCCATGTCACGAGGAACCTCCCAGGAACTGAATCAAGGCTTTTGGGTGGATAGAAATTGGCCAAATTTGAGGAGGAGGTCGAGGGCTCTTATTTATAGACAAACTGGCCGCCCTACTTAGCCCGCGTATTCCGGCGAGTATAATTATCGTTTTCTCGATCCAACAAGCATGCGTGATAGATGGATGATCCCTCTACAGATCTCATGAAGGCGGCGAGCAAGAACAAGGGATGAGACGCCCGGGAAAAATGGCGCAAGTCAAGGAAGAAGCAAGGTTCAAAGGCGCTAGGTCCCGGTGGGACAGTTGACCAGAGGTCAACAAAGGCCGCGCCCTCATTGGTCCACCTCGGACACTGGAGGACAAAATAGGGGACCTTATTCTAAAATTAATTATTTATCATAATAAATGATTTTATTATAATTTTATTATAAAATGAAAAATGTGCATTAATTCCTGTAGTATTTATTTATGATTTTTATTTAAATTTTTTGATGTATTTTATTACGGTTTTATTTTAATAATGTGTTTATGCATGTATTTACATGTATTTTGTATATTTTATTTTTATTTTGTTTATTTTGTTTTACTATTTTATTTTCTTATATTATAAATTTATAATTTATTTTTGTGAGTGTGAGTATATTTTTATTTAATTTTTATAAGTTTATTTACATATTTAAATAAATAGGTATATGTATATTTAGGTATACTTATAGGTATTTTACCTATATATTATGTATACTTTATTTATTTAATGTATTTTCTTGGTTTTTATTTTGGATTAGTATTTTTAATAAGTTATATGTAATATTTACATTATTATAAAAATATAGATGAATAATGAAATCCTCTTTTATTTTATATACATATAGATAGCATAGGTATTTTGTCTATGTATCTTATAGGCTTATTTTATTTTACAAATTCTTTTTGGTTTTCTTTTAATTTCACTGTGTACATGTATTGTATTCATTATTTACAAAATTCTAAAAATATAATTTTGTAAAAGTAATGAACAATGAATAAATTGAATATTTTAATCAGGCAGATTGCACAATGAAGGCCAAAAACCTAACTTTTACAGATGAACTCCAAAAATTACGAAACTAAGTTTATTAAATAGTTCTCGGAAAGCTATATACAATTAAAGGTGAGTTTGGGTGATTTGGAGTTTTTATTTGCAAGATATGGGTATGTGAAGTTGAGATTTTGGCTTTTTATTCTGGGTATAAAATATACACTGAGTATTATTTTTACACAAACTCAATTTTGTATTTTTATTTACATTATTATCTACAATTTCATGTACAAAGTTTCTTTATTTGATGAATGAATAATTATATACAAAATAGGTGTCAAAAATACATAAATAAATGCATAAATAAATGAGGTATTTATTGTTCTGTTGGCCCTTATCTCCCCCTACTTTATTCATTGTCAACCAATTCCATGCTGGCCTTGGTCTCGGGGTTCAGGTCATAAAATCTTTGCAATATTTTATTCCTTTTTCTTTTCTTCTATTTATTCTGTATTTTTGGCATTAAAAACCTTATTCTATGTACAATGAATGCAACAAATAATGAATGCTTTTATGGACAAATTAATGCTATTTACATGCATTTTCTGGGGTTTTTAAGGCCAAAATGATAGAATAAAGGTGATGAAATGGAGATTCATCACCCCCCTATACTTGCCTTTGCTAGTCCCTAGCAAATACTTATGCAATAAGTACAAAAAGAATAAAGAAAAGAAAAAGAGCATTAAAGAAGGATAGAGTGAATAGTGGTGCTTTCAGTGCAATGTATGTCTTTTAAAAAAATTTGAATTTGGAGCTCCTGTCAGACCTTGGGTGTAGATGTGTGTGGAACCTAGTCGGGAACCAGCTTTAAAATATAACAGCCTTCGAGAGTCACAGAACTCGGTTCAACCCACCTCAATAGCCTGGTCAGAACTGGTCTACATCATACGCAAACCCTTATAACTATGAAGCTGACTTGTACAGTGTAAGTGATGGTGGCTCTCCCCAACTGAAATGACAAAAGGACTGACTTCTCTAGAATGACAACCCAATGATTCCCAATCCAACAGCTCTTTCCTCAAGGAGCAGGGCATTCCCTTCTAAGTTCAAGTGGCAACCACCTCAAGAGGAGGGGGTGAAGAGAAGAATGGACGGTAGCCAGTGTAGCTACCTATCCTAGGATGCAAGACCAGTGTAGTCAAGTCATCCAGCTGCAGGCTCACATGTTTGACTTTGGAACTCTAGCTTGCTTATTGGCTTTACAACATATGTACATACTTTGCAGGCATTTTATTTTTGTACAGGCCTGACCATTTTTTTTCGAAACACTATTCAAAGCAGCATTTACATAAGGAGTTTTTCCTCTTGAGCCAGTAGACTATCCCTTTTTTGAAGCTTTATTGCAACCCACAATCTCCTGTCGTTAGACCTCATGCTTATTGGACCAGGTTGGGGTGCACTTCCCTCCCTAGACGAGGACGAATGTTTCCACCCGTGTGCATCTCAGACTGGAAAATCCAACCCCCTCACCATTCCAACTGAGTTGAGCCAGGTGAATGGTGCAAGTGTCCAAGTTAGGTCACGATCGGCAAGAGTCATGCGTGCGTCTCGAAAAGTTCTAGTTAGTCAGTTGAGGTGACTTGAACCCAGCCCTGATTTCTCGAAGAATTAAGTCTGCATAGACCTGAAGTACCTTAAACCTAGTTCCCATGAGGTTCCAGTACAGTTAAGTGCGGTAAGGTCTAACCAAGCTCAAATTTTAGACTTCATTGGACTGATTCAATCATCAAGCTCACTCAAAATAAATATGAATGGTATGCTCATGCTATGCACAATGAATGATGCAATTTTTCACAAAGAATTTACAAGAATCAAAGAATCTTTTTACAAAAAGAATTTTTGCAAATAAGAAGCTTGACATATACAAAAAGTACTTACAATTATTTACACGGTTGTGCCACTTTATTTACAAAAGGTATGGATTTTTAAAGACTTTACAGGTTTTAATGAAGTAATTTATTCAGATTGTACAGAAAGAATTTTATGTATTTTATTTACGAACTACAAGTATTCGTAATGATGCTTTTATTCCTCGGGTCTAGTTTGAAAATAATTTTGCAAACTATAGTACACGATAATTTTTGCAATCATTTACACACATTTGAAAACTAGTTTTTCAAAGATTTTTCACACTATATATATATATACATTTTTCACAATAGTTTTGACAAACATTTTTCAAAAAACATTTGCACATAGGTTTTTCAAATCCTTTATTCCACACAAAGACAAAGTTTTTCAAATCAAACAATTTTACACAGGTTGAAAACATTTCACAGCAAATTTTCCAAACAGTTCACACTATTTTTCAAATCATACTGTATAGGTCTTTAACCTGATTTATTAATCAGTATATACAAAGAGAAATTGTATTTGCTGTACAATATGGATTAGGCTCTTATAAGCTTTATTTGGGATTATTGCTTATTTTTGTATGAGAGATTTTTGTGCAGACTCCTCAGACTTATTCAAGAATCATTTTCAAAAGATTTTTGAAAACTATAGTTCAAACTAATTTGACAAACATGTTCATGCATTTGAAAATGATTTTACAAAGGTTTTTCACACAGGATAGATAGATTTTTCAAAGCAATTTGACAACCAATTTTTTACAATCATTTGCACCCTAATTTTCACACATTTTTATTTCACTCAAAGAAAAGAAATTTTACAAAAGAAACTTATTTTACAAAGGTTGAATACTTGTACACACTATTTTTCACGCAATTTTCAAAAGATTTTTTCGTAGAAAACTTTTTTGCACAAAACGCTTTTCCTGACTTATTAATCGGTACAAGTACAAAAAGTCTGAGCAGCTCACAATCATCTTTTATTATTATGGAACTACTTATTACTTTTTAGATTGAGGTGATGTTTTATTTTTCAATATGAGTTATGGCTTATAGTATATACATGGTATATACGACCCCCCTATACTTAGCTTGAGCTATGTCCTCATAGGTCGAAGAGAAAAGCGAAGACATAACTCGTACTGAGTATAGACAGATCTAAAGAATATATGTGAATGAGAAATGAATGAATGAGAAGTTGACCGTCCCCCTATACTTAGGATCAAATAATCCTAAGTATAGCAGACTGTACAAAAAGCAGGGAGGGTCAAGGGTGGGAATACACATATCGTACTCAGATTGTCTCCCCCTATACTTAAGGTAAGGTACTCCTAAGTATAGACAAGAAGAGGAGACAATGGAGAGGATCGAAATGAAATGAAAAACTCGGGGTGCACATCCCCCCTATACTTAGGACAAAGTACGTCCTAAGTATGGAAAACTGTCTATAAGGGCGGCACCTCTTTGATACAAAAAGAAGATAGAAAAGGAAAAGAAGAAAAGAAGAAATTCAGATAAACATCTTTTGGGGTGCATCATTTGAATCTTCTGATGTTGTCGCTATTATGGATATGTCATCATGGTGCACGAGCTGAATGGAGTCTACAACGACCAAGAATGTATCTGGTTCGAGGTAAGACTTCAGGAGTTGACCGTTGACGAAGAATGGTTGTGCGTCAGGGGACAATTCTGATATGGCAATACTTCCATTGTCACGCACTTCACAAACTCTAAATGGCCCTGTCCACTTACTCTTTATTTTGCCCGGGAAGATGCGCAACTTTGCATCAAATAACCACACCTTCTGTCTAACATCAAAGGTCTTTCGTCTGATGTGCCGGTCATGCCAGCGTTTCACCTTATCTTTGTACATCAATGTGTTATCGTATGCATAGTCTCGGAACTCCAAAAGTCTGTTCAGATCATCCTTTCTTTTCTGACCACTTTTGCGTGAGTCCAAATTGCAACTGTTAACTGCCCATAAAGACTTGTGAATTAATTCGACGGGCAAATGGCACGGCTTCCCGTATACAAGACGATAGGGCGACATGCCCAAGGGAGACTTGTAGGCGGTTCTGTAAGCCCATAGGACCGAGTCCAAGAGTTGGGACCAGTCTTTTCTGTTTGGCCTGACAAGTTTCTGCAGGATAGTCTTGATTTCTCTATTTGATAATTCTGCCATGCCATTGGTCTGAGGATGGTAAGGAGATGCGACACGATGATCGATGTCGTACTCCTTCGTCAATTTCTTGACCTCTTTGTTAATGAAATGGCTACCCCCATCCGATATGAGAATTTTTGGTATCCCGAACCGCGAAATGATGTTCTTCTTCAGGAACTGACACACTGTTTGGCTGTCGGCGGCTCGAGCAGGGATAGCTTCAACCCAACGACTCACGTAATCGACGGCAAGAAGGATGTGCTCAAAACCTTGACTGTTAGGGAAAGGTCCCATGAAGTCAATGCCCCATGCATCGAAAACGTCTGCTATCTGAATGATTTTCAGGGGCATCGAATCTTTTGCAGTGAGTGTACCTTTCAATCTTTTACAGTCAATACATCGTTTAACAAATTCTGCTGCATCCTTAAATAATGTGGGCCACCAGAAGCCACACTGAAGTACTTTGGCTACCGTACGATCTCCAGAGTGATGTCCACCAGATTCGAGCGAGTGACAATGCTCGAGGACACTAGACTGATCCTCCTAAGGGATGCACCTGCGCCAAATGCAATCTGCTCCTTCCCTGAATAAAAGAGGATCCTCCCATTGATAGAATCGGATGGTCGACATGAATTTGTTCTTCTGATTCTTCGTCCAATCCGCTGGTGTTACCCCAGAGGCGAGGTAATTGACTATATCAGCTTACCAAGGGAGAGAATCCACTGCTAAGATTGATTCGTCAGGAAAGGTTTCTGTAATAGGTGCACTATTCAGAGGAGGCTCGTGCTACTCAATTCTGGAGAGATGGTCTGCTACCACAATCTGAACTCCAGGTTTGTCTTTGATTTCCAGATCAAATTCCTGGAGTAGAAGGATCCATCGAATCAGTCTCAGCTTGGCATCCTTCTTCTGCTGGAGGTACCGGATAGCAGAGTGGTCGGTAAAAAATTGTGACTTTTGATCCAAGCAAATAGGATCTGATCTTCTCAAGGGCGAAAACCACAGCCAGCAACTCTTTCTCTGTCACTGTATAATTTCTCTGTGCTTCATCTAATATTCTGCTGGCGTAGTGAATGGCATAGGGCGCTTTCTCTTTCCTCTGCCCAAGAACAGTCCCGACTGCAAAGTCTGACGGATCGGTCATGAACTCAAAGGGAAGAGACCAGTCAGACGGCTGTAGGATTGGAGCCTGAGTGATGAGCTCCTTCAGCTGATTGAAAACAAGGTAAACTTGCTGATCTACATTAAACTCAGTTTCCTTGCACAGAAGTTCTGTCAAAGGTCGGGCAATGCGGCTGAAATCCTTGATGAAACGTCTGTAAAATCCCTCATGCCCCAGGAATGACCTTACATTTTTCACTGTCTGAGGTGGCTGTAGATTTGCAATAACATCCACCTTCGCCGGGTCGACTTCCATGCCACGTTTGGAAACGACGTGACCCAGCACGATGCCTTCGGTGACCATGAAGTGGCTCTTTTCCCATGAAAGCACTAAATTGACTTCCAGACACTTCTGAAGCACTCTCTCTAGGTGCTCAAGACAAGAATCAAAACTATCACCATAGACAGAGAAGTCGTCCATGAACACCTCGAGAAAACTGCCCACCATCTCGGTGAAGACTGCTAGCATGCATCTTTGGAAGGTTGCAGGTGCATTGCATAATCCAAAGGACATTCTCTTGAAGGCGTAGGTGCCGAACGGGAGCGATTGCCACTTGGTTGTACCCGGAATACCCATCCAAAAAGCAGAAGAACTCCTTGCCTGCTAGTCTTTCCGAAACTTGATCAATGAATGGCAAGGGGAAGTGGTCCTTCTTAGTTGCTGCATTAAGACAGCGGTAGTCAACGCACACCCGCCAGGATGTTGGTACCCGAGTGGATATTTCCTCTCCTTTGTCATTTGTAACCACGGTAAGCCCGGATTTCTTTGGATCTACATGCAGTGGGCTTACCCATTTTGAGTCGGAGATGGGATAGATAAAGCCTGCATCACACCATTTCGTTATCTCTTTCATGACGACGTCCCGGAGGTTAGGGTTCAGCCTTCTTTGGAATTCGTAGGACGGCTTGGCATCTTCTTCCAGATAGATGTGGTGTGAACACAAAGCTGGATTTATCCCTCGGAGATCTGATACACACCAACCAAGTGCCTTGCCGTTCTTTTCTAGAACCTCGAGAAGACGAGATTCCTGATCCGGATTCTGCTTGCTGCTGCTGATGACCGGATACATTTGTTCTCCACCCGCAAGGAAAGCATACTTCAGGCCTGCAGGAAGTGGCTTGAGTTCTGGTTTTGACCGGTCCAACTTGTCGGTCACTTCAGATACTATGCTGGTGGTGGGATGTAATTCTTTGAAGGGACTACCATCATCATCATTCTGTTGAGATCCCAGTGCTGTGCCGAACGGTTCTGCGCTAGGCTGATCGTGTTCGGTCTGAAGTGAATGATCAAAGAGATGCGCCTGCATCTGAGAATCTGTCTCCCAAGAATCATCGGAGCATAGGGTAAATGTGCTTTCTAAGTCCTCCTCGTGAGTGAGGATTTCTCGGGTCCATGAATCATTCAATGACAAGAACTAATCTCTTATTTTTGCAATAAAGTCACAATCTGCTTCGGATGCTGCATGGCTCTCATCAGTCGTGGCGTTCGGCTCTCTGCTCATGTTGATAGTGATTTGCTTGGTGTTCGATCTAAAAGTAATCTTGCCAGACCCGTAATCAACCATGGCACCTGAGGTACGTAGAAATGGTCGACCAAGGATGATAGGGGTCTAGAGCAGAGGTGTTGGTGAGTCCATATCAAGGACTACAAAATCAGCAGGGAACTGCATCTCCTACACTTTAACTACAACATCTTCCAAAAGACCCCGGGGCCGCTTGATGGATCGGTCAGCGAACTGAAGGATCATTCGTGTCTGCTTGAGCGGACCCAACCCAAATTCTTGCATTATTGATGATGGCAAAAGGTTGATGGAAGACCCACTGTCGAGAAGAGTGCGCTCGAAGACCTGATCAAAGATTTCACAACTGATAAGAGGTGCTCCTGTGTCCTGATTCTTCTGTGGGAGGTTGCTGATAGCTGCCACAGTGGCCATGGAGAGCACGTGCTTTTCTACATCTATGTGTCTGTTCTCTTGTGTTGGGCGACGCTTGTTGGTACATGCCTCCTTTAGTCCTTTCTTCACAACTGGCATGTACTCCACGGCCTTCAATAAGGGAATCTCAACAGTCAACTTGTCCAGTATTTCCACAACTCCCGGATCAGACAATGCCTTTTTTTCGTTTTGCAATTTTTTTGGATTTTTCCATTGCATGAGGAAAAGGAATATGTACATCTTTGGTAGGAAAAATATAGTTCTTATTTACATCAAAATCATCGCCCATAGAATGTTGTACATCCGGACTACAAAAAGGAGTACAAATTGTATCCTGGCATGCTGGTGCTGAGGGACGAGCAAAAAGTATAGCGTCGACTTCGTCGGCTGGCAAGGGATCGGCTGTTGCTGGTGGCTCCTCCAAGGCTGGCGCGGCTTCGCTTCGGCTGCAAGTTTCTTTTTGTTGTTTTTTATTTTGCTGATTTTTTTGTATTTTCGGCTGGGACTGATGGCATTGCATGACGGCTGGATTGGCTTCTCCTTCTTCTTCCTCGTCACCCGCCCCTGTAGCTGGCACGGCTGATGCGGGAGATGACGATCCACCTGTTTCTTTATTCGCCCCATTTTTGGTAGCAGGCGGTGGCAAGGCCGTACTGCTCCTGAGAGTAACAGCATTAGAATAAACAGTAATATCATTTTCAGACACGGACAGGACATCACAGTCTACCTGCTCTTTCTTCTTGAAATTATTGGGGTTGGCTTCGACCTGAGCTGGAATGGTAGTTCTAGTGTAGGTCAGGTCGTCAAGCCTCTTGGTCATTTCCGCCAGCCCTTTGACAAGTTGGGCCAGACAATCCATGGTAGGGTTCACAGGGGGTAGCTCGGTGGGTTCAGCGTGCAGACCACGCTGCTGTTGCATGGATGGGTGCGGAGGTTGTTGCTGGTGGTGTGGGGTGGTACAGGAATTTGAAGTTGCTCATAAGAGGGGGGAGGATACTGCTGATACTACTGAGGTGGGGCAGCCGCATATTGATGAAATGGCTGTGGATGGCAGTATTGTGGCTGCTGGTATGGCTAATTCTGCCTCCATTGATTTGCATACTGCGGAGGTTGATGATACTGTTGATGAGGCTGAGTGGACTGTCCAATACGACCACCCTGAGGTTGGTGGTATTTCCAGTTGGCAAGTGGCTGACCCTGGGGTTGTCCCATAGGACGGGTCGGTTGTGCATCGTTGGTCCATACCCCGTTCACTTCCCGAATCAAGGGTGGTAGTGGGAAAATTGGATCAGGTCCTGAAAGAAACTCTGGTTGGTACACAACCATCTGCTGTTGCGGCTGGCCCTGGTCCGGCGCCTGCACATAGTACACGTGCTGGACTGCCGGAGGCGGCTGGCTCGGCTGAGGCTGATGTTGCGGTTGCTGCTCGTCCTTCTACTCAGCTGGAGCTTCTGATGGTGTCGCCGACTGAACAGAGTTGATGGTGCCTACTAACAGTTCAAGGTACTTGTTGATCTGATCAAGCTTGTCTAAATTCTAAGTCCTCTTCTCGATCACAGCGAGTTTCTCAAGATCATGTGATCGCTTCTCAATGATATCAACTTTAGAGAGATGGCCCCCGATGATACTGAGGTTGGAGCTCTCATCTCTCTCCGCCTCCTTGGACGCTGCCATGTATACTTATTTCTAGAGGATCTGGGGTTGTTTCTGATATGCCTTGGATGAAGAGAGGGTGGCCTCTCCTTCGGTCATTTCTTCGAATATCTGCCAGACTACGTCTTCATCCTTGTTAAAGTGCGAACCCCTACATGTTGCGTCAACGAGCCTTTGGCTTTCGATGTTCAGTCCCCCAAAGAAGTGTTGTACCAAGCCGGTCTTTGGAATCTCTGATGAATCTGCGATTCTTCATCTTTATTCATTTATTTTAGCTTAAAATCCCTTATAAAACACCTGCATATAACGCTAACTTCATATTCTTACTAACTTGCATCTGTGTAAATATTGTACATTTCTGACTAATTTTAACCTAAAATAAATAAAGAAAGAAAGAAAGGAAAAATAAAGAAAAGAAAATAAAAAAATAAATAAAGAAAAGAAAATAAAAAAGGAAGATTGTGTACAGGCTGACCCGAACCTCGAGAGAAGGTCATGACGTGACCTGATCGACCAGGAATAAAGTAGGGAGAGATAGGGTCCTCAACCAGAAAATCCAAAAAAAATGTGTTTCTCACTTATTTTGTGTATATCTGTATAAAACTGACACTAATTTATTTGTACCTTAATTAACTTCAAATCAAATAACATTCAAAATTAAAGTTGTAAATAAAAATGTGTTCTAATTACTAAAATTGATTGCACAATTAAATCTTGTACAGAATAAAAGTAGCCACACTTGGAAAAAGCCACTAAGCATTAATTGAAAGACCAATTCCGGCTCCATATGAGCTCAAATTAAATCAATCTCAATTCCATTGAACTCGAAATTAAATTATCTTCAAAATGGCTGTATTTTCATAATTTTTGGAGTTACGGTTGAAAAGTCGGTTTTCTGGGGTGGTTTGTGCAATTTTCTCATGTATTTTGTGCATATTGTATTTGTACATATTGTAAATTAATCCCAGTAATTTTTTTAATAAAAATAAAAATAAAAAAATAATAAAACTCTTTAAAAAAAAGAGGCTAATTCGTCATTTAACCTTGTATATAATGTCACATATGTATGTATTATATGTATATAGTTGTTATTTTTAATTAACCACCATAAAAAAATAAAAAAATAACATTTTAAAATTCCAATAAATAAAGTGACGAAAATTCAAAAAAAAAAGGTTAATAATTTTATCTCTCTTCTATTTTATCTCTCACTTTATCTCTTCCAAAAAAAATTCAAAAATACATTTCAATTTTCATCTCTCTTATCTCTTCCACCAAAAAATCAAAAAATTCAAATTTCATCTCTTCTATTTATATGGCTCCTTCTCCTTCATTCCAACTTGATCAATCTTTAGAGAGAGGAGCCCGATCTCCGAGAAAACAATTTCGTCGAGAAAAGGTGTCGAGCCTCCGAGGCGTCCGGTGACAGCGAGTCGACCTTATCGAGGCGATCACGATCTATTTTCCGCTCCTAAGGTGAGATCCAAATTTTGCTTTGCATTTTATCTTAGTTGAATCGCTTCTTATTTTGTCGCAATTTTTTTATCGTCATTTTGTTCTTCTAGATCTTAAAAAAAATAAAAAAAATTCATCACGATTTTGATCCACTCCGACTCGACTTTTCATCTCATTTTCTCGATCTCCACGCGTTCGATTTCTATCTCTCACGATCTATCAACTCCGACCACGCACGGTGGTCGGAGAGTCGGATCCAACTCTTCCATTTTTCTCTATGGATCCCCATTCATTTTCCAATTTGTAAATAAATAAAAAAAAAATTTTTCGTCTCCGACGTTTGTCTTGCAGGATCATATAAAAAAAATAAAACAATAAAAAAAATTTCCTTATCCTTTTTATATTTTCTGATTTTCAAATTTTTAGTGATTTTGATTTTGCAATTTTTTTTTATTTTCAAGAATAATGCGAAGCAATAGGAACAAAGATCAAGAATATACACACACCAACTCTTTTTGCAATTTTCAATTATGCCAAAAATAATCAGAAAAATTCAAAGAAAATATTTTTGGATTTTAAAAGTTTTTAAATGTTTTTGAGAATTTTTGTAGAATTTTCGGATGTTTTTGTATTTTTCTAAAAATCAAACAAGGAGAAAATAAGAAAACGTGGACAACCTGGAGTAATTTGAAATTTAAAAATCTTTTAAATGCCCAAAACTCCTGGCTACTATTTTGAAGACAAACTAGAAGAAAATATCTACAAACAGGAACTGAAATGACAATTTTTGGATTTTTGTAGAATTGTTTATGATTTTTATAAGATTTTTTATGTTTTTCGAATTTTTTGGGTTTTATAAAGACTTAATGCATGAAAATTGGTTTGAAATTAAAAGATAATGATTGGAATTTTTGGAGCTATTTTCGAATTTTTATAAATTTTTGAATTTCAGGAAGACAAAATAACACTGTTTTTGATTTTTTTAATAATACCAAATGAAGACAAAATGCAATGAAAAATTTATGCTAATAAAATAATCATATTAAGAGCATAGCACAATTTTCTCAAAATTTTTGGATCACAAATAACCTTTATTTCAATGAAAAGATCAAGCAAGTTTTTGTTCTATAGTTCAGGGACCAAATCGTAGATACTGCAAAAGTTGTGGACTGAAATGTAATTTATTTCAAGTTTTTGCAATAGCTAGAATAATAAATAAAATTCGAAGAAATTTCGCAATTTACCCAGTGAGAAGCTTGCAAAACATGTGACTTTAGGCTCTGGTAGGGACGTTTCTGTAGATTTAAGAGCTCCAGGGACTCTTGTGCAATTTTGACAATAAAGTAATCAAGAAAACCCTAGGGCTTCTTGTTCCTTCGTTTCCAGATGAAACCAACAGAGGGCACCAAGGGCACGCCGCCCTTCTTTTTCCTCCCCACGCGGGTCAGCGCGGATTGGCGGTGGAGTTGCGGACAGGCAGCTTCAGAAGCGGAAGAGAGGGAGCGTGGCACGCGCGGCGCCGCGCGCGTGCGGCAGTGAGCGGGCTGGAATGGGGCTCGGGGTGGTGTGAGCGGTGCTGGAGGAGGGGCCGCGCGCAGCCGCTCGTGTGGTGGTGAGGCGGCGGGGCCGCGGCGGAAGGGGCAGAGGCCGCCTCGGGCGGTGCCGCAGGCGTTGGATCGGCGAGGCGGAGGAGCTCGACGGCAGTTTCAGACGGAGGAGGCGTGTTGGCGGCTGAAGGCGGCGCCGCTGGAGCAGCTCACACGCGAGGTGGGGCGCTGCCCCTTGCGGCGGTGGCAGCAGGAGGAAAGCGAGGCACGCGCGACGCCGTCTCGTGCGGCTGGAGTTTGGTGCCAGAGCTTCGTGCTGGTGTGCGGGGCTTGGCAGAGGCGGAGGCAGGCCGCACCGCTGGCGGAGGGGCGCGCGGCCGGTGGAGGTCGACGGCGGCGCGCCGTTGAGTGGCGTCCGGCGACCGGCGGTGGGGGTGCTGGCTACGCCGCCCCCTGGCTGCTGTCTCTTTTTTTTATTTTTTTTGTTTTATTATGTAAACAGTGAATAAACAAAAGAAGGAATTTTTTTAATTATTTTTTTTAATCCGAAAAACAGAAAATTAGAAAGGATAAGGAATTTTTTATTTTTTTATTTTTGTTTTTTTTATATGATCCTGCAAGACAAACGTTAGAGACAAAAAAGAAACAAATTTTTTTTATTTATTTACAAATTGGAAAATGAATGGGGATCCGTAGAGAAAAATGGAAGAGTTGGATCCGACTCTCCGACCACCGTGCGTGGTCGGAGTTGATAGATCGTGAGAGATAGAAATCGAACGCGTGGAGATCGAGAAAATGAGATGAAAAGTCGAGTCGGAGTGGATTAAAATCGTGATGAAATTTTTTTTATTTTTTTTAAGATCTAGAAGAACAAAATGACGATAAAAAAATTGCGACAAAATAAAAAGCGATTCAACTAAGATAAAATGCGAAGAAAAATTTGGATCTCACCTTAGGAGCGGAAAATAGACCGTGATCGCCTCGACAAGGTCGACTCGCTGTCACCGGACGCCTCGGAGGCTCGACGCCTTTTCTCGACGAAATTGTTTTCTCGGAGATCGGGCTCCTCTTTCTAAAGATTGATCAAGTTGGAATGAAGGAGAAGGAGATATATAAATAGAAGAGATGAAATTTGAATTTTTTGATTTTTTTGGTGGAAGAGATAAGAGAGATGAAAATTGAAATGTATTTTTGAATTTTTTTGGAAGAGATAAAGTGAGAGATAAAATAGAAGAGAGATAAAATTATTAACCCTTTTTTTTGAATTTTCGTCACTTTATTTATTGGAATTTTAAAATGTTATTTTTTTATTTTTTTATGGTGGTTAATTAAAAATAGCAACTATATACATATAATACATACATATGTGACATTATATACAAGGTTAAATGACGAATTAGCCTCTTTTTTTGTTTTTAAAGAATTTTATTATTTTTTTTTTAATTTTTATTTTTATTAAAAAAAATAGTGGGATTAATTTACAATATATACAAATATAGTATGCACAAAATACATGAGAAAATTGCACAAACCACCCCAGAAAACCGACTTTTCAACTGTAACTCCAAAAATTATGAAAATATAACCATTTTGAAGATAATTTAATTTCGAGTTCAATGGAACTGAGATTGATTTAATTTGAGCTCATATGGAGCCGGAATTGGTATTTCAATTAATGCTTAGTGGCTTTTTCCAAGTGTGGCTACTTTTATTCTGTACAAGATTTAATTGTGCAATCAATTTTAGTAATTAGAACACATTTTTATTTACAACTTTGATTTTGAATGTTATTTGATTTGAAGTCAATTAAGGTGCAAATAAATTAGTGTCAGTTCTATACAGATATACACAAAATAAGTGAGAAACACATTTTTTTTGGATTTTCTGGTTGAGGACCTGATGAATCTCCATTTCATCACCTTTATTCTATCATTTTGGCCTCAAGAACCCTAGCAAATGCATGTAAATAGCATCAATTTGTACATAATAGCATTCATTATTCATTTGTATTAATTATGTATAAAATAAGGTTTTTAATGCCACAATTATAGAATAAAGAGAAGAAAAGAAAAAGGAATAAAATATTGCAAATATTTTATGACCCTAACCCCGAGACCAAGTCCATAATGGAATTGGTCGACAAGGAATAAAGTAGGGGGAGATAAGGGCCAATTATCCAATAAATACACCATTCATTTATGCATTTTTGGCACCTATTTTGTACATATTTAGTTATTCAACAAATGAAGAAACTTTGTACATGAAAGTTGTAGATAATAATGTGAATAAAAATACAAAGTTGAGTTTTTGTAAAAATAATACCCAGTGTACATTTTATACACAGAATAAAAAGCCAAAATCTCAACTTCACAAACCCATATCTTGCAAATAAAAACTCCAAATCACCCAAACTCACCTTTAATTGTATATGGAATTCCATAAACTATTTTATAAAATTGGTTTCATAATTTTTGGAGCTCATATGCAGAAGTTAGGTTTTGGCCCTTCTTGTATATAGGACTGATTAAAATATTCATTTTATTCAGTATTTATTATTTGTACAAAATCATATTTTTAGAATTTTGTAAATAATGTATATAATGCACGTACACATTAAAAATAGAAGGAAACCAAAACTAATTTGTAAAATAAAATAAGTCTATAAATTCATAGACAAAATACCTATGACATGTACCTATCTATAAATAAAAAGGGTTTTAATCCTTGATTCTTTTGCTCTTCTATATTTTTATAATAATATATACATTATGCATAACTCATTAAAAATACAAAACCTAAATAAAAATCAAGAAAATATAATAAATAAATTAAGTATATAAAATATATAGATAAAACACCTATAAGTATACCTACATACACCTATACCTATTTATTTAAAAATATGAATAAACCCATAAAAATCAAACAAAAATACCTTTATACTCACAAAAATAAATTATAAATTTATAAAATAAGCCAATAAAATAATAAAAGAAAATAAATAAATTAAAAATAAAATACCTAAAAATACATGTGAATACATACATATACACATTATTCAAATAAAACTATAATAAAACACCTCGAAAAATTCAATAAAAATCATAAACAAAGACTAGATGAAATAATACACATTTTTTATTTTATGAGAAAAAATTAATAAAATCATTTAGGGCGTCAAATAAATCAATCTTCCATCAGGTCCTCTATTTTGGCATTTAGCGGCTGAGGTGGACCAATCAGGCACCTCCGCGGGTTGACTCCAGTCAACTTGACCTCCAGCCGCCCGATGTGACGCAACCCATCTCTTCGCCCGTCTTCTCCCTTTTTTCCCGGGCATACCATCCATCAATCGAAGATACTTCCTTCGCAAGAATCACTCCCTAATCATCCATGATGCCCCCCGATTCCTTAGGTCAACCTAATACTCTTGAGATCATGCAATAATCGCCGGTCAATAAGGCCACTCGCCAATGTTTATAAATAACAAGCTCCGCCTCCTTCCTCAGATTTGGCCACTTTTATTCCAACCTAAAGCCTAGATCTCGTTCCTGGATTGTTCCTCGTGACAGGGGGAGTAGCCCAGCGCCGTGACTCGGCCGGAGGGAGGAGATTTTGACGCGGCGGAGCTCCGGCGTCCGCCCTGCTCCCCGGAGGCCCCCAGGTATAAGAGCTGCCCTTTCTATGCATTTTTAGTTAGTTTTAGATGTTAGCTTTTCATTCCAGTCATTAGAATAGGTTTTGATTAATGCCTGTAGTTTAGAAATCGAAATTCGAAGTTCGTCGGAGCTCCGCTCCGGCGACTTCTCCACTGTGGATCTGACTGCATCCGACCGCCCCGTTCACCCCATTTCGAAGCCCAACGCTTTCTCCATCTGTTGCACGCATTTGTTCAACCCAGGACCCTAGGTCCTGGTGAATCGGGGCTCCTCCTCCGCCGTTCGTCGGAGCCCCTCCGCCCATCTCCATTGTGCACCGTAGCTTCAAAACCCCGGGTCGAGGAGCAAGCTCTCTCGCCCGTGGTTCTTCCTGTGCAGGTACTTCGAAGAATCGAGCCCAACTGGACTCGCACGGATCCGGGAAGAGGTTCCTGGGGGTCCTTTTCTTCTCTGACCTCGCTTCATCGACTCGGACCCCCAGGAGCCATGAAAACGCCATCAATCAACGCGGGATGCTTCCAGCCACCTTCAGAACACTTCAGACTCGCCGGAGAACCCTGGAGGAGCCCAAGCTCTTCGATCCAAGCTCGCCAGCTCCGAGCTTCTTCCCCGTTCTTCCAGGGGGCTTCAGCACCGTCGGATCAGGAGAGCCGTCCCAGATTCAACAGGAACCGTCCGATGGAGCATCGTACCCACCGTCAGATCAGCGGGGCTGATCTAATCTCAGCGCTCCATCGGCGAAGCGTCATCGGGCGTCCAGGAGACGACGCGTGGCAAGTGAGAGGAGCAGAACCGTCGGATGCCACGTTTTTATTAGGGGTAAAATTCACATCCATCCCCCTCGCTTTTTGTATTTAATATTTAATGCCAAAAAATAAAAGTCACCGTTGTAAATAAAATGGTTGTTTTGCAAAAGGACCCCCGATGTTTTCATTTTTGCACTTTAGTCCTTACGCGCCTCACGTGCAGCAACCACGTGAGGCACGTGAAATTTTGCAGCTAAGTCCCTCCGGGTCCCTGTAATTATTAAATGGTCTTGAAAATAAAAATTAAAGTGTATTTTTACTGTGATTTTTGCATGTATGCCCCCGCGACTTATTGCATTTGCAAAAACACCCCTGCCAGGCCATTTAATTTTTGAATGTTTTGTCTATTTATTTCGTGCTTCATGTTAAATCGAAAAATCTTGGAAAAATAGACTTAATCTACTGATTGGCTGTGCTTGCATGTCATATTTTTAGTTTGTCATTTTATGGCCTTTTTGTATTTATTAAAAATCAAAAACATGTCTTTTATTCACTGTCTAGAGTATAAAATCCCAAAAAAATATCAAAATGCCTTGAAAAATTCTAAAAAAGATTCCCTGTGGTGTATTTTGTCCTATTCTAGTGTCAATCCAAAAATCCCTAAAAATCTAAAAAGGAAAACCTTAAAAATGCGAAAATACCCAAAAACTTCAAAAAAATATTAAAAATCACAGAAAAATGAGAAAAATACAAACTCAGGCCCTATTTATGCTATATTTTATTCTCTTTACTAGAAAAATCGTGTGGGAAAATTTTGAGGCTTACAACTATTTTCAATGTTCATTTTTATTATAGCCAGACCTTATTCCACTATTTGCTATTATGTAGTTAATTAAAACTACTAAACATATTCTCAAAAATGTCCAAAAAATCACAAAAACAGTAAAAAATGATGAAAAAGCTAAAAAGATTTTATTTCTTAATTTTTGACTATTTTTAAGCATTTTTGTAAATATTTTAGTACCCCTTAATGTACATATAAGTATTTCCTAAAAAGAAAAAAAATCTATATGTATGTATATATATATGCACTGTCTAATTATATTATTATTATCTATATATATATAAAGAAACAAAAAATATATATATATATTAATAAATAAATAAAAAAAGATATATATATATATATATATATTCAATTAATTAAAACCCACTTCTCACAAGGATGACTCATTCACACCTGACGACTCATGCATTTTGTATTGCTCTCTGTGGTTCGCCCTCTACATGCTTGTTCCCTATACATTTTATGGTAGAGTAAATAAAAATTAATTCACATTTATTTTCGAGCTTGATTGTTGTATTATTTGTTGTGGGTTAATTGCTGATCAACCCCCATATTCTGCGAGCGGTCGCCGCAGCGACACCTTGGTATTATTTATTCATGGTGACCCTCGTGGATGTTGTCCCGTTATCAGATGGTGCCGTTGCCGGGGAGAAATGAGCATAGCCTAATTGATTTTTGTCATTCTTGTATAAAATCCTTGATTAACCATTCATTTTTGTGAGCAGTTATTGTTTTATTGCCATTAATCACCATGCTTCATTTCTTTATTCATTGTGATTATTTTTCTCTGCTCTATTTGATTGACTGATTGCCATTAATCTTTTTGTGACTTTGATGCGAGGGACCGCCACGCGAGGATGGCTTCCTAGGAGGCCAAGGCAGCCGAGCTTGGAGGGGGGTGGTCTTCTCTTCTCATGACCATCTGGAGAGTGCACCAAAGAAGCAAAGAGAGGGCCATTAGATAGGCTAGATATTTAGGAAAATTATTTTTGTAATTCATGGTGAGAGAGAGACTCTTTGGCATGTAATTAAACAGGACTCTACTCTTCACAATGAGGTCCAGTGCCCGGGTGATTGTTCACTTGGGGGCCTCATCGCGGCTTTTTCGAGTTTTCATCGCCTTCTTTTATTTTGTTTCCCGCAGTTTTGAGCTTTCCGCCTTTCTTTTACTTTGTTTTGTGTGCTTGGAACCCCTAGATATAGGTTGCTTGACTCGGTAGCTAGATCCAAACATTAATAAGAATGCATGTTCATATAGTCTACTTCGATTGGATCTAGTCAAACTCAAACAAGTTGTAAATTTGTCTCTTAGTCCCCTGTGCCGTAGCGAACCCTGTAAAGCGCTTTCTCCTACCCTCAATTTGTTGAGCAGAGGAGGGGTGAGCCAAGACCGGACTCTCTTGGGCTAGAGACAAATGAGCAACTTATGGTTCTTCACGCTAATAGCAGCTTATGTTTAGGACGATTTTGTGCCTTGCATACCCGACATGTAGATAGGTTTAAAAATTCTGTTTTGCATACCACATGGAGAGAGCTGGGATGCACTGTAAGTCTTCTAACTCAGCATGCATCATTCGGTTCAATGGTGAGATTTCCACCATGGAACCACTTGCACGGCTTTTCCGTTATCTCCCTCTGATTTTGAGCACCTAGGACTTAAATGAAAATCTACAAAAACGTTAGGCGCTGGTATGAAAACAGATCCAAAAAAAAGTGAAAACCAAAAAATTAAAACTAGGGGACTGCTAAATAAACTTTGACCTTAATTAAAATCTGTAATGGACTATCATTGTACCGGGTTCATAAAGCCCTCATTGTTTTCAGGTACCTTGGAGGGGGACCAAAACCCTACTCCCTTGAGCGAGTGCGACCCCTAAAGATAGAAAGCCCAAAACCCAGTCTACAACTGCCTTGTGTATCGCCTGGATTTCCGAAGTAATGGCGCTTCTATCGTACGTAGGCGAGTAGGACTTGGTCACCAATGGTGACTCTCTGTTGTGAGAGCACTGACCCTGTCCGAAGTATTGAGCATAGGCCACGCCTTCACGGGGGTGTCTGTCTCATCGTCCTGCGTCCGAGTAGGTTCTTGCACGCTCACGGGTGATTCCATTGCGAGTGAGAACCGAAGTATTGGTTTCGCCTATCGACTTCCTCTCTCTTTTCTTTGGCTGAGTAGGGATCCAGGAAGGGTTACAAGGACTCCAAAAAGTACAGACTACAGGTTACACAGGAGGAGGACAAGTACGGGATACTCTTCTGGCAGTACTCTCTCTCCTATAGGGTAGCGTACTAAGGACTTGTTATGAGATATGCCTGAAAATCACAACTCTAAAAATGAAAAGATAATAAATAGCCGAGCTTTCACGGCTTCACATAACGTGAGTTGGTGAACCCGATTTTGTCTTGTGTTTGTATGGATCAAGATTAAGGTTCAAAAATCAAGGTCCCGCGCCTTTGCGCAAAATTTTGTTATGTCTTCCTTTGACCACCCCGCTCAACCGAGCCTTTCTACTGTTTTACACTCCTTTCGTTCCTCGTTAACCATCGTATCATTCTTCCAAAATCTGACATTCTCTTGTGCTTCGCGAAGTTGATCCATGGATGGTTTCGTCGGGACCATGCCGACACCTACATCGATTCCATGGACTCAACCTCGCCAATAATTTCGAGGCGATTCCCGAGAACCCGATCCGGACTTTGTGGATCGATCTCTAGACTCCTCGTTTTCTACCTCTCTCTTGGCCACCCAATAAACTGGGATCACTCTTGTCCCACTACCGCCGTTGTGAATGGGAGTCGATTACAGTCTACATCATTTTTCCATTCACAACATGATGGGGTTGATCTGAATTCCAGCTTCATCACGGCAGCTGAAAGATAATTGCAAGTGATCTGATTCGGACCATCTCATTATGCAGATAGAAGACAGTGCGAGCCCTGGAGACTACTCCGGAGTTCATTTCGTCCGACTCAGACCCTGACATGGCACCAGGAGGAAAGGGCAAGGATCAGCAGCCACCACCAGAGGGACAGGTACCAGATCAGAACCAAGTCAATGCACAGTTGCTGGCATCTATCCAGGCCATACAGCAGCAGCTGACTGAGCAGGCCCTTACACAGACTGCTTTCCAGGATATGTTGAATGATGTGATAAACCGCAACGACGGAGGAGGAGGCCGAGGCAGAGGAGGCAGGGGAGGAGGAGGTGGAGGAGGAGAAGGTGGTGATGACCACAATGATGATCCTGAATTCCCACCACCGCCAAAGCCGACACTTAAAGAAACATACAATCCGGGAGACAGCCAGATGACCGAGTGGATTCTCATTCCACCGGTACACGCTCACTTTGAGCTGAAGCCCCAATTCATAGCCCTTCTCCCTGCATTCCATGGCAACACCAATGAAGAGCCGTACATTCACCTGCAGCAATTCTCCCGCATTTGCCGCGCCACCCACTATCCGAATGTCCCCCTGGACATTGTCAAGATTACAGCTTTCCCCTTCAGTCTACAAGACAAGGCCCTCTATTGGGTCAATCATATGGGAAAGGTCGTGACGACCTGGGAGGAGTTGAAGTCTGCCTTCCTGCACAAGTACTACCCTCTCGGTCGGCTCAACCAAATGCGAGCTCGTATTAGCAACTTCTCCCAAGGAGCCCATGAGTCAGTACACGAGGCTTGGGAGAGATTTACTGACCTGCAGGAGAAGTGTCCCCACCATGAGATCCCTAAGACCAGCCTGGTCCAGCATTTCTTTGGGGGACTCAATATTGAAAGTCAAAGGCTCGTGGACGCAGCATGTGGGGGCTCCCATTTCAACAAGGATGAAGATGTTGTCTGGCAGATTTTTGAAGAAATGCCCGAAGGAGAGGCCGCCCTCTCTTCATCCAAGGCGTACCAGAAGCAGCCCCAGATCCTCCAGAAACAAGTTCACATGGCTGCATCCAAGGAAGCAGAGAGAGATGAGAGCTCCAACCTTAGCATCATTGGGGGCCATCTCTCTAAGGTTGATATCATTGAGAAGCGATCACAGGACCTTGAGAAACTCGCTGTGATCGAGAAGAGGACCCAGAACCTGGATAAGCTCGATCAGATCAACAAGTACCTCGAGCTGTTGGTCGGTACGATCAACTCTGTCTAGTCGGCTACACCATCAGACGCTCCCGCTGAGAAGAAGGACGAGCCACAACCGCAGCATCAGCCTCAGCCGAGCCAGCAGCCACCGGCAGTCCAGCACGTATACTACGTGCAGGCGCCCGACCAGGGCCCGCCGCAGCAACAGATGGTCATTTACCAGCCAGAGTTCCTTTCCATTCCTGATCCAGTTTTCCCACCACCACCCTTGATCCAAGAAGTTAACGGGGTATGGACGAATGATGCACAGCCGACCCGTCCTTAGGGACAACTCCAGGGTCAGCAATTTGCCAACCGGCAGTACCACCAACCTCAGGGTGGTCGTTTTGGCTAAACCTCTCAACCTCACCAACAACACCAGCAGCCTCCTCAGTTCACACACCAATGGAGGCAGAACTTTCCGTATCAGCAACAGCCGCAGTATCGCCACCCACAGCTGTATCACCAGTATGCGGCTGCTCAGCCTCAACCATACCAGCAGTATCCACCTCCGTCCTACCAGCAACTTCAACTTCCTGCTCCACCACAGCAACACCACCAGCAGCCTCCCCACTCATCTAACCAACAGCAGCGTGGTCTGCACGCTGCATCTTCTGATGTGCCCCCAGCTAATCCCACCATGGAGTGTCTAGCCCAGCTTGTTCAAGGGCTAGCGGAGATGACCAAGCGGCTTGATGACCTGACCGCCACTCGCACTACCATTCTGGCGCAGGTCGAAGCCAACCCCAACAATTTCAAGAAGAAGGAGCAGGTAGAATGTGATGTCCAGTCCGCGTGTGATAATGATATTACTGTTTATTCTAATGCTGTTACTCTCAGGAGCGGTAGGGCCTTGCCTCCGCCTGCTACCAGATGTGGGGTGAATAAAGAAACAGGTGGATCGTCATCTTCCGCATCAGCCGTGCCAACTCCAGGGGCGGGTGAGGAGGAAGAGGAAGGAGAAGCCAGTCCAGCCGTCGTACCATGTCATCAGCCTCAGCCAAAAACACAAAAAAATCAGCAAAAACAAAAACAACAAAAAGAAGCATGTAGCAGAAGTGAAGCCGCGCCAGCTTTGGAGGAGCCGCCAGCAGCAACCGATCCCTTGCCAGCCGATGGAGCCGATGCTACAATTTTTGATCGCCCAACCGCACCAGCATATTCAGATCCAGCTTGTACTCCTTTTTGTAGTCCGGATGTACAACATTCTGTGGGCGATGATTTTGATGTAAATAAGAACTCTAATTTTCCTGCCAGTAATATGAATATTCCTTTTCCGCATGCAATACAAAAATCCAAAAAAATTGCAAAAAGAAAAAAAGCATTGTCTGATCCAGGTGTAGTGGACATTTTGGATAAATTGACTGTTGAGATTCCCTTGTTGAAGGCCGTGGAATACATGCCAACTGTGAAGAAAGGATTGAAAGAGGCATATACTAACAGGCATCGCCCAGCGCAAGACAACAGACGCCGAGAGGTAGAAAAGCACGTCCTATCCATGGCCACAAATGCAGCTATCACCAACATCCCCTAGAAAAAGCAAGATACAGGAGCACCTCTGATCAGTTGTGTGATTTTCGACCAGGTCTTCGAGCGCACTCTTCTTGATAGTGGTTCTTCCATCAACCTTTTGCCCTCATCCATAATGCAAGAATTCGGGCTGGAACCGCTCAAGCAGACACGAATGATCCTTCAGTTCGCTGACCGATCCGTTAAGCGGCCCCGCGATTTGTTGGAGGACGTGATAGTTACCGTACAGGAGATGAAATTCCCAGCTGACTTTGTAGTCCTTGATATGGACTCTCCTGCACCACTGCTCCAGACTCCTATCATCCTTGGCAGACCATTTCTCCGTACTTCAGGTGCCGTGGTTGATTACGGGTCCGGAAAGATCACTTTCAGCTCGAACACCCAGCAAATCACAATCAATATGAACAAGGAGCAGAATGCCACAACTGATGAGAGTCAAGCAGCATCAGAAGCAGACTGTGATTTTATAGCAGAAATCAGAGACTCAGAGTTGTCGCTGGACGATCCATGGACCCGAGAAATCCACACTCTTGAGGAGGACTTGGAAAGCACAGTCAGCATATGCTCCGATGATTTGTGGGAGACAGATTCTCAGATGCAGGCGCATCTTCTTGAGCATTCACTCCAGACCGAACATGATCAGCTCACCGCAGAACCGTTCGGTACATCACTGGGATCTCAACAGGATGTTGAGGATGGTAGCAGCCTCAAAGTGCATTCCACCACCAGCATGGTATCTGAAGTGACAGATAAAGTGGACAGATCAAAACCAGAACTCAAGCCACTTCCTGCAGGCCTGAAGTATGCTTTCCTTGCGGGTGAAGAACACATGTATCCGGTCATTATCAGCAGCAGACTGAATCCGGATCAGGAATCTCGACTTCTCGAGGTTCTAGAAAAGAACCGCAAGGCACTTGGTTGGAGCGTATCAGACCTCCGAGGGATAAATCCAGCTCTGTGCTCACACCATATCTATCTAGAAGACGATGCCAAGCCGTCCCGCGAATTTCAGAGAAGGCTGAACCCTAACCTTCGGGACGTGGTCATGAAAGAAATCACAAAATGGTGTGATGCAGGCTTCATCTATCCCATCTCCGATTCAAAGTGGGTAAGGCCCCTGCATGTAGTTCCCAAGAAATCCGGGCTTACTGTGGTCACAAATGAAAAAGGAGAGGAAATTTCTACTCGGGTACCAACCTCCTGGCGGGTGTGTGTTGACTACCACCGTCTTAACGCAGCAACCAAGAAGGACCACTTCCCCTTGCCATTTATTGATCAAGTATTGGAGAGATTAGCAGGTAAGGAGTTCTTCTGCTTTCTGGATGGGTACTCCGGGTACAACCAAGTGGCGATCGCCCCTAAAGATCAAGAGAAGACTACCTTCACTTGCCCGTTCGGTACCTACGCCTTCAAGAGGATGCCCTTTGGATTGTGCAATGCACCCGCAACCTTCCAAAGATGCATGCTAGCTGTATTCGCCGAGATGGTAGGCAGTTTTCTCGAGGTGTTCATGGATGATTTCTCTGTCTATGGTGATAGTTTCGATTCTTGCCTCGAGCATCTAGACAGAGTGCTTCAGAAATGTCGGGAAGTCAATTTAGTCCTCTCATGGGAAAAGAGCCACTTTATGGTCACAGAGGGTATTGTGCTGGGCCACGTCGTTTCCAAACATGGCATGGAAGTCGACCCAGCCAAGGTGGATGTCATTTCAAACCTTCAGCCACCTCAGTCAGTAAAGAATGTGAGGTCATTCCTGGGGCATGTGGGATTTTACAGACGATTTATCAAGGACTTCAGCCGCATTGCCCGACCTCTGACAGAACTCTTGTGCAAGGAAACGGAGTTCATTGTTGATCAGCCGGTTCTCCTTGCTTTCAATCAATTGAAAGAGCTTATCACTCAGGCTCCAATCTTACAGCCTCCCGACTGGACTCTTCCATTTGAGATAATGACCGATGCGTCAGATTTTGCAGTCGGAGTTGTTCTAGGGCAGAGGAAAGACAAGGCGTCCTATGCCATTCACTATGCCAGCAGAACATTAGATGAAGCTCAAAAAAATTATACAATGACAGAGAAAGAACTGCTGGTTGTGGTTTTCGCCTTAGAGAAGTTCAGATCCTATTTGTTGGGGTCGAAGGTCACAATTTTCACGGACCACTCTGCTATCCAGTACCTGCAGCAGAAGAAGGATGCCAAGCCAAGACTGATTCGCTGGATCCTTCTCCTCCAGGAATTTGATCTGGAAATCAAAGACAAACCTGGAGTTCAGAATGTGGTGACAGACCATCTATCCAGAATAGAGCAGCATGAGTCTCCTCTGAGCAATGCACCTATCACAGAAACCTTCCCTGACGAAGCTATCTTAGCCGTGGATGCTCTCCCTTGGTATGCTGACATTGTCAATTACCTCGCCTCGGGGGTAATACCTTCGGATTGGACGAAGAATCAGAAGAACAAATTCATGTCGACCATCCGCTTCTACCAGTGGGAAGATCCTCTCCTATTCAGAGAAGGGGAAGATTGTATTTGGCGCAGGTGCATCCCTCAGACGGAGCAATCTAGTGTCCTCGAGCATTCTCATTCGCTCGAATCTGGTGGGCACCATTCTGGAGATCGTAAGGCAGCAAAAGTATTGCAGTGTGGCTTCTGGTGGCCCACATTATTCAAGGATGCAGCAGACTTTGTTAAAAGATGTATTGACTGTCAGCGACTGAAAGGTACACTCACTGCTAAAGATTCAATGCCTCTGAAAATTATTCAGATAGCCGATGTCTTCGATGCATGGGGCATTGACTTCATGGGACCTTTCCCTAACAGTCAAGGTTTTGAGCACATCCTTCTTGCCGTCGATTACGTGAGTCATTGGGTTGAAGCTATTCCCGCCCGAGCCGCCGACAGCAAAACAGTTTGCCAGTTTCTGAAGAAGAACATCATTTCGCGGTTTGGGATACCAAAGATTCTCATCTCAGACGGGGGTAGTCACTTCATCAACAAAGAGGTCAAGAAGTTAACGAAGGAGTACGGCATCGATCACCGTGTCGCGTCTCCTTATCATCCGCAGACCAATGGCATGGCGGAGTTATCCAATAGAGAAATCAAGACCATATTGTAGAAACTTGTTAGGCCAAACAGAAAAGACTGGTCTCAACTCTTGGACTCAGCTCTTTGGGCCTACCGTACGGCCTACAAGTCTCCCTTGGGCATGTCGCCCTACCGTCTTGTATATGGAAAACCATGCCATCTGCCCGTGGAATTAATTCACAAATCTCTTTGGGCAATTAGTAATTGTAACTTGGACTCACGAAAAGTGGTCAGAAGAGAAAGGACGATCTGAACAGGCTCCTGGAATTCCGAGACTGCGCATACGATAACACCTTGATGTACAAGGAGAAGGTGAAACGCTGGCATGACCGGCACATCTGACGAAGGACCTTTGACGTTGGGCAGAAAGTGTGGTTGTTTGATGCAAAGTTACGGATATTCCCAGGAAAATTAAAGAGTAAGTGGACAGGGCCATTCCGAGTATGTGAAGTTCGTGACAACGGAAGCATTGCGATATCAGAATTGTCCCCTGACGCACAGTCCTTCATCGTCAACGGCCAACTACTGAAGCCTTACTTGGAACCCGATGCATTCTTGGCCATTGTTGACTCTATTCAACTAGTGCACCACGATGACATCTCCACAGCACCTGCAGCACCAAAAGATTCAGACGATGTACTCCAACCACTATTTCTCTGATTTTCTTCTTTTCTTCTTTTCTTCTTTTTCCTTTTCTATTTTCTTTTTCTTTCGAAAAGGTGCCGCCTTTGTAGACAGTTTTCTATACTTAGGACGTACTTTGTCCTAAGTATAGGGGGATGTGCACCTAGAGTTTTTGATTTCGGTTTGATCTTCTCCATTGTCTCCTCTTCTTGTCTATACTTAGGAGTATCTTACCCTAAGTATAGGGGGAGACAATCTGAGCACGATCAGTATATTCCTACCCTTGACCCTCCCTGCTTTTTGTACAGTCTGCTATACTTAGGATTATTTGATCCTAAGTATAGGGGGGACGGTCAACTTCTCATTCATTCATTTCTTTCATACTTATTCTTTAGATCTGTCTATACTCAGTACGAGTTATGTCTTTGCTTTTTCCTTTCGATCTATGAGGACATAGCTCAGGCTAAGTATAGGGGGGTCGTATATACCATGTATATACTAAAAGCCATACCTCATACTGAAAAATAAAATATCACTACAACATAAAATAAAATATAAAAAGTAGCTTTACAATAATGAAAGATGATTGTGAGTTCCTCAGACTCATTGTAATTATACTGATTAGTGAGTCAGAAAAGTGTTTTGTACGAAGCATTTTCCTTTGAAAAATCTTGTGAAATTTGTTTGAAAATAGCGTGAACAAGTATTCAACGTTTGAAAAATTAGTTTGTGTGTAAAACCTATTTTCTTTGAGTGAAAGCAAAAACTTTGTGAAAATGAGTGTGCAAATGATTGTGAAAATTTGATTGTCAAAAACTGTTTTGAAAAATCTATCTATGTTGTGTAAAACATTTGTAAAAGGATTTTCAAATGCGTGTACATGTTGCAAAATTATTTTGGACTAGAGTTTTCAAAAAACCCTTGTGAAAATGATTCTCAAGTAAGTCTGAGGAATCCGCACAAAAATCTCTCATTTGTAAATAAGGAATAAGTCAAATAAAGTTTATAAGAACTGAAACCATATTGTACATCAAATACAATTTTTCTTCTTTTGTATCTACTGATTAATAAATCAGATACCTACTACAGTATGATTTGAAAAATAGTGTGACCAGTTTTGAAAAATTTGATGTGAAATGATTTCAAATGTGTGAAACTGTGTTGATTGCAAAATTTTTCTTTGTGTGAAAGAAAGGATTTCAAAAACCTATGTGCAAATGTTTTGAAAAATGCTTGTCAAAATTTTTGTGGAAATTGTATATATACATATAGTGTGAAAAATCTTTGCAAAAATAGTTTTCAAATGTTTGTAAATGATTGCAAAAATTATCGTGTACTATAGTTTGCAAAATTATTTTCAAAAAGCTAATAAGAACACCATTGCAGATACTAGTAAATCAGAAACAAGACACATACAATTCTTTCTGTACATACCTAAATAAACTATTTCATTCACACCTGTAAGGTTGCTAAAAATTCCTAAATTTTGAAAATAAAGCAGCACGCCCGTGTAAATAAGTGTATATACTTTTTGAATATTTTCAGTTCGTACTTCCTGTGCAGAAATTCTTGTTGTAAAAACATTCTTTGATCCTTTCAAATTTTTGTGAAAAATTGCATCATTCATTGTGCACAGCATAAGCATACCATTCATGTTCTTTTTGAGTGAAGCTTGATGATTGAATCAGTCTAAGAAAGTCTCAAATTGGAGCTCGGTTAGACCTTACCGCACCTAATTGCACTGGAACCTTATGGGAACTAGGTTTAAGGTACCTCAGGTCTACACAGACTTAATTCTTTGAGAAATCAGGGCTGGGTTCAAGTCACCTCAGTGGACTAACTAGAACTTTTCGAGACACACGTATGACTCTTACCGACCGTGATCTAACTTGGACACCTGCACCTTTCACTTGGCTCAACTCAGTTGGAGTGGTGAGGGGGTTGGATTTGCCAGTCTGAGACGCACACGGGTGGAAACATTCGTCCTCGTCTAGGGAGGGAAGTGCACCCCAACCGGATCCAATAGCAATGAGGTCTAAAGACAGGAGATTGTGGGTTGTGATAAAGCTTCAAAAGAGGAATAGTCTACTGGCTCAAGAGGAAAAACTCCTTATGTAAATGCTGCTGTGAATAGTATGTTGAAAAAAAAATGGTCAGGCCTGTACAAAAGTAAAATGCCTGCAAAGTATGTACAAAGTCAATAAGCAAGCTTGAGCTCCAAAGTCAAATATGTAAGACTGCAGCTGGATGACTTGACTACACTGGTCTTGCATCCTGGGATAGGTAGCTACACTGGCTACCGTCCATTCTTCTCTTCACCCCCTCCTCTTGAGCTGGTTGCCACTTGAACTTAGAAGGGAATACCCTGCTCCTCGAGGAAAGAGCTGCTGGATTGGGGAATTATTGGGTTGTCATTTTGGAGAAGTCAGTTCCTTTATTATTTCAGTTGGGGAGAGCCACTATCACTTACACCGTACAAGTCAGCTTCATAGTTATAAGAGTTTGCGTATGATGTAGACTAGTTCTGACCCGGCTATTGAGGTGGGTTGAACCGAGTTCTGTGACTATCGAAGGCTGTTGTATTTTAGAGCTGGTTCCCGACTAGGTTCCACACACCTTCACACCCAAGGTCTGACAGGAGCTCCAAATTCAGATTTTGTAAGGACATGCATTGCACTAAAAGCATCCCTATTCACTCTATATTTCTTTCATTTTCCTTTTTCTTTTCTTTATTCTTTTTGCACTTATTACATAAGTGTTTGCTAGGGACTAGCAAAGGCAAGTATAGGGGGGGTGATGAATCTCCATTTCATCACCTTTATTCTATCATTTTGGCCTCAAGAACCCTAGCAAATGCATGTAAATAGCATCAATTTGTACATAATAGCATTCATTATTCATTTGTATTAATTATGTATAAAATAAGGTTTTTAATGCCACAATTATAGAATAAAGAGAAGAAAAGAAAAAGGAATAAAATATTGCAAATATTTTATGACCCTAACCCCGAGACCAAGTCCAGAATGGAATTGGTCGACAAGGAATAAAGTAGGGGGAGATAAGGGCCAATTATCCAATAAATACTCCATTCATTTATGCATTTTTGGCACCTATTTTGTACATATTTATTTATTCAACAAATTAAGAAACTTTGTACATGAAAGTTGTAGATAATAATGTGAATAAAAATACAAAGTTGAGTTTTTGTATAAATAGTACCCAGTGTACATTTTATACACAGAATAAAAAGCCAAAATCTCAACTTCACAGACCCATATCTTGCAAATAAAAACTCCAAATCACCCAAACTCACCTTTAATTGTATATAGCATTCCATAAACTATTTTATAAAATTGGTTTCATAATTTTTGGATCTCATATGCAGAAGTTAGGTTTTGGCCCTTCTTGTATATAGGACTGATTAAAATATTCATTTTATTCAGTATTTATTATTTGTACAAAATCATATTTTTAGAATTTTGTAAATAATGTATATAATGCACGTACACATTAAAAATAGAAGGAAACCAAAACTAATTTGTAAAATAAAATAAGTCTATAAATTCATAGACAAAATACCTATGACATGTACCTATCTATAAATAAAAAGGGTTTTAATCCTTGATTCTTTTGCTCTTCTATATTTTTATAATAATATATACATTATGCATAACTCATTAAAAATACAAAACCTAAATAAAAATCAAGAAAATATAATAAATAAATTAAGTATATAAAATATATAGATAAAACACCTATAAGTATACCTACATACACCTATACCTATTTATTTAAAAATATGAATAAACCCATAAAAATCGAACAAAAATACCTTTATACTCACAAAAATAAATTATTAATTTATAAAATAAGCCAATAAAATAATAAAAGAAAATAAATAAATTAAAAATAAAATACCTAAAAATACATGTGAATACATACATATACACATTATTCAAATAAAACTATAATAAAACACCTCGAAAAATTCAATAAAAATCATAAACAAAGACTAGATGAAATAATACACATTTTTTATTTTATGAAAAAAATTAATAAAATCATTTAGGGCGTCAAATAAATCAATCTTCCATCAGGTCCTCTATTTTGGCATTTAGCGGCCGAGGTGGACCAATCAGGCACCTCCGCGGGTTGACTCCAGTCAACTTGACCTCCAGCCGCCCGATGTGACGCAACCCATCTCTTCGCCCGTCTTCTCCCTTTTTCTCGGGCATACCATCCATCAATCGAAGATACTTCCTTCGCAAGAATCACTCCCTAATCATCCATGATGCCCGCCGATTCCTTAGGTCAACCTAATACTCTTGAGATCATGCAATAATCGCCGGTCAATAAGGCCACTCGCCAATGTTTATAAATAACAAGCTCCGCCTCCTTCCTCAGATTTGGCCACTTTTATTCCAACCTAAAGCCTAGATCTCGTTCCTGGATTGTTCCTCGTGACAGGGGGAGTAGCCCAGCGCCGTGACTCGGCCGGAGGGAGGAGATTTTGACGCGGCGGAGCTCCGGCGTTCGCCCTGCTCCCTGGAGGCCCCCAGGTATAAGAGCTGCCCTTTCTATGCATTTTTAGTTAGTTTTAGATGTTAGATTTTCATTCCAGTCATTAAAATAGGTTTTGATTAATGCCTGTAGTTTAGAAATCGAAATTCGAAGTTCGCCGGAGCTCCGCTCCGGCGACCTCCACTGTGGATCTGACTGCATCCGACCGCCCCGTTCAGCCCATTTCGAAGCCCAACGCTTTCTCCATCTGTTGCACGCATTTGTTCAACCCAGGACCCTAGGTCCTTGCGAATCGGGGCTCCTCCTCCGCCGTTCGTCGGAGCCCCTCCGCCCATCTCCATTGTGCACCGTAGCTTCAAAACCCCGGGTCGAGGAGCAAGCTCTCTCGCCCGCGGTTCTTCCTGTGCAGGTACTTCGAAGAATCGAGCCCAACTGGACTCGCACGGATCCGGGAAGAGGTTCCTGGGGGTCCTTTTCTTCTCCGACCTCGCTTCATCGACTCGGACCCCCAGGAGCCATGAAAACGCCATCAATCAACGCAGGATGCTTCCAGCCACCTTCAGAACACTTCAGACTCGCCGGAGAACCCTGGAGGAGCCCAAGCTCTTCGATCCAAGCTCGCCAGCTCCGAGCTTCTTCCCCGTTCTTCCAGGGGGCTTCAGCGCCGTCGGATCAGGAGAGTCGTCCCAGATTCAACAGGAACCGTCCAATGGAGCATCGTACCCACCGTCAGATCAGCGGGGCTGATCTAATCTCAGCGCTCCATCGGCGAAGCGTCATCGGGCGTCCAGGAGACGACGCGTGGCAAGTGAGAGGAGCAGAACCGTCGGATGCCATGTTTTTATTAGGGGTAAATTTCACATCCATCCCCCTCGCTTTTTGTATTTAATATTTAATGCCAAAAAATAAAAGTCACCGTTGTAAATAAAATGGTTGTTTTGCAAAAGGACCCCCGATGTTTTCCTTTTTGCACTTTAGTCCTTACGCGCCTCACGTGCAGCAACCACGTGAGGCGCGTGAAATTTTGCAGCTAAGTCCCTCCGGGTCCCTGTAATTATTAAATGGTCTTGAAAATAAAAATTAAAGTGTATTTTTACTGTGATTTTTGCATGTATGCCCCCGCGACTTATTGCATTTGCAAAAACACCCCTGCCAGGCCATTTAATTTTTGAATGTTTTGTCTATTTATTTCGTGCTTCATGTTAAATTGAAAAATCTTGGAAAAATAGACTTAAGCTACTGATTGGCTGTGCTTGCATGTCATATTTTTAGTTTGTCATTTTATGGCCTTTTTGTATTTATTAAAAATCAAAAACATGTCTTTTATTCACTGTCTAGAGTATAAAATCCCAAAAAAATATCAAAATGCCTTGAAAAATTCTAAAAAAAATTCCTTGTGGTGTATTTTGTCCTATTCTAGTGTCAGTCCAAAAATCCCTAAAAATCTAAAAAGGAAAACCTTAAAAATGCGAAAATACCCAAAAACTTTAAAAAAATATTAAAAATCACAGAAAAATCAGAAAAATACAAACTCAGGCCCTATTTATGCTATATTTTATTCTCTTTACTAGAAAAATCGTGTGGGAAAATTTTGAGGCTTGCAACTATTTTCAATGTTCATTTTTATTATAGCCAGACCTTATTCCACTGTTTGTTATTATGTAGTTAATTAAAAATACTAAACATATTCTCAAAAATATCCAAAAAATCACAAAAACAGCAAAAAATGATGAAAAAGCTAAAAAGATTTTATTTCTTAATTTTTGACTATTTTTAAGCATTTTAGTAAATATTTTAGTACCCCTTAATGTATATATAAGTATTTCCTAAAAAGAAAAAAAAATCTATATGTATGTATATATATGCACTATCTAATTATGTTATTATTATCTATATATGTATAAAGAAACAAAATATATATAAATATATATTAATAAATAAATAAATAAATAAAAGATATATATATATATATATATATTCAATTAATTAAAACCCACTTCTCACAAGGATGACTCATTCACACCTGACGGCTCATGCATTTTGTATTGCTCTCTGTGGTTCGACCTCTACATGCTCGTTCCCTATACATTTTATGGTAGAGTAAATAAAAATTAATTCACATTTATTTTCGAGCTTGATTGTTGTATTATTTGTTGTGGGTTAATTGCTTATCAACCCCCATATTCTACGAGCGGTCGCCGCAGCGACACCTTGGTATTATTTATTCATGGTGACCCTCGTGGATGTTGGCCCGTTATCAGGACCCTATCTCCCCCTACTTTATTCCTGGTCGATCAAGTCACGTCGTGACCTTCTCTCGAGGTTCGGGTCAGCCTGTACACAATCTTTCTTTTTTTATTTTCTTGTCTTTATTTATTTTTTTAGTTTCTTTTCTTTATTTTTCCTTTCTTTCTTTCTTTATTTATTTTAGGTTAAAATTAGTCAGAAATGTACAATATTTACATAGATGCAAGTTAGTAAGAATATGAAGTTAGCGTTATATGCAGGTGTTTTATAAGGGATTTTAAGCTAAAATAAATGAATAAAGATGAAGAATCGCAGATTCATCGTCCCCCTATGCTTTATCTTTGCTAGTCCCTTAGCAAATACTTATTTGAATGAATAACTGAATAAAAAGAAAAAGAAAAAGAAAGGAAAAATGAAGAAAGTAGGACAACATTGAGTATTAAACTTATCTTCATAAAATTGTAGTTTGGAGCTCTGTCGGACATTTGGATTATTTGTGTGTCGGAACTTCTGTGAGACTTAGAATTTTAAAATCAACAGCCTTCAAGTTCTACACATCATTGTCACAGTTTCGGCTCAGAAGTCATCTTAGATCAATCTTCTTCCCAAAGCACACCCTATGAACATTGAACAATCGACTCATGTGTGTGAAAGGTTTTAGCTCTTCCCATCCAGAATGCCGGACTACCATGCAAATCTCCTCTCCAATAACTCGCCCTCGGGGAGTCAGGTATTTCCTTCTAAGGTCTGTCGCGCTGTGTTCACAATCGAATAGGGGGAGAAGTTAGAAGAAAGAGAAAAGAACTGGAGGGTGGCCAGTGTAGTCACCTCTCCTTGTGGAGATTGCCAGTGTAGCCGAGTCTCCACCAAGATCTGCAGGTTTCTTGAAGCTTGGACCTTTTTGGTTAGATATTTATTTGGTAGTGGCTTCTTTGTATTTGTATTTTTGGTGGTTCTGCTTGGATCTTGTTTGCCCCTACGGATATAGAATCTTTTGTTTCCGTACATTTTTTGGGGTCTTAGAAAATTTGTGCCCAGCCGTCCATCCCTTTTCCGAAGCTTTATTTCAACCCGTACTCTGGTCTTTAGATTTCCACGCTACCAGAAAAGAAACTCACACAGTCTTCCAACATCCCGTCTGAGTTGAGCTAAGTGCATAGTGCGAGAGTACAAATTGATTCCCTATTCCAGAGTTATACCCAGAATGAAGAGACCAGGTTAGACACTAAGAGTCAAACGCTGCACATTGTCATGTGGAACTCAAAGAATTAAGTCAAAGACCTGAAGCTTCTAAAATCCTATTTCTCGGTGAAGTTCCTCTAAGAATTAGGTGGATTAAGGTCCAACTAAGCCCCATTCTTCAATTTTATTTCAGACACAGTTTAAATGTCAATACTATCCTGAAAAATGCACATGCAAATGCAACATATGAAAAATGCAAGGTTTTTTTTTTGAAAAAGGAATGATGCATATGTGAAAAGAACACACTTTTTTTTTAACAATTTTCTAGTTTTGGACTTTTTATGGCTTCTTCTTTTTTTTTGAAGGAAAAATGCGAATGTGAAAGAAAGTTTTTTTTTTGAAATTTGCAAATTTTTATAGATTTTTGGTTTTGCATTTTTTGATTTTGTTTTTTTTGTTTTTTTTTGTTTTTTTTTTGTTTTTTTTTAAAAGGGTTAGTAAAATATTCAAGTATATACAATGTTTTTTTGTGTTTTGATATTTTTTTGTGTTTTATTATTTTTTTGTTTTTTTTGTTTTTTTTACGCACGTGGATTTTACAAACTATACACACAACCCCCTAAATAAACGAATTTAAAAGTACGAGTTATGTCTAAAGTATATATACAATATATACGGCACCCCCCTATACTTAGCTCGAACTATGTCCTCATAGTGATCAGAGAGCGAACAAGGAAGACATAACTCGTGCTAAGAATAGAAAAATGAAAAGAAAAGATAAAAGAAGAGAAGATGGTGATCCCCCCCTATACTTAGGATCAAGTAATCCTAAGTATAGTAGAGTGTACAAAAGGGGAAAACTGATGACGAGAATGTACAGAATCAAAAATAAAAAAGACACGATATGAATAACATCACCCCCCCTATACTTAGGGTAGAGTATCCCTAAGTATAGGCAACAACAACAAGAGTGATGAACAGGACGAATATGAACAACACAGACCACTCACCCCCCTATACTTAGGATAAAGCACATCCTAAGTATAGCAAATATACACACACGGAAAAGGGGTGAATGATAAAACGGGAGAAGACAGAGTAAAACGAAAGGATATACAAGAGGAGTGGATGTACAAAGGTTAAGAAGGTCGAAAGCGAAGCTTCTTGCGGGACCGCTGAGGTATGGATTTGACAAGGTGTAGGTCGATATTGGGATCATCATTAGATATAAACTGAGTAGAATCGATCAAGAATGTATCCTCAGCAGTTTCAGATTGTGCAGGCCTAAACCGGTTATTGGAAGTAGTATGGTCATTTCTGGCCTAGAAAGTCTCGCAAACATCAAAGTAAAATGGCTCGAAATCATTATCCAAAAAGGTAGGATCATTTTCAGCCTGGCAAGCCTCTACTGGATCATCATCTTTATCAAAAGGCCCAAATTCTTTTATAAAAGCAATCAAATCAAATTTGGCCTGATCGGTCTCATCTGAATCAAGGTGAATAGGAATAGACTCATCAGTGGAAGTAGTCAAATCATGTCCGTTCTGTCTAGTCTCAGACTCTGCCTTCCGCTCTAGGGTGTCTATTGTGTAAATTCCACGGATGTCATCAATGCATCTCCACATTCCAGAAGGGGTTATTCCAAGGTCTATGCTTTCCGAGTCTTCCTCCTTCAAGAGGAATTCTTGGGTTTCCTTATCATCCAACATATAACAAGAATCTCTGATATTATCATCGATATCAAATTCCTTGGAATTGGCTAACACTGGCGGGCTCTCATGAGATGCAGGTTTCTGAGCAGTGGTGGGTGTAGTGATCAACACATCACTCCCTACATTAGAACGGAAGCGAATCTCTCCTGAACCGTAGTCAACAATGGCTCCTACAGAGGTGAGGAAAGGCCGTCCCAGGATGATTGGAGGGTGCTCCACAGGAGCGGAGGTCTCCATGGGCATTACAATAAAATTTGAAGTAAAATTCAGACCCTGAATAGAAATGACAGCGTTTTCTAGAATACCCTTCGGCCTCTTGATAGATCCATCAGCAAATTGAACTATCATCCTAGTTTTCTTAAGAGGCCCAAGATGAAGAGACTGTACCATAGAGAAGGGTATTACATTAATTGATGAACCGTCGTCAAGGAGAGTGTTATCACAGGAATAGTCAGATATGGAGCAACTCACAAGAGGTGTGGTAGTGTTTCCTTTCTTAAAATATGGATGGTGAGAGATGGCGTAGGCAGTGGCCATGGTCAAGATGTGACGCTCAGATCTTCTCCTTCGCTTTCTTCTTGTATTGACGAGTAGATAAATATGTCATGGCCTGTTGAAGTGGGGCTTTAATTATCTCATGAAGGGTGGCCACCACTTCGGGTTTAGTCAACATTTTTTTGAATTTTTGGACCTCATCTATACAAGGGAGGAGGTCGGAATCATCATTTATATGAGGATTGCCTAGAGCAGTCTGTACAGTGGAATCCTCAGGGTCAAGATTGGGACATATGGTGAATGATTGTGTGGGTAAATGATTGGGCATTTGGGTCCTCTCTTCACAAAATGAATCAATAATGTGTCTACCAGAATCATTTTGGATTTTTAAATTTTTCTCATTTTTTTGTAATTTGGGTGACTGCAAGCTCTCATGATTATCCTCAAATGAATACATATCCTCAAAAAGTGGAGCAGCGTTCTGGCTCATATTTATGTTAAAGAGATTGTTAATACTCGAATTCATATGCTCCACCATCTGGTTCAGTGTCTCAAGTGTGGAAATCATGAAAGGTGACTCCAAAATCTCAGGACCAGGTGGGCTGAATGAGGGTGGGTGAAAATCAAAGTCCTCCGTTTCCTGAAATAATGGGTTAGGCGGATATGCACAAACGTCAGGAGGAAGATCCTCCTGGAAAAAGGAAGGTGGATCGTCTGGAGAGTACGAGGTATCTTCGAAGATAGGATTAAAATAACTCCAGTCGGCCATCTTCGAAACAAAAGATGAGAGAGTACGAGGGTCAAGCCAAAAGATATGGAGAAAAAGGCGCAAATGCACAGAAGGATCTAGCAAGCACACAAACAATCAAACACAATACAAACCCCCAATTCACCAACTCACGCAATGTGAAGACCGTGAAGATTCGATCTCTTAATCTTGTATGTTTTAGAGTTAGGTGATAATCACAAAAGTTGTACAAACACTTAGGCATAGTTATGGGATTTGGGCGCTTACCTTAGTGTGTACGCGAGCACGTTAAAACGAATACAATGAGGGGGTTACTCTCCCCAAAACAATGATTTTTCCTTATGTTTATTTTAGGTCGAGTTTTCTTTAGCAGTCCCAAATTTTAGGCAGTTATCACTTGGTTTAAGTATATTCAACAAATCGTCTACCGAGTGTCCAATTTCCTTTTAATTTATGTGAGTGAAAACAAGGAAGGAGATCGGAAATGTCAATGCACGATTAAAAACGATGATGCATGCAGGGGTTAGAGATGCGTACCTTGTCGCCAACACTCTACATGCAAGTGATTCGCGCAGAAATAAAATAAACTATCCTATATGCAATGCAAGTGAACCGTCCTAGATGATAGCTTCTATTAACGGGCAAGAACAAGTTAATTTGACTAAGTTCAAATTACGCTCTACTCTATAGGCACAGAAATGTCTTGTTTATGGTGTTTGGACCTAATTAATTACCTGGCTCAAGCAAATTAATTAAAGCAATCAAGAGGTAGCTCACGAAATCCGCGGGAAATAAAGAAAATAAAGGTGATGAAAACAAAACCGGTGAGGTCCCCCAAGTGCACCGGCACTTGGCGAAACAGACCCCGCAATAAATGAATGTCCTTTTACAAAGTTCTAATGGAAAAGAAACTCTCTCTCTCTCTTTAAAATTTTTTTCGTCTCCTTCACTTCTTCTTCTCCTCTTCTCACGCTATCCTGCGGCTTGGTAAAGAATCAAGCCGCCTCCACGTCGCTTGGGTGCTTCGGCTCTCCTAAGATTGCCTCCTTCGCTCCGTGGGCCCTCGCAAGAAAAAGAAGAGAGAATGTGTAAGAAACACAATTTTCAAATATGAGAAAAGAAGAGAAAAAATGAAATGGATGCAGTGGATATAAACAATGAAGTGAATGGCAGAAATGTAAACAGATATTTACAACCAAGAATAGTAGGTCAAAAGAGAAACCTAACTACCCTCGTCGTGCCTCCCCGGCAATGGCGCCATTTTGTTGAGACGAAATTCGAGGGACTTTTTCTTAAATGTAAAAAGATATTTACAACCAAGAATAGTAGGTCATGATGGGGACATTTCTCCTGTAGATCGGTGAATCTCTCCCATGCTTCGTGTACTGACTCATGGTCTCCTTGGGAGAAATTACTGATTCGGGCTCGCATCTGGTTGAGCCGACCGAGAGGGTAATACTTATGCAGAAAAGTTGACTTCATCTCCTCCCAGGTCGTCACAACTTTCCCCAGATGGTTGACCCAATAGAGGGCCTTGTCTTGTAAGCTGAAGGGGAATGCCAACATCTTGACAATGTCCAGAGGGACATTGGGATAGTGAGTGGTGCGGCAAATGCATGAGAATTGCTGCAGCTGAATGTACGGCTCTTCACTAGTGTTTCCGTGGAATGCTGGAAGAAGAGCAATGAACTGGGGTTTCAGCTCAAAGTGAGCGTGTACCGGTGGAATGAGGATCCACTCGGTCATCCGGCTGTCTCCCGGATTGTATGTCTCTTTGAGTGTAGGCTTGGGTGGCGGTAGTTCAGGTTCATCATCATCAGGGTGACCACCACCCCCTCCTCCACCTCCTCCTCCTCTACCTCTGCCTCCTCCTCCTCCCCCCTCGGCTCGGTTCATAACATCGTTCAACATATCCTGAAATGCTGTCTGCGCGAGGGCCTGCTCGGTCAGCTGCTGTTGGATGGCCTGGATAGACGCCAGCAGTTGGGCATTGACTTGATTCTGGTCTGGCATCTGTCCTTCTGGTTGGGGTGGCTGCTGACCCTTGCCCTTTCTTTGGGGAGCCATATCGGGGTCTGAGTCAAACGAAATGAACTCCGGAGTAGTCTCTAGGGCTTGCTCTTTCTTTGGTCTGCAGATTGAGATACTCTAAATCAGACCACTTGCAATATTGTTCAGCTGTCATGATGAAGTTGGAGTTCAAGTCAACCCCAGCATGTTGTGAACGGAAAAGGATGTGAACTGTAATCGACTTCCATTCACAACGGCGAAGGCGGGATAAAGGTGATCCCAGTTTATTGGGTGGCCAAGAGAGAGGTAGAAAACGAGGAGTCTGGAGATCGATCCGCAAAGTCCGGATCGGGTTCTCAGGAATCGCCTCGAATTTATTGTCGAAGTTGAGTCTATGGAATCGATGTGGGTGTCGGTGAGGTCCCGACGGAAACCATCCATGGATCAACTTCGCGAAGCACAAGAGAGGATCAGATGTTGGAAGAAGGATACGATGGTCAACGAGGAATGAAAAGGAGTGCAAAACAAAAGAAAGGCTCGGCTGAGCGAGGGTCAAATGAGAATGATACAACAAATATTGCGCAAAGGCGCGGGACTCAATCTTTGAACCTTAATCTAGATCCATACAAACGCAATATAAAATTGGGTTCACCAACTCACGCCATGTGAAGCCGTGAAGGTTCGGCTATTTATTATCTTTTCATTTTTAGAGTTGTGATTTCAGGAATATCTTGTAACAAGTCCTTAGTACGCTACCCTATAGGAGAGAGTACTGCCGGAAGAGTATCTCGTACTTGTCCTCTGATTAATCTGTGATTCATCCCTCTAAAAGTTGAAAATAGAGCTTTGTTCCCGAGTAAATAGCAGCATATTTCCACTTATATTTCATAAATAGCATTCATGCACGCAAGCATAATATCTGCATTTTAGCATTCATATTTGCATTAAATAAGAAGCCAATTTCACTTGTATATATCCACCTGTATATTAGATAAAATACCTTATTTGTATATATTTTATACTAACTCCGAATCCAATAAAATCAACTCCATAGTGTATATATTACTAATACTAATTAAAGAAAAATGTCAAAAAATACTAACTTGTAAAATCACCTAATAAAACTCCAACCCAAGTTTGAAGACCTTAGACCTTAAAACGCACATATCTCTCTCATACGACCTCCGAATTAGGTTTACTCACTTTTAAAGTAATATACATTCAGAGACCTTCGAAACAAGACCAATTTCATTAAAATCGGAGCTCGTATGCAAAATTTTGGATTTTGGGCCCCTTTTGTACATTGTACATAATGACCGGTTTGCCCCTGTATTTTACCATTTTATTTTCTTCATTATTAAAAATTTAAAAAAATTAGATTAAGTTGTAAATATTCTTCTCATATTTTCTTTATTTTTATTTTGATTTTTCTCTTATTGAAAAATGACAAAAAAATTGCAAAAGATAAAATGCGGTATTTTATACCTATAAGGTACCGCCAAAAATATGCTTTTGTAAAGATGATCTCGTTTGATTTTCAGACCTTCACGAAAGTTGTTGATCTCGTCGAGATGAGTAACTTTCGTGTTGACCACTTTTTATTTAATCCCTTTTATTATTTCTTTTTGATTTTTGTTTACATTTAATTTTTGATTTTTCTAGGAGCGACATGTGGCCGCTCTTGGAGCTGCCACATGTCACCCTTTTTTTATTTATTTTTGGAATAATTTTATTATTTTCGAATCTATTATTATTATTATTATATTATTATTATTCTAATTATTTTCAAAGTAACCTACTTATATTATTTTATTAATTATTTATTTAATCTTCTTTTACCACTTCTTTACTTGCCTTCTACTCCAAGTCTCCACCTTCTCCACTCTCTCCACCACTCCATCTTTATCCTCTTCCCTCTCCTATTCCTTTTTATGCCCATCATCCTCCACCATTATTTTTCATCCGCCACTCCAGAGAGCTTCCCTGAGCTCCGAGCCTCCAATTGGTGACAGCAATTTGACGATTCGTTGAGCGAAGAAGGGCTTCTTCTCCGGCGAGATCCACGGGCACCTCCGCCGTGTCGCAGCCGCTACTCCGCAACGCTGCACGAGCTCGGGACACCACCGGTCACCTCGAGCGACGACCTGGACCCCAAAAGGGAGGTCAATCCCAGGTGAACCCTCCATTCCCCTCCGATCTTTTTCTTATCTTTTCTGTGTCTTCTCCGATTTTATTACACGTCCACGATCAACTTCGCGCTTCGCCTCCACTCCGCCGAGCTCCGTGACGGAGCTGTCATCCTCGCTGACCCCTCCGCACCCTCAGACACTCCACTCCACCATCTATCGATCTCCAGCTCCGCCACTTGGCCGGAGCACCGTCGCCCGATCACCTCCCTCCACCTTAGGCCTCGCCAACCATCCTCCCACCTCCACAATAGCACGCCCGAGCTACGGCTAGTCTTTTGACCCTTGTAGGTACTTCTTTTGTCACTGATCGGAGCTTTGCCGGAGTCTTCATTGAGCTTCGTCGCCAGCAACCTCCGACGGCCCTCTCCAGCTCTTGAGACCATCAGCGCCTTCGCCGCATCCCCACGCTCCTACTGGGATATCTCCGACACCTCGGAGAGCTTCATCAGCATCTGGAGGAACGGGCGGAGCTCACGCCACTTCGTTGGAGCCCAGCCATCTCCTCCGCAGGCGGCGGAGGCCCGTTGAAGGAGAAGCACCAGCTGTCGTTCGATCACCTTGATCGAACGGTAGACTTCGTGCCACGTCGCCACTCAGTCGCGCTTCACCAGTACCGTTGGATCTTTCCTGATCTAACGGCGCTTAGCCCTCCACGTCATCGACATCTGGAGCAGCCAGGAGTCGTCAGATCAACGTAGATCTGACGATCTTTGATCGAGCCACGCATCAGCACCGACACCCCTTGGATCAATCTCGATCCGAAGGTCCACATCTTGCCACGTAGCCTCGTCCCGAGCCTCCTCTCCGAGCCTAGGTTCGGGTCGTGCGAGCCTTACACCAGACCTCCAGAGTCGCCCGAGCCAAACCCCGAGCCTCCGTAGCCATCCGAGCCTGGGCCGACCACGTGAGGAGCACGTGCGGCCTGGGAAATTTACACAGAGGCCCCTGGAGCTTTCCAATATTGCAAAACGGTCCCTGTGAAGCTGAGCCCACGTGAGGAGCACGTGCTTGTTGGAAAAATTGCCCTCGAGTCCCCAGCATTATAGGTAATTGCACTTCAGTCCCTGTCCGCATATTTGCTTTTTGTATTTTATTTTCCTGTATTGCATTTACACCCATGTGTTTGCACGCATACCTAGGTTGCATTTTACATCATTTTGCAAATCTAAAAATTGCATTTTGTTGAGAAACTTGTCCTCTGTCTATTGGTCCACGTGTCACATTTTTGTAATTTTAGTGGAATTATTAATGAATTAATTGGTACATTTTTGAAATATTTTGCCCAGTGACACCTCTTAATTTGTAGTTAATTCTATGTGGTTCCAAAAATCATCAAAAATTCACAGTAGCTTAAGGACAGTATTCTTAACATGCCATAAAAATTTCATGCCATTTGCACAAATATCGAGGCCTAAATAAATTGTTGAGTGATTTTCTTATTTTAATTCTAATAAATTCATTTCACATTGAAATTCAGATCTGTCAATTTTCCTGGATCCCTTATCATCAGTGCCATCTAGGATAATTTTATTTCTCGAAAAAATTGTGATTTGTTATTTATTAATAATTAAATAATGAAAATCACCCTGTCTTCATATTTAATTCCCAGTAAATCCATTTAGTGTCTGAAAAATCCAAAAAAATTAGGGTAACTCATTTTCATCATAATTAATCATCTGGCCAATTTTTAGAATTTTGGACTTCATTTGATATTTTAATTAAATTAAACGTTAAATTGGCCTGCATTTTTGCATAAGTCTGCATAGAAATTGAAAAAGCCAAAAAAAAATATAATTCTCCAAAAATCACACACTTGGATTCTTGCTAAAATTCACCTAAGGAGACAGATGCCTCCCTAAGATCAACCTTGGACTTCACCAAGTAAAAAAAATCACCGCTTGAAATTGGCCCAAACCTTATTTAAGTGGTTTTTGACTCGCCTCTCGTATCCGACTGCAACGAACGATTAACATTAATTTGGACATTAATTTGACTGAATTAACTAAGGGTGCGGGACGCTTATCAAAATGGCGTCGTTGCCGGGGAGGCAAACGGCTTAGGATCATTTTAGAAATTTAGATTTGCATTTTCCATTCAATCGGGTAGTCTGATCCCCGAACCACATTGTAATTATACCATTTTTCCAATTATTTTCTTTTCTCTTTATTTTTTTTTCTTTTTTCGCTCTTTATCTGATATTTTTATATCTTTTTGTGCGAGGACCCGGTGGACTTGGAGCGGCTTTCTTGAAGTCGACGCATCTCGAAGTGCATCGGAGGCCGACGATTCGTGGATCAAGTCGGCTGTTGAGACGCCAGAAGGATTTTTCATTTATTAACTTGTAAAAAGTGTCCTCATCATTTCCAGCGGTTCCCGTTTGGGTTCTCGCGTGTGTAAAGATAGTGGAACCGTGTCCCCGTGTGCTGTGTGGATTGAATTTTAGACTAGGCTTGCACTAGCGGCTCCTCGAGCCCCTCTAGGATTTACGTGTGCTCGTAAATTATTAGGACCACACAATACACTTAAAAGACGCACCTAGACCGCAGAACTAGTCAAATCAACCTGTGCTTCACTCGCTAATAGAACTGCCTGTCTAGGAGCGCCTTTTCTCGATTGCATTTGCATATAGTGTAAAATTTCAATTCAGTACTGCATCCCGCATTGTAGAGAGCTGGAGGCACTGTAAGTCTTCTTACTCAAGCATTCATCATCGTTTTCTCGATCGCATCGGCTTTTTCTGATTCTCTCTCTCTCGGTTTTCTAACCTAAGATAAAGGAATTGGGACTGGATGGTAGACGTGATTGCTTGTGTGGATTAATATCAGTGGTAACTAATCTCTAAAATCGAGACTGTTAATTGAATTAGACCAAAAAAATAATAAAAATTAACCCTTGTTTGTGGGAGAATAACCCCGACCTTGTTTTCAGGCTGAGTGAGGGTACTTGAGTGTGTGTGAACACCTTAAGGCAGAGCCCAAATCCCCGCCTTCCATATCACGTTCCAACTGATCCTAGCAAATATCACAAGTCGAATAATTTCAGATTCACTGACTAGTACCAAGTAGCCTCCGCCTGTCTCAGGTAGATAGGGGCGAAATTGCGGTACTTTGCGACAAGCTGCCAGTAACCCCTGGGGTGAAGTTCCGGCCTTGTCAGCCTCCGCCTGCTTGCAGGTAGATAGGGGTGTGGTCTTTGAATCCATCGACTTAGGATAGGAGCGAAGAAAGGAAGGACCGGCGGTATCTTAGGCGACATGTTAAATAGGGAAGACGCATCCGGCTCTGAGCCGACTTCCCTATAGGCCGCGTAATCCTTGCTATCTTGCTTGAAAATCACACTTAAAATCTACAAGATTAATTGGACTCGGTTTCGGGTCCTTCACCGTGTTGAGTGTGAAGTCGGGGTTTGCTCTTGCGTTTGTCTTTGTCTTTGTCTTTGTGTCTGTCCGTGTGTGTTATCCTGTGTAATATCACATTTTCTACCTCAATCTTCTTGCATTCATCATTTCCTCCTCAAGATGTCGGGATATTGGTCCCCATACCCTGTGACCTCTGGTCACTCCTCCTCGACCATATACCGTTCATCTCCGCCTTCTCATTCTTTCATGTATCCTCCGCCACCCATGGGAGATCCTTACCCGTGGTCAGCTCCACCTCAACCCGATTATGAAGTCAGAACTTCGACTGACTTCTCCACTTCTTCGCATCTCTCACCTAATCCATATTCTGACATTCTAGATCCACTTCCATCTTGGCTGACAGTACTTATTCTCGCGAGCTTGCAGGAATTAAAGAATCGAATGCAGATCTAGCCACTGCTGAGACAGATGATTGGCAGAATTATATGCCCCCGTTTACTTCATTCTCACCTCAAGTAGGGACCATACAACAATTTACATATACACCTCCTGACTTGACCTTAGGGCATAACTTGGTCGATCAAACAACCCGAATGGAGAGGCTTGTACATCATGATATCCCAGACTTGATTGATTTTAGCGATCAAGCTTCCATTAACCAGCCTTCTTTCGGAGAGCCTATACACTCACAAGATTGGACTCATGAGCTAGACTTATCAGTCCTGTTTCATCATATGAGGCGCCGACTAATATTTGCCATCTAGATGGTCCATACTCGACCCGAAATTACATGCCAGAGTCTAGGTATGTTGAGTATGAGACCCCAATATCTCAGCAGTGTCCTCCACTTGAGCAGAACTCTCCCATGATTTGTCATGAGAATTTTGTGGAGGATGACATTTCCAGACTTATTGAGAAAATGAATCATTTGGTAACAACTTGAGAAATGTCATGGAAATATTGAACTCAATTTCTGCCAGCTTGGGAATGAAGTGGAAAAGGATATGAGTAATTTTGAGGTTGAAAGCCAAACAAACTTAGGGAAACCACACCGTCTGTACAGCTGGAGTCCATTCTATCTCCCTCTTCTACTAACCACTTGCCCTCCAATCCAGAGTCCGATCATTCATCTATCCAAAATACCAAAAATTGAAAAACTAAAAAACACATAAAAATTGAAAATGAAAAAGACCTAAAAAAATTGGATCCTGCCCTAAGGGAAGCACTTGATGAAGAACTGATTTTCAAACATTCCCTTAATAAAGGCCATAGATCACTTTCCCGACCTCAAACGATTTGTGAGAAGTAAATTGATGCCCAAGAGGTCGGGTAATAAGAGAACAAGGACTGAAAGACATATACTGTCTATGGCCACCTCCATGATTATGGGGAGAAAGACCAAGAGCCACAGAGTGAAGCGGTTGCCCCGAGTTGAGTGTGAAATCAAAGACACCATCTTTACCCATGCGAGAATCGATGATGACTCCCCGATAAATATCCTCCCGACCTCTGTGTTTGACAAGCTCAAACTCAGGCCAATAAGAAAGTCAAGAGAGATCGTTCAGCTAGCTGATCGATCCATCAACGGTCGAGAGGAAATATTTCAGTCATCGTTACTTTCCAAGGTGCTCTACTCCAGGTGGACTTCATGATCATTTACATTGAGCACCGAGGAGTGTTCACCCAGTCTCCGATTATTCTCGGGAAGCCGTTCTTAGCCTTGGCTAAGGCGACTATAGATTGCGAGACTCGGGAGATCGATTTTTTCAGCATTGGGAGAGCTTCGACCTCACCCACTCTTTGATACACTTTACTCTAAGGTGACCCGCACATCCGCTGACAGTCGTGACCATCGAGAGGAAGATGAGTCACACCTCTCTACTACACCTGAGAGATCGATTGTCCGGACGACCGTTTGGATCAGAGACTCCCGACACCTCCCACTTCATCAACTGCTTGCACCACCATCGTGACAGCTTCTAAGGAGGACTCACGATTAGAAGCTATCATTGAGTCGGACACGACCTTTGTTGATTGCCTTGACCATTTTGATGATCCGACACAAGAGCCCAATAATGCCAAGCCAGCTGAGACCACTAGAACCTTCCCGAGACATGTGTTGACCCTTCAGGAATATACAATCTATATGATGACTCATCTGATGAGGAACCCATAGTCAGCACCACACCACGTCCCGGACCTTCTAAGGAAACAACCCAGACAAAATTGACTCCACATAAAAACACGGTTGCTCCTTCTTCTAGTTGGCTATCTAGTGAGAGGAAATCGAGAATTGATTCCTCGAGGTGTTCCCCCGAACCTCTCAAGGCTGTCGCTCTCATCTCCTCTCGATGATTCAAGTTCTAGAAAACCGACTAAGAAAGTTTCCTTCAACACACCGGAGAAGGAATTTCTGAGGAGTCCTCATCTGGTCCGGATAAGGTGATTTATATGAGTGAGCTCAGTTCGGCTGTTCTCAAGCCTTATCTAAGCAAGCAGTTGTGTGTCGACCCTCGTTGGACGATCCCTACACCTCATTATTATTCATCTGAGGATGATTCCGACAGCGACACAGATGTATATTATCCACCTCCTCGCGTCCGCAAGAAGGTTCGTCACAAACCTTCTTAATCCTTGTATATTCTAACTCTTTCTTGTACATACATTCTCTCCCTCCCTCCCCAGTGATTCGAATCACTCGCCCCGTTTCCATATAATCTCATAACTATACTTAGGATAACCAGATCCTAAGTATAGGGGGAGAGTGACCCGCATCTATTCATTGTACATCCTCCAGATCACATCGGTTCTCATACTCATTCCTGTCCTATACTTAGGCTAACCAGAGCCTAAGTATAGGGGGGACCGATGCCCGCCTTGTATATATTCATCCATTTCCCCTCTTTTCCTCGGCCGCCCCATTTCCGATCTTCTTCTACACTTAGGCTGCCAGAGCCTAATTATAGGGGGGCGAGACGACTTCTATACTTTTGTAATTTTTAGCTCTCCTACGCTTTAGCCCGAGCTATGTCTTTTTAGTCTCTTTCGTGCTCTGAGGACATAGCACACACTAAGTATAGGGGGTGTGTATATATTACATATATACTTTACCCATAGCTCGTACTTTCGCGTATTTTCGCGTATTTTTGTATATATATTACAATAATTATGGGTGGGTAAAAATCGAAAAAAAAATCTTGTATACTTGTATAATATGTACTATATGTGTAATACTTGTATAAAAAGTTATAAAATTCTTGTAAAACATACCTTTGTAAAATTTGTTGTAAAATAGGATGTATACCAAAAAAAATCGTGTATACTATGTACAAATTGTATCAACTAGAAATTGTTGTAAATAATAAAAAAATTTGTTGTATACCAGAAAAATAAAACAAAAAGGCTTCTTATTTACTCTTGCATATCATCTCTGCATTTAAAAAAAAGAGAGAGTCTTGCATTTTCATTCATTTACATAGCATGTCATCCACATCCCATCTGCATACTTTGCATATGCAAAGTGAAAAGCTATTGGTTCTGAACCAAGTTATGAGTAGATATTGAGGATGGACTTGATTTGACCTTAATCCACCTAAATTCAGAGGAACCTTATAGGAACTGGAGTTAAGATTTCTCAGGTCAAGTGACTTAATTCTTTGAGTCCGCATGTCTATGTTCACATGTCATCTTGATTAGTCTAAGTAGAATATCTCGTGCACACGCATGATTCTTATACACAGTGACCTAACTTGGACAAGCACAATGCACGTAGCTCTTCATTGATGATGTGGTGAGGAGGTAGAATCCTTTAGCTTGGAGTAGCATACGGGTGGAAACATCCGTCCTCCTCTAGGGAGGGTAGGGCATCTCAACCTAGTCTGGTGGTGTTGACATCTAAGGACGGGATGCTGTAGGTTGCAATAATGCTTCAAAAGAGGGATAGTCTACTGGCTCAAGAGGAAAAACTCCTGATGTACATGCTGCACCTTGTATATAGTTCCAAAAAAAAGAAAAAGAAAAAATGCAAGAACTCCAAAAAAATCAGGACAGGTCCAAGTGAAAAAAATAATACCTGTCGGAGTATGTATATTAGCAAAGAAAATGCAGCTGGATGACTTGGCTACACTGGTCAGGCATCCCAGGATAGGTAGCTACACTGGCCACCATCCATTCTTTTCTCTACCCCCTCCTCTTGAGTTGGTCGCACTTGAACTTAGAAGGGAATACCCCGCTCCTCGAGGAAAGAGTTACTGGACCGGGTTATTGAGTTACCTTGTTAGAGGAGGCTTGTTCTGAGTCATTTCTGATGTGGAGAGTTACATTTCACTTACACAGTACAAGTAAGAATCATAGTCATCAGAAATTTACGTTTGAGGATTTGTTCTGACTGACTGTTGAGGCGTCTTGAATAGAAGATTTGTGGAGCTTGAAGTCTGTTTGGTCTTAAGTTCAGGTCCCAATAAGGTTCCGCCACACAATTAATCCAAAGGTCGAGTCAGACTCCATTCTCAACTTTTGTTCATAACCTTGGTATGGAACCCAATCTTTTTTCACTCTTGCATTTCATTTTAGTTGCTCGGGGACGAGCAAGGTTTAAGTATAGGGGGTTGATGAATCTGTAATTCATCACTCTAAAAGTTGAAAATAGAGCTTTGTTCCCGAGTAAATAGCAGCATATTTTCTACTTATATTGCATAAATAGCATTCATGCACGCAAGCATAATATCTGCATTTTAGCATTCATATTTGCATTAAATAAGAAGCCAATTTCACTTGTATATATCCACCTGTATATTAGATAAAATACCTTATTTGTATATATTTATACTAACTCCCGAATCCAATAAAATCAACCCATAGTGTATATATTACTAATACTAATTAAAGAAAAATGTCAAAAAAATACTAACTTGTAAAATCACCTAATAAAACTCCAACCCAAGTTTGAAGACCTTAGACCTTAAAACGCACATATCTCTCTCATACGACCTCGAATTAGGTCTACTCACTTTTAAAGTAATATACATTCAGAGACCTTCGAAACAAGACCAATTTCATTAAAATCGGAGCTCGTATGCAAAACTTGGATTTGGGCCCCTTTTGTACATTGTACATAATGACGGTTTGCCCCTGTATTTAACCATTTTATTTTCTTCATTATTAAAAATTTAAAAAAATTAGATTAAGTTGTAGATATTATTCTCATATTTTCTTTATTTTTATTTTGATTTTTCTCTTATTGAAAAATGACAAAAAAATGCAAAAGATAAATGCGGTATTTTAAACTATAAGGTACCGCCAAAAATATGCTTTTGTAAAGATGATCTCGTTTGATTTTCGGACCTTCACAAAAGTTGTAGAGCTCGTCGAGATGAGTAACTTTCGTGTTGACCACTTTTTTATTTAATCCCTTTTATTATTTTTTTTTAATTTTGTTTACATTTAATTTTTGATTTTTCTAGGAGCGACATGTGGCCGCTCCTGGAGCCGCCACATGTCACCCTTTTTTTATTTATTTTTGGATTTATTTTATTATTTTTCGGATCTATTATTATTATATTATTATTATTTTTCTAATTATTTTAAGTAACCTACTTATATTATTTATTAATTATTTATTTAATCTTCTTTTACCACTTCTTTACTTGCCTTCTACTCCAAGTCTCCACCTTCTCCACTCTCTCCACCACTCCATCTTCTCCAACTTCCCTCTCCTATTCCTTTTTATTCCCATCATCCTCCACCATTATTTTTCATCCGCCACTCCAGAGAGCTTCCCTGGGCTCTGAGCCTCCAATTGGTGACAGCAATTTGACGATTCGTTGAGCAAAGCAGGGCTTCTTCTCCGGCGAGATCCACGGCACCTCCGCCGTGTCGCAGCCGCTACTCCGCGTCGCTGCACGAGCTTGGGACACCACCGGTCCCTCGAGAGACGACCTAGACCCCAAAAGGGAGGTCCAATCCCCAGGTGAACCCTCCATTCCCCCTCCGATCTTTTTCTTATCTTTTCTGTGTCTTCTCCGATTTTATTACACGTCCACGATCAACTTCGCGCTTCGCCTCCACTCCGCCGAGCCTCCGTGACGGAGCTGTCATCCTCGCTGACCCCTCCGCACCCTCAGACACTCCACTCCACCATCTATCGATCTCCAGCTCGCCACTTGGCCGGAGCACCGTCGCCCGATCACCTCCCTCCACCTTAGGCCTCGCCAACCATCCTCCCACCTCCACAATAGCACGCCCGAGCTTCGGCTAGTCTTCTGACCCTTGCAGGTACTTCATTTGTCACTGATCGGAGCTTTGCCGGAGTCGTCATTGAGCTTCGTCGCCAGCAACCTCCGACGGCCCTCTCCAGCTCCTGAGACCATCAGCGCCTTCGCCAGCATCCCCACGCTCCTACTGGGATATCTCCGACACCTCGGAGAGCTTCATCGGCATCTGGAGGAACGGGCGGAGCTCACACCACTTCCGTCGGAGCCCAGCCATCTCCTCCGCAGGCGGCGGAGGCTCGTTGAAGGAGAAGCACCAGCTGCCGTTCGATCACCTTGATCGAACGGTAGACTTCGTGCCACGTCGCCACTCAGCCGCGCTTCACCAGTACCGTTGGATCTTTCCTGATCTAACGGCACTTAGCCCTCCACGTCATCGACATCTGGAGCAGCCAGGAGTCGTCAGATCAACGTAGATCTGACGATCTTTGATCGAGCCACGCGTCAGCACCGACACCCTTGGATCAATCTCGATCCGAAGGTCCACAGCTTGCCATGTAGCCTCGGCCCGAGCCTCCTCTCCGAGCCTAGGTTCGGGTCGTGCGAGCCTCACTCCAGACCTCCAGAGTCGCCCGAGCCAAACCCCGAGCCTCTGCAGCCATCCGAGCCTAGGCTTGCCCACGTGAGGAGCACGTGCGGCCTGGAAATTTACACAGAGGCCCCTGGAGCTTTCCAATATTGCAAAACGGTCCCTGGGAAGCTGAGCCCACGTGAGGAGCACGTGCTTGATGGAAAACTGCCCTCGAGTCCCCAGCATTATAGGTAATTGCGCTTCAGTCTGTCCGCATATTTGCTTTTTGTATTTTTATTTTCCTGTATTGCATTTACACCCCTGTGTTTGCACGCATACCTAGGTTGCATTTTACATCATTTTGCAAATCTAAAAATTGCATTTTGTTGAGAAACTTGTCTCTGTCTATTGGTCCACGTGTCACATTTTTGTAATTTCAGTGGAATTATTAATGAATTAATTGGTACATTTTTGAAATATTTTGCCCAGTGACACCTTTTAATTTGTAGTTAATTCTCTGTGGTTCCAAAAATCATCAAAAATTCATAGTAGCTTAAGGACAGTATTCTTAACATGCAACAAAAATTTCATGCCATTTGCACACATATCGAGGCCTAAATAAATTGTTGAGTGATTTTCTTATTTTAATTCGAATAAATGCATTTCACATTGAAATTCAGATCTATCAATTTTCCTGGATCCCTTATCATTAGTGCCATCTAGGATAATTTTATTTCTTGAAAAAAATGTGATTTGTTATTTATTAATAATTAAATAGTGAAAATCACCCTGTCTGCATATTTAATTCCCAGTAAATCCATTTAGTGTCTGAAAAATCCAAAAAAAATAGGGTAACTCATTTCATCATAATAATCATTTGGCCAATTTTTAGAATTTTTGGACTTCATTTGATATTCTAATTAAATTAAACGTTAAATTGGTCTGCATTTTTGCATAAGTCTGCATAGAAATTGAAAAATCCAAAAAAAAATATAATTCTCTGAAAATCACACACTTGGATACTTGCTAAAATTCACCTAAGGAGACAGATGCCTCCCTGAGATCGGACCTTGGACTTCACCAAGTAAAAAAATCACCGCTTGAAATTGGCCCAAACCTTATTTAAGTGGTTTTTGACTAGCCTCTCGTATCCGACTGCAACGAACGATTAACATTAATTTGGACATTAATTTGACTGAATTAACTAAGGGTGTGGGACGCTTATCATCCTCCTCCTGTGTAACCTGTAATCTATACTTTTTGGAGTCCTTGTAACCCTTCCTGGATCCCTACTCAGCCAAAGAAATAGAGAGAGGAAGCCGACAGGCGAAACCAAACTTCGGTTCTCGCTCGCAACAGAATCACCCGTGAGCATGCAAGAACCTACTCGGACATAGGACAATGAGACAGACACCCCCGTGAAGGTGTGGCGTATGCTCGATACTTCGGACAGGGTCGATGCTCTACACAACAGAGAGTCATCACTGGTGACCAAGCCCTACTTGCCCACATACGATAGAAGCGCCATTACTTTGGAAATCCAGGCGATACACAAGGCAGTTGCAGACTGGGTTTTTGGCTTAATCCTTATGGGGTCGCACTCGCTCAAGGGAGTAGGGTTTTGGTCCCCCTCCTAGGTACCTAAAAACAATGAGGGCTTTATGAACCCCGGTACAATGATAGTCCATTACAGATTTTATTAAGGTCAAAGTTTATTTAGCAGTCCCCTTATTTTAGTTTTTTGGATTTTCACTTTTTTTGATTCTGTTTTCATATCAGCGCCTAACGTTTTTGTAGATTTTTATTAAGTCCTAGGTGCTCAAATCAGAGGGAGATAGCGGAAAAGCCGTGCAAGTGGTTCCATGACAGAAATCTCACCATTGAATCGAATGATGCATGCTGAGTTAGAAGACTTACAGTGCATCCCAGCTCTCTCCATGAGGTATGCAAAACAGAATTTTTAAACCTATCTACATGTCAGTATGCAAGGCACAAAATCGCCCTAAACATTAGCTGCTATTAGCGTGAAGAACCATAAGTCGCTCATTTGTCTTTAGCCTCAAAAGTCCAGTCTTGGCTCACCCCTGCTCTGCTCAACACACTTGAGTTTAGGAGATAGCGCATTATGGGGCTCGCTGTGGCACAAGGGCTAAGAGACAAATGAACAGCTTGTTTAAGTTTGACTAGATCCATACGAAGTATACTATAGTAACATGCATTCTTATTAATGGTTGGACCTAGCTACCGAATCAAGCAACCTATATCTAGGGGCTCCAAGCACACAAAACAAAGTAAAATAAAGGCAGAAAGCTCAAAACTTCGGGAAACAAAGAAAAGAAAGCGGTGGAAAACTCGAAAAACCGCGATGAGGCCCCCAGGTGAACAATCACCCGGGCACTGGACCTCATTGTGAAGAGTAGAGTCCTGTTAATTATTACATGCCAAAATTGTCTCTCTCTCACAATAAATTACAGAAATAATTCTAATTGCTCTAAACCTATCTAACTCCCATCCCCTTGTATCCTTGGTGCTCTCTCCAGCTGGTCATGAAGTGAAGACCAACCTCCTCCAAGCTCGGCTGCCTTGGCTCCCTAAGAAACCATCCTCGCGTGGCGGGCCCTCGCAACAAAGTCACAAAGAGATTGAATTAGTATAGCTCACTCAATTAAATAAAGCAGGAAGAAATTAATCACAATAAATAAATCAATCAAGCATAGTGATCAATTGCAAAATAAACAGCTGTTCAAAAAATTAATGATTCATCAATTTCTAAACAAGAATGACAAAATTAATAGGCTACGCTCATTGCTCCCCGGCAACAGCACCATCTGATAAACCCAAAATGTCAGCGGTCTTGTGTTCCACACAAGGCGGGAACACAGTCGAAGTGTTGACCACTCAAAATCTGAGGTTAATCAGCAATTAACCCACATGAAAGAATAAATCAATTAAGTCCCAAAATTTGTGAATTAACATTTAACTCTACCATAAAATGTATAGTGAATAAGCATGTAGAGGTCGAACCACAGAGAGCAATACAAAAATGAAGCAGTCTATGATGTTCATGCACAATAGAGTCATCCTTGTATGAATCCTATTTTTGTGGGTTTTTCATTTCTTTTTTTTATTTTTTTATTAATATTTATATTGCTTAACATTAGATATTTATATTTATATATATATATATATTTTATAGAATATAGATATATAAAGATATACACCCATAAAGGGTATGTATAGAGAATATAATACATATATATATAGATAGATTATATATATTATATTTTTTTGTATATATATATATATATTTAATTTTATATTTTGATTTTTTTCATTTGCAGATTTTTATACATAAATATATATTTTTTTTTAATTTTCTTTTTCGATATTGGAATGTATATACAATGTAGTGAGAGGGCTGATATAATATTTATAAAAATATATAAAAATACTCAAAAATGTAGAAATAAACTATTTTTGGTCTTTCTAGAAATTTTTACGGTTTTTGTGATTTTTAGGGATTTTTCAGAATCTTTTTGGTATTTTTAAAAGGGAAAATAAAGGAAAAGAGGGACTTAAACTACTGGACAGAATTGAAATGAGGTCTAAAAATAGAAAATGACATCCAAAAATCCTCAAATCAATTTTAAATTATAGATAATAAAAGAAGAAAACTACAGAAACTTAATTTGTATTTTTAGGATTTTTATAGGATTTTTTAGATTTTTCTGACGTTTTTAAGGGTTTTCTTATTTTAAGGGTTTTTGTTTTGAGTTTTTTAGTGATTTTTGGGCTGACACTAAAGTAGGATAAAATAGATAATAGGTAATTTTTTGGAATTTTTCGAGGTGATTTACTATTTTTTTGGTATTTTCTAATCTAGACAGTAGATAAAATGCATGTTTTTTATTTTTAATAAATGCAAAAATGCAACAAAAATAAAAACTAAAAATATGGCGTGCAAGAGCAAGCTAACAAGAGCTTATATTAATTTTTGTGGAATTTTTCAAGTTAATATGATGCATGAAATAAAAGGAACAAGCAAGCACAAATTTATGGCCTGGCAGAGCATTTTTGCAAATAAAAATAAAGACAGGGGTTGTAGTGCAAAAACACCAAAAATATCACACTTGGTCTGCAATTTTAAGGGCTAAAATGAAATACAAAACCCGACAGGGACCCCCGCGCAAAATAACCATCACGTGGGACTACATGTGATCCGCACTCACAGGGACCAAAAAGTAATTTCAGAAAGTTCAAGGTCCTTAATACAAATTTTCACAAAAATATTACACTTAAAAATTTATTTTATGGACTAAAGAAAAATATACAAACGTACAGAGGGTCTTGTGCAATTTAGCCACCTCACGTGGGACGGCACGTGAGGTGACGTGGACTGGACCTCGAGGTAATATAACAAACGTACAGGGAGGTCCATGCAAAATTTCCTAAATAAAATAAACTTTGATTTTTAATTACAGGGTTAAACAATAAATACAAAAATATTGGGGTGAAGATCTGCAAATTACCCCTAAGTGCACACTGGTGGACGGCGATGATGCTCTCACTTGGACACACGTCGTGCATCCAACGGCTTGTACCGCTTCGCAGATGAAGGGTTGAGATTAGATCGGCCTCGCTGATTTGATGGTGATGGCCACGCTTCATCTGACGGTTCTCGTTCAATCTGGGGCGCTCCTCTTGATCGGATGGCGATGAAGGGGTTTGCAGGAACAGGGAAGGAACTCGCACCAGGCGAGCTTCGATCTTGGAGCATGGGCTCCTCCGGCCCTCTTCCTCGCGTCTTAGGTGTTCTGGTCGTAGCTGGAGGCGTTCCGCGTCTGCCGGTGGTCTTCGCATGGCTCCTGTAGGTCCAAGGAGGTCAGGCGAGGTCGATGAAGGTCAGGACCTCCAGGAGCCTCTTCCTAAATCAAATTGAGTCCAAAAGGGCTCGTTGCATTGTGTGACCTACATAGGAAGAACCAGGGGACCGAGGGCTTTATCCTCAACCCTGGGATTTGAAGCTTTGCTGCAAGATGAAGTGGGGCGGAGGAGCTCCGGCGATAAGCGGAGGAGGAGCTCCGATTCGCAAGGACTAGGGGTCCTCGGTTGAACAAAAGTGATCGAGAGATGGAGAATGCGATGGGGAACGAGGTGAGGTGTATATGGCGGTCGGAAGTAGTGAGTATCACGGTGAAGAAGTCACCGGAGCGGAGTTCCAGCGAACTTCGATTTGACGATTTCACGCTACGCTACTGAACTAGAAACTAAACTAAGTACTGGAATGGAAAGCTGGAATTAAAATCTACCTAAAAAGCAAGAAAGGACAGCTCTTATACCTAGGGTCCGCCAGGGAGAAGGACGGACGCCGGATCTCCGCCGTGACAAAATTGATCCCTCCTCCGGCCGTGTCGCGTTGCTGAAATGCTCCCCTTGTCACGAGGAACCTCCCAGGAACTGAATCGAGGCTTTTGGGTGGATAGAAATTGGTCAAATTTGAGGAGCAGGTCGAGGGCTCTTATTTATAGACAGACTGGTCGCCCTACTTGGCCCCCGTATACCGGCGAGTACAATGATCATTTTCTCGATCCAACAAGCATGCGTGATAGATGGAAGATCCCTCTACAGATCTCGTGAAGGCGGCGAGCGAGAACAAGGGATGAGACGCCCAGGAAAATGGTGCAAGTCAAGGAAGAAGCAAGGTTCAGAGGCGTCAGGTCTTGATGGGACAGTTGACCAGAGGTCAACAAAGGTCGCGCCCTCATTGGTCCACCTCGGACGCTAGAGGACAAAATAGGGGACCTTATTCTAAAACGAATTATTTATCATAATAAATGATTTTATTAGAATTTTCTTATAGAATGAAAAATGTGTATTAATTCCTGTAGTATTTATTTATGACTTTTATTTAATTTTTTTGATGTATTTTATTACGGTTTTATTTTAATAATGTGTTTATGCATGTATTTACATGTATTTTGTATATTTTAATTTTTATTTTGTTTATTTTATTTTACTATTTTATTTTCTTATTTTATAAATTTATAATTTATTTTTGTGAGTGTGTGGATATTTTTGTTTAATTTTTATGAGTTTATTTACATATTTAAATAAATAGGTATATGTATATGTAGGTATACTTATAGGTATTTTACCTATATATTATTTATACTTTATTTATTTAATGTATTTTCTTGGTTTTTATTTTAGATTTGTATTTTAGTAAGTTATATGTAATATTTACATTATTATAAAAATATAGATGAATAATGAAATCCCCTTTTATTTTATATAAATATAGATAACATAGGTATTTTGTCTATGTATCTTGTAGGCTTATTTTATTTTATAAATTCTTTTTGGTTTTCTTTTAATTTCACTGTGTACATGTATTGTATACATTATTTACAAAATTCTAAAAATATAATTTTGTAAAAATAATGAACAACGAATAAATTGAATATTTTAATCAGGCAGATTGCATAATGAAGGCCAAAAACCTAACTTTTACAGATGAACTCCAAAAATTATGAAACCAAGTTTATTAAATAGTTCTTGGAAAGCTATATACAATTAAAGGTGAGTTTAGGTGATTTGGAGTTTTTATTTGCAAGATATGGGTCTGTGAAATTGAGATTTTGGCTTTTTATTCTGGGTATAAAATATACACTGAGTATTATTTTTACACAAACTCAATTTTATATTTTTATTTACATTATTATCTACAACTTTCATGTACTAAGTTTCTTTATTTGATGAATGAATAATTATATACAAAATAGGTGTCAAAATGCATAAATAAATGCATAAATAAATGAGGTATTTATTGTTCTGTTGGCCCTTATCTCCCCCTACTTTATTCCTTGTCGACCAATTCCATGCTGGCCTTGGTCTCGGGGTTCAGGTCATAAAATATTTGCAATATTTTATTCCTTTTTCTTTTCTTCTCTTTATTCTGTATTTTTGGCATTAAAAACCTTATTCTATGTACAATGAATGCAACAAATAATGATTGCTTTTATGGAGAAATTAATGCTATTTGCATGCATTTGATGGGGTTTTTAAGGCCAAAATGATAAAATAAAGGTGATGAAATGGAGATTCATCAGACTCCTAATCAGGTCTCCTCAACAGTCAGGTCAGAACAAGTCTACATGTACAATTTCTTATGACTATGAATCTATACTTGTACGCTGTAAGTGAAATATATAGCTCCCCATCTCAAAAGTAGCAAAGAAATAGCCTCCCTCAGCAAGGTAACTCTAATTCCCCGGTCTAGCAACTCTTTCCTCGAGGAGCGAGGATATTCCCTTCTAAGTTCAAGTACAACCAACACAAGAAGAGGAGATGGAGAAAAGAATGAACGGTAACCAGTGTAGCTACCTATACTTGGATGCATGACTAGTGTAGCCAAGTCATCCAGCTGCAAGCTTAAAAATATTTGACTTTAAAGCTTTTATTAATTTCTCTTTTTTTATCCTTGTATATAATCTCCGGCAGGAATTTTACTTTTCAATCAGACATGTCCACTTTTGGAGATTCTACATTTTTCCCTTTTCTGAAAATATATACTAGGTGCAACATGTACATAAGAAGTTTTTCCTCTTGAGCTAGTAGACTATCCCTCTTTTGAAGCATTATTGTAACCCTACATCATCCTATCTTTAGACCTCAACATCACTAGACCAGTTTGAGATGCACTTCCCTCCCTAGGGGAAGATGAGAGGTCCTGCCAAGATGTACTACCCTCGTATGCTACCCCAAGCCAAAAGATTCTGCCTCCCCACTACCTCCTCCATGAAGAGCTACGTGTAGAGTGCTTGTCCATAATAAGCCACAGTCTGAAAAAATGATGCATGTGTTGTTTAATGTTCTACATACACTAATCAAGATGACATGTGAACATTGTCTTATGGACTCAAAGAATTAAGTCGCTAGGACTTGAAAAGTCTTAACTCCAGTTCTTATAAGGTTCCTCTGAAAATATGTGGATTAAGGCACATCTAAGCTCCATTCTTCAATTTTATTCCATACTTAGTTTAAATGTCAATACTATCCTGAAAAATGCACATGCAAATGCAAGAATATGCACAAAAAAAGAAAGCATTTTTTTGAAACAATTTTCCAATTTGAACTTTTTATGGGTTTTTTGTAAAAGAAAGGAGAAATGATGCACATGCAAAAGAGTTTTTTATGCAACTTTTTATAGATTTTTTGGTTTTGTAGTTTTTTTTTCAAAAAGGAAAAAAAGATAGTAAAATATATACAAGTATATACAAGAATTGTTTTGGTTTTTGGTTTGATTTTTTTGTTTTTTTTGTTGTTTTTTGTTTTGTTTTTGTTTTTGTTGTTTTTTTATTGTTTTGTTTGTTGTTTTTTTTCTTTTTTTTGAAAAGTGATCAAAGTCTATATATACGCACACGTGGATTTTATGAATTTATATACATATCCCCAAAAATAAACACTAAAGTATGAGTTATGTCCAAAGTATATATACAATATATACGACAACCCCTATACTTAGCTCGAACTATGTCCTCATAGCGATCAGAGAGCGGCAAAGGAAGACATAACTCGTGCTAAGTATAGAAAAGTGGAAAGACTCCTATGCTACGACTCAAAGATAAAATGAAAAGAATAGAAGTCGATGATCCCCTCTATACTTAGGATCAAGTAATCGTAAGTATAGAAGACTCTACAAAAGGGGAAAATCGATGCAGAGAATGTACAGACTCAAAAACAAAAAAGACGATATGAACAACATCAGCCCCCCTCCCTATACTTAGGGTAGAGTATCTCTAAGTATAGGCAACAACAAGAGTGATGAAAAGGATGAAGATGAACAACACAAATCATTCACCCCCCCCCCCCCACTATACTTAGGATAAAGCACATCCTAAGTATAGCATATACACACACATGGAAAAGGGGTGAATGATAAAACGGAAGAAGAAAGAGTGAAATGAAAGGATATACAAGAGGAGTGGATATACAAAGGTCAAGAAGGTCAAAATCGAACCTTCTGGAAGGATCGCTGAGGTATCCATCTTAACAGGTATAGGTCAATATTGGGTTCATCATTGGACATGAATTGATCAGGATTGACCAAGAATGTATCCTCAGCATTCTCAGAGTGTGTAGGCACAAATCGATTATTGGAAGTAGTGTGGTCATGTCCTGCCTGGTAAGTCTCTCAAACATCACAGTAAAAAGGCTCGAAATTATTATCAGAAAAAGTAGGATCAATTTCAGCCTAGTGATCCTCTTTTGGATCATCATCTTCATTAAAAGGCCCAAATTCCTTTATAAAAGCAATCAAATCAAATTTGTCCTTATTGGTCTCGTCTAAATCAGGGTGAATAGGAATGGACTCATTAATGAAAGTAGACAAATCATGTCTGTCCTGTCCAGTCTCAGAGTCTGTCTTCCGCTCTAGGGTGTCTATCGTGTAAATCTCATGGATGTCATCAATGCATCACCACGTACCAGAAGGGGGAACTCCAAAGTCTATGATGCTTTCCATGTCCTACTCCTTGAAGAGGAATTCTTGGATTTCATTATCATACAACACATAAGAATCTATGATATTATCATCAAGGTCAAATTCATTGGGGTTGGCTAACACGGGCGGGCTCTCATGGGATGTAAGTCTCTAGTCAGTAATGGGTGTAGTGATCAACACATCACTCCCTATATCAGAACGGAAGCGAATCTCTCATGATCCATAATCAATAATGGCTCCCGCAGAGGCAAGGAAAGGCCATCCCATGATGATGGGAGGGTGCTCCACAGGGGTGGAGGTCTACATGGGCAATACGAAAAAATCAGAAGTGAATTTCATGCCCTGAATAAGAATGGAAATATATTCTAGAATACCCATCGGCCTCTTGATAGATCCATAAGCAAATTGAACTATCATCCTGGTTTTCTTGAGAGGCCCAAGATAAAGAGATTGTACTATAGAGAAGGGTATTATATTGATTGACGAATCATCGTCAAAGAGAGTGTTACTACAAGAATAATAAGATATAGAGCAACTCACAAGATGTGTGGTAGTGTTCCCTTTCTTAAAATACGGATGGTGAGAGATGGCGTAGGCAGTGGCCATGGTCAAGATGTGATGCTCACATCTTGTCCTCTGCTTTCTCTTCTTGTGTTGAGGAGCAAATAAATGGGTCATGGCGTGGTGAAGTGGGGCTTTAATTATCTCATGAATGGTGGCTATCACTTCAGGTTCAGTCAACATTTTTTTTTTTGAATTTTTGGACCTCCTCCATAAAGGGAGGAGATCGTAATCAACATATACACGAGGATTGCCAAAAGCAGACTATATAGTGGAATCCTCGGGGTAAAGGTTGGGACATGCGGTGAATGATGGTGTGGGAAAATGGTTTGGCATGGGTGCCTTCTCCTCACAAAATGACAACAATGTGTCTCCCTGAATCTTTTTGGATTTTTAAAATTTTCTCATTTTTTGTATTTTTGGTGATTGTAAGCTCTCATGATTATCCTCAAGTGAATCCATATCCTCAAACAGTGGAGCAGCGTTCTGGCTCTCATTTATGATAAATAGATTGCTAATCCTCGAATTAATATGCTCCATCATCTGGTTCAGTGTCTCAAGTGTGGAAAACATGAAAGGTGACCCCAAAATCACAAGGTCAGGTGAGTGGAATGAGGGTGGGTGAAAATCATCGTCCGATTCTTGAAATAGTGGGTTAGGTGGATATGCACAAAAATCACGAGGAAAGTCCTCGTGGAAAAAGGAAGGTGGATCGGCTGGAGGGTACGAGTTATCCGCGAAGATCGGATTAAAATAACTCCAGTCGACCATCTTCGAAATAAAAGACAGGATTGGGAGAGCACGAAGGTCAAGTCAAAATATGTGGAGAAAAGGTGCAAATGTGCAGAAGGATCTAGTATACACAAGCAATCAAACACTATACAAACAACAGTTCACCAACTCAACAAAATGTGAAGACCTTGAAGGTTCGATCAATTATCTTGTCAATTTTTATAGTTTGGTGAGAATACAATCTATCAATGTGGTTTAAGTGAGCTGTTAGGAACCCAATGCTCCCAGGAGACTAGCCTAATCCCAAAGTTAGATCTTTCCCATCCAGTATGAATTACGTACGGTTTATCGGCTACCCGATAAATTCAAGCTGCTAAGGACGTTGTGAGCTGCTTTACCGGCTACTGGAGAGATCCTAACTGGAGAACGACTAACCAAAGACAGTAGTCTGAAAAGAGTTCGGGCGTGGTTCTATCCTAGTGTGCGAGTCGCTCTCTCGCTGCATACAAACCAAACAATGAGGGGGTTACTCTCCCCAAAATAATGATTTTTCCTTATGTTTATTTTAGGGTCGAGTTTTCTTTAGCAGTCACGTATTTAAGGTAGTTGTCACTCGGTTTAAATATTTTCAATGAATCGCCTAACGAGTGTCCAATTTTCTATTTAACCTATGTGAGTGAAAATGAGGAAGGAGATCGGAAATGCCAATGCGCGATTAAAAACAATGATGCATGTAGGGGTTAGAGATGCGTACCTTGTTGCCAACACTCTACTTGAAAGTGTTCCACGCAGAATTGAAATACAAAAAAATAACTAACATATATGCAAATGCAAGCAAACCGTCCTAACAATAGCTTCTATTAATGAGCAAGAATAGGTGAAGTTTACTAAGTCCAATTATGCTCTATTATATAGGTACATAAATTCTTGTTTAGGGTATTTAGTCCTAATTAATTACGTGGCTCAAGCAAATTAATTAAAGCAATCAATAAGTAGCTCACGAAATCAACATGACACAAAGAAAATAAAGGCGATGAAAACAAATCCGGTGAGGTCCCTCAAGTACATCGGCACTTGGCGAAACAGACCCCGCAACAAATGAATGTTCATTTACAATGGTTCAAATGCTAAAAATAAATAAATAAAGTCTTTTTTCTGGGTCTTCTTCAATTCTTCTTCTCCTCCTCTCACGCTATCAAGTGGCTCGGTGAAGAATCAAGCCGCCTCTGCTTCGCTTGGGTGCTTCGGCTCTCCTAGGATCGCCTCCTTCACTCCGCAGGCCTAATAAGAAAAAGAAAAGATAGAATGTTTAAAAACACAATTATCAAATATAAGCAGAAAAAATGAAATGAAACAGTGACTATGAACAATGGAGTGTTTGTGGAAAAATATACACAAATATACAACCAAGAATAGTAGATCAAAAGAGAAACCTAACTACCGTCGTCATGCCTCCTCAGCAACGACGCCATTTTGTTGACACGGGAATCTCGAAGATTGATAATTATTAGTATAAAGTTGTTGTTATCCCCCAAAAAATCCCAGATCAAACAAACAATTTATTTTTTTTCTCTCGCTGCAAAATAATTATAGAAAATAATGTGGATCATGAGAAAAGTTTTGCTACTTATTTATCTATATAGTGGACATGATCGAACTCAGGGAGGCTACCATTCCCGAGGGTTATTGAAATAATCAATCGAAAATCAATTAAGAGAAAAGTAGGAATCTCAAAGGCAAACTATCCTTGGTTTTTTTGTGGAATTTTTCTTTTTTAATTTTTTTAATTTTTTATTTCTATTTTTTATTTTCTGATTTTCAAATTTTTAGTGATTTTAATTTTCCAATTTTTTTTATAAATTTCAAATAAGGAACAATATGCACAGGATAAGAACTATGCACACCAAACTCTTTTTGTATTTTTCAATTATATCAAAAATGCTCAGAAAAATCCAGAGAAAATATTTTTGGGTTTTTAAACCTTTGAAATATTTTCGAAAATTTTTTGTAGAATTTTTAGATGTCTGTTGTATTTTTCTAAAAATCAAACAGTGGTAAAAATGATAAACAATGCATAGGCTGCAGTAATTTGCAACTTAAAAATATTTTAAGTGCCCAAAATTCTTGGCAACTATTTTTATGATGAAATATAGGAAAATATCTACAAACATGAACTGAAATCACGATTTTTGGATTTATGTACAATTTTTTATTATTTTTAAAAGATTTTTAGTATTTTTCAAATTTTTGGGTTTTGAAAAGAATTAATGCGTGAAATTTGGATAGAAATTAAAAGACAATGAAATAAAATTACTCTATTTTTTTTGAAATTTTTAGAGCAATATTCAATTTTTTTATGAATTTTTGAATTTCACGAAGAGAAAAAGACACTATTTTTTTAATAATAAGAAATGATGATAAAAAGCAATGAAAAATTTATGCTAAAAAGATACACACATCAAGAGCATAGAATGATTTTTGAGAGATTTATTGACTAACAAAAACATTTATTTCAATAGGAAAAGAAAGCAAAATAAAGGTCTAGATTTCAGGGACTAGTTTGCAGATGTTCAAAGTTTTTGCATAAAAAGATAATAAAAAGAAATATGTAGAGAGAAGTTGCAATTTACCCAGTTGAAACATGCCGCGCACATGATTGGACTCTGGAGAGGGTCTTTTTGCGAATTTGGAAAAACCAGGGGGCCTTATCCTAATTTACCCCAAATAATAGTGCTCCACTTTGGATCGTTTCAAGCCAAGAAGGGGGAAGGAATGCAGATGTGTCGCCCCTCTTGTTCTTCGTTCTGTTCTCAGGGGTCACAAGGTGAGCCGTCATTCTTCTTCTAGATGGAGGGGGCCAAGGTCCTACGATGCCAAGGTGGCGCAACCCTTCTTCTCGCGCAAGCCAAGGGTGGTGCCTTGCAATTGTTGGTGGCCGGTCGTGGTGATGCTCTGCAAGCATTGGTCGACAGCGTGAGGGCTTCTGGTCACCCGCGGTTGGAGAGAGTTTGTGGCACAGGCTTCGGTTGCCAGCGGAGGTTCGTGCGGCCGGTGGTCATACGTGGGGCGACTCCCAGGTAGACGAGAGACGATTGGAGAACGCTGGGGCAGAGCGACGGTGCTTCAGGCAACAGAGGCTTGCGACGGTGGTTACACGTGTAGGGGGCACATGGTGGTGTTGAGGAGTACGTCAATTGTTGCGTTAAGCGGCTTCCAGGCGGAGGAACGACGTCGGTTGCTACGTAAGGCGGCGCTAGCAGTGCCAGCGTTCTTCTAGACGGAGAGGGTTTGCGCGGGGGCATGTTTGCTGATGACGATGGATGGCGGCCGCAGGCAGATGATCGAAGGATGGTGGCGGGCACACCGACGGCTGGAGCGGGCGTGCCTGTTGTCGATTTTTTTATTTTTTTATTTTTGTGTTTTGTTTTTTTTATTATTTTTAAATTTTTTTATTTGTAGATGTAGAGACAGAAACGAAGATGAAAAAACTTTTTTTTTATTTTTTTAATAGAAACAACAAATATTTTTTATTATTTTTTATTATTTTTCTTTTTTAGGTGATCCTGCAAAACAAATGTTAGAGAGAAGAAAAACAATCTATTGTTCTATTATATATATATATTATTTATAAACAAATGAGGACACGAGCACCGGCTCGGTCCCAAATCAAAATGGAATGCGTGAATGAGGATCCGATGAAAAATGAGGAATGGATCCGAGTCTCCGGCCACCGTGCGTGGTCGGAGTTGAGAGATTGTGATAGGTATCCTTCTTTAATTTCTTGACCCCTTTATTTATGAAGTGGATGCCCCCGTCTGATATCAGAATCTACGAAATCTCGAACCGCGAAATGATATTATCTCGTAGAAATCGGCATACTGTCTGGTTGTTTGCGGCTCGAGTAGGGATAGTTTCCATCTACCGACTCACATAGTCAATGGAAAGAAAGATGTGCTCATATCTTTGATTGTTAGGGAAAGTCCCCATGAAATCGATGCCCCAAGCATCGAAGACGTCTGCTATCTAAATTTTTTTCAAGGGCAAGGAGTCTTTCACTATGAGTGTGCCTTTCAATCTCTGACAGTCAGTGTATCGTTTGACGAATGCTGTTGCATCCTTGAAAAGTGTGGGACACCAGAAGCCACACTGAAGTACTTTTGATGTCGTTTGATCTCAAGAGTAGTGTCCACCATATTCGAGCGAGTGATAATGCTTGAGGAAACTATGATGCTCCTCCTGAGGGATACGCTTGCGCCAAATGCAATCTGCTCCTTCCCTGAATAAGATGGGATCTTCCTATTGGTAGAAATGGATTGTCGACAATAATTTGTCCTTTTGAATCTTTGTCCAATCCGTCGGTCCTACCCCCGAAATGAGGTATTGACAATATCACCATACCAAGGGAGTGAATCCACGACCAAAATCGACTCGTCGGGAAAGATTTCTATGATGGGTGCACTATTCAGCGGAGGCTCTTACTGTTCAATTCTAGAGAGATGATCTTCTACCACATTTTGAACTCCAAGCTTGTCCTTGATTTCCAAATCAAATTCCTGGAGGAGAAGGATCCATCTAATCAGTCTGGGTTTGACATCCTTCTTCTGCTATAAATATTTGATAGTAGAGTGGTCTGTGAAGATGGTAACTTTCGATCCAAGCAAATAAGATCTGAACTTTTCGAGGGCAAATATCATAGCCAACAACTCTTTCTCTATCACAGTATAAATTCTTTGAGCTTCATCTAATGTTTTGTGGCATAATGAATGGCATAGGGCGCTTTAACTTTTCTTTGTCCTAGAATAGCCCCAACTGCAAAATCCAACACATCCGTCATGATCTCAAAGGGGAGAGACCAATCCGATGGCTGTAGGACTGGAGCTTGAGTGATGGGCTCCTTCAGCTGATTAAATGAAAGGAGGACTTGTTGATCTACATTGAACTCAGTCTCCTTGCATAGAAGTTCTGTAAGAGGTTGGGCAATGCAGCTGAAATCTCGGATGAACCTTCTGTAGAATCCCACATGCCCCAGGAATGACCTCACATTCTTTACTGTCTGAGGTGGCTCAAGATTGGCAATTACATCCACCTTTGGCGGGTCGACTTCCATGCCACGTTTCGAAACGACATAACCCAGCACAATCCCTCCTGTTACCATGAAGTGGCTCTTTTCCCATGACAATACTAGATAGACTTCACAGCATTTCTGAAGTAGTCTATCCAGGTGCTCAAGACACAAATCAAAACTATCACCGTAGATAGAAAAGTCGTCCATAAACACCTCGAGAAAACTACCCACCATCTCGGCAAAGACTACAATAATGCATCTCTGGAATATCGTTGGTGCATTATATAATCCAAAGGGCATTCTCCTGAAAGCATAGGTATCGAACATGCAAGTGAAGGTAGTCTTCTCTTGGTCCTTAGGGGCGATTTCCACTTTGTTGTGCCAGGAGTACCCATCCAAAAAGTAGAAGAACTCCTCGCCGGCTAGCCTTTCCAAAACATGATCAATGAATGGTAAGGGAAGTGTTCCTTCTTCGATGTTGCATTAAGAAGGTGGTAATCAACACATACATACCAAGATGTCGGTACCCGAGTAGATATCTTCTCTCCTCTGTCATTTGTAACCACGGTAAGCCCTGGCTTCTTTGGAACTACGTGCAATGGGTGAAGCTCACCCATTTTGAATCAGAGATGGGATAAATGAAGCCTGTGTCACAACATTTAGTGATTTCTTTCATGATGACGTCCCTGAGATTTGGAATCAGTCTTCTTTGGAATTCGTGGGATGGCTTGGAATCTTCTTCCAGGTTAATATGCGTGAATACAAAGTAGGATTTATCCCGCAGACATCTGATACATGCCAACCAATTCTAATCATGTTGACGGTTGGTTCAATTAACGACAGGTCAACATCACCTTATGGGTGGTGGGCTCGAGTGTTAAAGACCGAATTGGGAAATGCAAGTTGGACTTGCAAGGAGGAATGTGTTCCCGCTTCTCTTTATTGGTTACAATTTCTCATATTATTGGTATGTGACAAAGATAAGGAAGGAGATCCCAGATCTTGCTTGAGATATAATGGTAAGTATATCTCTTATTGAAAATGATTAAGGGAATGGACTTTCAATGTTGACAAGGCAGGACAACTTTGATATAAAATTCCTAAATCAAAGTCTAAAAAATGTGTATATATATGGAAATTTCTTATTTTATATAATACTCATTAAACCACCCACTCAATATTATGCTCAATAATAACCAGTAAAATATTAAGTATTGGATCCATTATCAAGCTATTCTACTTGCAGTTGGACACATAATGTATGTGGTTGCAATATGCAAGTTTCCTCATAATAATGAGGAATGATAATTAAATAGAAAAGAGGACAACAACCTAGGGTTTGTATGTCTCTATAGTCTTGATCTCTCATCGAATGTACTTTGGAAGTGACATGTCGATGATAATCGCAATTGTCAAATAATCCTTATAAAATCTAAGAAGATGTTTCTGGCGTACATATGTGCTCTCGACATTTAATCATGAATGACATGGTTCACTGCATTATGCATAATGGGAGCTCTATAAGAGATGACATATTCAAAATGTTTGAGTACCTATCTGAACCTAAGTCTTTAAGAGTCAAGATGCAAGTAGATATGATGAATGCCATCATTCTACTATCTATACTCTATTCATTCATGAAACTTCATAATATTCATATTGTATGAACTTAATGAAGCATGTATAAATGTTGAAATACTCTTATATTGAAATGTTTTGAATTCAACATAAGAGATCCTTTGTCTTAAGTTATGGTTGTCTAGAGATGAAAGGAGCGCAGTGGAAGTATGGGTCGGACCCAGGTTAGAAGGAAAGTCAAAGAGTTGGCCGTACTTCTATGGTTTCCATACACATATGACATCTAAAGGGTCGGATAAATGTCAATACTGCGATGAGCTGATGTGTTGATAGTATGACTATCAAGTATATCTAAGATCCTGAGTCAGTGTACCGTATTAATTTACATTTAATCATTGAAATTGACTTTCTTATTGGATAAGATTAAAAAAATACTTGCAATTGGTTGCATATAATTTAGAAGACTAGAAAATTTGATCTTAAGGTTTAATAGTCATCCATATGGATGTTGATGCAATTGTTGCAACAACCTCTATTGGATAAATAGACTTCATATTTTCAGTGGGAGAGCCTTAATCTTAGAGAATGTCTCTATGACCTGGATATTAGAATAAACTCATTGTTTATTTCTAAATATTTGAAATAAACATGAATTCTGGAATAGACCTATCATAAAGAGTTATGATGGATATATTTCAGATAGTAATATGACATCTGGAGGACTCTACTAATATTAAAAATTAATGAATGGGTTCATTAACATTTCTAATGCTGAAATTAAACCTTAACAAGATCAATAGGAGGACGGAGATCATTTGACAATGATCTGGCATCGAATCTTGGACATATGTCTATTGATGAAATGAATAGACTAGTAAGATATTGAATTTTAGTTTGTCTACAGGTTCAAAACTTACATACTTATGAACAGAGATTCAAAGTAAAATGTCTAATATACCCTTCTATGGGAATGGGGTTAGCGCCAAGGTATTCAAGATCTCATACATATTGATGTATGTGGATCATTTGTATCTAAACATTGATGATATGTGATATCGTTTGATGATTAATTGTGATATGAGTTTTCTTCCCTTTACTTTAGAAACCTTTGAAATGTTCAAAGATTTTGCAATTTTGGTTCAGAACCAATGTTTGAAGGAATATGAAATAAACTTTATCTAATCATAGTATATTATACCTATTAGATGAATCCAAGAATACCTTGTAGAGAAAGGAATATCATTCCTATCTCAATCCTCCTAATACACCTAAACTCAATGGAGTTGTAGGGAGATACAATTGGATCATGTATGACATGATTGATCAATGATGAATCTTAACATAATTACCTCTTACTTTCCAAGGTATATATATGACTACAATGTATATCCTTAATGAGATTCCATGCATATCTAAATCCTCATCCTCATAAGCTATGGTTTGGATCCTAGCCTAGTGTTGGACACTTGAGGATTAAAGGTTGCTTGGTCCATAACTTTGTCATGGATGCAAGTAAGATGGAATCTAGCACAAGAGAGTGCCACTTCATTAGGAAAATAAAGGACGGTATTGGATACCTACTTTAAGACCTTGGAATTATTAAAAGATCTCATCTCTGATGATGTGATTCTTAGAGGATGACTCTCTTGAAAATCAAGATGAAAATGAAGTGAAGGAACTCATTTAATCTTGTGAAGATAATGAGGCTCATGAAATTGGAAACTAAAAGGACAATTAAAGATGAAACACTAATACCTCTTAAAATGAGTTTGAGGATGGATTCCTTGTGACAGAGAAATCTGATATTGATCGAACTTCATGTAATGAAGCTTCTAAAGATCATGACATGGAAAGATGGAAGTTATCAATTAAGTCTAAAGTAGACTTCATATACAAGTGTTGTATATGGACCCTCAAGGATCCACCTATAAGGGTAAGACCCATTAAGGTGTAAATGGATCTTCAAAGGAACGAGGGAACCTAATGAGAAGGTAGGGACCTTCAAAGCACGGCTCGTAGCCATGAGCTACACACCGAAGAGAAGACATTACTTGCGATGAGACTTGCTCTTCAGTGACCTTGCTTAAACCCATCGGATATTGCTAACTATAGCTACACAACTTGACTTTGACATCTTCAAGATGGAAGTCATTATTACATTTCTCTATGAATACCTCTCCGAGGTTATTCATATGAAGTAGCCTCAGGGCTTCATAGTTGAGGAAAGCAAGGTGTGCAAGCCAAGGAATCCCATCTGTTGACTCAAATAAGCTTCTTCTAGTTGGAACATTGGATTTGATGAAATTATAAATGTTATTATTTCAGATAGAATCTTTATGAACCTTGTGAAGCTTAGTGGGAGTGCCATTGTGTTCATCATGCTAAATATAGATAATATCCTAATCATTTGGAATGATATAATGATAATAATAAGTGTTTTATAGACTGGCAATTCCATAACTTGAGATATAATCTCAAGGAAACCTCTTAGTTCAGAAAGTGTTCAGAAGCAAAGAGAAGAGGGCATTGGAACCGTTGCATTAGTGGTACACCTTGGACATATTCCATTTTTTTGGAAAATTCCAAGAAAGGCTTCTTTTCCTTAAGATGTGGTACTGACCTATCTGAAGGGATAGCACCTCAAAGAATTCAGGAAGTAAATGATAGAACTGCTTGCCCTTGTGCATCAGTTATGAGAAGCCAGATGTATGCCAAACAGACGTCTGCCAAGCAGTGGGAGTAGTAATGCCATTGGAAAAATGTGAATCACATTCACATCCAAAATAAAATGTAAATTATATTTTCAATTAATAATCTAATGTGAATCTGATTTACATCAATATTTAATTAACAAATAAAATCACAATATGCTCTCTCTAATATATTATAAATCACATTTATAATATACCTTATTGATATGGATAGTACTATCCACTTATTCATATCCATGATAATTAAATCATATTTAATCATCTTGGATCACTATAACATGAATCACATTCACATTAATCAAATCTTTGATAAGTAAATCACATTTAATTTTCTTAGACGACTCTCCTTATAATATGAATCAAATCCATATTGTTCATGATAATTAAATCACATTTAATTATCCATTTTCTCAATGCTCGAATACATATATCAACAATGAAATTATCCAAGAACTCTTTCAAGGATAATGCCCTTTCTCCGTGGATACTTGGAGATAAGGACAGGGCGATTGTATTGTTTCACGTATAGTGACTTGGGTATTGAGATCATATCTCAAATCCAGATCTTGCAGACCTCCCAAAGATGCTTGATTAAATCAAGACTGCAAATCTAATCTTTTCATTACATTTGAATCACATTAAAATCAATGTTCATCAGTTGGACTAAGATCAAATTACTTTCTATGAGAGGAGTCACTAAAATGCAGACATGTTTCATCACTCCCTTGGAATGGAAGCGTCATGGTTATACAATCGTTTATAATCACATCACCCTCAGGCATTCCTAATACTTGTACATCATGCATACTGGAGGACCCAGAACAAATCCGAAGTTTTAGATCTCTTTTAGATTGTTTCCTTCAGGATTTTATCATTAAGGTTCTCATTCAATCACTGGGAGCCGATATCGATCATATACTTTCCAAAAGCATATATCATACCAAGTTGTTGATCATATACTTTCGAAAAACATATATCAAACCTTACAAATTCAGTCAAGATTCTAAAGAGAGACGACCATGCGTGAAATTTGATTCTTCCCAATATCTCATGAGTGAGCTCATGTCTTTCGGCGCAGTAATGAACTTGTACGATCCCTTTGAGAGATTGCATTACTCATATTCCCTTGCATGCACACCAGTGCGTCGGTGTATACACCTTGGTTAGGTCTTCAATTTATTGGTCTGCCAAATGTACATACTCAGACATATAGTAACACATCTGTCTCCAGTCAAAGGATGTGTGCCTATATCATGACAGCATACGACATAGGACTTTGGTTATCTCGATCTCTTTAAGTCAACTCTTTGACCTAACTTATCTAACACCTCCGAATCTCTATTCCTATGTAGAGGACCTACATCAAGAGGTCGGTTAGATATCAGGAGAAAGGATTGCCATCTCCTACTCAGGCTGGAGATCATCTCTTAACAATCATTAGACGGTGCTTGATGAGTCCTCAATCTAACTCTTTAGATATTCATCCAAGCACCAGCTTCTATGATTCAATAATTGAATCAATAGTTGTATTATCATTAAGATGGCCATGGTACATAATCATAATTGTACTAAGGGACCTATTATGCAAATTAGTTATTATTCATTTCAGATCAGGGAATGATATTTGCAATAACATTTATTGCATAATGGCTCACCGTGGGTTCGCATGTCCAACAATCTCCTACTAGCCCAAAGAGCCATTAATGGGCTAATCATTTAAACCCGCACTCATGTGACAATCATCGGCTATTTTGTGAAATAAGTTACAACAAATGTTGTTGTAAATCTTGGAGATATCATGAGATAGTGAGATCTCATGAGATATTGAGATCTCATGAGATTATGAGGAGATAGACCAATTCTATCTCAAAAGGGTAGTCGTCCCATTTTCTTTAGGGAATGTGGTCAATCTTCTCATTATCTCCAAGACCAGTCAAATGATTTAAATTTGAAATTAATTATAATGATTTATCAATATAAATTAATTTAATTTAAATGAATTATTGTTGTGCTTTTACAATAATATCATGGCCATTGAAAGAAACACAAATCTATCTCAACCATTGATTTTGTGTTGTCCGTGGATTGAGATCCATGGATCCTAAACCCTATATAAGAAGAGGTACCCCTTGCTCTTCAGGTTACACGATTACGACATATGCTCTATCCCTCTCTCTACATGCCAAATGCTCTCTCCCTCTCTCTCTCTCTCTCTCTCTCTCTTGTGGTCGTCCACCATGGAGCCCTTGAGAGAGTCGCCATCGCTGCAGCATCGTCGTTATGTCGTCGAAGTATTTGCTTGTGGATCTCAATCTCCTTCAGTGCGCCTTGCTCATAAAGAAGACGTCGGATCTCGTGTGACGAGATCAGGAGACTCGCCGCTTGGATCATAAACATGGATTGCGAGGAACACGCATCTCATCAACGCGGTCACAAGCGTCTCCTCTGTTGGATCAGACTTGAGACAGGAGGTATGTTCGTTTAGATACTCGATCACAACCACGCTTCAAGAGGTAAACCTTATACCTAATTGTGGTTTAGACGAAATGAACTGAGGAATGTTCTTGGATCATGTGGTTTCATCACATTAATTTTTTAGAATTCCGTTGCCTCGATCAACTAGTAGGACTAGTCACTCCCGATCGCATACGATGTGATCCTCACGCTTCCGTGATGCGCTTAAGGATCTCCCTATATCCTTCAGGAACTGCATTCCATGTACGATCACGATAACGTTCCTCAAAATGCCCCTAGATCTCTTTACTGATTTATCAGCAAACTGAAGGATCGCACGAGATTTGTAAAGAGGACCTACCTCGAGCTTGTTGAGTAAACTAGATGGTAACGAATTGATTGAGTACCCATTATCTAAGAGAGTGTGATCGAATACTGCATGAGAAATCTCTCATATGACATAGTGTACTCCTGAATTTTTCTTCTTCTTTGGCAATATGTTCAGTATGGCACATGATGTAGCCTTGATCAAAATATGTTTCTCTGTATGTGATCTCTTCTTCCTATGCATGGTACAACTATTCTTCAACTATTGCTTAAGTGTAGGGAAGTGATCCAAGGCATCATGGATCAAGATCTTATCTGGAGTAAAATCACCTTTCTTTTTGGAATTTTTCTTTTTATGAAACAAAGCATCAGGAAATTATGCTAACTCAGGAATGACAAAATCAACATTTTCATTTCCATCATGGCAAGAATCATCATATACATCGAGAGTCTTAGAAGTATGTACAAAACTCTCTAAAATGAGAGAAGAAAAATCTGCATCGGGAGTATCTACATGGTCTGGCACAGTAAAATCATCTAACTCGCTTATGTTCATGTCGATAGTCTCTGCATCGCTCCCCTGAATGTCGTCATGGTGGACATCGTGCTGGTCCTCATCATGATGGGCCTCCTCATCATCATCAGAATGTGAAACATCAATAAGCTTTTCATATAGAATCGAATGAATAATCTCCACGAGGAGGATTCAGTTTTAATTTTTAACCTGGGAAGTCCAGGGTCGAACACAAGGATGCGAGAAACTTAGTAATTAAATTTAAATGTCAAATATTTAATGTACCAATTTCTAGGACAAAACAGTGAGAGGATTCACAAATCACAACAACACAGATTTTTATCATATTTTTTTATGTAATTAAATTAAATGAAAATAATAGTGCACAAACAATATGATTATGACAAACGCACTATGATTATATACACAAAAGACAACTTGGATTAATCACAAACATACCTTAAATATATTTAATATTAATTAATGCATTAATTAAGCAAAATGTGGTTCATGACTCAAAATCTATTCAACATGATTTAAACTTTTAATTTCACTTTGATTTTTAATAGTTTCAGCAAGCAGTTAAATCGTTTAATGACTTAATGATAATGATTAAAAATAACTAACAATTGGTTATTAAAAGTCAATGTTACTAACATATTCAACTATTCACAAAAAGAACATTTTCAATGATTTTAAAAGATTTAGATGAGCAATTAAAACAAAGAATAATTCATGCATGATTTCAAATCAAAATTAGCAACAAGCATGCCAAGAGATAGAACATCAAACAAGCTTTCAAACAAGACTAAAATCACATCAATTGGATTTATAGATGAAAAGATATTCAATATTCAATCCAAGGGTATTTTTGAAATAAAAACTCCAAGTTTTTATTGCAAAACCAAACAAAAAAGGACTGAAAAGCAAATAAAATAAATTGTAGGAGTTTTAATGCAACTTTCAGACATGTAGGAGGACTTATCTGCAATATATGGAAAACTAAGGATCATCACTACAAATCATCCAATCACATGTGCTTTGCATGTGACCTTGCGAGGTTTGGGGTGAAGCTTTGGTCCACGTGGCTTTCACTGGTGCTTTATCTGAGGTTCAGATCAAGGCACGGTTCCAAGCCTTGGGTATGAACCGCTGCTTCAGCAACTCGATGTGGCATATTCTCAACCGTTGGATATCTCCCAATTTGGGGAGATCAACATGAAGGATTATGGAAGAATCCATAAGCACGTCACAGAAGCATGGTGATTGTATCATATACGACCAAGAGCGACTAGTCGCACTAGTTGCTCAGTCCATCGGAATTTTAGAAATTTTAAAACGATGAAATCACATAATCCAAGAACACTTCTTGGATCGTTTCATCGAACCACATAATAGATATATGAATACCTCTTGTAGCATGGTTGCGATCGAGCCTCTAAGAGAAGAGATCTCATGTCTCAAGTCTAATCCATCGAAGGAGATGCTTGCGAGCGTAGGGATGAGTCGTGTGCTTCTCGCAATCCAAGTTGTTGATCCAAGCCATGGATCTCCTGATCTCGTCTTACGATATTGAACGTCATCTTCACGAGAGAGAGATGCACCAAAGAATACAGAGACTCAAGAGTCGTCGAAGCGACGACACAATGGTGGAGCAAAGACGAAGACGACCTTCTCTCTATGAGAAGAGTGGACAACCACTCAAGGATAGATAGAGAGAGAGAGTTAGCGTGATAATGAGAGAGGGAGAGAGACGTCGTAATCATGTAACTCGAAGAGCAAGGGGTGCCTCTTCTTATATAGGGATTTGGGAGTCCATAGATCCCAATGCATGGGCATCACAATGGTCATGATGTTGTTGTAAAAACACAACAACAATAATTTAATTTAAATTATTTTATATTGATAAATCAATATAATTAATTTCAAAATTAAATCATTTGACTAGTCGTGAGATAATGAGGAGACTAACCTCATCCCCTAAAGGGGGGATCACCACTCTTCTCCGAATGGAGATTAGTGGTCGTCCACCCTCATGGGGTGGAATGAGTCCATCTCCTCAATTTATCATGAGATCTCATCATCTCATAATATCTCCAAGATTTACAACAACTCTTGTTGTAAATAATTTCACAAAAAAATAATTCATAATTATCTTGTGAATATTGTAATCATGACACTAAAAAATATGTGAATCACATTCACATCCCAAAACAAAAATGTAAATTATATTTTTAATTAATAATCCAATGCGAATCTAATTCACATCAATAATTAATCAACAAATATAAATCGTAATTGTCTCTCTCTAACATACTATAAATCACATTTATAATATACATGAATAATTGGATAGCACAGTCCACATTATTCATATCCACAATAATTAAATCACATTTAGTTATATTAGATAATCATTCTTATGCATTCAAATAATATAAATTAAATTCACATTATTCATGATAATTGAATCATATTTTTTTATCCATTTCTCAATGCTTAGATATGATTCAACTATGGAACTATTCTTGAACTCTTTCAAGAATAATGCAATTTCTCTGCAGATAGTTGGAGATAAGGACATGACGATTGTATTATTCCACGTATAGGGATTTGGATATTGAGATTACATCTCAAATCCTAATCTCGTGGAACTCTCATAGATGCTTGACTTAATCAAGGCCGTAAACCTAATCTTCTCATTGCATCTGAATCTTATTCAGATCAATGTCTAACACTTGGACCAAGATCAGATTACTTCTCTACTGAGAGGAGTCACTAAAATCTAGACATGTTTCATCACTCCCTCAGAATGGAAGCGTCATGGTTATATAATCGTTTATGATCACATCACCCTCAGGAATTCTTAATACCTGTACATCCTGCATACTGGGAGACCTATGATAAACCTGAAGATATAGATCAATTTTGCACTGTCATCTTTAGGGTTTCATCATCAAGTTTCTTATTCTTGGTCATTGGGATTTGGTATCGATCAGATGCTTTCCAAAAGCATATATCATACCTTCAAAATCTTGTCATGCTTCCAAAGAACGATGACCATGCATGGAATTCGATCGGTCCCAATACCTCATGAGTGAGCTCATATCTTTCAGTTCATAAGTGAACATGTATGATCCCTTTGAGAAATCGTATTACTCATATGCCCTTGCATGCATACCAGCGCGTCGGTGTGTAGACCTTGGTTAGGTCATCAACCTATTGGTTTGCCAAATGTACATACTCAGACATATAGTAACACATATGTCTCTGGTCAGAGGATGTGTACCTATATCGTGACAATGTACGAAATTGGACTTTAGTTATCTCGATCTCGTTAAGTCAACTCTTTGACCTTACTAATCCGACACCTTGAATCTCTATTCCCATGCAAAGGACATGCATCAAGTGGTCAGTCAGATATCAACTTAAATGAGAAAGGATTTCCATCTCCTACTCAGATGGGAGATCATCTCTTAACAATCATTTGAAGATGCTTAATGAGTCCTCAATCTAACTCCTTAGATATTCATCCAAACACAAGCCTCTATGATTCTATTTACCGAATCAATAATTGTATGATTATTAAGATGGCCGTGGTACATAACCCTAATTGTATAGAGGGACCTTATAGTGCATTCATTCATTTAGTCTCAGAAAGGGAGAAAAAAATCAATAACTTTTATTGATAAATCAAACATTACAATAACATTTATTGTAAGAATGTTTCATCCCGAGCTCACATGGCTAACAATCTCCCACTAACCCTCAGAACCATTCAGGTACAATCCTTAAACCCATACTCATTACATGGTGGTCGAAAAACCTTCTATGTCAAAGATTTGGTAAGAGGATCAACAACGTTGTTGGCAGAGGCCACCTTCGTGATGATGATGTCACCACGCTTTTGCGATCGCGCTCTGTCTTGAAAGTTCAATCCCTCAGACTGCGTCGCGATATATAACCGGGAAACTGTCAACTTTCATTAGCTATGATCTTTCCCGCGTAAAAGGAGACATATATATAAGCTTGAGTGGGACTAGGGCTCAGCTTTATAGTAGACGATGGAGACGACTGCAGGTAAGCATGAAAGATGACTACGTCCCACGCAAAGCAAGAGCTCACTACTATGCGGGGGTGCAAAGCGGCCTGAGGAAAGGTCTGCCTTTGGTTGGGCATGTTTACCTGGACGTGAAGCTTCGTAATACCTGATCTTCACAAGTGAATTGTCGACCTGCGGTCATAATCTGGTTTCACACCGGCCTTGTATGCCTCGATACGCTTCTTCGCCTTCTTCAGCTCATTATTTGCGCCCGGCTTATTCCCTATCGGAATCTAGAAGAAGAGCATAGGGGAAAAGCCAGACTTCCCGGAGCTCATAAGTCAGTTCAGGGAAGACTCATCGTGAATAGCCCCTGACTATCATATCAATGGCGATTGGTTTGCACGTGCTTGATCTTTTGATGCCATATGGGTTCCTTTGCCTGGGGAACGACTCCCGAGTTATTGTAGAGTAACGGAATGCGAGTATGAGAGGAAACTGTGCCAAGTTCCAGGATGAACTTGCGCAACCACACTGCCTCCTTTGCAGAATCCAATGCGTCAATGTATTCAGCTTATGTTGTTGAATCTACTGTAGTGTCCTACTTCTTTCTTCTTCAGCTCACAACACCATCGTTCAACAGGAATACAAACCCGGATGTCGGCTTTCGATCATTAATATCCGACTGGAAGTCTGAATCTGTATATCCCAAGACTTGCATATCACCATCTTCATAGACCAAGATGTAATCTTGTGTCCGTCTTAGATACTTGAAAATATTCTTCACTGCATTCCAATGTTGTTCCATAGCAGGACTGGTATCGACTTACCACTCCCACTGCATGGTAGATTACGGTCTAGTACACATCACGGCGTACATTAAGCTTCCTACAGTTGATGCATAGGGGCATCCAGCCATGGTTTTCTTTTCTTCAACACTTTAAGGAGCCATCCTTTTAGATAGGTGTATACCATGCCTTAAAGGGAGGAAACCTTTCTTGGAACTATCCATATAGAAACGTTCAAGAATCTTCTTAATGTACCCATGTTGTGATAATCCCAACATCCCCTTTTCCCAGTTTTTGAACAGCTTTACACCCAAGAAGTAAGAGGCTTCACTAAGATCTTTCATTTCGAAGGTATGAGATAGCCAAATCTTAACATTAGTCGTCATCCATGTATCATTCCCAATGATAAGGATGTCATCTACGTAAAGCATGAAGAACACAATGGCGCTCCCACTAAGCTTCTTGTATTCACAAGGTTCATAAAGATTCTGCACAAAATCATAACTCTTTATAGTTTCATCAAATCTGATTTCTAGCTACAAGAAGCTTGTTTGAGCCCATAGATGTATTTCTTCAGCTTGCATATTTTACCTTCCTCGGTTATGAAGCCCTAGGGTTGCTCCATATAGATATCCTTCTCGAGGTATCCATTGAGGAAAGCTATCTTGACGTCCATCTGTTAGATGTCATAGTTAAGAGATGCAACTATAGCTAGCAGTGTCCTGATGGACTTAAGCATAGATATAGGAGAGAACGTCTCATCATAGTCGATGCCTTCTCTCTGTGTGTAGCCTTTGGCTATGAGACGTGCCTTGAAAGTCTCTACTTTCCCATCAGGTCCCCTTTTTCTCTTGAAGATCCATTTACACCCTATGGGTTTTACCCCTTCAGGTGGATCCTCTTGGGTCCATACACCATTTTTATGCATGGAGTCAATCTCTGACTTCATCGCTAGCATCCATTTACCCAAGTCATGATCCGCGAGTGCTTCCTCAAATGAAGCAGGATCATTGTCAGTTTCTCCTGATACATGGAATCCATACCTTTCAGGTGTGCAACCACCCTTGAACTCCTTCGAAGAGGTGTGGGTGTTTCATCTTTATTTATCCCTTCAGTTTCTGGTTTAGGAAGCTCAAAATCATCAAGGGATTCAATGAGTTCCTCTGCTTCATTTTTGTCTTGACCTTTAAGTAAGTCATCCTCCATAAATCTTACATATTTATAAACAACAACCTTTTGGGTCTCAGGGCCATAAAGCTGATATCCAATACCATCTTTAACATACCCAATGAAGTAGCATTCTCGAGTGCGAGATTCTAGCTTACTTGCATTCATATTTTTCACATGGACTAAGTAACTCCAAATCCTCATATGATTATCACTTGATTTGGTTCCATACCAAAGCTCATGAGGAGTCTTAGGTACAGAGTGTTTTAGGAATCTTTTCAAGATATATATTGCAGACTAAGTGGTAAATGTTCTTTGCTCATCATTGAACGGACCATATTTCTGATGGTCCTTGTTGCGTCTTTTAGCAACGCCTTTAAGTTGGGGTTCCAGAAGGAGAGAGATTGGAGACAATTCGTTCTCCTTAAGGTATTCCTTGAATTCATCTGAGAGGTACTTGCCACCTTGGTCAAATCGAATCTGTTAATCTTCCTATCGGTTTGATTCTCAACCAAAGCCTTGAATTATTTGAACTTTTAAAAGGTTTCAAATTTATGATGTAGTAGGAAGATAACTGATGAATCCACATTTCATCATCTTTATTCTATCACTTTGGCCTCAAAAACCCTAGTAAATGCGTGTAAATACCCTTAAATCTCGCATCTTAGCATTCATGCATGTGCATATAAATAGTCTATAAAATAATGTATTTAAAGCCAAAATTATAGAATAAATAAAAGAAAAGAAAAAGAATAAAACATTGTAAATATTTTATGACCCGAAAATTCGAGACCTAGGCATCTCGATGACTAGGTCAACAAGGAATAAAGTAGGGGGAGATAAGGGTCGAAATACAATAAAAATTCCTTTTATTTTAATCATTCTCTATTCATTTTGGGACCTTTTTGTGGTTCCACTTTTTTATACCTCAAATAAAGAAACTTTGAACATGAAAGTTGTAGATAATTAAATAAATAAAAATACAGAATTTGTTTCACCCAAAAATTAATGTACAGATAAAAAGTTATGATCTGAATAAAAATCCAGAATCCCAACTTCCCAGACCTGTATCTCCCTAATAAAAAACTCGAAACACGTCAAACTCACCTTTAATTGTATATATTTAAAATAAGCTATTTAATGGCGGTGGTTTCGCATTTGGCGGAGCTACGGTTTGAAAGTTGAGTTTTGGACCCCTATTGTAAACTTGTACAGATTAAAATATTCATTTTATTATTTATTAATTATTTTCATAATTTTATATTTTTATAATTTTGTAAATATTATTTATAATATATAAGTATATTAAAATCAAAATAAAAAAACACAAAGAAAACATAAAAATAAAATATTTGTATATTATACATAGGTATAAGACCTATACACATACCTATACAATTAATACTTTCATTTTGTTAAGTACAAAATACCTTAGAAAAATAAAATAAAAGTATATATTTAAGTGATATAAATATATTTTATAAATTTATAAAATAATAAATAAAATTAATAAAATTAAATACACAAAATAAAAATAAAATAATAATATATATAGATATATATACCTATATAGGTCTAAAAGGTAACTTAAATTTTATACCTCCTAAAAAATAAATAAAAATCACTATAAAATAATTTATAAAATAATAAATATTTCTTATTTAATACCTAAAATTAAATAAAATAGTTTACTATTTTTAAACGAATTTATAAAGGGTTTTTTCCAGGCTTTTTCCTTGTTGGTCCACGTGGACCAACTAGGAGGGCTAGAGAGTTGACCCGAGGTCAACTCTCTGACCCACTACCTGCCTGTGTCAGAACTGTATTTTTTGTCCATTTTGGCGGATTTTCCAAGTTCGTGTCGTGCCTCCTTTCATGATACTCCCTTCACGACTTTTGATCCTTGTCCATTGCTCTTACACGCCCATGGTTTATTTCGATCTTCGGATCACTGCATCGCCCGATATCCCTCGATCTTGGAGTCCATTCGTCAACTCTTCAAAATGCCACCCTCCTCTTCCATTCAAATTTGAACCCCATTTTGTCCCCGTCTGCTCCCCTTTTCTTGTGCTTTGGCTGGTTGGAGGTGACAACTCCAGATCTAGCCAACCAAGGCGGAGTTTCGTCGCGAATTAGGGTGTGTTCCACCACCTCCGGCGAACCCCGTCGTCGAGGTATCTTCTACCTCAGGTTCACTCCTTTGAGGTGCTTATTTTCCTCTTTTTCCTTGCCCCATTTATTCACAGTAGTCATAGGGTTAATCTCCCATCTTTATCCCCGCATTTCACCTATCGATTCGCACAATCGACGCCCTCGCTGGAGTTACTTCTGATCGACCTTCACATCACCATCCCCCGCTTCCCTTCGCTTTGCCAACCATCGAAGCACTTTCCCTCGATGGGGTAACATTTCCTGTGCAGGTCTGTGAGTCAAAGCAGAAACTAGGGTGCTTTTGGAGGTTCGCCGGAGGCCCTTGGAGCTCTAAAGCTCCGCCGTCCTCCTGCAAGCCCTCCGACCAACATCAGGGCTTTTTGGTCACTATAGCGGCGAGAGGAGGCCTCCAGGAGGGGAGAGTGCCATTTTGCGAGCTTTAAGTCCGCTGGAGATCGGAGGAGGAGCTCAGAGAGTTTTGCCTGGCTGGAGGTTCTTCGTTGTTCGTCCTCTCGTATCCCCAACCGTCCGATCAAGGCGTTTCGCCAGATAGCGCAGCTGCCATTGGATCTTGGTCGTCCCGCAGCCGTCTGATCAGTCCCGCCATATCTAATCATAGCTGTCGCCACCGAAGCGTCATCGGCGTTTCATGTGCTGACACGTGGTTAAGTGGAGGAAGAGACGCCGTCCGATCGCGCCTATGCCTGGGTATTTTGCATCCTTGCCCCGACCAATAATTGTATTTAATAATTAACGCTCAAACTTTCATCGGCCGTTTAAAACTTTTATATCATTTGCATACGGCCCCCAGAACTTTTTAGAAATTGCATTCGAGTCCAAGCCACGTCACCTCACGTGCCCGTACGCGTGAGGGGAGTGGCTATTTTGTAGAAGACCCCTCGTGGGTTTAGGTATTTCATCTTGGTCCAAGAATCTTTAGATCTACTCCAATAATTTTGGAGTATTTGCAATCTAGACCTCGTAAGTTTTGTTATTTACTTTGGTGCCCCTGCCAGGAGCGCGTGCGTACGCAAATGGGCCTGGTGTTTTTGTAAGAGTACCCTTGCGGGTTTTGATATTCGTATTTAGTCCATTAATTGTGATATTTAGTTGTAAAATTCTGTGAAAATTACACTGTGGCCCTTGGATGTTTTCTTATTTACATATATGCCCCTACTAGTTGAGTGGTTTTTATTTGTTGTTTCTATTTATTCCGTGCATCTCTAAATAGTAAAAATCACCAAAATAAATTAGGTTAAATTCTTGTTGCATTGTAGATTCACGCTATATTTTTATTTTTGCATTTTTTTATTTCCTTTATATATTTATTAAAAATCAAAAACATGCATTGTTGCTACTTTTTGCATTAGAAAATACCAAAGAAATATAAAAACTCTTCGAAGAATTCTAAAAAAATTGACCTTTAATCTATTTTAGTGTCTTTTAGCTTCAGACCAAAATCATTAAAAATTTCAAAACAAAAACCCTAAAAAGTAGAAAAGTCCAAAAATCTTCCTAAAAATCTAAAAAAATTCAAGAAACACCTAAAAATACAATCTCTTCTGTAGTTTCCTTATTTTATTGCCTTTATTTTAAAGTTAATGTGAGGAATTTCGGATACTGTTTGCTATTTTTTGTCCTCATTTTAATTTCAGTCAGTAGCTTAGTTCACTGTTTTCTAGTATTGGTTGATTTTAAAAATACCAAAAATTTATGAAAAATCTCTAAAAGTCACAAAAACATTATAAAATCATAAAAAGACCAAAAACATTTTATTCCTTGATTTTTGAGTATTTTTCCTTATTTTTATAAATCCTTATTCCTCTCTTTACTTAGTATATATTCTCTAAAAAGAAAATGAAAATAAAAAAATATAAAATATAAAAATCAAAATATAAAAATATAAAAAAAATTAAAAAATTAAAAAATTAAAAATCCATAAAAATTTGCATATTGGTAGGCACTTGATCACATTCATTTTTGTGCAATTTTACTTTAATCTATCTTGCTTGCTCCCTGTGTTCGACACTCTACACACTTACACACTATACACATTTTTGTAGAGTTATAATAAATTTTGACTCCACATTTGCTTTTCATTGTCTGATTTGATATTGTGGGTTGATTGTTGATCAATTAGGGTTTACTGCGGGTCACCACAGCGACTCCGTCTCTGCCTTGTGTGAGACGTATTTTGACCTGCGATAGACCCTGGTTATCAATAACCCCTATCGTGAATGGTCATCAATAAACGTCAAATAATATCGAAATCCATTTGGAGTTGTGGTACAGAAGGGACCACATACATCAGTATGTATAAGGTCAAGAATACCTTCACATCTTGTAACTCTATTATGAAATGGCGTCCTAGTCATTTTACCTTAAATACAATGTTCGCATGTAGGCAAAGACTGAACCTGTAGAAAATCTAAGGGACAATCCTTTATCAATCTATTGATACTATCAATAGATAAATGACAAAGCCTTTGATGCCAAATCATATTCGAATGATTTCCATCCTTCCTAGATCTTTTAGGGTTTTTATTAGTGGTAGTAACAAATATGATATTTTCATCAATGCACAATTCATAGAGTCCACTAGAAGTCAAAACACCATCTGCAATATGCTTGCCATAATGATTTGTGACTAGTTTATTATAGAAAAGGAATGAATATCCACTTCTAACAAGCTTAGATACAGATATTAAATTCCTTCTGACTTTAGGTACATAAAGACACTCTCTAAGTAGTAGGACTCGTTTACTAGATAACGACAGTCGATAGGTCCCGAAGGTAACTGCTGCACATCAGATCCCATCTGGATGACTAGCTCCCTTCATCAAGACTCTTAGTTTCCTGAAACAAATGCAACGCATTTCATACATGAACAAAAGCACCAGAATCTATAGCCCAACTTCCTTCTCGTCCAATGAGAAAAATAGTTTCAGTTATGAAAGTAGACTTCATACATGCTTGGGCTTTACCTTTGTCGACCGACTTCAGGTAATCCTGAAAATTGCGCTTCCAGTGTCCCTACTTCTTGTAGTGATGACAGACATCTGTTGTCTTCGATGATATCAGAGTGGATGCATTGGTAGATGAGCCAACTCCTTGACTCTTCTTCTTTCTCTTCTAGGTCGGTCCCTTCCGACCGCACTTTCCTTTGACCTGTGCAACCCTTGCACTGCCAGAGGGTCCATCCTTCTTCATTACATCTTCAGCAGACTTTAATGTAGACGTTACTAAAATCAACTTTTCTCATGTGGTTCGTAACCACAAAGTTGTTGAGAGACTTAGGGAGCGACAGCAGAATGAAGTCATCTTGCACATCTGCATCCATGTCAGCTCCTAGGGTTTCCAGCTCAGAAAGGTACCCAAACATTTTGAGTACATGTTCTCGGATAGAGATCCCCTCCTGCATCTTGCAGTGAATGAGTTCTTTCATTATATTATAACACTGTGTGCGATTTACATCACCAAACATTTCTTTCAGATTCAGCATGATCTCTTGGCAAGTGTTCAATTCCACATGCTGCTTCTGAAGCACATTGGACAATGAACCCAAAATGTAACACCTTTCCTAATTATGATCTTCGTCATATTTTTCATTATTTCTTCCGAAGTCTTTGAGTTTGAGTACTTGTCCTTTGAAAGCACATAAGAGATGTGCTCAATGGATAGGACAAGATCCAAATTTTGGATCCAATCTGAATAATTTGGTCTGGTCAACTGATTGACCTCCAGGAGCTTGTTAAGTGGGTTCATGGACTTCATTTTTTGAAATTAAAAATACACTATATTAGAACATATATATAATTATATATTAAATTATATTTATTTAAACAAGGTATTTTTTTAATTAAATTAGTCTTGTTTTTTAAACTTTGAAAGTTGATTCCCTTATTCACTTTCAAAGCAAGAGATATACTTACCACTATATTTCTAGCAAGATCTGGGATCTCCTCTTTATCTTTGTCACATTCTAATAATATGAGAACCTTAACTCGAAAAAAAAAGAGAAGAAGGAACACATTCCGCCTTGCAAGTCCAACTTGCATTTCCCAATTCGGTCTTTAACACCGGGCCCACCACCCCTAAGATGATGTTGACCTGTTGTTAATTGAACCAACTATCAACATGATTAGAACTTGCTATGCGCAATCCAATATCGCCCCAATAATAAGAGGACCCAACATTAGGGTCACTACGTATACGGCCTTACTCATTCGAGAAGCAAAGAGTCCAATCCAGATGCGCTTGTATGCAGGAGCTGTTACTTCGAATAGGCATCTCCTACATACAATCCCCGGCGATGAAACTCTTCGCCTTGATGGGGGACCATGGATGTCACTTATGTGATCCTCCACCTCATATTCAAATTTTAATTAATTATCATGAATCACATTCACATAATAAATTCTTCCAAGGGAAATACACATCTATTCATAATAGAGTGTTTTAGATTTGGATATAATTAATTCAATCATATTAAATCAATTATTAATCTAAATCAGTCAACCAACAAGCTTGATTGTTTCTTGAAAGGATGGTATTATCTGAAAAATACGTATTATTTCGAATTTTAAAAATTAGAAAAATACATCATGATTTCTTAAGCATTATCCATTCCCTACTCGCTGTCATGGCCAGTACCGACAGGAGTGGGACAGACTGCACACGGTGCAACCTGCTACCCCAGCGCTCCCCGACTAGACATCATATTTGTCTCGGGAAAAGATAATGCCAAATAGATCACTTTGTATTTGAGATGATAATCGGTTTTTCAACCGAAGTTATACCATATAGTAATAATCAAAACTATTTTGATTATAAGGAAATTTTCTAAACAAATTCCCAAACCTATTCAAGAAACATATTTGTTGGAAAGTGTATGATGTAACCAATTTGTGATCTAGATAATATGTAATCAATTATTGGTTAAGGCAATGTCATTTAAAGGAACAATTATAGTCAAATATTTCTCAAATATTTATCCATATTTATTACAGGAAGTTAACCATTAATTTCACTAATTTATTAAATGAGAATCACAAGGTTCTTGATCAAGATTGCAATTTCCAGCATTGGCTCTCACTTACTAAAATTAGCATATCTCATTCATTTTAAATCCAAATCATGCAAAATCAGTTTCTAAAGGTTTTTAATTTGATTTAACAAAAGAACCCAAGTTATTAGCATGCATTTATAGACATTTCAAAACAGTAACTAACTCCTTAATTACATCAGGATTCGCCATCCCCAAAACAGTGGATATATGTTCATTAAAATGATCATAACTAGAGTTATCAGATTCCAAATCATTCAAACTCAAATACTATGATTTCCCTAATTATTGGGGAAAATTATCCAAATGATATTTTTGAGTTGAACATTTTAAACAGAGCCAAAAATAATCACAAAATGTGGCTGCAAAAATTTAATTGCGATAAAATGTTCACAATCCCTAATGAGCCCATGTCTTCTTAGGTTCATGGATCGTATCCAAAACGACCAACCTGGGTCTGATACCGCTTGAAGTATTATGGAAGAATCCTTAAGTGCATCACGAAAGAGTGATGATCGTATCATATACGACCGAGAGTGACTAGTCGCACTAGTTGCTCGGTGCAATGGAATTTTAAAAAGTTTAAAATGGTGAAACCACATGATCCAAGAATACTTCTTGGATCGTTTCATCGAACCACATAGTAGATATAGGAATACATCTTGTAGCGTGGTTGCAATCGTGCTCTAAGAGAATAGACCTCCTTTCTCAAGTCTGATCTGTCGGAGGAGACGCTTGCAAGCACAAGAATGAGTCACGCACTTCTCGCAATCCAGGTCGTTGATCCAAGCAATGGATCTCCTGATATCGTCTCACGAGATCGAATGCCTTCTTCACGAGCGAGATGCATCAAAGAAGACGGAGACCCAAGAGACGTCGAAGAGGCGGCACAACGGTGGAGTGACGACGAAGACGACCTTCTCTCTATGAGAAGAGTGAACGGCCACTCAAGGATAGAGAGAGAGAGAGAGTTGGCATGAGAATGAGAGAGAGGGAGAGATCGTAATCGTGTAACTCTAAGAGAAAGGGGTGCCTCTTCTTATATAGGGTTTTGGGAATCCATCAATCCCAATCCATGGACATTACACAATCAATGGGTGAGATTGATTTGTGTTTCTTTCAATGATGATAATGTCGTCGTAAGAACACAAAAGTAAATAATTTAATTTAGATTAATTTGTATTGATAAATCAATATAATTAATTTCAAAATTAAATTATTTGACTAGTCTTGAGATAATGAGGAGACTAACATCATCCCCTAAAGGGGGGGACGATCACTCTTCTCCGAATGGAGATTAGTGGTCGTCCACCCTCATGGGGTGGAATGAGTCCATCTCCTCAATTTATCATGAGATCTCATCATCTCATGATATCTCAAAAAATAATTCATATTTATCTCGTGAATATTGTTATCATGCCACTGAAAAATATGTGAATCACATTCACATCCCAAAACAAAAATGTAAATTATATTTTTTTATTAAATGTCCAATGTGAATCTAATTCACATCAATAATTACTCAACAAATATAAATCACAATTGTCTCTCTCTAGCATACTATAAATCACATTTATAATATACATGAGTAATTGGATAGCACAATCCACATTATTCATATTCACATTAATCTTATTTAATCTTCTCATTACATCTAAATCTCATTCATATCAATGTCCAACACTTGGACCAAGATCAGATTACTTCTCTACTGAGAGGAGTCACTAAAATCCAGACCTATTTCATCACTCCCTCGGAATGGAAGCGTCATGGTTATACAATTGTTTATGATCACACCACCCTCAGGAATTCCTAATACATGTACATTCTGCATACTGGAAGAAAACCCGAAGATATAGATCAATTTTGCACTGTCATCTTTAGGGTTTCAATTTTGGAAGAAAACTCAGCCATGGTCGGTCCCAAGCCCGGGTCGGGTAAATGAGGAGGGTTGCGCGTTAGGTAGCCGACAGCCAGCGCAGGAGAGATAAATTCGTAAATAGTGTTCATAAAGTTCTTCTAAGAACACTATTTATGAATTTATCTCGAAACCGTTCGGATCTTTTAAACATGGATTTAAGCAAACATACAGATTTCATTGGGGCGTTCCCTACTTGCGACGCGTTGCATCGCCCGAAAGCAATGAAAAATTGGCAAGGGCCTCTACATCGCAGCCTGGATGTAGTTTAAAATTTGCAAGGGTTCTCGCATGAGGAACGCATGCGGGTAAATAAGCTAGTTCCACCGCATCACCGCCCGGATGCAGTTCAAAATTTGCAAGGGTTCTCGCATAATGGACGCATGCGAGTAAAGAAGTTAGTCCAAAAGAGATTGCAAAGGAAGGTACGGATTGGTAGTTGGAATATCGGTACTTTAACTGGAAAATTGATGGGGATAGTGGATACAATGGAAAGAAGGAAGATTCATATATTATGTCTTCAAGAGACTAAATGGGTTGGAGAGAAAGCAAGGGAGATCGAGAAGATAGGCTTTAAACTTTGGTATTCAGGTAAAGATAAGGGCAGAAACGGTGTTGGAGTGGTTGTTCATAAAGATTTGAAGGATTGTGTGGTTGAGGTGCAAAGATTTGGAGATCAGATTATTTTGCTAAAGTTGGTGCTTGAAGAAGAAATTCTGAATATCATCTCAATTTATGCACCGCAAATTGGTTTAGATGAAAGGACTAAACAAGCTTTTTGGGAGTATATGGATAAGATTTTATAAGGAATCCCTCAAAGAGAGATGGTTTGCATAGGTGGAGATCTTAATGGACATGTGGGAAAAGATATTTCAGGGTATGCAAGTGTGCATGGAGGACATGGTTTTGGGGATAGAAACGAAGAGGGAAAAGTCATTCTGGATTTTGTAACTGCATATGATCTTTTCATAGCAAACACTCTTTTCAAGAATAGGGAGGATCATTTAATTACTTATAAGAGTAGCTCAACTAGAACACATATAGATTACTTTGCGTTGAGGAGAAGAGATCGATTGTGTTGCAAAGATTGCAAAGTAATCCCTGGAGAGAGTTTGACAACCCAACATCGCTTGTTAGTCTTGGATTTACAAATAAAAGGGCTAGTAAAGAAAAGGAAGGTCCTAAGATCACTAGAACTAGGTGGTGGAATCTTCCGCTGAAGCAATCAAGCTTCAGGGAGAAGGTTTTAGAAGACTTATCTTGGGATTGTAGCGGTAGTGCAAACGAGATGTGGGAGGCAGTGGCATCTTGTATCCGAAAGGTAGCCAAAGAGATGCTAGGCGAGTCAAAAGGAGGAGCTCCGGGTCAAAAGGAGGCTTGGTGGTGGAGTGAAGGGGTGCAAGAGAAGCTAAAAATTAAAAGAGCTTGCCTTAAAGCTATGTCTAAGGATAGAACAGAGGAAACCGTCACAGACTATAAAATAGTGAAGAAGGAAGCAAAGAAGGTTGTAAGCGAAGCTAATTCAAAAGCTTATGAGGTTTTGTATTAAAATCTCAACTCTAAGGAGGGCCAGAAGGATATATTCAGGTTGGCCAAAGCAAGAGAAAGAAAGACCAAAGACCTTTCTCAAGTGAGATGTATTAAGGACGAGGAAGGTCACGTGCTTGTTACTCAGAAGGATATAGATACTAGATGGGAGCAGTACTTTGATAAACTTTTCATTGGAGAAGGAAATAGAGAGATCACTTTGGGTGATCTAGCTAGTAGTGAAAGTTACTTGAATCGTGCATGCTATAGACGAATACAAAGAAAAGAAGTAGAGGAGGCTTTGAAGGTTATGAGACCTGGGAAAGGTGTTGGACCAGATGACATCCCTGTAGAACTATGGAAAGTTTTAGGTGAGCGTGGTTTGACTTGGCTTACGAATCTATTCAATGTTATTTGGCGAAGAAAGAAAATGTCTGAAGATTGGAGGAGGATTATCGTGGTGCCTCTTTATAAGAACAAAGGAGACATTCAAAATTGTTCAAATTACAGAGGTATCAAGTTGATGAGTCACACTATGAAAATTTGGGAACGTGTGATCGAAAGAAGGTTGAGGCAAGTTTCCCAAGAAAAAGAAAACCAATTCGGATTCATGTCAGGTCGCTCAACTGTTGAAGCCATCCATTTGCTGAGGAGAACAATGGAGATTTATAGAGCTAAAAGGAAGAATCTCCATATGATCTTTATTGATTTGGAGAAGGCTTATGATTTCGTCCCACGAGAGATGCTGTGGAGAGTTTTTGGAGAAGAGACAAGTACCTGGCCTATACATTAATCTCATAAAGGATATGTATGATAGGGCTTTATCTTGTGTAAGGACCCCGACGAGGAAGATTGACTATTTTGATATCAACATTGGTTTACATCAAGGTTCATCTTTGAGTCCATTTCTTTTTACTTTGATTATGGACGAGTTGACAAGTCACATTCAAGATGAGTCACCTTGGTGTATGTTATTTGCTGATGATATTGTGTTGATTGAAGAGACTAGAGATGGAGTAAATGAGAAGCTTGAGGTTTGGAGACATGCATTGAAGACTAAAGGTTTTCGTATAAGTAGGTCTAAGACAGAATATATGGAATGCACCTTTGATGGAAGCAATGGTGAAGGAATCGAGGTGAAGATTGGTGATGATAACATTCAGAAGAGAGATTCTTTTAGATATCTGGGATCTATTTTGCAACATGATGGGGAAATTGATGGAGATACTAATAGAATAAATGCAGGCTGGGTAAAGTGGAGAGGAGCCTCCGTTGTTCTCTGTGATAAGAAAATTCCTTTAAAAATTAAAGGAAATTTTTACAAAGCAGTCATGAGACATGCTATGCTTTATGGTTCTGAATGTTGGCATGTGAACCATAGACATGTGCAGAGAATGGTTGTAGCAGAAATGAAAATGCTAAGATGGATGTGTGGACATACACGTAAAGATCAGATTCAGAATGATGCAATCAGAAAGAAAGTTGGTGTAGCTCCGATCGAGGATAAGATGCGAGAAAACCGCTTAAGATGGTTTGGTCATTTGCAAAGAAGGTCAGCTGATGCACCGGTTAGGAGATGCGAGTGTTGGGATGTTGAGACGGCTAAGAGAGGGCGAGGATGGACCAAGAAGTGTTGAAAAGAGACTATACGAAGGGATCTTAGTTTTTAGATATAAGTCCGAGAGTGACCCAAGATAAATCTGAATGGAGGCGAAGAATCCATGTAGCCGACCCTACTTAATTGTGGGAAAAGGCTTTGTTGTTGTTGTTGTGTTGTTGTTATCTTTAGGGTTTCATCATCAAGTTTCTCATCTTGGTCATGGGGATTTGGTATTAATCGTATGCTTTCCAAAAGCATATATCATACCTTCAAATTCTTGTCATGCTTATAAAGCACAACGACCATGCATGTAACTTGATTGGTACCAATACCTCTTGAGTGAGCTCATGTATTCCGGTTCATAAGTGAACATGTATGATCCCTTTGAGAGATCGTATTACTCATATGCCCTTGCATGCTCACCAGCGTGTCGGTGTATAGACCTTGATTAGGTCATCAACCTATTGGTCTGCCAAATGTACATACTCAGACATATAGTAACACATCTGTCTCCGATCAGAGGATGTGTGCCTATATCATGAAAGTATACGAAATAGGACTTTAGTTATCTCGATCTCATTAAGTCAACACTTTGACCTAATGTTGAATCTCCATTTCATCATCTTTATTCTATCACTTTAACCTTAAAAACTCTGGCTAATGCGTGTAAATAGCATCAATTTGTGCATAATAGCATTCATTATTTATCGTATTATTTGTTTATAAAATAAGGTTTTTAATGTTAAAAGTAAAGAATAAAGAGAAGAAAAGAAAAAGGAATAAAATATTGAAAATATTTTATGACCCTAAACCCCGAGACCAAGTCAAGATTGAGTTGGTCGACAAGGAATAAAGTAGGGGGAGATAAGGGCCAAAAATACAATAAAAACTCAATTCTTTTATTCATTATTTAAGCAGCTTTGATACCTATTTTATTCTTTATTATTTATTCATCAAATGAAGAAACTTTGAGCATAAACATTGTCGATAATAATGTAAATAAAAATACAAAATTGAGTTTATACAAAAATAATATACAGAGTTCATTTTATGTACAAAATAAAAAGCCAGAAATCCAACTTCACAGACCCATATCAAATAAAAACGCAAAACAAATCAAAATCAACTTTTCACAAGCTATTTAATGGTGGTGGTTTTATATTTTTTGGAGTTACTGTGTGAAAGTTAGGTTTTTGACCCTAATTGTATACTATATCGATTAAAATATTCAATTTATTCATTATTTATTATTTTTACATATTCATATTTTTATAATTTTGTAAATATTATTCATCACACATGCGCATATTAAAACCAAAATAAAACCAAAAGGAAAATGTAAAATAAAAAAAGTTTATGAGAATACATAGACAAAATACCTATGTATATAAATAAAAGTGGATTTTATTCTTTTATTTCCTAAATCTTTATATTTATTATATTGTAAACATTATTCATATTCTGTTAAAAATATAAAACCAAAATAAAATTCGATAAAATACATTCAAATAAAAAGGAGTTATAAAACATAGGTAATATACCTATAAATATACCTATCAAATTTACATATCTATTTATTTATGTATACAAATAACATCATAAAAATAAAATAAAATTGTATTTATACTCACAAAAAATTTATAAATATATGGAATGAAAGAATAAAATAAAAAATAGAATATTCAAAATAAATGTATAAAATATAGGCAAATATACCTATAAATACACTATTAAAAATTAACTACTAATAAAATACACCAAAAAATAAATAATAATAATATACTGCATAAAATAATAAACATTTTTTATTTTATACTCGAAAAATAATAAAATCATTTATTATTTTTAATTAATTATTTTCAAATAACCCTGCTATTTTGTCATGTAGCATGCCTACATGGACCAATAACCGGGCTTTAACGGTTGACCTCTAGTCAACTGTCCCGTCAGACCTCCTGGCCCGTCAAAACTGTCCATTCCCGCGATTTCATCCATATTTTGCGCTAGATTCATCCATCCAGCACCTTCGACTCCTTCAGCAAAAATAATCATGGATCATCCATGACTCATGCCAAATCATTGTATAATCTGTACATTGCCCGACATTCCTTCAATTGCCAGGTCAATAAGGGTGCCTAAAATGTTCTATAGATAAAACCTTTGTTCCTCCTCTCAGTTTTGGTCACCGTCTCAAGTCTAGGAGGCCTCGTCTTGGATCCAGCTAGTCTTCTCGTGATAGGGGAAGTCGATTTGCAGCCAGGCTGAGCTCCAGGAGCACGGAGGTTTACCCATGGTGGTTCTCTGACCACCCTGCTCCCTGGGAACTCCCTAGGTATAAGAGTTGCTCATTTATTATGCACTTTTCTTCTTTTAATCGTAGGTTTCATTTCATGTTGTTAGTTTAGGATTTAGTTAGTTAAATTAATGTTAATCGATCGACCAGTAGTTCGGAGTCGAGCTCCGGTGAGCTCCTCTGTGCGTATCCTTCCCATCAACACCTTACCTTTCGTCTCCATCTAAAACCTCATCGCTCCCCGATCATCCCACGCGCATCCAATCAACCAAGACCACCTCGGTTCTGCGAACTGAGCTTCATCTCCGTCGCCTCGTCGGAAACTTCACCGCCCACATCATTTTTGCATATCCAGCTTCACACTTGGTCGAGGAGGAGCCCCTCGAGCCAAATATCGCTTTAGTGCAGGTCAGGAGCTCAAAGGAGCCCTTCGGGGCTCAAATCATTGCCATCTGAAGCTTCCCAGGTCGTTGTGCTTATTCGAGCTCGCCAGGTCCCTCCCGTGGGTCCTAATCCTTCTTGCGACCCTCAATAGCTGTGGACCCCTGCCCCGGAGGTGTAGAGCCCATCGCCATTGTAGAAGACCATCTGTGGACGGAGGAATCAACGATCGAAGCTCGGAGGCAGGGACCTTCTTCCATGTTCTTCGAGCGAAGCAGCAGCCATCCGATCAAGGGTGTATCTCTAGCATTGATCTCCACCGTCCATCCTTGCCATGTCTCGATCGTCGATGAAGACCCCAGAACTAATCCAGAGCGCTCATCTTCGACGGGGTATTGGCTCATCAGAACACGCTACTTGTCTAAGTGAGGGGAGGAGGACCGTCCAATAGCACCTTGTTTGGGGTAATTGCATATCTTCCCCCGATATTTTTGTATTTACTATTTAATGTTATAAATAAAATTTAACGCTTATAAATAAGCGGGAATTTTTCAAACAGACCCATGTTGTTTCTTGTATTTACTTTTGGGTCTAGTCCACGTCACCTTACGTGTTGTCCAAGGTGGCGAAATTGCAGGGACACCCCTGTGAGTTTTTGTAACTATTTAAAACCAATAAAATTTAAAGCACTTTATATATTTTTGTAAAAATTTCTAGAAGGCCCTTGAACTTTTTGATATTTGCATATTGGTCCCTCCCAGTCTACATCACGTGTAGTCCCATGTGATGGGTATTTTGCACGAATAGCCCTGGCGGTTTTGTATTTTTTGAACAGTTCATTAAAATTTTACTCATGTTATATATTTTTGGTTAATTTGCATTGTGACCTCTGAAGTTTATTTTCTTTGCTAATATGCCCCTACTAGGACATGTATTTTTATAGCTTTTCTCTATTTATTAAAAATACCTATTGAGCTCTTAAAAATAAAAAATAGGGAAAATACCTCCTGCCTAATACTTTTACGCCACGTATTTACTTTTCCTTTTTGGGTATTTTAATTATTTATTAAAAATGAAAAGGAGCCTCATTAGTCCCTAATTATTTTATAAAATACCAAAAACTATAAAAACTTCTCTAAAAATTCAAAAAAAATAATATATAGTAAATTGTACCATATTTCAATTACATACCAAAAAATCAGTAAAAACTGAAAAACAAAAACCTAAAAATTGAAAAAAATCCAATAAAATTACAAAAATTATACAAAAATACAAAAAATTTCTATTTTATAATTTTATTTATATAAATATTTATATACTAAAATTGATTTGGGGATTTTTGGTATTTGTTTATTATTTTTAACACCCAATTCAATTTCATCCCAATTTATTAATCCCTTATGTTAGCAAAAATTCTAGAAAAATAAAAAAATAAGAAAAAATATATAAATCACAAAAATATCTTACTTACTATATTTTGACTATTTGTTTATTTATAGTATTTATATATATATATATATCTAAAAAGAAATCACAAAATTATAAAAACAAAAAAAATGTAAAAATTAAAAACCCACAAAAAGGATCTATACTTAATGAACAACTTGGTTTGTACCTAAAAGAAAACCATAGGCTACCTGTCTTGCTCTGTGTGGTTCGGACTCTACATGCTTAGTCACTATGCATTTTACTAGAGAAATAAAATCTTAATGCCACATTTTTGCTATTAATTGAATTATGTATATTGTGGGTTAATTGTTGATTAAATCCAAGGCCTTCGTCGGTTACCTTGACGACATTATTCCCGCCTTGTGTGGAACACACTACCGATGAAGATTTTGGGCTTATCAGATGGCGTCGTTGGCGGGGAGCAATGAGCGTAGCCTAATTTTTCTTTCATTCTTTGTATAGCCATTTAATTACTTTATTGATTGCTTGTTGTAAATATTTAGTTATGTGTTTTTACTCAATTAAATTCTTTGAATATTATTGTAAATATTTATTCAGTAGATTATGTAATTACCTATGTTAATGATATTTCTTTGTGACTTTGATGCAAGGGCCTACCACGCGAGGATGACTTTCCATGGAGCCGAGGCAGCCAAGCTTGGAGGAAGCTAGTCTTCTCCCTATGACCAGCTGGAGAGAGCACCAAGGAAGCAAAGAGATGACATTAGCTTAGATTTAATTTAAAATTTTATTTATGTAATTTATGGTGAGAGAGAGACACAATTTTGGCATGTATATATATGGACTCTACTCTTCACAACGAGGTCCAGTGCCCAGGTGTCTGTTTACCTGGGGGCCTCGTCGTAGTTTTCCGTGTTTTCTCACCTTCTTTTATTAGTTTTCTGATGTTTTGAGTTATCTACCATCTTTTCTATTTGTTTTGTGTGCATGGAACCCCTAGACTTAGGTTGCTTGACACGGAAACTAGGTCCAAACATTAATAAGAATGCATGTTCCCATAATCTCTCGTGAATGGATCTAGTCAAATTAATAATGTTAGTAATTCAGATCTAAGACCGCATGACGCTAGAGGTCGTATACAGCGTGTGTAGCACCCGTTGTGGCAGGCACCGATCGGCATCATAGATCCAACTTTGCTATCATTTCTGAAACTAACAATTGGTTATTCACGATTAATAGCAGCTATTATTTAGGGCGATTTTATCAATTGCACACTACCATGTAGATAGATTTAAAAATAATGTTTTGCATACCGCATGGAGAGAGCTGGGATAAACTGTAAGTCTTCTAACTAAGCATGCATTATTAGATTCAATGGTGAAATTTCTATCATTGAGTTGACTTGCACGGCTTTTCTGCTATCTCCCTCTGATTTTGAGTACCTAGGACTTAAATGAAAATCTACAAAAATGTTAAGCACTTGTATGAAAACAGACTCAGAAAAAGTGAAAACCCGGAAATTAAAACAAGGGAACTGTAAAGCCATGAACTTGGCATCTTTCGGATTGTATATCATAAGATCCAACTCGTCAAGAGAAAACCAAAGAAATTTGTTTCTTGTGATTCAGACTTCATTTCGATTTGTTATGATTTTTCGAAGAAAGAGAAATAAGGAGGGTTAAGATGTCATTATCCCATAATGAATGTCATTAAGACTAATTAAGCATGATTAAAGAAACTAATGATATATTAAAAAAATCGATAATGGCCATTAGCAAACACTAATCAATGATTAGCAAAAGATAAGTGTAAGCCGCGAAAGTTAAATAGCGATTAGTGAAAGTTAATCATGATTAGTGTTAATTAAGCGTCATTAGCGAATCTAGAATCCTCTAGAATGTTCTAACTTAAGCCCCAAGTTTGGGATAAGTTTTGTCCAAAACCATGGGTCAAAACCATGGGCACTAAACCATGGTTAAGGTCTAAACCATGGTTTTCTAACCATGGTTAGTGGTTTTTTGGAGCCTATAAATACCCCCCCCCCCCAACCCATTCATTCTCTACGATTTCCACAACCACCACCACCCAAGGGCTAGGGTTAAGAGGTCGGGAGGAGGAGTGGGAGGCAGGGAAAGAGCACCAGCGAAGCGCTGCTGAGAGAACGAGGAGGAGGAAGGTATTATCCTCTCTTAGTTTGATTCGTAAGCTAGGCTTTCAATTCGTCCTCTTTTCTTCCAAGTTTTGTTCTTGATTCATCTTTCTTTCCGATTCGTTTCCTGTTGTGGTTCGAGGAGAAATCTGTGTAACATCCTACTTAGGTGCGGGTGGTTGAGCACGTTAGTGAACCCAGTGATTCGTCACACATTCACTCACCTAAGAAGCGTGGTGTCTACCAATTCTCCATTGCTTATTGTTCTTTATTTTCCGCTTTTATAGTTATTTTGATGGAGAAATCCGCGTAATACCCTACTAAAGTGCGGACGGATGTGCACATCAGTGAACCCTGTGATTTATCACACATTCACTCACCTAGACGTGTGGTGTCTACCGATTCTCCATCGCTTGCAGTTTGATTATATTCTTTCAGTTTCGTTGTTTTTTTTCCTCTCGATTGATTTTATAGAGGAAATTCTTTTCGTTTTTATTTTGAAATATGTCCCGATATAAGGGAAAACTCTGCCGAAAGTTTCCTAGAAATATCACCCTGTATGTAGGGAAGTTCTGCTGAAATTTCAAGAGAAACTATGTTCTTGGCATTATTCATGTTCGTCGTGTTCTTCGCGTTCTTTGTATTCTTTGTTTGTTCTTCGCGTTCTTGACACATTCTTAGCGTTTTTTATACAAAAATGAAATTCGATCTTTTAGGTGCCTTAAAACATCCTTTCTGAAAGCGAAACACGATAAAGCATTGCATACGTGAGAGAGATCTTGATTAGGTAATGAAATACTTCCTTTTGTTATTGGGTTTTCATATGAGATTATTGAAAATCCTGATTTTATGTTCTTCGCTATAAAGAACCCTAATTTGGCTATTTTTTGGAAGTATGAAAAGTTGCTTTGTGATTTCTACTAAAATAAGGTTTAAGTATCGAATTGATGTAGTGGCTTGGAAAGATAGGGTTTGGGAGTTAAAAGAGCATAAATTGAGTATATAAATATATGTGTAAGTCTATACTCAGTATTTATGGTTACGCTAATCTACGACTTGACAGAGGAATTACATCATGGGAATTGATGTGTTTTGACTTGGACTGTTAAAAGGGTTGTGAGTCACGTTAAGGATGACTGGAAGGAGAACTACAGGTTGGGCATGCAACCTATAGGTTTGTCGAAGGGAACCCGTATTGGTTTTTCCCTACCTAGGTGGTACACGGTTGCCCTCGTATGATAAGGGTGCACAAAATGAATTATTTGCAATGCGTGGTACCGGGAGCCAATATATTCAGATTCAATGATGGGAAGATGTGGTCGTGCCATGTGGAGGCACGGGTGGTTCAATAGCGGCTGGGTCACGACAACATGTATTTCAGCCGCTAGGTTATAATGTTAGCTTGAGGTTTTAAGAAACCGAGTCCTCGAGGGCAGTGTGCTCATTTATTTTCTAGGTTGAGGGTTGAGACCATGGTTAATAAAAGAAAAGGAAATTATCAGGGTAGTATTGGAGGATTGGTTGAGGCGACGTGCGGCGGCATAAGCTTACCAAGATCAACGCAATCTCCAATCTCGAAGTGTCCATAATTTCGGATTCCAAGAATGGTAGGGTTCCCCTAGACTAATCCCGGACGTGGAATAGAAAGGAATAGGATTTAAATTAACGAGAAGGAATGAAATCTTTTGTGATAACAAATTTTGCAAAATTACACAATTTGTTTGCTTTTCTCTTCTTCGTTACTTAGCATTCGCTAAATTTTATCCTATGATTTATGAAAAACCCAACAGGTGTCGGTGAGCCATCACAAGGACTTTAGTCATCCAGCCAGCTTACATAGTAGACATCCAGCCAGTCAGAGTAGGTTTACTTTGTAAGGTAGTTAGTAATCTTTCTGTGTATTTTCTTTCAGCTGATGTACATGTAAATGGTTGTAGTGGGACAATGGATCACATAAATTTTATTTTGTGAATGGAAAAGTGTTGAAATACTTCCTTCTGAGTATTTTTATTTTACAGTCTATTTCTAGATGTTAGTTGTGATTGCTGAATAAATTATTGCTGAGTAACCAGATCCGGACATGGGAGGATCCGATGGCCCAAGATTCAGGGTCGCGACAGATTGGTATCAGTGCTGGTTACTCCAGTAATTTATTTAGTAATTGATAACTATGAGTGGCATTCAGAAACTAAGGTTGTATTAAGATCCTTTAATCTTAATAATTGACTGCAGTACCATTCACAAGTCATTGGCCCTTATGTACATCATGCTAAGACATATAGGACCTAACCTTTGGCCTTGACTTATCCCAGGATCATGGCAGACCAAGATGTGTCTAGACAATTAGCGGCTATGATGACAATGCTCCAAAACATGGGGTAAAGGCAGCAAGCATTGGAGGAGAGGCTCAAAGTACAAGATGAGAGACCCGAGGCTTCTAAGCTTGTGGATTCTAGGATTGAAGGTTCTGCCCATCTTTCTAAGGAAGAATCTAGTTACCATCCTTCAACTAAGTTTGCTCCTACCCCGGTTGAAGGAGCAATAGAGAAGGCCCTTCTTAGACACCAAACATTACTAAACAATTACCGAAAGGGAAAGATTCCTCGATTTAAAGGCATAGAGACACCTGCTAAGGCAGAACTATGGCTTGATGATGTCAGCAGGATGTTAAGAATAATACACGCACCAGTAGATACTTGGGTGCACTTTGCTGATTACTCCTTAGAAGACAATGCAAGACGATGGTGGAGAGCCATTTTCAAGAAATTAGTAGATCCTTTTCCATGGGATGTTTTTGAAGAAAGGTTCCGAGCTCACTTATGTCCCTCCCATTGGGAAGAATTGAAGAGGAGAGAGTTAGCTTCTTTGACCCAAGGATCCAAGAATGTACGAGATTATCATATTCACTTTATGAAGCTGCTACGTTACTCCTCAGCTTTAGAAGCTTCACCACAGGAGTGTTTTACCAAATTTGTTAGTGGTCTTCAAGGAGATTTAAGAGAGAAGCTTGCACGTATTAGAGCCACCACTATAGATGAAGGCATGGACATCCTATCTCGTATTGAGATGGAGAGGGATGAAAACCGCCAAAGAAGAAGCTTTAACTTTACTGGAAGACCATCCAAACATATGGTGAATTATAATCGAAGAGACAGTCGTTATCATCCAGTCGGGTCTAATATAAGCTCACCACAGACTTTGGGCCAGGAATTATCTAGAAGAAGGGGTTTCTCTAGACCTCCACTATATCCTCGCGACTCAACAGAGGGAGCTAGCACCTCTGTGGCTGGGTCTTCAGCTCAAACAGGAGCACGTGTGTGTTTTTACTATCATCAGGAAGGCCACATCAAGAAAGATTGTCCAAAGTTGAGAGGTTCAGAGTTTAACCAACCCCAATTAACAGTATAACATCCGCCTCGAGCAATGGAGCAATACGCGGAGGAATACATGGTAGAGGTCGTGGCTCACAAGGAGCATCTCCTACACAGCAACCACCACAAAGTGTTGCGGGTTCTAGCTTGCCTATTTCTAATGGTCAGCTCAATGCAGTTACTGAGGAACAAGCCTACAACTCAGGCACGGTCGTACGAGGTACCGTTACTATTCATGGCTTTTCAGTACATGCCTTATTTGATTCTGATGCTTCACATTCATTTATTGCTCGACGGTTAATACCCACTTTGGGTAAGATACCAGTAGAAGTATAACAATCCTATCTGATTAAGGGACCAGGAGGACAAGTATTCATAATCTGAGAAATCCTAGATAATTGTATAGTAATGATAGCAGGACATCAGTTACCTGTTCCACTACTACTAATAGAAATGGAGGACTTTGATCTTATCCTAGGGATGGATTGCCTAGAAAGTCATCATGCATGTCTTGACTGTTTTCTGAAGACAGTAACGTTTCACCTTCCTAACTCGATAGAGTTCCAGTTCATTGGAAAGACATCCACTGATAATGTCGAATATATCTCTACTTTGAAGGCACGACAATTGTTAGAGAAAGGGTGCCAAGGTTATTTAGCTTATGTAACCACTACATTAAGGTCGGACAGAATGATGGAAGATATACCTATAATGTGTGAATTTCCTGATGTATTTCCATAGGAACTACCTGGATTACCACCTGAGCGAGAGATTGAATTTGAAATCTCTCTCATACCTGATACTCAGCCTATTTGTATCCCTTCTTATAGGATGGCACCAGCTAAATTACGAGAGTTAAAAGTGCAGTTGCAAGAACTGTTAGATAAAGTATTCATTCGTTCTAGTACTTCACCATGGGGTGCACCTGTCTTATTTGTCAGGAAAAAGGATGGGTCAATGTACTTGTGCATTGACTATAGAAAACTAAACAAGAAGACCGTAAAGAACGAGTATCCTCTACCAAGAATAGATGATCTCTTTGATCAGTTACAGGGTTCAACTGTGTATTCCAAGATTGATTTAAGATTTGGATACCTGATGAGTCCGAAAAATGCAAAATGTAATAAAGGATGCAAAATGCAATTTTGGCCTATTTTAGGGACTAAAATATAGATTACGATCAAACGATGTCCGAAAAATATGAAACTTGGCCGAGATGATAATTATGACAAAATGAATGTACTATAATTTTTTGGAATTTTTGGATGCAATATGATTTTTTATGAATTTTTCAATGCAAACAAAATGGATTTCAATATTTAATTATAATAAATATTAAACCTATTTATTTTCAAGGGATAAAATTATCTAAGATCTACCACTATGTCATGGATCTCAGAAAAATCTTAAACCTCGAAAATGTGAGATTTAATATCTATTAAAATCAAACACTAATATATGCAAAATAATTTTTACAGCGCAAATTATGCATGCAAATGTGATTCTTTTTGGGCACAATGTCAAGCATAGTTAATTCTACAATATATGATTTTTCGGAAATTTTTAGAACGACGGTTAATAAATATAAATTCTGAAACACAAGATGGGAAAAATATGGAAATTTCCACCGAACAATTAATTATTAATTAACCATCAATCACAAAAATGTCTATAATATGTCAAATAGTAGAGAATTAATGGAAGAACATCATGTTATTTTTGGATAAATAAAATAAAGTCATGTAGAGGTCTAAAATTACTGGAGAACACAGGGGTACAGATGCAATAAAAAAATAAAAATAAATATAGAAATACAGGGGGGACTGATTTGTAATTACCAATTGAGATAGGGTGCTTTCTGCAAAATGTCTAGAGGGGCACGTGCATCGCACATGCCCTCTAGAGGCGATGGCTTTAGCGTAATATAGAGGTTCTTCAAGGGGGCTACTACAAATTACCCACGGGTCACGTGCGCAGCACGTGACCCCGGGCTGATGTGTGCTGACGTCCCCCCGGGCACGTGCCTCACACATACGGGGGGTCTCGGGACAGGAGCCCAACCTCCGGTGGTCGTCGACGGAAGGGCTGGCGGGTAACCCCCGGTGGCGTATGAAGGGGAAGAAGTGGAGGGGTGGTCGGCCCTGGCGGAGCTCCGGCTGATGGACTGCGGCGGAGGGGTGGTCGGTCAAAGCGGAGGGGAGGGTCGAAACTACTGGTGTCGCGATCGAGGGCGGTCGAAGATGTGCGTCGATGGTCGTCAGTGAAGGCGGCCCAAGGCAAAGCGGGGAGTCGGGGACGCTCGGGCGTTGGCGATGAAGAAGCGGAGGCATTGGAGTTGTCGATGAAGCTCCCGGAGGTGTTGATGAAGATAGACGTGGTGTAGGCTCAACAGCGATGGCCGGAGCGGAGCAACCACGTGACGATGTGTGGCGTTGCGACGACCGTGAGGGCAACCGGATCTCGCCGGAGACGGGGAGGCGGGCTGTCACCACCGCCTTCTTGGTGCTAACGACGGATGAGGGAGTCGGGGGTGCTACGGCGCTCTTAAATAGGGCTTGGATAGTGGGATAGCCAGAGATGGTTGGCGAGATTTGGGGTGGAACTGCGGAGGCAGTTGGCCGTTGGCGGAGATCACAGGGATGGCAGTTGGTGAGATCGGCGGTGAGGATTGCGGGGGCAGCGGCGATTCCGAAATGAGGGGAGGAAGACAAAGGTGGATGGTCGTCCGATCGTCCGAGATCGGAAGGCCATGGAGGTGACACGTGGCAGGGGGTTAGAGGGACGGTAGTGAGCGGCATGTGCTTGGCGTGTGCCTGGGCGGCACGTGCCTCGCACGTGCGGGTATTAATTTCTAAATATTTTTATAAAAACGAATATATAAAAATGCAAAAAATGACTGACACGTGGCGTCCCCAGGGGCATCCATGTGTCAGCACCAGAAAAATTGAAAAATAAAGATTTTGTAAAATGAAAAATAAATAGCAAAAGACCTTGGATCGAAAAATTGTCTTCACGAAAATTGCTCGTCTCAATGAGATCTACAACTTTATGAAGACATCAAAGCCAAAATCAATCAAATACATGAAGTGAATTTTTGGGGTATCCCATATACATAGAATACCTATATTTTTGGGTTTTGTAATTTTTTATAATTTTTAAAATAGATAAAAATCCGAAAAAAATATGATAAAATCGAAGATATATAATTACACACTAATCTAACAATCTTTATTGGATTTTTATTAATTAAAGTATGTACATAAAATATCAGGTCAAAAACTACTAAAATACAAGATGTATGAAAGAGGCCAAAAATCCAATTTCACATATCAGCTCCGATTCACTTGAACTTAGTCTTGTTTTGAAGGTAATTGAATGTACATTAGTTCAAAAGTTAGTAGGATTAAAACAGACATTGGATGAGAAAGATATGAAATTTTTAGTCTGGAAATCCTGAAACTAGGGTTTGGGTTTTTGGTCCACTTATTTGGGTTAGTGATTTTTTTGTATTTTTTTATTTATTCTTGTTAGTGATATGTACACAGTGGAGGTGGTTTTGGATCATTAGGAGTTAGCATGAAGGAGTTAAAAATCAGGGAAGGTAGGCTATTTACAGGTCAATTTTGGCTGAGATTTTTGGCTTCATATTTTGTGCAAAAATTAGTGCTAAAATGCAAATCTTATTAAAACATGCATGAATGCTAATTATGCAGAGTAAATGTAGAAATGCTGATGATTTTGAGGGATTTGAGCTTAAAAAATGAGATTTAGATAGATGAATCTGAGATTCATCATCCCCCTATACTTAAAACATGCTCGTCCCTGAGCATCAAAAAGAAATGCCATGAGGTGAAATGAGATTGGGTTCCATACCAAGACCATGAGCTGAAGGTGAAAATGACACTAGACGCGACCTTTGGATTATTAGTGTAGCGGAAATTCTGTAAGAATTTTAAAATCAACAGCCTTCAAGTTCTACACATCATTGTTACAGTTTTGGCTAAGAAGTCATCTTAGATCAATCCTCCTCCCAAAGCATACTCTATGAACATTGAACAATCGACTCATGTGTGTGAAAGGTTTTAGCTCTTCCCATCCGGAATGTCAGACTACCATGCTCCTCTCATCTCCAGTAACTCGTCCTCAGAGAGTCGGGTATTTCCTTCTAAGGTATGTCGCATTGTGTTCACAATCGAATTGGGGGAGAAGTTAGAAGAAGGGGAAAAGAACTGGAGGGTAGCTAGTGTAGTCACCTCTCCTTGTGAAGATGGCCAGTGTAGCCGAGTCTCCACCAAGATCTGCAGGTTTCTTGAAGCTTGGACCTTTTTGGTCAGATTTTTATTGGTAGTTGCTTCTTTGTATTTGGAATTTTTGGTGGTTCTGCTTGGATCTTATTGTGCCCTTACGGATATAGAATCTTTTTGTTTCCGTACATTTTTTGGGGTCTTAGAAAAAATTGTGTCGAGTCGTCCATCCCTTTTCTGAAGCTTTATTTCAACCTGTACTCCAGTCTTTAGATTTCCACACTACCAGAAAAGAAACTCACACAGTCTTCCAACATCCCGTTTGAGTTGAGCTAAGTGCATAGTGTGAGAGTACAAATTAATTCCCTATTACAGAGTTGTACCCAGAATGAAGAGATCAGGTTAGACACTAAGAGTCAAATGCTGCACATTGTCATGTGGAACTCAAAGAATTAAGTCCAAGACCTGAAGCTTCTAAAATCCTATTTCTCAGTGAAGTTCCTCTGAAAATTAGGTGGATTAAGGTCAAGTCCAGACCACTCTCAGTTTCGACTCATAACTCGGTTCAGAACCCAATGACTTTTCATGCAAATGACTGCGATGATGGATGAAGTGCAGGTGTGTGAAATGTAGACACAATTTTTTTTTGATTTTTTATGCAAGGGATTTTTGGTTTTTCTTAATGCAAAAAAGAATAAGAAGCCATTTTTTCAAAAATTTTTGGCATAGTCAGTGTTAGTAGCAAAATTCTTTTTCTTTTTTTCTTTTATTTTTTTTGACATAATTACCCACCCTGTAAATACATATAGACTTATGTGCAAGTACGAGATATGGGTAAAATATATACGAAGTATATATACAGACCCCCCTATACTTAGCGAGTGATGTGTCCTCAGAGCACAAGAAGCGTAAAGAAGACAAAGCTCAGGCTAAGCATAAGAGAGTGAAAAAGAAAAAGAATAAGACTTACAAAATTGCCCCCCTATACTTAGACTGTGACTAGTCTAAGTATAGAAGAAGAGCGAAAAAAATGAAGTGGTCGGGATATGTGGATGAAGAGAGTATATGAAGGTGGGTGTCGGTTCCCCCTATACTTAGGCTATGGTCAGCCTAAGTATGGAAGAAGGGTGGAAATGGAGCGATCGGGAGATAGGAGAAGAATGATATGTATAGATGGCATCGATCCCCCCTATACTTAGGCCTTGGCCTAGTAGAGGAAGAAGTTGTACAAGGAGATCGATGTGGTCGGAGGCGAGGGTGGGACTGATATGAGGAATCTTCAATGTCCTCACTCTGCGTGAAGTAGATGACCTCAACTTGAACTGTCTGCTCTTTGGGTGATTCAATATATGGCTTCAGCAATTGTCCATTTACTGAGAAAGGTTGTGCATCATCTTAGAGTTTGGCAATATCCACGCTTCCATTGGTATGCACATCGATGACAATGTAGGGACCCGTTCATTTTGATTTTAGTTTCCCATGAAAAATCTTCAACCTAGCATTAAACAACCACACTTTCTGCCCAGAGACAAAGGTTTTATCTCGAATGTGTCTATCATTCCATCTCTTGACCTTGTCTTTATAGATTACACTGTTGTCATATGCTCGGTTTCAGATTTCACATAGCTTATTCAGATTTAAGTCTCGGCATAATTTCCCAATGTGACAACTCCAATTCAACTTTTTGATCTCTCATTCTGATTTGTGAATCAATTCTGTGGGTAGATGGCATGGCTTGACATAGATCATCCTAAAAGGTGAAGTACCGAGTGGAGTCTTATTTGTTGTCCTACAGGCCCACAGAACTTGGATCAACAGTTTCGACCAGTTCTTCCTATCTGGACGAATCAACTTCTGAAGAATACCCTTCACCTCTCTATTAGAAACCTCTGCCATGCCATTAGATTGTGGATGATATGGGTTGGCTATTCTATGCTCAAATTTATACTCCTTAGCCAAAGATCTCATCTCCTTGTTCACAAAGTGGCTACCTCCATCAGAAATCAAAACTTTTGGTATCTCGAACCTTGCAATGATATTATCCTTGATAAACTTGCAAATGACTTTGCTATCTGGGGTTCAGGTTGGAATAGCATCTACCCATCTCGATAAATAGTCAATCGCTAACAAGATGTACTCAAATCCATTGCTATTGGGAAAGGGGCCCATAAAATCAATCCCCCATGCATCGAAAACATCACAAAAAATCATTGGTTTCATGGGCATTTCATCTCTATAACCAACCGTCCCTCCCATCCTTTGGCAAATCGGGCATGGTCGTACAAATTTATTAGCATCCTGAAATAAGGCCCGCCAGTAAAATCCACATTGGAGTACCTTGTGCACGGTTCTCTTTCCCGAATGGTGTCCTCCAGCCTCGAGAGAATGACAATGTATGAGGACACTCTGATATTCCTCCAGAGGAATATATCTTCACCAGACACAATTCGGTCCTTCATAGAAAAGGAAAGGGTCGTCCCAATGGTATTTTCTCGAATCTAACTTCAATCAATCAATCATTCTCTCGGTCCAACCAAAGGGAACTTTCTTGTAGACAAGATAGTTCACGATGTTGGAATACCATGGGGTTGAATCAATAACGCAAACTGATTCATCTGGAAAAGTCTCCTTAATAGGTCATGTGTCAGGATAATCATTTTGCTCAATTCGCGAAAGGTGGTCAGCAACAACATTCTTTATTCCAGGTTTATCCTTGATCTGCTAATTAAATTCCTGGATTAACAAGATCCATCTCAAAAGCCGTGCCTTGGCATCCTTCTTATTCATAAGATATCTGATTGCAGTGTGATCTGTGAAAATTGTCACCTTGGAGCCCAATATGTATAATCTGAATTTTTCAAGGGACCAAACAACCGTGAGCATTTCCTTTTCAGTCACTGTATAATTTCTATGCAGGATCCAACACTTTGCTTGCGTAGTGAATCGCATAAGGAATTCCCTCTCTAATCCGATGCATCGGTCATGATCTCGAAGGGAAGAGACCAGTCGGGAGCTTGTAATATCGGCGATTCACATATTTTCTTTTTCAGGAGCTCTAAGGCCTCTAGACACCTGTGATTTACAATAAACTCGGTGTCTTTTCCTAAGAGCTCAGTCATTGGGTGGGCGATATTTGATAAATCAGGGATAAATCTTCGATAAAATCCAACATGCCCTACGAAAGACCTCACTGACTTGATGTTGGTTGGTGGCTCAAGTTTCTTGATCACATCCACCTTGGCAGGGTCGACCTACAATCCCTTTTTGGAGATGACGTGCCACAACACGATACCCTCAGTCACCATAAAGTGACTTTTCTCCTAGGAGAGTACCAAATTAACCTCCCTGCATCTCTAGAGGACTTGGTCCAAGTGCGCTAAACATGTATCAAATGAATCACCATGAACCGAGAAGTCATCCATGAAGACTTCCAGGAAATCACCAACCATTTCGGCAAATACGGTAATCATACACCGCTGAAATGTGCCTGGGGCATTACAGAGCCCGAATGGCATGCGCTTGAATGCGTAGGTACCGAAGGGACATGTGAAAGTGGTCTTTTCCTGATCCTCGGTAGCGATAGCTACTTGATTGTTGCCAGAGTACCCATCAAGAAAATAGAATAATGCCTTCCCCGCAAGTCTCTCTAAGATTTGGTCAATAAATGGTAGTGGAAAGTAATCTTTTTTTGTCGCAGCATTCAGGTGTCTGTAATCGACACAGACGCACCACGACGTGGGTACTTGGGTCGCGATCTCTACCCCCTCCTCGTTGGTGACCATTAGGATTCCCGACTTCTTCAGGAAGACATGAAGGGGGGCCACCCACTTAGAGTCAGAAATGGGCTATATAAATACTATTTTGCACCATTTCTCTATTTCTTTCTTAACTACTTCCCGAAGATTGGGGTTTAATCTTCTCTGAAATTCACGGGAAGGCCTTGCGTTATCCTCAACATAAATTTGGTGCGAGCAGAGAGCGGGGTTGATTCCTACGAGATCCGACACAGTCCAACTGATAGATTTTCGATTTCTCTCAAGGACTTCGAGTAATCTAGATTCATGGTCCGTGGTTAATGATGAGCTAATGATCACAAGGAATTTTTCTTTGGGTCCATTTAGAAATGCATACTTAAGTGTGGGAGGCAGTAGTTTCAGCTCTGGAAAATCTGAATCATCAATTAAGTCTGGCTGAATGACTTTTGCATCTGGCTCAGTGTTGGTTGGCGGTGAATCACTCTAAGATATGGTGGCTACCAATTCCGAAGAAAGGTGAGTCGAATCACTAAAGTAGTGCAGTAATTCGGCCAAAGCTGCATTCGACTCATCATCGATATTTCTTGATTGTCTCAAAGATGATGGGATTGATAAATCTGGAAAGATTTATGTGTCATCAAGACTGTAGTAATCCGGGTGACTAAATATGTTTGGCAACATCTCGCAAACTGCAATATACATTGTTTCTTCTTCTATTGTGGTACTTTCAATCCGAATGTCTGGCAGTTGGTCCCACGGTCCAATAGTGCTGATAAGATTGCATTGCGAGGTTTCGGCATATTCAGTGGTGGATTCGAAGTCCGGTCTATGCCACTTTGTTTGTTTCATCTCCAAGTCCACTTCTCCGCCTGGAGAGTGGAACATCATCATTCCGGTGCCATAATTGAATACAGCTTTGGCGGTTCTTAAGAATGATCTTCCAAGAATGATTTGTGATTCCTTCCAATGGTTCGGGGTCTCCATATCAAGGACAGTGAAGGCCACTTTGTATTACGTACCCTCGATCATGATGATAACATTTTTCACTTATCCCTTAGGTCTTTTAGTGGATTTATCAGTAAATTGGAGTAAAGATAATGATTTCTTGAGAGGACCTAACTCCAATCTGTAATATAAGGCTAAGGGTAGAAGATTTATGGAAGAACCATTGTCGAGAAGTGTGCGTGCGAACGCAATACCGTCAATGCGACTCTCCACATAATGAGCACCCAGATCCCTTTTATTTATTGGTAAATGCAGATTTTTGACACATTTGGTAGTGGCAACTATCAAGATATGAGTCTCCACAAATTGACTTGTTTTCTTTGTACAAGTTCTGGTAGGAGTGCATTTCATCTTCAAGTACTTATGAAATGTTGGATTACTGGCCACATACTGATCAAAGGGTACTTTGACTGTCATATTTTGCTGGCAAAACCTTTCCATTACTGGGTCATCCTGAATGTTTTTCTTTTGTTTTCCTTTCTTAAGAGCATGGGGGAAAGGAATGGGAGCATTTGAGACAGGAGAGCGAGAGCCAGAATCATAAATAAGAGCATCTTTATTAGAATTGGAGTTCTTATTACTATCATAAGATTTCTGATAATAATCAAAATCAGGTTGCTGAAAAGGTGACATTGGTATTTTTGTAGCAACTAGAGGATCAAGGTCCTCTATAGACTCCATAGATGCTTTTCCTTTATCTCGTGTGGGGATCTTCAAGTGTCCTTCTTCTTTATCCTCGGAAGCATCCTCTGGTTGATCTCTCGATTCTTCATGGTTCGATTCCCTTGCCCGTTCAGGTACGACCACAGTCCGTCTGCTCCTTAGTGACCTGGCATTGATATTGTCAAACGAAAGGATCTCATGTTCAGATGTGGAAAAATCTGAATAGTATACCTGGACATTGTAATGAGACGATTAAGATTTGTTCAAGCTATTGGGGTTAGCTTGAACTTGGGCGGGAATGGTTATCGCTGGGGCTGTTTGTTCAAGCGATTAACATCAACCCGTAGATCGTTCAGCTCATTTCGAAAGTTACGAATCTCTTCAAGCATCTATCTTTGTATATCTATCGGTTCTTCTAAAGGGTTGGATGATTGAGCTGATTGTTTTGGAGCTTGATATTGTTGACGGTATTGCTGAGGCTGGTTCTGGCAGTTGTATGACTGTTGTTGCTGCTTTGGATGCTGATATAGTGTAGTGTTCTGAGTGTGTTGCAGAGTTGGTGGAAATGCGGCATTATAGAAAGTGGGCGGACATTGATAAGGCTGACGGTCCCCCAAACTACCATGTCGGGTTGTGTCTTGTGTGTACCAAATGCCATTTACTTCGAATGTCAGTGGCAGGTCTTCTTCAACAATTTCGACTGGTGGAGGTGATTGCTGGGAGGATTGGGCATAGGATTGATCCTGAATCCATGGTTGTTGTTGTCTTGATCCTGGTTTCTCCTGGACATGATGCACACGATAGTTCAGGACCGTAGGTGTTGTAGGCATCCCCATCTTGGACACCTTCTCAGTGAGCTCCTCCATTTGCTTTGGGAATTGAGAAATCCTATTGTCGATGTCGTTCATTCTCTTATGAATTTGATCGACAACTGTCAATTTATCATCTATGATGTTCATGTTCAGAATCAAATCCTCTTTTATTTCTGCGACAGTCTGCTTTCCGCCTTTGGCTTGAAAGGTGTTCAGGGAATCAGTGTATGCTCTACTAGCAATCTGAGAACGGCTTGTTTCTGCCATCTGATCCAGTACTTTCCATACGGTCTTAGCTCCATGTGATGTGTAATTACTTCCGCAGGCAGCGCTATCTAACCCTTGAGTCTCGTAGTTGGGGCCAGAGTAGAGTGACTAAACTAGGATGTTGTTATCCAGGTCATGGCAGGGACAATTCTGTAGCTGATCTTTAAACCTATCCCAAGCCTCACAGAGTGGTTCATTAGGCATCTGAGAGAAACTGGTGATGTGGGTCCTCATTTGGTTGGTACAACTCAAAGGGTAGAATTTCTTTAAGAACATGTCCTTGAACCTATCATAAGTGGTTACAGACATTCCTAAGTTTTTTTCACCTAGTAGTCTGCCTTTCCTTTCAAGGTTAAAGGTAGTGCAGTGAGATGAATGTAGTCCTGCCTGACTTGTGGGTGCCTCAGATTAGAACATATCAGCTCCAAGTCTCGCAAGAATTCATATGGCTATTCAGTCGTATTACCATGGAATTGGGGTAATTGACTTATAAAATGTGTCTTCAGTTCATAGGTAATCTCTGGCTGAGGTGGCTGCAAATAATTTCTCACTCTGTAATGTCCAGGGTTGTATGCGGCTTCCATTGGTAGTTCTTCCCCAGCATTCAACTGTTCTAGCTGCTGCCTCAGTAAAAGTTGCTGCTACTCAGAAGCGGCTAATCTTACAAAAATCATCTGAATAGGATCTTCATTGGGCCCATCTTCATGATCTTTCTTGGAAGACATCTTGGGAGGCATCTCTTCTTCTTCACCTTCATAATATAAGGGGTTCGAGTTAATAGAGTGGAAAGAATTGAGGTAAGAGTTTCCATCGATCTGTTTCGGTGAAAGAAAGATAGTGTGGGTTTGTCCTCCCTCAAGAAAGAAAAAGAAATCGTAGGAGTAGGATTCATGGGAAGGGTTTCCCTGAGGCCAAGGAGGTCCATAGAAAGAGTGTCTCCGGACTTTTGAGATTGGAGAGTTTGCGGTAGTCAGAGAAGGGTTCATGGAGTCCAAACAAGAATTACCACAATCTTCCATTCTCGAGGTCAACAAGAGGTTTGCGGTTTATGATGTAGCCACAAATGTGCGATATTCGTTGATTATTTACCTTCAACACACAAACCTAACACAATACAAAGATTTCTTTCACCAACTCACTCAGTGACGGCCGTGAGGGTTCGGCCAATTATCTTGTTAGTTTTAATTGGTGAGAATACATATCTTGCAAGCCGTTTAAACGAGCTGTTAGGTGCATGTATTTCCTGACCGACTGTCCCGAATTCTTACGACTACTTGCACCTACTTTCAGCCAGTATGAGAGTATGTAAGGACCGTAGAATGGCTACCCTTTACTTGAGGACGAAGCCTTATGCAGTGTCCTGTAAATCACCCACTCTGCTAAGGAAATCCGGACCGTTTACGGGCTACCCGTTAGATCCTCACTGAGTAGTAGCTAATCATTTTTGGTAGAATCAGTAGTCAGTATGAAAATCCTGGCTTGGCTCTATCCTAGTGTGCGTCTCTCCTCCTCACTGCAAGATAAAATCAAACAATGTCGGGGTTGCTCTCCCGCGAGAATGATTGATTTTATGGGTTCTTAAGATCGGCTATATTTAGCAGTCCTAATTTTAATTAGGTGATCACTGAAGAATTTAAATGAGCACAAATACACGTCTACCGTCCAGTCCCAATTTCCGTTAGAGTTATGTGATAAATCAAGAGGGAGAAGTTCGGGAAAAGCCGATGCACGCGAAAAACTATGATGTATGCTCAGCTAGAACACTTACAGTGAATCCTCGCAATCTCCATGTGGGATGCAATACAGAAATTGAAAATTTATTCTATATGGATGCAAGCTGATGAAAAATCGTACTTAAGCAGAAAGTTCTATTAGCGGGAAAGAATTGAGTTAAATTTTGGCAAAATTGAACGATCTATGTGCATCTCAGTTAATGTGAAGTGTGGCTTAAGTCCTACGAGTACAATCAAGAAATTAAAATGCTCTAAGAGCTATATGTGTAGGTCTATCCTAATCGCCACTCAAGTCGGGCCCCACCCTCACCGGAGAGTAAAACAGGCCGCGACACACCACAGAAGAGTTCAAAGTCTTTTTACACATGCGAGAGTCCAAACGGACACCGCTATAAATGAGAAATTAATTACAGAACTAAAATTGCAGAAATAAAAACCCTAGACTCTACGCTCTCTCACGACTCAACTCGATCTTAAAATAAATACGGCTTTTCGGAAGTCGGTAAAGATGCTTTGGTTTCTTGAAGAATCGCTTCACGTACGTCGGGTATCTCGCAAGAAAAGTAAGAGAGAAAATATAAGAGAGTGATTGAAAAATAAAATAAGAGAAATAAATGCTGAAAATAAATGCAAGAAAATAAAATAAAATTTACAATGAAAGCTTCGGGGGTCAGACTACTCGAATGCGGAAAACCGAACAAAATTTCAAAACACAAAACTAAGTTGTTTGCCTCCCCGGCAACGCGCCATCTGACGAGTCTGAAATCACCGCGTTAAAAGATGATGTTTATTTTTATTTGTCGTGCGTAAAAATTATGTGTTTATCTTATCGTTCGTTGTAGGCGGCAATCAGAATCGGTTAAGAAAATAACCACACAATTAGTTAATCAATTTTTAATGAATGTGGTTTTATGTTTATTTTACTTGGACAAGTCCCAAGGTCGAATACAAGGAGGCAAAGGAACAACCTAAAATTATGTCTACCAAAATTCGTGTACGGTTTTCGAGAAGGCCTTTTTTGTAATTTTTAATGCAATAAATAATGCAAAATGCTATTTCGATCTATTTTAGGGACTAAAATATAGATTACAATCTAACGATGTCCGAAAAATATGAAACTTGGTCGAGATGATAATTATGACAAAATGAATGCAATGTAATTTTTTGGAATTTTTGGATGCAATATGATTTTTTTATGAATTTTTAAATGCAAATAAATGGATTTTAATATTTAATTATAATAAATATTAAACCTACTTATTTTCAAGGGATAAAATTATCTAAGATCAATCACTATGTGTTGGATCTCAGAAAAATCCTAAACCTCGAAAAGGTGAGATTTAATACCTATTAAAAATCAAACACTAAAATATGCAAAATAATTTTTACAGGGAAAATTATGCATGCAAATGCGATTCGTTTTGGGCACAATGTCGAGCACAATTAATTCTACAATATGTGAGTTTTTAGGAATTTTTAGAGCAACGTTTAATCAAATATAAATTCCGGAGCACAAGGTGGGCAAAATATGGAAATTTCCACTGAACAATTAATCATTAATTAACCATCAATCACAAAAATGTCTATAATATGTCAAACAATATAAAAATAATGGAAGAACATCATGTTTTTTTTGGATAAATAAAATAAAGTCATGTAGAGGTCTAAAATTACTGGAGAACACAAGGGTACAGATGCAGTAAAAAAATAAATAAAAATATAGCAATGCAGGGGGGGACTGATTTGTAATTACCAATAGAGATAGGGTGCTTTCTGCAAAACGTCTAGAGGGGCATGATGAATACCCATTCATCACACTTTATTCTTTTAGTTTAGCTACAAAACCTATGCAAAACACATGTAGATATTTGTAAATAACAATAATTATCATTCAGCATGCATTGTGTAAATATGCATTATTGGCATATTTTTGTGCATTAATAAAATAATAAAGAAATAAAAGAAAACGAGGGAAATATTTAGAATAAATATTGAGCGACCTAATTCCAAGGGAGGGCTCAGCATGGGCCTGACCGCAAAAGAACCCAAGTAGAGGGAGATAGGGAAGCTCATGTGTGTACATATACCTATGTTTATAAATAAAAATATTTTCCTTTAAATAAAAATAAAAATACATTTTTGTGAATATTTATATATTTGTAAATATTAAATTAAAATAAAATTGGGAAAAAATAAGATAAAAATAAAAATAAATAAAATTCCTTCTTTATTATATATTAACCTTGTACGTAAAAATAACATAACTATTTACTTCCCCTTATAAATAAATAAATAAAAATGTAATAAAAATGTACATATTCCATGTTCCATAATGTAAATAAATAAAATAAAAAAATCACAAAAATAAAATAAAATAAAAAGAAATAAAAATTAAAAATCAACATTGTATATATACCATGTATATATGTATATAAAACTATTTATTTAACCCTTGTAAATCATTAATAAAAATAAAATAAAAATACTCTTTTATTCCAAATTTTATTCTATAAATAAATAAAATATAAAATTAGAATAAATTGTATAAAAATAAATAATTAAAAAATCAAAAATCAAAAATGCATATTGTATATACCTATATATAATAATACTATATTGTACATACAAAATTTTTTTTATATCAAAAAAATAAATAAAAATCACAAAAAAATAATTTAAAAATAAAGAAACATTTTTTATGTTTTGAGTTTTTCAAAAATAAGTCATTTATTATTTTTAAATTAATTTCTAAATAAAATAAAAATGGAATAATTTGATTGGTCCACAGGGGATTGTTGACCCTGGTTAACTCTCCCCCGCGGACCTCTTCTTCGCGGACTCGGTCACCAACCCGATTTCACCGACTTTTCCCGGATCGGTCCGCCAACCATTCTCTCGAACCCCGGGCTCCGATTGATCAGCACACATCCGAGATACACGCCCGACGTTTTGCCTAGGGATCCGAGCTCTGATATGCTCGCCCGACCCGCATCTTCTTGGACCCCTAGCCATATAAGACCTCACCTCCGGCCAGCTTTTCACTCCATCTTTGGCTTTCCCCCTCGTTGCCAGTGAGCTCCTCCACCTCGCCTGAGTGACAGTTGTGCAAGAGAGAGTCGAAGCGAGGCTCGGGCAGCTGGGAACCAATGATCCGGCGGCGATCACCGTCGTGCTCTGCCATTGAGCGAGCCCAGCCTCTGGAGCCATCGATCCATCCTGGCAATGACCCCCGGAGCTCCAGCAGCTCCAGCCCAGACAATTTCCTCCGCCAGGTAGCTCCGATAGACTATAGGTTAGCTTAGATTTTAGTTTTTCGATTTCGGTTCATGTAGCTCCGCTGCCGTCGCCAGCCACCACCGACCGTCCATCTGCCATCCCGACCCGACTACCACATTTTCCATACCCCTCTCCACCTTCTTCACCCATCCACCCCCTGGCTCGCCATGGAGCAGGTTCGACGCCCTCCTCTGTCGTCGCTTCGCTGGAGGGCGACGCTCCGCCTCACCAGACCACTTTCTTCACCCGCTGACGGGTCGAGGCACTTTTCCCTCGACCCCTGTTCCATTCTGTGCAGCTTACAGGTCCACATGACCCGATCTGGGGGGTCAAATAGCTGAAGCACAGGTGCTCCAGGAGGTTCGTGTCGCCGGAGCATCCTAGACACTCTCGGGCCCATCTGAGCATGCCATTAGCTGCGGACGACCTCGGCCACTCTTTTCTCTATCTCAGCAGATCGGGAGGACATCTCCACCGTTGCATTAGGCCGACGAAGTTCGCCGGCGTCGAGTTCTTGGAGATCGTCCCGCCACCGTCCGATCACAACCTCAGCCCAGTTCTGATCCCGACCATTCGTCCATGCCAGCTCTCCACCGTCGGATCTATCAGAGGTCTGATCTGGACCATCCACTAAGACGAAAAGGCACCATATATTCATCGTCGTCCGATCTCCATGTGTCCTCTTCATCACCGTCGATCTAGCGAAGGCTTAGCCACTATCTCCCACCGTTAGATCCCACACGTGGCAAGCTCTCCGCCGTCAGATTCGAGCCAGAGCTCTTCGAAGAGGCGCAGCGCCCCCCAACCGTCCGATCTCACACGTGGCGTGCCTTCAGCCCTCAGATAATAAGTGGGGTAAATTGTTCTTAGGCCCCTTATTTTATTACTTTTACCTTTCAGTTTTGTAAATATTAATTTCAGTTGTTTTTATTTTTGAACATTTTCACTTAGGACCTCCTTGTTTTGTATATTTGCATTATAGCACCTGTGTGTATTGAACACGTGCATCGACACGAGATTTAGTGGGCTTTTTGTAATATTTCCCCTGTATTACTCGTGTGTTAATGTTTACATTCTTTTTAAATAAGAATTACATTTCAGTCCTTCCGTGCCTGGACCACATGCTTGCGCGTGAGTCATTGGGAATTTTGCACTTTGGGGATCTGGGGTTTTCTACCGTGTTAATGATTGGCCCCTGGACTTAGTTTTTATTACATTTAGGTCCCTATGAACAGTGAGCCAATTTTTGATTTTAATAAAATATTAAATCAAGTCCAAATTTCGTGAATATAGGACACGTGGCTCCTACCATTGTGTAAAATTTTTACTAAAAAAATTGGTACAATTTTTAGGCTTTTTATTATTTTTAAAAATTCAAAAACAGCCATTTTTGTCTCTGTCCAGTTTATAAAATCTTAAAAAAATATTAAAACCCTTTTAAAAATTCTATAAAAATTAAGTTTTGTTTGTTTTTGTGTGTTTGAATTTTTTGTGAATTTGGCTATTTTTGGATTTATAAAAAGCTAAAAAATTAAAAAAAACCCTCAAAAACTCATAAAATTCTAGAAAATTATAAAAAAATCCAAAAATTAGTAAATTCTTTTCCTGAATTTTCTTAATAGTTTCTATTTTTTAAGAAAAATACCTCCAGGCTTTTACCAGGACCATTTTATATTTTAGATTGGTCTTTGAAGCCCGGCTGGACATCTTGCTTGTGTTTCTGCCTTCTTCATTTTTAGAAAACCCTATAAAAATTATAAAATTCTCAAAAATTCACCAAAAATAGTAAAAAAACATATAAAACATAAAAATATTTTTGTTGGAATTTTTAGACCATTTTTTAGTATTTAAATAATTGGTTGAATGTGCTTGTAGTTGCCTTTTTATTATTTTTCTTTTTATTAAAAATCTCAAAAAAAATAAAAGAATGTTAAAAACCACCAAAAAAATCATTAATTTTGTTTTATTCGCTTTTAGACTACTTCGTAGGCTGCGAGGCCAACTCGTGCTCCCTGAGTCTGACCCTGGGTGCTACACCAGGCTAATCTCATAGTCAGGGCCACAATTTTTTATTTTCGTATTTTATCTTATTGATTGGTGGTCTGATCCTTATTTTTCTTGCTCGACCGATTTATCTCCGAGGTTCGGGTTGCATCGACCCTAGTTCTACTTTATTCACCCGAGTCTTGGTGATTTTTTGGTCATCAGAATGGCGCCATTACCGGGGAGCACGGCTTAGTAGCCGCATTTCTTCTTGTTTTATTTTCTTTTTTATTTTATTTTTGCGGCTTTCCGTGGCTTTTTGTTTGTCCGCAGCTTTTGCGGCTTTCTGTTTTCTTCTATTTTCTTTTTATTTTTGTTTTATTTTACTTTATTTTATTTTATTTTGTTTTGTTTTTATTTGTTTTATTTTGTGTGTTTATTTTTTTCTTCATATATTGCTTGTTTTATTTTATCTGCCTTATTTTCTTTTTATAATAATCTGCTTTAACACTATGTTCTGTTTGTTGCGAGGGCCCGAGGACCGAGGCGGCTCTTCAAGAAGAGCTGGCGCAACCGTGGGAGTCGGAGGCTGCTCTCTTCTCTACAGAGCCGTAGGAGGACGCGAGGAGCGAGCAAGAGTGCAGGAATCGAGGAATAGCCACGGACATAGCAGTAGTGTAGTTTAGCTTAGTTTCCCTTTCAGTTTCAGACATTATATTATTGTAATAATACAGGTACCCAGACTTTCAGACTTGGACTCTGCGGGGTCTGTTTCGTCGAGCACCGGTGTGCTCGGGGGACCCCACCGCTGTTTTGTTTTCTTGCTTTTTCTTTTTCTTTGATTTCACGTGGATTTTTGTGCTTGAGACCCTAGATCTAGGTTTTTATATCGTTGAGCCAGGTAGCCTTAGGTCCACAGCCCTAAAAGAATATTTGTTCCCATAGATCATGTTTGGACTTAGGCAAATAAATCGGTTCTTCACAATAATAGAAGCTTCTGTATAGGACGGTTTCTCGCACTGCATTCCATATAGATTAGGTTTACATTATGCGTGGATCATAATTGCATGTAGACTATTGGAGTCAGGTACACCTTCTATCTCGTGCATGCATCATTGATTTCCCACGCATCGACTTTTCTGCTTTCCTCCCCTGATTTTCTGGACTTAGGAATAAAAGGAAATCGGAAAATTCGTTAGACGTTTCTTGAAAAATATATTAAATGAAAAACAATAAAATCAGGACTGCTAATCACACTTGACCTAAAAGATACCACATTGAAAAAAATATGTCTTGGGGAGAGTAACCCCCTCCTTGTTTGGTTTGGATGAGCGAGAGAGTGACCCGCACCCTAGGCTAGAGCCATATCCGATTTCTCGACTGATTACCGGCTTTTTGTACAGGACAGTCGGTTGAGAATATTGGATCCCTATCAGCTCACGTAATCGCTCTGAAAGACTGAATGATCACCTAAAATAAAATTGACAAGATAATTGGCTGATCCCTTACGGTCTTCAGCTCTGTGTGCGTAGGTGAATCGGGGGTTTTGCTTTCTCATCTTATGTGATTCCAGATCCCTTCTGCCTTTCCCCTTCTATCTTCTCTATTCATTCATCTGTCTCCCACCCACCCTCCCTTTAGTCTTTTCTTCTTCTTCTCCTTTACCCCTGGATGATGGATCCCCCTCCCTTCTGGCCGACTCTTGTGGCTTATTCTCCATCCTCTGACCATCAGTCCAGTCCACCTTTGAGGGAGATTGGATCCCCGATCAACCTCCCGCTCCCTCCCTCCCATCCCTTTCTTTACTCTGGGCATGCTGCGCTAGACGTTCGCGGATACCAGATCGAGCAGATGCGAGACCCGGAGGAGGCCATTGCTGAGTTGAGAGTGCACTTCGTTCGTGATTAGAGAGAGAAGAGGAGATCATCAGATAGATCCTATCCCAGATTGATGGAGGAGCAGATAGGACAGGGAGCTCAGTCAGCTTCTACACTAGGTCCATTCATCTTGGATTTGTATTTCATTCAGAGACTGTCGATATTTTCAGGGGAGGCGCACGAGGAGCCCTATCTTCACTTGTTCGAGTTCGAGGAGTTTTGCAAAGAACAGTTATATTCAGATATCACTGCAAAGGAGCTGATGAGGAGGACCTTCCCATTCATGCTTCAGGACAGAGCCATGAGATGGCAAAGACGATTGGGGAGGATATTCGCTACGTGGGGAGAGCTACGCCGAGAGTTCTTACAGAGATACTTACCCCCGCGTAGAGCAGAGTTGATGCGGTCTTTGATCACCGACTTTTCAGTTGACCCCCAGGATTCATTGCATGAGGCATGGCTGAGGTTTCTTGACCTCTTGAGGAGATTTCCAGACCACGGACTTCCACTGATAGACCTTATTGAGATCTCCATGCGGGGGATGACCGCAGAGCAGATAGCACTGGTGATTACCACATGTGGCGGTTCATACCGCAGTTCTGACATTCACCTACTGGATACCATCTCGAGCTTACTTTCACAGAGATCTTCATGAGATACCATAGTCGGGACAACACAGGAGGACATTGCAGTACCAGTGTGGTGTGTCACATTACATGAGGATACAACTTCTACACACCAGCCCGAGGACTTGGATACTCCAGCACCACATAGTACAGAGGAGATGCCTGCAGCAGTTGAGGTTCAGTCCCAGAGTTCTCAGTTGACGATCTTGGATATCAGATCTTTTGATACTCCAGGAGCCGGAGGAGCCCCCTCTACTACAGCCAATGATTCAGCCACTGCAATGTCCAGTCCCAGAGGAGTCAGCTTCATTTTTGCAGAGACACTTCTCGGATTCTGACAGCTACCAGGACTCAGCCCAGCAGCCACAGCTCGATATGGTACACTACTTTGATAGACCAGACACAGATAGTCCCGTATTTGAGCCTTTTGTCCTCGACTTTGACGAGACAGAAACACTTGCTGAGGACCAGTTGGCAGACAGCATTGTCGCAGAGCGAGGATCGGCTGCAGACACATTGCCAGCCTCTGTAGTGTTGACCAGTACCTTCTCCTGCTTCCAGATTTCCGAGAGCCACACTTCAGATGATGATGCAGCCTAGTGCACTGAGTGGATACTTTACAGCAGTGCAGATGCCCTTCTAGATCCTGATCCTCTATTTCTCACCTCTGATCTTGCATTTCTCCCCGAGGGTTGTCTGCGAGAGAATGCCATACACGATGAGTACTCAGTTTCACCTTCTGAAAGTGTTACCGATCTGGCGGAACACGAAACCGAGTCTTCTGATCCTTCTGATTCTGAGTCATCTCACCTCGACGACCCTCGTGAGGATGAGCCCATCCTGGAGATATTCGATGATCTGCCCGATTTACTTCTATTTCATGCATATGATATCAGTCTTCTGAGCGAGTCTCCTGATCGTGACTATCCACACCTTTTTGAGACACTGATCGACGTGGAGGATTCCATGACTGATCCATCCTTCTCCACGTTTGATTTCTTCGGCTCTACACTTCCACTCCAGTCAGATCCAGAGCCGACGATTTCTTTTGTGCTACCAGATCGCGATCACTTACTTCCATATCCCTAGCCGGTAGCATATACCCGCTTGATTGCATACCTGGGTGTCTTTCCTTACACTGTTCATTTCATCGATGTTCTCATACCGAGACTGCGACGACAGTACGGCATTCGCCCGACAGATGACGTCCTGAACCTTGACACAGCTTTGTCCTAGCCTTTGCGCCCAGCTAGGGGCGTAAAACCTAACGCTCGTTGAGAGGCACCTCAACATTGTACCCTTTTGTATATAGTGTTTCGTCTTAGTTTGATCTTTCTTTCTTCGGTTCTTGTTTTCACCCCAGGTCTCGCTTTGGATTATCTTTGTTATACTTAGGATATATCTCATCCTAAGTATAGGGGGGTGGAAACATCGGGTTGTTCTTTCGTTCTGTTTCATCACTTCCGTTGTTGCCTATACTTAAGGATTCTATACCTTAAGTATAGGGGGAGTGATGTCCTCTCATCTTTTATATATTTGTTGTTTTTCTTCGTGTCTTGCTACCCTTGTTTTTGTTGCCTATACTTAGGGATATTTTACCCTAAGTATAGGGGGGTAGACCCTATACATTCTTCACTCGGTTTCTCCCTTTGTATACAGCTTTCTATACTTAGGATTATTTAATCCTAACTATAGGGGGAAATGTAGAGATCCTCTTGATTTCTATTCTTTCATTCGTCTTTGTATATAGCCTTCCTTTTTACTTTCCTATACTAAGCACGAGTTATGTCTTCTTCATCGCTCTTGACTCTGAGGACATCGTTCGAGCTATGTATAGGGGGGTGTGTATATATTTCATATATACTTTAGCCATAACTCGTACTTTGTGTGAGTGTGTCAATAAATAAAAATGACTAAAAACCCTAAAATCCATAAAAATTAAAAAATTTTCCTGTAAATAAATATTCTTTTATTTGCACATACATAGCTATTGTACAAATTATTTTCGTAAAAATGTTTTCAAAAAGTTTTTGTGTAAATTGTGTGTAAATATGTGCATATCAAAATTATGTATATAGTACAAAATTTTTCCAAAATGTTTTGAAAATCAAAAGTTTGCAAAAACCTTGTGTAAATCTGTGTAAATATTTTGCAAAACTTGCATTCATGCACACATTCATGATTTCAAAACATTTTTCAAAAATTTTGCATACTGTGTAAATAGCATCCTTGTATGTACTTGTATAGTTTCTCCTGGATTATAGTTGACACTTAAACTAGCCTGGAATTAAATTGGGAAATGGAGCTTGATTAAGATCTTAATCCACCTAATTATAAGAGGAACCTTACAAGGCTTAGGGTTAAGGCTTTTCAGGTCCATGGTGACTTAACACTTTGAGTCCACTAGGCTATGATCACATGTCATCTCAATGAGCCTAAGTAGAGCACTTAACAACACACACATGACTCATATAGACAACGGCTTGACTTGGACCCGCACTTGACACCGAGCTCTCTACGGATGAGGTGGTGAGGAGGCAGTCTTCCTTGACTTGGGGTAGCATATGAGGGTAGTACTTCTAGGCGGAACCTCTCTTCTTCTTTTAGTGAAGGAAGTGTGTCTCAACTTGGTCTGGTTACCATGAGGTCTAACGACAGGAGTTGTGGGTTGCAATAATGCTTCAAAAGAGGGATAGTCTACTGGCTCAAGAGGAAAAACTCCTTATGTACATATGCTGCACCTTGTAAATATGTTGTACAGATGCACTTAAAAAATGCAAAAAGAAAATAACTCCAAAAAAGTGGTGGGTCTGATAGAAAATGATAATCCCACCGGAGTATGTATATAGTGCAAATAAGCAAAGCTTGAGACTTATGATCCATCTTATGTAGCTTGCAGCAGGGAGACTTAGCTACACTGGTTGAGCTCCCAAGGATACATGGCTACACTGGCCATGGTCCATTCTCTTCTTCTTCCCCCTCTTCTTGAGCCGGTTGAACTTGAACTTAGAAGGGAATACCCTGCTCCTTGAGGAAAGAGTAGCCAGAATAGGGACATAGAGTTACCTTGTTGGGGATGGTTGTCAAGTTGCTACTTTTGAGGTGGAGAGCTATACTTCACATACACTGTACAAGGAAAGATTCATAGTCTTCAGGGTTTGTGTATGTATACTTCTTCTGATCTAGATTGTTGAGGAGTCTTGACTATGGATTAGTGGATCTTAGAGGCTGTTGAGTTTTAAACCTAAGTCTAAATAAGTTTCCGACACATTAATAATCCAAAGATCTGATCGAGCTCTTTATTTCAATTTAATGAAGGCAAGTTTAATATTCTGCATTAATTCATGCATTTCCTCCACTTTTTCTTTTTCTTTTTCTTTTTCACTTCTTTTTCAAATAAGTGTTTGCTAAGGGACTAGCAAAGTTAAGTATAGGGGGTGATGAATACCCATTCATCACTCTTTATTCTTTTATTTTAGCTACAAAACCTATGCAAAACACATGTAGATATTTGTAAATAACAATAATTATCATTCAGCATGCATTGTGTAAATATGCATTATTAGCATGTTTTTGTGCATAAATAAAAGAATGAAGAAATAAAAGAAAATGAGGGAAATATTTAGAATAAATATTGAGCGACCTAATTCCAAGGGAGGGCTCAGCATGGGCCTGACCGCAAAAAGAACCCAAGTAGAGAGAGATAGGGAAGCTCATGTGTGTACATATACCTGTGTTTATAAATAAAAATATTTTACTCTAAATAAAAATAAAAATGCATTTTTGTGAATATGTATATATTTGTAAATATTAAATTAAATTAAAATTGGGAAAAATAAGATAAAAATAAAAAGAAATAAAATTCCTTCTTTATTATATATAAACCTTGTACATAAAAATAACATAACTATTTATTTCCCCTTATAAATAAATAAATAAAAATTTAATAAAAATTTACATATTCCATGTTCCATAATGTAAATAAATAAACTAAAAAAATCACAAAATAAAATAAAATAAAATAAATAAAAATCAAAATCAACATTGTATATATACCATGTATATATAACTATTTATTTAACCCTTGTAAATAATTAATAAAAATAAAATAAAAATACTCTTTTATTCCAAATTTTATTCTATAAATAAATAAAATATAAAATCAGAATAAATTGTATAAAAATAAATAAGTAAAAAATCAAAAATCAAAAATGCATATTGTATATACCTATATATAATAATGCTATATTGTACATACAATATTTTTATTTCAAAAAAATAAATAAAAATCACAAAAAACTAATTTTAAAATAAAGAAAAAATTTTCATGTTTTGAGTTTTTCAAAAATAAGTCTATTTTTAAATGAATTTCTAAAGAAATTAAAAATGGAATAATTTGATTGGTCCACGGGGGATTGTTGACCCCGGTCAACTCTCCCCCGCGGACCTCTTCTTCGCGGACTCGGTCACCGACCCGATTTCACCGACTGTTCCCGGATCGGTCCGCCAACCATTCTCTCGAACCCCGGGCTCTGATTGATCAGCACACATCCGAGATATACGCCCGACGTTTTGCCTAGGGATCTGAGCTCCGATATGCTCGCCCGACCCTCATCTTCTCGGACCCCTTGCCATATAAGACCTCGCCTCCGGCTAGCTTTTTACTCCATCTTTGGCCTTCCCCCTCGTTGCCAGTGAGCTCCTCCACCTCGCCTGAGTGACAGTTGTGCGAGAGAGAGTCGAAGCGAAGCTCGGGCAGCTGGGAACCACTGATCCGGCGGCGATCACCGCCGTGCTCCGCCACCGAGCGAGCCCAGCCTCTAGAGCCATCGATCCATCGAGGCAATGACCCCCGGAGCTCTAGCAGCTCCAGCCCAGACGATTTCCTCCGCCAGGTAGCTCCGAAAGACTGTAGGTTAGCTTAGATTTTAGTTTTTCAATTTCTGTTCATGTAGCTCCGCCGCCGTTGCCAGCCACCTCTGACCGTCCATCTGCCATCCCGACCCGACTACCACATTCTCCATACCCCTCTCCACCTTCTTCACCCATCCACCCCCCCTGGCTCTCCCCAGAGCAGGTTCGACGCCCTCCTCCACCGTCGCTTCGCTGGAGGGCGACGCTTCGCCTCACCAGACCACTTTCTTCACCCGCTGACAGGTCGAGGCACTTTGCCCTCGACCCCTGTTCCATTCTGTGCAGCTTGCAGGTCCACAGGACCCCATCTGGGGGGTCAAATAGCTGAAGCACAGGTGCTTCAGGAGGTTCGTGTCGCCGGAGCAACCCAGACACTCTCGGGCCCATCTTAGCACGCCATTAGCTGCGGACGACCTCGGTCATTCTTTTCCCTATCTCAGCAGCTCGAGAGGACATCTCCACCACGTGTATTGGGCCGGCGAAGTTCACCGGCGTCGAGTTCTTGGAGATCGTCCCGCCACTGTCCGATCACCACCTTAGCCCAGTTCTGATCCCGACCGTTCGTCCACGCCAGCTCTCCACCATCGGATCTATCAGAGGTCTGATCTGTACCATCCACTTAGACGAAGAGGAACCATATATCCATCACCGTCTGATCTCCACATGTCCTCTTCATCACCGTCGATCAAGCGAAGGCTTAGCCACTGTCTCCCACCGTTAGATCCCACACGTGGCAAGCTCTCCGCCGTCTGATCCGAGCCAGAGCTCTTCGAAGAGGCGTAACGCCCCCCAGCCGTCTGATCTCACACGTGGCATGCCTCCAGCCCTCGGATAATAAGTGGGGTAAATTGTTCTTAGGCCCTATATTTTATTACTTTTACCTTTCAGTCCTGTAAATATTTATTTCAGTTGTTTTTATTTTTCAACATTTGCACTTAGGACCTCCTTGTTTTGTATATTTGCATTATAGCCCCTATGTGTATTGACCACGTGCATCGACATGTGATTTAGTGGGCTTTTTGCAATATTTCCCCTGTATTCCTTGCGTGTTAATGTTTACATCTTTTTAAAAAAGAATTACATTTCAGTCCTTCCGTGCCTGGACCACGTGCCTTGCACGTGAGTCATTGGGAATTTTGCACTTTGGGAACTGGGGTTTTCTACCGTGTTAATGATTGGCCCTTGGACTTACTTTTTATTACATTTAGGTCCTTGTGAACAGTGAGCCTATTTTTAATTTTTATAAAATATCAAATCAGGGCACGTGCGTCGCACGTGCCCTCTAGAGGCGGTGGCTTTAGCGCAATATGGAGGTTCTTCAAGGGGGATACTACAAATTACCCACGGGTCACGTGCGTAGCACGTAACCCCAGGCTGATGTGTGCTGACGTACCCCCCGGGCTCGTGCCTCGCACGTGCGGGGGGTCACGGGACAGGAGCCTGGCCTCCGGCGATCGTGGGCAGAAGGGTTGGCGGCTAACCCCCAGTAGCGTGCGAAGGTGAAGCTGCGGAGGGGTGGTCAGCCCTAGCGGAGCTCCGGCTGATGGACTGCGGTGGAGGGGTGGTCGGCCAAAGCGGAGGGGAGGGCCGAAACTGCTGGTGTCACGATCGAGGGAGGTCGAAGATGTGCGTCGACGGTCATCGGTGAAGGTGGCCCAAGGCGGATCGGGGAGTCGGGGACGCTCGGGCGTTGGTGATGAAGAGGTGGAGGCATTGGAGTTGTCGATGAAGCTCGTGGAGGTGTTGATGAAGAAAGAGGTGGCGTAGGCACAACGGCGATGGCCGGAGCGGAGCAACCACGCGACGATGCGCGGTGTTGCGACGGTCGTGAGGGTGATCGGATCTCACCGGAGACGGGGAGGCGGGCTGTCACCACTGCCTTCTTGGTGCTAACGGTGGATGAGGGAGTCGAGGGTGCTACGGTGCTCTTAAATAGGGCTTGGATAGCGGGATAGCCGAAGATGGTTGGTGAGATTTGGGTGGAATGGCAGAGGTGGTTGGATGTTAGCGGAGATCACGGGGACGGCGGTTGACAAGATCGGTGGCGAGGATTGCGAGGGCGGCGGCGGTTCAGAAACGAGGGGAGGAAGATGATGGTGGTGACACGTGGCAGGGGGTGAAAGGGACGGTAGTGAGCGGCACGTGCTTGGCGCGTGCCTGGGCGGCACGTGCTTGGCGCGTGCCTGGGCGGCACGTGCCTCGCACGTGCAGGTACTAATTTTTAAATTTTTTTATAAAAATAAATATACAAAATGCGAAAAATGCCTGACACGTGGCAGCCCCAGGGGTTGCCACGTGTCAGCGCCAGAAAAATAAAAAAATAAAGATTTTGTAAAATGCAAAATAAATAGAAAACAACCTCGGATTGAAAAAGTTTCTTCACAAAAATTTCTCGTCTCGATGAGATCTACAACTTTCATGAAGTTATCAAAATCAAAATTGATCAAAAGCACGAAGTGAATTTTGGGATATCCCATATACATAGAATACATATATTTTTGGGTTTTGTAATTTTTTGTCATTTTTAAACCAGATAAAAATCCGAAAAAAATATGATAAAATCAAAGATAAATAATTACACACTAATCTAATAATTTTTTTTGGATTTTTATTAATTAAAGTATGTACATAAATTATCAGGTCAAAAACTGCTAAAATACAAGATGTACAAAAGAGGCCCAAAACCCAATTTTCACATATGAGCTACGATTCACTTGAACTTGGTTTTGTTTTGAAGTTAATTGAATGTACATTAGTTCAAAAATAAGTAGGATTAAAACAGACACTGGATGAGGAAGATATGAGGTTTTTAATCCGGAAATCCTGAAACTAGGGTTTGGGCTTTTGGTCCACTTATTTGTGTTAGTGATTTTTTGTATTTTTTATTTATTCTTGTTAGTGGTATGTACACAGTGGAGGTGTTTTGGATCATTAGGAGTTAGCACGAAGGAGTTAAAAAACAGGGAAGTTAGGCTATTTACAGGTCAATTTTGGCTGAGATATTTGGCTTCTTATTTTGTTTAGAAATTAGTGCTAAAATGCAATTCTTATTAAAACATGCATGAATGCTAATTATGCAGAATAAATGCAGAAATGTTGATGATTTTGAGGGATTTGAGCTTAATAAATGAGATTTAGAGAGGTGAATCTGAGATTCATCAATACCATCAGTTGAAAATTAAAGATACAGATATTCCCAAGACAGCTTTTCGAACTAGATACGAGCATTATGAATTCTTATACCTTTTAGACTGACAAATACCCCAGCAGCCTTCATGGATCTCATGAATAGAGTATTCAAGGAGTTCTTAGATCACTTTGTAGTAGTCTTTATTGATGATATGCTTATTTACTCCATGGATAAGTATCTCATGAACACCATCTCAGGCAAGCACTTGAAACTCTAAGGAAGAACAAACTATATGCTAAATATAGCAAATGTAAGTTCTGGCTATCTAAAGTATCTTTCTTAGGCCATGTTATTTCTGGGGAAGGAATATCAATTGATCCTACAAAGGTTGGTGCAGTGATGAGTTGGGAACGCCCGAAGACTGTCACAGAATACGATCTTTTCTTGGTCTAGCTGGGTATTATAGAAGATTTGTTCACGAATAGCATTGTCAATGACTAGGTTGACACAGAAGGAAGTTCCATTCATATGGTCCAATGCATGTGAAACTAGTTTCCAAACACTGAAAGAATGCCTAACATCTGCACTCATCCTTACTCTACCCGCTGGGAGTGAAGGGTTTACAGTGTACACTGATGCATCTAAAGAAGGACTTCGGGCGGTTCTTATGCAACATGGTAAGGTAGTTGCATATGCATCACGACAGCTCAGGACACATGAGAAGAACTACCCAACACATGACCTTGAATTAGCTGCCATAGTTTTTGCTTTAAAGATATAGAGACACTACTTGTATGGTATTACTTTTAAAATCTTCACTGATCATAAAAGTTTGAAATATATGTTTGATCAAAAGAAGCTCAATATGAGACAGAGATGGTGGCTAGAGTTGTTGAAAGATTATGATTGCACTATCTCCTACCACCCTGGTAAGGGGGACATCGTAGCAGATGCCCTTAGCAGAAGAACTTACTCACTTGGGTTAGTGAGTGCTATCCACTTCTGGGGTTTACTATCAACGTTAAGTGAATGGTAACCATTTGATAGTAGTGGTGATACTATAACTATTACTCACCGATACAAACCAGAGATCTTGGATAAAATAAACAAAGGACAGGAGGATGATCTAGTCCTTAAATATTTGAGACGACAACTTGAGAAGAATGAGATAGAGGGATTCCAGATACAAGATGTGTTACTATATAACCATCACAGAGCTTGTGTACCAGACATACCTAAACTAGGAAAGGCATCTTACGTGAAGCTCATTGTTCTAGATTATCTATTCATCCAGGAACTACGAAGATGTATAAGGATCTTCATTCATACTTTTGGTGGTCAGGAATGGAGAAAGATGTTGTTGAGTTTGTGAATTCATGTTTCACTTGCCAACAGGTAAAATCCTCATACCAAAAGCCACCAGGATTGTTACAACCCCATCCCATACCTGAGTGGAAACGGGAAAGTATTTCCATGGACTTCGTTACTGGCTTACCTCAGACGACTGGTGGTAAGGACAGTATCTGGGTTATAATAGATAGTCTGACCAAGGTGGCACACTTTATTCCAATAAGCCTATCTTTCACTCCAGATGAGCTTGCTGAGTTATATATGAAGTATATGGTTAGATCCTTAAGCGCATCACAGAAGCGTGAGCATCGTATCGAATACGACGAAGAACGACTAGTCAGACTAGTTGTTCTATGCAGCGGAAATTAAAATTTTTTGATGCGACGAAACCACATGATCAAATAACACTTCTCGAATCATTTCATCTAAATCACAAACAAGTAATAGGATTACCTCTTGAAGCGTGGTTGCGATCGAGTCTCTAAACAAAGAGACCTCCTGTCTCAAGTCCGATCTGACGGAGGAGAAGCTTGCGAGCGTGTTGATGAAACACGTGCTTGTCGCAATCCATGTTGATGATCCAAGAGATGGATCTCCTGATCTCGACACACGCGATCCAACGTCTTCTTTACGAGCGAGATGCATCGAAGGAGACAGAGATCCACGAGCAAATGATCGGGCAGCATAACGACGATGTTGCAGCGATGGAGAACCTCTCTAGGGCATCCATGGTGGACGGCCACATGAGAGAAGAAGAGAGGGCATATAGAGAGAGAAAGAGAGAAAGAGACTTATGTTCTCTTTTGTGTAAAGAAGAGCAAAGGGGTGCCTCACCTTTTATAATATTTTGGAATCCATGGATCTCAATCCACGGGCAATACAAATCCAATGGCTCGCATTGATTTGTGTTTCTTTTAATGATCAAGATTTTGTTGGTAAAAAAACCAATAACAATTAATTTAATTTAGATTAAATATATATTGATAAATCAATATGATTTAATCTCAAATTAAATCAATCAAGCATGGAGATCATGAAATGAAGAATGCCTCCTTCCATAATATGGGATTTGGTGGCAATCTCATGTAATCTCATGATATCTCATGAGATTACATTATTCCATAGAAATCTCCAAGATTTACAACAACACTTGTTGTAAATAATTCGACAAAAATCATAATTATTTTGTGAATATTGCAATCTTGCCATTGGAAAATTGTGAATCACATTCACAACCCAAAATAAAATAAAAATTACATTTTCAATTTAATGTCCAATGTGAATCCAATTCACATTAACATTTAACTAACAAATGTAAATTACAAATAGCTCTCTCTTATATATTATAAATCACATTTATAATATATGTGATTAATATGGATAGTGCTATCCACATTATTCAATATATATGATAATTAAATCACATTTAATCATCTTGGATCTATATTCTCATGTGCCCAAATAATATGAATCACATTCACATTATTTACATCTTTGATAATCAAATCACATTTAATTATCTAAGATAGCTCTCTTTATATTATGAATCAAATTCATATTAATCATGATAATTAAATAACATTTAATTACCATTTTCTCAATGCTCGGATACTTATATCAACAATGAAATTATCCCTAACTCTTTCAAGGATAATGCGCTTTCTCCATGAATACTTGGAGATAAGGACAGGGCGATTGTATTGTTCCATGTATAGTGACTTGGATATTGAGATCACATCTCAAATCCAGATCTCGGGCCTCCCATAGATGCTTGATTAAATCAAGACCGCAAATCTAATCTTCTCATTGCATCTGAATCACATTCAGATCAATGTCCAACATTTGAACTAAGATCAGATTAATTCTCTACTGAGAGGAGTCACAAAAATCCAGACCCGTTTCATCACTCCCTAGGAATGGAAGCGTCATGGTTATACAATCATTTATGATTACATCACCCTCAGGTATTCCCAATACATGTACATCCTGCATACTGGAAGACTCAGAATAAACCTGAAGCATAAGATCAATTTTACACTGTCCACTTCAGAGGTTTTATCATTAAGTTTCTCATTCGATCATTGGGAGTCGGTATCGATCATATGCTTTCCAGAAGCATGTATCATACCCAGGTGTTGATCATATACTTTCCAAAAGCATATATCAAACCTACAAATTCAGTCAAGCTTCCAAAGAGAGATGACCGTGCACGGAATTTGGTTCTCCCCAATATCTCATGAGTTAATTCATGTCTTCCAGTTCAGTAATGAACCTGTATGATCCCTTTGAGAGATCGTATTACTCATATGCCCTTATATGCACACCAGCGCACCGGTGTATAGACCTTGATTAGGTCATCAACCGATTGGTCTGCCAAATGTACATACTCATACATATAGTAACACATCTGTCTCCGGTCAAAGGATGTGTGCCTATATCATGAAAGCATACGACATAATACCTCTTGGACCTAACTTATCTAACATCTCCGAATCTCAATTTCTATGCAGAGGACCTGCATCAAGACGTCGGTTAGATATCAGTCTCAATGAGAAAGGATTGCCATCTCCTACTCAGGTCGGAGATCATCTCTTAACAATCATTTGACGGTGCTTGATGAGTCCTCAATCTAACTCTTTAGATATTCATCCAAGCACCAACCTCTATGATTCAATAATTGAATCAATAGTTGTATGATCATCAAGATGGCCATGGTACATAACCCTAGTTGTGCTAAGGGACCTAGTATGCAAATTATTTATTCTTCATTTCATATCAGGGAATGATATTCACAATAACATTTATTGCATATGGCTCGTCGCGGGCTCGCATGTCCAACTATCTCCCACTATCCCAAAGAGCCATTAATGGGCTAATCATTTAAACCCACACTCATGTGACAATCATAGGCTATTTAGAAAACAGCTAGGTAAGCTGATCAGTCACTCTGTTCCCAAGAGACTACACCAAGTCCTTTTACAGCACTTTCATATCCCCTAGTAACAGTGCTCGCATTCTATACGAATGTTGCATCTTATGCAACCAATACTCAGTTTTGTTATAGTGTCTTTGACAGTATAGCTCGATAATTATTATAACCAGTATGTCCAAAATCCTTATCAGAATACCTTTATTCCCAGATATCTCTATCTCCTAAGGTATCAACAGTTAAGACCCTTATAAATCACTATCTACAAGGTCTTAAAATTTTGAAGATAAGACTTTGAGATCACTATCTCTAAGTTTCATCATTTTGAAGATATTATTATTACTGCATTCAAGTGTTTAATCACCGTAGTAGGATCAGCAACCGTTTACTACTCTCACTGCATGGCAGACATCTGGCTTTTGTACACAACTAGCATACACTCGGATTCTTGAAACTGATGCACAAGGGCAAGCAGTTTTAGTATTCACATCCTCAACTCTTTGAGGTGCTATTCCTTTAGATAGGTCAGTACCATATCTTGAGGGAAAGAATCCTTTCTTGGAATTTTTCATGAAATCTCCAAGGTATACCATTAATATGATGGTCCCAATACCCTCTTATTTTTGCTTCTGAACAACTTCAGAACTAAAATCTAAGAGGTGTCCTTGAGATCATATCTCAAGGTATGGAACAACTAGATTATAAAACACTTATTATTATCATCCTTAGATCATTCCAAATGATTAGGATATCTATATTTAGCACGATGAACACAATGGCACTCCCACTAGGCTTCATATGGTTTATCAAGATTTTATTTGAAATCATAACATTTATGATTTCATCAAATCCAATATTCCAACTACAAGAATCTTATTTGAGTGTAGTTATGGTTAGAAATATTCTGATGGGTTAAAGCAAGGTCACTGGAGAGCAAGTCTCGTCGCAAGCGATGTCTTCTCTTTGGTGTGCAGCTCATGGCCAAGAACCATGCTTTGAAGGTCTCTACCTTTTCATCAGATTTCCTCTTTCTCTTGAAGATCCATTTAAACCTTAATGGGTATTACCCATATAGGTGGATCATGGAGGGTCTATATATAACACTTGTATATGAAGTCTATATTAGACTTTGTTGCTAACATCCATCTTTCCATGTCATGATCTTTAGAAGCTTCATCATATGAAGTTAGATCATTGTCAGATTCAACTGACACATGGAATCCATCTTCAAACATATTTGAAGAGGTATTAGTGTTTCATCTTTAATTGTCTTTTTAGTTTCCGGTTCCAGGAGCCTCATTATCATCTCAAGATTAAATGAGTTCCTTTACTTCATTCTCATCTTGATTCTCAAGAGAGTCATCCTATAAGAATCATATTCTCAAAGATGATATCTTTTAAGAATCTCAAGGTCATAGAGTAGGTATCTATTATCATCCTTTATTTTCCTAATGAAGTAGCACTCTCCAGTGCCAGATTCCAGATTACTTGCATGGAACCTTATTAAGGATATATATTGTAGTCTCTACAACATATATACCTTGGAAACTAATAAATAATTATGCTAATATTCATCATTGATCATATCATGTCACACATGATCTAATTGTATCTCCCTACAACTCTTATTGAGTTTAGGTTTATAAGGAGGAGTGAGATAAAAATAATATTCATATCTCTATAAGGTATTCCATGAATTCATCTAATAGGTACAAGCTACCTAGGTTAGATCAAATTCATTTCATCTTCCTTCAGACTTTGGTTCAAAACCAAAATTGTGAAATCTTTGAACATTTCAAAGCTTTCTAAGGTGAAGGAAAGAAATCCCATATCTCAAATAATAATCAATAGATATCACATATCCCTAATGTTTATTCTGATATAGATTATTCACATACATAAATATGTATGAGATTTTGAATACCTTGACATCTTACACCATTCCCAAGGAAGGGTTATTGGACATTTCTACTTTTGAATACAGTTTTCACAAGTATGTAAATTTTGAACCTTTAGACAATCTAAAGTTTCATCTCTTATCAGTCTATTGATCACATCAACAGACAAATGTCCAAAACATGATGCTAGATCATTATCAAATGATCTTCATCCTCCAATTGATTTTTAATGGTTTAATTTTCAGTATTAGAAATCTTAATAAATCATTCATTAATTTTCTAATTTAGTAGAGTCCACAAGATTTTAGATTACTATCTAAAATATCTCCATCATAACTCTTTATGATAGGTCTATTACAGAATTCATGTTTATTTCCAACATTTAGAAATAAACAATGAGTGTATTCTAATATCTAGGTCATAAAGACATTCCCTAAGACTAAGGGGTCTCCCATTGAAATTAACAAGTCCATCTATCCAATAGATATTGTTGCAACAATTTCATCAATATCCATGTGGATGACTATTAAACCTTAAAATCAAATTTTATAGTCTTTTAATACATATGCAACTAATTGTAAATGCTATTAGAAGAATGAGATACAATTATTAGACTTTGATCTTATCAAATAAGAAAGTCAATTTCAATGATTAAACGTAGATTATCCCAATGCACCATCTAAGTCCTTCTCTAAGGATTCTAGATAGACTTGATAGCCACACTATCAATACATCGGCTTATTGTAGTATTGGCATTCATCCAACTATTTGGATGTCATATAGAAGTTACAGAAGTACAGTCAACTCTTTGACTTTCCTTCTCTCATGGGTCCAACCCATGCTTCCACTGCACTCCCTTTATCTATAAGCAACCATTGCTCAAAAAAAGGATCTCTTATGTCGAAATCAAAAATTTAAATATAAGAGTATTTCAACATTTATACATGCTTCATTCAATTCATACAATATGAAGCTTCATGAATGACTAGAGTATAGATAATAGAATGATGACGCTCACCGTATCTACATCCATCTAAATTCTTAAAACATTGGTTCAGGTAGGTATTCAAACAATTTGAATACAACATCTCTTATAGAGCCACCATTATGCATGATGTAGAGAACCATGTCATTCATGATTAAATGTCGAGAGCACATATGCATACCAAAATATCTTCTTAGATTTTATAAGGATTATTTGATAATTGCGATCATCATTGACATCTCACTTCCAAAGTACATTCTATGAGAGATCAAGACTGTAGAGAATACAAACCCTAGAGTTGTAGTTCTATTGTCTATTTAATTGTCATTCCTTATTATTATGAGGAAGACCTGCACATTGAAACCACATACATTATGTGTCAAACTGCAAGTATAATTGAGTGGGTTTAATGAAGGATTATCTGAAATAAAAAATTTGCATAAATATACATAAATATATATACACATTTTACTTTAATTTAGGAATTTTTATATCAAAGTTGTCTTGCCTTGTCAACATTGAAAGTTCATTCCCTTAATCACTTTCAATGTAAGAGATATACTTACCATTATATCTCAAGCAAGATCTGGGATCTCCTTCCTTATCTTTGTTACATCCCAATAATATGAGAACATGTAACTCCGATAAAAAGAAGCGGGAAGACATTCTGCCTTGCAAGTCCAACTTGCATCTCCCAATTCGGTCTTTAACACCTGGGCCCACCACCCCTAAGGTGATGTTGACCCGTCATTAATTGGACCAACCATCAACAGAAATACAACTCGCTATGCGCAATCCAATATCGCCCCAATAATATGAGGACCCGATATTGGGGTCACTACGCATACATCCTTACTCTTTTGAGAAGCGAAGAGCCCAATCCAAATGGATTGTATGCAGGAGCTGTCACTTCGGACAGGCGTCTCCTACGTACAATATCTGGCGACGGAACCCTTCGCCTTGACGGGAGACCATGGATGTCACTTATGTGATCCTTCATATCATATTCAAATTTTAATTAATTATCATGAATCATATTCACATAATTAATTCTTCCAAGGGAAATGCACATCTATTCATAATAGAATGCTTTCAATTGGATATAATTAATTCAATCTCACTAAATCAATTATCAGTCCAATTCAATCAATAAACTTGATTGTTTTTACTTGAATACATATACGGTATTATCTCAAAATACGTATTAATTCGAATTTAATAATTAGAAAAATACATATTGATTTCTTCGGCATTATCGAGTCCCTACCCGCTGTCATGGCCACTACCGATGGAAGCGGGACGGATCGCAACCGATGCGACCCGCTACCCCAATGCTTCCCGACTAGACACCATATCCACCTCGGGAAAGGATAATGCCAAATAGATCAATGTGTACTTTATGGTGATCATCGATTTTTCAACCGAAATTATACCATATAGTAATAATCAAAACATTTTTTATTATAAGGAAATTTGCTAGACAAATTCCCATTCCTATTCAAGCAAGTTGTTTGTTGATTGTGTTTCCAATTATGATTTAGATCAAATCTAATCAATTTATTGGTTGAGGACAAGTCAATTAAGGAAATAATCATCATTAAATAATTCTAAAATATTTTCCATAATTATTTCATGAAATTAACAATTAATTTTACTAATTGACAATCACATGGTTCTTGATTGGAAATGTAATTTCAGCAATGACCCCAACTTACTAAAATTAGCGTATCTCAATCTATTCAAATCGAAATTAGACAAAATAAGTTTCCAAAGTTTGATAATTTGATTTATGACAGAACCTAAGCGATATTTCACACATTTCTAGGAATATCAAAATAGTAATCAACTCATTAATCACGTTAAGATTCGCAGCTCCCGCAACAGTGAATACATGTTCATTAAAACAACCATATCTCGAGCAAACGGAATCCAAATTACATAAACTCAGATCCTATGGTTTTCATATTAAATGGGGAACGAAATACAATTATTATTTTTGTTTTTAAACAATTTAAACGAGGCCGAAAATAATCACAAAATAGAGATGCGAAAATAAAATGCGATAAAAATTTCACAAATCCTAACGAACCCAAGTCGTCCTAGGTATATGGATCGTATCCGAAACCTCCGACCTAAGGCTCTGATACCACTTGAAGGATATGGTTAGATCCTTAAGTGCATCACGGAAGCGTGAGCATCATACCGAATACGACAAAAAACGACTAGTCAGACTAGTTGTTCTATGCAGCGGAAATTAAAATTTTTTCATGCGACGAAACCACATGATCCAAGAACACTTCACGATTCGTTTCATCTAAATCACAAATAAATAATAGGATTACCTCTTGAAGCATGGTTTTGATCTAAATGAAGAGACCTCCTGTCTCAAGTCCGATCCGACGGAGGAGACGCTTGCGAGCGTGTTGATGAAACACGTGCTTGTCGCAATCCATGTTGATGATTCAAGCGACGGATCTCCTGATCTCAACGCACGAGATCCGACGTCTTCTATACAAGCAAGATGCACCGAAGGAGACGAAGATCCACGAGCAAATGATCGGGCAGCATAACGACGATGCTGCGGCGATGGAGAACCTCTCTAGGACATCCATGGTGGACGACCTCATGAGAGAAGAAGAGAGGACATGTAGAGAGAGAAAGAGAGAAAGAGACTTATGTTCTCTTTTGTGTAAAGAAGACCAAAGGGGTGCCTCACTTTTTATAATATTTTGGGATCCATGGATCTCAATCCATGGGCAACACAAATCCAATGGCTCACATTGATTTGTGTTTCTTTTAATGGTCAAGATTTTGTTAGTAAAAAACAACAATAATTATTTTAATTTAGATTAAATATATATTGATAAATCAATATGATTTAATCCCAAATTAAATCAATCAAGTATGGAGATCACGGAATGAAGATTGCTTCCTTCCATAATATGGGATTTGGTAGCAATCTCATGTATTCTCATGATATCTCATGAGATTACATTATTCCATGGAAATCTCCAAGATTTACAACAACACTTATTGTAAATTATTAAACAAAAATAATTTATAATTATTTTGTGAATATTACAATCTTTCCATTGGAAAATTGTGAATTACATTCACAACCCAAAATAAAATGTAAATTACATTTTCAATTTAATGTCCAATGTGAATCCAGTTCACATTAACATTTAATTAATAAACGTAAATTACAAATAGCTCTCTCTTATATATTATAAATCACATTTATAATATATGTAGTTAATATAGATAGTGCTATCCACATTATTCAATATCCATGATAATTAAATCACATTTAATCATCTTGGATCTCTATTCTCATGTGCCCAAATAATATGAATCACATTCACATTATTTACATCTTTGATAATGAAATCAAATTTATTTATCTAAGATAACTCTTTTTATAATATGAATCGAATTCATAATAATCATGATAATTAAATCACATTTAATTATCAATTTTCTCAATTCTCAGATACTTATATCAACAATGAAATTATCCAGAACTCTTTCAAGGATAATGTGCTTTCTCCGCGAATACTTGGAGATAAGGACAAGGCGATTGTATTGTTCCACGTATAGTGACTTGGATATTGAGATCACATCTCGAATCCAGATCTCGGGCCTCCCATAGATGCTTGATTAAATCAAGACCGCAAATCTAATCTTCTCATTGCATCTGAATCACATTCAGATCAATGTCCAACATTTGGACTAAGATCAGATTAATTCTCTACTGAGAGGAGTCACTAAAATCCAGACCCGTTTCATCACTCCCTAGAATGGAAGCGTCATGGTTATACAACCGTTTATGATCACATCACCCTCTGGTATTCCCAATACCTGTACATCCTGCATACTAGAAGACTAAGAATAAACCCGAAGTATAAGATCAATTTTACACTGTCCACTTCAAAGGTTTTATCATTAATTTTCTCATTCGATCATTAGGAGTCGGTATCGATCATATGCTTTCCAAAAGCATATATCATACCCAGGTGTTGATCATATACTTTCCAAAAGCATATATCAAACCTACAAATTCAGTCAAGCTTCCAAAGCGAGATGACTGTGTACGGAATTTGGTTTTCCCCAATATCTCATGAGTGAGCTCATGTCTTCCGGTTCAGTAATGAACCTGTATGATCCCTTTGAGAGATCGTATTACTCATTATGCCCTATATGCACACCAGCGCACCGGTGTATAGACCTTGATTCGGTCATCAACCTATTGTTCTACCAAATGTACATACTCAGACATATAGTAACACATCTGTCTCCGATAAGAAGATGCGTGCCTATATCATGACAGCATACGACATAGGACTTTGGTTATCTCGATCTCGTTAAGTCAACTCTTTGACCTAACTTATCTAACACCTCCGAATCTCTATTCCTATGCAGAGGACCTGCATCAAGAGGTCAGTTAGATATCAGCCTAAATGAGAAAGGATTTCCATCTCCTACTCAGGCTGGAGATCATCTCTTAACAATCATTTGACGGCGCTTGATGAGTCCGCAATCTAATTCTTTAGATATTCATCCAAGCACCAGCCTCTATAATTCAATAATTGAATCAACAGTTGTATGATCATTAAGATGGCCATGGTACATAACCCTAATTGTACTAAGGGACCTAGTATGCAAATTATTTATTCTTCATTTCAGATCAGGGAATGATATTCGCAATAACATTTATTGCATAATGGCTAGCCGTGGGCTCGCATGTCCCTGCAATATATTACACATGTGATCCGCCTCTATGGTATCCTATAGGAAGTAGTTTCTGATCGAGATTCACGATTCACCTCACACTATTGGGAGAACTTCATGAAAGCCTTAGGCACACAGCTATGCCTGAGCACAGCATATCATCCACAAACAGATGATCAATCAGAACGAACTATTCTGACTTTAGAGGATATGTTACGGGCATGTGCCTTAGAATGGAAATGATCATGGTTGAAACATTTGCCTCCTACAGAATTCACATAAAACAACAATTACCATACAAGTATTGGCATGGCACCATTTGAAGAGCTTTATGGACGTAGGTGTACTACTCCTTTGTATTGGCTTAAAACATTTGCCTCCTACAGAATTCACATAAAACAACAATTACCATACAAGTATTGGCATGGCACCATTTGAAGAGATTTATGGACGTAGGTGTACTACTCCTTTGTATTGGCAAGAGGTCGGAATAAAGAAGCTTTATGATTCAGATAGACTCCAGGAGACATGGGAAGTTGTAGAGCTTGCTCGAAAAAGACTAATAACTGCCCAGAGTCGCCAGAAAAGCTATAGTGATACCAGGCGAAGAGACCTTAAATTTTCGGTAGGTGACTTTGTATTTCTCAAAGTATCACCTATAAAGGGTGTCAGAGGTTTGGTTTGCGTGGGAAGTTAGCACCCAGGTTCGTGGGTCCCTTAGAAATTATTCAACAGATTAGAAAAGTCGCTTATAGACTTGCGCTTCCTCCACATCTTTCGGCAATACATGTTGTTTTCATGTATCAAATCTGAGAAAGTATGTTAGGGATCCCGAGCATAAGATAGTTATGATGAATTACATGTTGAGCCAGACTTGACATAACAAGAGGTACCTGTGCAAATACTTGAAAGGGATATCAAGAAGTTGAGAAACAAAGAGGTGCCTCTAGTTAAAGTATTGTGGCAGAACCAAGAGTTTGAATAAGCCACATTGGAACCTGAGGAAGAAATGAGAGAGAAATACTCGTACTTGTTTGAATGATAAAACTATGTATTCGGTATACGTTCATTATAAATGAAAGGACGTTCATCTTATTTAAGGTTGTTATGAATGTATCTCTAATCTTGAGGACAAGACTTCCTTTAAGGTTGTTATAATTGTAAAGCCATGAACTTGGCATCTTTCGAATCGTATATCATAAAATCCGACTCGTCAAGAGAAAACCAACGAAATTTGTTTCTTGTGAATCAGACTTCATTTCGATTTGTTATGATTTTCGGAAGAAAGAGAAGTAAAGAGGATTAAGACATCACTAACCCATAATGACTGTCATTAAGACTAATTAAGCATGATTAAAGAAACTAATGATGGATTAAAAAACCGCTAATGACCATTATCAAACACTAATCAATAGTAAGCAAAAGATAAGCGTAAGCCGCGAAAGTTAAATCACGATTAGTGAAAGTAAATCACGATTAGTGTTAATTAAACGTCATTAGCGAATCTAGAATCTTCTATAAAGTTCTAACTTAAGCCCCAAGTTTGGGATAAGTTTTGTCCAAAACCCTGGGCCAAAACCATGGGCCGCTAAACCATGGTTAAGGTTTAAACCATGGTTTTCTAACCATGGTTAGTGGTTTTCTGGAGCCTATAAATACCTCCCCCCCACCCATTCATTCTCTACAATTTCCACTACCACCACCACCCAAGGGCTAGGGTTGAGAGGTCGGGAGGAGGAGTGGGAGGCGGGGAAAGAGCGCTAGCGAAGCGCTGTCGGGAGAACGAGGAGGAAGGTATGATCCTCTCTTAGTTTGCTTCGTAATCTAGGCTTTCAATTCATCCTCTTTTCTTCCAAGTTTTGATATTGATTCATCTTTCTTTCTGATTCGTTTCATGTTGTTGTTCGAGGAGAAATCTGTGTAACACCCTACTTAGGTGTGGGCGGTTGTGCACATCAGTGAACCTCATATTCGTCACACATTCACTCACCTAAGACGCGTGGTGTCTATCGATTCTCCATTGCTTATTGTTCTTTCTTTTCCTCTTTTATAGTTATTTTGATGGAGAAATCCGTGTAATACCCTACTTAGGTGCAGGCGGTTGTGCACGTTAGTGAACCCTATGATTCATCACGCATTCACTTACCTAAGATGTGTGGTGTCTACCGATTCTCCATCGCTTGCAGTTTGATTATATTCTTTCAGTTTCGTTGTTGTTTTCCTCTCGATTGATTTTATAGAGGAAACTCTTTTCGTTTTTATTTTGAAATATGTCCCGATATAAGGGGAAACTCTGCCGAACCTTTCCTAGAAATATCACCCCGTATATGGGGAAGTTCTTCTAAAATTTCAAGAGAAAATATGTTCTTGGTGTTCTTCGTGTTTGTCATGTTCTTCACGTTCTTTATGTTCGTTCGTTCTTCGTGTTCTTGACACGTTCTTAGCGTTTTTTATACGAAAATGAAATTCAATCTTTTTAGGTGCCTTAAAACATCCTTTCTGAAAATGAAACACGATAAAGCATTGCATACGCGAGAGAGAACTCGATTAGGTAATGAAATACTTCCTTTTGTTGTTGGGTTTTCATATGAGATTATTGAAATTTTTGATTTTATGTTCTTCGCTATAAAGAACACCCTAATTTCGCTATTTTTTTGGATGTATGAAAAGTTGCTTTATGATTTCCACTAAAATAAGGTTTAAGTATCTAATTGATGTAGTGGCCTAGAAAGATAGGGTTTGGGAGTTAAAAGAGCATAAATTGAGTATATAAATATATGTGTAAGGCTATACTCAGTATTTATGATTATGCTAATCTACGACTTGACAGAGGAATTACATCATGGGAATTGATGTGTTTTGAGTTTGATCGTGAAAAGGGTCGTGAGTCACGTTAAGGATGACTGGGAGTAGAAGTACAGGTCGGGCATGCAACCTGTAGGTTTGTCGGAAGGAACCTGTATTGGTGTTTCCCTACCTAGGTGGTATACGGTTGCCCTATTATGATAAGTGCACACGAAATGAATGATTTGCAACGTGTGGTACCTGGAGCCAATATATTCGGGTTGAACGACGGGAAGATGTGGTCATGCCATGTGGAGGCACGGTTGGTTCAATAGCGGTTGGGTCACGACAACATGTATTTAAGTTGCTAGGTTATAATGTTAGCCTGAGGTTTTAAGCAACCGAGTCATCGAGGCCGATGTGCACATTTGTTTTTCAGGCTGAGGGTTGAGACCCTGGTTAACAAAAGAAAAGAAATTTGTCAGGGTAGTATTGGAGGATTGGTTGAGGCGACGTGCGGAGGCATAAGCTTACCAAGATCAACGCAATCTCCAATCCCCAAGTGTCCACAACTTCGGAGTCCAAGAATGGTGGGGTTCCCCTGTACTAATCCCTAATGTGGAATAGAAAATAATAAGATTTAAATTAAAGAGAATGAATGAAATCTTTTGTGATAACAAATTTTGCAAAATTACACAATTTGTTTGCTTTTCTCTTCTTCATTACGTAGCATTCGCTAATTTTTATCCTATGATTTATGGAAAACCCAACAAGTGTCGGTGAGCCATCACAAGGACTTTAGTAATCTAGCCAGCTTACATAGTAGACATCCGGCCAGTCAGAGTAGCTTTACATTATAAGGTAGTTAGTAATCTTTCTGTGTATTTCCTTTCAGTTGATGTACATGTAAATGGTTGTAGTGGGACAATGGATCATGTAAACTTTTTTTGTGAGTGGAAAAGTGTTGAAATACTTCCTTCTGAGTATTTTTATTTTGCAGTATGTTTCAAAATGTTAGTTGTGATTGTTCAATAAATTATTGCTGAGTAACCAGATCCGGATATGGGAGGATCCGACGGCCTGAGATATGGGAGGATACTTCCTTCCTCCCTCTATTTCTTTGGTCGAGTAGGGATCTAGGAAGGGTTACAAGGACCTCAAAAAGTGCAGACTACATGTTACAAAGGAGGAGGACAAGTACGGGATACATTTCTGACAGTACTCTCTCCTATAGGGTTAGCATGCTAAGGACTTGTTACAAGATATGCCTGAAATAACAACTCTAAAACTGAAAAGCTAATAAGTAGTCGAACCTTCACGGCTTCACATGGTGTGAGTTGGTGAACCCAATTTTGTATTGTGTTTGTATGGATCTAGATTAAGGTTCAAAGATTAAATCTGGCGTACTTGCGCAAATTTGTCATGTGCTTCCCCCTTTTAACCCCCGCTCAAACTTGAGCCTTTCTGCAGTTTTTCACTCTAATTTATTCCTCGTTGATCATTGTATCTTTCTTCCTTCATCTACTCCCCTCTTGCTTCACGAGGGAGATCCATGGATGGTTTAGTCGGGATCCCGCCAACACCTACATCGATTTCATGGACTCGAACCCACAAATAATTCGAGGCGATTCTCGAGAACTCGATCCGGACCTTGCAGGGTGATCTCTAGACTCCTCGTCTTCTCCCCTTCCTCTTTACCACCCAATAAATCGAGACCACTCTTGTCCCACTTTTGCCATTGTAAATGAAAGTTGATTACAATCCATATCCTTTTTCATTCACAACACTCTGGAATTGACCTTGATTCCATATTCATCATGGCAGCTGGGATTCAATTGCAAGTGGTCTGATTGAGATTTTCTCATCTTGCAGATAAAAGACAAAACAAGACCTGGATCCCAATCCCGAATTCATCTCCTCAGATTCAGACCCTGAGATGGCTCCTCAAGGAAAGGGCAAGGGTCAGCAGCCCCCTCAGCCAGAGCATGGATAGATGCCCGATCAGAACCAGGTCGATGCACAATTGTTAGCATCTATCCAAGCCATCCATCAACAACTGACAGAGCAAGCCCTAGCACAAACTGCATTTCAGGAGATGTTGAATGATGTCATGAACATACCAGAAGGAGGAGGAGGTAGACCAGGAGAAGGAGGAGGTGGTGGACCCCGTGATAACCCAGATGAAGAAGAGCTTGAACAAGGAAGGCCAAAACTGACGTTGAAAGAGACATACAATACTGGTGCACGCTTACTTTGAGCTAAAGCCTTAGTTCCTTTCTCTTCTCCCTTCTTTCCACGAGAACATCAATGAAGAGCCTTACATTCATCTATAGCAGTTTTCACACATCTGTCATACGACCCACTACCCCAATGTACCGTTGGATGTAGTGAAGATGATGGTGTTCCCTTTCAGTCTACAAGATAAGGCCCTTTACTGGGTCAACTATCTAGGGAAGGACGTGACGACTTGGGAGGAGCTGAAGTTTGCCTTTTTGCACAAATTTTACCCTCTAAATTGGCTCAACCAGATGCGAGCCAGAATCAACAACTTCTCTCAGGGAGCTCACAAATCCATTCATGAAGCCTGGGAGAGATTTACAGATCTGTAGGAAAAATATCCCCATCATGAAATTCCGAGGACCAGTTTGGTCCAACACTTCTTCGGGGGCCTAAATGTAGAGAGTCAAAGGCTCATTGATGTAGCATGTGGGGGCTTACACTTCAACAAGGATGAAGATATTGTATGGCAGATCTTTGAGGAAATGGCCGAAGGAGAGGCCGCCCTCTCTTCATCCAAGGCGTACCCGAAGCCGCCCCAGATCCTCCAAAAGCAAGTACATATGGCCGCGTCTCGTGATGTGGAGAGAGATGAAAGCTCCAACCTTAGCATTATCGGGGGCCATCTTTTGAAAGTTGATATCATTGAAAAGCGATCACAGGACCTCTAGAAACTCGTTGTGATCGAAAAGAGGACACCGAATCTCGACAATTGGGACCAGATCACCAAGTAGTTAGAATTGTTGGTGGGCAACATCAGTTTTGTCCAGTCGGCAACTCCATCTCCAAATGCTCCAGTTGAGAAGCAGGACGATCCATCACCGCCACATCAACCTCAGTTGAGCTAGCATCCACCAGCAGTCCAGCACGTATACTACGTGCAGGCGCCCGACCAGGGCCAGCCGCAGCAGCGGATGGTTGTCTACCAGCCAGGTTTCCTTCCATCGTCAAATCCAGCCTTTCCACGGCCACCCTTAATCCAAGAAGTCAATGGTGTTTGGATCAACGATACGCTGCTAGCCCATCCTATCGGACACCCTCATGGTCAGCAGCAAGCTAACATGTAGTACCACCAACAACAGGGTGGTCGTTTTGGACAGTCATTACAGCCGCCACCAAAGTATCACCAACCTTCCCAATATGTCCATCAATGGAGGCAGAGGCAGCATTACCAGCAGTTGTGGTTCCAACGGTCACAACCTTATCATCGGTATGCGGTTGCCCCACCACCACAGTATCAGCAATATCCTCATCCCTCCTACCCTCAATATCAGCTTCCTCCACTACCTCAGCACCACCAGCAGTTGACACCTCAATTCCCGAACACTCAACAATAGTGTGGCCCGCACGCTAAACCAACCGAGGTGAATCATGTGAACCCAACCCTCGATTGCTTGGCCCGGCTTGTCAAAGGGCTAGCAGATATGAGAATGAAGTTAGATGACTTGACCGCCACAAAAACCACCATTCTGACGCAGGTCGAACCAACCCCAACATCTTCAAGAGAAAGGAGAACGTAGAATGTGATGTCTCACCTATGTCTGTGGAGTCAGATAATTGTGTTATTGTTCTATCTAATGTTGTCACTCTCAGGAGCGGTAGGGCCTTGCCGCCTCCTTCCATCAAAAAGGGGAAGAATAAAGCTTCATGTGAATCATCATCTTCTGCATCAATTGTGCCAGCTACAGGGATGGGTGAGGAAGAAGAAGGAGGAGCCATTCCAGCCGCCACTCGCCACTATCACCAAAAAGGACAAAAAATAGAAAAAGCAAAAAAGAAAAAAAAGATTATCGCCAAAATGAAGTTGTTCCAGCCATGGAGGAGCCGCCAGCTGCAGCCTATCCCACACCAGCCGATGGAGCAGAGGCCCCACTTTTTTCCCGTCCACTAGCACCAGCATTTCAGCCTCCAGATTGTACTCCTATTTGTGACCCAGATGTACAACATATAGTGGACGATGATTCTGTTGTAAATAAGAACTTTGTTTCAAATTCCAGCAATGTACATATTCTTTTTCCTGATACAATAGAAAAATCTCAAAAATTTGCAAAAAGAAAAAGTGCATTACGTGATCATGGAGTTGTGGACATTATCAATAACTTGATTGTTGAGATTCCTTTGATGAAGGCGATGGAATACATGCCAGCTATGAAGAAAGGTTTAAAAGAGGCATATACAAGCAAGCGTCGCCGAACATGAAATAACAGACGCTGACAGGTTGAGAAGTATGTCCTCACCATGGCCACTTTATCAGTCATCGGCAATCTCCCACAGAAGAAACTGGACAAAGGAGCACCACTTATCAGTTGTGAAATTTTTGATCAAGTCTTCAAACGTACCCTTCTTGACAATGGTTCTTCCATCAACCTTCTGCCCACGTCATTATTGCAAGAATTTGGGCTAGGTCCTCTCAAGCAGACACGTATGATCCTTCAGTTCATTGACTGATCCATCAAGCGACCTAAAGGTGTTTTGGAAGACGTTGTAGTAAAGGTGCGGGAAATGCAGTTCCTCAGGTACTTTGTAGTCCTTGATATGGACTCTCCCACACACTTACTTCAGACTCCTATCATTCTTGGTCGGCCATTCCTACGCACCTCAAAAGCCATGTAGACTATAGGTCTGGCAAGATTACATTCAGCTCGGGAGATCAAAGAATTACCATAGACATGATCAGTGAACCCAAGATCGTAACTGATGAGGAACATACAACATCGTCCAAAACAGACTGTGACCTCATGGAGAAAATCATAGATTCCCAACTCTCTTTGAGTGATCCTTGGACACAGGAGATCCTCTCTCTAAAGGAGGACCTGGAAAGCATAGTCGATGCCGGCTCCGATGATACTTGGGGGATAGAGTCCAACTTGCTGATGAACCTTTTTGACTCAAATAATGCACTCCATCCCGAACACCATGATCTCATCACAGATCCGATCAACACATTTTCAGAATCTCAACAGAATACTAAGGTCAGCAGCTCTGCCAAAGTACATGCCGCACATCCACCCACTAGTGCAGTTTATGAAGTGCGAAGTGACTGATAAGTTGGCCAGATCAGAACCGAAACTCAAGCCACTTCCAGAAGGCTTGAAGTATGCTTTCCTTGTAGCCTTACTCTTTCGAGAAGCAAAGAGCCCGATCTAGATGCGCTTGTATGTAGGAGCTGTCACTTCGTACAGGAGTCTCCTACATACAATCCCAGGCGACGGAACCCTTCGCCTTGACGGGAGATCACGGATGTCACTTATGTGATACTTCACCTCATATTCAAATTTTAATTAATTAACATGAATCATATCCATGTAATTAATTCTTCCAAGGAAAATACACTTCTATTCATAATAGAGTGTTTATTTTAGATATAATTAATTCAATCATATTAAATCAATTATTAATCCACATCAATCAACAAAGTTGATTGTTACTTGAAAGAATGGTATTATCTCAAAGTACATGTTAGTTCGAATTTTAATAATTAGAAAAATACACCGTGATCTCTCCTGCATTATGCCATCCCTACCCGCTGTCATGTCCAGTACTGACGGGAGTGAGACAGACTACACACGGTGCAACCTGCTACCCCAACGCTCCCCGACTAACACCATATCCACCTCGGTAAAGGATAATGCCAAATCGATCATTGTGTACTTGAGATGTTCATCGGTTTTTCAACTAAAATTATACCATATAGTAATAATCAAAATTATTTTGATTATAAGGCAATTTTCTAGACAAATTCTCAAACCTATTCAAGTAACGAGTTTGTTGAAAGTGTATCAAGTAACCAATGGGTGATCTAGATCATATCTAATCATTTATTGGATGAGACAATTTCATTTAAGGGAACAATTATCATCAAATATTTCCCAAAGATTATCCATAGTTATTCCAGGAAATTAACCATTAATTTTACTAGTTTATTAAATGACAATCACAATGTTCTTGATAAAGATTGCAATTTTCAGCAGTGATACTCACTAACTAAAATTGGTATATCTCATTCATTTTAAATCCAAATCATGCAAAATCAGCTTCTAAAGTTTTCTAATTTGATTTAAAATAGAATCCAAGTGATTATTACACATTTGTAGGCGTGTCAAAATAATAAATAATACTTTAATTACGTCATGATTCGCCATCCCCAAAACAGTGGATATAGGTTCATTAAAATGATCATATCTTGAGTCATCAGATTCCAAATCACGTAAACTCAAATCTCACGATTTCCGTAACTAATGAGGAACATTATCCAAGTAATAATTTTGTGTTTATATGTTTTAAACAGGACCAAAATTTATCGCAATACAGGGCTGCGAAAATTGAAATGCGATAAAACTTTCATGAACCCTAACGAGGCCAAATCTTCTTAGGTTAATGGATCGTATACAAGACCTCCAACTTGGCTCTGATATCACTTGAAGGATATGGGATATCCTTAAGCACATCACGGAAGCGTGAGGATCACATCATATGCGATTGGGAGCGACTAGTCGTACTAGTTGCTCGAAGCAACGGAATTTAAAAAATTTAATGTCATGAAACCACATGATCCAAGAACCTTTCTCAGATCATTTCATCTAAACCACAATTAGGTATAAGGTTTACCTCTTGAAGCGTGGATGCGATCAAATCTCTAAACGAAGAGACCTCATGTCTCAAGTATGATCCAACGGAGGAGATGCTTGCGAGCGTGTCGATGAGATGTGTGCTCCTCGCAATCCATGTTGATGATCCAAGCGACGAATCTCATGATCTTATCACATGAGATCCGACGTCTTCTTCATGAGCAAGGCGCACCGAAGGAGACGGAGATCCACGAGCAAATACTTCGGTAGCATAATGACGATGTTGCGGCGATGGCGACTCTCTCAAGAGTTCCTGGTAGACGGCACAAGAGAGAGAGAGGGAGAGAGCATTTGACGTGTAGAGAGAGGGAGAGGGAATATGTCATAATCGTGTAACTCGAAGAGCAAGGGGTGCCTCTTCTTATATAGGATTTTGGGATCCATCAATCTCAATCCATGGACAACACAAAATCAATGGTTGATATTGAGTTGTGTTTCTTTCAATGGTCATGATGTTGCTGTAAAAAACACAACAACAATTGATTTAAATTAAATTAATTTATATTGATAAATCAATATAATTATTTAAAATTTAAATCATTTGACTGGTTTTGGAGATAATGAGAAGATTTACCCCATTCCCTAAAGAAAAGGGGACAGCTACCCTTTTGAGATAGATTGGGTCTATCTCCTCATAATCTCATGAGATCTCATTATCTCTTGAGATCTCACTATCTCATGATATCTCCAAGATTTACAACAACATTTGTTGTAACTTATTTCACAAAAATAATTCATAATTATCTTATGAATATTGCAATCATGCCATTGGAAAATTATGAATCACATTCACATCCTAAAATAAAATGTAAATTATATTTTTAATTAATCATCCAATGTGAATCCAATTCACATCAATAATTAATTAACAAATATAAATCACAATGTGCTCTCTCTAATATATTATAAATCACATTTATAATATACCTGATTAATATGGATAGTGTTATCCACATTATTCATATCCATGATAATTAAATCATATTTAATTATCTTGGATCTCTATAACATGAATTTTATTCAAATTATTCACATATTTGATAATTAAATCACATTTAGTTATCTTAGATAACTCTCCTTATAATATGAATTAAATTCATATTGTTCATGATAATTAAATCACATTTAATTATTCATCTTCTCAATGCTCGGATACATATATCACTAATGAAATTATCCATGAACTCTTTCAAGGATAGTGTGCTTTCTATGCTGATACTTGGAGATAAGGACAGGGTGATTGTATTGTTCCATGTATAGTGACTTGGATATTGAGATAAATCTCAAATCCAGATCTTGCTAACCTCCCATGGATGCTTGATTAAATCAAGACCGCAAATCGAATCTTCTCGGTACATCTGAATCACATTCAGTTAAATGTCCATCAGTTAGACTAAGATCAGATTACTTCTCTATGAGAGGAGTCACTAAAATCCAGACATGTTCCATCACTCCCTTGGAATGGAAGCGTCATGGTTATACAATCGTTTATGATCACATCACTCTCAGTCATTCCTAATACTTGTACATCTTGCATACTAGAAGACCCAAAACCAATCTAAAGTTTTAGATCTCTTTTAGGTTGTCTCCTTCAGGATTTTATCATTAAGCTTCTCATTTGATCACTAGAATCGGTATCGATCATATACTTTCCAGAAGCATATATCATACCTAGGTGTTGATCATATACTTTCCAAAAGCATATATCAAACCTTACAAATTCAGTCAAGCTTCTAAAGCGAGACGACCACACATGGAATTTGATTCTTCCCAATATCTCGTGAGTGAGCTCATATCTTCCGGTTCAGTAATGAACCTGTATGATCCCTTTGAGAGATCGCATTACTCATATGCCCTTGCATGCATACCAGCACGCCGGTGTATAGACCTTGGTTAGGTCATCAACCTATAGGTCTACCAAATGTACATACTTAGACATATAGTAACACATCTATCTCCGGTCAAAGGATGCCTGCCTATATCTTGACAGCATATGACATAGGACTTTGGTTATCTCAATCTCGTTAAGTTAACTCTTTGACCTAACTTATCAAACACCTCTGAATCTCTATTCCTTTGCAGAGGACTTGTATCAATAGGTCGGTTAGATATCAGCCAATTGAGAAAGGATTTCCATCTTCTACTCAGGCTGGAGATCATCTCTTAACAATCATTTGACGGTGCCTGATGAGTCATCAATCTAACTCTTTAGATATTCATACAAGCACCAGCTTCTATGATTCAATAATTGAATCAAAAGTTGTATGACATTAAGATGGCCATGGTACATAACCCTAATTGTACTAATGGACCTATTATGTAAATTAGTTATTCTTCATTTCATATCAGGGAATGATATTTGTGATAACATTTATTGCATAATGGCTCGGCGTGGGATCGCATGTCCAATGGTTCCAAGTAGACTTTACTGTCCTGGACATGGATTGCCCTATACAGTTACACCTTTCCCCAATCATTCTTGGGAGGCCTTTCTTGGAGACCGTGAAGGCCCTCTTCGATTATGATACAGGGAAGGTATCTTTTCCCACTGAGGGAGAGAAGTTACAAATACAGATGACGGAAGAATCATCTGAATGATATGGAATAATCCTCAAGCGCATCACGGAAGTGTGAGCATCGTATCAAATACGACGAAGAACGACTAGTCGAACTAGTTGTTCTATGCATCAGAATTTTAAAAAAAATCATGCGATGAAACAACATGACCCAAGAACGATTTTCGGAGCATTTCATCTAGAACCACAACAAGTATAAAGGAATACCTCTTGAAGTATGGTTGATCGAGTCTCTACAAAAAGAGACCTCCTGTCTCAAGTCTGATCGTCGGAGAAGACGCTTGCGAGCGAGGGGATGAGTCGTGTAATCCTCACAATCCAACGAGTTGATCCAAGCACGGTGAACTCCTGATCTCGTCGTATGAGATCGAATGCCTTCTTTGTCAGTGTATCACTCCAAAGAAGACGGAGAACCGAAGAACGTCGAAGCGGCAGCACGGTGGAGAAGGCAACGACGTAGTCCTCCTCTAGGGTTTTGGTGGACGGCCACCAAGATGAGAGGGAAGAGAGTTGACGTGTATGAGAGAGAGAGAGAGATGTGCTTCAAAAGCATAATTCTAGAGAGCATGGTATGCCTCTCTATTTATAGGGTTTTGGGATCCTTGGAGCACAATCCATGGGATACATAAAATCAATGGATGAGATTGATTTATGTTTAATCCAATGGTCAAGATTGCTGTTGCTAAAAGGCAACAACTAATAACTTAATTTAGATCAAATATATTTGATAAATAAAATACAATTCAATCCTAAATTAAATCAATCAAACAAAAGAGATAATCAACATGGAGATTGCATCTCCCATGGAATATAGTGGATGGCCAACAATTCCATATTGGACTTGGTAGCCGTCCACTTGTTTCCAAGTAGGGGCAATCTCAAGAAATCTCATGAGATTGCAAATCTCCATGGAAATCTCCATTATTTAATCCAACAAGTTTTGTTGTGATTTATTCTTCAAAAATAATTCATAATTAATTTTGAGAATATTGCAATCTTGACATTGGAAATTTGTGAATCACATTCACAACCCAAAATAAAATATAATTTACATTTTCAATTAATTACACAATGTGTATCCAATACACATCAACAATTAATTAACAAATATAAATTATAATTAGATCTCTCATATACATTATAAATCACATTTATAATATATTGTGAATAATTGGATATTGCTATCCATATTATTATTATCTACAATAACTAAATCACATTTAATTACATTGGATAATTTCCAAATACATCAAGATAATTAAATCTCATTTAATTATCAATTTCTCCATGCTTAGATATAATTAAACTATGGAATTATTCTTGAACACTTTCAAGAATAATGCGATTTCCCCGCAGATACTTGGAGATAAGGACAGGGCGATTATATTGTTCCACGTATAGTGACTTGGATATTGAGATCACATCTCAAATCCAGATCTCATGGACCTCCCATAGATGCTTCATTAAATCAAGGTCGTAAATCTAATATTCGCATCACATCTAAATCTCATTCAAATCAATGTCCAATACATGGACTAAGATTAGGTCACTTCTCTACTGAGAGGAGTCACTAAAATCCAAACATGTTTCATCACTCCCTCGGAATGGAATTGTCATGGTTATACAATCGTTTCTGATCACATCACCCTCAGGTATTCCCAACACCTGTACATCATGCATACTGGAAGACCTATGATCATCCTGAAGATATAGATCAATTTTACAATGCCATCTTCAGGGTTTGATCACCAAGTTTCTCAATCTTAGTCAGTGGCAATTGGTATAGTCATATACTTTCCCAAAGCATATATCTTACCTTCAAATTCATGTCATGCTTCCAAAGCATGACGACCATGCATGGAATTTGATCAGTCCCAATACCTCATGAGTGAGCTCATGTCTCCCGGTTCACATGTGAACCTGTATGATCCCTTCGAGAGATCGTATTACTCATATGTCCTTATATGCACAACAGCTCGCCGGTGTATAGACCTTGGTTAGGTTATCAACCTATTGGTTTGCCAAATGTACACGCTCAGACATATAGCAACACATCTGTCTCTGGTCAGAGGATGCATGCCTATGTTGTGATAGTATTCAACATAGGTCTTTGGTTATCTTGATCTCGTTAAGTAAACCCATTGACTCAACTAATCTGACACCTCTGAATCACTATTCCCATGCAGAGGACCTGCATCAAGAGGTCGGACAGATATCAGCCAAATGAGAAAGGATTGCCATCTCCTACTCAGGTTGGAGATCATCACTTAACAATCATTTGATGATGCTTGATGAGTTCTCTATCTAACTCCTTAGATATCCATCCAACCATCAGCCTTTATGATTCAACTAATGAATCAACAGCTGTATGATTATCAAGTTGGCTATGGTACATAACCCTTATTGTACAGAGGGACGTTATAGTGCATTCATTCATTCAATCTCAGAAAGGGAGTGAAAAACAATCAATAACTGTTATTGATAAATCATTTATTACAATAACATTATTGCAGGAATGGTTCTCCTCGGGCTCGCATTGCTAACATCATCCACTTCCAGTGCTGCACCTTTAGTTAGTTCAGATGTTCTGAGTTCCTTAGCCACCTTTGATTACATGGATGTGGTTCGTCATGACGACCTTGAGAGGTATCAGATAGAGACCCATGATATCCTAATAGAGGATGGGTTCGAGACTACAGTTGGTAGTTCTTTGGATGTCACTGTATATTTTATCATGGATGATGAGCAGATGGAGTAGATACCTGATGATTTTGTTGTAGATATTTCATATTTTGAGAGTTTACATGATTGCTCCACTTTAGATGAGATAGAGACTTTTTTTCATTTAGCTGGGTTATTTTCCTCTAGTCATTATGAGGATGAGCACAGTAGCGAGTTGGATGATGTTCTAGACATCTTCTGTATTCCAACTCTAGAGCATATTAGGATGGTGGATAACCATACTACAAACACATCTACCACCAGCATAGATCCCAGTACACATACAAATGAGGATATGGTAGAGCCATATTCGACCTTGCCAGAATTGAAGACCTTGCCACCAAATATGAAGTATGCTTTCCTTGTGGGTCCACATCGACAGTTTTCGATCATTATCAGTTCATCTTTGACCAAAGAGAAAGAATCTCATCTGATGGAGATTCTTGAAAGAAATCGCCAGGCTATTGGGTAGAATGTGTCCGATCTCCATAGGATAAATTCTGCTTGTATCTCGAACATGACAATAGATCTTCTAGAGAGTTTCGACGTAGGTTGAATCCGGTTTTATGAGATGGTGCGACGCATGGTTTATTTATGACATCTCCATCTCTGAATTGGTTAGCCCATTACATGTTGTCCTAAAGAAGTAGGGAATCCATGTGGTTAAGAATGAGAATGGAGAGGAGAATTGAAAGAGAGTAACCATGTCGTGGTGGGTGTGCATTAATTACATGAAATTGAATGTTGCGATAAAGAAGGACCACTTCCCTTTGCCTTTTATAGACCAGGTCATAGAGAGGTTAGCAGGGAAGGAATACTTCTATTTCCTTGACAGCTACTCAGGATACAACCAGGTTACTATTACTCCTGAAGATCAGGAGAAGCCCACTTTCACATGTCCCTTTCGCATGTATACTTTTAGACAGATGCCCTTTGGTTTGTGCAATGCCCCTGCTACATTCCAGAGGTGCATGCTTTCCATCTTTGCACACATGGTGGGTGATTTTCTCGAAGTCTTTATAGATGATTTTTCGATCTATGGTGAGTCCTTTGACGATTGTTTAGTGCACCTAGACCATGTTCTTCAAAAATGTTGTGAGGTAATCCCATTTTGTCATGGGAAAAGAGTTATTTTATGGTTACAAACGGGATTATGTCGGGGCATGTCATCTCCAGGCGAGGAAGGTAGGTTGACCCTGCCAAGGTGGATGTCATCAATTGTCTCGACCACCAACCAACATCAAGCAGTTATGATCTTTTCTATGGCACGCTGGTTTCTACCGACAGTTCATTCAAGATTTCTCTAAGATTGCTCGACCATTAACTAAATTATTAGGCAAAGACATTGAGTGTTCTTGGTAGATGACAAATATCTTAGTTCCTTCCTCACATTGAAAGAGGTTATTATCAATACTCTTGTCCTACAACCACCTGATTGGTCTCTTCCCTTCGAGATCATGACGTATGCTTCAGATTTTACAGTCGGTGTTGTACTAGGACACAGGAGGAATGGACTTCCTATTTCCATCTACTATGCAAGTCGGACTTTAGATGATGCTCAACGTAATTACCTAGTGATGAATCTGTGATTCGTCATCTTTATTCATTTATTTTAGCTTAAAATCCCTTATAAAACACCTACATATAACGTTAACTCCATATTCTTGCTAACTTTCATCTGTGTACATATTGTACATTTCTGACTAATTTTAACCTAAAATAAATAAAGATAGAAAGAAAGAAAAAATAAAGAAAAGAAAATTAAACAAAGGAAGAAAAAAATAAATAAAAGAAAAGGAATAAAAAAAGGAAGACTGTATACAGGCTGACCGAACCTCGAGAGAAGGTCAATATTTGACCTGATCGACCAGGAATAAAGTAGGGGAGATAGGGTCCTTAACCAGAAAATCCAAAAAAATGTGTTCTCGTTTATTTTGTATATATCCGAATAAAACTGACACTAATTTATGTGTACCTTAATTGACCTCAAATCAAATAACATTCAAAACCAAAGTTGTAAAAAAAATGTGTTCTAATTACTAAAAATGATTGCACAATTAAATCTTGTACAGAATAAAAGTAGCCACACTAGGAAAAACCCACTAAATACTAATTGAAAGACCAATTCCGGCTCCATATGAGCTCAAATTGAATCAATCTCACTTCCATTGGATTCCAAATTAAATTATCTTTAAAATGGTTGTATTTTCATAATTTTTGGAGTCACGGTTGAAAAGTCAGTTTTCTGGGGTGGTTTGTGCAATTTTCCCATGTATTTTGTGCATATTGTATTTGTATATATTTGTAAATTATTCTCACTAATTAAAATAAAAATTAAAATAAAAAAATTATAATTCTTTAAAAACAAAAAAGGGCTAATTTTGTCATTTACCCTTGTATATAATGCCATATATGTATATAGTATATGTATATAGTTGCTATTTTTGATTAACCACCATAAAAAAATAACATTTTTTAAGTCAAGTCAATAAAGTGACAAAATTTCAAAAAAATAGATAATTTTGTAAATATTTTTTATCTCTTTTATTTTGTCTTTTATCATCTCTTATCTCTTCCACCAAAAAATCAAAAATTCAAAAATTCAAAATTCATCTCGATCTTCTCTATTTATATGGTTCCTTCTCCCTCATTTCAACTTGATCAATCTTTAGAGAGAGGAGCCCGATCTCCGAGAGAAAATATCATTGAGAATTGTGACTAGCCTTCGAGTCGTCCGGTGACAGAAAGTCGGCCTTGTCGAGGCGATCACGGTCCTTTTCCGCTCCTAAGGTGAGATCCACATTTTTCTTCGCATTTTATCTTAGTTTAATCATAGTTTAGTTCGTCGCATTTTTTATTTCCGTTGTCATTTTTTATTTCTCTAGATCTAAAAAAATTCATCACGATTTTTTGATCCGCCACCGACTCGATTTTTCATCACATCTTCTCGATCTCTCCGCCTTCTATTTCTATCGTCCACGATCTCTCAACTCCGGCCGCGTACGGTGGCCGGAGATCGGATTCGATCCCTCATCTCCGCTGAATCCCCGTTCATTTTCCGATTTGTAAATAAATAAAAAAAATCATTTATTTCTGTTATCTCTAAAGTTTGTTTTGCTGGACCAATAATAAAAAATAAAAAAATAAAAAATCTATATCCTTTTTCATTTTCTATTTTTTCCTTTTTCTTCAGATTTACAATAAAAATAAAAAAAGATTTTTTTTATTTGTTGATTACATCACAAAAAATATTACAAATAAAAAAATTAATTAAAAAAGAAGGGGCGGCTGCCCCCAGGCCCACCGCCCCTCCTCCTTCCGCCATGCGACCGGATGCCTCCCGCCGTGCGAGAGCGCTCCGCCCTCCATCGACGTCGCTGCCCCCTCCACGTGAAGAGGAGAAGAAGACGGCGGCGACCAAAGCACCCCTTTTGCCCCTTTTGCAAGAAAGGAAACGAGAAGAACCCTAGCAGGGGGTTTTAAAATAAAAAAAATGGTGAAATTACAGAGGATCCTCTGAAGCTCTTGAATATTGCAGAATCAACCCCGACTCTAGAAGAGCACGTGCCTAACATGTGATATACTACGTAAATTGCCATTCAGATATATTTTGTTTTTGTTAATTTTTGGTGCAAAAACTTTTAATAATTGCGTTTTAGTCCCTAAATTCCAAAACTTGAATTTGATTGTGCTTTTCATTGTAATAAATATTTTTATTAGTCCAAAAATTCTGAGAAAATTGTGTCTATGTTCCTGATGTGCTATTCTTCCTAGCATAAATTTTTTAGTGCATTTTGATTTCATTTATTATTATTAAAAAATAAAAAACATGTCATTTTTCCTTATTTGAAATTACAAAATTCATAAAAATTCGAAAATATCTCTAAAAATTCCAAAAAAATTAGAGTAGTTATATTTCATTGTATTTTAATTTTGAACCAATTTTCATGCATTAATTATTTATAAAAAGTAATAAAAAAATATCAAAAATCTTCTAAAAAACATAAAAAATTCTATCAAAAATCCAAAAATGGTGATTTCAGTTCTTGTTTGTAGATATTTTCTTCTAGTTTGTCTTAAAAATAATTGTTAGGATTTTTGGGCACTTAAAATATTTTTAATTGCAAATTACTCCAGGTTGTGCACATTTTCACATTTTCTCACTATTTGATTTTAAAAAAATACAAAAACATGTAAAAATTCCACAAAAATTATCAAAAACATTTCAAACTTTTAAAACCCAAAAATATTTTCTTTGGATTTTTCTGAGTCTTTTTGATAGATTGAAAAATTACAAAAAAAAAAAGTTGGTGTGTGTATTTTTAATCTTGTGAATATTGCATCGTCTTATTTTTGAAAATAACAAAAAAATTACAAAATCAAAACCATTAAAAATTTTAAAATCAGAAAATAAAAAAATAGAAATAAAAAAATAAAAAAATAAAAAGATAAAAAATCACATAAACCAAGGATAGTTGTTCTTTGAGATTCTTATTTTCTCTTAATTGATTTTCGATTAATTGAATAACCCTCGGGATTTGTAGCCTCCCTGAGTTTGACCATGTTTGCTATACATGTTAATAAGTAGCAAAAATAAAAAAATATTTTTTGTTTGTCACGGGATTTTGGGGATAGCAACGACGACGACAATATTTTTATCTACCAACAATTTTTTCAACCCCTCGAATTTCGTGCACAGCAAAATGGCACAGTTGCCGGGGGTATAAAATAAAAATAAAAAGAAAAACTTAACCCCAAGATTACGTGCACAACAAATGGCACCGTTGCCGGGGATCGAACCCGGCTCAAAAAAAATTGGCGAAATTACAGAGGATCCCCTGAAGCTCTTGAATATTGCAGAATCAGCCCCGCCTCTAGAAGAGCATGTGCCTCGCATGTGATTTACTGGGTAAATTGTGATTCAGATTCTATATTTTGCTTTTGTTAATTTTTGGTGCAAAAACTTTTAATAATTGCGTTTTACTCCCTGAATTCCAGAACTTGAATTTGCTTGTGCTTTTTATTGAAATAAATATTTTCAATAGTCCAAAAATTCTGAGAAAATCGTTCTATGTTCCTGATGTGCTACTCTTCCTAGCATAAATTTTTCAGTGCATTTTGATTTCATTAATTATTATTAAAAAATCAAAAACATGTCATTTTTCCTTGTTAGAAATTCCAAAATTCATAAAAATTCGAAAATATCTCTAAAAATTCCAAAATATTAGAGTAGTTGTATTTCATTGTCTTTTAATTTCGGTCTAATTTTCACGCATTAGTTATTTATAAAAACCAAAAAAATTGAAAAATGTCAAAAATCTTCTAAAAATCATAAAAAAATTCCACAAAAATTCAAAAATTATGATTTCAGTTCCATTCTGTAGATATTTTCTTCTAGTTTGTCTTAAAAATAATTATCAGGAGTTTTAGGTACTTAAAATATTTTTAAGTTGCAAATTACTCAAGGTTGTGCACATTTTCACATTTTCTCACTGTTTGATTTTTTAAAAATACAAAAATATCTGAAAATTCCACAAAAATTCTCAAAAATACTTCAAAACTTTTAAAACCAAAAAATATTTTTTTTGGATTTTTTCGAGTCTTTTGGTAGATTGAAAAATTACAAAAAAAAAGTTGGTGTGCGTATTTTTGATCTTGTGAATATTGCTTCGTCTTATTTTTGAAAATAACAAAAAAGTTGCAAAATCAAAACCATTAAAAATTTGAAAATCAGATAATTAAAAAAATAGAAATAAAAGAACTAAAAAAATTAAAAAGATAAAAAATCACAAAAACCAAGGATAGTTGTCCTTTGAGATTCTTATTTTCTCTTAATTGATCTTCGATTAATTGAATAACCCTCGGGATTTGTAGACTCCCTGAGTTCGACCCTGTCCGCTATACAGGTTAATAAGTAGCAAAAAATTATTTTTTGTTTGTCATAGGATTTTGGGGATAGCAACGACGACGACAATATTTTTATCTACCAGCAATTTTTCCAACCCCTCGAATTTCGTGCACAACACCTAGTGACAGAGAAAGAGATGTTGGCAGTGGTATTTACATTGGAAAAATTTAGATCTTAGCTTCTTGGTTTGAAAATCATAGTCTATACAAACCATTCAGCTATCAGATATTTGATGCAGAAGAAGGATGCCAAGGCACACCTTCTTAGATGGGTTCTCTTACTTTAGGAATTTGATTTGGATGTCAAGGATAAACCTGGGGTAAAGAATGTGGTAGCTTATCACCTCTCCCGATTACAAATAGAGCAGCCTTCAGATGAGTACACGCCAGAGACTGTTGAGAGATTTCCAGACAAGAGTATCTTAGCAGTTACAAAGCTTCCATGTTATGCAGACATAGTGAACCTACTGGTTACACAGAAGAGCCCACAAGGTTGGCCGAAGGACCAAGTCGACAGAATAGTTTCTAAGGCATGATGCTACTACTGGGAGGATCCAATTCTTTTTTGTGAGGGACCGGATTGTGTCTACAGGCGATGTATTCCTCTGGATGAATACAATAGTGTCCTCACTATGTGCCATTCCTTAGAGGCAGGGGGAGATCATTCAGGGAAGAGGACAATGCAGAAGGTATTCTAGAGCATATTTTGGTGGCCCAGTCTTACTAGAGATGCATGCACATTCGTGAAAAGTTCCCCAGATTGTCAGAGAGCAGTAGGGAAGTCAGTGCCAGAGATGCAATGCCAATGCGACCAGTTATCATTATAAGATCTTATGTGATCGTTCCCTTCGAGTAGTGGCTTTTAATACATTCTTCTCGTTGTGTATATGTTAGTAGATGGGTAGAGGCTATACCCGCATGAATTGCTGACAACAGGACGGTGTGCAGGTTCCTAAGGGAACATATTATTTCACGATTCGGTATTCCACGTATTCTTATTTCAGATGGGGGTAGAAGCTTTATTAACAAGGAGATGAAAAATCTAGTGAAGAGTTATGGCATTGATCACAGAGTAGCTTCTCCTTACTACCCGCATACGAATGGCATGGTTGAAGTTTCAAATAGGGAGGTAAAATCAATTCTTAATAAATTAGTACAACTAGATAGGAAAATTTGGTCATAGCTTCTAGACCAGATTCTTCGAGCATATCATATTGCATACAAGACTCCATTAGGTACTTCTCCTTTCAGGCTGGTTTATGGAAAGCCATGTCATTTGTCTGTGGAGATCATGCACAAATCTGAGTGGGACATTAGAGAGATATCACTGGATATGTATAAAGCAGAAACCAAGAGGAAGATGGATCTGAATGAGCTAGTAGAGATTCGAAATCAGGCATATGAGAATACCCTCATTTATAAGGGCAAAGTGAAGAAATGGCATGATAGACACATTCGTCACAAGATCTTTGTCCCTAGTCAAAAAGTCTGGTTATTTAATGCACGATTGAGAATTCTTCCTGGAAAATTAAAAAGCAAATGGGAAGGATCATATATAGTCAGAATGGTGCATGACAATGGAAGCATAGTTGTATCAAATGTGTCACCTTGTGCAGAACCATTCATGGTGAATGAGCAGATGCTGAAGCACTTCATAGAGACTGTTGATCATCTGGCCCGAGTTGAGGTGATCTACATTATATAGGATGCATGACTACTCTTCCACTTCATTTTGTCCTGTACAGAGACCTATGATCCTTTCAACTTTTTGAGTACACCATCACTTGTATATTCTTCATAGTCCCCAATCGTCCCCATTTTTTGCATGTATTATATACTTAGGATACCAGATCCTAAGTATAGAGGAGACTGATTTCTCGTTGATTTGTATTTTCGATTTGTTATTTTTCCTTTTCTTTTGTTTTCCTTTCTTTTACAACAATAATTGGTCCCTAATTTTTGGCCACATTCTTTTCTATGCCTTATCCTAAGTATAGGGGGACCATGTGATTTCGTTGATTTCGTTTCTCTTTCGTTTTTTTGTTACTTCGTTTCTATATTCATTTTCCTCAATCACCTCATTTTTGTCTTCCGTTATACTTACGATGATCAGATCGTAAGTATATGGGGTCGACTGACTTCTATTCTTTCTATTCTTTTTCACTCACTTTTAGTTAACATGAGTTATGTCCTCCTTTTTCTCCTTTGACGCTATGAGGATATAGCAGAAGCTAAGTATAGGGGGTGTGTGTGTATTGTATATACTTGTGGCCATAACTCATACTTTTATGTATTTTCTATATCTATAAAATTCATAAAAAGTGGGTAAGGGTTGATTTAAAATCCATTTATTTATTTATTTATAAAATCCTTGTAAGTGAGTAAAATATTTGTAAAATTCTTATTTAAAATTCCTAATTTAAAATATGTATAATATTTATTTAAATCATATTTATTAAAATATGTTAAAAATAATTTAATCCTTGTAGAACTCTTTGTATATAAATTTTGTAAAATACATTAGTTATTCAATTCAAATAAAATATCAGTAATTTATCTTGTAAAGTTCTTGTACATATGCTTGATTATAAAAATAGAAAAATCCATAAAAAAATATAAAGTCCTAAAATTCATAAAAATTACAAAATCTTTAGAATCCATAAAAAAATAAGTAAAAATCAAAAACAATTACTTCAAAAAACATGGTTACATTTGCATTAGCATTTTTCAGAATAAATTTCATTTCTCGAACTAAAGATTGGAAATAGTCTAAAGGATGGAGCTTGATTATGACCTTTAACTTTCATTGTACGGAGCCTAGTTAAGAACTGGAATTTAGACTCTTCGATTCGTTGACTTAAATCTTTGGGTTCCATGAGATCATGTTTGGGAAGTTAACTTAAACTTGCCTAAGTAGAACACTTGGTATCATCCATTTAACTCTTCATCAGTGAACCAATTTTGGACACAAGCACTTTGCACTTAGCTCGACTTGCATGGGGTTACGAAGGGAAGTCATTTTAGTAGTGCATTTTCATCTTTGTCTAGTGGTGCAGACGTCTAAAGATGGGAGTTGTGGGATTGAAACAAAGCTTCGGATAAGAGAAGGATTTGCTGGCACAATTCTTTCCAATACCTCAAAACATGGATGGAAATAAAAGAATCTATAATTGTCGGGGCATAAAAGATTGATACAGTGCAAACAATATTACAAAGTCTACTAAAAAAAGCAAACCACATATACCAAATATGACCACAATGATATAAGCTTCCAAAACGCATGCACATCTTAGTGGATACTTAGATACATTGGTTTGGCTTCACAAGGAGAAGTGACTACACTGGTCACACTCTAGTTCTTTTCTCATTCACCTACATTCTCTCTATACTCGATTGTAGATACAGCATGACCTAACCTTAGAAGTAAATATCCCCCTCCTCGAGGAAAGAGTAGATGGATGAGGAACCAATGGAAGTGTATTATTGGGATGGGCAGTTTCTTCGCTTCTTTAAGCAGGAAGATCTAACACAATTCACACAATACAAATTGAATTCAAGGTTGATAGAGTTAGCGATATGGATAAATGGATCTGAGTTGGTTGTTGAGGTGAACCTAAATAAGGATTTGTGGAACTTGAAGATTGTTGAGATTAAATTCCAAATCCTAGTTAAGGCTCCGACAAAAGTTTGTTTTAGGTTTGACCAAGCTCTGTCTTTTGTATGTTCTCATGAATGGGATTAGGAAACAAATTCATTCATTATATTTTTCAAATAAGTGTTTTCTAAGGGACTAGCAAAGTTTAAGTATAAGGGGTTGATGAATCCATGATTCATTAATGTTATTTCTGCATTTTATCTTAACACCCTTAACAAATACATGTAAATATGCATTAAATCTCACCTTTTATCAAAAGCATACTCATGAATAAAAATGCATTTATATGCATTAAAATCATGTAAATAAATAAAAGAATAAAAAGAAAGAAAATAAAAAGAGGTAGACTGTAAATATGTTTATATGTACAGTATGACTAAATTAAATATAAATATAGATGAAAGATATATTTATATAACCTAACCCCTGAGACCAAGTCAGAATGGATTGGTCGATAAACAAATAAGTATGTGGAGATAAGGAAGAAAACATCAAAAAGAATCAATTATGCACTTACATAATATTCATTATTTATCCAATAATTACCAAAACTTCATTGATTTTTAATTAATTCATTTTTACACATTTTCACCAAACTCTTCTCCTATTTATTTTAAAAATGTGTATAAAATTATGAAAATACTATAAAAATCCCAACCTATATATGCCAAGAAATCCAACTTTTAAATTATCAATTTCTCAACTTCCGAACATAATAACTTCTTCATAAAAACTCCAATTTCACTCTAATTACCTTTAAAATTCATAAAATAATATTATCTAATTAATGAATATGATTTCACTAAAATCAGAGTCCGTTTAAAAAAGTCATCTTTGGGACCTAGTGACAACTGCGTTTCTGGGCTATCTATTTTATTCAAAACATACTATTTAGAGTTTTAGTAGTTTATATTTTTTAATTATTTCCTGATCTTGTATTATATCCACAAATTATTTCATAATTTTTAGACACTAACTAATATTTTAGATAAATCAAAAATCTTAATTTATAGATGAATTTAAACTATGTAATTTATACATGTATATATATTGTTAAAATTCATAAAAATTCACAAATACCTTATTTATTATCCTAATTACTAATAGAATATAAAAATGATGTGTTATTTATTAAAGTACTAAATTAAAAATCATAACTCTATGTAATAAGTATACTATATACCTATTTATTAATATTATATTTATATTTTACTAAATATTTATTATTTGTAAAAATAAATTACATAATAAATTAGTTAATAATATCTTATTTGTATACTTAATTTAAATAAGATTATATATTATGTATTAACTAATTTATAAGCTATTTATTCTTTCCAGTCTACCAGGTGCTGACATGTGTCTGCATCTGTAGCCTTCTTCAAGAAGAGGTTGTTGACATCTTGTTACCATCAGCATCTTTTCTCCCATTTGTACCCACTTTCCCCTTCACCCAAATCACCATCTCCACCCTTAGATCCTTACTCCTAACAATCTACTTCCACACCAGCCATTGATCCACAACAAACAACACTCTAATCATCCTATTTAATGATCCTAATTTCGGCCATAACAACTTAACTTCTCCCTAACTGCATTTCCAGTGGCCAATTACCCACCTTCATAGCCGAGCTCCGACCATCTCTAGCTATGACAGAGCTTGGTGACCGCTACGCATGAAAGTAGGAACGAAGGAGGAGGGTTCCAAGGCTTGTCCAGCCTTGTATCGTCGTCGAGTGCGATGTTCCGCTCCGGTGAACCGAGTCGTTGAGCCATCTTTAATGGGGTCATAAACCCTACATGCCCAGGTATTCCTCCATTTTCACCTTTGCATTCTCTCAATATTCGTGCACCAATTAGCCTTGTTAACTGCATGATTAGAACCTATTAATAACCATATATAATTTCCACTTCAAAGCTCGTCTCAGTTCAAATCAAATAGCACCCATTTCACATCTGAAAACTACTTCCTAGAACCCAATTTTTGGCATGTCTTCATTTTAACAATCCTACCGGATTCATTGTAAATCGAGCAAATCATTATACTTGCAGGTCATATATAACCTTGGAGTGCACCCTTCGCGTTCTTCAATCGGAGCTTCAACAATTCCATTAATCCTCGAGTCTGACCAGAGCGTCGTCGACTTCCAGTTCTAGGGTTCCCTAGAACACCATCCATCCTCCAGGCCCTACCAATAAGAGTTTAGCCTTCTTCTTCAACTTCCCTTGCAGTGGGAGCGCTTGAGAGGTTCAGGAGCTCCCTCTCCAGCCCCACCTCCAACCAGCCATCATCGAGCGGATTGCTGAAGATCACAATCGGTGCCCCCCATCTACAGTTGGGGAAGAACAGATCAACGAACTGAAGAGGTGCAGGAGGGCGACATCTGTCCTCCGCCAATGATGCAGATCGTCTCGACTATTCTAATCCAAAACATCCGCTGAAATGCTGGTGTGAAAAATGCATCTTAAAACCAAAAGATCTTGAGAATTCAAAGATGCCTCTAGAAGTTCTTTTATTTGCAATTAGGTCCCCGTATAGAGACCTAATTGTAAATACACAACAGTTTTCTTACAATTTGGTCCTTGACTAGGGACCTAAATGCAAGAGGACCTTTTTCTCTTATTTGTAATTTTTTTACATACTTCTAGTCGGACATTGGACTACTCATGGACACTTAGGAAATTGTTGGACCATATTATTACATCATAGCATTTTTTACAATTTTTTGTATCTAATCTTGATGATTTCATCCCATTTTGTTTTGGATTTTGACCTTCAATTTTCGATACGCGTTGAGTTCTCTTCTTTCTTCGAGCACGATGCTCGAGTTTTGTCATGTCTTCTACTATATAGTACTACCTATATTTTCTATCACATTTATATTATATAGTAGATTCCTTTTATTTGAAAAATATTCACTTTGAAAATTAGATAAAGATTGGAAAAATAATAATAACTAAAAATACAAAAAGAGTTTTGTCACATGAAAAGAAAATAAAAGAAAGAAGATAAAATATCACAACAATATATTCTTTACTCAAAAATCACAAGAACAATTTTCTGCATCCTTGTGTTCGACCCAGGCACACTTACCTAAATAAATAATAGTGAACAATTCCGATCATTTTTTTAATCAAAGTTGAATTTTATTTGATTAACACTCTCTCCTTAGTTGTTTCTACACCGATAACTTTTTACCCGCTTAGTCAGTGAGGGTCATCACCGATCTTCAGTGAGAATTTTGTTGTGAATGATTTGCCAGATGAAGTACGAGATGTGGGGATCAAAGAGATTGCTCCATGTTGTGATATGGGTTGAGACGGATACCACCATCAACCAGAAGGGCGTAGATTTTTTAACATACCGAGATGTAAGTAGCCTCCTTTTGCTGGGAAATGAGAAAAAAATCCTCATTCTCAGGTAAAGATTCTTGAATCTTCAAAAGTTTATCTTTTAATTTTTGTATATCAGGCCAAGAAATAGGAGGGGCTCTATTTCGGAGGCCTTTGAACTAATTGAAACAAGTATTCCACGAGGCAAGCCTACGAGCAGTCGAGTTACAATTTTTTGCTATCTTCCAATTTTCCGAAAAAAGAGTCTTGAGGGGAGGATTACCATTCAAAGGATCTCCCCATAGGGACAAGTTATCACTGGATCTGACGTTTTTGTTCCATATGTGAGTTAGCGGAGTGATGCCTTTGAGAATACTTTTCCGTATTATGAAGTCCTTTGCTTTGGGTTTGTTAAGCACGCAAATTGGACCCCCCCCCCCCCCCACTTAAAGCCCACAGAACTCAAAATGGAGGTGACACATGGCTTCTTCTTGTTAATCAAGATGAGAGCCAACTTGGAGAGGAGGGTATCATTGAAAGATCCGAGGTTGAGAATACATCAACCATCGTTAGAATACGGTTTGGTGATTTTACTCCAGGCGACCTTATGAGTGGTATTTTTGGTCGGGTTTCCATTCCATAAGAAATTTTCTCTGGTCTGATCGATTTTTTCAATAACACTGACAAGAATATTTAAACATGACATCACATGTATCATCATCGAGGTAAGACAGGTGTTAATAAGGGAGACTCTAGCCGGTAGAGGAAAGATTTTCGCTTTCCACCCTTGTAAGTATTTGGAGAATTTAGAGATGAACTCAGACCAGATTTCGGTGTTAATTTTCCTCATCCCCATTGGGAATCCAAGGTAAGTAAGAGGGAATTTTCCATGATTCCACCCCAAAGTATGTTCGATTTGAGCATTTTGCTCCACATATAAGATTATCCTAAAGAATTCTGATTTGAACTTGTTTATTTCCAAACCTGAGAGGTTGCAAAACAATTTAAGTATAAAACCTCATGGATTGGTTTATATTATATTCAAGTAAAATGAAAAGGTCATCAGCAAACTGGATATTTGTAATCATGGCGTCCATGCCTTTTTAAAAAAAACATGGCAGCAATCATTTAGGCCTACTTAGCGAGCATAGCATCAAGAATGGACATCGAGATAATGAAAAGCAATGGGGAGATGGGATCACCTTGACGAACTCCGCGGGTCAGGTGAATAGAACCCATAGAGTTCCCGTTGATTTTGAAGGAGAGACCAATAGTTTCAAGTATAGCACAGATCCAATTTATGAAGAACGTTGGGTAGTTTGCATCCCTTAGAACCCCAAAATGTAACGTCCCGGGCTTAGGTTCCCGGTCCGTTAACGGAGCATTACTGGCCCTGACAACCTCTTCGGATCGGGCCCATACGGATCCGATTAACCACCCCCAAAATACTTAAGCCGGGTTATTTAGGTAGTAACCTTCTCACTATTTTATCCCACCCGGGAATTTTTGTATTCCAGACAATTGTTTGGGTTTTTACAACCTCCCCCACTTATATTCGCAACGTCCTCGTTGCGACATGGCACATCACTTCTTCCCAGTGACAGTGGCGGTTGCACGCTCCGGGTAGCCATTTCCTCCAACCTCTTGTAGGGGCGGCTCCACCTCTCGGGTAGCCCTTTCCACTGTCAGAGGGCGTTCGGCTCTGATACCATTTGTAACGTCCCGGGCTTAGGTCCCCGGTCCGTTAACGGAGCATTAGTGGCCCTGACAACCTCTTGGGATCGGGCCCATATGGATCCGATTAACCACCCCCAAAATGCTTAAGCCGGGTTATTTAGGTAGTAACCTCCTCACTATTTTATCCCACCCGGGAATTTTTGTATTCCACGGTGTGGGACAATTGTTTGGGTTTTTACACAAAATGAAAGGCCAATGTAAAGTGTCAAACACCTTATAAAGGTCAATTTTCAAAATTAGAGTTTTCGTTCTTGATCTCTCCCAATCATTCAGAATCGTAGTGGTGACCAAAAAAGCATCAGTAATGGAATGATTTTTCAGGAACGCACACTGTGAAGGTGAAGGTGGGATCGATTCAACAAGCAATGAGGCCCACCTATTTGCTAAAATTTTGGATATGACCCACATGGGAATATTAATAAGGTCGATAGGTCTGTAATTCTCAATTTATCAAGCGTCCCATTTTTTTTAAGATCTGGGAAATAATGGAATTGTTCAGGTGCCTAAAAGATTTCCCTTCAAAGTTTTCTGATTTCATTTCCATCAGAAGATTTAAAAAATCAACTTTGAACGCTGGCCACAGAGCCTGAGGAATTCAATAGATAAGCCATCGGTCCCAAGCTCTTGAAATCAGCAATGGTCTTCTCCACTTCACTATGATTAAAAGGATGGGTGAATGTACCGTGATCATCCAATTTGGGAATCAGCCCCTCCGGCACCATACAAGGCGTGGAGTTTGCTGAAGGATATCTGAACAGATTGGAGTAGAAGTTGATAGTTTGGCCAATGTCATCAATGTGATATCCCATAGTGCAATTTGCTCTATTAAGAGCGGAGATGTGATTTCGAGATGCTTTGGAGGAAGCACAAATTTTGAGGAACTTAGTGTTGGAATTTCCCTCCATAAGATATCTCACCTTCGTCCTTTGATCCCATAAGAGATTGTAATCCGTTCTACATGATTCGAACTGTAAGTTAAGGACATTCCAACGATTTGAATCAAAGGGGTGAGCACTAGAAAACTTATGTTCCAAATTCAAAATCTCGCTCTCCATGCGTTTGTTTTCCAAATTAATATCAGGGATTTGGATCATGTCTCCATGATTTAATGATAGGTTTAAGCCTCTTAAGCTTCTCCGCCCAAAGGTGAAACACATGATCGGAGTGGATAGGCTTATCCCAGGATTCACACACCATAGGAAGAAAAGATGGATCACGAATCCAGAAGGATTCAATTCTAAATGAACTCATGGTTTTTCTCAAGGGTCCTCCCAAGAACATAAAAGGAATATGATCGGAGTAAGTCTTGGGCAATATTATAACATTATGCATTGTAGAAGAGCTTTTGACCAAGTAGTTTAAGAACCGTCGCCGGCCGTTGCGGAGGACGACGGTTACGGTGACCAGGTCTTGTGGAAGACCTAACCATAGGGTGTGGGGAGAGGGCGGACTTCGCGAGGGGGCTTTTTGCGTCTTATAAATGCCGACCTCCATCGCAAAGGAGGGGACACATCGGTGAACAACTCTAGCCAATGGAGCCCTCTCCCATCCTCATTATCTCTCTTTCTCTTCTCTCGTTCTCTCTCGAGTTAGAACCGGTGGCGTACCTTGAAACCTAGTGTAAGATCAATCGAAGTATTGAGTTTATGAAAATACGATCGAGGATAACCCAAGAGTTGCGATCATTAGAGCCTGACCAAGTGAAAGTGATCCCCTTCTCTTTAAGGTCAATAAGGCCTTCCTTGTTCACCCAATTGTTGAACTTTTTGTAGTGGGACTTGATAGGGAGATTTGAAATGCGATCACATCTATCACGAACCAAGTTAAAGTCCCCCGCAATCACCATAATGTCAAAGTTCAGAACCACCCTAAGCAACTGATCAAGAAAGAGCTGTTTAAGATCCTCGCACGGAGGCCCATAAGTATTTAGAATTTGAACCCGGGTCCCCGCGCCCACAAGTGAGAAGGTTAAAACCGAAAAGAAATCATTGTCCTTCACATTAACAAACCTAAAACGAGTTTTGTTCCATCCCAATAGAATGCCGAAAGATTTGGCATCAGTGTTTACGTGCCAATCAAAATCCTCCCAGTTAGAGAAGGAGCCGAACACAGAGTAGGTGTATGATCTAGAATGAAGTCCAGTATGTGGGCCAGCTTTAAATTTAGGAGGCGATTCCATTTAGGTCCTCGACCCAAGCCACGAATATTCCAACAGGTTTGTTTCCATTGAAATATCAACAACAACAAGAGAGTGAAAACTATCAATCATAGCAAGTCCACCACCAACAAACAGTAACAAAAGCTAAATAGATTTAGAGTTTGTTTGGGGACTCATTTAGGAAGGGGTCCATCTATAGCGGATCCGTCAGATCATTAGTTAGGTTGTTAGCTAGGAAAAGCTTTCTCTGTAAGGAATTATCGAAACGTAATTCAAAGGAATCAAGAATATTTTGTGTCCTTAGAACCTCGGTTGGAGAAGCAAAAACCTCGAAATTTTTTAAAGCGGAGGAAGGGCTTAATAGCGCCGCACCTTTTCCTTTAGAGTCCATTGATGTACCAACGTTTTCTTTTCCTGGAGAATTTGTAACGGAACGGGTCGCGCCGACCGGCAGAAGCATGCGATAGAAGATCGTGCGACCAAACCGTTATCAAGACATGCATGGTAATCAATGAGTAGAGATAATATACATTTCAAATAAGTCCATAAAATCCAATCAACCTGAGAGTTCCATTATTACAACTCCAACTGGGGTATTTTTGCAAAAACTGCCCTAAGAATTTAGAACAACGTCTCAACAGTTCCTGTAGGCATATAGATATCCTTAAACCTTCACGAATTGTATCATACCACATCAGGAATCCCGAGGAATCCGTAGCACGATCAGATTAAGCAGTCAACCATGTTCTTCACCTGAAATTGACAAACATAAATTTTTCATGAGCCTAATGCCCAGTATGCATCGGGGTCCATGCATGAGTATTCTAACGACCCCTTGTCCATTATAATTCATGTACTTGGATTTTTATGTATACACGTCATTCTGTGCCGAAATAGTTCCCATGTATGTCTAAGTTCGATTCCTAACATGTATATTTTAAATATTTCTAAACATGGGTACACATGCGTAAATTCCATAAAAAAGACATACATTTCTTCAATCGTGGGAGCATATTTCATACGATACGTAACAATTACATAATTATTTAATCATATAAAACACCTTGCATAATGACCCCCATGAGTTTGATGGTTTATTTTTCTTAAACCGATTCTCGTATAACATGTAGTGGTTTACTCTTTTTAAATCATTTTCTTGCACACTTGTGATGATTTATCTTTATAAATCATTTATTTGCAGAACTTTCATTTACGTATCTTGTTATACGTTTTCAACCGCTGGCACTTGCGGTACATGGTATGACAGTGTAGCTACAACTGTAGGAGACTTAGCTTTTACCTCCGTGGTTCCTTGCAACCATACACCCATTGTGACGTTGCCCCTTACAGCATTAACATGACGGTGTAGGTACAACTGTAGAGGATTTAGCTTTTGCCTCTGTGGTTCCTTGCAACCATACGCCCCTTGCGGCATTGCTCCTTGGGCAAACACGACAATTGGACTCTATAGGTGGCTCCCACCATTAGGTGTAGCACTTAGCTTCGCTTGTCATTTCAGTGCCATTATTCATATTATGGAAATTCCAATCCTTTTACAATCGATCTTTTGCATAATGTTGAGAATAACTCTCCTTACTTTAAGTTGGTGCCAACATTTATAGTCAACTTTATAACTTGAAAATCATAATAATTAATAATAATTGATCTGATATGTTAAAAAATGTTCTTTATTAAAAGTGAAGAACTCGATGCGCATAATTCTTAACTTTCTTGAAAATGCAATATCACAAAAGTTACCTATCACATACTGTAACGGTTGGTTTTTTTAGGAATCCCAATAATTGCCATTACACCATCATTACCATCTTATTGCCCAATTCAATTGGATTTATTATTTCATTCCTTTTTTTCACTCATTGATGGCGTTAAAATCACAGCATCTTCCCCTTACTAACGTCATTTTCTTTAGCCATCAACGTGAGATTTGACAGGGAGGAGAGGAGGGAGAAGAGAGAGTTAAAGAGAGAAAGGGGGATCTTACGGACATCCTTCGTCATCAAAGGAGAAGGCGACGTCGAATCAGAGGAGGAAAGGGGCGTGGATCGGTGATTGGAAGGAGGTGTGACAACCTTGACAGAGAGAGGTGTGCGTTGGACCTAAGGTATGTATCGGCTTAGGATTATGATTTATAAATTTTATGTATCGGATAAGATTCTATGTAGCAAAAAAAGTCATATCCGGAATACGAACTCTAAATATATGTTTGACTTGTGGGATTATACGTACACGTAATGACTTGATTTTGACCAAGACATCCAAATGTATGTGTCGGCTTTAGGTTATTATGTATATGCAATGATTCGACTTATAATGGATCTCTAAATGTATGTATCAGATTAGGTTTATACGTGCGGATAATGGTCAACTCGGATCGCGTTATGTAAAAGCATATATCGATTTAGGAATGCGATTTTACCAAGGTACATGTTGGCTCTAAGTCAATACATATAGACACCAATTCAATTTAGAGTAAGATCTCTGGATGCAAGTATCGAACATATAGGATTTGATAAGTTGGGTATTGATGATTGATCTATGATCCAGACCGAAAATAAGTGAACGCATTTCATATAGAGTCTTCGTTGATTTGAGAGGATGACAAAGTTAGAGGGGAAGATTGTCGATATTACTTTATTTTCTAAGTCCTGTTTTCGATAGACATTTCGTTATATTTTTTCTATGCGAGAGGATTGTATAATGCAAACTATCCTTAGGTGCATAGCTAAACCCCTTTGCCATTCCTATCATCAAATTTTATTCTGGAATTTAGCAATATGAGAACTTTGCGCTGCCATACTTAGTGTCATCAATAATGCCTTTTAGTTCTTTAAAAGAATTACCGGTGCAAACCTGGAGTGGGTATTGAAGGTGAATAGATAACATGAGTAATGTTTTTTTTCTGAATATTCTTACACAAAACAAATAGATTCATAATGTCTACAAAGATCTAGTTTTTATATATATTTCCTTTCTACTAGATTATTACGTGTGTGGGAATCTCAAACTAAGTTAAGTGTAAAAGCCAAATTACATCGGAGCAAGACTTCCGAATTGAGTCTCTGTGTATAAAAATAATAATGATAATTCATGTTACATGTAAGTCCTATGCGCGATGATTCAGAATGAGCTACATTAATCGTTGGGTGTTTTTCATCTTAGACCAGTAATAATATTTTACATTTGAAATATACTTCTCTGTTTTTAAACAGGTATATCATTGATCGGTTGTGTTTTATTCAATTAATACAATGGATAACGGTACTCGTGTGTAAATAAAAAAAGAATGAAAATGTTACCATATGTATAAATTGGTATACTGTTTGATTTTATATCATTTTCCACGTAAAGTCCAAGAAACTGTATCTATTTGTTAGCTTTTTGTAAATCCTATACAATAGTACTTTACCAATTGTCAATAAAATAAATGCAATACAAATATAGATGCTTAATAGATGTACTAACAGAAATCTTTATGATAATAGTAAGAATTTTGGCACCAATAAAAAATAAGAATAATTCTCAACATTATGAAAAAGTTGATGGAAAGAAAAGAAAGTGTGAGTATTAATGTATCAGCTATGTATGTTGTATAGTGAAGACCTCCCATGTTAGTAGAACTAAATGAAATAATTGGTGGGTGTAAATGAAAGAATATGTATATGTGTATATGAATATTGTATAGAAAGGAAATGCTATAAAAAATTAAAATTTTCTTAAGATGAATAATGGTGTGATGACGATAAGCGAAGTTAAGTGCTACACTATTTGGTGGGAGCCACCTCTAGAGCCCATTATTGTAGACCGCAAGGGGCAATGCCGCAAGGGGCATACGGTTGCAAGGAACCATAGAGGTAAAAGCTAAGTCCTCTACAGTTGTACCTACACTGTCATGTTAATGTCGCAAGGGGCAACGTCGTACGAGGCGTATGGTTGCAAGAAACCACGGAGGCAAAAACTAAGTCCTCTACAGTTGTAGCTACACTGTCATGACATGCCATAGACCGTAAGTGCCATCGGTTAAAAACGTATATCAAGATACGCATATGAAAGTTATGAAAATGATTTATAACGGTAAACCATTATGAGTATGCAAGAAAATAGTTTAATAAAAGAGTAACCATTACATGTTGTACAAGAATTGGTTAAAGAAAAGTAAACAATTACATGTTATACAAGAAATGTTTTAAGAAAGTTAAACCATCAAAGTCATGGGGGTTAATATGCAAAAGGATTTATATGATTTGAGAAGTATGTAATTTGCTATGTATTTTATGAAATAAGCCCCACAAGTTGCAAGAAATGGTTGTCATACCTACTTATGCAATTTAAATATTATACATGCATATCCATGTTTATGAAAGAAGCCAAATTATACATGATATGGATCAAACTTAGACATGCATGGAATTATCTAGGAAGGAATGATGTGTATACATGAAAATCCAAGTACATGAATTATAACGGATCAAGAACCGTTAGAATACCCATGCATGGACCCCGATGTATACTGGGTATTAGGCTCATGAAAATTTTGTTTGTCAATTTCAGGTGAACAATATGGTTGATCGCATATTCAGGATTGTGCTACGGACTCCTTGTATTTCTGATGTGGTATATGATTCTACTTGTGAAGATTGAAGGATATCTATATGCCTACAGGAACTGTTGGGATGTTATTTAAATTCTTAGTGTAGTTTTTACATATATGCCCAGTTGGAGTTGTAATAATGGAACTCTTATTTTGATTGGACTTTAATTTGATTCCATCTCTACTCATTGATTGACATGCATGTTCTCGGTAGCGGTTTGGTGGTGCGATCTTTTCTTGCTTGCTTCCGTTGATCGCCACGATCTGTTCTGTTACACGTATGTTAGGCTAAAACATTCATACTATAAGTAAATATTAGACTTGCATCCTAAGTCATAGTTTGATAGGTAATTAAAATAATGAAGTAACTAGATATAATTAACTCTGCAAGTAAAATCCGTTATCATACGCACTGCAATATATTGCAATGGGACAGATATATGTAATAATTATAAGCTACACATAATCAAATCATGAGTGCAATAAACAATAATTGTCATGTTAAAGCACCCTCTAATATTTCATATTCATTAATTAACAACGAGAGGTGATCTAAAATACACAATTATATGCATCTCTTCTCAAGTAGTTTGGATATAAAAAATATATTATTTATATATCAAGAGATTCCTAATTATGGTCAACAAGTACTCAATTTCTTTATTTCCTTTTGTTAGCCTTATCTATAATCCTAACAACTTTTATTGTTCGCAACACCAATTCGGAAAGGTACACGACAATGATGGCGACCCTTCTATAGTGACAAAATTTAAAACGTGAATATGTATACAGTAAACAAGTAAACAACTATATGATTTCATACCAACTGATGGATTGGAAGTTAATATATATGACTACTTACAGACTTGATCATTATTCTTGGATATGTCATGTATACTCAAGCAATGTATATTCGGCAAGATTCAGAGATACTTACAAACACTTTAGAATTAGTAATAACCAAACGAAGAGAGTTTTAGCATATCAAGATCCTATTGCATGACTCCATGCTAAAAGAATATTTGGGTTCACTTCTTGTATCAATTACAAGTATTATGCGAAAGCAAGAGTCGCCTAATTTCTCTTCATATTTATCGTCAACAACACTATCAGAAAAACACCTTAGTACATGGAAATCATCAATCTATGTTATGCCATTCTTAAGGGTTCAACGCATACATTCTGACTTCTTATTTAAAAAATCAAGTCCTTGTGTATGCGTATTAACCTATGAAATCAATACATACACTTCATCTCATATTTGAATTTTATCTATATGTATTCCTAAATTGATACATACCTTAAATCTGACATATTTGTATATACTATTGGCCTCTACGTCCTCTCCATGCTTCCACGTCGACGTTAACCTCCACCGAATCGTCGTCGACGTCCCCTACAATGAGGTTGGTTCTCCCATCGAGATCTCTCTCCCTCTCTCTAACTCTCCCTCTCCCCTCTCTCTATCTTTTTGTAAAAGGGCAAGTGACATGAGGGAGGAGGATTCATTGGACTTTTATTGTGATTATAGGGAGAGTAATGGTGTATTAATAACCCATTCAATTGTCATTCAAGTCTCCATAATCGATACTATGAATTGAATAGTAATGTGTGCAAAAATAGAAATATGATGGGGGATAGAAAAATCTCATCCGTTACAATCTACTACCCTTAGAAAAAATTTCGTCCTCAAAATTTATTGGTAAAGAGACATACCGAAGATCGTTTCCTTTGCATCCTTTTTTTCCAACACTCTTCTTACTGATTTGAGCTTGGTCTAGTCCCAAAATATATTTGTCATCAACACTACTCAAACATGAAGGTAACGGATAAGGTCTCCTATACAATCCTTCATAGGGAGCCATCTTGATACTCTAGTGATAGCTATTTAATATAAGAGAACTCAACTAACAGAAGATGTCTATCCCAACCATGTGTGACACATGAGATGCATATACTTAGCATATCTTTTAGTGTCATAATGATCCATTGTAGGTGACCGTTGGAATGTGGATGAAATTAAGTGATGAACTTTAATGGAGTACCCATAGAATCTTGAGAGCTTTTCCATAATTGAAGTATGTATCATGTGTTGCGATTTGACACTATTGATGAGGAAATACCATGTAGGCAGATGATCTGATTCATGAACAAATCGGTCAGACTCTCATTGAGTAATCTTGGAGATTGAGTAAGAAGTGGTTGAATCGATATTCAATCACTCAACACAGTATAATAACCATGCTCTTTTTCATGGGTAGTTTAGTGAGAAGATCCAGCGTGATTTGCTCTCACCTCCATTATAGTATCTCCAAGCATTGAATATGGCTTGTTGTTTCATAATGTCTAATCCCAATGTGTTGGTATACTGGGCATTTGAAAACAAAATCCACAATGTCTATCTTTCATTGTTGGCCGTCCAAAATTTTATGAGGTATCTGTGAAACTTTTTACCGTACTTGGATGAATTGTTTGCGTTAATTTATGAGCTTCGTATAGGATCTTCAACATAACTAATTGTCACCTAGAGTCTAAGGTCTATCATGGTATCTCACATTTTCCTCGATCACAAATTATACAAACGAATTCTTCTTTCTTGGGCATTTCAATTATTTTTGAAAGATCGAGATATTTTTCTGTTAACTTAATCCTTCAAATTACCTAAAATATTTCTCAATGTATCGTAATGTCACCAATCTATTAGAGAAAATATTATCACTGCTAATTCCAAGTCATGAGTAGGATACTCCAAGTGAAAAATTGGATAGTTAATCACTTGTGATCTTAGTTTACGTGATGTATACTCAATACTGTTTCATAAAGATATCGTAGTTTCTTTGCCAGATGTATTAAGGTGAACTAAAAGCCTCTAGTGCGTAATAGTAAGTTTCATACTATTGCTTCAAACGCGCTCCTATAAATGTAAAAACTTCTCATTCTTTCTAATTATGTTTGTCATTGCTACTGCAAAATCTGAGGAAATTTCACATGAATCACCAATATATCGTGTCAACAAGAAGGAAATCTCAAATAGTCTTCTGGAAATTTATCTAGAAAAATCCTACAATATTTAAATTCTCATTATATAAATGAGATGATTGTGTACCAGGTACTAACCAAACATATTATGTGGAATCCAACTAATAGTTCACTTGCTTCTAATTTGTGTATTCCTCTTTCCATTCTACTCCAACTTTGTAACTTGACCACATACTCTTTTACCATTTTATTATAATTTTAAAGGTTGAAGAATTCCAATCTCTTTGAATCATTGGCATTCTCAAGTTGTATCATTCAATAGATAGTTCAATAAATCACCCCATTTAATGGTTGATGTCAGAACAGTTGATTTTTTTCTCATTCAGTGTGTCCCTCCTCTGTTATACCTTTTTCTAACAAGTCCTAAATATAACATGCTTCTCCTTAAAATAGTATGTACTTCCAAATGACATCTCTGTCTCTTGTATCCACTTCTTAACCTCATATATATGTTAAATCCAATACTTAACTTTCTCCATCTCATGTTCATCCTTCAAGATGAGGCTTGTTGTTATGAGGAAAGATCTTCAAGATTAATTCACTGAAATTCTAGGCAAGACACTTTTACCAATGACTCCTCAACATTCATCAACTCTAGTAATTATTATCGTCTATCCATGATCTCATTTTAATGTGACAACTTATGATCTTTGTTCGCCTCAATCCCACAACAAAGGTCCATTTGATTAGGGAACATGAAGTGTTGGCTAATTACTTGCAATACCTGAGTCTTACACTAGGTATCTAAGTCACATATTGCTATGGTTATGGATATCTTATGCCCAGAGGAACTCAAGATCTTATACCATTTGTAACGGAACAGGACACGCCAACTGGCAGAAGCATGCGATAGAAGATCGTGCGACCGAACCGTTACCAAGACATGTGTGGCAATCAATGAGCAAAGATAATATCCATTTCAAATAAGTCTATAAAATCCAATCAACCTGAGAGTTCTATTATTACAACTCCAACGGGGATATTTTTGCAAAAACTGCCCTAAGAATTTAGAACAACATCTCAGCAGTTCCTGTAGGCATATAGATATCCTTAAATATTCACGAGTTGTATCATACCACATCAGGAATCCCGAGGAATCCGTAGCATGATCAGATTAAGCAGTCAACCATGTTCTTCACCTGAAATTGGCAAACATAAATTTTTCATGAGCCTAATGCCCAGTATGCATCGGGGTCCATGTATGAGTATTCTAATGGTCCTTGGTCCGTTATAATTCATGTACTTGGATTTTCATGTATACGTATCATTCCGTATCTAGATAATTCCCATACATGTGTATGTTCGATTCCTAACATGTATAATTTAAATATTTTTATAAACATGGGTACACATGCGTAAATGTCATAAAAAAGACATACATTTCTTCAATCTTGTGGGAGCATATTTCATACGATATGTAATAATTACATAATTATTTAATCATATAAAACACTTTGCATAATAGCCCCCATGAGTTTCATAGTTTATTTTTCTTAAATCGATTCTTGTATAACATGTAGTGGTTTACTCTTTTTAAATCATTTTCTTGCACATTTGTAATGATTTATCTTTATAAATCATTTATTTGCAAAACTTTTATTTGCGTATCTTGTTATACGTTTTCAACTGCTGGCACTTGCGGTCCACGGCATGACAGTGTAGCTACAACTGTAGGGGACTTAGTTTTTGCCTCTGCGGTTCCTTGCAACCATACGCCCCTTACGATGTTGTCCATTGTGGCATTAACATGACAGTGTAGGTACAACTGTAGAGGACTTAGCTTTTACCTATGTGGTTCCTTACAACCATACGCTCCTTGTGGCGTTGTCCCTTGGGCAAATACGACAATTGAACTTTAAGGCGGCTCCCACCATTAGGTGTAGCACTTAACTCCGCTTATCGTTTCAGTGCCATTATTCATATTATGGAAATTCCAATCCTTTTACAATCGATCTTTTGCATAATGTTGAGAATAACTCTCCTTACTATAAGTTGGTGCCAATATTTATAGTCAACTTTATGACTTGAAAATCATAATAATTAATAATAATTGATATGATACGTTGGAAAATGTTCTTTATTAACGGTGAACAACTTGATGCGCATAATTCTTAACTTTCTTGAAAATGTAATATCACAAAAGTTACCTATCACGTATGTTAGGCTAAAGCATTCATGCTATAAATAAATATTAGACTTGCATCCTAAGTCATAGTTTGATAGGTAATTAATAATAATTAAGTAACTAGATATACTTAACTCTGCAAGTAAAATCCGTTATCATACGCACTGCAATATATTGCAATGGGACATATATATGTAATAATTATAAGCTACACATAATCAAATCATGAGTGCATTAAACAATAATTGCCATGTTAAAGAAGCCTCTAATATTTCATATTCATTAATTAACAAAGAGAGGTGATCTAAAATACACAATTATATGCATCTCTTCTCAAGTGGTTTGGATATAAAAATAGATCTAATAATTATATAGCAAGGGATTCCTAATTGTGATCAACAAGTGCTCAATTTCTTTATTTCCTTTTGTTAACATTATCTATAATCCTAACAACTTTTATTGTTCGCAACACTAATTCGGAAAGGTACATGACAATGATGGTGATCCTTCTGTAGTGGCAAAATTTAAAACGTGAATATGTATACAGCAAACAACTATACGGTTTCATACCAAGTGATGGATTGGAAGTTAATATATATGAGTACTTACAGACTTGATCATTATTCTTGGATATGTCATGTATACTCAAGCATTGTATATTCGGCAAGATTCAAAGATACTTACAAATGCTTTAGAATTCGTAATAACCAAATGAAGAGAGTTTTAGCATGTCAAGATCCTATTGCATGACTCCATGCTAAAAGAATATTTGGGTTCACTACCTGTATCAATTACAAGTATAATGCGAAAGCAAGAGTCACCTAATTTCTCTTCATATTTATCGTCAACAATACTATCAGAAAAATACCTTAGTACATGGAAATCATCATCGATGTTATGCCATTCTTAAGGGTTCAACACATGCATTCTGACTTCTTATTTAAAAAATCAAGTCCTTGTGTATACGTATTAACCTACGAAATCAATACATACACTTCATCTCAGATTTGAATTTTATCTATACGTATTCCTAAACTGATACATACCTTAAATCCGACAGATTTTTATATACTACTGGCCTCTACGTCCTCTCCGTGCTCCCACGTCGACGTTAACCTCCACCGAATCGTCATCGTCGTCCCCTACAACGAGGTTGATTCTCCCATCGAGATCTCTCTCCCTCTCTCTAACTCTCCCTCTCCCCTCTATCTTTTTGTAAAAGGGCAAGTGACTTGAGGGAGGAGAATTCATTGGACTTTTATTGTAATTATAAGGAGAGTAATGGTGTATTAATAACCCATTCAATTGGCATTCAAGTCTCCATAAATTGATACTATGAATTGGATAGTAATGAGTGCAAAAACAGAAATATGGTGGGGGATAGAAAAATCTCATCCGTTACAGAATTTGACAAGTCCAAATCAACGAAAAGATGAGCGACATAGTGGGTTCAATTTTTAGGCTGCATGTTTGCAGCCAGAGAAGAGCCTCCTCAAGATGTGAGTGATTGGGAGTTGGCTTAGTCAAGCAGGAAGTACTGGAGGTTGGACCATGGTGGATTGGAAACGACTCAACAATCAAATTAACCCACTCCCAGGTTAGCTCAATGTTAGCAGGCTCTTCCACCACAGAGAGTTCAGTAATCGGCAGGGGCACCGTTTCTTTGCGCTTCCAGGTATTTGCTTTAGGCTTGTTGCCTTCCTCTAGTATATAGGAGTTTGTTGGGTTTTTGAGGGTGGTTGAGTCACTAAGAGGTGTATCATACTGAATAAAATGCACGCCTCGATTCGATGATCACTTTTGAAAGATATACATGGAGGTGCAATGAGTTCTTTTTTGGAATACCTTCTCTATCTTGGTGCCATGGTACAAGTTTGCAAGGATTTTCTCATAAAATCTCAACTTATAATAGACTAGTGGATATGCTAGAGTGAAGAGTCCTCTATTGAATCGTATTGAGAACCGAGCGCAAGTCCCTTTTATCTGATGATATTAAACCTCCAATCTTCCTTTCACCATGGTACTTCTATGCTGCTCTTATTATTTCCTCATGATCCAAGATGGCGGCAAGCAGATATCCTAGGACCTTAAAAATAGCGGATTTTCACACTATGGTTCCTATAGAATTTTGCAATTACACCACCACAACCTTTAACATCTTCATATTTACCCCAAAACCTATGTGATCTCACTCCATCTTCCACCCCAACCCATGTAAGATGGTAGGGGTTATCGTGTAATTGTAATCTATAATGAGGGTAAATGTCAGGATCTCATAGAAAGATTAGAGGCACATTATTATCTCACGGGATAGGTTCATATTAAACATATTCGTACGATGAGACAATATGTAATTAAAATATTTAGTGGTATTCCACAATTGAAGATCAAGAACTATAATATCCTATGGCATAAATTTAAAGTTAATGAAAGGGTACTTACACTACAAGAAAGAGTAGAACAGACGACGGTCAACATCCGTCGCTAATGATAACATGACCGTCCCCATTGATCAATGGAGACAGTCTTAAGACCGTCTCCAAAGGTCGCGTCCCATTTGGTATAGGCGACGGTATTACGGACCGTCCCCAATACGCATACATAGGGGACGGTCGTGACCGTCCCTAGAAGTCTGCCATAGGGGACGGGCGTGACCGTCCCTTAAAGCATCTTATTGGGGACGGTCATGACCGTCCCTTAATGTCATCAGGGGGGACGGTCACGACCATCCTAAAAGAGAGAAAGCGAAGACGGTCATAACCGTCTCTAAGAACGTAGGGGACGGTTGCCATGACCGTCCCCTTTGTTCATCTGCTAACAAAAAAATTTCCATTGCCCCCTATTTGATCCTCATTTTGCCCTGTATGTCAATATAATGTAGTACCTGTTACAAAAAATCGGTCTTCATAATAAACATTACTATCACCACACAAAAAAATGCAATTGACATTCATAAAGTCCTTGTCCAACAACATATGCATTCAAAATACTAAAGTAGCATACAATAATTGTTCATAATAGTTATACAATATACTAAAGTATCTTACAAACTAACTAAGCTATCCTAGTCGTCCTCATCCTCTTCGTCGTCGGCGGCCTCGTCGTCATCAGCATCATCTTCTTCTTCGCCTTCATCGTCGTCGCCTAGCCTCGCAGCGGTATTATCATCATTTGTTGGGTGGCTAGTCGATGCTCCACATTGATGTGCCTGCATGAATGCATTGAAAATCGCCATTTGTTGGCGCAAATCCTGAATCTCCATATTCATGCTAGACACTTGACTCTCTAATTCCCTCTCTCTTTGTGTCTTCTGAGAGGTCGAACCGGTCCCTACTCCATACCAATTCCGTATGGTGGCACCACGACCACCACAACGGACGCGTCCCTGATGCTCTGGACCGGTCGCCTGGAGGAAGGCCGCATCAGGAGTAAGAGGTGGATGACTCGTTCCGGTGTGGTCTACAGAGCCAGTGGTTGTGAGCCTGACCATCTCCTCCTACAAATTTATTTAAGTAAGTTCAAATTCATTTAATTTGTAAGAAAGATGCAAATATGTTATGAATAACTTACATGAATTGGACCATAGGCAGGATCCACCCAATGAACTTCCCCGCCCACATCACGGCTCTTAGACTTCTCGAAGACTTCCATTCGGCTGGGCACTCTCTCGTTCTCCACTTCCTAATGTGAAAAGATTAGTAAACTTAGGATATCATTTTTATGCATATTTAATAGTTAAAATTTTAACAGTAATCATAAAGTAGATTACTTACGAAGTCATCCTTTAATTGATTTGTGTTTCTTCTACCCATTCTATGGGTAGACTTGAAACCTTTCTTCCTATTTTCAGCATTTCTCCTTGAGATGCCCTATACGAAGATAATAATTTTAATAAAAGAATTCGAAATGATATATGTATAAAATGCACATATATATGTCACATACCGTATGTTCTTCTCCCATCCAAATGTAAACCATCGCCCTCCATTGTTCAGCGGGTACATTCGGAGGACAATTTGCCAAATTAGCTTCCAATGGAAGCTCCGGGTCGAAGTACTTTAAAATATAAAGAAAATTAATTATATACCTATATGATGAAAAACAAATTTATCATTAAATATAAAGCAAAGTATTCACTCGGGCCTTCACACGTCCTCGATATTTACGCAACATCTCCGTCCCATGGCCTAAAATCAGAGCATCAGTGGCCAGGTCACGATCCCAGGAAAAATTAGACTGCAAAGAAAGCAAACAGATATAAGTTTATATATATATATATATATACTGAAGAAAAAATTTGCTTTGTTATTATTATATATACCTCCAAATCATGAAGAATGGCATCTTTTATTGACCGCTCCACTAAACGCCAGTCTGTAATGTGGAGAGGGACCCTGACTCTGCACACCTGTCCCAAGTAACTCTGGAAAACAGCTGCGTTCTCCCCCACCGCATCACCTCCAACTATCCGTACCCTGAGTGTCTCACCAGGACGAAGACGGTCCAACACTCGGCACTGAGATGGGCCTCTACGTCTGCCTGAACTACTCGATCCGTCAGGATCGGAGGTACTACTCCCTCGTTGTGGTGTCGGCGGGGCATCCTGAATGCGTCTAGGACATGGAGGCATATCTGCATATTATGAAACATTTAAATTATATATAACAGCAATGATATAATTAACATAAAGAATTGGAAAATAAAAGATGGTAAACTTACACATTAAAAATCCGCATCTACAATATCAGTTGGATGTTCTTGCATTTCAGCTTGATATGCCTCGTTTATATTTAGCAACTCATCATCATCATTGACATCAAAAAAATCTCTTGGTATTGTTCTCACGGGTATGATCCATCCATCATTGAAGTTGTCTGGAATATAAAAAACTTGTTCCACTTGACTGGCAAGTGCAAAAGGCTCATTTATTTGCAATTTCCCGGATTGTTTCAATGAAATAATCCCATTTCTATCTCTTTGAAATCCTATCCCCTCGCGACCGACATCAAACCAATTGCACATAAAAAGAACACATCGACATTCATGAGTAAAACTGATCTCTATTATGTCAAGTATTTCCCCATAATAGCCGTCTAAATCTAAAGGTAAATTTGTTTTTACTATAACACCCGACATTTGCGTCGATTTCATCTCGTCGGCGGACTTTGTTCTAAATCTGTATCCATTCACAATATAACCCTTGTAAGACATAACTTGAGAATATGGTATGCATCCAAGAATGTCAAGGTTAATATTCCACATATCATCTGTCGTTTCCCTTAAATGTCTCACACGTGAACGGAACCATTTGAGGAATTCAGATTTGTTATGTGTCTCATTAAATAATGAATTGTACTCATCAAAAAATTCATCAATTTCTGACAACTGCATCAAGACATAGTAGTATATGAGATCTCTATCCGCATCAGATATTACGCGGCGGATACCACTGAATATATGCCTGCCATATGAATGAAAGACCCATAATTTAGATTCATCCTCTTCCTCCACGACATTGCCTTCATCATTTCGTTCATAACGGCTGAAACGCACGCTTTCACCTTCCATATACATTTCAAAGAAATTAATACAGTCTTCACAAAGATAACCTTCAGCAATGCATCCTTCGGGTTGTGCCTTATTAAAGACCATATTTTTCAATTTTCGAAGGTATCTTTCTGTTGTATACATCCAACGATATTGAACCGGCCCACCGATCCTTACTTCACCTGCTAGATGAACTATTAAATGAACCATTACGTCAAAGAAGGCTGGTGGGAATATCTGCTCTAATTTGCATAATGTGATAACAATATCTTCTTCAAGTCTTCTCAAGATCAACGGATCTAAAACCTTCGAACACAGTAATCTGAAAAATCCACTCAATTCAGTTAATGATTGTATGACAGTGTCTTCAACAATCCCGCAAATAGCGAATGGGAGTAACACTTTCATGTAAACATGACAGTCATGACTTTTTAAACCAGTTATCTTGCGTTCTCTTTCGTTTACACACCTCGACAGCTGTGATGAGAACCCATCAGATACCTTCAAACTTTTAAGGAAGCTGAAAATTTTATCACGCTCAGCGTTGGATAATGTATATACTGCTGCAGGTATATTAATTCGTCCATTGTCTAATTCAATTGGATGTAGATCCTCGCGTATTCCAAGCTGAACTAGATCTCGTCTCGTCCTTACATTATCTTTAGATTGACCTGAAAGATCTAATATTCCCAAAATATTCTCCAAAACATTCTTCTCAATATGCATGACATCCAAATTATGACGAATTTGTAAGTGTTTCCAGTATGGTAACTCTCTGAAAAAATACTTTGTTTCTTCCAACCACCGGCTACACTTTTCTTTGTTTTCCGTTCTAAACAACTGCTTCGTACAAGTAATTGATGTTCCCAAATAATGTTACCATTGACACGCGCTAAGTCAAGTCGTTACCCATAAGGTGAGCCGTCAAATTTCTTATTATATCTGCCCTTTGCCATCTATGCTTCGGTGGAAGGAATCGACGATGACCGAAATAGCAATGTTTCATACTTCCAGACAGCCATGTCAAATGTGTTTTTTCAAGACAGACAGGACAGGAGAGTTTTCCCTTAGTACTCCAACCAGACAAATTTGCGTACGCGGTAAAGTCATTTATAGTCCACAATAGTGCAGCTTGTAATTTAAATGTCTCTTTCCTACATGCATCATATGTAGGTATTCCAGTAGTCCATAAGACTTTTAGTTCATCCATTAATGGTTGTAGGTACACATCAATAGCGTTGCCAGGACCTTTAGGACCAGGAATTAGTAGTGTCATCATCATAAATGATGAACTCATTGACATCCATGGTGGTAGATTGTAAACAATCAGAATCACGGGCCAAATGCTGTAACTCAGACTCATATTACCAAACGGATTGAAACCATCTGAGGCTAATCCCAAACGAACATTTCTCTCATCATTAGAGAAATTCGGATATCTCTGATCAAATTTTATCCATTCTTCTGCATCGGATGGATGTCTCATAGCTCCATTAGCATCTCGTTTATTTGAACGAGAATGTCATGTCATCCACTTTGCAGTTTTTTCAGACATGAAGAGACGTTTCAGTCTTGAAATTAGTGGGAAGTATCGTAATATTTTCACCGACTTCTTCTTTCTCTTTAAATCATTTTTTTCTTCTTTATACCTGGAAGCCTTGCAATATGGACAAAGAACTAAATCCGAATTCTCTTCTCGAAAAAGCATACAGTCATTAACACAAGCATCGATCTTCTCGTATTTCAGACCAAGCGATCGGAATCGTTGCTTCGCCTCTTTCCAATCCTTAGGATAATTCTGAGGATTATTTAATAACTTTCGTATTAAACCCAGCACATCTGTCATCATTGCTGCAGTTGATCCGTTCCTTACTTTCATCTTAAACAGCTCTAACAAAAACTGCAAACGCGTCATTTCCACCCCAGGAGTCAATATATCTTCTGCATCTGGCAAACTGCTCGAGAACCTATCATCTAAACCAATGTCTTGTGCCTCAGGTCTTCTTAAATCGTCCATTAGTTCAAATAACTTGTGATCAACATTATTCAAGGTTTGTGTAGTCACTCCTGCATCTACGCCCATATCCTCATCCATTCGCAAATCTAAACCCTCTCCATGTTCAGTCCAAATGGAGTAATGTAACCAAAATCCGTTGAGTACGAGATGGTTATACACTGCCTCTCTAACATCCCATTTAATATTCTTGCATCTCACACATGGACAATAAATCTTTAGACCGCCAAATTTCTTATTAACTCTTTATATTTGAAATGCCCAATCCAAGAACGCAATCACTCCTCTCTTATATTGTTGAAAGTCATCGTATCTCTTATCCATCCATGATTTATCCATTTTACTGCACAATCATAATAAAATCCACCATTGTGTTATTATAGACAACAAGTTTTCCACCCTAAACCATAATGAAGTGTTTCTCTTATACACAAATCATTATGGGTATATGTATTGTATACACAAATCATTATGGGCATATCTATGATATACACAAATCATTATGGGTATATGTATTGTATACACAAATCACTATGGGCATATCTATGGTATACACAAATCATTATGGGGATATCTATTATATGATTTCACTATCATTTTGGGATATCTATTGTATACACAAATCATTATGCGATATCTATTGTATACACAACCCTAGTATATCTAATGTACACACAAATCAAAACAACTAAATCATATGGAGAAAACCTAGGCATATCATCAAAACAAATCATAACTAGGGGAAAACCTAGGCAAATCGTATCTATTGTATACTAAACAAATCAAGCAAACCTAGGCATATCATCAAAACAACTAAATCATATGAGGAAAAACAACTCTAACAAGATTATCAAGTAAAATAAACAAGAATAAAAGCAAAGGAGTGTTGATAGTTACCGAAAATGAAGATTGGCGAAGTCCGCAAGCAAGGAGGAGCTGGAGGCGACGTCGGGGCGGAGCGGGCGATCGTGGGGCAGCGGGCTGAAGAGACGAGAATGGAATGAAAACGCAGGTCGAAGGGGGTTTTTTCGATGTGACCAATGGGGACGGTCGTAATGACCGTCTCCATTGGTGACGATCGGCGACGGTTAACTAAAGACCGTCTCCTTTGAAAGGCATAAGGGACGGTTCTCATTAACCGTCCCTTTTGGCCAAGGCAGAGGGGACGGTCAATAAAAACCGTCCCCTCTGGTCGACCACTTTGGTCCATTCGTCAGAGGCGACGCCAACAGAGGAATAATGAGGACAATCAGGACCATCCCCAAAGCCCTTCCAGGAGGGTCGAAAACATCCAGTAGCCTGGTCAAGACAGAGGGGACGGTCAATATAACCGTCCCCTATGGTCGACCTCTTTGGTCCAATCGTTAGAGGCGACGCCAACAGAGGATCAATGGAGACGGTCAGGACCGTCCCCAATGTCCTTTCAGAAGGTTCGAAAACGTCCAGTGGCCTGCTCAAAACAGACCTATGACCGTCCCCTCTGGTCGACCTCTTTGGTCCAATCGCTAAAGGCGACGCCAATAGAGGAACAATGGGGACGGTCAGGACCGTCCCCAAAGCCCTTCCAGGAGGGTCGAAAGCGTCCAGTAGCCTGGTCAAGGCAGAGGGGACGGTCACTATAACCGTCCCCTCTGGTCGACCTCTTTGGTCCAATTGCTAAAGGCGACGCCAACAGAGGAGCAATGGCGGCGGTCAGGACCGTCCCCAATGCCCTTTCAAAAGGTTCGAAAACGTCCAGTGGCCTGCTCAAAACAGAGGGGACGGTCACCTATGACCGTCCCCTCTGGTCGACCTCTTTGGTCCAATCGCTAGAGGCGACGCCAACAGAGGACCAATGGGGACGGTCAGGACCGTCCCCAAAGACCTTCCAGAAGGGTCGAAAACGTCCAGTGGCTTGCTCAAAACAGAGGGGACGGTCACCTATGACCGTCCCCTTTGGTCGACCTCTATGGTCCAATCGCTAGAGGCGACGCCAACAGAGGAACAATGGGGACGGTCAGGACCGTCCCCAAAGCCCTTCCAGAAGGGTCGAAAACGTCCAGTGGCCTGACTCAAGGCAGAGGGGACGGTCATTATTGACCGTCCCCATTGAGTTAATACAGTAGGGACGATAGTCCACATACAGTCTCCAATTATGTGGTTATTGGGGACGGTTGTTTGATGACCGTCCCTAAAAAGAGGCATTAGGGACGGTCATTCAAAAACTGTCGCTAGTTGTCGTCCCTAAATGGGGCAATTCCTGTAGTGTTATTTATGTATTCATAAATATGTCTTGGAAATAAAACAACTATAAGGATAAATAATTCTGAAGATCGTCTTCCTCTTTAATTGTCAATCATGGAAGCTGAAAGGTATTCGTACACCTTTGATTTGTGGGTATACTACGTGTTATTGAAGGGCGATCGTTAAGCTCTTACATTATCTTGAGAATGCATATTATCCGTCCACAAAGACTTTTGTCTTCACTTATTATCATCGAGGACAGGAACAGTATCCGGACAAAGGATGCTTCTCTCTGGTGGTGAGAGAGAAAAGGTTGATGGTGTTATAATAGAATTTGAAGGTATGAATATAGAATATATTTAAGATAATTGGTTAGATTTAATGAGAAATAAAAGCATAAAGAAAATCAATCCTCTAAATAGAATAACTAATTGATTAGTTCCTTTCAAGAAAAACTAATTGATTACTTGGTTAAATTTAAAAAGGGAGGTTGGTTATTCATTATCATCAAATATTAGTTAATTAATTAATGTAAAAGGGATTTATTACTTTTTAAAAAATCCATTAGAATCTCTTGTGAACCTTCCCTCATTCATATAAAATCATGCATCCCAAGTTTCATCAAATATATAATAAGGAAAGAAATGGGGATGCCTCCTGTCATTTTTCCGCAAAATTTTTTAATTTTTTTGCAAAATATAACCTTGTGTATTCATCTATATATCCTTTCAATATGTCATTCGAGTTTCATCAGAAACGGAGACTTATATGCTCTTCATGTAGAACTGGTAGTTTTAACGGTTTAAACATTGTTGTAATCGACCAATTTTAGATTGATGACATATAAGTCTCCGTTTTTACGAAATTCGAATAACATATTAGAGGAATATATAGATGAATACACATGGTAATACTTTTTGAAAAATTAAAAAATATGGAAAAATAACTAGGGACAGCCTCATCAAACCCATATAATAATGAGTCAATGATAAAGAAAGAAAGAAGTGTCGGTGCAAAATACTAATATTTCTTCCTTCCCTCTTTGTTGACCACCAAAGGTTAATTGCATTAGTGAGCAACAAGTCAACAGTAACCATTCCCTTGTTTTTGGAAGGTATCATTTGGCTTTAAAGAACAGATTTAAGATATTGTTAATAAGTTATTACCAGAGTTATAATCAGTGGGTATGCACTGTAGCAAGGACTGGGTCTTCTCTTTTGCACATAAATAGGTAATTTATTATTCACAAAGAAATAAATTGAACTTTTGTTGAATTTCTTGCATATCATTATTGATCAGAGCCTTTATAAAATATTTTCTACAAAAATTGGATTATAGTATAGATTTTTTTTAAGATGTTCATATTATTTACAAAAATTTACAAAATGGGTCTACATCTACTTTTTTTAACGTGTCACTGTATCATATGGTGTTGAATATATAATGACGGATGCGCATTGCTAGATGCATCATCGCTAATGATATAACAATCGGTGTTAATGTAACAATAGATATAATTTTCGTTGCTAATTTCAAGTAATGAACAATAATTTCGGAATGAATAATATGGGAAGATATAGCATCACTGTAAACGCATTTTGTTTGTTCCAATACAACTCACGGTTACCCCCAATGTTTTTGAAACTGAACGGACACCGAATCGAATGGACAGGGGCCCTTCTCCTGCAGTATACTTCTTTTTCAACGCAAATTTTTTAAGCAGCGGGACTTTTTAATATTATGATGATTATAGACGTATTGGGTTGAAAAAATAGTTATTCGGGTTATAGCAGGCAAATAAATATTATCTATATCATACGTAAGCCACTTTTTTATATGTGACTTTCATTTTAAACCGAAGGCGATTTTTCAAAATTCTCATCTTCAAGATGCGTGTATTCTATATGAAACAAAGCCATCTTTAAAAAAAAGGAAATCGCATTCATTCATCGTAAGGTAGAGATATACTCTACACAAACCAAAGTCGCAAGCCACAACCAGGGACGGAGTTAGGGGGGCAGGTGGGGGCTAAGCCCCCCAGACCCATTAAATTCCATGCAATATATATATATAAGAAGAATAAGAGTTTAATAGTGTCAACCAATGAGTGATGGGTAAAATATACTCATAATATGGGGGTGGCGGATGGGTTGGTCTCCGTGCAGTGCAAGATTGTTATCTTTTCTAGATATGCATATAATTTGGGTTGGCAGATGGTTTGGCTTCCGTGTACAACGATCCTTTCTAGATATGCACACATCACACACATGAGACGTTTCGAGTTCCCAATTTCCAAATCCAACCCTTCAGAATCCATTGTCTATATTAATATACTCAAACAAAAGTCCATTTCTCTCTTCTACGAAATCTCCACTAAGTATAAACTCTCGCATCTTCAAATTTCTCCTGTTTTGATCATATTGCCGGATGCTGGTATTGTGCCAATCACGGCAATATCTGATACGAGACCTCACGATTCTCACGCTCCATCGATCTGTCGCGGTGTCGCTTGTTTTCCTATTTGGTGCTTGTTGTTGTTGTCATGTGCTCGTGTTGTGCCTACTTGACCGGTTGACCTTGCAAGTTGCGGCGTGCTACAAATTGGTAATCTCTCGTTTGTTAATCTTCCAAAAGAATGCATGTTTACTATTCAAATTTTGATTATAAAAAAAATCTTTCATGGGGTTTATATGTATTTAAAGTCATTGATATGCGAAGTTACCAAATGCAAACCTTTTTTCTATCAAGTTGTTGTGATTAATGAAATTCGAATAAAATACTATATTTTTCACTATCTACATTCGTGATTCCTCACGTCATATGATTATTAATTGAGAGTATTGCAAATAATGGAATGGATTGGATTTCGGAGATGGGAGATCTGCCAGTAATTGATTGGTGAATCACAACAGACGTATCTTTTAGGTTTTTTTAACCATATGCTATTCAAAGATTGGGGATCCTTTCACACAAGCCTCGATCTTGTAACATAGAACATATTACATAAATCAAATTCTCGTTCTCAATATTTGAGTTGTCCAGTATTTTAACTTATATATATGATGGACATTTTGATTCAAATTCCTAAAATCAATTTCAAGATCATGATTTTTAAGCTAATCCATTGTACATATTGTTTTAAGTTATAAAACATTACATACAACTTTATTCATGTTGATTTCTTCTTGTACAACTTAGGATGACTTGTACTTCAACATGTATCTTATTTATCATATTTCATTATCATACTTTCAGATTAGAAATGTCAAAACGAACGATCACTACATATTTCTCTAAGAAGGTGAATGAAGGTGCTTCTCAAGAAATTCTACATGACTCTAGTAATCCTAAAGATGATGAATATCGATAACATAAAGTTCCACGATCCGAAATTCCCAATGTTGATAGTACATCGGTTGAAAGAGATCCTGGATTGCGTCAGATGATTTGGGACTATCCCATAGAAATGAGAGAAGATATCATATGTACTTATATTAATTTACGGTCTTATCAGTTTGTTATGAAAAATTATCCATATAATTATATGGAAATCAACGTAGATGATTTCAAGCGCCATGGTTTAAAAATCATTCATGGTTAGAGTACTCTCCTTCAAAAGACGCAGCATTTTGTTTCCCTTGTTATCTTTTCTGTGGTAAAGCCAATTCCAAAAATGGTGCAAATGCCTTTGTTATTGATGGATTTCGTGACTGGAAGAAAGTTAGTGATGGAAAAAATTGTTCATTTATCTGTCATGTGGGAGGAAAGGGATCAACCCGTAATACGGCTGAAGAACGCTTGAGGAATTTAGTGAGTAAGTCACAACACATTGAAAATGTATTTCAGAAACAAGATGACATGTTGATACAAGAAAATCGATTGCGATTAAAGACTACAATTGACATTGTTCGATGGTTAACATGTCAAGCATGTGCATTTAGAGGCAATGATGAAAGACCGGGTTCAAGTAATCGTGGGAATTGCATTGAGTTAATCAAATTAGTTGCATCTTATAATGAAGAGGTAGATAAGGTTGTCCTGGAAAATGCACCCAAAAATGCCCACATCTCCTGATGTACAAAAAGAAATTCTTCACATTATAGCCAACAAGGTTAGAAAAGCTATTGTATAAGAGATTGGGGATGCAACATTCTGTGTAATAATTGATGAAGCAAGAGATGAATCAAAAAGAGAACAAATGACAATTGTTCTTAGATTTGTAGATAGAAATGGTATCTTGCGTGAAAGGTTTTTTGATCTAATTCATATACCTGATATAAGAGCTACAACATTAAAAGATAGATTGTTTGAAGCTCTCTTGCAAAATAATCTTGATTATAGAAGAATAAGAGGACAAGGTTATGATGGAGCAAGTAACATGCGTGGTGAATGGAATGGATTGCAAGCTTTGGTTATGAAAGATAGTAAATATGCATATTATGTTCATTGCATGGCCCATCGTCTCCAATTGGCTCTTGTTACGGCTGCAAAAGAAGTGATTCCTATTCATAAATTCTTTAGTAAATTGAGTATTGTCGTCAATATTGTCAATGCATCTTCTAAACGTCACGATGAATTACAAGCTGCTCAAGCTGATGATGTTGCATACCTCCTTTCTATTAATGAAATTCAATCAGGTATTGGATTAAACCGAATTGGTACCCTACAATGTCCGAGTGAAACTCGATGGAGTTCTCATTATAGATCCATATACAGTTTTATTAAAATGTGCGGCGCAGTGTGTAAAGTACTTTTGATGATTATAAATGAGGGTGGTAATTATTTACAACGTGGAGAAGCAGATGAAGCATATAAGGCTATAACATCTTTTGAATTTGTTCTTAGCATGCATATAATGGAATATATCATGAGAATTACAGAAGATTTATGTCATGTTTTACAGCGAAAGAATATAGATATTTTGAGTGTGATACAACTTGTTTCATCGACAAAAGAACACCTTCAAAAAATCCGAGAAGATGGTTGGTTTTCATTATTTGAGAAGGTTACATTATTTTTCCAGAATTGAAGCATTGATGTTCCTGATATAAATTCTTATTATTCTCGAAGTCGAATGGGGATTCGTGGTCAAACTCATCAAGTCACATTGCTGCATCACTTTCGAGTAGATATATTTACTGCTACCATAGATGCCCAGTTATCAGAATTAAACAGTCGATTCAGTGAGGACGTTACAAGTCTTCTTACCTTAAGTGTAGCTTTAGATCCTAGAGATGACTACAAGCTATTCAACAATATTGATATATGCAAATTAGCAAAGGAATTTTATCCTGCGGATTTTACAGATCATGAGCTGATATTGTTGGAGAAACAATTGTTACATTACAAATCAGACATCACTACACATCATATTCTCAAAAACATATCCAATCTTGTGGATCTTTGTCAAAAATTAGTAGAAACAAGAAAGTCAGAGATATACTATTTGGTTGATAGATTGATCCGACTTGTGTTGAGGCTTCCTATATCAACTGCAACTATTGAAAGGACATTTTCAGCTATGAAGATTATAAAATTTAGGCTTCGTAATAAAATGGAAGATGATTTTCTGAGGAGTTCTATGTTAACTTATATTGAGAAAGATATTGCGGAGAAGTTCTCGACAGAATCAATCATTGATGAATTTGATTTGAAGTCACGATGTGTATGCTTTAAGTAATTTCAGAAACAGGTATACTCAATATCTTTTGTTTTTGTTTATTTTTGTATTTCTTTAATATAATCTCATTATTTTTGTAAAGATATGAAATTATCATAAAATAGAATGGTTGAAATAAAATTATCTAAATGCATGTTTTGATTTTATCAAGTTAAAATTATTCATTATTATTTAATTTCTTCATGTATGCAAGTTATCATATCTAGTCCGTCCACTTTTAAATTATTATGCAACCAGTGAATTCAACTAAGTCTGACAATAAAATGGCAAGCAATGATAAAATAAATTAGACAAATAAGAATTTAATTATTAAACATTAATAGTCGCCCCCCAAGTAGAAATTCCTGACTTCGCCCCTGACCACAACGGAAATTAAAAAAAACAGGTGATAAAGAGGACTGGCATTAAGTACACCGGGATAGTCCAACCTAGACCATAACGAAAATGATAATGATTTTCATACGTCAAAAATAAACAACAAAAAAAGGTCTATCCAGACGTAGAGGGTGGTAGGTCAGGGGTTATTTAGTCCTATAGTTACCTTGAGCATAGCACGTTGACGGCAACCACCAAACAGATGCTCGCCTGACCTTGCTCTGCCAATAGGAGGTAAAAAATTTGGGCAAAAGGTTGCGATTTCGAGAAAAAATATCCAAACTATTTTTCTTGCAGTTATATTAAGCCAGGCTAGAACTTCTTTAATAAAGGAGTATTCCAGGAACAAAAGAATAGGGGATTCAGCACTGGCCTAGTATAATGTGCAAACATCGGTCATTGATATATTAAAGCGTTGTACTTTATCATTGGTCAGAAGTTTGGAGTATGCAACAGACCAAGGGCCTCTTTGGTTGCCAAGTTACCCCTAACTTGGCATACCCCATGATCTATCCATGTATTTCTGGATTAGAATTAGATGTATAAACCATAAAATTTCTTTGTTATATTTTTTTTAACCACATTAACATAAAAACATATTATAATCATTAAAAAGTTAATATAACACATAATCAATTTCACATCACATTTGTCATTCCAACCCTGTCAACCATTCAAACAACTACTATTCACATGAGGATACCACAACTCAACCCAGGCCAGTTACCAAACAAGCTCCAAAAGAATATAGAAACCCTTGGATAGGGTGGAGCATTGAGCTCGACCCGACCCAACCCGGGAAAGCCCAGCCCGTGCCTATCAATTTTCTGTGTGCCTTGGACCAGATCGAGGCCTGCTTTTTTAGCAAACCAAGGATCCGAGCCCGACACAAGACCGCAAAATCATGCTCGAATTCGGATCGAACTTGGGTTGGGGTCGAGCTCAGCCCGCATCCATTTTGATTCCATGAATTTGTACTTTGATTCCAATTTATTGTTAAGGATATAATTCATCCGTAACACATGAATATTGGATGTATTGTTATAATATAATATTACTATTCATGGATGAAGTAAATATTGGATGTATCGTGACTATAAATCCATGTCCCCTAATTTGGTTCTAATATGATATTTTGAAATATGATAGCTCGAGCCCAGCTCATTTGTACTTCAGGTTCGGACTTGACATGGCTCGAGCATCATATTTTTGAAATATCAGGGTCTAGACTCATCCCATTTGTACATCAAGTTCAGGCTGGGCTCAGGCTATTGCAGATCAGATCAGGATCGGGTCTGGACCGGCCTGCCCAATGCTCCACCCTACCCTTGGATAAAAAGGCTTGGACCAGAAATGTGGTTGAAGTCTTCAACCAATAGCTTTTAAGACCAAAGTTATTTCTTAAGCATGCTACTTCCCCTTGTTACTGCTAGTAAAATTTAAGCTAAATGTGAGAAGCAAAGAAAAAGTTCACTTTACCTTAGGATTTTTTTAACTCTTCAAGGGAATCCAGGAATTTTCACAGATGATCGATTTATTGAGTCAAGTTGAAAAGATCATCTATTTCAGGGCTGTGAAGCATAGTATTTAGAATGCACAAAATATCACATCAGTTTTAATAAAAAAAACACCTATTATTTGTGGAGGTTGGAGTTGTTACGGTATGGAGAAGGTGAGATGGAATTGTCAATGGAGATAGCGGAGATGGTGATTGAAAAGGAGACAGATGGTACAATTTTGCAAGGATGTTTGCAAAATTATCTCACATATACATGGATGTGACAATGCGTTTTTTTTCCATGGCAGGTTGGTGTCCTGGTACAAGTTTGCAAGGATAAACTGTGATATTATAACAACCAAATAAAATGTCTCCTCGTGATTTAAGATGGGATGGGGAGCATGGAATCCTGTGCTAGACGGGAGAATTATTGAACCACTTGTGTGGGCCATGCAATCCACCTCCCCATCTTTTGTGAGATCTTCCTACTTCTAGTTCTGGATAACGACAATTGAACAAACTCCCTTTGAAATAAACCACAATGGGAAAAGGAACTACAGCCCCCATGAACATCATGCTTATCAATATGCCTGAAGGACACTGTACATCTCAAGGAAACAATCAGATACCATGATTCAAAACTCCCAAAGCAATTGCAAACACCCAAAGCACGTGCTTTTCCAGATTACTCTCTGGCCACAGCACCACACTTTTCCTCACCTTAAAATTCTCTGGACGCCTGCCCTCTGAATAACAACCTCGCCTGAAATTTCCATCTGCTTGATTTCAGATATGGTCAACTGATTGTTACCTGGAGTTCACAGCTCTTCAAATTCCGATTATGAAAAAATCGCATCACTTTTACAACCGGGAAGAAACTACATATACGACATGCTGACCATCATATATATCAATATTTGGCATATCCTCAAAAGAGGTCAAGATTTCATACCAAGTTGTCACTGTCTGTAGCAGGGTTGCAAATGGTCGGATACGGATACGGATATAGGTATTATCGTATCTTTATCCGTTTTCTAATACAAATACGGATGTGGATACGGATATTGACAGATATTAAAACTATCTTACCATATCATTAAAAAAGGATACGTATGTAAAACGGATACCGATCGTATACGAGTAATGTTAGAAATGCTTTATATAATCGACTTAATATATACGAATTGGATAGAGAATACATGATATAAATTTATTAAATGCATTTGTATCATAAAAATTATATAAATATGGTAAAAGAAGGTATAGAATTATGTTATATATGGTTAAAAATATATCTATGGCTATATTTATATACGAAAATGAATATATGGATACGGATACGGATGTTTGCGGATATCAAAACAATATCCATATCCGTATCCATTTTAAAACGGATACAGATATGGATGTCAAAATTTGTATAAAATGGATACAGTGACGGATCGGATACAGATATATCCGTAACCGTTTGCATCCCTAGTATGTAGTGCTGGACATATATTTAAAACAATCCTCATACACACCAACCCATTCTGTCCCGTTTCTCTACAACGCTACCAGAACGTGTGCTCCACATTTTGAATTCACTTTCTAGCAGAAACAACCCTAAATCCTTCCGTAAAAGGATTGCAGCAATGTTCTATCCAACTCTCCCATTCCTAAAACACTGATGATAATAAAAACCCACAGAGAAGACATCTCTAACGCAATCTAGTGCAACCTCCCCTAAAAAGATGAATACTCCACCCTTTAGCATTAGATCTGAATAATCACATCAACATCCAGTGCTTGGTGAGATCAATACTTCTTGTTTCTATCCTCTTCACTCAGAAACAAAATAAAGAAGAGACAGTTTTCCAGAAACAAAATAAAAGAAGTGACAGTTTTCCGACCCTCGAAAGAAGACTACAGTCATGAACAAGAATAAATTAGATCCATCATACCTCAGAGCAAAACACAAGCTCCATGCATATAAACCAAGGAAAGTTCTAATGCAACCATCTGAAGGTTCATGATAAATTCAAGGGCAAGGGATTTCTTATACATGCAAATTCACTTATGTTCTTCAAACAGCCAAAGGAAATCTCCTAAAACTAAGTTTCTTGTCAATATAAATAAGTTGACCTCACCATGGATTGTTCAATGTATCTGCCATCTCTATTCCTAATTAAGTTAAGCAACAAGGAACACCTAAGAAAAAAAATATCTAAACTAGCATTAAGAGTTCATCGCTGCACAAACCTGTCCGGTAAAAACTATATCTGGAGACACGTAAAACTATATCAAAAAAATATAACTTGAGCTAAGAAATCACTATTTTCACAAAATGCGGAAGCTAACCATATGTCAGTTTCTGATGTAATATAAGCAACCATCAATAATAAGTCCAAATATAATAGCTCGTCAATATATATGATAGAACCTCATCTTGAAGCCTATGCCACCAAAGCATCAAAACAAGAAATGGCATTGCCCTAATAACAAACATTATCCCTTTACCAATAAATACAAAAAAGATATTTTTTCCAGGAAATAATCCATATCCAAAGGAGCATCAAGATCAAGATGTACCATTACAGTTCTCGAATTTTCATTACGTATGGTGAATCAAAATGTGAATTAACCAAGTTACATTTATAGCAAGTTGGTTTGAGCTTTCCCACAAAAGTAGAGACCGAAACACTACAACTTGCCCCAGTCATTGTGGTGCCAAGCTGCCTAACTCAGTTGACTTTGCTAAGCTTCTATGCATCTGGACTGTTTCTTGTTGTGCCAAGCAACCAAACTCATCCTGCTGTAACCAAGTCTTATTGGACTAATCTACATCTCAATTCAAGTAGAAAGTGTTGAAGATGATGTCCAATAAAAGCCACTGAACCTCATTGGTTGTGGACTTGCCCGTAGATTCCTTCCACACTTATAAAAACACACAATGTTTTATTTTTGTACCAAATTCTTACGTGTAATAGCCTTCCTTATATCATAAGATAAAGGGAATATTTACATCCATAACCCTGAGGGCATGTTCGGTACGTAATAAGGGGGTGGAATAAGGGGATGAGTTGCCCGCGAGAGTGTTGGGGCCTGTACGGCTATTCCGCCCCCTTTCTCCCCTATGGCTATTCGCTCTCCCCTTATCCCGTCCTCCCGGCGCCCCTCCCCCGCACGCCCCTCCCGCGCCCCTCCCTCCTGCCATCTCCTCGATGCTTTCCCACCATTGTTGCTGGTCTCTAGGTCCCGCCCTCCTCTGAGCGGCTGATGGTAGGTGGCTTTAAGGTTGACCCACCTACGTGCCTCATCCGTGATCTACGCCCGAGGTATGTAAGCTTTCATTGTTGGGGTGTGATGGGTCATCCGCGTGTTGTTGCTTTGACATAAAATCGGCCACTGTGGCCTTGATCTCTCTACGAGAACCATGGATTCCATGGAGTCTAGGGTTTCCAATCACTATAAATTTGGTCGGAGGTTGAAGTCCAAGGGCTCCTCTGCTGCTACTGCTGTGCAGTTTGCACTAGGATTGTGCATTCACATTTCTTCTAGCCTTTGGTGGATCACGAGGTACATTCTAAACCCCTCTTTCGTCTTGATTATGCAATGAACTTGCTGGCTTGTTACATATTGCCTTATGTTGCTCTATGATGCTTGATTTGATATGTGCTTCGAGACATGCCGGTGGTTTGATTCCTATCTGATAGATGGTTGTCAGTGATGCATGTGTCTCCAAAATCATTGATGTGAATTTCTTTGCTTTTGGTCTGAGAGCAACCTATTTGGTGCTCTTGGATGTCACTTTCTTGGCCGAGCAATCAAACGGTTGGCCGAGAGGTGTCGGTCACCTCATGGCTGTTGTATGATGCTTTGTGATGCTTGACTGTTATGATGATGGGTTTGGAATACCTATGGCTGCATTTGGTGCTCGAGGATGTTATTTTGTTGGTTGAGAGCTCCTAGTTGCTGCTCGATGGTGTCCTATCTTGTTTGCTTTACCTCATGGCTGCTGTGTGCTGCTTTATGATGACGGGTTGATATTGTTTTCACTTAACTCAAGGCTGATGGTTCTTACTGATTCTTGCTCTAATACATCATTGAGGCAAATGTTTTTGTGAATGGGTTTGAGAGCAACCCTATTTGGTACTCGAGGATGTTATTTTGATGGTAGAGAGCACCTTTGTTGGTGCTCGGTGGAGTCCTATCTTGTTTTCTTTACCTCATGGCTGTTGTGTGTTGCTTTATGATGATGGGTTGATATTGTTTTCACTTAACTCAAGGCTGATGGTTCATATTGATTCTTGACTCCAGTACATCATTGAGGCAATTTTTTTGTGAATGGGCTGAGAGCAACCTATTTGGTGCTCAAGGATGTTATTTTGATGGTAGAGAGCACCTTTGTTGGTGTTCGATGGTGTCCTATCTTGTTTGCTTTACCTCATGGCTGTTGTGTATTGCTTTATGATGAGGGGTTGATATTGTTGTCACTTAACTCAAGGCTGAAGGTTCTTATTGATTCTTGACTCTAGTAGATCATTCAGGCAAATGTTTTTGTGAATGGCTGAGAGCAACCCTATTTGGTGCTCGAGGATGTTATTTTGATGGTAGAGAGCACCTTTCTTGTGCTCGATAGTGTCCTATCTCGTTTGCTTTACCTCATGGCTGATGTGTGTTGCTTTATGATGACGGGTTGATATTGTTGTCACTTAACTCAAGGCTGAAGGTTCTTATTGATTCTTAACTATAGTACATCATTCAGGCAAATGATTTTGTGAATGGCTGAGAGCAACTTATTTGGTGCTCGAGGATGTTACTTTGATGGTAGAGAGCACCTTTCTTGGTGCTCGATGGTGTCCTATCTTGTTTGCTTTACCTCATGGCTGTTGTGTGTTGCTTTATGATGGCGGGTTGATATTGTTGTCACTTAACTCAAGGCTGAAGGTTCTTATTGATTCTTGACTCTAGTACATCATTCAGCAAATATTTTTGTGAATGGGCTGAGAGTAACCTATTTGGTGCTTGAGGATGTTATTTTGATGGTAGAGAGCACCTTTCTTGGTGCTCGATGGTGTCCTATCGTGTTTGCTTTACCTCATGGTTGTCGTGTGTTGCTTTATGATGACGTGTTGATATTGTTCTCACTTAACTCAAGGCTGAAGGTTCTTATTGATTCTTGACTCTAGTACATCATTCAGGCAAATGTTTTTGTGAATGGGCTGAGAGGAACATATTTGGTGCTCGAGGATGTTATTTTGATGGTAAGAGAGCACCTTTGTTGGTGCCCGATGGAGTCCTATCTTGGTTGCTTTACCTCATGGCTGTTGTGTGTTGCTCTATGATGATGGGTTGATATTGTTTTCACTTAACTGATGGCTGATGGTTCTTACTGATTCTTGACTCTAGTACATCATTGAGGCAATTTTTTTTGTGAATGAGCTGAGAGCAACTATTTGGTGCTCGAGGATGTTATTTTGATGGTAGAGAGCACCTTTGTTGGTGCTCGATGGAGTCCTATCTTGGTTGCTTTACCTCATGGCTGTTGTATGTTGCTCTATGATGATGGGTTGATATTGTTATCATTTAACTGGTGGCTGATGGTTCTTACTGATTCTTGACTCTAGTACATCATTGAGGCAAATTATTTTGTGAATGGGCTGAGAACAACCTATTTGGTGCTCGAGGATGTTATTTTGATGGTAGAGAGCACCTTCGTTGGTGCTCGAGGGAGTCCTATCTTGGTTGCTTTGCCTCATGGCTACTGTGTCGGTCTATGATGATGGGTTGATTTTGTTTTCACATAACTGAAGGCTGATGGTTCTTACTGATTCTTGACTCTTTTATTGAGGCAAATTTCTTTTGCGAATTGGTTGATAGCAACCTATTTGCTACTCGAGGATGTTATTTTGTTGGTTGAGAGCACCTACTTGCTGCTCTAGGATGTCATTACTTGTGTCCTTTACCTCATGGCTGGTGTCTAATGCTCTATGATGATGGGTTGATATTGGTTTCATTGAACTCATGGGTGATGGTTCTTACTGATTCTTGATTCCAGTACATCATTGAGGCATTTTTTTTGCGAATTGGCTGAGAGCAACCTATTTGGTGCTCGAGGATGTTATTTTGTTGGTTGAGAGCACCTACTTGGTGCTCTAGGATGTCATTACCTGTGTCCTTTACCTCATGGCTGTTGTATGATGCTCTGTGATGATGGGTTGATAATGGTTTCATTGAACTCGTGGGTGATGGTTCTTACTGATTCTTGATTCCAGTACATCATTAAGGCAAATTTGTTTTGTGAATTAGCTGAGAGCAACCTATTTAGTGCTCGAGGATGTTATTTTGTTAGTTGAGAGCACCTACTTGGTGCTCTAGGATGTCATTACCTGTGTCCTTTACCTCATGGCTGTTGTCTGATGCTCTGTGATGATGGGTTGATAATGGTTTCATTGAACTCATGGGTGATGGTTCATACTGATTCTTGATTCTAGTACATCATTGAGGCAAATTTGTTTTGCGAATTGGCTGAGAGCAACCTATTTGGTGCTCGAGGATGTTATTTTGTTGGTTGAGAGCACCTACTTGGTGCTCTAGGATGTCATTACCTGTGTCCTTCACCTCATGGCTGTTATCTGATGCTCTGTGATGATGGGTTGATAATGGTTTCATTGAACTCATGGGTGATGGTTCTTACTGATTCTTGATTCCAGTACATCATTGAGGCAAATGTTTTTTGCGAATTGGCTGAGAGCAACCTATTTGGTGCTTGAGGGTGTTATTTTGTTGGTTGAGAGCACCTACTTGGTGCTCTAGGATGTCTTTACTTGTTTCCTTTACCTCATGGCTGATGTCTGATGCTCTGTGATGCATGAGTTGATATTGGTTTCATACAGTTCTTAACATCCCTTACTTGTTGATGCTTTGTTGTTGCTGTTGTACTATGCAATTTTATGGGCACACTATTTGCATTTTGTGATCCTCTCTGAAATAGTTTGGACGTCATGCTACCAACCTGAGACCCACTCCACGGAGGTCACAGTTGGGAAATGATTTCTTGCGTTGCATTCGACATCATTGCAGTTGATATCTCCTGACTTTAAAGTCGTTATACTACAGGATGTTCACTGCCGGTGCAGGATCGTCTTGGGGTTCACATTAGGGAAGATGATTCCTCAATCCAGCGCGTGAAGTGGACACCTGTTATGGATGAATGTCTTCTTCAATTGTTCAAACATCATTTTGATGTTGGCGACTGGGTTGGAGGATCTTTCACATCACCAGCCTGGCATGGTATAATTGAGAAGTTCAACATGCACACTGGGAAAAACTGGGATAAGGCGAAGCTCCACAATCGATGGAAAACCATCAAGAAGGATTACACCGCATTATTATACCTGATGACGAAGAGCGATTAGGGATGGGACCCACTGAGTTGTACTGTCGTCGCACCTGATGAGGAGGCATGGCTCACGGTGAGTAACTGCATGTGCACGTACTTTATCTCCGCATAAAACTTCGTACCCTCTCATCAATTTATATTGCCCTCAGATTGACAAGGCGTACAAGCCATACCGGAGGAAGTCTTTCCCCCACTTCGGTCTTGTGGATGCAATGGTCGGAGACTACACTGCGAAGGGTACATTTGCCTTCTCTTCACAGACAACACCCCCTGGTTCGTTTGCTGCATTTTCGAGGGTGATACTGGTACGCAACAAGCCTTTGAGGACGACCTCGAAGGGGACACCGATGCCCCTGAGGTGCCGGAACTAGGAGAAGGTGGCCCAAGTACCCAACAAAGTCGGAGTAGAAGACGCCCGGGATTTAGGCGCCCAGGCAACAAGCACAAAGCGTTCACGCAGTGACGGTGCCCCCTTACCCTCACAGCTGGTGGGAGAGGACGTCGTGCGTTTGACGACGCAAATGTTGGAGCTGCAAAGGGAGCAGATCCAAGCGTGGACTCCGAAAGATCCGCACCAGATGGTGGAGGAGCTTCTGTGATGAGCTTGAGGCCCTAGTTCCGGGCCTACCTGCTGAGGCACAAATTCGTCTTGCCTATAGCCTTCAGGACCCGTACGAACGTATCATCTTCAATCGAGCCAAGTCTGTGCCTACGAAGTTGGCTTCCTGGGTAAGCCTCCAGTTAGGAAAGGATTAGTTGATGATCACCTCGTCTGTCCCCGAGTAGTTGGAATGGTAGTTTTTCTTCCTTTTTTGTTGTCTACTTGGTCTGTTGAACATTAATTCCTTCTCTTAACTTTAGATGGCATGTAATAACTAACTAGCTTGACGGACATTTCTCGCTTGCAATAGGATAACTTCGTAACTTCCGTACATGTGTTCTACATAAATCCCATGTGAATGCTGTTGGCCTCGTATGATTAAAACTCATATTGAAATTGTAGGTTTTTCTACAGGACCGATGGAGTGAATGGCGACAATCACCGCGATGCGATATAATTTGATCATGTTGAATATGACATACCTACGTGCAGTCCTAGAGGATGACGAGGAGAACCAGAACGATGGAGCCGGTTACATCCCCAGAGTACCACACCACACGTCAGCGCATACAGGTCATGTCTGGATTCGGGAGATGCTAAATGAACATGTTGCCCGATCATATGCTATTTTCCGAATGTACTCCGATACCATACTACGTTTATGCACCCTATTAAAGGATCGAGCTGGCCTAAAGGATTCGAGGCATCTCAAGGCTGAGGAATCCCTCTGCATTTTCTTGTATTCTCTCGGCCATAATGCAAAAATAGTGTGCTTTCTGAACATTTCCAAGACTCTGGTGATACAATTTCCAATCACCTCAACAACATTCTCATACGCATCGTCTCCTTGAGAGATCAGTTCATCCGATTCCTAGCTGATGATTGTCTGACACCAGATGTTATTCTGAACAATAGGAACTTCTATCCGTATTTCAAGGTACTCTCGCATGCTGGATTTTTCATGCAACATAACACCTTCTAAATTTAATTAAGAATATGTATTTTAATTAACGATTTTACACGATGTCATCGGCGCAATCGATGGCACGCTTATCCCGGCAAATGTCCCTACGAATATCGCTCCAAAATTTTGTAGCAGGCACCAAACCCTAGCACAGAATGTCATGGCGTATGTGGACTTCAGTTACATATTTATATGCGTAGTCGTCGGATGGGAGGGGTCAGTCGCTGATATGAAGGTGCTTAGGTGGGCAATAGACGATAGAGGTTTTCATGTACCTTCGGGAAGGAAGTTCCTACTCGACTGTGGATATGAAAACACGGAGACCTTCCTCACCCCATACCGTGGCGTTATTGCACACTTACCCCAGTTTAGGGCACGGAGGGGACACGGATATCGCCGACCCGAGGAACTGTACAATCACAGGCACTCACAGCTTCGGTCTTACGTCGAACGAACATTTGGGATCATGAAGGCCCGCTTCAAGGCAATAACTGAGCGACCGTTCTACAGCTTTGAGAAGCAAGTTTTGGTTGTTATGGCGTGTTGCATCATCAACAACTTCATCCGTGATGTACAGGGCGAGGATCAAATATCCAGTGCATTCACTCTTGAATCAGCACAAAGTGGGTCGTCTGTAGAGCCCAATCCGAATGACGAAGAGTTTGACAACACTGCCGCAGGTAGCGACGTGAGGGTTTCAGAACAGGAGATCCGAACTGGAGAGTTGTTGTTACGTGATGCTTTAGCAACAGCCATGTGGGAGAATGCGCAACGTTGATTTAGTTCTAATTACGTGTATCTTTTCTTACCATTGTTCCGCCTCCACCGACTATTTCGTAATACGTTCAGGTTGTCTCCATATTGCATCGTACAGTACTGTACACCGAACGCCTTCGATGGATTTCAATCATGATTTCTTACCCACGTACATCTTAAATTTATGCAACGTCCCTATGATGATTCCACCGTTATAAATTAAGATTTAATGATGCGGTGTCGATCTTTGCTGAGCAGCCACGGTAGTGGCATGGCTTAACCGACGTCACTGTCATTGTTATTTTCGACGTGGAAATTCAATTCTGAGGGAAATCAAATCTATAATGTCCTTGTTATTTTCTATTGTTGTACTTTTCATATTATCAGGTCTATTTCCTTCTTCCTTATTTCAACCGCTTCCGACGCCATCACGACGCCGACGATGGTTCACAGTATATTTAACATAATAGGGTAAACACCTTTCATTAATTTAATCTACCTAGAAATTATGGATCACAATATCATTGACTAATAAATCGTGTAATTGGTGCAGATTTCAAGTGGATACAAGGTCAACGAGTCGGACTTTACAACAAATGCAGAGTCAGTATGAGATTCAACGATAGTTCAGTCGTACGCCACTCGGATCATCCTCTACAAATATCGTTTAAGATGAACCATTGTATGATAAGCATGTAATAATATAATAAGCAATTTACTTCATTGTATTAAACGTTTTAAATTTTATTTTTCACCACATATCGGCCGGTTATTGACAAGTATATACCACCTATAGTGAGACGTTATTATATCTCACCAAATCAAATAACAACCAACAGCTTTACCTAACTTTCAAACCTTATTCCTTAACTCCCAATACCCAGACGAACAGAGAATAACCTTTACTCCAGCTTATTCTCCTTATTCCTATACTCCAACCGAACGAAGAATAGACCCTTATTCCCCTTATTCTCCATCATTATTCCTACTTATTCTCCTACCGAACAGGCCCTGAGTAATTCCGTAATTACCCCAGGAACCCTCGATAATCACGAATTACATCCAGAACCCTGAATAATGCTTAACCTTTACATGGTATAACCCTGTGTGAAGTTCCGTCCTAATTCTCAGTTAAGTATGACGGAAAAAGTTATATGTTGACCATTTTGCCCATCAAAATACATCCTATTTATAATATGATGCCATTTGTAGATCAAAAAAATTGATGTCCCCTCCCCCTCGCAAGCCTAAAGCCTCTGCCCCAAACGTCCCCGACAAGCATCTCCCTCCGGCCCGCGCGTCCGACTCCAGCATCGAGCTCGAACCCTCCCCCTCACCGTGCCTCCACCCCCCTGTGTGCGAGCTCCAGGCTCTCCCACCCTTGGTTGCCCCCCAGAGCTCCAGGCCCCCTCCCTTGGCTCCTCCTGGATCTCCCCTGGCCGAGAAGCCACCCCTCCCGCCCCCGAGGTGTCCCCCCCACCCCCGAGCTCCAACCCCCTCTCCCGGTTCCTCCTAGAAGCCCCCTGGCCGAGAAGCTCCCCCAGTCAGCCCCTGCTTGAAGCCCCCTGGTTGCCCCTACTCGAAGCCCCATGCTCCCCCCCCACCCTCCCTCCCCACGGAAGCCCCCACCCCCCGCACAGCCCTGCTCTGTCCCCCCCCCCACCCACCCACCCTCCCTCCCCGCGGAACCCCCCCCCCCACAGCCTAGCTCGGCTCCCCCATCCTCCCTCCCTGTGGAAGCCCCCACCCCCCCGCACAGCCATGCTCACCCACCCTCCCACCCAGCGAACCCCCCCCCCACCCCCCCGCCCCCACCCCCCACCCACTGCTGCTCGAAGCCCACAGACCTCGCGCCCCCGCACACCCAAGCCCACAGCCCCTGACCGAGTACGTCCCCCCCACCAGCGAAGCCTCCCCACACGATTGACCGTGCCGAGCTCGAAGCCCCCCGGCGCCCTGCAACCTACACCCATGAGGCCGCCTAAGACTAGGGCTGGCTATCGAGCCGAGCGAGGGCTCGATAAGCCCAACTGGGCTCGGGCCCTTATCGAGCCAACTCGGGTTCGATAAGTCTTGAGTCGAGCCCTTTATCGAGCCTGGTCTGGGCTCGAGACTATTCAGGCTCGTTAAGAAAATAAGTGTTTTTTTTGGTGAAAAAGTGTTTTGCCAGGCCTCGAACCGGAGACCTCCTTTTCAAAGATCTTCCAGCTTACCAGTAGGCCACCATCCGAGTTGTATATAAAAGTTAAATCATAATATATATTGTAACATTCAGCTTGTTAACAAAAAAGAAGAAAAATACTAATTATCTAACTATAACCTAGATTAAAATAGATAAAAGGTAGAAAATCCAACTCTACAACATAGTCCACCCAACATTATTGTTACATAAACAACGTAAACACATAATCCACCATTAATAATATTGCAAAACTAATACAAATAAAAATAAAAATCATTGTAGTTTCACAAATAGAATATATCTTATCGAGCCCGATATTGAGTTATCGAGCTGAGCAAGGCTCGGCTCGATAAGCTATCGAGCCCAAAAATCTGGTTCGGGCTCGGCTCAATAGCTTAATGAGCCAAGCTCACGAGCCCTTATCGAGCCGAGCCCGAGCCTGACTCATCGAGCCGTGACTCAATAGCCAGCCATACCTACGACGCCCTCCCTCACCCGCTGCCTGGACCCATCAAGCCCTGCAAAGCCGTCCACCTGCCTGCACGCACGAGCCCGCAGCCAACAAAGCCCTCCCCTCCGCCGGCTGCGAGCCTCCTCCCCACCCAGGTCTCCCTCTTCCCAGGTCGCAAACCCTTCGCCTCCGACGAAGCTCATCCTGTCCGGTCCCCTCCCGACCCAGGCCCCCCCAGGTCGAAACCCACCCCCCCCCCGCGAAGGCTCCCCACACGACCAACCGCGTCGAGCTCGAAGCCCCCCTGGCGCCCTACAGCCTGCACCCACGAGGCCGCCTGCGACACCCTCCCTCCCCCGCTGCCCGGACTCACCGAGCCCTGCAAAGCCGTCCACCTGCCTGCACGCACGAGCCCGCAGACCTCCTTTCTGTTAGATTTACAATTGGTTAGATTAACTCATCTATCTGGTTGAGTTAATGGACTAAACTAACGGAAGGTTATGGGTGTAGAACGGAGTGATTTTTTTGGGGTCCTAGATGTAATTCGTGATTATTGAGGGTTTCTGGGGTAATTACGGAATTACTCAGGATTATGGGTGTAAATATCCCTAAGATAAATCGCTGACTCCTTCCCATTCCAAGCATGAATAAGACATAACTCCAACAAAAAATTAGCCTATGTATCTTATATATGTAAATGCCTAATCACCAACTATGTAGCATATGGGTCATGTGAATAAAGAGGACACGCCAACAACTCCTATAATCATTTGTCTTGATATAGACCAAGGGCTTGTGTGCAATCTACAGACCATTGACCAGCACCGTAGTAATGCTGCACATGTTGCCAAGCAGTTACCACTTAAATTTTATTAATGTAGTATCCTCATCTTATAATGCTCTTGAAAATAATTACTGTCTTCTAATAAACAGTAGATAGCTTCTTCAAGGAAAGCCATGCATCTCTAAATTCACATGTGACTACAGTAGAATTTCCATCTTCGCAAACGGGACAAGCTGCTGTCTCTGGTGAAATTTTACCTTTAGCTAGGATTTTCTTAATCGATAAGATCAAATACACAATTCGTAGCAACACATTTATTTCCTTTATCCTCCTTATTCCTGTGCATATTTTTAGAAACAACGAAACAAAAAATTCCACAGAAGCAACGTATGCTCGCCACCAAACACATGTCACCATCAACTATTTCTACTAGAATAATGTACCCAACTTGTGGTATCTTTCAAAACACATGCTGGTCAATATATAAAAAAAAACTAATGCTTTATTTGAATATCATTGTTCATCCCGTCAACAAGAAAAGAAATTGTTGCAATCTCAAGGCAAAAACAGGCTCCTTTTCTGACGCAATAAATGCCACCTCAAAGAAACATTTAGAAGTTTGATGATAGCATCATCCTTTGACACAGTTAATTGAGCCATTGACCAGTTCTACAACTACTGGTTATCAAGTTGTAAGTGCGGTACATTTATTAAAATATGTCAGAACAAAAAGATGAACATAATGTGCGAGGAACCAAGATAAAGTCTATCATGACATTCCGTTCTGTTATGAATTGTGTATGGATGGAGAAAATCCCAGAACCACAATTACTAGTTCATTCTTTATATATGAAACACGAAAAACAGAAAGCATAAACTTCAAGGTTCGATCTAAATCTAAGAACAAAAACATCACATGACAATTACAGGAAAGCAACATATAAATAACAAGACAATTTATAAAGGTTGTCTACATAACCTAAGAGTGACACATAAATTAGAATGATCGATATCCATAACACCATATGTATAAGAAAACCGACATAATCAAAGAATGAGCACGGGATCCTCCTCCGGATCCTATCACCAAAGGCTGCTATCTCTCTTTCAATTTTCTTCTAATTAATTTAGAAACTCTTACCAAAAGAACTTGATTTAGCCGGAGAGGACATCGACCAATTCAGCACAGTTCAGAACCATGCGATACAGGGGAAAGGCAGAACCCGTAGAAACACCTCACGATTGTGATTCGTTCTTCTTCTCTCCTTCCCTCTCCTGTAGCAGCGACCCTGTCTCCTCGTCCGCCTGTGCGCTCTTCTTCTGCACCTCCTTAGCCTTCAGTGCCTGCAGCTTCACGTGATTGTAGTAAGCAACCCCCAGGAATGCGATCCCATACCCCATCAGGTTGATCGGGGTAACAGTATCACGGATCACCGACCACGAGAAAGCGATGAGGAGCCAGTCCTTTACGACACCAGCAACATTCATGGTCAGAGCGGACGTCTTCCCGACGAGGAGGAATACGGCGAGGTTAAGAGCAAATGCACAGATGGAATTCGTCCCAAAGATGAAATAATTGAAGTGGAATGACGATGTCTGCCTGAGGACGGGCAATTCAACAAGGATCCATGGGACAGTAAGGAAGAGGAGGCAGCAGGGGGAAACGTAGTAAAGGGAGGTGATGGGGTTGAGGGAGATCCCCTTGGAGGTGAGGAGGATCTGAATAAGGACGAGACGGGTGGCCTCGAAGGCAACGGCGGAGAGCTGGAGGGTGACGCCCCAGACATCGAAGCGGGCTTCCCCATAGGCGGCGATGGCGACACCGATGGAGATGGAGACCATGTTGGCCATGGAATTGGCCTTGAAAGTCTCCTTCTTGAAGAGGACGCTGATGGAGTAGACGGCGACAGGCATGAGGGCCTTGAGCATCTGGATGAAGGAGACGGAGAGGTAGATGTAGGCGGAGTTGGAGAACCAGAGGGAGAGGGAGTAGAGGGCGCCGATGGGGACGACGGAGGAGAGGTAGAGGGATCGGGACATGGAGGAAGGGGTGTCCACCACGCGGAGGACGCGGACGAGGAAGAAAGCGATGGAGGAGCAGAAGGCCATGTGGATGAGGGTCAGAGAGATGGGGAAGGGCCAGTTGTACATCTTCCTGTCGAGGATGTACTTGTTGTAGACGATCACCGTGAAGGAGAGGAAGATCCAGATCGCGACATAGGCGTAGGAGAGGAGGACCTTCCGCACGACGGCCTCGTTCACGCCCGCGCCGCCCTTCCCCATCGCGGACAGCTGCCGAGAGGAACCCTAGAGCTGTGGGGGCGGAACGGGGAGAGGGGAGGGGTGGAAGGAAAGGGGAGGAAGGGGGGAGGCGTTTTCTGGTTGCAAAGTGGAGAGTTACATTGGGAGGAACGCGTGGTTACTGGGTTCGGGGGTGTCACGTGGGAGGCGACCGTCGCGGTGAGACTTTGTCGTTCCTGATCACCCTTGCAGTTCTGGTTTCCTTGGTTATTTTCCCTGATCACCCTTGCAGTTCTGGTTTCCTTTGTTAAAGCGGGAGAGATGTTGACACGCAGTGGTGGACCGGGGATCACGCGGTCGCTGGGCCACTGGGTGTTCTGTTTGCGGACGTGGGAGGCGAAATGTGGAGGTTGGCTCTTCGATGTCGGCTGGTTTCGGATTGGTCCACGAAGATTGACTAATTGCCTTTTGAACATAAGTTAGGGTGAGTGATTTTATACTTTAGGAAAATCCGGACGACATGATGTAGAATAAAATAGGGATACACAATGAAGATGCAATCGGGGAGGAAAACGATAATGGATTGGTTTGTATTCAAATCGTTAACCTATTGGTTTTATATAGATTTTGATTTTTTTTGAGTAAGATAACGGGGGAGCCCTCTCGAGGCGGGAGTCACCACACCAAAGCATTCATTAATAAAGCATAGGGTACATCAATTTGATAATCAGAAATTGTACAAAGCATTACAGTGGGCAATAGCATTTTCAAAGTAAAATCGCTGCCCTTTGAAAATTGTATCATTCCTACCAAGCCAAATAGCCCATAGAGCAGCAAGAGGCTTGGAGACATCATCGGAAGACCCAAGGCCGACCCCACGAATCGACCTCCAAAATTGATCCGCATCGGATGCCCAGACCCACGGAAGCCCCAACGACTCCCAAACCTTTGCCGAAGACCTGCAACCAAAGAAGATGTGGTCCACATCCTCCGACTCGTCCTCGCATCTGTCACACTTTAGATCCGTCCCACCTAGCAATCTGCCTCTTCTCACTTTGTCACAAATACGACCTCTCCTCATACACCAAAGGAAGACCTTGATCCGGGCAGGAATCTTAGCTGCCCAAATTACCTTCACGTCAGCACACAGATCTTCATCACGCTCCACCAAAACCGCACTAACCTTCCTATAGGCAGCCTTCACCGAGAACTTACCATCAGTCCACTCGAAATAGTCTGGGTCTCCCGACATCTCCCCGGCAGGGGGAATCTCAAACAGCATCCATAAAAACTCCTCCATCCTCTGATCCGAGAGATCCGCAAGGAACCTCGGCGCCCACGACCCAGCTTCGGCGACCTCCGCCACCCGCGCCCCCTATCCACAGCCAACGCCGTCAACCGAGGGAAGCAGAAGGACAAGGCCCCATCCCCCGTCCAGTCATCCAGCCAAAAATGGAAACGGAGACCATCCCCCAAAATCGGTCTAAGAAGCAGCCGGAGCCCCGGAAGCACGGCACGGATCCCACTCCACCAGGAAGACTCATAACGCTTCCTCACTGCGACCAACTCTCCAGTAACACCATATATCTTTCTCAGCAGCTGCAAGACCGGCGAGTCGGACGGACCCTAAATGCGCACCACCCATTTGGCTAACAAATCTTTGTTCATAGATTCCACGTCCCTAACGCCAAGGCCCCCTCACCAACAGGTACAACCAGATCCTTCCAAGCCACCAGGTGCAACCTCCTCTTTGTCTGTCTTCCATCGGACCAGAAAAAAGATCTCATAAAAGTCTCAACCTTCCTTCTAACACCAACATGCATTAATCTCGTCGAGAAGAAAATAGTGGGGATGGCCGAAAGAACATGCTTCAGCAGTGTAAGCTTCCCACCCTTGGACAGAGTGATTGCCTACCTTCCAACTGCTCCTCCATTCTGCGCAGAAAACAATCCCAATCGGACTTCCTCAGCCTGCCCTCAACCAGAGGCAATCCCAGATAGATTATCGGCAGTCTCCCCATGGGACATCCTGCCCACTCCACCAGCCCGATGCTCTCCTCGCCACCCATTCCCATTGAAACAAGGACCGACTTCTGCCTATTAATCTGCAATCTAGAGAGGCACCCAAACACATCCACCAGCAACTCTGCATTCAGTTCTGCTCCTTCGTTCCTCCCAGGAATATCAGCGTGTCATCCGCATACTGCAACACCGGGACTGAGATGTCCCCCATTCTGAAGCCCTCGCACCAGTTTTCTTCCACCGCCCGTTGAAACAAAACCGCAAGACAATCTGCAACCAACACAAAGAGCAGGGGAGCAAGGGGGCAGCCCTGACACACCCCCTCTGCCGTTGGAACCATCCCCCCTCAGGCCTCCCATTTACCAACACCGAGCAGGAGCTAGTGGTGACACATCTCTCAACCCAAGCAATCCAATCTTCCGGGAAACCCCTTTTCTGTAGAGCTAACCAAAGGAAACTCCAACTGACATAGTCCTAGGCCTTAGCGTAGTCAATCTTCCAAACTGCCCCTTTTTTTGAGACCTCTTCCACTCACGACAGATCTCGGAAGCGGTCACGATTCCATCCGCCATACACCGACCCGGAATGAAGGCGGATTGGGTCGGTAAGACCACAGAGGACAAGATGCCTCTAAATCTGCTCGCCAGCACCTTGGCGACAATAAGATAAATGCCATTAGAAATAGAAATCGGCCTGTAGTCCCCAACCCCAACTGGGTTCTCTTTCTTCAGCAGCAAAAAAATCAAAGCCCTGTTAACTTTCTCAAAACCCATGTTGCCCCCCTGAATTCAGTCAGAACCTCCAAGATGTCACCCTTCAGCAGATTCCAGAACTCTCTGTAAAAGGATATAGAGAAACCATCCGGTCCAGGAGCCCCGCCCGCATTCAGCTCCCAAACCGCCCTGCGTACCTCTTCCTCCGTGAATTTGACCACTAACGAATCAGCCTGGGCTCCACTCAAGGACCTCGCCCCCGACCCGACCAACCCCAGCCATTTTCCACCGGCACCCTCCTCGAAGCCCTTACAAAGTGGCCCCGCAAGGCGACCCCCATGTCCCTCTCGCATGAAACTCTTTGGCCCCCTACCTCCATCTCATGCAAGAAGCTCCTTCTCCTCCTCCCGGACGCCACAGAATGGAAGAACCGTGTGTTGGCATCCCCTTCCCTTAGCCACTTCTGCTTGGCCCTCTGCCTCCAATGAACCTCCTCTTTTCTGTCCTCCCGAAACACAGCCTCTAGACATGTTTCCCTCTCCTCCACCTCCTCCGGAGACCGTCCCCGATCATCATCAAGCCCGTCTAACCTGCTAATCCCAGCCTCTGCCTCTGCCTCCGCCCGGACGGCCCGTCGCCTCATGGCAACATCCTTCCCATAACTCAACAGCAACCGCCTCAGGGACTCGAGCTTGGCTGCAAACCGCGACACCGCCAAGCCCGCCACCGTTACAGCCGGCCAATGTTCATACACCATGTCCCAGAAACCATCCTCCAGCAGCCACTTCTTCTCAAAGCGAAAGGAAAACCGAGCCAAGCGCTCCTCACCAGAAAACCAAAGAATAGGAGTGTGATCAGATAGAGTCCTCGAAAGAGCCCAAGCCCTTGCCAAAGGGAAAACCTCCCCTGCCTCAACCGACATCAGGAATCCGTCAAGTCTGGACCTCGCTCTCGCGTTCCTCCAAGTGTACTTGCAGCCAACCGCATCCACAATAGACAAACCCAGAGACCGAACCACCTGCCTCATATCTGCGGATCCAGGATCAGAACCCCCCGCTCCCCCCCCGGCCTGTCGTCCGGTAACAACGTGACATTGAGGTCGTGATGAATCTCGGATTCACCATTCTAAGTCTTATTAATTAAGCTCAAAGTCCCTCAAAATCAACTGCATTCCTGCATTTATTTCGCATAATTAGCATTTAGGCATGATTTCATAAGAATTGCATTTTAGCATTAATTTCTGCATAAAATAAGAAGCCAAAATTCCAAGCCAAAAATGACCTGTAAGTAGCCTAACTTCCCCTATTTTTAACTCCTCCATGGTAACACCGTATGCCACAAAACCACTTCCTCTGTGTACACATCACTAATAAGAATAAATAAAAAATACAAAAAAATCACTAACCCTGTTAAGTGGACCAAAAACCCAAACCCTAGTTTCAGGATTTTCGGACTAAAAGCCCCATATCTTCCCCATCCAGTGTCCGATTTGATCCTACTCACTTTTGAACTAATGCACATTCAATTACCTTCAAAACAAGACCAAGTTCAAGTAAATCAAAGCTCGTATGTGAAAGTTGGGTTTTGGGCCTCTTTTGTACATTGTATTATTTCGCGGTTTTCTGACCTATATTTTATGTATATATTTTCTTTATCAATAAAAAATCCAAAAAAATTAGATTAATGTATCTTTTATTTATCTTTGAGTTTTCCGTATTTTTTCGGATTTTTTATCTTGTTTAAAAATGACAAAAAAATTAGAAAACCAAAAATCAAGGTATTCTATGTACATGGGATACCCCAAAAATTCACTTTTTACATTTGATCGATTTTGGCTTTGACGTCTTCATGGAAGTTGTAGATCTCGTCGAGATGAGCATTTTTTGTGAAGGAACTTTTTCGATCCGAGGTCATTTGCTATTTCTTTTTGATTTTACAAAATGATTTTCCTTCGAATTTTCTGGTGCTGACACGTGGCTACCCCAGGGGCCGCCACGTGTCAGCTGTTTTTCGCATTTTTATTATATCGTTTTTATAAAAAAATTTAAAATAACCCGCATTTTTTATTATTTTCTGAGTCTCTCTCTTACACCCATCTCTCTTATTTTTCTTGCGAGGTACCCGGCGCACGTGGAGCGGTTTTTCAAGGAACCGACGCATCTTCACCGACACCCGAAGAAACCGTAATTAAATTAAGATCGAGTCGAGTCGTGAGAGAGAGTAGAGTCTAGGTTTTTAATTTCTGCACTTTTAATTTCTGCTCATTTATAGCGGTGTCCGTTTGGACTCTCGCCTGTGTAAAAAGACCTTGAACTCTATTTGTGGTGTGTCGTGGCCTGTTTCACTCTCCGGAGAGGGTGGGGCCCGACTTGAGTGGCGATTAGGATAGACCTGCACATACGGCTCTCAGAGAAATTTTATTTTTTGATTGTGCTCGTAGGATCTTAAGCCACACTTCACTTTAATCAAGACGCACATTAGATCGTTCAACTTAGCCAAACTTAACTCAATTCTTCCCGCTAATAGAACTTCTGCTTAGGTGCGGTTTTCATCGGCTTGCACGCATTTAGTATAAATTTTTCAATTCTGTATTGCATCCCACATGGAGATTGCGAGGAGGCACTATAAGTCTTCTAACTGAGCATTCATCATAGTTTTCCGTGTGCATCGGCTTTTCTCGAAATCCTCTCTCTTGTTTTATCACATAAATCTAAAGGAAATTGGGACTGGACGGTAGACGTGTATTTGTGTTCATCTAAATTCTTCAGTGATTGCCTCATTAAAATTGGGACTGCTAAATATAACCGATTTCAAAATAACCCATAAAATCAAGAATTTTTGCGGGAGAGCAACCCCGACATTGTTTGATTTTATCTTGCAGCGAGGAGAGAGACACACACTAGGATAGAGCCCAGCTCCAAACCTAACAGCTCGTTTAAACGGCTTGCAAGATTGAATTTATCACCAACTAAAATTGAAAAGATAATAGCCGGACTCTTACGGCTTCATTGTGTGAGTTGGTGAACCCGGGGTTTGAATTGTGTTTGCATTGGTGTGCGTGAACTGATTTCAAGATCAATAGCCGCACATTCGATAAAAATTCTCTTGACTATCCCGTGCAATCATCTCTTCCCTCTCTTGATTTAAACCTCATAATGGAACTCTTGTCCAAAAACTCTCACAGATCCAACTCACCATTCCTCTCAAAAATGACCGAACACCCATCAGAGCTATACTATGAAAATGAATTTGTTTCGGTTAGGCCCAAATCAACTCAATCCCCTTCTTTCAATAATCCTCCAATATTTGCGGGAGGCTTTCACCCGCAGATAAATTCGGCCTCCTCATTGAATTTCTATTCGAATCATCCAACCGCAAATGATCACCTACCATCGTGGACTAAATCGTCTTATTCTCAGTTTCTCGCCAATGAAACTTTTCAAGATCAAAATCCCTTAAAATCTCATGACTGGTAGAGAAACCAAACTCAGGTGGAAAGACATGCACTGAATAATCATCTGCATTGGATTGACCATGATAGAACCCTCGTCAGACATGATACTCATACAGAGGACTGGACTGACCTCTTAGAAACACATAAACCCTGTATGTTGACTCCACAATATCAAGGTCTGACCAATCAACTACACATGTCTGAACCATATGAGCAGCCTCCTTCTATTATTTTTGAGGAGAAATTTTCAGAAAATAATGATCATATTTCGGATATTCCAAGAAACTCTCCTCTCAGCACAAAGGGATAAAGGGAAGAGGAAATTATCGAACATACACCTACTGCTCTCATAATTAATAATGAACCGAATCTTGAGGAGGATATTTCGAGGATAAATAAGAAATTCAATTCAATAGAGGAGAGATTTCAGAAATTTACCGATCGATTCATCGCATTCTATGGTGGCTCGGACATCAAAATGAATGAGGAAATAACTGGATCTGAGATTGAAAATTCTGAGGATATTCATGGAGCTAGGGACGATTCTGAAAATGACCCTCACCCTGAACACCAGAGCCCATTTTCATCTGAAGAACACTCCACACTCCCACACTACCCAGAAAATACCAAAAAATGGAAATATTTGAAAATCACAAAAAATTGAAAATTCAGAAAAATTCATAAAAATTGAAACTGAAGACGATTTGAGGAATTTGGATCCGACTGTACGGGAAGCACTGGAAAAACGCTTGATGTTTGAACTTCTCTTTATACAGGCCATTGAACACTTCCCCGACCTTAAAAGATTTATAATAGATAAATTAATGAACAAAAAGTCGGGCAGGATACGAACAAAGACTGAAAGACATATCTTGTCAATGGCCTCCTCTTTGGTGTTGAGGAGAAAAACCAAGAGCCACATAGTGAAGCGGTTGCCCAGATTCGACTGTGAAATCAAAGACACAATTTTCACCCATGCTTGGATTGATGATGATTCACCGATTAATATCCTCCCGACCTCTGTCTTTCACGAACTCCAACTCGGACCGATTCGGAAGATACGAGAGATTATTCAATTGGCGGACCGATCAATAAAGCGGCCGAGAGGAATTATTTCTGTCATCATGAAATTCCAAGGTGCTCCGCTCAAGGTAGAATTCACGATCATTGATATTGAGCATCAAGGAGAATTCACCCAGTCTCCAATCATTCTCGGAAAGCCATTCTTGGCATTGGCCAAGGCGAGTATCGATTGCGAGACTCGGGAAATCAATTTCACAGCATTGGAAGCACTTAAAACCGACCCTACCTTTGAGGAACCACGATCTTCAGGCAACCCACGCAGTCCCCGACAACCGTAACCATAAAACGGTAGAAGAGCCCTACCCCGCGACCACACCTGAGATAGCGGTTGTTGATGAGACTATTGGTTTAGAAAATCTCCCCCCTGCTCCATTCCCAGCCGCTCTCACCATGGACAATCATGTATATGAATCATATGATCCGGAGACTTATGCATGGGCACACCCTGGGTCGACCTACTCCGACTACATGGATTACATCAACTCGACACATGAATGTGCTAACATCGAAGAAATTGAGAAAGAACATGCAGAGACTCTCCCCAGTATTTCAATTCCCGCAGATCTCAAAATAGACAAATCTTTCTACTACGATCCTGAGACATATGTATGGTCACACCCTGGAGCAACATTCTTTGAATATCTTGACCAAATCATCCCAAATCGAGAGTGCTCAAACATTCGGGAGATTGAGAACAAGCATGTAGACCAAACACCAACCGAGGAGAATTCCAATGGCTAGTCATCTGGATATTCAAGTGAACCGACACCTTCACGACGAAATAAAAAGAGAGTCACCTTTGACCTTTCGGAAGAGGAATTAGTTGATGATCCCTCATCAGGTCCGGAAAAAATGGTCTACATGAGTGAAGTCTGTTCGGCAGCCCTAAAGCCATATCTTCGTAAGGATCCAAAATTCAATTCTCGTTGGACAACTCCTGTTCCTAACTACTATTCATCCAAAGCTGATGCTCCTGCATTATTCAAGTACACTGGAATTCTTTCGTATGAGCTGACTGAGACCGGTGCTTCTGAGTACTCATCTGAGGACAAACCGACTGACTCCAAGAAGGAACGAAGTCTGAGGAAACAACTGAAGAAACAAAAAGACCAGAAAACTTGGAGTATGTCCACTTTCCAATACTATTCCTCTGAGGATAACTCTGATGATGGATATCTTCATCTGACTCAAACAATTCATCTACTATCCATCATAATTTGTCTGAGGATGACACTGACAATAGTTGGGAATCATATGCCCCATCTCCATCTCATCATTATGATCTCCCACCGCAGGCTCATAAGAAGATTAGCCGAAAGCCGCCTTAATCATCGGCTACCCAACCTCCCTCCCGACCACATCGGTTCCCTTGTACAGCTTCTTCCTCTACTTAGGCCAAGGCCTAAGTATAGGGGGGGACCGATGCCATTTGTATATACCATTTCTCTCATCACACTCCTTCTCCCGATCACTCCATTTCCATCCTTCTCTTACACTTAGGCTGACTAGAGCCTAAGTATAGGGGGAACCGACATCCACCTGTATATACTCTCCTCATTTCCTGACCGCTTTTCTTTTCATTTTTTTCCACTCCCTTATGCTTAGCCCGAGCTATGTCTTCCGCTTCTTGTGCTCTGAGGACACAACACTCGCTAAGTATAGGGGGGTCTGTATATATACTTTGTATATATTTTACCCATATCTCGTACTTTCGCGTATGTCTATATGTATTTACGGGGTGTGTACTAACTTGAAAAAAAGCAAACAACAACAAACAAGCACACTAAAAAATGGTTTTTTACTAACACTAACCGTGCCCAAAATTTTTGAAAAAAAAAGAGAAGGCTTCTTATTCCATTGTCTGCATAAAAAAATCCCTTGCATAAAAAAATTCAAAAAAAAAATTTTTTGTCAGAATTTCACACACATGCACTTCATCCAACATCACATGCATTTGCATCTGTGAAAAGTCATTGGATTCTGAACCGAGTTATGAGCCGAAACCGAGAGTGGTCTGAACTTGACCTTAATCCACTTAATTTTCATAGGAACTTCACCGAGAAATAGGATTTTAAGAGCTTCAGGTCTTTGACTTAATTCCTTAAGTTCCACATAACAATGTGCAGCGTTTGACTCTTAGTGTCTAACCTGGTCTCTTCATTCTGGGTACAACTCTGGAATAGGGAATTAATTCGCACTCTTGCACTATGCACTTAGCTCAACCCAGACGGGATGTTGGAAGACTGTCTGAGTCTCTTTTCTGGTAGCATGGAAATCTAAGGACCGGAGTACGGGTTGAAATAAAGCTTCGGAAAAGGGATGGACGGCTGGGCACAATTTTTTCTAAGACCCCAAAAAATGTACGGAACAAAAAGATTCTATATCCGTAGGGGCACAACAAGATCCAAGCAGAACCACCAAAAATTCCAAATACAAAGAAGCATTCTACCAAATAAAAATCCGACCAAAAAGGTCCAAGCTTCAAGAAAACCTGCAGATCTTGGTGGAGACTCGGCTACACTGGCCATCTTCACAAGGAGAGGTGACTACACTGGCCACCCTCTAGTTCTTTTCTCTTTCTTCTATCTTCTCCCTCATTCGATTGTGAACACAGCACGACAGACCTTAGAAGGAAATACCTGACTCCCCGAGGACGAGTTACTGGAGAGGAGAGGAGCATGGTAATCCGACATTCTGAATGGGAAGAGCTAAAACCCTTCACACACAAGAGTCGGTTATTCAATGTTCATAGGGTATACTTTGGGAAGAGGATTGATCTAAGATGACTTCTGAGCCGAAACTGTGTCAATGAAGTGTAGAACTTGAGGGCTGTTGATTTTAAAATTCTAAGTCTCACAGAAGTTCCGACACATTATTAATCCAAAGGTCGAGTTTAGTCTCACTCTCACCTTCAGTTCATGGTCTTGGTATGGAACCCAGTCTCATTTCACTTCATGGCATTTCTTTTTGATGCTCAGGGACGAGCATGGTTTAAGTATAGGGGGATGATGAATCTCGAATTCACCATTCTAAGTCTTATTAATTAAGCTCAAAGTCCCTCAAAATCAACTGCATTCCTGCATTTATTTCGCATAATTAGCATTTAGGCATGATTTCATAAGAATTGCATTTTAGCATTAATTTCTGCATAAAATAAGAAGCCAAAATTCCAAGCCAAAAATGACCTGTAAGTAGACTAACTTCCTCTATTTTTAACTCCTCCATGCTAACACCGCATGCCACAAAACTACTTCCTCTGTGTACACATCACTAACAAGAATAAATAAAAAATACAAAAAAATCACTAACCCTGTTAAGTGGACCAAAAACCCAAACCCTAGTTTCAGGATTTTCGGACTAAAAGCCCCATATCTTCCCCATCCAGTGTCCGATTTGATCCTACTCACTTTTGAACTAATGCACATTCAATTACCTTCAAAACAAGACCAAGTTCAAGTAAATCTGAGCTCGTATGTGAAAGTTGGGTTTTGGGCCTCTTTTGTACATTGTATTATTTCGCGGTTTTCTGACCTATATTTTATGTATATATTTTCTTTATCAATAAAAAATCCAAAAAAATTAGATTAATGTGTCTTTTATTTATCTTTGAGTTTTCCATATTTTTCCGGATTTTTTATCTTGTTTAAAAATGACAAAAAAAATAGAAAACCAAAAATCAAGGTATTCTATGTACATGGGATAGCCCAAAATTCACTTTTTACATTGGTCGATTTTGGCTTTGATGTCTTCATGAATGTTGTAGATCTCGTTGAGACGAGCATTTTTCGTGAAGGAACTTTTTCGATCCGAGGTCATTTGCTATTTCTTTTTGATTTTACAAAATGATTTTCCTTCGAATTTTCTGGTGCTGACATGTGGCCGCCCCAGGGGCCGCCACGTGTCAGCTGTTTTTCGCATTTTTATTATATCGTTTTTATAAAAAAATTAAAATAACCCGCACGTGCGTCGCACGTGCCACCAGGCACGTGCTCCGCATGTGCCGCACCCCTTCCCCAGGCTCCCGCCACGTGGCCGAGTCTGGGCCGTTCGATCAGCGGCCGATCGAACGGCCCCTACCCCTCCTTCAACCTCCCGCGCCGCTCGCCCCGCAACCGCCGCGACCGTCATCTCGCTACCGACCCTCCGAGTTCTCCGCCTCGCCGGTCCTCCGCTATCTTCGCCAACGGACTCCCCTATCTCGCCAACCACCTCGAGCCTACCCTTGCTATTTAAAGGCTCCGCCGACCCTAACCCCCTTTCATCCGTCGATTGCACCTGGAGAAGCTTCGCGGCGGTGACAGCACCGCGTCGCCTCCCCGGCGAGATCCGAGCACCCAACGCTCGTCGCAGCACCACCTTCGCGCCTGCCCCGCTCCGACTAGCCGTCGAGCCAACTACTCCTTCGACCTCCACCTTCAACCTCTCCGCCAGCCGCTTCATCTTCTTCAACTACCGTCATCGACAAGCTCCACCTACGACATCTTCAGCATCGAACTCAACCGCTCCTTGACGCGCTCCTCCGATGTTCTTCATCGACTCCTCCGTCCAGCAGCTACTCCGCCTCGACGTCATCTTCCCCGACTACCTTCCGCGCCTCGCCTCGGCCGGCTCCTCCGCAGCAGCTTCAACCCGCCTCCGTCGTCTGGAGCTCCTTCGACTATGCCGCCTCCGCCTTCGCAACTCCACCCGACAAGCTCCGCCCCAGCCTTCACCGCCTCGGCCGGAAAAAGGCTCCCCCTCCGCCTCGCCAATCCGCCAGCGGTCGGGCTCGGAGCCCGAGGCCCTCCGCGCACATGCGAGGCACGTGCGCTCGGAGGGAACTTCACCAACCCACGGGTCACGTGCTCAGCACGTGACCGCGTGGCCAAATTGCAGATGGCCTCGGAGCTTCCTCGTATTTGCGCCAGAATCCCCTCGAGCCAAAGGTCGCGTGCATAGCACGTGACCCTCTAGAGAAATTGTGGAAAACTCCCCTTTTATTTCGGTAATTGCATCTTAGTTTCCCCCCTCTGCATTGTCTTTACTTATTTAATTATTGTGTTTATACCCCTGTACTCCTGCCGCATTTTAGACCTCTATTCTTCATCATTTTATTTATTTAAAAATAGCACGGTGTTTGTTGATTAAGTCTCTACATTCTGATAGGTTGTGGATATTTTTCGGATCAACGGTTAATTAATTATAAATTATTTTGTGGAAAATTGCGAATTTTGCCCATCTTATGCTCTGGAATTTATCTTTAATTAAACATTGCTCTAAAAATTCCCGAAAAATCATGTATTGTAGAGATTATTTTGATTAACATTGTGCCCAAAAATCTTTGCATTTTCATGCATAAATTGCTCTGTAAAAATCATTTAGCACACTTCAGTATTTGATTTTTAATAGGTATTTAACCCCACATTTTCAAGGTTTAGGATTTTTCTGGGGTTCATCACCTCGTGATGGCTCTTAGATAATTTTATCTCTTGAAAATAAATAGGTTTAATATTTATTATAATTAAATATTGAAAATCATTCTGTTTGCATTTAAAAATTCATAAAAAATTCATATTGCATCTAAAAATTCCAAAAAAAATTACAGTGCACTCATTTCATCGTCATTTACATTGTGGCCCAAGTTTCGTATTTTTCGGACATCGTTTGATTGAAATTTACATTTTAGTCCCTAAAATAGGCCGAACTTGCATTTTGCATCTCATATTGCATTGAAAAATTCCCAAAAAAAAGACCGCCTTGAAAACCGAACTCAAAATTGGATAGACACAACTCTAGGTTGTTCCTTTGCCTCCTTGTGATCGACCTTGGGACTTGCCCAAGTAAAATAAACATAAAAACCACTTGATTGAAATTGATTAAAAATTGTGGTTATTTCTTGACTGTTTCCGATCACCTCCTACAACGAACGACATTCATTAATTTCACTCACGAAGATTAAAAACAACTTCTTAACGCGGCTATTACGGACTTGTCAGGTCGCCACAGATGATCCAAAGACCGTCGCCAACCTCAGGCACAACACTCTCCAGATCCGCAGTCAAGCTACCATCCTGTCGCCGACACGGGCCATAGACATTGGTAACGCACAGACAGATCCCATCCGCTCTTGCTGCAGCCGAACAGACAAGTTGAACTGGGAGGCAGAAATCCCCAGTAGATTGAACAAATCAGATCGCCAACCGGAAAGCAACCCCCCTAAAGCACTTGTTGCCTCCTTCTCAGCCATCAAGAAATCCCCCCTACTCATCTCCCGCCTCAACTGGTCATCCAAAGAATGCAACTTAGTCTCCTGAAGCAAGAAAATATCTGCCCCAACCTCTCTCAATAGATTCTGCACCCCGAGCCTCCTTTCGGGCTGGCCCAAGCCCCTCACATTCAATGATGGCAGCTTCATTTGGTCACCAAAGCATCCATCTTCCTTGGGGAATAACCCCCAAGCATCGTGCCATGTCCCTGTCGAGAGCAGCAAAACGGTTCCGCACCACTAACAAGCTAGCCTCCCCCAGACTAACAACCTCAACAGCTGTGTAACAGCCCGGATCCTCGGTGACCAGCGGAAACATATCAAATGCCACGTCAAATCCGAGTGTTACTCACAAATATCAATGATATCACATGTAATGGAAGGAACCATCTTAACATTCCTTCATCCATAAAAAGTTATACATCTCTAATACATATCCAAGATCTTTCGTTTCAGTGGGCACAATGATATCCTTCCTTCAGGCCTTGCAATAACTTCCAACTGCCACTAAATTTATCTTTACACTGACCTGCAATAAAAACACAAAAATACATGGTATGAGCTTAACGCTCAGTATGTGTCGATAAAAGGTCAAGCCAGCTAGCGAAAAATCAAGTCTCCTTATGCTATTACAAATAACTCCATGCACGGATCATTAGCTGGATAAATATTTTCCACAATGAATCTTTGAAAATCTTCTATATTCCCCAACCTGGAATAATATTCACATCATAAGTTATCCACGGATTCGTTCCGTGAATACGATCTTAATCATAACATAATATGCATGGATTTCACTATGTTTCTCTTGCCCAAATTTACAATATCAACAATTACATAAAGATGGTTACATATATGGAATTGTGTGTTACACCCATACACCTATTGCTACGAGTTTTCACATGTAAGCCCTTATTGTATCCTAGCAAAGAGATTGGTATTGTTCGCATTTCCAACATCATATCATATGCTTTTCATATAACCTATCATACACGAAAGTAGTACCATGGCATATTTATTCACAAAATATCCTTATGTTATTTAATAAAATACTTGACTGTTATCATACAATAGCATCATATGGATCACTCATAAACATAGGTATGCAGGCAAAGAATGTTCTTTTTATGTACATGCATCTCATATCATACTTTCATATATGACCTTAGGGTTTAATCATATTTGCACTTATGTCCTTAACATTAACATTATTGCACGTATGCCCATAACAGTAACCTAATCACATGTAGGTACTTAGCATTTCATCTAATTGTACACAGACACTCAACAATTGACATGAATGCATATTTACGCTTAACATTTTACATGACCACACATATACACTTAACATTCACATAATCGCACATATGCACTTGGCATTTTAAATAATTGCACATATACACTTGGCATTTCACATAAATGCACTTATACACTTAGCAGTTCACATAATTACACCTATACACTTGGCATTTCACATAAATGCACTTATACACTTAACTTCTAAATAAGCATTTGGCTTCCTCATAAGCACTTAGCTTATTCATGATAAATTTGTCTTATCTCATAATTTATTGGTGGCTTTTACCGCTGGCACACGCGGTCACTCAATCATTACATAGAACATGATGACATCAGCTGAGTCAATATGTGGACTTTCCACTAGGTTCCACTGAACCTGACACCCCCGGAAGGTGTTGCCCTTTAGGCTCTCGATAAACGGACTCTAGAGGTGTCTCCCACCTTAGGTGTAGCACTTAGCTCCGCACACCGTTTAAGTGCCATTATTCATTTAAGAAAATTTCAATTCTTAAAACACAATTTCCTTTTTCACACAACATTGATTCATATGAACATTTCGGTTCCATACATAGCTTATACACTAGCGTGCGCACATGCGTGCGTGCACACAAACACATTTTCTTTCCTTTCCACTAATTGATGGTTTTCAAAATGATGAGAACAATTCCTCCTTTTATTTCAGTCAGTGCATATATTTATAGTCGAATGTAATGATTTAATAACCATATCAATGATCAGTTATACAATATGCCTAAGATGGCATCTTATTAATGGTAACTATGAACACTTGACTTTTCCAGCAATAACAAAACTATAAAATTCTTATTTAATTGTATTTGAAATTCTAAGAAATAATGTACTATAGTTACTGCATGTTTCCTTTCATATCACTATTGTATATGTTGAGATGTAATGAACATCATTAACGGTTATTATTATGTAAAGCATATTTAGGGACATGTATTTGTATTACAAGCTAAATGGTATACCTACATACATTGTATATTATACATACATACAAATTTAACACAATATATATAATATATCATATAATACTTCCCCTCTTGACTTAGACGTTGCAATGGCCACGCCCTCCTCTTCTTAATATGTCCTCTATTTTGCATTTATTTACAAACCTTATTATACATCCAAGAATGGAGTTTTCCAACCAACCAAGTTATAACATTAGATTGAAAGGGGTATATGCGTAACCTGCCCCAAACCAACATGTGGATATCTAAGTTTCATCATACCATATTTTTTCCATTGCAACGTAATAATGTTAAGAATAGTTTCCATTATTATTGATCCTCCACAATTTACGTATGCTAACTATACAGTTGTCGACCTAAGTGCGTAGATGTACATATGAATGACCATATGACATAAAGGCTGTAAGGTTTAACTATCTAGTGAGATAAAAAAACAATAACGGTAGAACTATCAACATATATATACATATATATACCGGTGTTAGACAATTAATGGGATTTCCCACAAAATATTCAGTGTGGCAATTCTAATATACGCATGAGTATGGAATCATGCCAAGTTTTTCTTCTATTCTCAGTTCAATAAGGTCTGTCATCAATATATGATGGTTTTCTGATTAATTGACGAAATCAACGATGAAGGCCGCAGAAGCAATTGTTGAAAAGAAAAGACAGTGGGAATTCATACTTTTATCGCATTATCCTAAGGTTTCAACACATACCATTTCTTAGGTCTTGAGGAGGAATATACAATATTGTTCTATTTATTCCTTTACTTGTGTATCTAACCGATAAGCTAACTTGATATAAATTTCCATCAATAATACATGCAGTCATATGTAAATCATAATTTTCATCATGACATGATATCGTATAAAGCCTATGTGTTCGACACATACCTCTACGGCATGAAAATAAGAAGATGATTTGTTCACGTGGGTTGAGACCGCTGCCGATCACATTGATGTGCCTCCGATCTTGCCGGATCAAAACTCGACGTCGACAGAAGGGCTGTCACCGTCGCTCACTCCATGCGCCGCCGATCGTGGCTAGCCCCACAACCCGAAGACGATGTCCAGACACGATGATTGAGGTTGTGCAATACCTTGGCCAAGGAAGAGGAAGGGACTATTTGTTGGACTCCTCTTCTCTCTCTTGCTCTCTCTCTCTCTATGCAACGTTATATGTAAATCCATGCAATTAAAGAGGAAATAGTAAAAGTGGCGCACGTTCTCCACTCATGCACGAAATATCCCTCTAAAAATAGAAATTGCATGGCTAGAATAATGGGTGAACAAGCCATCCATAACCGTCAAGCCTTCTCCCTTTTTATTACCTAATAATGGAATATGAGCCGTTACAATCTACCCCACTTAAAAAGAATTTCGTCCCGAAATTTACTAGTCAAGAGACTAAAAAAAACTCATGATATTTCACTCATACCTCAATCTCATGCACCTTTGTTTGCTCTTCACATTTTATGGGACCGACATACTTGTTCTCTTACTATAAGAGTCATTCCCTTGTATCTAGAAATTCTCTATTTATATGACAATCGCCTCCTTCAAGATCTTGATTGTAAGGTAAACAAATCTGTAACAATATATATCCACCTAAGAGACAATAGTAAATAACTCAACTAGAGGTTGAAAGGAATCTGTAAGGGTCAATTTGTAGGTTGTCACTCACAGGATATGAAAATTATAAATCAAGATGCAAAACTACGGTATATAGAAAGAAAGACATTTCTACTCAAGTGGGGATAGACAATATATAAAAAGGATTGTTTCTATTATTAGCAACTAGCATATCTTCGTTAATTTAACTCATATATATTGTAGTGGTTATAAATAAACAAGAATCTTGACCAACGTTAAAGTCTTAGCTAATAAAATTCATTAGATCTAGTTACCACAATCATATATCATAGATAATCTAAGTGGTCTCGGATTCTAAGTCCAACTTAATCATACATGCAAGATCACAAATGAGTTTATTGTCATCAATCTTATCTAATAAATATATCAATAAGATGATAGGTAGAGTGTCAGGTATCTGTGCTATCAACAACATAAAGCATCACAAAATTTTCCTAGTTAACCTCAAAGTGCCCGACTCATCAACCTAATGTAGCCAGCACCTTTGTGAGGTCAAAAGGCATCATTAAAAAATTTTTTTTGGTAGTCTTTGATATATCTACACTCTTAATGGTAACTAATGGTAATCTAACTAAATGTCAATCTTGGAGAATACGGTTGCTTGTTACAATTGATCATCTATGAAGAAGAAAAAAAATCTTATCTTTATGAACGATCTTATTTCAATAATTATTGGAGCGTAACTAATGCAAACACTCCAAAGAAACACCAAGCCTCACCAATCCCTTATCCAGTTATCCCATCAATTTGCATTTTAACCCATCCAACTCATATAGATGTAGTCTGTAGCATGGCATAAGTAGTGAAGTCAATATCTCTTTCAAGCGGATGACCTAGATCATCAACAACTTTATCTAAAAATCTCACATCACTTCCAGAATCCCAAGTTGTACATGAGAATCTCTTTTTTTTAAAGCCACATACTCTGTACATCTTGTGAAAACTTGAGAAAAAAAAAGTTGTCTGACTCCCCTTTTTGTGTCTCCACAAATAACCAATTTGGTATTATATGGTTTACTAAAGTCATTTTCTTCTCCTTGGGACAATCAGAAATCTCCATGGCGGATTCTATCTCACTATTGGTTGGTCCTCTAATACTAATGTTATCTTCTAAAGCTATGAAGGTCATGCTAAACTTTCGGTCTCCTTTTTTTTCTACACTAAAGGTCTTACGCTATCTATAATAGGATATCTCATGCCCAAAGGAACTACTGCTCTGATACCACCTGTAACAGCCCGGATCCTCGGTGACCAGCGGAAACATATCAAATGCTACGTCAAATCCGAGTGTTACTCACAAATATCAATGATATCACATGTAATGGAAGGAACCATCTTAACATTCCTTCATCCATAAAAAGTTATACATCTCTAATACATATCCAAGATCTTTCGTTCCAGTGGGCACAATGATATCCTTCCTCCAGGCCTTGCAATAACTTCCAACTGCCACTAAATTTATCTTTACACTGACCTGCAATAAAAACACAAAAATACATGGTATGAGCTTAACGCTCAGTATGTGTCGAGAAAAGGTCAAGCCAGCTAGCGAAAAATCAAGTCTCCTTATGCTATTACAAATAACTCCATGCACGGATCATTAGCTGGATAAATATTTTCCACAATGAATCTTTGAAAATCTTCTATATTCCCCAACCTGGAATAATATTCACATCATAAGTTATCCACGGATTCGTTCCCTGAATACGATCTTAATCATAACATAATATGCATGGATTTCACTATGTTTCTCTTGCCCAAATTTACAATATCAACAATTACATAAAGATGGTTACATATATGGAATTGTGTGTTACACCCATACACCTATTGCTATGAGTTTTCACATGTAAGCCCTTATTGTATCCTAGCAAAGAGATTGGTATTGTTTGCGTTTCCAACATCATATCATATGCTTTTCATATAACCTATCATACACGAAAGTAGTACCATGGCATATTTATTCACAAAATATCCTTATGTTATTTAATAAAATACTTGACCGTTATCATACAATAGCATCATATGGATCACTCATAAACATAGGTATGCAGGCAAAGAATGTTCTTTTTATGTACATGCATATCATATCATACTTTCATATATGACCTTAGGGTTTAATCATATTTGCACTTATGTCCTTAACATTAACATTATTGCACGTATGCCCATAACAGTAACCTAATCACATGTAGGTACTTAGCATTTCATCTAATTGTACACAGACACTCAACAATTGACATGAATGCATATTTACGCTTAACATTTTACATGACCGCACATATACACTTAACATTCACATAATCGCACATATGCACTTGGCATTTTAAATAATTGCACATATACACTTGGCATTTCACATAAATGCACTTATACACTTAGCAGTTCACATAATTACACATATACACTTGGCATTTCACCTAAATGCACTTATACACTTAACTTCTAAATAAGCACTTGGCTTCCTCATAAGCACTTAGCTTATTCATGATAAATTTGTCTTATCTCATAATTTATTGGTGGCTTTTACCGCTGGCACAAGCGGTCACTCAATCATTACATAGAACATGATGACATCAGCTGAGTCAATATGTGGACTTTTCACTAGGTTCCAGTGAACCTGACACCCCCGGAAGGTGTTGCCCTTTAGGCTCTCGATAAACGGACTCTAGAGGTGGCTCCCACCTTAGGTGTAGCACTTAGCTCCGCACACCGTTTCAGTGCCATTATTCATTTAAGAAAATTTCAATTCTTAAAACACAATTTCCTTTTTCACACAACATTGATTCATATGAACATTTCGGTTCCATACATAGCTTATACACTAGCGTGCGCACATGCGTGCATGCACACAAACACATTTTCTTTCCTTTCCACTAATTGATGGTTTTCAAAATGATGAGAACAATTCCTCCTTTTATTTCAGTCAGTGCATATATTTATAGTCAAATGTAATGATTTAATAACCATATCAATGATCAGTTATACAATATGCCTAAGATGGCATCTTATTAATGGTAACTATGAACACTTGACTTTTCCAGCAATAACAAAACTATAAAATCCTTATTTAATTGTATTTGAAATTCTAAGAAATAATGTACTATAGTTACTGCATGTTTCCTTTCATATCACTATTGTATATGTTGAGATGTAATGAACATCATTAACGGTTATTATTATGTAAAGCATATTTAGGGACATGTATTTGTATTACAAGCTAAATGGTATACCTACATACATTGTATATTATACATACATACAAATTTAACACAATATATATAATATATCATATAATACTTCCCCTCTTGACTTAGACGTTGCAATGGCCACGCCCTCCTCTTCTTAATATGTCCTCTATTTTGCATTTATTTACAAACCTTATTATACATCCAAGAATGGAGTTTTCCAACCAACCAAGTTATAACATTAGATTGAAAGGGGTATATGCGTAACCTGCCCCAAACCAACATGTGGATATCTAAGTTTCATCATACCATATTTTTTCCATTGCAACGTAATAATGTTAAGAATAGTTTCCATTATTATTGATCCTCCACAATTTACGTATGCTAACTATACAGTTGTCGACCTAAGTGCGTAGATGTACATATGAATGACCATATGACATAAAGGTTGTAAGGTTTAACTATCTAGTGAGATAAAAAAAACAATAACGGTAGAACTATCAACATATATATACATATATATACCGGTGTTAGACAATTAATGGGATTTCCCACAAAATATTCAGTGTGGCAATTCTAATATACGCATGAGTATGGAATCATCCCAAGTTTTTCTTCTATTCTCAGTTCGATAAGGTCTGTCATCAATATATGATGGTTTTCTGATTAATTGACGAAATCAACGATGAAGGCCGCAGAAGCAATTGTTGAAAAGAAAAGACAGTGGGAATTCATACTTTTATCGCATTATCCTAAGGTTTCAACACATACAATTTCTTAGGTCTTGAGGAGGAATATACAATATTGTTCTATTTATTCCTTTACTTGTGTATCTAACCGATAAGCTAACTTGATATAAATTTCCATCAATAATACATGCAGTCATATGTAAATCATAATTTTCATCATGACATGATATCGTATAAAGCCTATGTGTTTGACACATGCCTCTACGGCATGAAAATAAGAAGACAATTTGTTCACGTGGGTTGAGACCGCCGCCGATCACATTGATGTGCCTCCGATCTTGTCGGATCAAAACTCGACGTCGACAGAAGGGTTGTCACCGTCGTTCACTCCATGCGCCGCCGATCGCGGCTAGCCCCACAACCCGAAGACGATGTCCAGACACGATGATTGAGGTTGTGCAATACCTTGGCCAAGGAAGAGGAAGGGACTATTTGTTGGACTCCTCTTCTCTCTCTTGCTCTCTCTCTATGCAACGTTATATGTAAATCCATGCAATTAAAGAGGAAATAGTAAAAGTGGCACACGTTCTCCACTCATGCACGGAATATCCCTCTAAAAATCGAAATTGCATGGATAGAATAATGGGTGAACAAGCCATCCATAACCGTCAAGCCTTCTCCCTTTTTATTACCTAATAATGGAATATGAGCCGTTACAAGCTGCCCCCGATGCCAAAGATGCCCTCAGAGCAGCCCTCGCCTCCTTCTCAGCTCTCCTCCGCTCCCCTCTCCCTCTTTCATATGCCATACAAAAACGTCACGGCACCTCCCCACCCAGAAGCGGCAAAGACCCTCCCATCCTCCCCACCCTATCCAGACCGGCCCCACCCCCAGCTGAGACCACCCACCCAACGCACACTCAGACGTACCAGCCGCCCCGCCCAGCTGGAAATCCCGACCCCCTGCGCAGCAGCCCACTTCCCCATAGACACCTCCACTCGCGGAGAGCACACAACTCCCCCCCTCTTAGAACCGGCGCCCAAAGCAGCTCCCCCCACACCTCAGGCCAAAACCCCCTCATCAACCTCCACCACCGGAAAAGCAGTCGATGCAGCGTCAGCGGACCAAGCCCCACCCCCTCCCAGAGTTTCCCCTCCTCCAACAGACCGCACCGAAGCAACTCCCACGCCACCTGCAAGACTCCAAGGCAGAGGAACCACCGCCAACCTCGGAAAATCCACCACAGATATGGAACTGAACCGAAACACCTCCTTTAGAGAGCGCGCGACGCTCGGAAGCCGCCCCCCACCGAATGTTGCCCCTCCTCCGGCCACCGAGCCCCCACCACCGCACCTGATCGCAGCTCCAACCCACCTTCCCCCACCATCACCTCGGCCAACGGGACCTCTTTCCTGCGACACCCAGCAGCCAGAACAGCTGCCCAAACATCTACAGCCACCAGCTCAAGAAAAATCCGCCTACCAGCCCGTCGAACCTCCCACCAACCCATCTTCTCGACACCAACCGGCCTCACCCGAAGCATCACCTCCAACGGCTGCCCGGGTTGACACCCTGAACTCTCGAAGGAGACAACCACGATAACGCCACGCATCAACTCTGAAATGCGCTCCCTCATCTTCACCCTCGGAAAGCAACCCCCCTGAAGCACCTGCTGCCTCCTTCTCAGCCATCAAGAAACCCCCCCAATCATCTCCCGCCGCAACTGGTCATCCAAAGAATGCAACTTAGTCTCCTGAAGCAAGAAAATATCTGCCCCAACCTCTCTCAACAGATTCTGCACCCCGAGCCTCTTTTTGGGCAGGCCCAAGCCCCTCACATTCAATGATAGCAGCTTCATTTGGTCACCAAAGCATCCATATTCCTTGGGAGAATAACCCTCAAGCGCCGTGCCATGTCCCTGTCGAGAGCAGCAAAACGGTTCCGCACCACTAACGGGCTAGCCTCCCCCAGACTAACAACCTCAGCAGCCGCCCCCGATTCCAAAGATGCCCTCAGAGCAGCCCTCGCCTCCTTCTCATCCCTCCTCTGCTCCTCTCCCCCTCTTTCATACACCATACAAAAACGTCGCGGTACCTCCCCACTCAACTCTCTCTCGCTCTCTCCTGCGGCTCCGTAAAGAAAGGAGCCGCCTCCGAGTCTCGCGGTTGCGTCGGCTTCTCGAAATCGGCTGCCTCGGACCTCGGGCCCTCGCAAGAAAGAACATAGTGGTCAGACTAATAAAAATAATTAAATAAGAAAAAGAAAAATAAATGAAAATGGAATGAGGGTATATATGCAAAAATACAAAATAAAATAAACACTCAAAAATCAAGCAAAAACAAAAATAAAAGAAAAGAAAATAAAACAAAATAAAACAAAAATAAAATATAAACAAAAGCCGCGAAAAGCCGCAAGCTCTGAAAGAGCCGCGAAAACAAAAATAAAGCAAAAATAAAAACTACTAAGCCGTGCTCCCCGGCAACGGCGCCATTCTGATAAACCAACTGAGCGACTAAGGTAAAGGAGCTGATCGGTCGTTGCGACCTCGATCACTCAGCTAGGTCAATCAAGAAAAATAGACCACCAATGAAACGAAAATCGATCAAACACACAATAGCGGTGTTGCTATTAATTTAACCTGGTATAGCGACCAGGGTCGAACACAAGGAGCACGGGTTGGCCTCTCGGCCTACGAAGTAGTAAAAAGGAAATAAAATAAAAGAAGAATGTATTTTTGGTGGTTTTTTAATTATTTTTTATTTTTTTAGATTTTTAAGATATTAAGAAAATAAGAAAACAAGAAAACAACACACTTCAACAATTTATTTAAAGCAATAAAAATCAACCAAAAATTCTAACAAAAATATTTTTATGTGTTTTATATTTTTTGGTGTTTTTGGTGAATTTTTGGGATTTTTCTGATATTTATTTAATTTTCTAAAAATAAAACAGTGACTGAAAATAGAGGTACTGTCCAGCCGAGCTAAAAGGATCTAGATAAAATACCTAAAAGCCCCAAATTAGCCTGGAGGTAATTTTCCTGTAAAGAGAATAAAACAAGGAAAATTTAGACACCTAGATTATTATTTTTTGGATTATTTATTTTTTTATTAGAATTTTTATGAGATTTTGAGTGTTTTTCAATTTTTAGGTATTTTAAGCAATGAAAAATAGCCAAAATTGGCTAAAAAAATCAAGCAAGCAAAAACAAACAGTAGACAATTTTTTTGTAATTTTTAAATGAGTTTTAATATTTTTTTAGGGTTTTTAAAGTTAGACAGCGACAAAAATCGAGGTTTTTGAATTTTTATAAATATCAAATCAACTCAGAAATGTCTCCAAAAATCCTCGAAAATTTTACACTATGGCAGGAGCCATGTGTCCAATTTTCGTTGGATTTGGAGTAGGTTTGCTATTTTATTCAAAAATCAAAAGGGGGCACTGTGCACAGGGACCTATGTGCAAATACCCAAAGTTCTGGGGGGTCTGGTGCAATTAACCCATGTAAACACGTGCGTCGCACGTGCCTGAGGCACTCAGGGACCTAAATGTAAGGAAAATAAGTTCCGAGGGCTATTTGGTAACAGGTACCAAAAGCCTAGGGACTTATCTGCAAAATACCCAAAAATATCCGCACATGCTCAATTATTCTACTCACAGGGGTATAAATGCAATATTTCAGAAACTTTCATTCAATTGATAACATTCAGAACCACAAGGGCATAAAATGCAAAGCACCCAGACAATCACGTGTCGAAGCACGTGTCAGACCATACATAGGGGCATATCAGCAAATAGAAACAAGCACGGGGTCCTCTATGCAAATATCCCAAAAACTAAACAACTATCTAAACTATTTACAGAACTAAATGCTAAATAAAAGAAACAGGAGGGCCTAAGGGTAATGTACCCTTTATTAAGGCGGACCGGAGGATGGGCGCCACGTGGAGCTTCGAACGGTGGAGATCGGGGCGCTCCAAAGCTGGGGTCCTCGATGCGATCAGACGGCAGAGGGCTCGCCACGTGGGGGATCCAACGGTGACGGGCGTGGGTGGCTAATCCTCACGTGCAACGGGCGGTCCAGATCACCGCTCCAAGATCTGACGGTGACTGCTCCTCCGGGAATGAACGACCTAGATGAAAACTGGAGGGCGACGATGATTGGACGGTCGGGGAAGATAACAGAAGAACAGTTGGCCGGCGAAGTTTGCCGGCCTCGTGCGTGCGCTGTGGACCTCCCTAGCTGCTCGTGAAGGTCGTAGAAGCTCCGCGATGACGTCCCGCAGCTGCTGGTGAACTCCGATGATCCAGCCGAGCCCTATAGGGATCCGGCGAGGTCGGCGGAGGAAGAGCTCCTGGTCCGAATGACCCAACCCCTCAGACGGGCTTGGAAGCACCTGCAAAGTAGACCAAGAGACTCACGAGTCGAGGGCAAACTGCCTCGACCCGGTTAGGCGGGGTGACGGTGAACGGAGGGTCGAAGTGGGCGAGCTCCGGCGAAGGGGGGATGGTGGAGCTCGAATCCCAGCTCCTGTGCGAGCTAGGTTGGATGGGTATGCGGAGAAGATGCGCGGGAGGAAGGCGGAGGCTATGGCGAGGCCTGATGGTCGGATGGTGATCGGAATCGATCTGAATCGATGATGGACGGCGGAGCGGCGATTTGGGGGAAACTACAAATTAAAGAAAAAAAAAGAACGACGGGGCTACCTGGGTGGACGGTGAGACTGGGGATGAGCTTGCGCAGCTCTGGGTCGTCGCCTCGAGGAGCGTCTCCCTCCGAGGCTCGATCTTCTGCTGGTGGCGGAGCAAGGCGGCGAAGCTTCGCCGGATCAGTGGTCTCGCTCCCTCTCCTCGCTTCGACACCATGGGGGACAAGCTGTCACTCTCGCCTACGCAATGGAGCTCACGGGAGGTGGAATCGAGTGGCCAAAGATGGCAAATGAAGGTGGCGGAGCTCGGCTTTATACGCTGGAGGGTCCGGGAAGACAGGCGCGGGTAGGGCGATCGAGCGCGCGGATCCCGAGATAGAGGCTCCAGCGAGGGTCTCGGGTGTGTCGTGAAGGAGTCGGACCCGGGGTTTAGGTTATAGGGTATCGAGTTTAGGCGCTAAAATGGGTAGAAGTCGGGTCGGGCGCCTAAATCCGTGGGAAGTGGTCCTGGGGGGGGTAGTTGACCGGGCGGTCAACAATCCCAAGACCAGTAGGAAGCGGCCACGTGGCTAGTTTTTGAAAATGAAATTAAGCATAGAAAATGGCCGAATTAAGGGAAAGTCAAAATATGAAATATTTTTATTTTATTTTTTTCTATTTTTTTGTGATTTTTAATTAATTTTTAGAAGTAAAAATAGGGTATGTACATATTATGTTCATTTATAGGTATATATACAATATATAGGATTTTGATTTTTGATTTTTAATTTCTTATTTTTGTACAATTTTATTCCTATTTTATATTTTATTTATTTTTATTATAAAATAAGGAATAAAAAGATATTTTTATTTTATTTTTACTATTTATATACATATGTGAAATAAATACATATATACATTCATATACATGGTATATTTACAATATATTTTTATGTTTTTAATTTTGTTATTTTTATTTGGTTTTTGTTTTAATTGTTTTTATTTTATTTATTTACATTATATAAAGTAGAATATTTACAAAAATTTGGAAATTAATTTTGCTTATTTACAAAGTTAAATAAATAAGGAGGTTCTATGTACATGATGACTATATACAAGTGGTATTTTTGTTTCCTTTTTAATTTTTGTATTTTTATCTTGTTTTTATATTTATAAATATATACAAATATTTACAAATCAATTTGAGTCTATTTTTGTGAGGAAAATACTTTTATTTATTTACATAAATATTTACACACATGAGCCCCTATCTCCCTCTACTTTGGCTTTTATGCGGTCAGGCCCATGCTGAGCCCTCCCTTGGGTTAGGTTGCTCAATATTTATTCTAAATATTTCCCTCTTTTTCTTTTTAATCTTTATTCTTTTATTTTTGCACAAAAACATGCTAATTATAGGTTTTTACACAATGCATGCTTTTAGTAATTATTTGTATTTACACATATCTACATGCATTTGCAAAGGTTTTTGTAGCTAAAATATAAGAATAAAGAGTGATGAATGAGTATTCATCATACCTCCCCACCCAGAAGCGGCAACGACCCTCCCATCCGCCCCACCCCATCCGGACCAGCCCCACCCCCAGCTGAGACCCCCCCACCCAACGTACACTCAGATGTACCAACCACCCCGCCCAGCTGGAAATCCCAACCCCCCTGCGCAACAGCCCACTCCCCTGTAGATACCTCCATCTGCGGAGAGCACACAGCTCCCCCCTCTCAGAACCGGCGCCTAAAGCAGCTCCCCCCACACTTCGGGCCAAAATCCCCTCCTCAACCTCCACCACCGGACAAGCAGCTAATGCAACATCAGCAGACCGAGCCCCACCCCTCCCAGAGCTTCCCCTCCGCCAAAAGACCGTGCCGAAGCGACTCCCACGCCACCTGCAAGACTCCAAGGCAGAGGAACCGCCGCTAACCTTGGAAAATCCACCACAGATATGGAACCGAATCGAAACACCTCCTTCGAGGAGCGTGCCACGCTCAGAAGCCGCCCCCCACCGAATGCTGCCCCTCCTCCGGCTGTCGAGCACCCACCACCACACCAGATCGCAGCTCCAACCCACCTTCCCCCACCATCACCTCGGCCAACGGGACCTCTTTCCTACGACACCCTGCAGCCAGAACAGCCGCCCAAACATCTACAGCCACCAACTCAAGAAGAATCCGCCTATCAGCCAATCGAACCTCCCACCAACCCATCTTCTCGACACCAACCGGCCTCACCCGAAGCACCACCTCCAACGGCTGACCGGGTTGACACCCCGAACTCTCGACGGAGACAACCACGATAACGTCGTGCATCAACTCTGAAATGTGCTCCCTCGTCCTCACCCCCAGCGGAAGCCCCCTGACAATGACCTTCTCCACGCTGCCAGGTTGCACGACAACATCCCAGTCCCTCAGCCTCCGCCACCTCAACTGCAAGCTCCCAGCCACCGGCCTATGCAACAAACTCCGGACCTCGGAGTCACGGAGCCCCCTCGCCACCGCCCTCCATGGAAAGAGCCGAGCCGCATCACCATTAAAAGAAGCCTTGGATACGAGGCCCACGTCCGAAGTCACCAAGAACAGTACCCCGTCTCCACCACCCTCGCCAACCAACACATCTGCAAGCATATCCTCCTTCGGGCAACACCTCCGAGAATGATCGAAACCCCGACAAGAGAAGCAACGCACGGGCTCCCGGCACGCCTGCGCCCAATGATCCAACCCACGTAGCGAAAACATCCACGTCCAAAGGGGGAGAACCTCAGTGGCCCACTCCTACTCCCAGAAGCTGCAGCAAACCTCCCCCTGCAATGACCCTCCACCAGTTGCCAACCCTGGCTCACGCCCCAGCCCTCGCTAGCGCCCTTGTCCGGCAGCGTGTCCGATCGGCCCTGCTTGAAGGGTCCAAGGGCGAAACCACATTCTGAACTCCGTACTGCACCCTACCAAACCGACGCACTTTCTGCTGCTCCCTTCCGTGGACAGGGCAGCCACGCGCGGAAGCACCAAACGCCGCACCCGTTGAAGAGCATCCCCCGCACGCACGGGACCACAGAACTCCCCAATTCTCGCACGCCGCTCCCACAGGCGATGCCAACTCTCGCGCGGAACCACAGATATCCCACGCGCTGAACCGCTAGCGAGAGTGGAATCGCCCTCCCAAGGCACGAGTCGCTCCCAAACACGCCGCAACCCCGTGCCATGAGCAAGAGCGGAGATGCCCTCGGCACCATCACACTTGTTGCCGCCTCGATCGAGAGCGGAGACGCGTCGCCCTAACTCGCGGCGAACGAACGTGGAATCGCGTCGCAAGCCTCGTCGTGATGGAGAAGGGAACCGCACCGCACCCCCCTGCACCCTGTCATCGATCGCCCTATCATAGATTTTGATTTTTGTATTCGTAAATATTTTCGCATGGATACATATTCGTAGATATTAATATTCAAATATATCTAGTTTAATATATAAATATAGTTGTAGCTTTATTTATAATTATTGGTGATAAAATTTTATAACTCATCCGTCATTTTTATATAATTTTTGTGAAGGGACATGTTTGGTATAATTGTCTTAGGGATTTTTACACCCATAACCCTGAGTAATTTCGTAATCACATTCATAACCTCGTGAAATCATGAATTACACCTTAGACCCCGAATAATGCTTAACTCTTACATGGTATAACCCTATGTTAGTTAACATATATTTTCTCTGTTAACTCTCATGGAAAAGGTTACACATTGACAATTTTACCCTTAAAATCTTATCACATTTATAAAGTATGCCATTGGTATAAAAATCTAAGAAAATAAAGAATGCCTCCTCCAGCCCAGGCAACCCCTCCGACTGATCACCCTCCCACCGTCGTTGCCTGCAAGCCTCCAACCTGATCGTCGTCTAATTCCGTACCCTGCGACCCCTCAACCCCCCCCCCCCCCCCCCGCCCTCCGACCTCCTCTTCCCCTGACTCCTCTCGTGGAAGGCCCCCTCCAACCCGGCAGCCGTCTAGCTCCCGTGCCATGCGAGCCCTCGAAGCCCTCCTCTCCAAACCACGCAAGCCCTCGAGGACCCCCTCCCCAACCTTGCAGGCCCTCCAGCCACCCATCTGCAAGCAGAACCCCCTCCCCCCCCAACCCAATCATTGTCTAGCTCTTGTACCCTACAAGCCCTCGACCCTCCTCTCCAAACCATGCAAGCCCTTGAGGACCCCCTCCCCAACCTGCAAGCCCTCTAGACACCCATCCGCAAGCAGAAACACCCCCCTCGCCGCAAAAGTCCCCTTAGTCCCCTCCTGCCCCCAGCGCAGAAGCCACCCCCCCTGCAGAAGCCCCCTCCCGTCGCCGACTGAAGAAGCTTCCTCCCCCAAAGCAGAAGCCCCCTCCCCTCGCCGCAGACGAAGCCTCCGCCCGCAAGCAGAAGCACCCTCACCCCGTTGTAGAAGCCCCCCCACCCCCACCCGACTAAGCCTACGCCCGCAAGTACCTCCCCCAACCGCAGAAGCCCCTCCAACCTCCACCCGCAAGCACCTCCCCCCTGCAGCAGAAGCCCCCTCTCGCTTCCTCCCTCAAGCACCTCCCACCTGCAGCAGAAGCCCCCTCTGGCCTCTGCCCGCAAGCACCTCCCCGGCCGCAGAAGCTCTCTCCGCCTTATCTGCTCTACCCGTAGGCCCCTAACAACACACAAAGCCCTCGTCGAGCCCCCCTCCCCCAAACCCATCCTCCCGGGTTATCTCCGTCGTTGCAGACCCCGCCCTGGACCACCGTAGGTCGCCACCCTGCAACACTCCTCCACCATCGACACGCTGCCGCCATGTAGCATTGTCTCGATACTTGTGTGCAGATGCTGGACCGAGGGGAGGGAGGGATGATATTTTTTTACTTCTAGTTGATCCCAACCTTTAGATCGCGGTTTGATTAGACTAACGCAGATATCTGGTTGAGTTAATGAACTAAACTAACAGAGGGTTATGAGTGTAAAACGGAAGGTTATTTGGGGTCTTGGGTGTAATTCGTAATTACACGAGGTTATGAATGTGATTACAAAAATTACTCAGGGTTATGGGTGTAAAAATACCTTTGTCTTATGTGTAAACTATACTGAACATGTATGTTTAAGTTAACCTATAAAGTATTTTATATTATCATGTGTATTTCTTCACACTTATTTTATATTTGTATTCATTTTTAAGGATACAGTAACATAATTTTAAAATATGTTCAATATTCGTATCCGCATTTGTATTCATATTCTAAAATTAATACGGATGTGTTGATACCCGTATTTATATGTTTAACAATAATGTCCATCCATAATACAATCATCATCATTCAAAAGATGCGGGGTTGCTTTTCATCCCAACCAAGTTCAAGTTAAAAACTAGTGGTCCAGGGAATGAGTTGGGGGGGGGGGCAGGTAGGGGCTAAGCCCCCCCCCACACCCATTAAATTCCATGCAATATATATATATATATATTATATAAGAAGAATAAGAGTTTGATAGTGAAAACCAATGAGTGATGGGTAAAATATACTCATAATATAGGGGTGGCGGATGGTTGGCCTCCGTGCAGTGCAAGATTGTTATCTTTTTTAGATATGCATATAATATGGGTTGGCAGATGGTTTGGCTTCCATGTACAACGATCCTTTCTAGATATGCACACATCACACACAATAGACGTTTCGAGTTCCCAATTCCCAAATCCAACCCTTCAGAATCCATTGTCTATTTTAATATACTCAAACAAAAGTCCCATTCTCTATTCTACGAAATCTCCACTAAGTATAAACTCTCGCATCTTCAAATTTCTTTCATGTTTTGATCATACTGTTGGATGCTGGTATTGTGCCAATCATGGAAATATTTGATACGAGAGCTCACGGTTCTCACGCTTCATCGATCTGTCGCGACGTCGCTTGTTTTCCTATTTGGTGCTTGTTGTTGCTGTTGCGTGCTCGTGTTGTGCCTACTTGACCAGTTGACCTTGCAAGTTGCGACGTGCTACAAATTAGTAATCTCTCGTTTGTTTATCTTCCAAAAGAATGCATGTTTACTATTCAAATTTTGATTATAAAAAAAATCTTTCATGGGGTTTATATGTATTTAAAGTCATTGATATGCGAAGTTACCAAATGCAAACCTTTTTTCTATCAAGTTGTTGTGATTAATAAAATTCGAATAGAATACTATATTTTTAACTATCCACATTCGTGATTCCTCATGCCATATGATTATTAATTGAGAGTATTGCAAATAATGGAATGGATTGGATTTCGAAGATGGGAGATCTGCAAGTAATTAATTGGTGAATCACAACAGACGTATCTTTTAGCCTTTTGTAACCATATGCTATTCAAAGATTGGGGATCCTTTCACACAAGCCTCGATCTTGTAACATAGAACATGCTACATAAATCAAATTCTCGTTCTCAATATTTGAGTTGTCTAGTATTTTAACTTATATATATGATGGACATTTTGATTCAAATTCCCAAAATCAATTTCAAGATCATGATTTTTAAGCTAATCCATTGTACATATTGTTTTAAGTTATAAAACATTACGTACAACTTTATTCATGTTGATTTCTTCTGGTACAACTTAGGATGACTTGTACTTCAACATGTATCTTATTTATCATATTTCATTATCATACTTTCAGATTAGAAATGTCAAAACGAACGATCACTACATATTTATCTAAGAAGGTGAATGAAGGTGCTTCTCAAGAAATTTTACATGACTCTAGTAATCCTAAAGATGATGATTATCGACAACATAAAGTTCCACGATCCGAAATTCCCAATGTTGATGGTACATCGGTTGAAAGAGATCCTAGATTGCGTCTGATGATTTGGGACTATCCCATAGAAATGAGAGAAGATATCATACGTACTTATATTAATTTAGGGCCTTTTCAGTTTGTTATAGAAAATTATCCATATAATTATATTGGAAATCAACATCGACGATTTCAAGCGTCATGGTTTAAAAATCATTCATGGTTAGAGTACTCTCCTTCAAAAGATACGGTATTTTGTTTCCCTTGTTATCTTTTCTGTGGTAAAGCCAATTCCAAGAATGGTGCAAATGCCTTTGTTATTGATGGATTTCATAACTGGAAGAAAGTTAGTGATGGAAAAAATTGTTCATTTATCTGTCATGTGGGAGGAAAGGGATCAACCCATAATACGGCTGAAGAACACTTGAGGAATTTAGTGAATAAGTCACAACACATTGAAAATGTATTTCAGAAACAAGATGACTTATTGATACGAGAAAATCGATTGCGATTAAAGACTACAATTGACATTGTTCGATGGTTAACATGTCAAGCATGTGCATTTAGAGGTAATGTTGAAAGACCGAGTTCAAGTAATCGTGGGAATTGCATTGAGTTAATCAAATTAGTTCCATCTTATAGTGAAGAGGTAGATAAGGTTGTCCTAGAAAATACACTCAAAAATTCTAAATACGCATCTCCTGATGTACAAAAAGAAATTCTTCACATTATAGCGAACAAGGTTAGAAAAGCTATTGTGGAAGATATTGGGGATGCAACATTCTGTGTAATAATTGATGAAGCAAGAGATGAATCAAAAAGAGAACAAATGGCAATTGTTCTTAGATTTGTAGATAGAAATGGTATCTTGCGTGAAAGGTTTTTGTTCTAATTCATATACCTAATATAAGAGCTACAACATTAAAAGATAGACTGTTTGAAGCTCTCTTGCAAAATAATCTTGATTATAGAAGAATAAGAGGACAAGGTTACGATGGAGCAAGTAACATGCGTGGTGAATGGAATGGATTGCAAGCTTTGGTTATGAAAGATAGTAAATATGCATATTATGTTCATTGTATGGCTCATCGTCTCCAATTGGATCTTGTTACGACTGCAAAAGAAGTGATTCCTATTCATAAACTCTTCAGTAAATTGAGTATTGTCGTCAATATTGTCAATGCGTCTTCTAAACGTCACGATGAATTACAAGCTGCTCAAGCTGATGATGTTGCATACCTCCTTTCTATTAATGAAATTCAATCAGGTATTGGATTAAACCGAATTGGTACCCTACAACGTCCGAGTGAAACTCGGTGGAGTTCTCATTATAGATCCATATGCAGTTTTATTAAAATGTACAGTGCAGTGTGTAAAGTACTTTTGACGATTATAAATGAAGGTCATAATTATTTACAATGTGGAGAAGGAGATGAAGCATATGAGGCTATAACATCTTTTGAATTTGTTCTTAGCATGCATATAATGGAATATATCATGGGAATTACAGAAGATTTATGTCAAGTTTTACAGCGAAAGAATTTAGATATTTTGAGTGCGATACAACTTGTTTCATCGACAAAAGAACACCTAAAAAAGCCCGAGAAGATAGTTGGTTTTCATTATTTGAGAAGGTTACATTATTTTGTCAGAATCAAAGCATTGATGTTCCTGATATAAATTCTTATTATTCTCGAAGTCGAATGGGGATTCGTGGTCAAACTCATCAAGTCACATTGCTGCATCACTTTCGAGTAGATATATTTACTGCTACCATAGATGCCCAGTTATCAGAATTAAATAGTCGATTCAATGAGGACGTTACAAGTCTTCTTACCTTAAGTGCAGCTTTAGATCCTAGAGATGACTACAAGCTATTCAACAATATTGATATATGCAAATTAGCAAAGAAATTTTATCCTGCGGATTTTACAGATCATGAGCTGATATTGTTGGAGAAACAATTGCTACATTACAAATCAGACGTCACTACACATCATATTCTCAAAAAACATATCCAATCTTGTGGATCTTTGTAAAAAATTAGTAGAAACAAGAAAGTCAGAGATATACTATTTGGTTGATAGATTGATCCGACTTGTGTTGACACTTCCTATATCAACTGCAACTATTGAAAGGGCATTTTCAGCTATGAAGATTATAAAATCTAGGCTTCGTAATAAAATGGAGATGATTTTCTGAGGAGTTCTATGTTAACTTATATTGAGAAAGATATTGTGGAGAAGTTCTTGACAGAATCAATCATTGACGAATTTGATTTGAAGTCACGATGTGCACGCTTTAAGTAATTTCAGAATCAGGTATACTCAATATCTTTTGTTTTTGTTTATTTTTGTATTTCTTTAATATGATCTCATTATTTTTGTAAAGATATGAAATTATCAGAAAATATAATGGTTGAAATAAAATTATCTAAATGCATGTTTTGATTTTATCAAGTTAAAATTATTCATTATTATTTAATTTCTTCATGTATGCAAGTTATCATATCTAGTCCTTCCACTTTTAAATTATTATGCAACCAATGAATTCAACTAAGTCTGACAATAAAATGACAAGCGATGATAAAAATAAATTAGACAAATAAGGATTTAATTTTTAAACATTAATAGTCGCCCCTCCAAGTAGAAATTCCTAGCTTCGTCCCTGCTAGTGGATACTTTGGAGAAATAACTTCACGGGTTTCACATGACAAAATGTTATGTTAATACACGAAGGTAGTGTGTTTTCCTTTGTACCCTCACTAGTGAATCAGTGACCCATCCACTTTGTACTCAAATTGTAGTTCGAATTCCTAAGAAACACATATAAATCATATAAAATGGTATTCTTGTATAAGAGCACTATTAATAAATCCTTCTTGATAAGACAAATAACAGCCAAAGGAAGAGGAAAATCCTAGAAAAATCAAGAAAAAAAACTCAATTTGAATACGAATACATGTGTATAATGTACATAAATATTTTTTAACTGAGATGACCTAATTATCACTCTTAACAAAACATTCATGTCCCATCTTGTACATAAAAATACATGAAAGAAAAATAAAAATATTTTAAAATAAAATCATCAATAATTTGGGAGATAGGTCAAACCCCAGTTTGCCAATTTCTATCTTCTCAAGCTTGAAAATGGAAATAAAAATACGAAAATAATTCAACATCGTATCATGCACAAATACCATGAATCTTAACTATGTAGCTACATGTGGCATCGTATCATAGATATGTGTGGCATAAATGCATGTGGCAAAGTTGGTGGTAGAGGTAATAATCGTGAATGTCTAATACCCTTGACACTATATACATGCCATCTTTACATCAACTGTTCCATGCACCCCCCTCTCATTCTCCTTTTGTTTTGTAATTTATTCATGCCTCATTTTCTTCCATGTTCCTCTTATTCATGTGGTCTATCTCCTTCCCCATGTTTTTCATTTTGTGAATTGTGTGTTCCCTTTTGCAACCCAACACCATTTGGCACCCTAACACTATAACCACCTCTATTAATCAAGTCTCAGTCTTCTCCTCTATTTTGATAGAAGATTGCTTCCTCCATTCACATCATCTTGGTATTTCCTTGGGTCTATGTAACTTCAAGACCAATTTATACTCATGTAATTGATATCGTGCTTTTTCCTTGAAAAGTTTCTTCGCAAGCAAGCTAGGTTCATACAATTATCTTGAATTTGGAGATGTTATGAAGCATTCATACGACACCATAACTCCATATTCCCTAATTTGAGGAAGAACAAGTTAAAGAGCATCAAGTATCTCCAGTTGGAATAGACTTTTAACGTATGTCCAGTTCATGTGATCAACCTAGCCCACTAATAGGAGTCCGTTTAATGAACTCATGGGCACTTTCTGCATAATTTTCGCTAAGAGAATCAACATATTGCATGTATGTCTAGACTCTTTTTAGACCATGCCAGCAAATGAATAGCCTAGTTGCATTCCACCTTTCAATAATCAAGGAGTTCGTAAAGAAGCCCCTACCTACTGAGGGGGTACCATGCAAAGAGCTCAATTGCTTCTATTAAATTACATTCATGTCCTTCAGGGATCTGATTATAACTAGTTATCTTATACTGTTTCTATTTCAGTCCTTCTACTCCATATTATAATTAAACCCTCAAAACTCATCATTTTTACTTTAAATTCTTATTGTATAATTATCTCTTATAATACTATCTTCCTATAAAATTTGGCGAATTTGTAAGGCATAGTTTATTTATAATATTTTGTGAAGATGCTTGCCTGGGAATTAGGTTTTTTTATTGTTTACACATTCAGATTGTGGAATTATTTCATAAAACTTGGCATTGTTTGTAGTTTTTTCCGTGCTTTAAATGCTTTCAAAATTTTAGAGCCTAATTTGTCAATTTGAACCTAATTTTAATTAAGTGCTAAATTCACTCTTTTATTTTATTTAATCATGTGTTATAATAATTGGCTTGGTAAAAACCCTCACAGCTTCACCCATATATGGTAATTTTAGTTTACATTTTTTTTCATGTTTTTTTAAATGAGAACTCCAAAATTTCATTCGTATCTAGAAAATACATAAAATTTTGAAGAAGTTTCTAAGATAATATCCATAAATCAATATTTGTGTAATTTAAAATGCATTACCATTGACAAAAAGTCTTGAAAAGCATTACATCTTATTTTTAAATAAAAAGGTAAAAAAACTTGAAAAAATATATACAAATTAGGGAAATCTCAAAATATAAAAATATCTCATTTTATATCTAATTAGATCTTCTACTTTGTAAAAAAACACCCACTGAAATTTAACATCTTTTGGTATTTATAAGGCATTTTAGAATTTATATCTTGAGTAATCCCTCTATTTTCAAATAGGCCCTTATTTTCAATTCTCTTTTAATTAATTGAAAAATCTATATAATCACAAAATTTATCAAAAAAAATAAAAATAGAAATGTATTGTTTTCACCCTTCAATTTTGTGTATTTGTACATGCACATTAATTACCTCTCATTGTATTTTTGTACATGTTTATTTATTTTTTAAGAATTTGAATTCAATTTTAAAATAAAACACAAAAATACATGGATGGCCATGCTGTTTGTTTTGCCTATCTTACCATTAGAAATTGTTTTGAGTTTGCCTCCTCGTGTTATATCTTGGAACTTACACCTAGTAAAAAATAAATACTTCATAATCTAGTTTTTCATTGGTTGCTTTTCTGCACATGTATTACAATGATTTTTGCACAATTGTATCCACACTTTCTTTTGATTTTACCTTCTACCCCGTGGTCACTCGGATTGGTCTGAGGTACCTAACGTCCGGTCTTAGAGGAGCATGCAATGTTTGACAAGTCGACTCCGGCAATTGTTGTATTGGCCCTCTCTCGGCTTTTGGTACTCAAACAATCCAAATAAGTCAACAATCAACTCACGAATCATATATATAACAAAGAAAATATGTGAGATGAAATGTATTATACCCTGCAAAAGCTATGTGTAGTGCACAAGTGTAGGGGTCAAACTAGTGAGAACAACGAAGGATAGGTATAACTTTTATTAACTAATATCAATAATTATTATTTTTATATTTTTAGCCTTTTTACGATTTTACAGGTTTTCATTTTATATAATTTTTATGGATTTTTAATTGTTTTATATTTTTTTATATTTTAAATTTTCTTTTTTTCTTTTTAACTTTGCAAATTTTTAGTTTCTATTCTATTTTTAAAATATAAGATATTATATATAATAATGATAATATAGTTAATATAAGTAATATATAGTTGATGAATCCATGATTCATTAATATTTCTGTCGTATTTTGTCTTAAAACCCTTAACAAATACATGTAAATATTTATAAAATTTCACATTTTATCAAAATCCCATCCATGAATAAAAATGCTCTTTTATGCATCAAAAACATGTAAATAAATAAATAATAAAAATAAAGAAAAGAAAAGAAGGCAGATTGTAGATATGTATATATGTACAATATGACTCAGAAAATATAAATATAGCTGTAAGATATATTTATAAAACCTAACCCCTGAGACCAAGTCAGCATGGATTGGTCGACAAAATCACAAGTAGGGGAGATAAGAGAAGAAAACCAGAAAGATAATTAAATAACACTCCACAAATTATTCACTATTTATCAAATAATTATCAAATAATCATTGATTTTTAATTAATTCATATGAAATATTTTTCACCAAATTATTTTCCTAATCATTTCTAAAAATGTATATAAAAATATAAAAATAAATTAAAAATATTATCCTGTATATATGCCAAGAAATCCTACTTTTAAAGTGTCAAATTCTCAGCTTCCGAACATCATAAATTCCTCATACGAACTCCAATTTCACTCTGCTGACCTTTAAAGTTCATAAAATATTATTCTCTAATTAATAGAATGGTTTCATTAAAATCGGAGCCCGTTTGCAAAAAGTCGGTTTTGGGACCTAATGACAACGGGGTTTCTAGGCTATTTATTTTATTTAGAACATATTACTTATAGTTTTAACTTTATATTTTTTAATTATTTTCATGATATTGTATTTTCACCATGATTTATTTCAGAATTTTTGGAACTTATTTATTATTTTAATAAAATCCAAAACCCTAATTTATTGATGAAATTGAACTATCTAGTTATTAATATATCTAAATTATTTTATTAAAAATCCACAAAAATTCATAAAGTCATTATTTATTATTCTAATAATTGAGAAAATATAAAATTAATAAATATTTAAGTAATTATTGAATTAAAAATTCAATACCTATTTATTGAGTATTATTTATACTTATTTATTAAGATAATATTTATATTTCAAATAATATTTATTATTTATAAAAATTAATTATACCATAATTTAGATAATTAAATTATCTATTTTTTCTTTTTATACTATTTAAAATAATGTCAATTATTTTTTTTACATAATTTACAAGTAATTTACATATCTGGCCAACCAGGTGCTGACACGTGTCAGCACCTGGCTCTTCTTCTTCAAGAAGCCGGTGTAGAGTCTGTTCGACCCGGCCATCTTCAACACTTTCTTCCGCCCAACTTCTAACCTCCTTGCTCGATCTAAGCCATCTAATTTCATCCCCTAACAACCTCCCTTCACGCCATACCTTGGATCTACGTTAGAGCTTCGTCAATCCGCCTATAAAAAGCCATGAAGTTGGTGCAACCAACTTAGTCCTCTCCAACTAGCTGAAAGCCATCACTTCCAGAACCGAGTCCTCTACTTCCAAGCTCCGTGTCGAACAACTCCGGTGGTGACAACGCCAGACCGCCGCCTCGCGTGGAAGAAGGACGTTGGAGGAGAAGTTCCAAGGTGCCTCACCGCCTTGCATCGCCGCCCAGTGCCGCATCCAGCTTCGGGAAGATCGCCCGTCCAAGCCGTCCTATGAGGTAAATAAACATCTCTTCACAGATCCCTTCATCCATTTTAGCCATTTTCATTTCTCGAAGATCGTGCTGTGTTTAGTTACTTTAATCACGTAATTAGTTCGATTGATCATCATAGTTAGACGCTATACCCCTAGTTTCTTAAGATCACATCGAATCAAACCAAAAAACTATTCTCAAATCTCTTCCACTTATACGACTTTCTTCATTCATTCTGGAAACGCCATTTCGATCTTGCAATTCTTAATCCCTTAGCCGATTTCCTTGCAAATCGAGCACATATCCTCATTATTTGCAGATCTAACTTTCATCTGGAGTAATTTCTATGCAACTAGAACTCTCAAACACAAAGAAAGAGCTATTTGAGGAAGGCGCAACAACTTGACATCGCTTCCAGGATCATTTAACATGCCAACTTTATCATCGGAGAGCCACCGTCTGCCACCACCCTTGGAAGATTTCTATTGCAGACGAGCGTGAGGGGTGAAGAGTCACCCCTCTGGCCCCATCGGAGGCCCCAGATCATCGTCAGTTGTCGGAGAAAATTCGAAGAAGGAAGCTCAGTCGTCAGTTGTGCAACCTGCGCAAGAACAGTTTATACAAACCCGCCGCACAGGCTTCCGACACGTGTCCAGGACGGACGGTGAAGATTTAGCGCCCGATGATCTAATCTTGACCATCAATCTGAAGCGATAGAACAATTGCGTAGTAAACCCAGTCAAGTTCTAGAAGTTCATTTCTGCCTCCAAAGTTTCTAGATATTACAATTAGGTCCCTACGTGGGAACCTAAATGTAATTCTTTTATTTTATATTCAGTTTAGTCCCTACAGGGACCTTTCTGTAATAAAAATTAAGTACTTTTCTTTGCAGTTAGGCACCTAGCTTGTAGGGGCCGTTTGGACCTCATATTTTTTACATTTTCCCACGATTTTTCTAGGGTAGCTCGATAACTACCCAAGCTAGTTTTTAAGTATTTTTCCCTGTATTTTTCGTCGCTTTATTTTGTGGTTTTGATTTTCATCATCTTGAGTTTGTTTTGACTCGTATTTGTTTTCAATTTCTTTCCTTGTAAAATCAAGAATAAAAGAGGACTTTTCTGGAATTATTTCCTTATCTCGAAAACTACCATTTTAATATTCTGCCTCCTTGAGTTCGACCCAGGCACACTCACCTAGTAAAATTAGTCGTGAACGATAAAATATGATTTTCTCCTATTTTATCATAAATTTTTGTTTGATTCAACTCGATTCCCTCTCTATAATTTTTTCTACACTGACAACACATTTTAAACTGCAGGTCGGGACCGCGTTATCAATAGTATATATAGTATATATATAAGGATTTATATTTTTAAATATACCTAAATATATTCAAAATACAAAAACCAATTTATTTTTATGTTTTAACATTTTTCTTTATTTTTGATATTTTTTATGGAATTGTTTTTCTAATTATTATGCATTTTTTAATGTAATAAAATATACAAAATAGTGAATAAAATAATACAGCCTTTTTTTAGATTTTAAAAATAGATAATAGTTTCAAAAATTCCCAAAACTATTTTTTAATATTCTATATGTAGAAGGAAAAATACAAGATAGAAAATAATCTTTTTTGATTTTTAATGAAATTTTACTATTTTTATGCTATTTTAAGCTTTTGTAATTTTTAAGGTTTTGATTTTATATTTATTAGTCATTTTTGGATATATGGTAGAGTATATAATAATATACAAAAATATAATTTTATGGAATTTTTAGTAGATTTTGACACTTTTTTGGGATTTTAATAATTAGACAAGAAGAAAATGTGTATTTTTTTATTTTTAATCAATGAGAAAATTAACTAAAATACCAATCAAATATATATATATATATATCATTCAACAAGATTTCATGCACTTAAATAAATTTTCCTATAATTTTTGACCAAACAAAAATATTTAATAAAAATAAAAGATAAGAAACAAAAATCTCAAACTAGTAGGGACTAAGTGCAATTATATAAAAATGTCAGGTCCATGGATGTAATTTTCAAAGAAATATTACACTAATTTATCACATTGTGGAACCGAATAAATATACCTAAACGCGTTGGGGCTTAGGTGCAAAAGTCACGTGCCTCACGTATGGACGCACGTGAGATGAGTTAGCATAGGACCAAATTGCAAATAAATGAAAACATGGGTCCTAAGTACAAATATTACATATATTTAACAAAGCAAATGAAAGCTTAACTATTAAATAGTAAATACAAAAAGTCGAGGGGTTGAAGTTACACAATACCTGCATAGGTGCATGCTGATGGACGATAGATGTTGATCCATTTACACGATGAACGGTCAGGATCACACTATACCACTTCGCAAATGAGTGCTTCATATTAGATCCCCAGGAGGATCTGACGGTGGCTGATCACCTCGATCCAACCACTGTTCTCTAATATGGGCCTCGCTCCTGATCGAACGATGCTGCGGTGGATTGGATAAACAGGGAAACAACCATGCTCGGTTGCTTCGATCGGGTCTAGTGCACGTCTCCGGTCACCTGGGAGTTATCTCAAAATGGAGCTAAAGCTCATCCACATCTACTGATACACTCAAGTAGCTCAAGGCCTCGTCGGAGGAGGCATGGAGGGTCGTCGAAAGTCAGACATGCAGTTGCTGATGTGTAAAACCCCGAAACCCGAACAGAGACTAAATTGCAAAAATTACTGAAGTTTGGGATTAATTGCAAAATCTGTACTTATCCAGAGTTCAAAAAATTCAAATTAGGATTCCATCGTGTAGTGCTCGTCGATATCTTTCCAACGATTCCAAGAACACAAAAATCTGATTTTGAGAGCACGAATTACGACTATTTTAGCGAAGAGGGGTTCGAGACTTATTCGGATCCGGACCCGGATCCGAATTTCAACCCATAAACCCCACCTCTCTTCCCCCAAAATGACCCAAGCCGCCTCTCAACAGTCCCTCATCTCTTCCTTCGTCCTAGAGCTCGCTGGAGCCGTCCGTCGGGGCGCCCGATCACAAAGCCGAAGGTGCCCACGCGACGATCTCTCCTCGGGAACTCGTTCCTCGCCTTCGCAAGGTACTAATCTCTCCTTCTTGCTGCTGAACTTCACATTTTGTTTCCTACTATTGGATGTCGGCTTTGTGTCGTTGAAACCACATGGATCAGGCATGCACGTGCCCTTTGGTGTGCATGTGTGAGGAACTCCATGTGCGTGAGTGCCATCCCGCTCCTTGCTTTCTGCTCCACTTGAATTATGTGTTGGTGGTTCTCTGTGTTGTTCTGTTCTTGCTGGGTGTTCTATATTTTTTTAAAGCTTCTGCATTAAAGATCTGTGGGGCGTACCTACTAGAATATCGGAATGTTATCTCTTCTGGAGAAAACAGAAACGACTCATCCCCATATTCCTGACCCCTTTTTTTACTCTGCTCATGTAACCCACAATGTGTTGAGTTCTCTTTTTTTCCGCAAGTGTTGCTAATATAGGAATTATGGGTTGTTGGAAACTATCGGAAAGAATATTTTTTTAATCTTTTTACTCTATTAAAGTTGCTGGTTTTTCAGAAGGATGACCTGCTCTTTATTTGTGTTTGCTTTAGGAATTCAGACTAACATGTAGATGGATCAAAATGTTTGTTTTTCTTGTGTCTTGCGGATACGATTACGTTTTTATACATTATTTAAATGTGTGTCAGCCTTGTAGCGATGCAATTCTATAGTTTATCTGTATTACTCAGAGCTCCTAGTTATTTTTCCTCTTGTACGTGCTCTACAAATTTATTTTTCTATAGATGGAAGAACAAGGGTTTGAATCTTGGTTTCTGTATCTTTAACTTTGCATTTCAGGAAATTATGACCATTAGATTTTAATTGGATTTGTTATTACTGCCTATTCCAGCATTTGGAATAATTTTTCTCGTATGTAGGTGCACAATTTGTCACTTGCATTTTCACATCAACGTATCCATGAATGAATTACATAATTAAAGCAGAAATTTTAGACAGTGTTCCTATTAATTAGATAATTATTTTGTCTAGATTATCTGTTGAGGTTCATGTAATCTAGCTTTGTTCTTTCTGTAGGTTATTTTATCAGCCCAAGTTTAGTCGACACCCACAATTATCACTCCTATAGATAATAGGAGAGTGTATCTTATGAATATATGGAAAACACTCCACTCTTATGATAGACTGATTTGGAGTCCATCATTCAAGAATAAATAATAACATTTATGGCACATAAAACTTTGGAATAGTGTTACAAAATGGGATTATCCAAAAAAAATTGATTGGAGATGGGTGGCTCCGACTCAGAACTGGATTTCAAGTTTCATCATTCGTTGCTTTTAGGCAAGCATATTGTTCTCAATAAGGATAATATTGAGGTTAATATTAAAAAAAGAGAGATCTGTTTGTATTGTTGGATCCACGCGACATGTCAGATCTGATCGAGTTGCCAAATCCATATGGATTCCGGGTCCGCTGTATCCGTAGAATCGAATACATGGAATTTTATTCAATATGTTTATTTATGTGCGTGTAATGTTCGATCATATATACATATTGAGGGGAAATAAAAAGAGAGAACGAGGGAAGTGAAAGAGATGCACAAGAAGAGAATACACACACCTTGTAGTGGGACCATTGCCATGTCATTCAAGTATAGTAATTGCACTCGTGCTCTTAGAGGTTTCTCACATTTTGTAAGATACCTTTAGGTAGAAATATCTATGGTATTATTAAAAATGTGAGGGACAACAAACAAAATTATAATAATACAGATTCTTGTGTGGAAATATGTAACGGTGCAATAAACCTTTCACGTGGATATTATTAGTCGATTAAATTGTCGTAGTAATTTCACCTACATGCATTATCTTAACTTGGTGGCTCGATTAACATGCTTATAGTGTGAGATTAGTGAGTAGCCATGGGAATACGACTATTCAATTCAAGTTGACTTAGTGCCTAAGTAATCATATATAAATCAAATTGAGTATTTTAGCTTAGTGGTAAAGAAAAACAAACTCCAAGGAGAAGCATGTCTCCTTGGAAACTCGGATAGAGTCTTGGACAACCGTAAATAACCCGGTCGTAAGATTAATGTTGTTTTAGTTCACCAGATGTTGTGTGCACTACTTAGTGCCCCTTTTGGCGTCTTAGTTATTTTTTTCTGCCATGAAGTCGAGTGGTTTGCGCCTTGTGCTTTGTGCTGCACCTTGGGTTCTGTGTGTTCTCCGCCAGATGATGAGGCCTATGGGCTCTATGTGACTCATCTTGAGACGTGTGCTACTAACAGGGGGTGTGAGTGGTATCCTTAAGCAGCATTAACCTACAGTCCAAGCTCATCTTTTCTTACCGACGTGACTTCTAGGTACTTATAGGTGCTGGCCCCACGTATAAGTACTCGGATGCACCTTTGTGAGGAAAGACACCGAGTTAATTAAATAAATAAAACCGTAAACTATGTGATCAGTAGCGATAAACTCCAAGATCAAACGCATTGAATAAGATTGTGCCCTTCCGTCGTGAACTCTATCGATAGAATGTGGACTTAGATTATTTTTCTAGCATGGTCCTACTCTCTTATATATTAGAATTAGTGTACAATACATATTCATACGTGGTTTATAACTATAAGTCAAGTTGTTACAAGTCTCTTTGCGTGGGATGGTTGTTCTTTGTGAGGTGTCATTTCTTAGTGGATGGTGGAAATAAGGAAGTTGTTTATACCTTGTGAGTTTTCACAACTACTTCTTGTACACTTTCTGTTTATCTTTCTAGTTGTTGTTTTATATCTGTATTGGACGCTTTGCTCATAAACCTATTTACGTGAATTCGGAAGGTTTGCAGGAGCAACAACCGCAACAATAAGCGACAAGTAGTTGACTTTTTGCATCGCTCTTTGTGGTACAATGGGGTCCTTTTCTTTGAGTTTTGTACATGTAGTTATTTTTGAGAGACAAGATGATGTATCCATCCATGTTGCTATATTTCTGCGGCATTGTATAATCTTTATGTGGACATGATGTATGAATGGAATGAAAAAATACAGTTCTTCCTTCTTTACTTTTCTCCTACAAGTTTGGTACAACTTGGTATTTCGAATGTATAATCGTATATGTGGATGTGTATTTGCTGAGTATCTGGATCCTGGGGACGTGACACGTTGGTATCAGAGCAATGATACTCCAATATACTTAACAAATATGATTCTTATGTGGAATTCGAAATACAGATAGTGTATGGATCTTGAGCCTACACGAGTCCCAAGAGATTAGTAGATCTAGTTGCATGTCCACATGTCTCTCAAAGGTACAAAAAAATATTAATGTTATGGTTCTCGTGAAGGACCATGCCGCCACGAGTCGACCCAGATGTGGTGCAGCAGTTGGCCCTGTTGGTTCAGGCTGTTCAGGGCATCCAACATCGCCAGAAGCAGTTAGAGCAGAGGCTTCAAGGACAGTCTGACCCCTTCTACAGACCTTCAGGGGAGGAGTCCAGCGTACATCCGATGCCATCACTAGATTCAGAACAAGATGAGGATCTGGATGCTTTGAAGAAGCATCATACTACATACACTGCTTACCAGAGTTCCTAGGTACCACAATTCCATGGCACCACTACATCAGTTGACGCAGAGTTGTGGATGGAGCATGTGTCCAAGGTGCTACGGATTATCCGTGCTCTAGCAGATAGTTGGCTTACTTTTGTGGAATTTTCATTGGCTGGATATGCTGAGAGATGGTGGAATGCCATCAAGGATCACCTCATAGAGCCGATTACTTGGGAGGTATTTGTGGACGAGTTTCGTGAAGAGTTCTATCCAAACCATTGGGTTGAAGAGCGGATGAGAGAGTTTGCAGAGCTGAAACAGGGCTCCATGACAGCTCTGGAGTAGCTGATCCATTATACTGAGCTTGCACGCCACTCTCCTGCCACTACATCATACCCACAAGAAAATTTGCAGAAGTTCATTCGTGGCATGAGAGAAGAAGTACAAGATCGTTTGTCTACCTTGGACCTCACCTCTATCAAGGAGGTGACAACAAAGGTAACAAGGTGGGAGGCTACTCAGAGACGACAACCTATAGAACGGACACAGTCCCATACTGAACAACACAATAGAACATCGCATCAAGATTCACTTCATCCTTGCAGAAATCACCGTTTCCATCCATTTGCGACGGCTCCAACTACCAGAGGTTCCACTTCGTCTCATACCTTGGGACATGCTTTGGTTAGCCGTGGTGCATCACCTTCCTGACCTCCGATACACAAACAGAGTCACAAATCGCGAGGAGACGATATGGTTTCTGGAGGGTCGCTCTCACCACGAGTGTGTTTCCATTGCCGTCAGTTAGGCCATTTCATAGCACAGTGTCCCCAACGTGCTAGCAGTTCGGGTGCAACCCAACAGAGTGCAAGGCCCAACGATTCTTCTTATGCACATGGATCAGGTTTTTACCGTAGAAGTGGAGGGTTCCAGCGTCCTACACCACATCAAATATATGGTGCAATAGGACTCGATTATTCACAGTCACAATGGGGGCAGTTGAATGCCATTGGTCAAGAGCAGGCCCCTGCCTCTATTTCTGCCGCCTGAGGTATGGTTTCGACATATAGAATTTTATTCCACAATTTGTATTACGTTGCGTCACACTATTGTTTTTGTGTTGGACACCAAAGACTGACATTAAGGATAAGTATCCCAACTTGCTTACAAGTATAGAAGTCCAAAGCCCAAAGCTTAGCTCTCTTTGAGATTTTTATGGGTTTCGTCTTTTTTTAAGAGTTTTATAGATCAAGCAAATATGAGACTAGTAGGAACATGAAGGATATGGGGAGATCCTTAAGCGCATCACGGAAGCGTGAGCATCGTATCGAATACGACGAAGAACGACTAGTCGTACTAGTTGTTCTATGCAGCGGAAACTAAAATTTTTTCATGTGATGAAACCACAAGATCCAAAAACACTTCTCAGATCATTTCATCTAAACCACAAATAAGTATTAGGGTTACCTCTTGAAGCGTGGTTGCGATCAAGTCTCTAAACGAAGAGACCTCATGTCTCAAGTCCGAACCAACGGAGGAGACGCTTGCGAACGCGGGTATGAATCACGTGCTTCTCGCAATCCATATTGATGATCTAAGCGGCGGATCTCATGATCTCGATACACAATATCCGACGTCTTCTTCACAAGCGAGGCGCACCGAAGGAGACATGGATCCACAAGCAAACGATTGGACAACATAACGACGATACTGCGGCGTTGGAGACTCCCTATAGGGCATCCATGGTGGACGGCCATATGAGAGGGAGAGAGAGAGTATGCATGTAGAGAGAGGAAGAGAAAGAGAGACTTATGTTCTCTTATGTGTAAAGAAGAGCAAAGGGGTGCCTCTCCTTTTATAATATTTTGGGATCTATGGATCTCAATCCATGGGCAACACAAATCTAATGGCTCTCATTGATTTGTGTTTCTTTTAATGGCTAAGACTTGTGCTGGTAAAAACCAACAACAATTAATTTAATTTAGATTAAATCTATATTGATAAATCAATATAAATCAATCTCAAATTAAATCAAATAAATATGGAGATAATGGGAAAGAGAGAGTGCCTCCTTCCATATACATGGAGTGGACGGCCACCCTTTCCTAATAGGAATAGATGGTCGTCCCTCCTATTAATATGGAAGGAGCATCTCCAATGTAATCTCCTTTGATTACATTATTCCATGTATCTCTAATTTATTACAACAAGAATTTTTGTAAATTATTCTACAAAAAATAATTCATAATTATTTTGTGAATATTGTAATCTTGCCATTGGAAATTTGTGAATCACATTCACAAATCAAAGTAAAATGTAAATTACATTTTCAATTTAATGTTCAATGTGAATCCAATTCACATTAACATTTAATTAACAAATGTAAATTACAAATAGCTCTCTCTTATATATTATAAATAACATTTATAACATATATGATCAATATGGATAGTACTATCGACGCTATTCATATCCATGATAATTAAATCACATTTAATCATCTTGGATCTCTATTCTCATGTTTCCAAATAATATGAATCACATTCACATTATTCACATCTTTTGATAATTAAATCACATTTAATTATCTAAGATAACACTCCATATAACATGAATCATATTCATATTAATCATGATAATTAAATCACATTTAATTATCCATTTTCTTAATGCTCGAATACTTGTATCAACAATGAAATTATCCTAAACTGTTTCAAGGATAATGCGCTTTCTCCACAGATACTTGGAGATAAGGACAGGACGATTGTATTGTTCCACGTATAGTGACTTGCATATTGAGATCACATCTCAAATCCAGATCTCGGGCCTCCCATAGATGCTTGATTAAATCAAGACCACAAATCTAATCTTCTCATTGAATCTGAATCACATTCAGATCAGTGTCCAACATTTAAGATCAGATTACTTCTCTACTGAGACGAGTCATTAAAATCCAGACCCGTTTCATCACTCCCTAGGAATGGAAGCGTCATGGTTATACAACCGTTTATGATCACATCACCCTCAGGTATTCCCGATACCTGTACATCCTGCATACTGGAAGACTCAGAATAAACCCGAAGTATAAGATCAATTTTACACTATCTACTTCAGATGTTTTATCATTAAGTTTCTCATTTGATCATTGGGAGTCGGTATCGATCATATGCTTTCCAAAAGCATATATCAAACCTACAAATTCAGTCAAGCTTCTAAAGCGAGACGGCTTTGCACGGAATTTGATCTTCCCAACATTTCATGAGTGAGCTCATGTCTTCCAGTTCAGTAATGAACATGTATGATCCCTTTGAGAGATCATATTACTCATATGCCCTTATATGCACACCAGCGCGTCGGTGTATAGACCTTGGTTAGGTCATCAACCTATTGGTCTGCCAAATGTACATACTTAGACATATAGTAACACATTTGTCTCTGGTCAGAGGATGTGTGCCTATATCATGACAGCATACGACATAAGACTTTGGTTATCTCGATCTCATTAAATCAACTCTTTGACCTAACTTATCTAACACCTCCGAATCTCTATTCTTATACAGAGGACCTGCATCAAGAGGTCGGTTAGATATCAACCTAAATGAGAAAAAGATTGCCATCTCCTACTCAGGCTGGAGATCATCTCTTAACATTCATTTGACGGTGCTTGATGAGTCTTCAATCTAACTCTTTAGATGTTCGTCCAAGCACCAGCCTCTATGATTCAATATTTGAACCAACAGTTGTATGATCATCAAGATGACCATGGTACATAACCTAATTATACTAAGGGACCTATTATGTAAATTATCTATTCTTCATTTCAGATCAGGGAATGATATTCGCAATAACATTTATTGCAAGATGGCTCGCTGTGGGCTCGCATGTCCAACAGAACACACATCAAGTCTCGAGGACGAGACTTCCTTTGAGATTTTTATGATGTAAAACCCCAAAAGCCGAACAGGGACTAAATTGCAAAAATTAGTGAAGTTTGAGCTTAATTGAAAAATCTATACCTATTTAGAGTTAAAAAAATTTAAATTAGGACTCCATCACGTAGTTCTCGTCGATATATTTCCAACGAGTCCAAGAACACGAAAATCTGATTTTGGGAGCCCGAGTTACGGCTATTTTAGCGAAGAGGGGTTCGAGACTTATTCGGATCCGGACCCGGATCCGAATCCGAATTCCAACCCATAAACCCCACCTCTCTTCCCCCAAAACGACCCAAGCCACCTCTCAACAGTCCCTCCTCTCTTCCTCCGTCCTAGAGCTCGTCGGAGCCGCCTGTCGGGGCGCCCTATCGCAAAGCCGAAGGTGCCCTCGTGACGATCTCTCCTCGGGGGACTCGTTCCTCGCCTCCGCAAGGTACTGATCTCTCCTTCTTGCGGCTGAACTTCACATTTTGTTTCCTACTATTGGATGTCGGCTTTGTGTCGTTGAAACCACATGGATCAGACATGCGCGTGCCCTTTGGTGTGCATGTGTGAGGAACTCCATGTGCGTAAGTGCCATCCCGCTCCTTGCTTTCTGCTCCACTTGAATTCTGTGTTGGTGGTTCTCTGTGTTGTTCCATTCTTGCTGGGTGTTCTATATTTTTTTTAAAACTTCTGCATTAAAGATCTGTGGGGCGTACCTACTAGAATATCGGAATGTTATCTCTTCTGGAGAAAACAGAAACGACTCATCCCCATATTCCTGACCCCTTTTTTTACTCTGCTCATGTAACCCACAATGGGTTGAGTTCTCTTTTTTTCCGCAAGTGTTGCTAATATAGGAATTATGGGTTGTTGGAAACTATCGGAAAGAATATTTTTTTAATCTTTTTACTCTATTAAAGTTGCTGGTTTTTTTCAGTAGAAATACTTTTGCACCAAAAAAAGGGGTGTTAGAATAGACTTGATATTGTCATGAAGTATTTCAATCCTGTCTGCAATGATATCATCATTTTTATATATTATTACTTCAGACAGTATTGAAGGATGACCTGCTCTTTGTCTGTGTTTGCTTTAGAAATTCAGTCTAACTTGTAGATGGATCGAAATGTATGTTTTCCTTGTGTCTTGTGGATATGATTACATTTTTATACATTATTTAAATGTGTCAGCCTTGTAGCGATGCAATTCTATAGTTTATCTGTATTACTCAGAGCTCCTAGTTATTTTTCCTCTTGTACATGCTCTACAAATTTATTTTTCTATAGATGGAAGAACAAGGGTTTGATATCCTGGTATCTGTATCTTTAACTCTGCATTTCAGGAAATTATGACCATTTGATTTTAATTGGATTTGTTATTACTGCCTTTTTCAGCATTTGGAATAATTTTTCTCGTATGTAGGTGCACAATTTGTCACTTGCATTTTCACATCAATGTATCCGTGAATGAATTACATAATTAAAGCAGAAATTTTAGATAGTGTTCTTGTTAATTAGATAATTATTTTATCTAGATTATCTGTCGAGGTTCATGTAATCTAGCTTTGTTCTTTCTGTAGGTTATTTTATCAGCCCAAGTTTAGTCGACACCCACAATTATCACTCCTGTAGATAATAGGAGAGTGTATCTCATGAATATATGGAAAACACTCTACTCTTATGATAGAATGATTTGGAGTTATTTATTCAAGAATAAATAATAACATTTATGGCACATAAAACTTTGGAATAGTGTTACAAAATGGGATTATCCAAAAAAACTGATTGGAGATGGGTGGCTCCGACTCAGAACTGGATTTCAAGTTTCATCATTCGTTGCTTTTAAGCAAGCATATTGTTCTCAATAAGTAGAATCGAATACATGGAATTTTATTCAATATGTTTATGTATGTGCTTGTAATGATTGATCATATATACATATTGAGGGGAAAGAAAAAGAGACAACGAGAGAAGTGAAAGAGATGCACAAGAAGAGAAGACACACACCTTGTAGTGGGACCATTGCATTGTCATTCAAGTATTGTAATTGCACTCGTGCTCTTAGAGGTTTCTCGCATTTTGTAATATGCCTTTAGGTAGAAATATCTATGGTATATTAAAAATGCGAGGGACAACAAACAAAATTGTAATAATACAGCTTCATGTGTGGAAATATGTAATGGTGCAATAAACCTTTCATGTGGAAATTATTAGTCGATTAAATTGTCGTAGTAATTTCACCTACGTGCATTATCTTAACTTGGTGGCTCGATTAATATGCTTGCAGTGTGAGATTAGTGAGTAGCCATGGGAATACGACTATTCGATTCAAGTTGACTTAGTGCCTAAGTAATCATATATAAATCAAGTTGAGTATTTTAGCTTAGTGGTAAAGAAAAACAAACTCCAAGGAGAAGCACGCCTCCTTGGAAACTCGGATAGAGTCTTGAACAACCGTAAATAACCCGGTCGTGAGATTAATGCTGCTTTAGTTCACCAGGTGTTGTGTGTACTGCTTAGTGCTCCTTTTGGCATCTTAGTGATTTTTTCTGCCATGATGTCGAGTGGTTTGCACCTTGTGCTTTGTGTTGCGCCTCTGGCACTGTGTGTTCTCCGCCTGGCGATGAGGCCTATGGGCTCTATGTGACTCCTCTTGAGAAGTGTGCTACTAACATGGGGTGTGAGTGGTATCCTTAAGTAGCATTAAACTACAATCCAAGCTCATCTTTTCTTACCGACATGACTTCTAGGTACTTATTGGTGCTGGCCCCACGTTTAAGTACTCGGATGCACCTTTGTGAGGAAAGACACCGAGTTAACTAAATAAATAAAATCGTAAACTATGTGATCAGTAGCGATAAATTCCAAGATCAAACACATTGAATAAGATTGTGCCCTTCCGTCGGGAACTATATCGATAGAATGTGGACTTAAATTATTTTTCTAGCATGGTCCTACTCTCTTATAAATTAGAATTAGTGTATAATACATATTCATACATGGTTTGGAACTATAAGTCAAGTTGTTACAAGTCTCTTTGTGTGGTATGGTTGTTCTTTGTGAGGTGTCATTTCTTAGTGGATGATGGAAATAAGGAAGTTGTTTATACCTTGTGAGTTTTCACAACTACTTCTTGTACACTTTCTGTTTACCTTTCTAGTTGTTGTTTTATATCTGTATTGGGCGCTTTGCTCATAAACCTATTTGGGTGAATTCGGCAGGTTTGCAGGAGCAACAACCATAGCAATAAGCGACAAGTGGTTGACTTTTTGCAGCGCTCTTTGTGGTACAATTGGGTCCTTCTCTTTGAATTTCGTACATGTAGTTATTTTTGAGAGACAAGATGATGTATCCATCCATGTTGCTATATTTCTACGACATTGTATAATCTTTATTTGGATATGATGTATGAATGGAATGAAAATGGAATGAAAAAAATGCAGTTCTTCCTTCTTTACTTTTCTCCTGCAAGTTTGGTACAACTTGGTATTTCGAATGTAGAATCGTATATAAGGATGTGTATTTGCTGAGTATATGGATCCTCGGCGCGTGACATGATGTCAGGACTCGATTCGTCTCAAACGAGGCACGTAGCTCTTGGGTCCTGTAGGGTTAGCTCAAAAATAGCAAGGTAAAGAATCCAAGGGCTTTATTGAGTGGATTAGGCGAAATGGATCTGGATGGATAGGTTATTGCGATGGTGATGGAGGGAACCTCAGTAGGGATTTGATCCTTGCAAGTCTAGGATGAAAGATGGTTCAGGATGTAGAGAAAATGATGAGGAACAAAGGGAGATGGTCTAGGTGGGTCAGAACAGAAGGTGTGCACGATGAACATGGCAGGATATCCAAGCTCCAACGTGTGATTCTTTTTGGGATTTTTGATTAACTAAGTGAACTATCCAGAAACTAAATATGCGGTTACGTTAAAAATGAAAATACGGAATGAAAATTACTGGAAATGGAAGTTCATCAGACCTGGATGGTCGGGGAACTGGGTGTTCGCCTGAAGCTTGCTCCGGTGAGCTTGAATCACCTCGTTGCACCTCCTCCTCGTTGTAGATCGACGGGAAACTCCTCCTTGTCACAAAGGTGACCTTCAGATCTTGATCCAAGGGGCTAAGCGATGGAACAAAGGGAACGTGATTCGCTAATCAACAGTGTTAATTAACTACTGTTGTAGTATGGCCAATTAGATACCGATCAGAATCGAATCGAATGTCTCTTTGAAGAGGACTCAATTTTAATTTATATATGGGCAAGTACAGGGTCGGACAAAAGGACCCAAGCTATTAATGTAATTAATTAATCATCAGTATCAATGTTGAGTGATTGACAAATTATTTAGGTCAAATGAACAAGCACAATGCATCACAAGACAATATGAATGGACATGCATTTTTATTTTTTTCATGCAAGTTAAATAGTAGACATAATGAACGGAATGAATTAAATACATAACATGTACAAACATACTTAAACTATGCTCATGAATTAATGTGTAACTCCAAAAATATAAATGAATATAATCAAGGTCCAATTGATACATGAATTAAAGCTAAATGAATTAATTGCAAATATATAGTCATGGATGAAGTAGTTTATATCTCTAATTATTTAATGCAATTAGGCTAAGTAAATCATATATTAAGATATGTCTATCAAAGAGAATTAAATGAGCTTCATAATGTAACTAAGATCACATCAATTGGATAATATATGCTCAAGTTATTTAACAAACAAGCTAGGAGAATAAGTACAATAAAACATAACATAACATTTTACAAATAGATCCCTATTAGGACAAAAATGCAATTATGAAAAAATGCTACTGATTTTATTAAATACCCCCTACATGGGGGTATTTTTGTGATTTTGATAAGTTGGCAAGGTGAAGTTGCAATTTTCCCAAAGCCGCACGCGTGAGGCACGCACGACTCTAGGCTCATATGGTTAGTTGTGTCTAGGGACATGTGGAAGTGCTTGCTGGTTTCTCCTTGCTTCATTGACATTCCACTTCCGTTGATGCTCGAGCGTTGGCATCAGGGCTGAGGGAGAAACTGGTCCGTCGGATTAAGTATAATCCTACAGTATCTATTAGCTGGTGCTACTCCTTCCTCTCTGCTGCAACGACAAGAATGGGACTCCAACGAGCTCTACGCAACATCTCCCTCCTCTTCCTCTCTTTCTAAAGACCTCCCCACCTCCGTTGAGGTCATGCGAAGTATCTAGAAGGTTGGAGATGGCTTGGATATCATTGAATCTCATTGTCAAAGAATCATCATCGGAGTAGAATATTGAGGTCGGAGGAGCTCCAGAATTCTGATCATTGAACTGTAGTACATGTGTGTGTTGAAACAATAACAAAGCATGTGTGCTTGGGGTTGGTGAGGAGAGTGAGAGCCTATGCATGCGGAAGAGTGGATGCTCTAAGGGTTCTTCTCCGATAACAGGGGAAGAAAGGGGGTGGAGCGTAAGGAGATCATGGAGAAGGGAAGAAGTGATTGGATCCTTCAGTATGCATCCTAGATGCAAGGCGAAGTCGAGACATGATTGGATTTGGTTGAGAGTGTAAGTACAATAAGACAAAAATGGATGAAAATAAAAAAGCAATTACCTAACCTATCTAAAGCTTGAAGATTGACGTTGGCGTATGAATGGCTTGAGCTTGAGGCCTTGAAGACCTTGGGGTCGTCGCTTCACAAGTCAGCCGGACCTTGAAGCTCAAACGACCACATTCAAGGCCGTGACATGGCAACTCCAACCATGGGTCGCACCTGAATCATTGTTGTCATGGCCTCCGTCGATCCCCCTTCTCCCTATCACAAAGAGGGTGAGAGGGCTGGGTGAGGATCCTAAACAAGGGTTGAAAACCTCCATTTGATCGGAGTTACACTAATTGTAGAAGGAGGTCATGGAGGTTACGTCCCCTAGTCGGTGGTTTCAACCATCTCCAGTTGCTAGGTCAATTAGGATTAGGGTAAGTTATCATTAGCATGTGGATAATGTCAGAGGATAGTTAGATGACAATTATGGATAGAGGGAGGTTAGAGGAATACATGGAATGTAGGAGGTTACTATGGAGATGTCGTCTCAAAGACATGTGACAGTAGGTTGCTGATGATTCGACTCTCGTTGGATCAAATGATCGAACGGCTGGATAATGGGCGTGATCTAATGGATTGAGTGGTCATGATGCATTTGATGGGTATCGATCATGAGGTCAAAAATAGAGCAGGGATGTACGACTCTCGACCATCTGATCGCAAGATCAGACAATCAAAGATGGCTGCGGGTGAAATGAAAGGTTTGGGCCACGTGGTATGATATGGAAGTGCCACGTGACCCAACGAGAATTGAGAAAAAATAAGGATAAATAAAAATAAAATAGCTAGAGATTTGAAAATAAAAATCCATCTACATAATAATATTTTTGCAAGTAATTTTAAAGTATTAAAATGAACTTATTTTTTTAGATTTTGGTTTATAAATAATGTTCAATTAATTATGTACAATATTGCACTACTTTTATTTGTTTTTTAATAAATAAGAAACACATAAAAATATAGACACCAAGATATAAAATAATTAGGGTTGATTATTTACAACAAGATAATTGTTAATTAGAGTCAGTTGTTAATTAGTGTTAGTGAAATACTTAAGTAGAGAGATAATAATCATAAATAATTGATAAATAAGAAATTTATCACCCCTATACTTGATCTAAGCTCGTCCTCAAGCTAATAAATAAAGAATGAATTAGTGACTTAATGAATTTCCATACATGTGCATGTATAGATACAAGGCTTCATCATCCATCACACTCGATTTTAGAGACCCTAAAAGTCTAAGCTGAACCAAGTCTTAATCAAAAGGAATTCAACTTCTCTAATTATCAGACGCTTTGATAATACATATATAAGATGCATGACTTTATGTGTTGACTGCATTCATAAGAGTGGAGTCAAGATGACAGCTAAAGTTCCAATATAAGAGATTCTCCTAAGGACCTAATCCTCAACATTATGGATTAAATCTATTCTTGCTTCAATCCACATCTCTTTAGTTTGTCGTACTTAAAAAGTGTATATGGATGGCATATAATGGAGGGCTGATGGTTTGATAATTTCTTCTCTCCCTTTCATTGGAACAAGGTTTATCTCAAGTACCTTATTGACTCACACATATATATTTTTATTGTTAATCAGTGTGTCTGTCAAAAAGAAGTTGAGCCGTCTGTACTTGTTTTCTTGGAAATGCACCGAGATGTGTCTCTTTTGAGTATCTAAGATGCTTTCAACACCTGGACTTGTATCACTATATGATGCATAACCCTTTTTAGGTACTAGCCTGACTCATAAAAGCCTAAGAATTTGGTCCAAATGGACACTTAAAAGGTTGGGAGCGCTCGCCATGGGTATAAGATCTTTGACTTGACTTTGTAATGAGTGAGCTTTTCTCTTTATTTTTCTTTTCTTCTTGGATAGCTCCACTACTTTTACCAAGAATTGGCGCACATTAATCAACAATTTAATTTCATGTTATCACACCCTGACACTTAGGTCAATGTTAAGAGATTAGTATAAGAACCATGTTATCATACTGGCTTAGATTGCTGCCACTCAGGTTTCATGAAGCCTTCATTAATTTTATCCCATCCTCGAATTATCATAGAATCGGGTCCAGACTCAAATCTCTAATCTCCGTTCCTCAAGTGAAACCTCATCTTATCTCACCATGAATGCAATTGCGCATGTGAGTGTTGTCATATTCTTTAAGGATAAGATTAAACATGTAATATATCACTGATGAATCTCCATGTCAACACCTTTATCTTTTATTTTGGCCTTAAATCCCTAGTTAAATGCTTGTATATAGCATTAATTCGAACAAATTAACAATCAATTATTGATCTATGCATATTGTATAAAACACTATATTTAATGCCATAGTAAATGAATAAATAAAAGAAAAGAAAAAGGGGGAAGTGTCAAAGACAATGAGTGACCCTAAACCTTGAGACCTAGTCATCTTGATGGCTTGGTCAACAAGGTATAAAGTAGGGGGAGAAAAGGGCCGATAAATGAACTAAAAGCCTAATTTTAATTCCTCAATAAATACATTTTGGGACCCATTTTATTTTATTCTTTTTATACCTCAAATTAATAAACTTTGAACATGAAAATTATACATAAAAATACAAAATATAAAATTTATTTCACTAAAAAATAATGCATAGTGTGCCCATGACACAAAGAATAAAAAGACACAAAGAAAACTTCTCAGACCTGTATCTTCTCCATACAAACTTATAATTCATCAAACTCACCGTTATTATTCATAAAATTAAAGTATGTATTTAATAAAGGTGATTTTCATTCAATTTGGAGTTAAGATGCAAAATTAGGCTTTTGGGCCTTTATAATGCAATATACTTGTATAAAATAATCATTATATTTATTCCTGATATTTTTCACTTTCTTATATTTTTATAAATTTGTAAATATTATTTAAATACATGTACATAATAAAACTATAATAAAGCCATTAAAAATATATGTAAATGAATAAAGCTACTTAATATATAGGTAAAATACCCCTGTAAGTACCTATATAATTAATATACATAATTATTTAAGTACATAATTTAACTTAAAAAATAAAATAAAAATACCTAAATGTGTATTTAAATAATTATAAATATACAGATTATGTTTATAAAAGGATAAAACCTAAAATTAAAATTAAAAATAAAATACTTAATATTCAGGTAATTACACATATATTTATACATGTAAAAATTAACACCTAATAAATTAACTTGTAAAGATAAATAAAATCATACTAAAATACTACACAAAATAGTAAACAATTATGTTTTTAGTTTTATTTAATTAATTGCTTTATTAAAATACTTAATATACTACACAAAATCGATTTATTAATTTTTTTATTTTCTATTTTATCGTCTAACGTCCTACGTGGACTAATGGGAGACATGTCTTGGTTGACCTCTATCACTCTCCTGCCTCCCTAGGTCTGAGCCTGTCAGGCGCGACATCTCCTTCTACCTCGATTTTCCCCTTTGATTCTTTCACCAAATCCGCTCGAGCCCTTCTTGACTTTTACCTTTATCATCATTCTTTTACGCGGCAATCACTCCTCGATCGATGGATCAATGCATCGAGCATGAGCCTCGATCAAACGTGCCCTGTACAAATAAACCTCACTGAGCTCCATTTCAGATTTGATTCCTCTTTCCCTTCTAAACCCTCGATTCCATTGTGCTTGAGACTTCTGGTGACAACACGAATCTCGCGGAGGTCTCAGCGAGAAGGAGTGGTGAATCGAGTCGATCCAAGCCCTCGTCAGAGACCCCCCCAGCGGAGCTTCCGAGCTCCTTGTCCTCAGGCAAGTGAGCTCCATTTTTTTCTTGCCTTTTCCATTCTTAGCACTAGCAGTAGAATAGTGTCGATTTTAGTTTTGTTTTATTTCATCTAGTGTTTAGTAAAATTTGAATATATAGTTCATCGGATCTAGAGCTCCGACAATTGTGTCATTGTGCTCTTCCCCTATTCCGACCTTCCTGTCACCCCCATTCACTTCCCTGTACGCTTCTCCATCTTCCCGATCACCTGAGCCATCCTAATCTCCTTTAGATAAGTAATTTCGATGTCCCTTCCGCTGCCTCATCGAACCTTTTCGTTCCATCCTAATTCCCACTTCGATCAACCACCACTAAAAGACAAGAGCCTTATCGTTGTATCGCCCATCGTTATATGCTATTTGCAGGTCCTGGAGGATCCATCCGAGGGTCGTTCTCCCCTGGATGAAGTTCCTAGGGGACCCAAGTTTCTTCGACCTTCCAAAATCCCACCAATGAATCTTGGATCTTTTTGATAGAACCAACAACTCTGGATAGTCGAGAGGAACGAGGAAAGTATCTGAGCAGCGTCAGAGGAGCTCAAAAGAGGGAGGAATCATGGATCGAAGATTGCTTGTAGAGTTTCCCTTCATTATTCTTGGGGAAGAGCAGTAGCCGTTGGATCTACATCCCGCTCCAATTTTGAAGAACAATCGTTGGATTGGGGCACCATCAACCATCAAATCCATTAGATGGATCTAATCCAGCCCATTCATCTACGAACTGTCATCGTTTGTCAAGGAGGCGATGCATGGTAAGTGAAGCGTCCTCAGCCGTTGATCATCACCATAGGGGGTAATTTGGCATCTCATCCCCTTGGTTTTTGTATTTTAATTTAAACCTAGAAACTTTCAATTGTAGCTCAATAATTTTGTAAAACTTGTAAGTTGAACCATGTATTATTTTGTTTGCTTTTAAGCCCAATCTGCATCACCTCAAGTGCACATACATGTTAGGGGGTGAGACATTCTGCAAGGCCCCCTATGGGTTTGTGTTATTATTTAGTCCAAGGATTCTGTCTTTTAGTTTTATATTATTGGGAAAAATTGCAAGAAGGCCATGTAACTTTTTGGTTATTGCACTTATACTACTATCAACACGTTTATAATTGAATATTTGGGGATTTTGCATGCATACCCTTAGACTTGGGTAAAGTGTTCTAGAATGAATTAACATTTTTTTAAATAAAAATAGGTCCCTATCAAAACAATTAATTTATTTAGTGTATTTACATTATTAAAAATAACATTTGGCATCTAAAAATCTTATAAAAAATATTTTAAGTTCTTGGAGCTATTTTAAATCATATATATTTTTCTTAAGGTAATTAAAAGTATTTTCCTATTTTTAGAAATTTAAAAACAATGCATTTTTTATGTTTGCATTGAAAAATATATAAAAATTATAAAATCACTTTTGAAAATTCCAAAAAAATAGAGTGTCTTTATTATTGTATTTTGCAACTCCACCCAAAAATACCTAAAAATACAAAAGAAAAACATTGAAAATTTAAAAAAACCCAAAAACCTTATTAAAGCATTAAAAATTATTTAGAAAACTAAAAATATTAATTTCTATTTCTGATTTTTGCTTAAATTATATATCATACATTAAAAATAGTTTTGGAAAAATTTGAGGTATTTATCTATTTATATATTCCAAAACAATCTGGCCTATTATTTTGAGTCACTATTTCAACATTTTTAATCAATTTAAAATACAAAAAACTTAGCAAAAATTTATAGAAAATTTAAAAAATAGAGAAAAACATTAAAACACAAAATATTTTATTTTATAATTTTTAATTTTATATAGTTATATCTATAAATATAAAACCTCTTATATAGCTTATATATATTACATACTATATATTACTACTACTATTATTATTTATAAATACCTTAAATATTAAAACCCCTTAAAAATAAGAATGATTGTATTTAAGGGTATTTTTATGATTTATATATTGTATATTTGTACCCTATATTGTAATTGTATTATACGTATTACATGTTTCTATTTATATATAATACTTATTGAAAAGAAAAAGAAACTAAAAATTATAAAATTATAAAAAGAAAATAAAAAATTATAAATCAAGAATAAAAAATTTACATTAAAATAAAAAATATAAAATATTAAAAACCCACAAAAATTAAAAATCCCTATAAAACACACAAAAGCATATGTTTGATTTTTCTTTTCATTGTCAATTTCTATGGTTATCCTCATTACTCCTTTGTGGTTTGTCCCATGTACTTGCGTACTATACATACTATTTTGTAGGTTGTAATAAATTTTAGCTCACCTTATTCATCGATTTTTTTATTATTATGGTTAATTGTTGTTGCACTAAATTGTTGATATCCAAGAGTCAAGAGAGAGGTCGACACAGTGATTGTCGGACCTGATTTGTCAGGCACTACAAAGCCTCCAAGATCGGACATTAGGATCCCTATATGATCTTTGTGTTCATCAAAGGGCACCATTGTTGAGGAGCAATGCTTATGATAGATTTATGTGCATTTTTATTCATAATTTTCTCCTTTAAATTTCTTTTATTGATATAATTGCTTATATGTGCTAATACATTTTCTCTATTGAATTCTTGCGAGGGACCATGTTGGGAAGGTGACTTCTTAGAAAGACGGTGCACCTGAGCTATGGGGAGATTGTTCTTATTCCCTTGAGCCAATTAGGGAGAGTAGGAGAGAGAGATTGAGCTGCTATCAGTGTAGATATTTTCTTTTATTTTTGTGAGAGAGACAATAATTTTATCTCTATTTATTAATTTGTAATAATATAGGTGGACACTTGAACTCTCGGGCCTATTTTACGAAGTGATTGTTCACTTGGGGGCTCATCGATTTTTTTTGCATTTTCATCGCCTTCTACATTTCAGTCCTATATATTTTACCCTTTATTTTCTTTTGTTTCTCATGATTTGTGCTTCACGCCATCATTTTTATTCATTTTCTGTGATTGAGCCCATATCAATTTTACGGTTGCTTGATCAAGTAAACTAGGTCCACACATCAGATATTTGCATGCTCCTATAGCATACGTTTGGTTCTAGATCAAACTCAATTTTGCGCTTCATAATAATAGCAATTCATGCTTAGGGCGATTTCACCATTTTGCATATCATATAGATTAAGTTTAAATTTCTTGTGTTGCATCCTGCATGGAGAGAGCTGGAAGCATTATAAATCCTCTATCTGAGCATCCATCATTTTGACAAAAGGGTGAGATTTCCATCCTAGTGCCACCTTGCATTACTTTGTCGCTATATCTTATTGATTTTGAGCACTTAGGTTTAAAAGAAATTCTAAAAAATTGTTAAGTGCTTATTTTTGAAAAATACTCAAAAAAGTAAAAATCCAAAAAAATAAAGTAAGGGGATTGTTAAATAAACTTTGACCTAATTAAAATTCACAGCGGACGTCATTGTTCGGGGTTCACAATGCCCTCATTGTATTCAGGTATATTCCAGACATAGTGAGGCAAGACCCTTAAGGAATAGAACCAAAAACCTGATCTGTGGTTACCTTGACTATCACCTGGGATTACAAAGTATTGGCGCTTTTATCGTATGTAGGCGAGTAGGGCCATATGGACGACGGTTCTCTCGCCATATGTAGAGCATCTGACTTGGTCTAAAGTATTGAGCATAGCCATGCCATCACGGATGTGTCTGTCTGAACGTCTTGCATCCGAATACCTGATTTTTTAGGGAAGTAGTGGTTTTGCCAATCGACTTCCTCTCTTCTTCTCTTGCTGAGTAGCCCCCAGGCCCGATATATGGATCTCAAAAAGTATAGATCACATGCTACAAAGGAAGTTGAACAAGTACATGGTACTTTGTCGACAGTACTTACTTTTCTCTATGGCTAGCCATTAAGGACATGTTACAATTTTGTCTGAATCAACAATAAAATTAAAAAGATGAAAATAGCTGAATCTTCACGGCTTCATATGTGCTGAGTTGATGAACCCAATTTTGTTTGATTTTTGTTTGGATCTAGTTAGGATTCGAAGATCAGTTACGTGTACTTGCGTTATTTTTGTCATTCCTTCTATTTTACTCTCTTTGACCCCTTGCTCAGTAAGGGTCTTCTACTATTTTACACTTCTTTTATTACATTTCATCACCGTATATTTCACCCTTCAGCAATCTTCCTTTTGTTTCAAAGATGTTGAATCCTAGATGGCCTAGTCGGGACTCTGCCGACACCCACATTGAGTCCATGAGTGCGACATCTCCAATAATTTGGGTTGATTCCCAAGTGATCAGTTCCGACTTTGGGAACTATCCTCAGGACTCCTCGCTTATCATACCTCCTCTTACAAACAAGGAAAACTATCTTCCTAAGTTTTGTCCTTTTTGGATGGAGATAAATTTCATTCCTTACACTTCTCCGTCATTTATAAAATTCAGGATTTACCCTAATTCTGAATAATTCTCATCTAGTGCTTGCTTGCAGATTGATCAGGGTATTTTCCCTATTGCATATCATGACCCCTATCTGGAGCCCAAGCATTCTTTATATTATGAGATGGCTCTTATAGGTAGAGAAAGGGACCAGAACTTCTGACCACTGAGCAGAATAGTGAGCAGGGCATGAACTAGAATGAAGTGAATAGTCAGCTCTTGGCCTCCATTCAGGCCATCCAACCGTAATTGACCGATTGAGCTTTGACCCACGTCACCTTTTAGGATATGCTGAATGACCTGAGGAGGAGGTTAGAAGAGAGATAAGCACGAGGACGAGGATATGATGATCTCCATGGTGATGATGAAGACAACCATTCAGTAGATGGACCTCACATAGGTGGGGGGAGGGAAAGAGAGGTCGGTCTAAGCCCACACTGAAGCAGACATACAACACTGGGCCCGGCCGAATCACTGAGTGGATCCAAATTCCTACGATCCACAGTCACTTTGAGCCAAAACAACAACTCCTTTATTTTCTCCTCAGTTTTCATGGGAACCCGAATGAAGAACTGTATATCCATCTACACCAATTTATACACATATGTAGCACGACGCACTAGCCCAACATCCTATTGGGCATAGTCATGATGGCTGCTTTTCCTTTCAACCTTCATGGCAAAGCTCTCTACTAGATCAACCATTTGGGAAAAGTGGTGACAACGTGGGAAGAGTTGAAGTCTTCTTTCCTGAATAATAACTACCCACTCGGTCATCTCAATCTGATGAGATCCAAGACTTTCAGTATCTTCCTGGGACCCTAAGAATCCATCCATGAGATATGGGGGAGATTCAGTGATTTGATTGAGAAGTGCCCCCACCACGATACCATGAAGACCAGTTTGGTCTTACACTTTTTTGGAGGACTTACTGAGAAAATCAACGCCTCGTTGACATTGCCTGTGGAGGTCTATATTTTGACAAGGACGAGGATGGAGTTTGGCAGATCTTTGAGGAGATGGCCGAAGGAGAGGCATCACGCTCTTCCTCTCATTCTTTCCAAGTACAACCATAGATCCTCTACAATAATGTCAATATGGAGGACACTCATGCAGTGGACAGGTGCGAGAACTCTGATTTCAACATCATTGGCAGTCACCTTTCCAAGGTAGACATTATAGAGAAGTGATCACGTGATCTTGACAAACTAACTATGTCCGAGTAAAGAATGAAGGGCTCGGATAAGCTGGACATGATCACCAAGCATTTAGAGCTGTTGGTGAATATCATAAGTGCTTGCAACTCTGTGGCATCCCCCGTGGACACTCTCGCTGAGAAGAAGGAGCCTACAGTGCAACACCATCCTCAATCATGTACCAGTCAGCCTTAGGTCCATCATGTTTACTACGTGCAAGACCCAAGAAGCCACTGCTGCATCCATAGTCGCAGATGGTTGTCTATAAACCCGAACCACAACCCAATTACATAGAGCCATGTTCCCCACCTCCACCACTCACTCATGAGATAAATGACGATTGGAGCAATGATCAGTAGTTGACCCATACTTAAGGACAACCCCAGGTTCAGAACACATCCATCCGGCCATATCACCAGCATCAGGGAGGTAGGAACTTCCAGGAGAGATAGCTGCATCACCAGTAGCCTCCGTATCATGGATACACTTGGAGGCATAATTACAGTAGCTGGGGTACCAACAATAATATCAGCATTAGCCGATGGCTCATTTTCAGCATTAGTATTCCTCTCCTCCATATCAACAATATGCTTCTCTTCCTCCTCAATGTTTTCAGGGTTACCGACAACCTCCCCCATACCAGCAGGCCGAATCATCTGAGGCTGCGCTAATCAACCCAACCCTTGATTGTTTAGCCTAGCTCATCAAGAATATGGTTGAGATGAGACAAAATATATACAACCTGACAACCACCAAAACTGTCATTCCGGCCCATGTCAAAGCCAATCCGAATAACTTTTATGCATGAAGCTGGTAGTCTGCATTGCCCTACTCAATTCAAGAGAAAATAATATTACTTTATCTAATATCGTAACTCTCAGAAGTAGTAGGACACTCCAGGAGACTACGACAGCGAAGGGGAAGCAGAAAGCGTTTGATGGCAAGTCCTCAGCTAGGCCAACAGAAAGGGCCAAAGAATTTTTTATGATGCAACACCCGATGTAGAAAATAAAAAAAATGAAGAAAATCAGAAAATACAAAAAGAACGCAGCAGACAATGCAAAGTCGTGCCATTGATGGAGAACCAAGCAACAACAACTGAACTAGAGCCAACCAATGGAGCCAAGCTTGCAGTGCATTTTGGTCCACATGATGTTGATGATTTTTCACATTTTTGCCATCTACCTATAAACAAAGATATGTACACAACTTTATAGAATACGATTGTTTGTGATGTACATATTCCTTTCCCGATGCAACTAAATCAAAAACAGTAAAAAACTGAAAAAAATTATCTGATCCTAGCATTATGGAAATATTGCAAAATATTATGCTTGAAATGTCATTGTTCAAGGCCATGGAGTACATTCCTATTGTGAAGAAGGGATTAAAAGAAGCATGTACTACTGATAAACCCAGATTCCACGAGGGTCGCACGATCTCACAAGGCGAGACCACAGTCGATGCATTGACCGCTCAGGAAACCCAAGTCAATTGACAATTAAACCACAATCTAAATCAAGCAATGAATTGAAAAATGTGGAGTTAAAATTTATTATACCCTACAACACAAAATTTATAACATGTAAGTGATGTGCAAGAATTTTTTAGGAGTAATAATTATTAATGGATATGAAGTTGTCATTGTGATCCCCAAAATTCCCGCAACAAACAAACACATTTTTTTTGTTTTCTCAAGCCAATAATTAATTACGAGAATAATGTAGCGAGAGAAATTTATGCTACTTATTTACCTGTATCGCGAACATGATCGAACTTAGGGAGGCTACAATTCCCAAGGGTTATTCAAATAATCGAAAATTAATTAAAAGAAAAAGGGAAACTCAAATGCAAACTATCTTTGTTTTTTTGTGATTTTTTGTCTTTTTATGTTTTTTAATTTTTTCATATCTATTTTTTATTTTCTGATTTTCAATTTTTAATGATTTTGATTTTTGCAATTTTTTATTTTAAAAAATAAGGAACAATATGCACAATGGAAGAAATACGTACACCACACTCTTTTTATATTTTTCAAAATAGTCAGAAATGTCCAGAAAATTACAGAAAAATATTTTGGGTTTTAAAGACTTTGAAACATTTTTGGTAATTTTTGTAGAATTTTTAGATATTTTTGTATCTTTTCTAAAAATCAAATAGTGGTAAAAATGACGAACAGCGGACAACCTGGAGTAATTTGCAACTTAAAAATATTTTAATATCCAAAACTCCTGGAGACTATTTTTATGCTAAACTATAGACAAATATATACAAAAAGAAGTGAAATCATGATTTTTGGATTTTTGTAGAATTTTCTGTGATTTTTCTAAGATTTTTTATATTTTTTATTTTTTTTGGATTTTGAAAATAATTAATGCATAAAAAATTATAGATGAATTAAAAGATAATAAAATAAAACTACTTTAATTTTTTTGGTATTTTTAGTGCAATATTCAAATTTTTATGAATTTTTGAATTTTAGGAAGAGAAAATGATGTTGTTTTTGATTTCTTAATGATAACAAATGAAAATAAAACGCAATGAATGTTTTATGCTAGAAAGAGACACACATCAGGAGCATAGAATGATTTTTTCAGAAATTATTGACCAACAAAAACATTTATTTCACTGAAAATAACATGCAAAATAATGTCTGGAAAGACAAGACTAAAATGCAAATATTTATTGTTCTGGAATGAAAAATTAACAGGAAATAAAATGGAGGGGGAAAACACAAGTTACCCAAGTAACACGTGCAATGCACGTGACAGTCTGGAACGGGGGTCTTCTTTGTAATATGCGAAACGTCCAAGGGTGAAATTATAAATGTCCCAAAAAATTAATAGTTTTCAAATTGGGGCGTTAGGTTTCACATGTTCCTGTTTGTTCCAGGCAAAAGATGAAGAGGGGGTGCCGCCTTGCTTCTCATCATAGGGGTTGCAGCGGGATGAGACAGATGCGTGGCGATGAAGAGGGGTCGTGTGCGGGCGCGGAGGTCTTGAGGTGGTGCTCTGCAGGTGTGGATCGACAACGTGAGGGTTCATGCGAGCGGTCGGCGGTGAGCTGCAGCTATCGAGGAGCGACGGAGGGCGGTTGGTCACACCGCAGTGATGCTCTACTGGTGTGGATCTGGCGTGAGGGCTCCTACGTCGGTGACAGAAGCCGACATTTTGGGGCTTGGCCGAATGACTATTGGAGAGAGGCGGCTCGCGTTGGTGGTCGACTACGGTGCCTCACGAAGGCGGTGGCTCTCCTCCTCCGCGCGGGATGGAAGTGTGGGAGGTCACGGGCGACGGTGGTGCGGCTGCCACGGTGGATGGGTCGACGAGAAGGACAATGACTGACGACTCTTGGATGGGGGGCTGGTCGGCGAGGAGGTCGCCGAGAGGTGGTCGTGCGGCTATCGCGGGGCGGTGTCGATGGTGCTGGAGCAGGAGGGGGCGGTGGATGCCGCCTGTTGCTCAACTTTTTTTTTTTAATTTTTTTATGTTCTTGTAAAACAATAACAGATAATAAAAAAACTTTATTTATTTATTTTTAAAAAGCAGAAATGTAGAAATCCTTTTTTTATAATTTTATTTCATTATTTTTTGTGTTTTTATTTATCCTGTAAAACAAATGTTAGAAAAACATATTTTTTCTATTTTTTATTTCTAAACAATTAGGATGCAAGCACGACGGCTCGATCCCAAAATCAAAACGGAAGACGTAAACAAGTGCGGTTCCGAGGAGAATGGCGGATGGAACCGGATCTCCGACCACCGTACGTGGTCGGAGGTGGGAGATTGTGCGAGATAGAACAGGAGCGTGTAGAGATCGAGAAAGTGAGATGAAAATCGGAATCGAAGGTGGATAAAAAGCGTGATGGATTATAAGAACTAGATAAAAAATGAGAACGAAATTAAAATGCGAAAAAAATAAAACTACGATTAATCCTAGATTAAAAACAAGAATAAAATGATGGATCTCACCTTAGGAGTGTAAAAAATCGTGATCGCCTCGACAAAGGCAGACTCGCTGTCACTGGTTGGCTCGGAGGCTAGGCACCCTTCTGCGAGAATATAGCTCTCGGAGAATAGGCTCCTCTCACTAAAGATTGATCAAGTTGAAATGAGGGAGAGTGTGTCATATTAATAGATAAAAATGGAGTTTGAATTTTTGAATTTTTGAATGAAGATAAGAGATAAAAAATTTGAAATGAGATAAAGTTAAAATTATTTACAAAAATTAATTTTTTTTATATTTTCATCACTTTATTAAATTGAATAAAAATGTTATTTTTTTTATTTTTTGTGGTGATTATTTAAGAATAGCAACTATATACATATACTATATACATATGGTACATTATATACATAGTTAAATAAGGAAATTAGTTTTTTTTAATTTTTATTTTAAATAACTAGTAAAAATATTTACAAATACAATATGTACAAATAAACGGTGAAATTACACAAACCACCTTAGAAAACTGACTTTTCAACCATAACTCCGAAAATTATGAAATCACAGCCATGATAATTTTATTTAGAATTTAATGGAAGTGAGTTTGGTTCAATTTGAGTTCATATAAAGCCGGAATTGGTCTTTCTACTATCGCTTAGTGGCTTTTTCCAAGTGTGGTTGCTTTTATTCTGTACAAGATTTTATTTTGCAAATAGTTTTATTATTTAGGAAACATTTTTATTTACAACTTTTATTTTGCAAAACTATTTAATTTGATGTCAATTTATGTATAAATAAAATAGTGTAAGTATACAAATATACAAAAAACACATTTTTTTGGATTTTTTGATTAAGGCCCCTATCTCCCCCTACCTTATTCCTGGTCGATCAGGTCAAATCTTGACCTTCTCTTGGGGTTCGGGTCAGCCTCTATCTATTACATATATACAATCTTCTTTTTTCTCTTTTCTTTTCTTCATTTTTTCTTTTATTTCTTTATTTTCCCTTTATTTATTTATTTATTTATTTTAGGTTAAAACAGTAATAAGTGTACAATATGTACACACAGATGCACGTTAGTAAGAATATGGAGTTAGTATTATATACATGTGTTTTATAAGGGATTTTAAGCTAAAATAAATGAAAAAAGATGATGAAATGCAGATTATAAATAAGCATGCAAAGGTCGAACCATAGAGAGCAAGTTAGGTATCCTATGATTATTGATAATCAATGTGTATTATGTACAAATATGTTTTTGTGCGGGGTTTTCTTGTCTTTCTTTTTTTATATACAAACTAATTAATAGTGTACATATAGGTGTATTTGAGAATAATAATAATACAATATATTAGATTAATACATATATATACACATAGGTAAAGATAATAAGGTATTCACATATGTACATATACATAGATATTTGTTTTTCATTTTCTTTATAATATATATAGATATACATAACTATAATACCCTTTTCAATATATTTTTCTGATTTTTATTTTTCTTTCCTTTTTTAATTAATTATATAATATATGGCTATATAAGGCTATATATAATATAAGGTTATATATACATAAATACTAATAAAAACAAATAATTACAGGAATAAAATATTTTTGGATTTTAAATAATTTCATGATGTTTTGTGATTTTTATGTAATTTTTGCATATTTTTATATATTTTTAAAATAAAAATATCCAAATTTGGGGATTAAATAAATAGACAGAATTGAATTGAAGATTAAAAATAGCAAATAAGGTCCGAAGTTCTCCAAATCAATCTTAATAGATAGATTAATATAAAGAAAATTTAGAAATAAAAATAAATATTTTTGGGGTTTTTAGGAATTTTATGTTTTTTACTGGACTGTGGAACTTTTTAATTTTTTGGGGTTCTCTTTTTCTATTTTTAGGGATTTTTGATCTGTAGTTATAAAATATAATAATAAACGACATATATTTTTTTTGGAAAATTTCAAAACATTTTTATATTTTTTAGTATTTTTTAAGTTAAACAAGGATAAAAATGTGCTCCCTTGATTTTTGACATATAATAAAAAAGCATAAAATTCCAAAATAAACATAGAGCATGAAAATACATGCTAACAGGCATCTAACGCTATCTTTGCATAATTTTTGGAGCATGGATGCTAATTTTAGTAAATGAAATTCAAGCACAAAAAAAACATGAACTAGGAAGGACATATTTACAAATAAAATTAAGAAAATGGGCTCATGTGCAATTTTGCCAAAAAATATACAATGTATATCTAAATTTAATGGACTAAGTGCAAATTCAAAAACCCACAATGGTATACATGTCCAACTCACGTGGGACGACACATGAGTTGGACTTGACTGTACCCATTTACAACTTACAATTTGTTCAAGGGTCACTATGCAAAATTTCCACATTTATTTAAACTTGATACCCCTTCAAAGATGAGCACTCTAGATCAGCTCTGGGGTCTTCATTGACGACCAAGACATGGCGAGGATGGACAATGGAGATCAAAACTGGAGATACGCCCTTGATCGGACGGTTGCTGCTTCGCTCGAAGAACATGAAAGAAGGTCCCTAGCTCTGAGCTTCAATTGTTGATTCCTCCGTCCCCAGATGGTCTTCAGCAATGGCAATGGGCTCTACACCTCCGGGGCAGTGGTCTGCAGCTGTTGAGGGTCGCAAGAAGGACTAGGACCCACAGGAGGGACCTGACGAGCTCGAAGAAGCACAGTGACATGGGAAGCTTCATATGGAAATGATTTGACCCCCGAAGGGCTCCTTTGAGCTCCTGATTGGCATTGAAGAGATGTTCCGCTCGAGGGGCTCCTCCTCGACCAAGTGTGAAGCTGGATACACAAAAATGATGTTGGCGGCGAAGTTTCCAATGAGGCGGTGGAGATGAACCTCAATTCGTAGAACTGAGGTGTTCCTAGTTGATTGGATGCGCATGGGATGATCGGGGAGCGATGAGGGTTGAGATGGAGTTGAAAGGTAAGGCGTAGATGGGATGGATACGTACGGAGGAACTCACCGGAGCTCGATGATGAATCTCGTATTCATCACTCTAAATCTCATTTATTAAGCTCAAATCCCTAAAAATCAACAGCATTCTTGCATCTATTCTGCATAATTAGCATTAGTGCATGATTTCATAAGAATGGCATTGTAGCGCAAAAATCTGCATAAAATAAGAAGCCAAAAATCCAAGCCAAAATGACCTGTAAATAGCCTAACTTCCCAGATTTTTAACCCATTCTTGCTAACTCCGAATGACTCAAAACCACTTCCACTATGTACATATCACTAACAAGAATAAAGGAAAAATACAAAAAAATAACTAATCCAAATAAGTGGACCAGAAACCCAAACCCTAATTTCAGGATTTTCGGACTAAAAGCCACATATTTTCTCCATCCAGTGTCCGATTTAATCCTACTCACTTTTGAACTAATGAACATTCAATTACCTTCAAAACAAGACCAAGTTCAAGTGAATCAGAGCTCATATGTGAAAGTTGGGTTTCGGGCCTCTTTTGTACATTGTATATTTCGCGGTTTTTGACCTTGTATTTTATGTATATATTTTCTTAATCAATAAAAATCCAAAAAAATTAGAATTAAGTGTCTTTTATTTATCTTTGATTTTTCCATATTTTTTCCGGATTTTTATCTTGTTTAAAAATGACATAAAAATTATAAAACCAAAAAATTCAAGGTATTCTATGTACATGGGATAGCCCAAAAATTCACTTTGTGCAAATGATCGATTTTGGTTTTGATGTCTTCATGAAAGTTGTAGATCTCATCGAGACGGGCAATTTTTGTAAAGAACGTTTTTCGATCCGAGGTCATTTACTATTTATTTTCGATTTTACAAGATAATTATTTTCTGAATTTTCTGGTGCTGACACGTGGCAGCACCTGGTGCCGCCATGTGTCAGCCATTTTTTAGCAGTTTTATAAATCGTTTTTATAAAAAAAAAATTTAAATACGAAGCACGTGCGTCGCACGTGCCTCTCAGGCACGTGCTCCACACGTGCCCGCCTTTCTCCTCTCACAACCACATGGCGCGACAGGCGCCATCCGATCACGCGCGATCGGACGGCGCCTGCGTGTCGTCTTCCTCGTGCCCCTTTCCCAAATCCTCCGCCGCCCGCGATTTCCGCCGCCTCCGTGAATCACGCGCCGCCCGCAGATCCTCCCGATCTCCTCCAGATCTCGCCGCCATCCCGCTCCGATTTCTCCGCCCCACATCTCGCCTCCTCGCCGCGAATATCTCCGCCACCGATCGAATCCCCCTTCGCCCCCTGCGATCTCGCGCCGCCTTCCCAATCCTCTCCTTCCTTCGCCGGCGATGCCCTCCAACTCTATTTAAACATCACCGCCGCCCTCGAAGCACTTATCCGCCGTTCACCAGAGATTGCGGTGGTGACAGCCCGCATCTCCTACGTCGACGAGATCCGAGGATCAAGCATCCTCGTTGCAGCCGCGCCCCTCCACCGCGCCTCTGCCCCGCTCCGACCTCGGGTCGTTGAGCCCACGACAACGCCCTCGACCACCATCTCCATCGCCTCCCGGGCCACCGCCTTCGCCATCTGCCGCAGGAGCACAACCACCGAGCTCCTCCGCCTTCCTTGGCCCAACGCCCGCAACCACCAACGTCATTCAACTCCACCGACTCCGCACCGTTCTTCTCCGACAACCACCGTCGTCTCCGCCAACGCTTCTCCGACCTTCGTCTCCGACAGCGACTCGCGATCGCCACCGCAAGTTCTTCACGCCATCGCCATTAACACCTCCAAGCTCCTCCGCCAGCCAACTCGATTCACCGCCACCGTCCAGGAGCTCCTCCGCCGCGCCACCGGGCGGCTAGCCCGAGACCCCTCGCGCACGTGCGGGGCACGTGCGTCCGAGGGGGACGTCAGCGTGATATCAGCCCCCAGATCACGTGCATAGCACGTGACCGTGGGGGTAAATTGCAGAACCACCCCTGGAGGTTCCACCTTTTGCAGTCCTGCCCCCGCCCCCAGAGGGCACGTGCCAAGCACGTACCCCTCTGGGAAATTTGCAGAAACCCCCTCCTTGTTTAGGTAATTACACAAAAGTCCCCCCTCTGCTTTTGTATTTTATTTATCTATTGCATCTGTACCCCTGTGTTCCCATTTTGTTTCGAGTATCTTATCTACATTATTTTCTTAATCCAAAAATTGCATGATGTTTGTTAACTGATTCTCTACACTTTGACATGTTGTGGGTATTTTTGTGACGGACGGTTAATTAATAAATAATTATTTTGCAGAGATTTGCATATTTTACCCATTTCTTGCTCTGAAATTCACAGTTAATTAACCGTTGCTATAAAAATTCTCGAAAAATCACATCTTGTAGAGTTCATTATTCTTAACATTGTGCCCAAAAAGATTTGCATTTGCATGCATATTTTGTCCTGTAAAAATCATTTTGCATCTTTTAGTATTTAATTTTTAGTAGGTATTAAACCCCACATTTTCGAGGTTTAGAATTTTTCTGAGATCCGTCACCTAGTGGTAGATCTCAGATAATTTTGATTCTCGAAAATAAGTAGGTTTGATATTTATTAAAATTAAATATTAAAAATCATTTTGTTTGCATTTAAAAATCCCTAAAAAATTCATATTGCATCCAAAAATTCCAAAAAAATTACAGTGCACCCATTTCATCATAATTTACATTGTGGCCAAGTTTCGTATTTTTCGGATATCGTTTGATTGAAATTTACATTTTAGTCCCTAAAATAAGGTCAAATTTGCATTTTGCATCCCTTGTTGCATTGAAAATTCCAAAAAAAAGACCTCCTCGAAAACCGAATACAAACTTTGATAGACTTAATTCTAGGTTGTTCCTTTGCCTCCTTGTGATCGACCTTGGGACTTGCCCAAGTAAAATAAACATAAAACCACGATATTAAAAATCGAATAAATTATTTGTGGTATTTTCTTGATCGTTTCCGATTGCCGCCTACAACGCACAACACGATAAAAATACATTCTTAAACTTGGCATTTTCGGATCAATCAGATGGCGCCGTTGCCGGGGAGGCAAACGGCTTATATTTTTGTCTGAAAAATTTTGTTCGGTTTTTCGCATTCGGGTAGTCTGACCCCCGAATTTTTCATTGTAAATTCCATTTTTTCTCTGCAATTTATTTTCAGCATTTATTTTTCATATTATTTTTAGTCACCCTCTTACAATTTCGCTCTTATTTTTATTGCGAGGTACTTTGTATGTGGAGCGGTTTTCAATAACCGACGCAACTTCACCAAAAACCGCAATTAATTTAAGATCGAGTCGAGTCGTGAGAGAGAGTAGAGTCTAGGTTTTTAATTTCTGCACTTTTAATTTCTGCAATTTTACAGCGGTGTCCGTTTGGACTCTCGCGTGTGTAGAAAGACCTCTAAACTTTATTCTGTGGTGTGTCGTGGACTGTTTCACTCTCCGGCGAGGGTAGGGCCCGACTTGAGTGGCGATTAGGATAGACCTGCACATACGGCTCTCAGAGCAATTTAATTTTTGATTGTGCTCGTAGGATCTTAAGCCACACTTCACTTTAATCGAGACGCACATAGATCGTTCAATTTAGCCAAAAATTTAAATCAATTCTTCCCGCTAATAGAACTTTCTGCTTAGGTGCGGTTTTCCATCGGCTTGCATTTCATTTAGAATAATTTTTAAATTCTGTCTAGCATCCCACATGGAGATTGCGAGGATTCACTGTAAGTCTTCTAACTGAGCATTCATCATATTTTTCCGCGTGCATCGGCTTTTTCCGAATTCCTCTCTCTTGTTTTATAACATAACTTTAAAGGAAATTGGGACTGGACGGTAGATGTGTATTTGTGCTCATCTAATTTTTCAGTGATCACCTCATTAAAATCGGGACTGCTAAATATATCTGATCTCAAATAACCCAAAAAATCAAGAATTTCTGCGGGAGAGCAACCCCAACCTTGGATGATTTTATTTTTCTAAGTGAGCGAGAGACGACACTTAAGGATAGAGCCCGAATCCAAAATCTCAGCTCGCTAAATTTTTGCCAAGATTGAATTATCACCAACTAAAATTGAAAAGATAATAGCCAAAATCTTACGGCTTCATTGTGTGAGTTGGTGAACCCAGGGTTGATTTGTGTTTGTATTGGTGTGCGTGAACCGATATCGAAGATCAATAGCCGCACATTTGATAAATTTTCTGTCCCATACAATCATCTCTCTCATCTCTTGATTTTAATCTCATCATGGAAATTTTTTCAAATTTCAGATCCAACCCATCATTTCTCTCAACTCCTTCAAAAATGACCGAACATCACTATGAAAACAAATCTGTCTCGGTTTGGCCCAAATAAATTGCATCCTCTTCTTTCAATAATCCCCCAACATTTGTGGGAAACTTTCAACCGCAAATGAATTCGGCCACCTCATTGAATCCTTACTCAAAACATCCAACCAGAAATTACCACTTACCATCTTGGACTGAATCACCTCATTCTCAATCTCTCGCCAATGAAACCTTTCAAGATCGAAATCCCTTTAAATCCCATGACTGGCAGAGAAACCAAACCCAGATGGAAGGACATGCACTTAATGATCATCAGCGTTGGATTGACCACGACAGATCCCTCGTCAGACATGAAACCCATACAGAGGATTGGACGGACCTCCTAGACATATATAGACCCTGTATGCTGACTCCACAATATCAAGATCTGACCAAACATGATCAAAGGACCGAACTCTACTCAGATCAAATACACATTCCCGGATCATATGAGCAGCCTCCTTCCATAATTATTGAGGAGATATTTTCTAAAAATAATGATCATATGTTGGATATTCCAAGAAATTCTCCTATCCGCACGTATAGAAAATGGAAGACGGAATCATTGAACAAAATCCGAGTGCTCCCATGATTGATCATGAGCAAAATTGTGAGGATAATGTTTCGAGGATAAAAACAAGATTTGAATTGATGGAGGATAGATTTCAAAAATTTGCCTACCGAGTAATCTCATTCTATGGTGGATCGGGTGTAAAACTAAATGAGGAAATGATTGAATCCCATGATGAAAATTTTGAGGATATTCAAAGACCTAGGGATGATTCTAATATCAACACCTCTGCCTATTATTCCACTAGGAACGATTATTCCGCTGACCCAAACTCTGAATATCAAGGCCCCTTCTCATCTAAGGAAGACACCACATCACCACACCACACAGAAAATACAAAAAAATTTGAAAATCCAGAAAATCTCATAAAAATTGAATCTGAAGAAGATTTGAGGAATTTGGATCCTGCTTTACGGGAAGCACTGGAAAAATACTTGATTTTTGAACTTCCCATTATAAAGGCCATTGAACACTTCCCTGACCTTAAGAAATTTCTAATGGACAGATTAACCATCAAAAAGTCAGGAAGGATTAGAATAAAAACTGAAAGACAGATCTTGTCAATGGCCTCCTCCTTGGTGTTGAGGAGAAAAACCAAGAGCCGCATAGTGAAGCGGTTGCCCAGATTTGACTGTGAAATCAAAGACACAATTTTCACACATGCTCGTATTGATGATGATTCACCGATCAATATCCTCCCGACCTCTGTATTTCAGGAACTCAAACTCGGACCGATTCGGATGATACTAGAGATTGTACAATTAGCGGACCGATCGATAAAAAGGCCGAGAGGAACCATTTCTGTCATCATGAAATTCCAAGGTGCTCCGCTCAAGGTAGAATTCACGATCATCGATATTGAGCATCAAGGAGAATTCACCCAGTCTCCAATCATTCTCGGAAAACCATTCTTGGCATTGGCCAAGGCGAGTATCGATTGTGAGACTCGAGAAATAAATTTTACGGCATTGGAATCACTACGATCTGATACAGTCTTTGAGGAACCACGATTTTCTGAGGTAACCCACGAAGTCCCCAACAACCGCAACCATGAAACGGTAGAAGAGCCCTACCCCGCTGTTACACCTGAGATTGCGTTTGTTAATGAGACTATTGGTTTAGAGACTCTCCCCGATATCTCAATTCCCGCAGATTTCAAAATAGACAAATCCTTTTACTACGATCTTGAGACATTTGCATGGTCGCACCCTGGAGCAACCTACTCTGATTATCTTGACCAAATCCTCCCAAATCAAGAGTGCACCAACATTCAGGAAACAAAGAACGAACACGTAGCCCGAACACCGACCAAGGAGAAGAATTTTAATGGCTATTCATCCGGGTACTCAAGTGAACCGACATCTTCACGAAACAAGAAAAAGAAAGTCACCTTTGATCTTTCGGAAGAGGAATCGGTTGATGATCCCTCATCAGGTCCGGAGAAGGTGGTCTACATGAGTGAAGTCTGTTCGGCAGCTCTAAAGCCATATCTTCACAAGGATCCAAAATTCGATTCTCGTTGGACAACTCCCGTTCCTAATTATTATTCATCCAAAGCTGATGCTCCTACCTTCCACAAGTACACTGGAATTATTTCTTATGAGCTGACTGAGACCAGAGCATCTGAATATTCATCTGAGGAAAAATCGACTGATCTTAAAAAGGAACGAAGCTTGAGGAAACAATTGAAGAAACAAAAAGACATGAACATCTGGAGTGTGTCCACTTTCAAATACTATTCCTCCGAGGATAACTCTGATGATGGTTACTTTTCATTTGACTCAAATATTTCATCTACTATCCATCATGATATTTCTGAGGATGACACTGATAATAGTTGGGAATCATATGCCTCATCTCCGACTCATCATTACGATCTCCCACCGCAGGCTCACAAGAAGATCAGCTGTAAACCGCCTTAATCATCGGCTACCCACCCTCCCTCCCGACCACATCAGTCTCCTTGTACAGCTTCTTCCTCTACTTATGCCAAGGCCTAAGTATAGGGGGGACTGATGCCATATGTATATTCCATTTCTCCCATCACACTCCTCCAGATCGACCCGCTTCCACCCTTCTTCTATACTCAGGCTGACCAGAGCCTAAGTATAGGGGGAACCGACGCCCACCTGTATATACTCTCCTCATTCACATACCCTGACCGCTTCATTTCTTTTTCTTTTCCCCTCTTCTTCTATACTTAGACTATTCACAGTCTAAGTATAGGGGGGCGATTTTGTAAATCTTGTTCTTTTTACTCTCTTACGCTTAGCCCGAGCTATGTCTTCTTTACGCTTCTTGTGCTCTGAGGACATAACACTCGCTAAGTATAGGGGGGTCTGTATATATACTTTGTATATATTTTAGCCATACCTCGTACTTGCGCGTAAGTCTATATGTATTTACGGGGTGGGTAATTTTTCAAAAAAAAAAACTTTTTGCCACTAACACTGACTATGCCCAAAATTTTTGAAAAAAATAGCTTCTTATTCATTTTTGCATATAAAAAAAAATCAAAATAAAAAATGTGTCTGCATTTCACACACTCGCATTTCATCAAGCATCGCATTTGCATATGTGAAAAGTCCTGAACCGAGTTATGAGCCGAAACCGAGAGTAGTCTGGACTTGACCTTAATCCACCTAATTTTCAGAGGAACTTCACCGAGAAATAGGATTTTAGAGTCTTCAGGTCTTTGACTTAATTCTTTGAGTTCCACATGACAATGTACAGCATTTGACTCTTAGTGTCTAACCTGGTCTCTTCATTCTGGGTACAACTCTGGAATAGGGAATTAATTTGTACTCTCGCACTATGCACTTAGCTCAACTCAGACGGGATGTTGGAAGACTGCGTGAGTTTCTTTTCTGGTAGCGTGGAAATCTAAAGACCGGAGTACGGGTTGAAATAAAGCTTCGGAAAAGGGATGGACGACTGGGCACAATTTTTTCTAAGACCCCAAAAAAATGTACGGAAACAAAAGATTCTATATCCGTAGGGGCACAACAAGATCCAAGCAGAACCACCAAAAATTCCAAATACAAAGAAGCAACTACCAAATAAAATCTGACCAAAAAGGTCCAAGCTTCCAGAAACCTGCAGATCTTGGTGGAGACTCGGCTACACTGGCCATCTTCACAAGGAGAGGTGACTACACTGGCAACCCTCCAGTTCTTTTCTCATTCTTCTATCTTCTCCCCCCATTTCGATTATGAACACAGCGCGACAGACCTTAGAAGGAAATACCTGACTCCCCGAGGACGAGTTATTGGAGAGGAGGCTTGCGCGGTAGTCCGACATTCTGGGTGGGAAGAGCTAAAATATTTCACACACAAGAGTCGGTTATTCAATGTTCATAGGGTATACTTCGGGAAGATGATTGATCTAAGATGACTTCTGAGCCGAAACTGTAGCAATGATGTATAGAACTTGAGGGCTGTTGATTTTAAAATTCTAAGTCTCACAGAAGTTCCAACACACAAATAATCCAAAGGTTGAGTTAGGATCACTTTCACCTTCAGCTCATGGTCTTGGTATGGAACCCAATCTCATTTCACCTCATGGCATTTCTTTTTGATGCTCAGGGACGAGCATGGTTTAAGTATAGGGGGATGATGAATCTCGTATTCATCACTCTAAATCTCATTTATTAAGCTCAAATCCCTAAAAATCAACAGCATTCTTGCATCTATTCTGCATAATTAGCATTAGTGCATGATTTCATAAGAATGGCATTGTAGCGCAAAAATCTGCATAAAATAAGAAGCCAAAAATCCAAGCCAAAACGACCTGTAAATAGCCTAACTTCCCAGATTTTTAACCCATTCTTGCTAACTCCGAATGACCCAAAACCACTTCCACTATGTACATATCACTAACAAGAATAAAGGAAAAATACAAAAAAATAACTAATCCAAATAAGTGGACTAGAAACCCAAACCCTAATTTCAGGATTTTCGGACTAAAAGCCACATATTTTCTCCATCCAGTGTCCGATTTAATCCTACTCACTTTTGAACTAATGAACATTCAATTACCTTCAAAACAAGACCAAGTTCAAGTGAATCAGAGCTCATATGTGAAAGTTGGGGTTTGGGCCTCTTTTGTACATTGTATATTTCGCGGTTTTTGACCTTGTATTTTATGTATATATTTTCTTAATCAATAAAAATCCAAAAAATTATAATTAAGTGTCTTTTATTTATCTTTGATTTTTCCATATTTTTTCCGGATTTTTATCTTATTTAAAAATGACATAAAAATTATAAAACCCAAAAATTCAAGGTATTCTATGTACATGGGATACCCCGAAAATTCACTTTGTGCAAATGATCGATTTTGGTTTTGATGTCTTCATGAAAGTTGTAGATCTCATCGAGACGAGCAATTTTCGTGAAGAAGGTTTTTCGATCCGAGATCATTTACTATTTATTTTCGATTTTACAAGATAATTATTTTCTGAATTTTCTGGTGCTGACACGTGGCAGCACCTGGTGCCGCCACGTGTCAGCCATTTTTTAGCCGTTTTATAAATCATTTTTATTAAAAAAAATTTAAATACGAAGCACGTGCGTCGCACGTGCCTCTCAGGCACGTGCTCCGCACATGCCCGCCTTTCTCCTCTCACAGCCACGTGGCGCGACAGGCGCCATCCGATCACGCGCGATCGGTCGGCGCCTGCGCGTCGTCTTCCTCGCGCCCCTTTCCCAAATCCTCCGCCGCCCGCAATTTCCGCCGCCTCCGTGAATCACGCGCCGCCCGCAGATCCTCCCGATCTCCTCCAGATCTCGCCGCTATCCCGCTCCGATTTCTCCGCCCTACATCTCGCCTCCTCGCCGCGAATATCTCCGCCACCGATCGAATCCCCCTTCACCCCCTGCGATCTCGCGCCGCCTTCCCAATCCCCTCCTTCCTTCGCCGGCGATGCCCTCCAACTCTATTTAAACATCACCGCCGCCCTCGAAGCACTTATCCGCCGTTCACCAGAGATTGCGGTGGTGACAGCCCGCATCTCCTACGTCGACGAGATCCGAGGATCAAGCATCCTCGTTGCAGCCGCGCCCCTCCATCGCGCCTCTGCCCCGCTCCGACCTCGGGTCGTTGAGCCCACGACAACGCCCTTGACCACCATCTCCATCGCCTCCCGGGCCACCGCCTTCGCCATCTGCCGCAGGAGCACAACCACCGAGCTCCTCCGCCTTCCTTGGCCCAACGCCCGCAACCACCAACGTCATTCAACTCCACCGACTCCGCACCGTTCTTCTCCGACAACCACCGTCGTCTCCGCCAACGCTTCTCCGACCTTCGTCTCCGACAGCGACTCGCGATCGCCACCGCAAGTTCTTCACGCCATCGCCATTAACACCTCCAAGCTCCTCCGCCAGCCAACTCGATTCACCGCCACCGTCCAGGAGCTCCTCCGCCGTGCCACCGGGCGGCTAGCCCGAGACCCCTCGCGCACGTGCGAGGCACGTGCGTCCGAGGGGGACGTCAGCGTGATATCAACCCCCAGATCACGTGCATAGCACGTGACCGTGGGGGTAAATTGCAGAACCACCCCTGGAGGTTCCACCTTTTGCAGTCCTGCCCCCGCCCCCAGAGGGCACGTGCCATGCACGTACCCCTCTGGGAAATTTGCAGAAACCCCCTCCTTGTTTAGGTAATTACACAAAAGTCCCCCCTCTGCTTTTGTATTTTATTTATCTATTGCATCTGTACCCCTGTGTTCCAATTTTGTTTCGAGTATCTTATCTACATTATTTTCTTAATCCAAAAATTGCATGATGTTTGTTAACTGATTCTCTACACTTTGACATGTTGTGGGTATTTTTATGACGGACGGTTAATTAATAAATAATTATTTTGCAGAGATTTGCATATTTTACCCATTTGTTGCTCTGAAATTCACAGTTAATTAACCGTTGCTCTATAAATTCTCGAAAAATCACATCTTGTAGAGTTCATTATTCTTAACATTGTGCCCAAAAAGATTTGCATTTGCATGCATATTTTGTCCTGTAAAAATTATTTTGCATCTTTTAGTATTTAATTTTTAGTAGGTATTAAACCCCACATTTTCAAGGTTTAGGATTTTTCTGAGATCCGTCACCTAGTGATAGATCTCAGATAATTTTGATTCTCGAAAATAAGTAGGTTTGATATTTATTAAAATTAAATATTAAAAATCATTTTGTTTGCATTTAAAAATCCCTAAAAAATCATATTGCATCCAAAAATTCCAAAAAAATTACAGTGCACCCATTTCATCATAATTTACATTGTGGCCAAGTTTTGTATTTTTCGGACATCGTTTGATTGAAATTTACATTTTAGTCCCTAAAATAAGGTCAAATTTGCATTTTGCATCCCTTGTTGCATTGAAAATTCCAAAAAAAAAAGACCTCCTCGAAAACCGAATACGAACTTTGATAGACTTAATTCTAGGTTGTTCCTTTGCCTCCTTGTGATCGACCTTGGGACTTGCCCAAGTAAAATAAACATAAAACCATGATATTAAAAATCGAATAAATTATTTGTGGTATTTTCTTGATCGTTTCCGATTGCCGCCTACAACGCACAACACGATAAAAACACATTCTTAAACTTGGAATTTTCGGATCAATCACTCGACTTCGGTGAACTACTGGTCGATCGATTAACACTAATTTAACTAACTAAATCCTAAACTAATAATAGGAAATGAAACCTACGAATAAAAGAAGCAAAGTGCGTAATAAATGAATTGCTCTTATACCTGGAGAGTTCCCAGGGAGCATGGTGGTCAGAGAACCACCGTGGGTGCACCTCCGTGCTCCTGGAGCTCAGCTTGGCTGCAAATCGACTTCTCCTGTCACGAGAAGACTAGCTGGATCCAAGACGAGGTTTCCTAGACTCGAGATGGTGACCAAAATTGAGAGGAGGATCGGAGGTTTTATTTATAGAACATTTCATGCACCCTTATTGACCAGGTGATTGAAGGAATGTCAGGCAATGTACATATTATACAACGATATGGCGTGAGTCATGGATGATCCATGATTATTTTTGCTGAAGGAGTCGAAGGCGATGGATGGACGAATCGAGCACAAAATATGGAAGAAATTGCGGGAATTGACAGTTATGACATGCCAAGAGGTCTGATTGGATAGTTGACCAGAGGTCAACCATCAAAGCCCTGCTATTGGTCCATGTAGGCGCGCTACAGGATAAATAGAAGGGTTATTCAAAAATAATTATTTAAAAATAATAAATTACTTTATTATTTTTTGAGAATAAAAATAAAAAATGTTTATTATTTTATGTAGTATTTTACTATGAATTTTATTTATTTTTTGGCGTATTTTATTACGAATTCCCGCCGCTGCCCTCGGAGAAGCCCGAGTATCGTAGGTCACTGCCTTGACAAACAGACTGGCTAGACCAATATAAACTTCTTATGGTTTCGAGCCGTACTATTGAAATGGTTCGGAAGAAGGCTCTCACATCCGTGAAGCTAGCTAGCGAGCACTGATCCTACCTTGGGCATAGTGCAGATAGTCAGCTTTTTTTAATAGTGTATTTATAGGTATATTTGCCTATATTTTATAGATTTTTATTTTGAATATTCAATTCTATTATTTTATTCTGTCATTTTATATATTTATAACTTTTTTTGTGAGTATAAATACATTTTTATTTTAATTTTATGATGTTATTTGTATACTTAAATAAATAGATATGTCTATTTTATAGGTATATTACCTATGTTTTATTCACACCTTTTATTTAAATGTATTATCGGGTTTTATTTTGGATTTTTAATAGAATATGAATAATGTTTACAATATTATAAAAATATAAATAATAAGGAAATAAAAGAATAAAATCCACTTTTATTTATATACATAGGCATTTTATCTATGTGTTCTCATAGACTTATTTTATTTTACATTTTCCTTTTGGTTTTATTTTTTTAATATGAAAATGTTTTATGAATAATATTTACAAAATTATAAAAATATGAATTTGTAAAAATAATAAATAATGAATAAGTTGAATATTTTAATCAGTATAGTATACAATGAGGGTCAAAAACCTAACTTTCACATAGTAACTCCAAAAAATATAAAACCACCTCCATTAAATAGCTTGTGAAAAGTTATATACAATTCGAGAGATGATTTTGATATGTTTTGAGTTTTTATTTGAAAGATATGGGTCTATGAAGTTGGGTTTCTGTCTTTTTATTTTGTCCATAAAATGAACTTTGTATATTATTTTTGTATAAACTCAATTTTGTTTTTATTTACATTATTATCGACAACTTTTATGTTCAAAGTTTCTTCATTTGATTGATAAATAATAAAGAATAAATAGGTGTCAAAACTGCTTAAATAATGAATAAAAGAATTGAGTTTAGCTTGAAGTTCTCTTCTCTTGCTGCTCATCACCCAACCTATATTTGAGTTGCAGTCATGCTATATTCAAGTGACGAAAGTCAATACATAAGAGTCATCTCTCAGCTCTGAACCACCGGATTAGTAGACTAGGGTCAATCAGTGAGAAAAAGACAGTCAACAGGCACTCAAGTAAATGGGACGCTTACACAGCCAGATGAAGAAGACAAATTTCATGCTTGTGCGGAAACTGACCCTCACCTATTGTACGCCATTCACGGAAAGGACCGACGTCCAAGAAAGGAATAGTGAACTTCTTTTATATCGCGTAGTATCTTGGAAGTGTGAGGCTTCCAGGAGGACCACAGTTCGTGGACTTGCAAGGGCAGATTGTCGAATAGCGTTTAAGATGGTGCTTAAAAGAGAACATGAGAAATTCTTGACTTGTTCTCGGGGTTTAGGGTCATAAAATATTTTCAATATTTTATTCCTTTTCTTTTCTTCTCTTTATATAATTTTGGCATTAAAATCCTTATTTTATATACAAATAATGCAATAAATAATGAATACTAATATGCAAAATTGATGCTATTTGCATGCATTAGCCAAAGTTTTTAAGGCCAAAATGATAGAATAAAGGTGATGAAATAGAGATTCATCAACCCTCTATACTTGCCTTTACTAGTCCCTAGCAAACACTTGTGAAATAAGTATATAAAAAATAAAGAAGAAAAGAAAAAAAAGAATAATTGGAATTGCTTTCAGTTGTTAGACTTATCTTTACAAAATCAAAGTTTGGAGCTCAGGTTAGACCTTGATGTGAGAATATGTGTGGAACATGGTTGGGAACCAAATTTAAAACACAACAGCCTTCGAAGGTCACATAACTCGATTCAAACCATCTCAATATCCAAGTCAGAACTAGCCTACATCATACGCAAACCCTTATGACTATGAAGCTGACTTGTACGGTATAAGTGATAATGGCTCTCCCCAACTGAAATGACAAAGGAACCGACTTCTCCAGAATGACAACCCAATGATTCCCCAATCTAGTACTATGTCCTCGAGGAGCGGGGTATTCCATTCTAAGTTCAAGTGGCATCCAACTCAAGAGGAGTAGGTGAAGAAAAGAATGGATGGTAGCCAGTGTAGCCACCTATCCTGGGATGCATGACTAGTGTAGTCAAGTCATCCAGATGCAGGCTCACATTGTATGACTTTGATGCTCAAGTTTGCTTATTTTCTATACAACATATATACATACTCCGACAGGCATTTTATTTTTATTTGCATGCCTGTCCACTTTTTTGGAGTTTTTTTAAACACACTATTTACAACAGCATTTACATAGGGAGTTTTTCCTCTTGAGCCAGAAGACTATCCCTCTTTTGAAGCTTTATTACAACCCACACTCTCCTGTCTTTAGACTTCATGGCAACTGGACTAGGTTGGAGTGCACTTCCCTCCCTAGATGAGGACAAATGTTTCTACCCATGTGCGTCTCAAACTGGAAAATCCCTTCCCCTCACCACTCCAACTGAGTTGAGCCAAGTGAAAGGTGCAAGTCTCCAAGTTAGGTCACAACCGATAAGAGTCATGTGTGTGTGTTTTGAAAAATTCTAGTTAGTCAGTTGAGGTGACTTGAACTCAACCCTGAGGCTCAAAGAATTATGTCCTAATGAACCTGAAGTATCCTAAACCTAGTTCCCATAAGGTTCCGGTACAATTAGGTGTAGTAAGGTCCAACTAAGCTCCACTCCAATCTTCGGCTTTATTGGACTAGTTCAATCATCAAGCTCAATCAAAGATTATGAATGCTATGTACAATGCAGTAAGAATGATGCAAATTTTCAAAGAATTTGAAAAAGATTTTTTTTGTAAAGAGAATTTGGGCAAATAGAAAGAAAGTATAAAATACATACATCTATTTACACGGGCGTACAACTTTTTATTTATTTACAAGGGTTAAGAATTTAAATAATTTATAGGTTTTAACAAGTCAACTCAGCCATGGCCGGTCCCAAGCCCGGGTAAATGAGGAGGGTTGCGCGTTAGGTAGCCGACAACCAGCACAGGAGAGATAAATTCGTAAATAGTATTCTTAAAGTTCTTCTAAGAACACTATTTATGAATTTATCTCGAAACTGTTCGGATCTTTTAAACATGGATTTAAGCAAACATACAGATTTCGTTGGGGCGTTCCCTACATGCGACGCGTTGCATCGCCCGAATGCAATGAAAAATTTGCAAGGGCCGCTACATCGCAGCCTGGATGTAGTTCAAAATTTGCAAGGGTTCTCGCATGAGGAATGCATGCGGGTAAATAAGCTAGTTCCGCTGCATCACCGCCCGGATGCAGTCCAAAATTTGCAAGGGTTCTCGCATAATGGATGCATGCGAGTAAAGAAGTTAGTCCAAAAGAGATTGCAAAGGAAGTTACGGATTGGTAGTTGGAATATCGGTACTTTAACTGGAAAATTGTTGGAGATAGTGGATACAATGGAAAGAAGGAAGATTCATATATTATATCTTCAAGAGAATAAATGGGTTGGAGAGAAAGCAAGGGAGATCGAGAAGACAAGCTTTAAACTTTGGTATTCAGGTAAAGATAAGGGCAGAAATGGTGTTGGAGTGGTTGTTCATAAAGATTTGAAGGATTGTGTGGTTGAGGTGCAAAGATTTGGGGATCGGATTATTTTGCTAAAGTTGGTGCTTGAAGAAGAAATTTCTGAATATCATCTCAATTTATGCACCACAAATTGGTTTAGATGAAAGGACTAAGCAAGCTTTTTGGGAGGATCTGGATAATATTTTACAAGGAATCCCACAAAGAGAGATGATTTGCATAGGTGGAGATCTTAATGGACATGTGGGAAAAGATGTTTCAGGGTATGCAAGTGTGCATGGAGGACATTGTTTTAGGGATAGAAACAAAGAGGGAAAAGTCATTCTGGATTTTGTAACCGCATATGATCTTTTCATAGCAAACACTCTTTTCAAGAAGAGGGAGGAGCATTTAGTTACTTATAAGAGTGGCTCAACTAGAACACAAATAGATTACTTTGCGTTGAGGAGAAGAGATCGGTTGTGTTGCAAAGATTGCAAAGAAATCCCTGGAGAGAGTTTGACATCCCAACATCGCTTGTTAGTCTTGGATTTACAAATAAAAGGGCTGGTAAAGAAAAGGAAGGTTCCTAAGATCACTAGAACTAGGCGGTGGAATCTTCCGCTGAAGCAATCAAGCTTCAGGGAGAAGGTTTTAGAAGACTTATCTTGGGATTGTAGCGGTAGTGCAAACGAGATGTGGGAGGCAGTAGCATCTTGTATCTGAAAGGTAGCCAAAGAGATGCTAGGAGAGTCAAAAGGAGGAACTCCGGGTCAAAAGGAGGCTTGGTGGTGGAGTAAAGGGGTGCAAGAGAAGCTAAAAATTAAAAGAGCTTGCTTTAAAGCTATGTCTAAGGATAGAACAGAGGAAACTGTCAAAGACTATAAAATAGCGAAGAAGGAAGCAAAGAAGGCTGTAAGCGAAGCTAAGTCAAAAGCTTATGAAGTTTTGTATAAAAATCTCAACTCTAAGGAGGGCCAGAAGGATATATTCAGGTTGGCCAAAGCAATAGAAAGAAAGACCAAAGACCTTTCTCAAGTGAGATGCATTAAGGACGAGGAAGGTCACGTGCTTGTTACTCAGAAGGATATAGAGACTAGATGGGAGCAGTACTTCCATAAACTTTTCGTTGGAGAAGGAAGTAGAGAGATCACTTTGGGTGATCTACCTAGTAGTGAAAGTTACTTGAATCGTGCATGCTATAGACGAATACAAAGAAAAGAAGTAGAGGAGGCTTTGAAGGTTATGAGACATGGGAAAGGTGTTGGACCGGATGACATCCCTGTAGAAGTTTGGAAAGTTTTAGGTGAGCATGGTTTGACTTGGCTTACGAATCTATTAAATGTTATTTGGCGAAGCAAGAAAATGCCTGAAGATTAGAGGAGGAGTATCGTGGTGCCTCTTTATAAGAACAAAGGAGACATTCAAAATTGTTCAAATTACAGAGGTATCAAGCTGATGAGTCACAATATGAAAATTTGGTATGTGTGATCGAAAGAAGGTTGAGGCAAGTTTCCCAAGTAAAAGAAAATCAATTCGGATTCATGCCAGGTCGCTCAACTATTGAAGCCATCCATTTGCTGAGGAGAACAATGGAGATTTATAGAGCTAAAAGGAAGAATCTCCATATGATCTTTATTGATTTGGAGAAGGCTTATGATTCCGTCCCACGAGAGATACTGTGGAGAGTTTTGGAGAAGAGACAAGTACCTGTCCTATACATTAATCTCATAAAGGATATGTATGATAGGGCTTTATCTTGTGTAAGGACCCCAACGGGGAAGACTGACTATTTTGATATCAACATTGGTTTATATAAAGGTTCAACTTTGAGTCCATTTCTTTTTAATTTGATTATGGATGAGTTGACAAGTCACATTCAGGACGAGTTACCTTGGTGTATGTTATTTGCTGATGATATTGTGTTGATTGACGAGACTAGAGATGGAGTAAATGAGAAGCTTGAGGTTTGGAGGCATGCATTGGAGACTAAAGGTTTTCGTATAAGTAGGGCTAAGACGGAATATATGGAATGCACCTTTGATGGAAGCAATGGTGAAGGAATCGAGGTGAAGATTGGTTACGATAACATTCAGAAGAGAGATTCTTTTAGATATCTGGGATCTATTTTGCAACCTGATGGGGAAATTGATGGAGATGTTACTAATAGAATAAATGCAGGCTGGCTAAAGTGGAGAGGAGCCTCCGCTGTTCTCTGTGATAAGAAAATTCCTTTAAAAATTAAAGGAAAGTTTTACAAAGCAGCCGTGAGACCTGCTATGCTTTATGGTTCTGAATGTTGGCCTGTGAACCATAGACATGTGCAGAGAATGGCTGTAGCAGAAATGAAAATGCTAAGATGGATGTGGGGACATACACGTAAAGATTGGATTCGGAATGATGCAATCAGAAAGAAAGTTGGTGTAGCTCCGATCGAGGATAAGATGCGAGAAAACCGCTTAAGATGGTTTGGTCATTTGCAAAGAAGGTCAACTGATGCACCAGTTAGGAGATATGAGTATTGGGATGTTGAGCCGGCTAAGAGAGGGCGAGGACGACCCAAGAAGTGTTGGAAAGAGACTATACGAAGGGATCTTAGTTTTTTGGATATAAGTCCGAGATTGACCGAAGATAGATCTGAATGGAGGCGAAGAATCCATGTAGCCGACCCTACTTAATTGTGGGAAAATGCTTTGTTGTTGTTGTTGTATAGGTTTTAACAAGTTATTCTTATAGGTAAATAAGTATAATTGATAAATAGTTTTATCTTCATTTATAATTATATATACTTTTTATTCCTAATTTAATGATGCATTTAATCCTTAAATTCATTTGAAACCATTTTGAAAACTATAGTACAAATAATTTTTGCAAATATTTACAAACATTTGAAAGCCGTTTTGCAAAGATTTTTTCAAACAATATATATGCAATTTTCAAAATATTTTCACTACCATTTTCGAAATATCGAGTCGCATCTCCTTATCATCCCCAGATCAATGGCATGGAAGAATTATCGAATAGAGAAATCAAGATGATCCTTCAGAAACTTGTGAGACCGGACAGAAAAAATTGATCCTAACTCTTGGACTCCATCCTCTGGGCATACAGAACCGCTTACAAGTCCCCTTGGGCATGTCATCCTATCATCTTGTATATGGGAAACCATGGCATCTACCCGTAGAATTAATTCATAAATCCTTGTGGGCAATCAATATGTGCAATTTTGACCCATAGAGTAGTGGTCAGAAAAGAAAAGATGATCTGAACAGACTCCTGGAATTCCAAGACTATGCATACAAATAACACATTGATGTACAAGGAGATGGTGAAATGTTGGCATGACCGAAACATCAGATGAAAGACTTTTGAAGCTGGGCAGAAATTATGGTTATTTAATGCAAAGTTAAAGATCTTCCCGGGCAAACTAAAAAGGAAATGAACATGGCCATTTCAAGTTCGAGAAGTGCGTGACAATGAAAGTATTGCAATATCAGAATTGTCCCCTGACGCACAACCATTCGTCGTCAATGGTCAACTACTGAAGCCCTATCTTGAGCCAAATACTTTCTTTGCTGTTGTCGACTCAATCCAGGTACTGCGCTCTGAAGATACATCCAAAACACTGGCATCATCAAAAGATTCAAACAATGCACCTCAAAAACTTTTCCTCTGAGCTTTTCTTCTTTTCCTTTTATGTCTTCTTTTTCTACCGAAAAGGTGTTACCCCTTGTTGACAGTCTTCTATACTTAGGACATACTTTGTCCTAAGTATGGGGGGGAGGGGTGAGCACCCCGAGTCCTTTAATTCTTTGATCCTCTCCATTGTCTCCTCTTCTTGTCTATACGTAGGGATTTCTTACCCCAAGTATGGGGGGGGGGATAGTCTGAGTATGATCTGTTCATTCTCACCCTTGACCGTCCCTACCTTGTGTACAGTATGCTATACTTACAATTATTTTATCCTAAGTATAGGGGTATAGTCAACTTCCCGTTCATTTATTCGTTTCCTCATTCCTTCATTCTTTAGACTTTTCTATACTCAGTCCGAGTTATGTCTTCTCTTTTTCTCTTTGATCTATGAGGACATAGCTCGATCTAAGTATAGGGGGGTTGTATATACTATGTATATACTTTAAGCCATAACTCGTACTTTTGTATTTTAAAAAATACCTATGGCTAAAAAAATGTTAAATCATCACAATCTTCTAACAAACAGATGTTTATAGCTCCTCAAACTCTTTTTGTACAATCTGATTAATAAATCAGGCAAAAATACATTTGCAAAATGTTTGAAAAATAGTTTGAAACTATTTTTGAAAAATCTTTTGAAAGCTGTTTGGAAAATATTTTGTTAAAAGTGTTCAACCCTTATTAAAATCTTTTTGTTTGAAAATTTTTTTTGCGTGAAATAAAAATGTTTGAAAAGAGATTTGTAAATGGTTGGAAAAATGGTTGCAAAAATAGTTTGATAAATCTATATATACTATATGAAAAACCTTTGCAAATGGATTTTCAAATATGTGTAAATGTTTGTAAAGATCATTTGTGAAAATTATGTTGGACTATAGTTTTCAAAACTGTGGAAAAATGATTTTCAAATAAGTTTGAGGAGTGTACACACTATACTCAAAAGTCTTTATAATTGTATAAAAGTGAGCAATTATATCTTGTAAATCCTTTAAGAACAAAAACTCTTCTATACATAAGATATATCTCCATGTAAATATATGTACCCATTTTCAAAAATCACAAAAACATCCGCAAAACTAAAGATACCAAAAATATTTTGCATGTACACATCCTTTTGTATATACTGATTAATAAATCAAGATAAAAATATTTTTGCAACATCATTTGAACAATGACGTGAACCGTTTGGAAAGCTTTTTATGAAATATTTTAAACCTTTATAAAGTTATTTTGATTGAAAAATTCTTTTCTTTGTATGAAATAAAAGGATTTGAAATCGGTCTCCTCTCACCAAAGTCGATCAAGTTGTAATGATGGAGAAGGTGCCATATAAATAGAAAAGATAGGAATTGAAATTTGAATTTTTGTATGAAGATAAGAGATAAGAGAGAAAAAAATTGAAATTAGATAAAGTAGGAAGATTAGTGTTAAATTATTTAAAAAATTAACTATTTTTTGTATTTTCACCACTTTATTAATTTGAATGAAAATGTTAATTTTTTTATTTTTTGTGGTGGTTATTTAAGAATAGCAACTATGCATATACTATATACATATGGTACATTATATACATACTTAAAGAAGGAAGTTAGTTTTTTAGTTTTAAATTTTAAATTTTTTTATTTTTATTTTAAATAATTAGTAGAAATATTTACAAATATTTACAAATACAATATGTACAAATACATGGGAAAAATAAACACATCATCCCAGAAAACCAACTTTTTACCCGTAACTCCAAAAATTATGAAATCAGAGCCATTTTAAAGATAATTTAATTTAGAATACAACGGAAGTGAGTTTAGTTCAATTTGAGTTCATATGGAGTCGGAATTGGTCTTTTAATTATTACTTAGTGCCTTTTTCCAAGTGTGGTTGCTTTTATTCTATGCATGATTTGTTGTGCAATTGTTTTTATTATTTCGGACACATTTTTACAACTTTTGTTTTGAGAATTATTTTGTTTGAGGTCAATTTATGTACAAATAAAATAGTGTAGTATACAAATATACACATGACACATTTTTCTTTTGAATTTTTATGATTAAGGACCCTATCTCCCCCTACTTTATTCCTGATCAATCAGGTCAAGTCTTGACCTTCTCTCGGGGTTTGGGTCAGCCTGTATCTATTACATATATCTAGTCATCCTTTTTTTCCTTATCTTTATTTTTCTTTTATTTTCTTTCTTTATTTATTTTAGGTTGAAATGGTAAGAAGTGTACAATATTTACATAAAAATGCAAGTTAGTAAGAATATGGAGTTATAAGGGATTTTAAGCTAAAAAAATTAATAAAGATAATGAAATGCATATTCATCAGCAGCCAACATGGTTGCCCCCACCTCCATTTTATGATATTTTTTTTATTTTTTTTCAAAAATATCACCATTTATGTTCATCTATATATTCCTCCTATATGTCATTCAAATTTTGTTAGAATCAAAGACTCCTATCCCTCCATCTAGAACATGTACGATTACAACAATTCTAAGACCGTTAAAATTTCTTGTTCTAGATGGAAGGCATAGGAGTCTCTGTCCTGACGAAATTCAAATGGCATATAGGAGGGATATATAGATGAATATACATGATGATATTTTGCAAAAATAATATATATATATATATATAAAAGAAAAAAATGGTGTTGGGGCATCCCCATTTTTTCCTATATATATTATTTTTGCAAAATATCATCATGTATATTCATCTATATATCCCTCAAATATGCCAATAAAATTTCATCAGAAACAGAGACTCTTATGTCCTCCATGTAGAACAGGTCGATTACAGCAATGTTTAGACCGTCAAAATTACCCGTTCTACATGGAGGGCATAGGAGTCTTTGTTTCTGACAATTCGAATGGCGTATTGGAGGGATATATATATGAATATACATGGTGATATTTTGCAAAAAAATAAAAAAAATTACGCGAAAATGTGGCGGGGCAGTCCCATTTTTTCCTATGTGTGTGTATGTAGTGTGTGTGTCGCTGTTGGATTTGAATCTAATGGGCATGATCGTTGGAGTTCCTTACACATGAAAGAATCACGACTTATATGAAGGGCTCCATAAATAAGGAAAATGGGGCTACCCCCAATGAGCAGCCAAATAGCTATGCCTAGCCAATTAGAACTGTCAGATTAAATCGAAGATAGAGATATCCCTTTGTCCAAAGCTCCCACTTTGAGGGCTGGAAGAAAAGTTACATCCCCACTCCCAAGACTCATGTCCCATCATCCTCTCCCTTGTATGGATCATCATTACCAAAATTAATGCTTTTGAAACTGAACTGGACATCGAATCGAAAATCTTATCGAAATGTTCAGATCGATTTGAACCATGATGTCGTCATATTTAAAATCAGATTAAATCGGACCGATGAGAAAAAAGTGGTTGAACCGGCTAATAAAACCAAAATGAAATAAAATGTATATTAAATAAACACTTAAATATACTTGAAATATAAATAAAATACATAGACTGTACGGGTTATTAGTCGAGAACTTCTATTAATCAGGACAAATTGAATTTAATATTTTCTACGTAGAATGATATAAGGTGCGTATTATTTGAAGTAAAGTGTGGTCCTAGATTTTACGAGCACAAGCATAAAATATAGCCTAATTAAAAGCTCTAAGAGCCGCTAGTGCATGTAATAAAAAGCTCTAAGACCTGTGAGTGCATGTCTAACCTACAAGCCACTCAAGTCAAGCCACACCATCCACAAGATAGTGAAAAAGGTCTCGACACACTACAATAAAAAGGATGTCCAAGTTCAGTGTACACGTGAGATCCCTAATGATAACTACAAAAGTGCAATTATTACAATTTTTTACAAAATTTAAATAAAATACAGAAATTAAAAACCTAGACTCTACACTCTCTCATGACTCTACTCGATCTTAATTTTTATGCTCTTCTCAATCAGATCAACCCACGAAGAAACAACCTCCAATGCATCTAAGTTGCGCAGCTGCAATGTAGTTGGTCCAGTCTACTAGGCCCTCAGACAAAAATACTAGATTTATGTCATAGAGAGATATACACAAAATAAATAAATAATTGAAATAGTAAAATAAAAATGCTGAAAAATAAATGGAGAAATATACAAGAAGGACTAAGGGCCAGACTACCATAGAGGTGAAAAACCTAACATCTAAATTTTCTAAAAATCAACCTAAGCAGTGCATACCCAGTAACTCCATCTGAAAAATGTGAAATTTACCGTTACTTAATTCGTGATAATTATTCAATGTGTTGTTTCGTTGTAGGTGGGTAAATCGTTATTTCTCAAAAAGACTGCTTAAATTATTAACTAACTAGATGCAATTATGGTGGTCAAATTTATTTTAATGAAGCAAGCCCAAGTACGAACTCTAGGAGGCCAATGTCTCCTTAAGTTAATTTTCAGATCATCAGATGTTAGGTTTTTGCAGAGGATTTGTTTAGATTTTCTATGCAACTAAGGAATGAGATGCAGGTGTAGAATGACAATATTAGGGTCAAATTAGCCTAAAGTGAAAAATCTAGATTAATATGAAAATAAGTTCAAAAATCCAGAAGGCTATTTTCCCTATTTATTTATGTAATGATCAATCTAGAAAATGTTTTGTTATATTTTTATGGCATAATATGCATGCATGAAATATGAATCTTTTTTAGGGATTTCTTTGTAAATTTTCACGCAAATGAAATATAAAATTATGAAAATTTGAAAGAAGGTTTAAAATTATGAAATTAACCTACTATAATATTTTTGGAATTTTTGGATGCATGTTTAAATTTCCATGAATTAAACATGCATACATTGTGATTTTTTGAAAATGTATTTTAATAATTAGCGAACCTAATTATTTTATAGAAATAAAATAATCCTAGATATGTTAGTTATCTAGGAAAATTCTTGATTCCTAAAAATACTATGTTTACAGTAAATCAAAATTCGTTTATAGAAATCACAAAATAATTTATTTTAAAGGAATTACTTGTGCCAATTAAATGAATTTTTGAAACATTACAGAGGGCAATTAATCCTAACTAATTTAATTTTTAAGGAATTTTTAGTGTAAGTTCCGATTTACTATGAATTAATTACTCACAGAAGGGTAAAACATGAAACTATTTACCAAAATAATTAAAATATATCAATCCGAGCTCAAAAAAATACAATCAAATCCTCACACCACAAAGAAATAATTGACCAACGTAATGTAATTTTTTAAATTAAAATTTGAGGATAAGTGGTTTTTCAAATAAATGCTCAAACACAGAGGTATTACTGCAATGTTCAGAATTTAAATGCAAACAAAATGTATGAGATAGGGACTTAAATGAAATGCAAAAACATGTGGGGATTTTCGTGCATAGTATCTAGGTGGGCACGAGGTGGACACGTGCGATGTCGACTCGGGCAACATTTCGGGTACGGGTGCGGCTTGGGAACCCGAGCCTCCATGTAGTGGGCAGTGGTTGCTTCAGGTGGAGGTTTGGAGAAGCGATGTGGCACGATTAGCACAGTCGGATGGTGAAAGGGGTGGCGATCCACGACTCATGTTCGTTATCCCCTCTAGTGATCTTCAGAAGAAGAGTTGCTACTCCTCCTCTTCGTGTGGTTGGTTGGTTGCTCTGAACCCAACCGACACACATCTGGCGATGGAGGCTCCTCGACACAGTGGAGATCGGAACACATCAGTTGAGATGTCAGAGTTGCTATTTGCTGGAGATTCGATGCTTAGAAGTGGGTAGACTGCAGGTGGTTGGAAGGATGGCTAGAATGATTATCTAGATATCAGAATGGTCGAAGATGATGGGGTCTAAGACAACCTTCAAAGCACATACACCTACTCGTAGGGAAGCTCTCCTAGTGCTTCAAAATCATCGACATTGGTTTGCATGCGAAGAAGGATGAATGTGCTCCTTTTGAGGGTGAATGAGGAGGAGAAATGTGCTCCGACCATGAGCTGGACGGAGATGATTATGGAGTGGGATTTGATAGAGAAATGGATTGGGAAGAAGGTGGGCATATGCTATCTATCAGGTTTACATTTGATAGAGAAAAGAAGAATATGATGAAGATGGATTTGAGGTTCATAGAAGAAGAACAATAGATGAAAGAAGGAATTTGGGGGAAATAAGATATATGGAAATAGAAGAAGAAGAAGAAGGATTAAGGAGAAGGGGATTCTACTTGGACTGTGGTGGAGTGGATGCTTGGGAGAGAGGAGCTGGAGCTCCTTTGTTTTCGCTTAATGCGCGGTTGGGTGGAGCTGGGTAAGCTCGAAAGAGCTCGCACATCAGAAGTTTCTCCACGTCAGATCTCGCATGAGGATGGAGGAGAAATGGGCATGTCGTCACATCTAGGCCTCTACCTCAGTAATCATCGGAGGTGGGTCAAAGATGGTAGCCCTCACCCTCGCGAATGGTGAATAATGGTGAATGGGGAAGACGATTGCTTTTTAATGTAGGTTAGGGATTCATAGAGAGAACGAAGGTGAGGGTGATGTAGAGGAGAGAGGTGATCGTAAGAGGCGAGGACAGTGGCATGCAGGCTTGATCGAGCGATCGAGGAAGGTGGAGGGGCATGAGATGGGCATAGAAAACAGAGGAAAGGGGCAGTGCCCTTGGCCGTTCAATCGACCGAGATAGAACGACCACAGATGTGATACGTGGAGAGGTATTAAAAAAATAAAAAGATAAAAGAAAATGAAATAAAGAGGAAATTTCCTGAACCATTGGATGAAGGGGTACTTCATCCGACGACTCACAAAGGGGGAGCTTAAGTGAGTTAAGTGGGGGGTACATGGTGGCACCTGGAGTTGTCACGTGTCGTACCCACAAAATTCATACATTAAAATCAAAGAAATTCAAAATAAAATAGAAAATGATGTCATATCAAAAATGATCTTCATAAAAGTTGTTCATCTAGATAAGATCTACATCTGTTTGTGAAGAAACCAAAACCAAACAAAGTCATCTGTACAAAGTGTATTTTTTTGGTGGTCTTCTATGTATAAATAAGTCACTACCACAGTAATATTTCTTATATATCCAGGTTGTTTTACTTATTTGTTATCAAGTCCTTGTGAGGACTTTTTTGAAAATAAATAAATTTGTTTGTTGCAATTATGCCCATGTATTGGTTATTCAATATCTTGTGGACCTTTTATCCATTTTGAATGAAATTGGTGTCGTTTGAAAGATCTTTTCATGCTCTCTTTAATTTGGTGCATTTTATTCACTATTTTGATACACATTGGTTGAGTCTAATTGAACTAGAAGTCAAACATGAATTGAAGCTACGGTTTTTGAATCTCTTGCCACACTTCAACGAGAATGCACACAAGGAGTCGTACGCATTAGTTAGAGACTTTGAGTTAGTCTGTACTAAGCATAGACATTATAGGTTATCCAGGACTATATTAGACTCAAAGGTCTTCCTTTTGCATTGAAGGATAGGGCAGATTATTAGATGAAAAACTTGGGGATAGTTACCTACACTTAGTTCAAGGACCTTTTCTTGACAAAGTTCTACCCTTTGAGTAGAATTAACTTGATTTGTTCTTGCATCATGAGTTTCTCCCAATTACTGAGTGAACCTTTGTATGATACATGGGATTCAAGAATTTATTGCACAAGTGACCTTCTCATGGATTAGAGCCTACCATCCTTGTTTAATCAGTATTCAACGGTCTCAACCTTGAGGTGCAAGGTTTAGTTAGTGCTTCTTGTGGAGGCAGCTACACTTCACGTGGTGCGGACTCCGTCTGGAAGGTGTTCGAAAGGATGGATGAGATGAGCAGAGCACAAACCGCTAGCAGAGCTCATATAGAGACCCCATTACATTTCCATCTAGAGGGGGTAAGAAGGTAGTTGATCTCTCTAAGGATCTGATTCCAATCATGGTAATCATAGCATATAAGTTAATTGTTGTAGAGAGGATTGATAAGAGAATGGATGAGTGGACAATAACTTATCCAAGTTGTCGAAGCAGATGGCAAAGCTAATAGAGAAGGTATATAGGATGAATATAAATGTTGTGACTGCATCTGTTTCTCCTATTTATCTAGTATATCATGTACATGAACAACTGATGTTAGGGCCACCACAACTTTGGGTAGAGGACCAGACTCTTACTCACCCATATCAACAACAAACATCATTAGTTGAGACCGTTACAGATTATACTTCTCTGGTGTGGGGAGTGAATGGTGTATGGTACACACATGACACTTCCAGTCAAGGAAGTTCAGGGGTTCATCCACTTTACCTGTGCCCCCTACTTTTTACAACAAATCATTCACACCTACACCGCATCTAACACAACAATGATTTGGAGCCTACCACTCTCAACTACCTAGGCATCAACAGTCGTACATCCATCAGCAGATGTACCAATCGGGCCAATGATGCCCACATGTTCAGCATCGACCATAGAAGCAACAATACCAAATCCATCACATCCAATCTTCACGTTTTCCCTCTTCTTCACAACAACTGTTACCTTTAGGACCTACAGATTTTCAGTGGTAGATTCTTGAGGAGTTTGTGTTCCTGTAGGAGTGAAATACACAATTTTTAGTTTGATTTAAATCGCTTATCCCATCTACATGATGAGAAGTCTGCACCATCTACTTCCATTCCCACCAAGGTTCAGGCTAATCCCAATAGCTTGAACCAACCTCAGCAGCACCATAAGTATGGTTAGGTATATTACTCAGACCCACCTAGATTTGAGCATGAGATTCTTCCTTTTGATTGTGTTAACCATATGTCACTCAAGAGCGGAAGGACCGTGGTGGTACATGACTGGGCAAGGGACTTGGATAGGGCCATTTCCGAGGCTCTACCTGATGTGACTTTCGAAGATAAGAGGATGGGCATTAGCATCAACCCTTCATCCAAAGAAGAGGACTAGTGTACGAGAGCAAACCAGTAGCATGGAGTAGATTCAGAGTCTACGGAGGACCTTGCACCTTTGGTTGAGGAGGATGTATTTACAACACATTCCACAACCTTTAGTAGACAATTATAATTTAAATTGCAAGTTGAATTTAAAAGATTCATGTTTGAAGAATTTTGTTTCAAGTAATAAAAAGAAGCATGTTTTAGTTTATGATTTGAGTTCTTCATCTACTTCTTCTGCTTGTTTAATCCCTTTCCCCCATGCTCTAACGATAGGAAAGCACATCGTTAAGAAGATTCAAAAAGATGATCATGATATGTCACGATTTTGTGATAATATTATGGTTAAGGTGTCATTTATTGAGTATGAAGAATCCTACATTGTAGAAGTATCTTAATGTGTGATGAACACCTACTAGGGTTAGCAGGAAGAAGCAGAACAGTTATGTCAAGACACATATTTTATCGGTTGCCACGAATTATTGTCTCAAGAACCAACAATTTCCTAGAAAGAAGAGAGATTTGGGTGTGCATTATGTGGCGAGTCATTTAAATGAAATAGCATTTGCATGAACTCTCCTTGATAACAGATCTTCGATCAAACTGTTGTACTTTGACTTATATGACAAGCTGGAATTGGGTCCACTTTGCAAATCTCGAGAATTACTCTATTTTGCTGGTAATTCTATGAAGAAGGCTAAGGGTGAGGTCAAGGACATTATCATATCGATTGAGGGACAAGACTATAGAATGGACTTCACTTTCCTTGAGATAGATATCCCCAATCATTGGAGAGATTCACAGATCATCCTTGAGAGGCCTTTCCTTAGGACCGCTAGAGCTTATTTTGATTATCAGACTAGGATGATGAAGTTCCATTCTCTAGGCAGAGAAGTGGAACTCAAGATGAAGCAAAAGAAATGGCAGCGACTTGACTCCGAGTCCAGCACATATTTCTCTTCTTCATCAGAGGCAGATTGTAGAGTGGTTAGCATAATTGGGATATGGAAACAGAACCCGACAGATTTGAGTGGGACCTTCTCATCTGGAGAAAATAGTGCTCACGATGCAGTTTGTGAAACATTGCAGTGCTTCTTAAGTGATGCATCTTCCTATTTCCTTGATGACTTAGAGTTCTCTACAGACCTGTCAGTTTCACTTCCTTCGGAACAGTCAAGGGAGATAGATGGTAAGTTGGACGCTGCTTTGGCTGAACTACCATGTTCGTTTAGCGATCTGACTTTATGTTCAACATAGTTGGTGGCTAGTACTACAAAGTTAGCACCACCTTCATGCAGCATGGAACCAGATTCGATGACAGTTCAACCTTATTTGAGCGATGATGCAACTTTCCCAAAGCTGAAGCCGCTACCTCCAACACTCAAGTACATCTTTCTTGCAGAACCAAATAATAGATTCCATGTCATCATTAGTTCCAACATAACTATAGAACAAGAGTCTAGGTTGTTAGAAGTATTAGAGAAGAACCACAAGACTATAGTTTGGACTGTGTCGGATATTGTGGTATAAACCCTGCACTTTGTTCACATCATATTTATGTTGAGGATAATGCCTGACCTTCCCGTGAGTTTTAGAGGATATTGAATCCAATTATACAGGAACTAGTTAAGAAAAAGATTGAGAAATTGCATGGAGCTGGTTTTGTTTACCCCATCTCAGATTCCAAGTGGGCAACCCCCCTACATGTCGTCCCAAAGAAGTCGAACATTCAGATGGTCATAAATGAGGAAGGGGTTGAGATCACAACATGAGTACCCACTTTATGGTGCATTTGTATATTCCCTTACCTTTTATTGGCCAGATCTTAGGCGAGACTAGCGTGGAAAGAGTTATTTTGTTTTCTAGATGGGTACTCGGGTTAGAACCAGGTAGCCATAGCCTTTAAAGACTAGGAAAAAACCACTTTTACACGTCCTTTCGACACTTACATGTTCAGGCGCGTCATTTGGGCTTTACAATGCCCCATGCACTTTTCAACAGTGCATGATCACCGTATTTGCTGAGATAGTGGGGATTTCCTAGAGATCTTCATGGATAATTTCTCAGTCCATTGTGATTCATTTGATTAATGTTTAGTGCACTTGGACCAAGTTCTTCAAAGTTGTAGGCGGTGAATTTGGAACTCTACTGGGAAAAAAGTTATTTTATGATTAAGGAGGGTATCGTGTTGGGGAACGCCATCTCCAAGAAGGGAATGGATATTGACCCTGCCAAGGTGGATGTGATCAAGAAACTTGATCCACAAACCAACTTCAAATCAGTTAAGTCATTTCTGGGGCATGTTGGATTTTATATAAGATTCATTCAAGATTTCTCTTAGATTGCCCGACCATTGACTGAGCTCTTAGGAAAAGACATAGAGTTCATTGTAGATCACATGTGTCTTGAGGCCTTTGAGCTCTTAAAGATATAAATTTATGACTCACCAATTTTGCAAGCTCCTGATTGGTCTCTGTCCTTCGAGATCATGATTAATGCTTTAGATTATGCTATAGGAGATGTATTAGGTCAAAGACGAGAAGGGAAATCGTTTGCAATTCACTACACAAGCAACGTTTTAGATCAAACACAGAAAAAATATACATTTACTGAAATGGAAATTCTCACAATAGTTTGGGCCTTTGAGAAGTTTAGGTCTTATATTTTGGGCACTAATGTTACAATATACACATATACCTCATGGAAAAGAAGGACATGAAGGCGTGCACTCTTAGGTGGATTTTGTTACTCTAGGAGTTTGATTTGGAGATTAAGGATAAACTTGAGGTTAAGAACGTAGTGGCTGATCCTTTATCCTGATTGGAATTTAAGGATTCCCCTGACTTAGAGTCAAATTTAGAAACCTTTCAGATGAGCCGAGTTGTGTTTTCGATTCATTTCCATGGAATGCTAACATGGTGAACTATCTTGTCTCCAAGCAAGTTCCCCATGGTCGGACTAGGAGCATTATAGATCGATAGAAGTCAGATTCAAGGAGATGTCATTAGGAGGATCTGTTTCTTTTCTTTGAAGGATTGGATTGTGTCTAGAGAAAGTGTATTCCTCAAGAGGAATACCATAATGTACTCACACATTATCACTAATTAGAAGCTACAGGACACCATTCGTGAAAAAGAACCACTCACAAGGTACTTCAATGTGGACTTTATTGGCCGACCTTATTTTGAGATACTATGGATTTTGTATGGTCGTGACCTATTTGTCAAAGGATGAGAGGTACAATCGGTTATAGGTATGAGATGCCCATGCAACATGTGATTTTCTGTGATGTCTTTGATGCATGGGGCATAGATTTCATGGGTCCTTTTCCCAACAACAACATATTACATCTTGTTAAAGGTTGACTATCTTTCAAGGTTGGTAGAGGCTATCCCAACCCGAGCCGTAGACAATTGAACAGTCTATAAGTTTATTAAGGATCATATCATTTCAAGGTTCGGGGTACCTAAAGTCTTGATTTCAGATTGAGGTAGCCACATTATTAATAGAGAAATGAAATCTTTAACTAAGGACTACAAGTTTGAGCACAAAGTTATTCATCCTTACCACCCACATTCAAATGGAATGGCAAAGGCTTCAAATAGAGAGGTGAAGAGTATTCTACAGAAGCGATTTCATCCTGATAGGAAGAACTGGTCCCAACTATTGGACCAAGTTCTGCGGACCTACAGGATAGCCTACAATACTCCACTTGGTACTTCACCTTTTACAATGATATATGGCAAGCCATGTTGTTTTCTCTCTGAACTAATTCACAAGTATGAGTGGGAAATAAATAAAATAAATTGGAGTTGTCATCTTGGGAAACTTTAAAGAGACTTGAAACTCAACAAGCTAGTGGAAATCCCAAACCGAGCGTATGACAATAGCTTTATCTATAAGGACAAAGTGAAGAAGTGGAATGACATGCATATTAGATGCAAGAACTTTGTCCCAGGAAAAAAGGTATGGTTGTTTAACGAGTAGTTGAAGATCTTCCACAGAAAACTTAAGTCTAAATGGACAGGTCCCTATGTTGTGAAGGAAGTGCATAGTAATAGAAGTGTAGAGATTGATGATCTCATAGATGGTTCACGTTCTTTCCTAATCAATGACCAATTGTTGAAGCACTTTGTAGAATTTGAAGAATGGTTGGTTTCAGTTGAAGTAATTGACTTCATGCCGATTGAGTCACATGTAGATATTTCAGATACAATGTGAAGTCACAGCTTAAAGATAACCATCTGATAAATTCAACATCTTACAGATTCATATATTATTTTACTGACTATTGATTGAATCTTTTTTAAAGGTTTTTATGTAAATTTTCATCTAAATGAAATGAAAAAATATAAAAATTGGATAGAAGGTTTAAAATGATGAAATTAACATACTATAATATTTTTTGAATTTTTGGATGCATATTTAAATTTCCTTGAATTAAACATGCATACAGTACGATTTTCGTTAAATGTATTTTAATAATTAGCAAATCAATTTATTTTATAGAAATAAAATTACCCTAGATATGTTAGTTATCTAGGAAAATTCCCAATTCCTAAAAATACTATGTTTACAATCAATCAAAATTCATTTATAGAAATCACAAAATAATTTATTTTAAAGAAATTACATGTGCCAATTAAATGAATTTTTGAAACATTACAGAGGGCAATTAAGTCTAACTAATGTGATTTTTTATGAATTTTTAGAGTAAGTTCTGGTTTAGTATGAATTAATTAGTCACAGATGGGTAAAACATGAAACTATTTACCAAAATAATTATAATAAATCAATCCAAGCTCATAAAAATACAATCAAATCCTCACACCACGGAGAATTAATTGGCTAACATAATGCAATGAGGATAAATGGTTTTTCAAATAAATGCTTAAACACAGGGGTAGTACTGCAATGCTCAGAATTAAAATATAAACAAAATATATGAGATAGGGAATTAAATGAAATACTAAAACCCTTTGGATTTTTGTGCAAAGTATCTAGGTGGGCACGAGGTGCACACGTGCAATGTCGGCTCGGGCAACAGTTCGAGTATGAGCACAGCTCGGGAACCTGAGCCTCCACGTGGTGGTCAGTGCTTGCTTCGGGTGGAGGTTTGGAGAAGCGATGTAGCACGATTAGCATCGTCGGATGGCAAAATGTGGCGACGATCCACGACTCCTGTTCGTTATCCCCTCTGGTGGGTTTTAGAAGAAGGGTTGCTACTCCTCCTCTTCACGTGGCTAGTTGGTTGCTCTGATCCCGATCAGCACACATCTGGAGATTGAGGCTCCTCAACTTGACGGAGATTGGTACACATCGGTTGAGATGTCAGAGTCGCTATTCATTGGAGCTTCGGTGCCTGGAAGTGTGTAGACTGCATGGGGTTGGAAGGATGGCTGCTCCTTATGTGTGACGGAAGATGAAGCACGATGATCTAGCTATCAGAATGGTAAATGATGATGGAGTCGAAGACAACCTTCAAAGCCCATGCACCTACTAGTAGGGAATCTCTACTAGAGCTTCGAAAATATCGACAATGGTTTGCGTGCGAAGAAGGGTAAGTGTGCTCCTCTCGAGGGTGAAGGAGGAGGAGCAATGTACTATGACCACGAGTTGGACGAAGATGATTATGGAGTGGGATATAGATAGAGAAATGGATTGGGAAGAACGTGGGTAGATGATATCGATCGAGTTTATATTTGATAGAAAAAATAGGAATATGATGAAGATGGGTTCGAGGTTCAAAGAAGAACAATAGATGGAAGAAGGAATTGGGGAAAAATAATATATATGGAAATAGAAGAAGAAGAAGAAGAAGAAGAAGAAGAAGAAGAAGAAGAATAAGGATTAAGGAGAAGGGGGTTCTACCTGGACTGTGGTGGAGTGGATGCCTGGGAGAGAGGAGCTGGAGCTCCTTGGTTCTCGCTCAAAGCGTGGTTGGGTGGAGCTGGTCAAGCTCGGAAGAGCTCGCACGGTAGAGATTTCCCCATGTCGGTTCTCGCATGAGGATAGAGGAGAAATGGGCCTACCATCACCTCTAGGCATCTACATCACCTATCATTAGAGGCAGGTCTAAGTCGATATCCCTCACCCTCGTGAATGGTGAATAATGCAGTACGGGGGTGAAAATTGCTTTTTAAGGTCGGTTAGGGCTTCATGGAGAGAACGAGGGTGAAGTCAATGTGGGGGAGAGAGGTGATCGTAAGAGGGGTGGATAGTGGCATGCGGGCTTGGTTGAGCAACCGAGGAAGGTGGATGGGCAGGAGCTGGGCAAAGAAGACAGAGGAAAGGGGCAGAGTCCTTGGTTGTTCGATCGGCCGAGATAGAACGGCTACACACATGATACATGAAGGGGTATTAAAAAAAGAAAATAAAAAGATAAAAGAAAAGGAAATAAAGAGGAAATTATCTGAATTGTTGGATGAAGGGTACTTCATCCAATGTCTCATAAAGGGGTAACTTAAGTGAGTTAAGTGGGGGGCACGTGGTGGATCCAGGTGCTGCCACGTGTCGTCCCCACAAAAATCAGACATTAAAATCAAAGAAAAATCAAATCAAAATAGAAAATGATATCAAATCAAAAATTGATCTTCATAAAAGTTGTTTGTCTCGATAAAATCTACAACTTTTATGAAGAAACCAAAATCAAAAGAAATCATCTGTACAAAGTTTATTTTTTGGTGGTCTTCTATGTACATTGAATACCTCATTTTTTACATTTTGCATTTTTTTATGTTTTTTAACAAGGAAAAATTCAAAATAAAATCAAATAAATATAATAGAAATATTTACACATTAATCTAATTTTTTGGTATTTTTAGTAGTTAAGAGAATAAAGAAATAAAAGAAGATAAACTTATATACAAACTATTGATACATACTCAGAACAATCAATTTTCTTTGATTTTTATTACAATTTATATTTGTATTTATACAAAATTTGTTAAATCATTAATCAAAGAAAATAAATGAAAAATAAGTAAATTAAAAAGAGTGAATTTGTACATAAAATAATAAGGTTAAAATCAGTTAATATATACAATATACAATGAGGGCCCAAAATCCATGTTCCACATATGAACTCAGATTCTTTTGAATTTATTTGTGTTTTGTAGATAATTCATTATTTCAAAAGTGAGTATGGGTTTCTAGGAGGCAATATGTGAGAGATATTTGATTTTGCAACTTTTTCTCTCAAAATAGAGTTTTGATTTATTGAGCATATATACAGCTAGTATTATTCTACTATTTTTCCTTTATTAAAGTTAGTAATATGTATACAATGGAGTTGATTTCACTTTATTTAGAGTTAGTATAAAATAATTGAAAATAGTGGAAGTTGTGTTAATACACAGGTGATAATATACACACTAATTTTGGCTTCTTATTTGTGCAATTACGAATGCTAAAATATGAATATTATTTAGACATGCATGAATAATGATAATGACATATAATAGGATAAATGCAACTAATTACTTGGGAACAGAGCTATATTTTTAGCTTTTAGAGTGATGAATCATAGATTCATAAACCCCCTATTCTTAAACTTGTCTCGTCCCCGAGCAACTAAAATGAATGCAAAAGTGAAATGAGATTGGGTTCCATACCAAGGTCATAAACAAAAGGTGAAAATGGAGATCGAGTCGACCTTTGGATTAATAATGTGGTCGAACTCCTTGTGAGAATTAGGGTTTTTAAAAAACAATAGCCGCTAAGTTGTATAAGTCATCATCTAGATTCGACTCATAAGTCATCTTAGATCAACCCCTTCCCATAGTATCCCACATGAACATTGAATATCAATCTCTTGTGTGTGAGGAGTGTTAGCTCTTCTCATCTAAGATGTCAAACTACCATGCAATCTCCTCCTCCAGTAACTCATCCTCAGGGAGTGATAAATCCCAAATTTATCAACTTTATTTAATATTATTATCTCTCTTGCTTAAGAAAATTAGTAATAATATTTAACAATTAATTTTAATTAAGAATTAATGTGTTGTAAATAACTAATGCTAAGTAATTAATCTATTATTGTGTTGTTATTTTATTTGTCTATTAATTATCAAAAAATAAATAAAAATTAGATTGATATTGTTTATAATTAATTTAACAAAATCTATAATATAAAAATCTAAAAAATATAGAAAAGAAAATAAAAAATATATTCTATGTATATATGATGTATTCTCTCATTGAATTTTTAATGAAAATTGTAGATCTAATTGAGATCTACAACTTTCATATTCATCACTTTTCCTAATTCATTCTCTATCTATTTGTTTTTTATTTTATTTAATTTAAATCATTTCTTTGAATTTTGATTAGGTCTCATGGCCCAATCTGGTGAGGCCACCTAGCTGCACCTGTAATAGATTTTGCTTTATTCTTACCGTATGATCCTTTTGATCAGACAAATGCTATTCCATCAGAAGTGCAGTAGTTCTAAGCTGCTTAATCGCTTGACCAAGCGATCTCATCCCTTCGTCTGAGCCCAAAGAAGGACCGCATGATCATCAACATACGGTGCATACATCTCCTTCAACCTCTAGTCTTATTCCCAAAGCAACGTGCCTCGCCAATTTCTTTGATTTTTCCCAACTGATCAAACCAACTTCCATTTGTTCATTTTATAACCATTCCTGTCCTTCAACTTCCCTCCTTCACGCTAACCACCTAATTCCTTAAACCCTAACTCCCAAATCAACTAGCGGTGGTTAAAACCCCCACATGGGACCAACTTTAGCCAACTTCCTCATCTGCATAAACCCCATCTTCACCGCCAACCAATTGCCATCCACCATTCAATGAGTAACCCTCAACCTCAATCCTCCTTCCGTGATAGAGAACGAGAGAGATAAAGCGTAGAGACTAAGGGAATTTTTCTGACGAGATCCACAAGATTCGACTCATGTTGCAACACTTCAATCTGTTGATTGAGCTTAGTTCTTCAACCAAGAACATGAAGCTAAGAGCCACGAAGCCTTGAATCTTTGTAACAAGCCGCGAATCATCTTTACTTCCATCATCATTTTCTTTGTTCAATCTCCTGGTAAGTGTTTGATCTTTGTCTCCCTGTCTGTTTGCTCTTTTATCATTATTCTTTCCTTCATAGATTCACACATCCAATTACTCAGAAGCTTTCACCTTCACCTCGTCACTCACACGCAATCATCTTCTTCATCTAATCGCTTCTCCATCGATCAATACATCTCGATCCTTTACCTATCTTACAAAGGATGGTGACATACCTGGGGCTTGTTGATCAGGGAAATCAGGGTTTTAATTAATAAGAATTAATGAATAGTGTCATTGCAACCTTAAAAATCATTCAATAAAATTTTTATTTAAATATTAAGAAAAAACAATAAAGAAAATGTAGCAAGAGAATCTGCTATTTAATTTACATGTATAGATAACAGGATTGAACTCAAGGAGGCTACAAAATCTCATGGGTTATTCTATGCAATGAATAATCAATGAAAGAATGAAGAATTTCTATGCACAATATGCTTGGTTGTTGTATTTTTTAGATTTTGTATTTTTTTTATGGAATTTTAATTTTATAACTTTTTTATTTGGTTTTCTAATTTCTTTTTTTTAGTTTTATTTTGCAAAAGAGATTTTTTAAATTATAAAATAATGAGATAATTAAAGAAAATTTAAAGAAACCAATCAACCACTCTTTTGTATTTCTCAAATATATCAAAAATGATCAGAAAATTAAACTAAAAGTGTTTTTTAGTTTTGATAAATTTACAATTTTTTGTATTTTTTTCCAGATTTTACAAATTTTTTATAATATTTAAATAAATAAAAAATAGGAATTAAATAAATTGGAAATAAAATGAATGCTTTTGGAATTTTAAAATAATAAATAAGGTCAACAATAAATGAAATATATATAGAATGGAAGGGAATTTTCCATATTGTCTAGAGAGTGGTTTTATGATTTTTTTTATTTTTAAATGAATTTATATGAATTGTTTATGTTTTTAAGATTTTTGTGATTTTTATGGTTTTTATGAGTAATAAACATGCAAAAATTTGGTAGAAATTAAAATGAATCAAAATAAATTAGCAGAAATTTTCTTAGATTTTTTTTAAAAGATTTTTATAATTTTTATGGAATTTTTAACACAAACAGTATATTTTTATGCTATTTTTGAATTTTAATAAATAATAAAAATAATGAAAATGCAAAATAAAAATGCAAGATATATGTAACAGGAACTTATATGAGTTTTTGTGGAATTTCTAGAGAGGTTTTGATATTTTTTATTTGATTTTTATTATGCAAAACAAATGTATACTCACAAGGACCTAATTGCAATTTTTTAAACTTTGCATACTAAAGTATAATAGATATCAATGTGTAGGGCTTAATATGGAATTCCCAATAAATCATGTGCACGGGCACGTGTGCCCTACTGGACAGGACAATATGTAATTAGTATATTTCTAGGGGTCGAACAATAATACAAAACTATAGTATTGTTATTGCAATTTTCACAAATGAATACATGCTAGGCATGTGTGTAGTGAAAATAGGACTAACATGCAAATTAATTAAAATTCAGGATAAAAGTGCAGATGTTCAAATAAAGATAAGACGACACATATCCTCATAGGGACTTATTTAAAAATAAAAGAAATCCAAGGGCATAGATGCAATATTACCTTTAGAATGATGTGGCACTTTGGTGGCTCAAATACTCTGCAACTATGATTGGACGGCTGGAGATCAATCTTACGTAAAGGGCATCGATCAGATATGGAGCTTCGATTTCGCATTGAGGATTGGTGCTTTTTGGACGGTTGAGATCTAAACTAGAGAGGAGGGCCTCGATCATGCAGTTTTGGACTACTTTGGAAGAACTTGATGGAAGGCGAGCTCCAACGAACTTTGATCAAGAGAACATCGGTCGTCCTTCGCCTAAGTCATCTGATGGCGGGCGCTACATCTTCTTGAGCTTCTCCTCTGTCAATCAACAGGAAAAATGGAGCTCAAAATCTTCGATCGTGGATCTGGGGGTTTGAGAATGGTTCAGATGCAGGTCAATCCCCCATGTCTCGCACCATTGCTACTACCACGCTCCTTTGTCCTACCAATGATGGTTCATGCTCGGAAGAAGCTTCCGACCGAAGGATTAGGTCAAAAGACATGATATAGGGGGTTGAATGGAGGTCTCAGACGAAGAATGGTCGGAGGGGAGACCGAACTTCAGTTCTATGAAGATCCAAAGTTGAACACGAGGTGGAAGAATTGGAGAATGGTAAGGTGGATGTGTAGGCGAAGTCAGGGGTCGATTTGAATGATCGGAGCTCCTCCGATTGTGCAGATCGAAGGTTGAATTTGAGAACCTAACATAGGTTATTCAGATGAAATCAAAGCAAAAGAAGAATACTAAAGAAAAGATAGTCTGCCTACGTTACCTACAGAATTTGTGAAAAGGACAGATACGCCTCGATCTGCGCCTGAAGGCATAGAGGCAGAACACGCAGAGGAGATCTCCAGCGACATGGTTGAATCGCAAATCTAAGCACCAAACTCACTCTCCATATCAGAGATCCACTCCTCTATCACAAGAGCACAATCCCTGTCACTCGATTACGGGTGATCTTATGTTAAAATCGGATTAAAAACTCGTTGGAGGTGGAGGTTCTGGATTTATAGAGGTTGCTTTGGCAGATTTTGAATTCAGAAATGGGAGCAAATCATGGAGTGATAGGTGGAGATGAGGTGCTGGCGAGTGAGACGAACGATTGGGCGAAAAGAATGAAGAAGGAATCAGAAGCAGTTAGTGGAAGGTACGCGTGGGAAAATGTGAGAAGAACTGCAGGCGATCATCACTTTCATCGCTTTCATATTCATCACTTTTCCTAATTCATCCTCTATCTATTTAATTTATATTATATTTTATTTAAATCATTTTTTTGAATTTTTATCAAGGCACATGACCCAATCTGGTGAGGCCACCTAGCGGAAACTATAATAGATTTCCCCTTTATTCTAACTATCTGATTCTTTTTCATTAGACGGCTTCTATTAAATTAGAACTACAAAAATTCTCAGCCACTTGATTGCTTGATCAAGCGATCTCATCCCTTCATCCGTGCCCAAAGAAGGAAAGCATGATCTTCAACATACAATGCCTGCATCTCCTTCATCTTCCAGTCTTGTTTCCAAAGCGACGCGCCTCGCTAATTTCTTTGATTTTTCCCAACTGATTAAAGCAACTTCCCTTCCTTCATTTTATCACCATTCCAGTCCTTCAACATCCCTCTTTCACGCTATCCACCTAAGTCCCTAAACCCTAACTCCCAGATCAACTAGCGATGGTTAAAACCACCGCCTAGGACCAACTTTGGCCAACTTCCTCCTCTGCATATATGACGAATCCGTTTTTACCAATGTTAAATGTCGTGAATTATGGTGTGCTTAATTATGTGTCGTTTCATTGTAGGCGGGCAATCAAAATCAATTAAGAAATAACCACAAGAAATTTAGTCAGATTTAATCACTGCAATTTTATGTTTATTTTACTTGGGCAAGTCCCAAGGTCGAACTCAAGGAGGCAAAGGAACAACCTAGAAATTTGTCTATCAAAGTTCATTCACGGCTTTCGAGGTGGTCTTTTTTTGTATTTTTAATGCAAATTTGGGGTGCAAAATGCAAATTAGGCCAATTCAAGGACTAGAAAATGAATATCAATCAAATGTTGTCCGAAAAATGTGGACATGGCCAAGATGACAATTATGATGAAATTAATGCACTGTAATTTTTATGGATTTTTTGGATGCAAAATAAATATTTTATGAATTTATGAATGCAAACATAATAAATTCCAATAATTAATTATAATAACTATTAATCCTATTTTTTCCAAGAGATAAAATTATCCAAGATCTGTCACTAGGTGATTGATCTTAGAAAAAGCTTGAAACTCAAAAATACTAGATTTAATACCTACTAAAAATTAAAGATCAAAATAGGTAAAATGATTTTTATAGGGCAAACTATGTATGCAAATGCAAAATCTTTTTGGCATAATGTTAAACACACTAATTCTACAATCCTTGAATTTTCGGTAATTTTTAGAGCTGTCGTTATTTAATTATGAATTCCCAAGCATAGAATAGGCAAAATATGCATTTTCCACAAAACAATTAATTATTAACTAACCACTGATCACAAAAATGTCAAACATATGCCATAATGTAGAGAATTATTGACGAACATCATGCTATTTTTATAAAGATGAAATGATGCGAAAAAGCAGTTCAAAAAGGAGGGGGAACACAACAGTAACAATGCAATATTACAATAATTAAAAATAAAACAAAGATGCAAAGAGGACTATATTGTAATTACCAAAAGTGTTGGGGGTAATTCTGCAAAAATACCAAGCGATCACGTGACAGGCTTGTGACCCCTGGTTGGAGGAGTTCTACACAATTAGGTGGATCAACAGGGGGTGTATTGCAAATTCTCCACCCCCACATACGTACCACATACGAGGGGGTTCTTCTTGAAATTCTGCAAACCCGTGAGGGGCTTTGATGTAAGAGTTCCCTCCCGTCACATGCCTCACATGTGGGGAGGGCCTCGGGACCTGTGCCCAACGGTTGTAAGTGCGTCGGTGGAGTCGAAGGCACGGGTGCGGCGGGGGTGAACTTTAGCAGAGTATGGGTTGTTGTCGGAGGCGTTCCCCGCAGAGGAGCATGTGCGACGATGGACTGGAGGCCTCCGGAGGTGAAGTGGTTGTAGTCGATGAAGTTGCTGGCTCCACGACGGAGGGGCGAAGCTTCTGGAGGCGACCGGCGGAGGAATCGCGGTGCCGATGACGAAGGTTGTCGATGGAACTTCTGGGAGTTGGTAGCAGTTGAAGGTTTAACGTCGTTGATGAACGGAGGTGGAGAATAAACGTCGTGGAGGTTGGGCGTTGGCTCGACGGGAAGAAGTCCAAAGAGATGGCAGCAGGCTCGGAGGCCGTTTTGCAACGAGGCATGGGGCCTTGGATCTCGTCGGAGAATGATGTCGGGCTATCACCCCACTGATCATTTTAGAGAGCAAATCGGCAGATGGGGGAAGATGAGGGCGGCAACGGAGGTTAAATAGGACGAGGGTGATGGTCGGTGATAGAAGGGAATCGTGCGAGATTGTAGGGGAGTGCATGGCTTATCCGAGGAGGATATTTGAGGAATCCGAGATGGAGTTCGATAGCGGGATTCGCGGAGGAGATTGGAGGCGGCGTTGGCAAAATCCGTGGGGCAGAGATGGCGGCGGCGACAAAATTTGGGGGCGTCGTCGCTCGATTTGGGAAAGGCAGGAAAGGAAGAAGATGGGCACATGCTGGGCTCGTGCGCTGGGGTGGCACGTGACCAGCACGTGCGGCGTTTTTTTTATCATTATATATTTTTTATTTTAATAAAAATGTTTTTAATAAAACGAAATTAAAAATCCTCCAAATATGGGTGACACGTGGCGGCTCCAGAAGCTCCCACGTGCTAGCTCCACAAATTCAAAAAATTAAATAAGAAGATAATTCAAAAATAAATAGTAAACGACCTCAGATCGAAAAATTTTCTTTATGAAGGTTTCTCATCTCGAATAAGATCTACAACTTTCATGAAGACACCAAATCCAAAATCGATCATTTGTACAAAGTGATATTGTTGGGTTATCCCATGTATAGAGAATACATTGATTTTTGGGTTTTATAATCTTTTTTTATCATTTTAAACTAGATAAAAATCCGGAAAAATATGACAAAATCAAAGCTAAATATTTACACATTAATCTTTTTTTTGGAATTTTATTAATAAAGAAAAAGAAGAAATAAAATAAAACACGAAAAGACAATTTTTTACAGATAGTTAGTGAAGACTCGAACTTAGTTCGTTCTATTGATTTCAAGATTAGTTTGGATTTGGATTTTTGCACATTCTAATAAACCTTTCATCAAAGAAGACAAATAAAAAGAAATAAAATAAAATGGGTTAATTATGTACATAAAATAATAGCTCAAAACTGCTAAAATACAAAATGTACAAAAGAGGCCCAAAACTCAACTTTCACATATGAGCTCCGATTCACTTGAACTTGATCTTGTTTTGAAGGTAATTGAATGCAAATTAGTTAAAAAGTGAGTAGGATCAGATCGGACGCTGGATGAGGAAGATATGAAGGTTTTAGTCCGAAAATCCTAGAACTAGGGTTTGGGTTTTTGGTCCACTTATTTAGGTTAGTGATTTTTTATTTTTCATTAATTCTTGTTAGTGATAAGTGCACAATGGAGGTGGTTTTAGGTCATCTGGAGTTAGCATGAATTAGTTAAAAAATCAGGGAAGTTAGGCTAATTATAGGTCAATTGGATAGTGATTTTTGGCTTCTTATTATGTGCGAAAATAAGTGATAAAATGCCATTCTTATCAAAACATGTATGAATGCTAATTATGCAGAATAAATGAAGAATTGCCTATGATTTTTAGGGATTTGAACTTAATTCATCATTTTTAGAGTGATGAATCTGAGATTCATCATCCCCCTATACTTAAACCATGCTCGTGCCTGAGCATCAAAAGAAATGCAACGAGGTGAAATGAGATTGGGTTCCATACCAAGATCATGAGGAGAAGGTGAAAATGGAACTAGACATAACCTTTGGATTATTAGTGTGGCGAAACTTCTGTAAGACTTAGAATTTTAAAATCAACAGTCCTCAAGTTCTACACATCATTGTCACAGATTCAGCTCAGAAGTCATCTTAGATCAATCCTCCTCCCAAAGCATACCCCATGAACATTGAACAATCGACTCATGTGTGTGAAAGTTTTTAGCTCTTCCCATCAAGAATGTCGGACTACCATGCAAACTCCTCTCCAATAACTCGTCCTCGGAGAGTCAGGTATTTCCTTCTAAGGTCTGTCGTGTTGTGTTCACAATCGAAATGAGGGAGAAGTTAGAAGAAGGAGAAAAGAACTGGAGGGTGGCCAGTGTAGTCACCTCTCCTTGTGAAGCCGACCAGTTGAGCCAAGTCTCCACCAAGATCTGCATGTTTTCTTGAAGCTTGGACCTTTTTGGTCAGATATTTATTTGGTATAAGGCTTCTTTGTATTTGGATTTTTGGTGATTCTGCTTAGATCTTGTTATGCCCCTATGGATATAGAATCTTTTTTTCCGTACATGTTTTGGGGTCTTAGAAAAAATTGTGCCCAGTCGTCCATCCCTTTTCTGAAGCTTTATTTCTACCACTACCCCGGTCTTTAGATTTCCACGCTACCATAAAAGAAACTACAGTCTTCCAACACTCCGTCTAAGTTGAGCTAAGTGCATTGTGTGAAAGTACAAATTTATTCCCTATTCTAGAATCGTACTCAAAATGAAGAGACCGAGTTAGACACTAAGAGCCAAACACTGCACATTGTCATGTGGAACTCAAAGAATTAAGTCATAGACTTGAAGCTTCTAAAATCCTATTTCTTGGTGAAGTTCCTCTGAAAATTAGGTGGATAAAGGTCAAGTCCAGATCACTCTCGGTTTTTGCTCATAACTTGGTTCAGAACCCAAAGGCTTTTCATCAGTGCAATGAATGTAATGCTGGATGAAGTGTAGGTGTGGGAAATGCAGACAATAGTTTTTTTACTTTTGCAATTTTTTAAATTTTTTATGCAATGGATTTTTTTTGAGATTTTTTATGCAAAACTGAATAAGAAATTTTTTTTCAAAAATTTTAGGTTGGACACAGTTAGTGCTAGTAATAAAACTCTTTTTATTTTATCTTATTATTATTATTTGTTTTTTTCAGTTAGTTAGCCACCCTATAAATACATATAGACTTACATGAAAGTACGAGATATGGGTAAAATATATACACAGTATATAAACACACCCCCAATACTTAGTGAGTGTTGTGTCTTCAGAGCACAAGAAGCGTAAAGAAGACATAGCTCGGGCTAAGCATAAGAGAGTGAAAGAAAAAGAAAAAGAACAAGATAGATCGGTCTGCCCCCTATTCTTAGGCTGTGAATAGTCTAAGTATAGAAGAAGAGCGGAAATGAGATGGTCAGGATATGTGAATGAGGATGGTATATACAGATGGGTATCAGTTCCCCCTATACTTAGGCTCTGGTCAGCCTAAGTATAGAAGAAGGGAGGAAATGGAATGATCGTGAGATGGGGAGAATGGTATGTACAGATGACATCAGTCCCACCTATACATAGACCTTGTCCTAAGTAAAGGAAGAAGATGTACATGGGACCGATGGGGTCGGGAGGGAGGGTGGGTAGCCGATGATTAAGGTGGTTTTCGACCGATCTTTTTGTGAGCCTGTGGTGGGAGATCGTAATGATGAGAAGGAGATGAAGCATATGATTCCCAACTACTATTAGTGTTATCCTCAGAGAAATCACGCTGGATAGTAGATGATGCGTATGAGTCAGATGAACGATAACCATCATCGGAGTTATCCTCAGAGGAATAGTATTTGAAAGTGGAGGCACTCCAGATATTCTTGTCTTTTAGTTTCTTCAGTTGTTTTCTTAAAATTCGTTCTTTCTTTGGATCAGACGATTTGTCCTCGAATGAATACTCGGAAGTACCAGTATCAGTCAACTCAAAAGAAATTATTCCAGTATATTTGATGAGTCTAGGAGAATCGACTTTGGTTTAATAATAGCGAGGAACGGGAGTTGTCCATCATGAATCGAAGTTTGGATCCTTGTGAAGGTAAGATTTTAAGATTACCGAACAGACCTCAATCATGTAGATTACCTTTTCCAGACCTTATGAGGGATCATCAAGCGATAGATTGCAATATTCTCAAAAATTAATTGTGAATTATTTTTGAAGAATAAATCACAACAAAAGTTGTTGGAGATTATGGGAGAAATTCATGGAGATAAGCAATCTCATGATATTACATGAGATTGCCTCCACCATGAGGACATGGTGGACGGCTACCAATTCCCACAAGGAATGTGGTAGCCGTCCCCCCTTTCGTTATGGGGAGTAATCTCCATGCTAATCTCTCCTTAATTGCTTGATCTAATTTAGGATTGAATTATATTTGACATGTCAAATATATTTTATTTAAATTAGATTATTAGTTGTTGGTTTTTTACCAACAACAATCTTGACCATTGGATTGAACATAGATCAATCTCATCCATTGATTTTATATATCCCATGGATTGAGATCCATGGATCCCAAAACCCTACAAATAAGAGAGGCATGCCATGCTCTCTAGGGCTATGCTTTAGAAGCACATCTCTCTCCCTCTTCTCTTCCCACACGTCAACTCTCTCTCCCTCTCTTCTTGGTGGCCGTCCACCAAACTCTAGAGGAGAAAGCCGTCGTCGCCTTCGCCACCGCGCAACCGCTTCGACGTTCTTCGGATCTCCATACTCTTTGGAGTGCTACGCTCGTGAAGAAGGCATATGATCTCTTACGACGAGATCAGGAGATCATCGTGCTTGGATCAACTTGTTGGATTGCGAGGATCACGCGACTCATCCCTACGCTCGCAAGCGTCTTCTCCGACGATCGGACTTGAGATAGGAGGTCTCTTTTCGTAGAGACTCGAACAACCATGCTTCAAGAGTATTCCTTTATACTTGTTTTAGTTCTAGATGAAACGATACGAGAATCGTTCTCGGATCATGGGGTTTCATCACATGATTTTTTTTAAATTCCGTTGCAGAGAACAACTTGTGCGACTAGTCGTTACTCGTCGTATTCGATACGATGCTAACACTTCCGTGATGCACTTGAGGTTATAACCATATTCTTCAAGTGATATCAGAGCCTTAGGTCGAAGGTTTCGGATATGATCCATAAACCTAAGCCGACTTGGGTTCGTTAGGGTTGCGAAAGTTTTTTCGCATTTTATTTTCGCATCTCTGTTTAGTGATTATTTTAAGCCATCTTTAAGTTGTTTAAACAGGAAAATAAAACTTGGATTTTGTTCCCCATTAAATAAGAAAACTATAGGATCTGAGTTTGCGTGATTTCGAGTCCGTTTGCTCAAGTTATGATCTAATTAGTGAACATGTATTAACTGTTGCGGGAACTGCGAATCTTAACGTGATTAATGAGTTGATTACTATTTTGATCCACCTAGAAATACGTGAAATATCATTTAAGTTCTGTCATAAATCAAATTAGCAATCTTTGGAAACTGATTTTGTCTGATTTGTATTTAAATTGATTGAGATATGTTAATTTTAGTAAGTAGGGGTCACTGCTGGAATTACATTCCTAATCAAGAACCATGTGATTGTCAATTAGTGAAATTAATTATTAATTTCATGAAATAATTATAAAAAATATTTGATAAATATTTAATGATTATTATTTCCTTAATTGACATGGCCTCAACTAATAAATTGATTAGATTTGATATAGATCATAATTGGAAATATAATCAACAAACAACTTGCTTGAATAGGATTGGGAATTTGTCTAGCAAATTTTCTTATAATCAAAAATATTTTGGTTATTACTATATGATATAATTTCGGTTGAATAACCGATGATCATCTCAAAGTACACATTGATCTATTTGGTATTATCCTTTCCTGAGATGGATATGGTGTCTAGTCGAGAAGCATTGGGGTAGCGGGTCGTACCGGTTGCGGTCTGTCCCACTTCCGTCGGTACTGGTCATGACAGCGGGTAGGGACTCGATAATACCGGAGAAATCAATATGTATTTTTCTAATTATTAAAATTCAAATTAATACGTATTTTGAGATAATACCATATATGTATTCAAGTAAAAACAATCATGTTTGTTGATTGAATTGGACTGATAATTTATTTAATGATATTGAATTAATTATATCCAATTAAAAACACTCTATTATGAATAGATGTGCATTTCCCTTGGAAGAATTAACTATGTGAATATGATTCATGATAATTAATTAAAATTTGAATATGATATGGAGGATCACATAAGTGACATCCATGGTCTCCTGTCAATGCGAAGGGTTCCGTCGCCAGATATTGTATGTAGGAGACGCTTGTCCCTAGTGACAGCTCCTGCATACAATCCACTTGGATCGGGCTCTTCGCTTCTCGAAAGAGTAAGGACGTATGCGTAGTGACCCCAATATCGGGTCCTCATATTATTGGGGCGATATTGGATTGCGTATAGTGAGTTGTATTCCTGTTGACGGTTGGTTCAATTAATGACGGGTCAACATCACCTTAGGGTTGGTGGGCCCGGGTGTTAAAGACCAAATTGGGAGATGCAAGTTGGACTTGCAAGGCAGAATGTGTTCCCGCTTCTTTTTATCGGAGTTACAAGTTCTCATATTATTGGGATGTAACAAGGATAAGGAAGGAGATCCTAGATCTTGCTTGAGATATAATGGTAAGTATATCTCTTACATTGAAAGTAATTAAGGGAATGAACTTTCAATATTGACAAGGCAAGACAACTTTGGTATAAAAAATTCCTAAATAAAAGTAAAATGTGTATATATATTTATATATATTTATGCAAATATCTTATTTCAGATAATCCTTCATTAAACCCGCTCAATGTTATACTCAATAATAACCAGTAAATTGTCATGGATTGGATCCATGATCAAGATATTATACTTGTAGTTGGACACATAATGTATGTGGTTGCAATGTGCAGGTCTTCCTCATAATAATGAGGAATGACAATTAAATAGACAATAGAACTACAACCCTAGGGTTTGTATGTCTCTACAGTCTTGATCTCTCATCGAATGTACTTTGGAAGTGACATGTCGATGATGATCATAATTGTCAAATAATCCTTATAAAATCTAAGAAGATATCTTGGCATGCATATCTGCTCTCGACATTTAATCATGAATGACATGGTTCTCTGCATCATGCAGAATGGTGGCTCTATAAGAGATGTTGTATTCAAATTGTTTGAATACCTACCTGAACCAATATTTTAAGAGTTTAGATGGATGCAGATACGATAAGTGTCATCATTCTACTATCTATACTCTAGTCATTCATGAAGCTTCATATTATTCATATTGTATGAATTGAAAGAAGCATGTATAAATGTTGAAATACTCTTATATTGAAATTTTTGATTTCGACATAAGAGATCCTTTCTTTTTGAGCAATGGTTGCTTATAAGCGCATTGAAAGCATGGGTTGGACCCAAATGAGAAGGAAAGTCAAAGAGTTGATAGTACTTCTGTAACTTCCATATGACATCCAAATAGTTGGATGAATGCCAATACTACAATAAGCCGATATATTGATAGTATGACTATCAAGTCTATCTAGAATCCTTAGAGAAGGACTTAGATGGTGCATCGGGATAATCTACATTTAATCATTGAAATTGACTTTCTTATTTGATAAGATCAAATTCTAACAATTGTATCTCAATCTTCTAAATGTCACTTACAATTGGTTGCATATATGTTAGAAGATTAGAAATTTGATCTTAAAGGTTCAATAGTCATACACATGGATATTAATGCAATTGCTTCAACAATCTCTATTGGATTGATAGACTTCATAATTTCAGTGGGAGAGACCTTAGTTTTAGAGAATGTCTCTATGACCTAGATTTTAGAATACACTCATTGTTTATTTCTAAATGTTGGAAATAAATGTGAATTCTGTAATACACCTATCATAAAGAGTTATGATAGAGATATTTCAGATAGTAATCTAAATCTTGTGGATTGTACTAAATTAGTAAATTAATGAATGATTCATTAATATTTCTAATACTAAAATTAAACCTTAAAAGATCAATAGGAGAATTAAGATCATTTGATAATGATCTGCATCAAGCCTTGGACATTTGTCTGTTTGAGATCAATAGATAAGTAAGAGATGAAACTTTAGAATGTCTAAAATTTCAAAACTTGCATACTTGTGAATATTGTATTCAAAAGTAAAATGTCCATTACACCCTTCCTTTGAATTGTGTAAGATGTCAAGGTATTCAAGATCTCATACATATTGATGTATGTGAATAATCTATATCATAATAAACATTATGGATATGTGATATCTATTGATGATTATGTATGATATGAGATTTCTTCTCTTCACCTAATAAACCTTTGAAATGTTCAAAGATTTCACAATTTTGGTTTTGAATCAAAGTTTGAAGGAAGATGAAATGAATTTGATCTAACCTAGGTAGCTTGTACATATTAGATGAATTCATGGAATACCTTATAGAGATATGAATATTATTTTTATCTCACTCCTTATAAGCCTAAACTCAATAAGAGTTGTAGGTAGATACAATTGGATCATGTGTGACATGATATGATCAATGATGAATATTAGTATAATTATCTATTAGTTTCCAAGGTATATATGTAGTAGAGACTACAATATATATCCTTAATAAGATTCCATGCAAGTAATCTACAATCTGGCACTAGAGAGTGCTACTTCATTAGGAAAATAAAGGATGGTATTGGATACCTACTTTATGACCTTAAGATTCTTAAAAGATCTCATCTTTGAGAATATAATTCTTATAGGATGACTCTCTTGAGAATCGAGATGAAAATGAAGTAAAGGAACTCATTTAATCTTGAAATGATAATGAGGCTCCTGGAATCGGAAACTAAAAAGACAATTAAAGATGAAACACTAATACCTCTTCAAATAAGTTTGAAGATGGATTCCATGTGTCAGTTGAATCTGACAATGATCTAACTTCATATGATGAAGCTTCTAAAGATCATGACATGGAAAGATGGATGTTAGCAATAAAGTCTAAAGTAGACTTCATATACAAGTGTTGTATATAGACCCTCGAGGATCCACCTATATGGGTAAGACCCATTAAGGTTTAAATGAATCTTCAAGAGAAAGAGGAAACCTGATGAAAAGGTAGAGACCTTCAAAGCATGGTTCGTGGCCATGAGCTGCACACCAAAGAGAAGACATCGCTTGCGATGAGACTTGCTCTCCAGTGACCTTGCTTTAGCCCATCAGAATATTGCTAACCATAGCTACACTCAAATAAGCTTTTTGTAGTAGGAATATTGGATTTGATGAAATCATAAATGTCATGGTTTCAGATAAAATCTTGATAAACCATATGAAGCTTAGTGGGAGTGCCATTGTGTTCATCGTGATAAATGTAGATATCCTAATCATTTGGAATGATCTAAGGATGATAATAATAAGTGTTTTATAATCTGGTTGTTCCATACCTCGAGATATGATCTAAAGGATACCTCTTAGATCTTAGTTCTGAAGTTGTTCAGAAGCAAAGAAAAGAGGGCATTGGCACCATCACATTAATGGTATACCTTGGACATTTCCATGGAAAATTCCAAGAAAGGATTCTTTCCCTCAAGATATGGTACTGACCTATCTAAAGGAATAGCACCTCAAAGAGTTGAGGATGTGAATGCTAAAACTTCTTGCCCTTGTGCATCAGTTTCGAGAATCTGAGTGTACAAAAGCCAGATGTCTGCCATGCAGTGGGAGTAGTAAACGGTTGTTGATCCTACTATGGTGATTAAACACTTGATTGCAGTAATAACAATATCTTCAAAAGATGATGAAACTTAGAGATAGTGATCTCAAAGTCTTATCTTCAAAAGTTTAAGAACTTGTAGATAGTGATCTATAAGGGTCTTAACTATTGATACCCTAGGAGATAGAGATCTCTATGAATAAAGGTATTCTGATAAGGATTATAGACATACTGGTTACAATAATTATCGAGCTATAGTGTCAAGGACACTATAACAAAATTGAGTATTGGTTGCATAAGATGCAAGATTCGTATTGGATGCGAGCACTGTTACTAGAGGATATGCATGTGTCGTAAAAGGACTTGGCATAGTCTCTTGGGAACAGAGTGACTGATCAGCTTACCAAGCTATTTTCTAAATAGCCTATGATTGTCACATGAGTGTGGGTTTAAATGATTAGCCCATTAATGGCTCTTTGAGCTAGTGGGAGATTGATGGACATGCGAGCCCACGGTGAGCCATTATGAAATAAATGTTATTACGAATATCAATCCGTGATCTGAAATGAAGACTAAATAATTTGCATAATAGGTCCCTTAGTAAAATTAGCTAATCATTCTTGTAGTGTAGGGTTATGTACCATGGCCATCTTGATGATCATACAACTGTTCATTCAATTATTGAATCATAGAGGTTGGTGATTGGATGAATATCTAATGAGTTAGATTGAGGACTCATCAAGCACCGTCAAATGATTGTTAAGAGATGATCTCCAACCTGAGTAGGAGATGGCAATCCTTTCTCATTTAGGTTGATATCTAACCGACCTCTTGATGCATGTCTTTTGCATAGGAATAGAGATTCGGAGGTGTTAGATAAGTTAGGTCAAAGAGTTCACTTATCGCGATCGAGATAACCAAAATCCTATGTCGTATGATGTCATGATATAGGCACGCATCCTCTGACTGAAGACATATGTGTTACTATATGTCTGAGTATGTACATTTGGTAGACCAATAGGTTGATGACCTAATCAAGGTCTAAACACCGGCGCGATGGTGTGCATATAAGGGCATATGAGTAATACGATCTCTCAAAGGGATCATACAGGTTCATTACTGAACCGAAAGACATGAGCTCACTCATGAGATATTGGGGAGAACCAAATTCCGTGCACGGGCGTCTCGCTTTGGAAGCTTGACTGAATTTGTAGGTTTGATATATGCTTTTCCAAAGTATATGATCAACAACCAGGTATGATATATGTTTTTGGAAAGCATATGATCGATACTGACTCCCAATGATCGAATGAGAAATATAATGATAAAACCTCTGAAGTAGATAGTGTAAAATTGATCTTATACTTCAGGTTTATTCTGAGTCTTCCAGTAGTCATGATGTACATGTATTGGGAATACTTGAGGGTGATGTGATCATAAACAGTTGTATAACCATGATGCTTCCATTCCTAGGGAGTGATGAAACGGGTCTGGATTTTAGTGACTCCTCTCAGTAGAGAAGTAATCTGATCTTAGTCCAAATGTTGGACATTGATCTGAATGTGATTCAGAAGCAATGAGAAGATTAGATTTGCGGTCTTGATTTAATCAAGCAACTATGGGAGGCCCGAGATCTGGATTTGAGATGTGATCTCAATATCCAAGTCACTATACCCGGAACAATACAATCGCCATGCCCTTATCTCCAAGTATCTACGGAGAAATCACATTATTCTTGAAAGGGTTCAAGAATAATTTCATAGATCTAAGCATTAAGAAATTGATAATTAAATGTGATTTAATTATCTTGATGTATGTGGAAATTATCCAATATAATTAAATGTGGTTTAATTATTGTAGATAAGGATAATGTGGATAGCAATATCCAATTATTCATAATATATTATAAATGTGATTTATAATGTATTAGAGAGAGCTAATTACAATTTATATTTGTTAATTAATTATTGATGTGTATTGTATACACTTTGTGTAATTAATTGAAAATGTAAATTATATTTTGTTTTGGGTTGTGAACGTGATTCACTAATATTCAATGGCAAGATTGCAATATTCTCAAAAATTAATTGTGAAACTTTTTTGAAGAATAAATCACAACAAAAGTTGTTGGAGATTATGGGAGAAATTCATGGAGATATGCAATCTCATGATATTACATGAGATTGCCTCCACCATGAGGACATGGTGGACGGCTACCGATTCCCACAAGGAATGTGGTAGCCGTCCCACCCTTTCCTTATGGGGAGTAATCTCCTTGCTAATCTCTCTTTAATTACTTGATCTAATTTAGGATTGAATTATATTTTACATGTCAAATATATTTGATTTAAATTAGATTATTAGTTGTTGGTTTTTTACCAATAACAATCTTGACCATTTGATTGAACATAGATCAATCTCATCCGTTGATTTTATATGTCCCATGGATTGAGATCCATGGATCCCAAAACCCTATAAATAAGAGAGGCATACCATGCTCTCTAGGGCTATGCTTTTGAAGCACATCTCTCTTTCTCTCTCTCTTTTCTTACCACACGTCAACTCTCTCACTCTCTTCTTGGTGGCCGTCTACCCAACCCTAGAGGAGAAAGCCGTCATCGCCTTCACCACCACACAACCTCTTCTACGTTCTTCGGATCTCCATCTTCTTTGGAGTGCTACGCTCGTGAAGAAGGCATACGATCTCGTACGACGAGATCAAGAGATCATCGTGTTTGGATCAACTTGTTGGATTGCGAGGATCACACGACTCATCCCCGTGCTTGCAAGCATCTTCTCTGACGATCGGACTTGAGACAGGAGGTCTCTTTTCGTTGAGACTTGATCAACCATGTTTCAAGAGGTATTCCTTTATACTTGTTGTGGTTCTAGATGAAACGATCCGAGAATCGTTCTTGGATCATGTGGTTTCATCGCATGATTTTTTTAATTCCGCTGCGTAGAACAACTAGTGCGACTAGTTGTTCCTCATCGTATTCGATACGATGCTCACGCTTCCGTGATGCGCTTGAGGATCTAACCATATCCTTTAGTGATGAAACATGTCTGGATTTTAGTGACTCGTCTCCTTTAGAAGTAATATGATCTTAGTCCAAATGTTGGACATTGATCTGAATGTGATTCAGATGTAATGAGAAGATTAGATTTATGGTCTTAATTTAATCAAGCATCTGTGGGTTGTCCGCAAGATCTGGATTTGAGATGTGATCTCAATATCCAAGTCACTATACGTGGAACAATACAATCGCTCTGTCCTTATCTCCAAGTATCCGCGGAGAAAGCGCATTATCTTTGAAAGAGTTCATGGATAATTTCATTGTTGATATATGTATCAGAGTATTGAGAAAGTGGATAATTAAATATGGTTTAATTATCATGAATAATATGAATTTGATTCATATTATTAGGAGAGTTATCTCAGATAATTAAATGTGATTTAATTATTAAAGATGTGAATAATGTGAATGTGATTCATGTTATTTGGGCACACGAGAACTGAGATCCAAGATGATTAAATGTGATTTAACTATCACGGATATGAATAATGTGGATAACACTATCCATATTAATTAGATATATTATAAATATGATTTATAATATATTAGATAGAGCATATTATGATTTGTATTTGTTGATTAGTTGTTACTATGAATTGGATTCACATTGATGATTAATTGAAAACATAATAATTTTTTTGGGTTGTGAATAAGATTCACATAATTTGAATGGCTTAATTGAAGTTTTTCACAAGATAATTGTGAGTTATTTTTGTGAAAAATATTTACAACAAGTGTTGTTGTAAAATTAAAAAGATATCATGAGATTATGAGATCTCATTAGAGGAGATTGACCAAGTCCACTCAAGAGGAGTGGACGACTACAACTCTCCATGTGGAGAAGAGTAGTCAACCCCCCATTCTTAAGGGATTGGTTTAGTCTCCTCATTATCTCTTCTCTAGTCAAGGTGATTTAATTTGGGATTAATTATTTTGATTTATCAATATAATTAATTCAAAATTAAATCAATTGTTGTTGTGTTTTTACAACAACATCTTAGCCATTGAAAGAAACACAAATCAATCTCAACCATTGATTGTGTGTTCTCCATGGATTGAGATCCATGGACTCCCAAAACCCTATATAAGAAGAGGCACCCCTTTCTCTTCGATAGACATGCTTACAACAACAATGAATGATCTCTCCCTCTCTCTCTACACATCATGTGCCTCTCTCATTCTCTCTCTTATGGCCGCCCACCATGGAGCCATAGAGAGAGTCGCCATCGTTGCAGCATCGTCCTTATGCTGCTGGATCATCTACTCGTGGATCTCCATCTCCTTCGATGCACCTCGCTCGTGAAGAAGATGTTGGATCTCATGTGTCGAGATCAGGAGATTCGTCGATTGGATCATCAACATGGATTGCGATAAGGACACATCCCATCAACACGCTCGCAAGCATCTCCTCTGTTGGATCGGGCTTGAGATAGGATGTCTCTTCGTTTAGAGACTCGATCGCAACCACGTTTAAAGAGGTAAACCTTATACCTAATTGTGGTTTAGATGAACCGATCTGAGAAAGATTCTTTGATCATGTGGTTTCATCACTTTAAATTTTTTTAAATTCCGCTACCCGGAGCAACTAGTGCGACTAGTCACTCCCGATCGCATTCGATGCAATCCACACGCTTCCGTGATGCGCTTGAGGATCTTCTCATATCCTTCACCAGGTCCATCAGGGCCAGTCTTCACGTTTTCCCTCTTCTTCACAGCAGCAGTTACCTTCTTCAGGACCCACATATTTTCAGCGGTAGATTCTCGAGGAATAATGTTCCTGTAGGAATGAAATACATGATTTGCAAGGTTACTTCAACTGCTTATCCCGTCTACATTATGAGCAGTCTGCACCATATCATCCATTCCCACCTAGGTTCATGCTAAGCCCAACAACCTGAACCAACCTCAACAACACCATAAGTATGGTCAGGTATATTACTCAGAGTCACCAAGATCTGAGCATGAGATTCTTCCATTTGATTGTGTTAACCATATGTCACTCAGGTGAGGAAGGACTATGGTGGTATCTGACCTGGAATGGGACTTGGATATGGCCATTTCTGAGGCTCTACCCGAGGATACTTTATAAGACAGGAGGATAGGTATCAGCAACAACCCTTCAGCCAAAGTGGAGGACTAGTGGCAGAGAGAGAAGAAGGAGTACGAGAGAAAACTGGCATCATGGAGCAGATTCAGAGTCTACGGAGGACCTTGCACCTTCTGTTGGGGAGGATGTACATGTAGCAGACATTCCCCGACCTTTAGTAGAAAGTTCTAGTTTAAATTTCAAGTTAAATTTAAAAGACTCATGTAGGAAGAATTTTGTTTCAAGTAATAAAAAGATTCATATTTTAGTTTATGATTTGAGTTCTTCATCCACTTCTTCTACTTGTTCAATCCCTTTCCCCATTGCTCTAATGGAAGGAAAGCTCATCGTCAAGAAGATCCAAAAAGATGATCCTGATATGGCACTATTTTGTAAAGATAATATTATGGCTAACGTGTCATTTGATGAGTATGTGGAAAGCAAACCTACATTGCAGAAGTACCTTAAGGTGTGATGCATACCTACTAGGGTTAGAAGGAAGAAGCCGAACAATTATATCAAGACACATGTTTTATTGGTTGCCATGACTTATTGTCTCAAGAACCAATAGTTTCTTAGATAGAAGAGAGATTTGGTTGTGCATTATGTGGTGAGTCATTTAGATGACATAACATTTGCATTCAATCTCCTTGATAACATATCTTCGATCAAACCACTGCCCTTTGCCTTATATGAGAAGCTGGAATTGGGTCCACTTTACAAATCCAGAGCATTACTCCATTTTGTTGATAAGTCTATGAAGAAGGCTAAGGGTGACGTCAAGGACAATATCATATCGATTGAGGGAAAATACTATAGAGTGGACTTCACTTTCCTTGAGATGGATATCCCCAATCATTGGAGAGATTCATATATCATACTTGGGCGACCTTTCCTTAGGACTGCTGGAGCTTCTTTTGATTATCATATTAGGATGATGAAGTTCCATTCCCCAGACGAAGAAGTGGAACTCAAGATGAAGCAAATGAAATGGCAGCGACTTGACTCCGAGTCCAGCACAGATTTCTCTTCTTCATCAGAGGCAGATTGTAGAGTGGTTAGCACAATTGGTATATAGAAATAGAACCCGACAGATTTGAGCGAGACCTTCTCATCTGGAGAAGACAATGTTCACAATGTAGTTTATGAGACACTGCCAGTGTTCTTGAGTGATGCATCTTCATATTCCCATGATGACTTAGAGTCTCTACAGACCTATAAGTTTTACTTCCTTCGAAATAGTCAAAGGAGATAGATGGTAAGTCAGGCACTGCTTTGGCAGAATTACCATGTTTCTTTAGCGATCTAACTTTATGCTCAGCATTGTTGGTGGCATGAACTGCAGAGTTAGAACCACCTTCATGCAACATGGAACCAGATTCGGTGACAGTTCAGCCTGATTTGATTGATGATGCAACTTTGCCAAAGCCGAAGCCACTACCTCCTACACTCAAGTACGCCTTTATTGCGGGACCAAAATATAGATTCCATGTCATCATTAATTCAAAGAAAACTGTAGAACATGAGTCTAGGTTGTTAGAAGTATTAGAGAAGAACCGCAAGGCTATAGGTTGGACAGTATCAGATCTCGTGGGTATAAACCATACACTCTATTCACATCATATTTATGTTGAGGATAATGCCAGAACTTCAAAGGATATTGAATCCAAATCTACAGGAAGTAGTTAAGAAAGAGATTGAGAAATAGCGTGGAGCAGGTTTTGTTTACCCCATCTCAGATTCCAAGTAGGTGCCCCTTTACATGTCGTCCCAAAGAAGTCGAACATTCAGATGGTCACAAACGAGGAAGGGGTTGAGATCGCAACATGAGTACCCACTTTGTGGTGCGTCTGTGTAGATTACAAATGCTTGAATGCTGCAACCAAGAAAGATCACTTTCCCTTACCTTTTATTGATTAGATCTTGGAGAGTCTAGCTGGGAAAGAGTTCTTTTGTTCTTTATACGGGTACTCGGTCTACAATCATGTAGCCATAGCCCTTGAAGATCAGGAAAAGACCACTTTTACAAGCCTTTTCGACACTTACATGTTCAGGCATACTATTTGGGCTTTGCAATACCCCAGACACTTTTCAACAGAGCATGATCATCATATTTGCCAAGTTGGTGGGGATTTCTTGGAGGTCTTTATGGAAAATTCTTAGTCCATGGTAATTCATTTTGATTCATGATTAGTGCACTTGGACTGAGTTCTTCAAAGGTGTTGGCAGGTGAATTTGGAACTTCACTAGGTAAAGAGTCATTTTATGATTAAGGAGGATATCATGTCGAGGAACGTCATCTCCAAGAAGGGAATGGAGGTTGACCCTTCTAAGATGGATGTGATCAAGAAACTTAATCCTGAAAGGAACTTCAAATCAGTTTGGTCATTTATGTGGCACATTAGATTTTATATAAGATTCATTCAAGATTTCTCTAAGATTGCCCAAACATTGACTGACCTCTTAGGAAAAGACGCAGAGTTTGTTGTAGACCACATAAGTCTTGATGCCTTTAAGTTCTTAAAGATAAAAATTTGCGACTCTTCGATTTTGCAAGCTCCTGATTGGTCTCTACCCTTCGAGATTATGACTGATGCTTTAGATTATGCTATAGGAGTTGTATTAGGTCAAAGGCGAGAAGGGAAACTGTTTGCAATTTACTATGGGAGCAAAGTTTTAGATCAAACATAGAAAAAATATACAATTACTGAAGTGGAAATGCTCGTGATAGTTTGGATGGTTTAGGTCTTATATTTTGGGCTCTAATGTGACAATATACACAGATCATGCAACCATTAGGTACCTCATGGAAAAGAAGGATGCGAAGGTGCATTTTCTTAGATGGATTTTGTTACTTCAAGAGTTTGATTTGGAGATTAAGGATAAACCTGAGGCTAAGAACATAGTGGTTGATCATTTGTCATGATTGGAGTTTAAGGATTTCCTTAACTCAGAGCAAATTTGAGAAACCTTTCCAGATGAGTCGATTTGTATTTTTGATTCACTTCCATGGGATGACAACATGATGAACTATCTTGTCTCCAAGCAAGTTCCCCATGGTTGGACTAGGAGAAGTATAGATCGATTGAAGTCAGATTCAAGGAGATACCATTGGGTGGATCTGTTCCTTTTCTTTGAAGGAATGGATTGTGTATGGAGAAGGTGTATTCCTCAAAAGGAATACCAGAGTGTCCTCAGACATTGTCATTCATTAGAAGCTACAGGACACCATTCAAGAAAAAGAGCCGCTCACAAGGTACTTCAATGTGGACTTTATTGGCCGACCTTGTTTGGAGATACTATGGATTTTGTACGGTTGTGCCCTAATTGTCAAAGGATGGGAGGGGCAATCGTTATAGGCATGAGATGCCCATGCAGCAGGTGATTTTCTATGATGTCTTTGATGCATGGGGCATAGATTTCATGGGTCCTTTTCCCAACAACAACAACAGTTTTGAGTACATATTGTTAAAGGTTGATTATCTTTCAAGGTGGGTGGAGGCTATCCCAACCAAAGACACAGACAGTAGAACAGTTTGTAAGTTTATTAAAGATCGTACCATTTCAAGGTTTGGGGTACCTAAAGTCTTGATTTTAAATGGAGGTAGCCACATTGTTAATGAAGAAATGAAATCATTAACTAAGGACTTCAAGTTTTAGCACGGAGTTACTCGTACTTACCACCCATTATCGAACAACATGGCAAAGGTTTAAATAGAGATGTGAAAAGTATTCTACAGAAGCTATTTCATCCTGATAGGAAGAATTGGTCCCAGTTATTGGACCAAGTTTTGTGGGACAGAACATCCTACAAGACTCTACTTGGTACTTAACATTTAGGATAATTTATAACAAGCCACGTCATTTTCCTATTGAGATAATTCACAAGTCTGAGTGGACAATAAATAAAATCAATTGGAGTTGTCACCTAGAGAAACTTTGCAAAGACTTGAACCTCAATGAACTAGTGGAAATCCAAAATCGAGCGTATGGTAATAGCTTGATCTATAAGGACAAAGTGAAGAAGTGGCATGACATGGATATTAGATGCAAGAACTTTGTCCTGGGACAAAAGGTATGATTGTTTAATGCCAAGTTAAAGATCTTCTACGGAAAAGTTAAGTCTAAATGGACGGGTGGGTCCCTATGTAGTGAATGAAGTGCACAATAATGGAAGTGCAGAGATTGATGATCTCATTGATGGTTGACATTCTTTCCTAATAAATGGACAATTATTGAAGCACTTTGTAGAATCTAAAGAATGATTGATTTCAGTTGAAGTAATTGACTTCATGTGGATTGAGTCACATGTAGATATTTCAGATACAATATGAAGTCACAGATAAAGATTCACATTTGACAAATTCAATATCTTGCAGATTCATATATCCTTTTACTGACTATTGATCTATTCTTTTAGGGTTTGGTTTCTTCCCTTTTAGTCTTTTTGTACTCCTAACATATAGATCCTAAGTATTGGGGGAAACCCAACCCTAGCTATGTGTATTCTTCTAGGTCATCTTTTGTTATCTCATCGATCCTTCTATTTTTCATTCCATTCTTTATGATGATGTTATTTTCAGCCAAACTATAGGGAGGACCGACTCCCTGTTATTCTTTGATGATTTATTTCTATTCTTTTGTACTCATTTCTATGTCTTTCATCAATAAATGTAGCCTATTTAAAGCCTACATATAAAGGGGTCTGACATATTTTCTTGTCCACGCTTGTCTTTGTTGGACATGCGAGCCCACGACGAGCCATTATGCAATAATTGTTATTGCAAATATCATTCCCTGATCTGAAATGAAGAATAAATAATTTGCATAGTAGGTCCCTTAGTACAATTACGGTTATGTACCATGGCCATCTTGATGATCATACAGCTGTTGATTCAATTATTGAATCATAGAGGCTGGTGCTATGATGAATATCTAAAGAGTTAGATTGAGGACTCATCAAGCACCTTCAAATGATTATTAAGAGATGATCTCCATCCTGAGAAGGAGATGGCAATCCTTTCTCTGAAGGTTGATATCTAACTAACCTCTTGACGTAGGTCCTCTGTATAGGAATAGAGATTCGAAGGTGTTAGATAAGTTAGGTCAAAGAGTTGACTTAACGAGATCGAGATAACCAAAGTCCTATGTCGTATGCTGTCACTATATAGGCACACATCCTCTAACCGGAGACATATATATTATTATATGTCTGAGTCCGTACATTTGGCAGATCAATAGGTTGATTACCTAATCAAGGTCTATACACCGACGTGCTGATGTGCATACAGGGGCATATGAGTAAAATGATCTCTCAAAGGGATCATACATGTTCAGTTACTGAACAAGAAGACATGAGCTCACTCATGAGATATAGGGAAGAATCAAACTCCTTGCACGGTCGTCTCGCTTTGTAAGCTTGGCTGAATTTATAAGGTTTGATATATACTTTTGGAAAGTATATGATCAACACCTAGGTAAGATGTATGCTTTTGGAAAGTATATGATCGATACCGACTCCCAATGATTGAAAGACAAACTTAATGATAAATCCTTGAAGTAGACAGTGTAGAATTGATCTTATACTTCTCGTTTATTCTGGGTCTTCCAGTATGCATGATGTACAGGTATTAGGAATACCTGAGGGTGTTGTGATCATAAACGGTTGTATAACCATGACGCTTCCATTCCTAGGGAGTAATAAAACATGTCGGGATTCTAGTGAATCCCCTCAGTAGAGAAGTGATATGATCTTGGTCCAAATGTTGGACATTGATCTGAATGTGATTCAGATGCTATGAGAAGATTAGATCTGCGGTCTTGATTTAATCAAGCATCTATGGGTGGTCTGTAAGATCTGGATTTGAGATGTGATCTCAATATCCAAGTCACTATATGTGGAACAATACAATCACCCTATCCTTATCTCCAAGTATCCGCGGAGAAAGCGCATTATCCTTGAAAGAGTTCAGGATAATTTCATTGTTGATACATGTATCGGAGCATTGAGAAAATGGATAATTAAATGTGATTTAATTATCATGAATAATATGAATTTAATTAATATTATAAAGAGAGTTATCTTAGATAATTAAATGTGATTTGAATATTAAAGATGTGAATAATGTGAATGTGATTCATATTATTTGGGTATATGAGAATAGAGATCCAAGATGATTACATGTGATTTAATTATCATGGATATGAATAATGTGGACAACACTATCCATATTAATCATATATATTGAAATTGTGATTTATGATATATAAGAGAGAGCTATTTGTAATTTACATTTGTTAATTAAATGTTAATGTGAATTGGATTCACATTGAACAATTAATTGAAAAAGCAATTTACATTTTATTTTGGGTTGTGAATGTGATTCACAATCTTCCATTGGCAAGATTGCAATATTTACAAAATAATTATGAATTATTTTTTTGAATAATTTACAACAAGTGTTGTTGTAAATCATGGAGATTTTCAAGGAGTAATGCAATCTCATGAGATTGCATGAGATTACATATCCATGAGATATGGTGGATAGCCACCAACTCCTATAAGGAAAGGGTGGCCGTCCCCCTATAATCTTGGATTGATATAATCTCTTCTCCTTGATCTCCGTATGAGATTGATTTAATTTTGGGATTAATTTATATTGATGTATCAATATACATTTAATCTAAATTAAATTAATTATTGTTGGCTTTTACCAATAAAAATCTTAACCATTTAAAGAAGCACAAATCAATCTAAATCATTGATCTTGTGTAGTCCATGGATTGTGATCCATGGACTCCCAAAACCCTATAAATAGAAGGGCACCCCATGCTCTTCAAATGCTAATGAGAAACACAAGGCTCTCTCCCTCTCTCTTTCTCTCTACACGCCCTCTCTCCCTCTCTCTCTTATGCCGTCCACCATGGATGCCCAAGAGAGAGTCTCAATCGCCACATCATTGTCGTCATGCTGCCGGATCATTTGCTCGTGGATCTCTGTCTTCTTCGGTGTGCCTCGCTCATGAAGAAGATGCCGGATCTCATGTGTCGAGATCAGGAGATTCGTCGCATGGATCATCAACATGGATTGCGAGAAGCACGTGTTTCATCAACACACTCGCAAGCGTCTCCTCTGTCAGATCAGACTTGAGGTAGGAGGTCTCTTCATTTAGAAACTCGATCGCAACCACCCTTCAAGAGGTATTCCTAATACTTGTTTGTGCTTTAGATGAAATGATCCGAGAAGTGTTCTTGGATCATGTGGTTTCTTCGCATGAAAATTTTTAATTTCCACTGCATCTAGCAACTAGTGCGACTAGTCGCTTCCGATCGCATACGATGCGATCCTCAAGATTTCGTGATCCGCTTAAGGATCTCCCCATATCCTTCAAGTGATATCAGATCCAAGTTAGAGGTTTTGGATGCGATCCATAAACCTAGGAAGACCTGGGCTTGTTAGGGTTTGCGAAATTTTTATCGCATTTCATTTTCGCATATCTATTTTGTGATTATTTTTTGTCATGTTTTAATTATTTAAACACGAAAATAAAACTTGGATTTTGTTCCCCATTAAATACGAAAACCAGGGTATTTTATTTTACGTAATTTGGTTTTCGTTTGCTCAAGTTATGATCATTTTAGTGAACATGTATCCATTGTTTAGGAGACTACGAATCTTAACGTAATTAAAGAGTTATTTACGTATTTGAAATGCCTAGAAATTATTTAAAATCACATAGGTTCTGTTGTAAATCAAATTACCAAACTTTAGAATCTTACTTTGCTTAATTTGGATTTAAATTGATTGAGATATGCTATTTTTTGTAAGTGAGGGTCACTGCTGGAAATTACTTTCCTAATCAAATATACATTTTCATGCAAGTTAGAGATGCAGCAAACAAAATGGCAGATAAATAATTTGGAGAACAATACAGAGTATCTCTCATTGGAAACCAAGTGATACAGAGTTGACATAGTTGATCACAGGAAGCAGCAGTAAGCTTGGGTTAAAGAGTCCCTCTCACCAGGAGAGGGCAATGTAAATGAGACAGTTCGACAGATCTTGCAGAATCAGACCTTACATATAGGAGCATTTTCTGATGCATCTCCCTACATCCTCGATGACTCAGAAGTCGACTTCAGCTTGTCAGACATGTTCCTTCATGTCTATCAAAGGACGAGGATGATGAGTCGGACGCATCTTTTGTTGGTTACACATATACATTTGGCAATCCGACTCTTGAGAAGACTCAGTTGGTTGCTACTATCACAACAAATCCAACCAAGTCCACCACATAGCTAGATTCAGAGACAGTCGAGACATATCTTCCCAATGATCATACAATTCTAGAGCTCAAACCTCGTCCCTCTACATTGAAGTATGCCTTCTTTGCCAGCCCACCTCAAAAGTTCCTGATCATTATCAATGCTAGCCTGACCGTAGAACAAGAATCTCTTGCTAGAGATTCTTGAACAGAACTGCAAGGCCATAGGCTGGAGCATGTCTGATCTCCGTGGGATTAACCCTGATTTGTCCTCACACCATATTTACCTTGAGGAAGGTGCTAGACCTTCTCGTGAGTTCCAATGCAGGCTAAATCCAAACTTATGGGATGCGATTAATAAAGAAATTGAGAAATGATGTGACAAGGGGGTTAACTACCCCATTTCTGATTCCAAGTGGGTGGCACCACTTTATGTAGTCCTTAAGAAGGCGGATTTCAGACAATCGCCAACTCGGATGGAGAGGAGATCGTGACACGATCACCCACGTCATGGCATGTCTTTGTGGATTATAGACACTTGAATGTTGCAATGAAAAAGGATCATTTCCCTTTACCATTCATTGATTAGATCCTGGAGAGACTTGCAAGGAAGAATTCTTTTCTTTTCTAGAAAAGTACCCAAGCTACAATCAAGTAGTCATCTCTCTTAAGGACTAGAAAAATACCACATTCACATGTCCATTTGATACATATGCATTCAGGGGCATGCCCTATAGGCTATACAATGCACTGGGGACTTTTCAGTGGTGCATGATTGCAGTATTTGCCAAGATGGTTGGCGATTTCCTGAAGGTCTTTATGGATGACTTCTTAGTCTATGGTGATTCATTTGACTCTTGTCTATCTCATCTGGATCGAGTCCTTAAAAAGTGTAGTGAGGTGAATCTGGTGCTCTCTTGGGAGAAGAACCATTTCTTGGTTCAAGAGGGCATTGTGTTGGGGCACATCATCTCCAAGAGAGGAATGGAGGTTGATCCTACCAAGGTGGATGTGATCAAGAAACTCCAACCACCAATAAACATCAAACAAGTGCAGTCATTCCTTAGGCATGTCGATTTTTACCACAGATTATAAAGAACTTTTCAAAGATTGCCCGATCGCTAACGGAGTTCTTAGGAAAAGATATGGAGTTCATTATAGATCACATGTGTCTTGAGACCTTCGAGTTCCTAAAGAGGAATATCATGGATGCTCCTAACCTATAGGCCCCAGATTGGTCTCTACCCTTTGAGATCATGATGAATGCTTCTGACTTTGCAGTTGGGGACGTGTTAGGACCGAGAAGAGAAGGGTTTCCTTATGATGTCCACTAAGCAAGCAAAGTACTCGATTAGGCTCAAAGAAGTAAATGTTTGTTATAGTGTTCACCTTGGACAAATTCATGTCACATCTTTTAGGGTCCAAGGTTACCATGTTCACAGACCACACAACCATCAAGTACCACATGGAAAAGAATGGCATGGAGGCGTGTCTTCTTGGTGGATTTTTTACTCCAAGAGTTCGATTTGTAGATCAAGGATAAGACTAGACTGAAAAATGTGGTGGTTGATCACCTCTTCTGCATAGAGTCATAGAGTTACCCTAAGACTAACCCCATCAAGTACTCCTTCCCTGATGAGTCGATCTGTTCTGTCGGCTCTCTCCCATGGTATGCCAACATGGTGAACTTATTGATGTCTAGGATAGTTCCCCATGATTAGCCAAAAAGCAGCATTGATCAAAATCAGAATCTAGGAAATACCATTCGGAGGATCCGTTCCTTTTATTTGAAGGTTCGGATTGTGAATGGAAGAGGTGTATTTCTCAAGAGAAACACATGAGTGTCCTCACCCACTACCATTCCTTAGAGGCGGGAGGACATAACTCTGGGAAAAGGACCTCCTGAAAAGTGCCCTAGTGTAGCTTGTACTAGCCGATCATGTTCCTTGATGTGTATGCATTTGTTAGGTCATATCCAATGTGTTAGAGAATAGGATGGATCGTCGGTCCCAAAGACGAAATGCCCATGCAACCTGTGATTATGGTTGATATTTTCAATGGAATGAGACATAGATTTCATGGGCCCATTCCCTAATAGCCACGGCTACGGGTACATTCTACTGGCGACATATTATCTCTCTAGATGGGTGGAAGATATCCCTACCCGAGCCACAGACAGCTAAACTGTCTGCAAGTTCATGAAAGATCACATCATTTCACGGTTAGGGGTCCCCATTGTCATCATCTCTAATGGGGGTAGCCACTTTGTTAATAGATAAATTAAGAAGTTAATAAAGGACTATAGCATCAAGCACCGTGTCGCTAGTCCAAACCATACATGGTCGAATGGCATGACAGAGGTATCGAATAGTGAGGTGAAGAGCATTTTGTAGAAACTAATCTGCCCTGACAGAAAGAACTGGACCCAACTCTTGGACCAAGTTCTATGGGCATACATGACTGCTTACAAGACCCCGCTTAGAACCTCCCCATTCTGAATGGTATATGGAGAGTCGTGTCATCTTCCCACTGAGATGATTCGTAAATATGAATGGGCATTAAAGAAGTGAACTGGAACACATATGAAGGACAACAGAGCAGAAATATGGACCTAAATGAGCTTCTAGAAATCAGAAACAAGTCATATGATAACAAGAGGACAAAATCAAGCATTGGCACGATTAACATATCAGACGCAAGAATTTTGTCCCAATGCAGAAGGTATGGTTATTGATGAATCTGCGGTTCGTCATCTTTATTCATTTATTTTAGATTAAAATCCCATACAAAACACATGTATATAACACTAACTCCACATTCTTACTAGCTTACATCTGTGTGTAAATATTGTATATTATTTTAACCTAAAATTAATAAATAAATAAAGGAAAAAATAAAGAAAGTAAATTAAAAAACGAAGACTGTATATATGTAATAGATACAAGCTGACTCGAACGCCAAGAGAAGGTCAAGATTTGACCTGATCGACCAGGAATAAAGTAGGGGGAGATAGGGCCCTCAATTAGAAAATCCAAAAAAATTGTGTGCAGTGTATATTTGTATACTTCACTATTTTATTCGTACCTTAATTGAGCTTAAATCAAATAACTTTAAAAACCATAATTGTAAATAAAAATGTGTTCTAATTAATAAAAATAATTACACAACTAAATCATGTACAGAATAAAAGCAACCACACTTGGAAAAAGCCACTAACCACTAATTGAAAGTCCAATTCTGGCTCCATATGAACTCAAATTGAACCAATCTCACTTCCATTGGAAACTAAATTAAATTATCTTTGAAATGGCTTATTTTAATAATTTTTGAAGTTATGAGTAAAAAAATGGTTTTCTGCGGTGGTTTGTGCAATTTTCCCATGTATTTTGTACATATTGTATTTGTATATATATTTGTAATTATTTTTACTAATTATTTATAAATAAAAATAAAGAAATTTAAAATTAAAAATTTTAAAACAAAAAAATCTAATTTCCTCATTTACCCATGTATATATTGTTATATATGTATATAGCATATGTATATATTAAAATTTCTTAACTAACCTCCACAAAAAATTAAAAAATAACTTTTAATTTTCCAATAAATAAAGTGACGAAAATTCAAAAAAATAGTTAATTTTTGTAAATATTTTTTGACACTTATTTTTTTATCTCTATCTCATTTCAATTTTATCTCTTACCTTTATCCAAAAAGCAAAAAATTCAAATTTCATATCCATTATCTTTTCTATTTATATGGCTCCTTCTCCCTCATTCCAACTTGATCAATCTTTGGTGAGAGGAACCCGATCTCCGAGAGTCTTCTTGTCGAAAAAGGTGCCTAGCCTCCGAGTCGTCTGGTGACAGCGAGTCAGCCTTCGTCGAGGCGATCACGGTAGTTTTCTGCTCCTAAGGTGAGATCCATCATCATTTTCTCTTATTCTATATCTAGATTAATCGTAGTTTCATTTTGTCGCAATTTAATTTCATCGTTATTTTTTATTTTAGTCTTAAAATTCTTCTCGATTTGATCCGCAACCAACTCGATTTTTCATCTCACTTTCTCGACCTCTACGCATTCTTTTCTATCTCCCATGATCTATCAACTCCGACCACGCACATTGGTCAGAGAACTGGATTCGATTCCTCATTTACGTCGGATCCCTGTTCGCATACTCTGTTTGACTTTTAGATTGAACCATCGTATTTGCATCCTAATTGTTGATAAATAAATTTTTTTAAAAATATTTGTTTTCTTCTCCCTAACATTTGTTTTGTAGGGAAAATTTGAAAAAAAATATATTTAACAAAAAATTAAAAAAAAGATTATTTACAGTTCCTGTTCTGAAAAAAAATGAAAAAGGTTTTTTATATTTCATGTTTACATTCAGTAAATAAAACAAAATATAAAAAAAAAATAAAAAGAAAATCCTGGTGGGCGGTGCCCCTTCCTTTGACTTGTGAACGAAGCGACACAAAAGGAACCTTAAGGGGATATAAAAAAATCTTTTGGAGAAATTACATTAATACCTTCCAAAGTTTTCAGACATGCAATAAAGCCCCTGCTCTCATTGAAGTCACGTGATCGGCAAGTTTACTTAGGTAATTTGCATTTTCAATCCTCTTTTATTTCTTGTTATTTATTTATGCTAGACTAATAAACATTTGTAGATGAGACCTTCATTTCCAGATAATTTTCTACAAACTTTCTTCATTTAAAAAATGTTTTCTTTAGTCAATAAATTCTTGAAAAATCATGCCATACTTCTGATGTGTTATTCTTTTTAGCATAAATTTTTCATTGCATTTTAATTTCATTTATTAGTATTTAAAAATTAAAAACATGTCATTTTTATCTTTCTGAAATTCAAAAATTCATAAAACTTTGAATATTGCTCCAAAAATTCCAAAAAAAATTAGAGTAGTTTTATTTCATTGTCATTTAATTTCTATCCGAATTTCATGCATCAACTCTTTATAAAACCCAAAAAAATGAAAAATATTAAAACTCTTATAAAAATCATAAAAAATCTACAAAAATCCAAAAAGTTTCATTGCATTCCTGTTTGTAGATATTTGCATATAGTTTGTATAAAAATAATTGTCAGGTGTTTTGGGCACTTAAAATATTTTTAAGTTGCAAATTACTCCAGGCTATGCATTATTTCTCATTTTGCCACTGTTTGATTTTGAGAAACATACAAAAAATATCTGAAATTCTAAAAAATTTTCAAAAACTATTTCAAAATCTTTAAAACACAAAAATATTTTCTCCTGATTTTTCTGATTATTTTTTATACAATTGAAAATTGCAAAAGGAGCTGGTGTACGTATTTCTTGTTTTATGCATATTGTTCTTGATTTACAAATAAAAAAACTGTAAAATTAATATCATTAAAAATTTTAAAATCAGAAAATAAAATAATAGAAATAATAAAATAATAAAAAAATAAAAAGGGAAAATTTCACAAAAACCAAGGATAGTTTGCTTTTGAGAGTTCCCTTTTCTTTTAATTGAATTTTTGTCGATTAATTGAATAACCCTCGGGAATTGTAGCCTCCCTGAGCTTGATCGTGTCCGCTATACAGGTAAATAAGTAGCAAAAATTAAAAAAATAAATATTTGTTTGTTTGTCACGGGATTTTTGGGTATAGCAACGACTTTAATACCATATCATCAATTTTTGATTCTCGAGATTTCCTGAAATAATAAAATGGCATTGTTGTGATGAAACTTCAGTGATTAATTTTCCTAGATCCCTTATCATTAGAACTATCTAGGATAATTTTATTTCCTGAAAAAGATGTGATTTGTTATTTATTAAAAATAAATTAGTTAAAATCACCCTGTTTGCATGTTTAATTCACTGTAAATTCATTTAGTGTCTAAAAATTCCCAAAAAATTAGGGTAGCTTAGTTTCTTAGTTTCATCATAATCCATCATCTGGTCAATTTTCATAATTTTTGGACTTCATTTGATATCTTAAATTGATTTAACTTTAAATTGGCTTGATATTGCATGTGTCCTACATAGAAAACAGAAAAAGACCAAAAAATAATTCCTCGAAAATCTAACACTTGGATATTTGCTCATAATTCTCCTAAGGAGACAGATGCCTCCCTGAGTTCGACCTTGGACACTACCAAGTAAAAAAAATCACCGCTTGAAATTGACTCAAAACTAATTAAAGTGGTTTTTGATTAGCCCTCTCGTATCCGACTGCAACGAATGACATCTAATTAATTTGGACATTAACTTGACCGAGTTAACTAAGGGTGCGGGGCAGTTATCACGTTGCCGGGGAGGCACGATGAGGGTAGTTAGGTTTCTCTTTTGACCTGCTATTCTTGATTGTAAATATATGTTTACATTTTACCATTCACTTCATTGTTCATATCCATTGCATTTGTTTCATTTTTCTTTCTCATATTTGATAATTGTATTTCTTACACATTCTCTTTTCTTTTTCTTGCGAGGGCCTGCGGAGCGAAGGAGGCGATCATAGGAGAGCTGAAGCACCCAAGCGACATGGAGGCGGTTTGATTCTTCACCGAGCCGCAGGATAGCGTGATAAGAGGAGAAGAAGAAGTGAAGGAGACGGAAGAGAGAGAGAGAGAGAGAGAGAGAGAAAGAGAGAGAGCTTTTTTCTAGCATTTGAACTCTTGTAAACGAACATTCATTTGTTGCGGGGTCTATTTCGTCAAGTACCGGTGCACTTGGGGGACCTCATCGATTTTGTTTTCATCGAATTTATTTTTCTTTGTTTCACGCAGATTTTGTGAGATGTCACTTGATTGTTTTATTAAGTTGCTTTAGCCAGGTAATTAATTAGGCCCAATCACCTTAAACAAGAATTTCTATACCAATAGAGTAGAGCGTAATTTGAACTTAGTTAAATTAACTTGTTCTTGCATGTTTATAGAAGCTATCATCTAGGATGGTTAACTTGCATTTGCATATAGGATAGATTATTTCAATTCTACGCGGATTACTTGCATGTAGAGTGCTGGCGATAAGGTACGCATCTCTAACCCCTGCACGCATCATTGTTTTTAATCGCGCATTGGCATTTCCGATCTCCTTCATTGTTTTCACTCACATAAGTTAAAAAAGGAAATTGGACAGTCGGTAGGTGATTCTTTGAAAATATTTTAACGAAGTGACAACTGCCTAAAATACATGACTGCTAAAGAAAACTCGACCCTAAAAAATTACAAGGAAAAATCGTTGTTTTGGGGAGAATAACCCCCTCATTGTTTGGTTTGCTTGAGCGAGAGAGCGACCTGTACACTAGGATAGAACCACTCCCGAACTCTTTTCAGACTACTATCTTGGGTTAGTCGTTCTCCAGTGAGGATCTTTCCGGTAGCCGGTAAAGCGACACGCGACGTCCTTAACAGATTGAATTGATTAGGTAGTTGGTAAACGGTCCGTAATTCATACTGGCTGTGAAAGATCTAACTTTGGATTAGGCTAATCTCCTGAGAGCATTGGGTTCCTAACAGCTCGCTCTAATCGCTCTGATATATTGTATTCTCACCAAACTCTAAAATTGATAAGATAATTGACCGAATCTTCACGGTCTTCACATTGAGTTGAATTGGTGAACTGGGGGTTTGTATTGTGTATTGATTGCTTGTGTACATAGTCGATCCTTCTGTGCATTTGCATCTTTTTCTCCATATCTTTTAACTTGACCCTCGTGCTCTCCCGATCTCGTCTTTTGTTTCGAAGATGGCCGACTGAAGTTATTTTAATCTGATCTTCGCAGACTTCTCGTACTCTCCAGACGATCCACCTTCCTTTTTGCAGGAGGACTTTCCTCCTGATTTTTGTGCATATTTGTCTAACCCATTATTTTGGAATCGGATGATGATTTTCACCCACCCTCATTCAACCCACCCGATCCTAGGATTTTGGAGTCTCCTTTCATGATTTCCACACCTAAGACACTGAACCAGATGATGGAGCATATGCATTCGAGGATTTCCAATCTATTTAACATAAATGAGAGCCAGAACACTGCTCTACTATTTGAGGATATGGAATCACTTGAGAATAATCATGAGAGCTTGCAATCATCTAAAATATAAAATGTGAGATAATTTTAAAAATTCAAAAAAGATTCTGGGAGACACATCATTGATTTATTTTGTGAGGAGAAGACCCAAATGCCCGATCATTTATCCACACATATATCCACCACATGTCCCGATCTTGACCCCGAGGATTCCATTATACAGACTGCTCTTGGAAATCCTCATGTATATGCTGATTCTGATCTCCTCCCTTTTATGGAGGAGGTCCAAAAATTCAAAAAAAATCTTGACTGAACCTAAAGTGGTAGCCACGCTTCATGATATCATTAATGTCCCACTTCAACAGGCCATGACATATTTATATACTCCTCAACACAAGAAGAGAAAGCGAAGGAGAAGATCTGAGCGTCACATCTTGACCATGGCCACTGCCTATGGCATATCTCATCGTCCGCATTTTAAGAAAGGGAACACTACCATACCTCTTGCGAGTTACTCCATATCTGACTATTCTTGTGATAACACTCTCCTTGACAGCGGTTCTTCAATCAATACAATACCCTTCTCTATGTACAGTCTCTTCATCTTGGGCCTCTCAAGAAAACCAGGATGATAGTTCAATTTGCTGATGGATCTGTCAAGAGGCCGAAGGGTATTCTAGAAAACGTTGTCATTTTCGGATTTTGTTGTATTGCCCATGGAGACCTCCAACCTTATGGAGCACCCTCCAATCATCCTGGGACAGCCTTTCCTCGCCTTTGTAGGAGCCGTTATTGATCATGGCTCAGGAGAGATTCGCTTCCGTTCTAATGTAGGGAGCGATGTGTTGATCACTACACCCACTACTGACCAGAGACCTGCATCCCATGAGAGCCCGCCCGTGTTAGCCAACACCAAGGAATTTGACCTCGATGATAATATCAGAGATTTTTGTTATATGTTGGATGATAATGAAACCCAGGAGTTCCTCTTGAAGGCGGAAGACTCGGAAAGCATAGACCTTGGAATTCCCCCTTCTGGTATATGGAGATGCATTGGTGACATCCGTAGAATTTACACGATAGACATCCTAGAGCAGAAGGCAGTCTCTGAGACTAGAAAGGACTGACATGCTTCGACTACTTTCACTGATGAGTCTGTTCCTATTCACCATGATTCAGATGAGACCGATCAGGCTAAATTTGATTTGATTGCTTTTATAAAGGAATTTGGGCCTTTCGATAAAGATGATGATCCGGTAGAAGCTCTCCAAGCTGAAATTGATCCTACTTTTTCTGATAATGATTTCGAGCTATTTTACTTTGATGTTTGCGAGACTTCCCAAGCAGGATATGACCACACTACTTCCAATAATTGGTTTAGGCCTGCACAATCTGAAACCGCTGAGGATACATTCTTGGTCGATCCTGATCAGTTCATATCTAATGATAACCCCAATATATCGACCTACACCTTGTCAAATCCATACCTCAGCGATCCCACAAGAAGGGTCATTTTCGACCTTCTTAACCTTTGTACATCCACTCCTTTTGTATATCCTTTCGTTTCACTCTTTCTTCTCCCGTTTTATCATTCACCCCTTTTCTGTGTGTGTATATATGTTATACTTAGGATGTGCTTTATCCTAAGTATAGGGGGGTGAATGATTTGTGTTGTTCATATTCGTCTTGTTCATCACTCTTGTTGTTGCCTATACTTAGGGATACTCTACCCTAAGTATAGGGGGTGATGTTATTCATATCGTATCTTTTTATTTTTGAGTCTGTACATTCTCTCAATCGGTTCACCAACTTCTCTTCTTTTTATCTTTTCTTTGAGTCATTGTAGCATACGAGTCTTTTCACTTTTCTGTACTTAGCATGAGTTATGTCTTCCTTTTTCGCTCTCTTATCACTATGAGGACATAGTTTGAGCAAAGTATAGGCGGTGTCGTATATATTGTATATATACTTTAGACATAACTCGTACTTTTTAATATGTTTATTTGGGGGGATATGTATATAATTTCATAAAATCCACATGCGTAAAAAAACCCAAAAACAAAAAAAACACAAAAAAGAAAAAAGCATAAAAAAGAAAAGAATATATAAAAAGAAAACAAAAACAAAAAAATCGTGTATATACTTGTATATATTTTACTAACCTTTTTTCTTTTTTGAAAAAAAAAAACTAAAAAACCAAAAATCTATAAAAAACTTGGATAATTAAAAAAACTTTTTGTTACATCTGCATTCTTCTCAAAAAACCCATAAAAAAGTTCAAAATTAGATTTTTTTTTTAAAAATGTTCTTTTCACATGTGCATCATTTTTTTTAAAAAATGCTTTCTTTGCATTGTACATATTTTCTTGCATTTGCGTGTGCATTTTTCAGGATAGTATTGACATTTAAACTATGTCTGGAATAAAATTGAAGAATAGAGCTTAGTTGGACCTTAATCCACTTAATTTTAGAGGAACCTTATAAGAAATGGAGTTAAAACTTTTCAGGTCCTAGAGGCTTAATTCTTTTAGTCCATAAGACTATGTTCACATGTCATCTTGATTAGTCTAAGTAGAACATTTAACAACACACACAAGATTCTTTCAGACCGTGGCTTATCTTGGATAAGCACTCTATACGTAGCTCTTCATGGATGAGGTAGTGAGGAGGCAGAATCTTTTGGCTTGGGGTAGCATACGAGGGTAGTACATCTAGGTGGAACCTCTCATCTTCCTCTAGGGAAGGAAGTGTGTCTCAACCTGGTCTAGCGATGTTGAAGACAGGATGCTGTGGGGTTGCAATAATATTTCAAAAGAGGGATAGTCTACTGGCTCAAGAGGAAAAACTCCTTATGTACATGTTGTACCTTGTATATGCTTTCAAAAAAAAGTATGGAAAATTGCAGAATCTCCAAAAGTAGACAGGCCTGATTGAAAAGTAAAATGCCTGCCGGAGTGTATATACAAGAATAAAAAATTAAGTAAATAAATACAATAAGAGCTTCAAAGATAAATTTTTGTAAGCTTGCAGCTATGACTTGGCTATACTGGTCATGCATCCAAGGATAGGTAGCTATACTACTTACCATCCATTCTTTTCTCCATCCTCTCTTCTTGAGCTGGTTGTACTTGAACTTAGAAGGGAATATCTCCGCTCCTCGAGGAAAGAGTTGCAAGACCGGGGAACTAGAGTTACCTTGTTGAGGGAGGCTTCTTCTTTCCTACTTCTGAGATGGGGAGCTATACCTCACTTACACTGTACAAGTAAAGATTCATAGTCATAAGAATTGGTGTATGTAGACTTGTTCTGACCTGACTGTTGAGGAGACCTGAATAGGAGTCCTGTGGAACTTAGAGGCTATTAGGTTTTAAATCCATTTCCCATTAAGGTTCCGATACACTAATAATCCAAAGGTCTGACAGGGATCCAAACTACAATTTTATGAAGATAAGTTTAATACTCAATATTGTCCTACTTTCTTTATTTTCCCTTTCTTTTTCTTCACTTATTATTTCAAATAAGTGTTTGCTAAGGGACTAAAAAAGGTAAAGCATATGGGATGATGAACCTGTGATTCATCATATTTATTCATTTATTTTAGCTTAAAATCCCTTATAAAACACATGTATATAAGACTAACTCCACATTCTTACTAACGTACATCTGTGTGTAAATATTGTATATTTGTATATTATTTTAACATAAAATAAAGAAAGAAAGAAAGAATGAAAAAATAAAGAAAATAAAATAAAATAAAAAGGAAGATAGTATATATGTAATAGATACATGCTGACCCGCACCCCGAGAGAAGGTCAAGATTTGATTGATCGACCGGGAATAAAGTAGAAGGAGATAGGGTCTTCAATTAGAAAATCCAAAAACAATTGTGTGCTGTGTATATTTGTATACTTCACTATTTTATTTGTACCTTAATTGACCTCAAATCAAATAACTTTAAAAACTAAACTTGTAAATAAAATGTAATCTAATTAATAAAAATAATTTCACAATTAAATCATGTACAGAATAAAAGCAACCGTACTTGGAAAAAGCCACTAAGCACTAATTGAAAGACCAATTTCAGCTCCATATGAACTAAAATTGAACCAATCTCACTTCCATTGGAATCTAAATTAAATTATCTTTAAAATGGTTGTATTTTCATAATTGTTGGAGTTACGAGTGAAAAATTGGTTTTCTGGGATGGTTTGTGCAATTTTCCCATGTATTTCGGACATATTGTATTTGTATATATATTTGTAATTATTTTTACTAATTATTATAAAATAAAAATAAAAATAAAAAAATTTTAAAACAAAAAATCTAATTTCCTCATTTACCCATGTAAATATTGTTATATATGTATATAGCATATGTATATATTAAATTTTCTTAACTAACTTCCACAAAAAATAAAAAAATTAGCTTTTAATTTTCCAATAAATAAAGTGATGAAAATTCAAAAAAATAGTTAATATTTGTAAATATTTTTTAACACTTATCTTTTTATCTCTATCTCATTTCAATTTTATCTCTTATCTTTATCCAAAAAGCCAAAAATTCAAATTTCATCTCCATTATCTTTTCTATTTATATGGCTCATTCTCCCTCATTCCAACTTGTTCAATCTTTGGTGAGAGGAGCTCGATCTCCGAGAGTCTTCTTGTCAAGAAAGGTGCCCAGCCTCTGAGCCGTCTGGTGACAGCGAGTCGGCCTTCGTCGAGGCGATCACGGTAGTTTTCCGCTCCTAAGTTGAGATCCATCATCATTTTATCTTATTTTTCATCTAGATTAATCGTAGTTTCATTTGTCGCAATTTAATTTCATCGTCATTTTTTTATTTAGTCTTAAAATCCTTCTCGATTTGATCCGCAACCAACTCCATTTTTCATCTCACTTTCTGGACCTCTACGCATTCTTTTCTATCTCCTACGATCTATCAACTCCGACCACGTACGATGGTCGGAGAATCGGATTCGATTCCTCATTTTCGCTGGATCCCCGTTCGCATACTTCGTTTGACTTTTGGATTGAACCATCGTATTCGCATCCTAATTGTTGATAAATAATTTTTTTTAAAAAAATATTTGTTTTCTTCTCCCTAACATTTGTTTTGAAGGAAAAATTTTTAAAAAAGCAAAAAATATATATAACAAAAAATAAAAAAAGAGTATTTATAGTTCTTATTCTGATAAAAATAAAAAAGGTTTTTTTTATATATTTCCTGTTTACATTCAGTAAATAAAATAAAATATAAAAAAAATAAAAAGAAAATCCTGGTGGGCGGCACCCGTTCCTTTGACTTGTGAATGAAGCGACACAAAAGGAACCAAGGGGGGATATAAAAAATCTTTTGGAGAAATTACATTAATACCCCCCAAAGTTTCTAGACCTGCAATAAAGCCCATGTCTCCAAGAAGTCACGTGCTCAGCACATTTACTTAGGTAATTTGCATTTTCAATCCTCTGTTTATTTTTTGTTATTTATTTATGCTAGAACAATAAACATTTGCAGATCAGACCTTCATTTCTAGATATTATTGTGCAATCTGTCTTCATTTAAACAAATGTTTTCTTTGGTCAATAAATACTTGAAAAATCATGCTATACTTCTGATGTGCTACTCTTTTTAGCATAATTTTTTCATTGCATTTTAATTCCATTTATTATTATTTAAAAATAAAAAACATGTCATTTTTATCTTTCTAAAATTCAAAAATTCATAAAAATGTGAATACTGCTCCAAAAATTCAAAAAAAAAGATTAGTTTTATTTCGTTGTCATTTAATTTCTTTTCAAATTTCACACATTAACTCTTTATAAAAAATGAAAAATACTAAAATTCTTACAAAATCTTAAAAAAATCTACAAAAATCCAAAAATTGTCATTTCACTTCCTGTTTGTAGATATTTGCATATAGTTTGTCATAAAAATAGTTGCCAAGAGTTTTGGGCACTTAAAATATTTTTAAGTTGCAAATTACTCCAGGTTGCATTGTTTCTCATTTTGCCACTGTTTGATTTTTAGAAAAATACAAAAACATATAAAAATCCAACAAAAATTTCCAAAAACATTTCAAAAGCTTTAAAACCCAAAAATAATTTCTCTTAATTTTTCTGATCATTTTTTATACAATTGAAAATTACAAAAAAAAGTTGGTGTGTGTATTTCTTATTTTGTGCATATTGTCCTTGATTTAAAAATAAAAAATTGCAAAATTAAAATAATTAAAATTTTGAAAATCAGAAAATAAAAAACATAAATAAAAAACAATAAAAAATTAAAAAGAGAAAAATTCACAACAAGGACAGTTTGCCTTTGTGATTTCCTTTTTCTTAATTGATTTTTTGTCGATTAATTGAATAACCCTCGGGAATTGTAGCCTCCCTGAGTTCAATCTTGCCCGCTATACAGGTAAATAAGTAGTAGAAATAAAAAAAGAAATATTTGTTTATTTATCACGGGATTTTGGCGATAGCAACGAATTTCTTATCATACCTTTAATTTTTGATCCTCGAAGGTCTGTGACACAACAGTTATTCAATGTCAAGTTGAAGATTTTCCATGGCGAGTTAAAGTCAATGGATGGGACCCTTCATTGTTAGAGAAGTGCATATGAACGATGGTGTAGATATTTCAGATCTTACAAATAGTGCACGATCATTCCTCGTGAATGGGCAACTACTTAAGCATTTTGTAGAATCAGATGAGCAGTTGGCCTTTGTTGAAGAGATTTCATTCATGCATATCCCAGATTATCATGATCCACTCTTAGGGAACACATGAATCCTCACTACTCTTAACATCTCCAAGCATCTCCCTCCTCACTCCCATTTCTCGGTACATTCCCTAACCCCATCGATTTTCACACTTACTTCTCCATCTTATATACTTAGGCTAACTAGAGCCGAAGTACGAGGGGGACTGATTCCGACTCTATATAAGCATTCATCCCTTCATTCTCTTCTTGACCTCGACTGCCCCATTTTTGCACTTCTTCTGCACTTAGGCCCCGTTCGGTTCGGGAATAAGCAGGAATAAGGATGGGGAATAAGGAGAATAAGGGTCTATTCTTTGTTCGGCTGGAGGATAGGAATAAGGAGAATAAGGTGAAATAAAGGTAGGTAAGATGGGATAAAGATAGGAATAAGAGTGAAATAAGATGGAATAATGGAGAATAGTCGTACCACTGGGAACCGTGTCGGGAGGAGAATTGGCCCCTTATTCCAGGTCTTATTCTCCAACCAAACAGGGCCTTAGACTGGCTAGAGCCAAAGAATGGGGGGCAGGTAAACTTCTATATTATATTCTTTTCACTTTCCTACGTTTAGCATGAGCTACATCTCTTCCTCGCTATTTGTGCTATAAGGGCATAACACATGCTAAATATAGGGGTATATTACAAATATACTTTACCTATAGCTCATACTTTCAAGTATTTTATGTATATAATATTCAATAAATACAGTATGGGTAAAATTGGTAAAAAAATTTAAAAATGATTATTTTTAAAATAAATTTTTATATATTGTAAAATGTGTATACTAAGTAGAAGCTTGTGAAAATATTAACTCTCTTTGTAAAATTATTGTAAAATCTGTGTAAATAATACTCTTCTGTAAATTGTTATAAAATAGGAGGTACAAAAAAACACAAAAAAAGGTTTTGTCAAATACAAACAGGTTCTTATTCATTCTTGCATAAAAAATCTTCATCATCATAAAAACTTGCACTTCATTCCTGTGTATTTCATTCCATCAGCATTCCATTTTTATATCATGCACATGTAAAGTAGAAAGTCAGTGGGTTATAAGCCGAGTTATGATTAAAAATCGAGGGTGAACTTGACATGACCTTAATCTACTTAAGTTTCAGAGGACCTTTATTGAGAAGCAGGAGTTTAAAAATATGGTTTTTACTCGTAACTCAGTTTAGAACCCATTGACTTTCTATTTTACTTGTGCATTATATGAAAATGGAATGCAGATGGAATGGAATGCACATTAATGAAGTGCATGTTTTATTATGATGAAGATTTTTTCGCAAGAATGAATAAGAAGCTATTTTTATTTGACAAATACTTTTTTGTGTTTTTTTCATGCCTCATATTTTACAAAAATTTACACACAAGTATTATTTACACGAGTTTTACAACAGTTTTACAAAGAGGGTATTATTTTCACAAACTTCTACTTACTGTACATATTTTACAATTTGTATACAAAGGTATTTAAACATTTTAAAAAAATTTCTTTTTACCAATTTTACCCATCCCGTATTCATTGAATATTATATATATATAATAAGTGAAAGTAAAAGCTATGGATAAAGTATATATGTAATACACACCCCCTATACTTAGCATGTGCTATGTCCTCAGATCACAGAAAACGAGGAAGAGACAAAGCTCATGTTAAGTGTAGTAAAGCGAAAATAATAGAAGTATAGAAGTCGACTTGCCCCCCTATACTTAGGCTCTGGTCAGCCTAAGTGTAGAAAAAGAGCAAAAATGGGGTGGTCGAGGTCAAGAAGAAAATGAATGGATGAATGCATATATAGAGCGAGCATTGGTCCACCCCTATACTTATGCGATGGTCAGCCTAAGTATATAAGAAGGAGAAGTAAGCGTGAAAACCGATGAGATTGGGGAATGTACAAAGAAATGGGAGTGACTATGGAGATGCTTGGAGATGTTGGGAGTAGTGAGGATACATGCATTCCCTAAGAGTGGATCATGAGATTATAGGATATGCATAAATGACATCTCTTCAACACGGGCCAACTGCTCATCTGATTCTATGAAATGCTTAAGTAGTTGCTTGTTCATGAGGAACGATCGTGCACCATTTTTAAGCTCTGAAATCTCTACATTGTCGTTCATGTGCACTTCTATGACAATGAAGGGTCCCATTCAATTGGACTTCAACATGCCTTAAAAAATCTTCAACTTGGCATTGAATAACCATACTTTGTACCCTAGGATAAAATTCTTGCATCTGATATGATGATCGTGCCACGCTTTCTTCTATCCTTATAGAACATGCTATTATCATATGCCTTGTTATTGGATTATATACGCTCATTAAGGTCCATCTTTCTACTTTGTTATCCTTCATGTGTGTTCCAGGTTCACTTTCTTTAATGCCCGTTTAGAATTGTAAATCAGCTCAACAGGCAGATGACACGGCTTTCCATATACCACCTGGAATGGGGAGGTCATTTGAAGATAGTGTCATTTGAAGAATTCAAAAATTCCCTTGCTAATAATGTGAAATGATATTGATGTTCATTGTAGGTGAGCAAATTCAGATTAATCATAATGACCGCCTAATTAATTTACATTTAGATTGCAAGTAGTTAAATTTATTTTACTTTGGCAAAGCCTAAGGTCGAACTCAAGGAGGCCACTGTCTCCTCTGGTCAATATTTAGATAATCTAGATACTAGGTTTTCGAGGGAATTTTTTTGGCAATTTTTATGCAGATATAAATGATATGCAAATGCAAGATGTCAATTATAAGGTACAATTAGCCAATAGTAGAAAATCCAAATTAGTATACAAATTGGCTCAAAATCCAGAAATAAATTTTCCTTAATTGTTTATGCAATGAAGAATCTAGAATATTTTTTGTATTTTTATGACGCAAAATACATGCATGAAAAATGGACACTTAGGGTGGGTTTTTATGTAATTTTTCATGCAAAAGATGTGCAAAAATAACGAAAATTTGTCGATAAGTTAATATGAGTGAATTAACCTATTGTGAATTTTTTGGATTTTTCTGATGTAAAATGAATTTTGTAGAAATAAATTAAGCAGATAATATGATTTTTAATAAATTAATTTTAATAAATTGCAAACTTAACTATTTTTTTCCGAAATAAAATTATTCTAGATATGTCAAATGAGGCTCGATCTAGGAAAATTTTTAAATCCTAAAAACACTAAGTTTATAACAAGTTAAAAATTATTTGCATCAATCACAACATAATTTATTTTAACCTAAAGCTGTGTAAATTGAACAATTTTGGGCATGTGTTAGAACATAATTAATCCTACAAAATGTGAATTTTCAAGGATCTTTAGAGCAATGAGTGATTTATTATGAATTATAGAGCTCATTGTGGGTAAAGTATGCAAATAATCATTGAAATAATATTAATATATCAATAACCGCTCACAAAGACAAAATGATTTCATCAAATTATAGAGAATTAATTTGTTTACAACATGTAAGTATTTTAACACAAATATGATGTGAAAATGATACTCAAAGTAGAGTGCAAAGTCATGGTGCAATATGCAATACAAAAATTAAAATAACTAAAATGAACACGCATATGGATTAAAAATGGGATTACCTCTACACGGAGGGGTGTTTGTGCAAACATTCAAGGCACGCACGTGCGTGACACATGTTGTTCTTGGTTGGGGCCTCTTCGTAGTTACCAGGACGCATAGAGGCTTATTTGCAAATTGACCCGTATGCACGTGCGAGGCACGTGTCGCGTGAGGCTCAGGGAGAGGGTTGAGCTTTGGGCAGTCGAGCCTCCACGCAATAGTTGGTGGTGGTTTAGGTGGTACCGAGCCTAAAGGCTCCGACTGACGATTGTCACTGCGTGTCCCATTAAGGGTCGTTAGATAAGGGGTTGCCTTGATCTAACGATCTCTATGTGTCGAGGGCGAGTTGGTCGGAGGGCGGCATGGACTGGTGGCACGGAAGAGGCAGTGACGGTCGGCAAGCGTGACTGGTTGTACCATGTGGACGGTGAGGAGGAGGTGTTGTACGAAGTATGGAAGGAGGAGGCCAGCGACGAGGGGAAGCACGACATGATGTAGAGACGAGCGAAGCTCGGGGAACGTGAGGTATAAGTTATGACGTTGTTACTTTAAGCCTGGTGGAAAGTCATGAAGGTCGAGGCATTTACATAAGTAACGGAGGGTGAAGCGGGGTGAAGGGTGTGTGGAGGTAGAAAATGAGGAAATCGGAGAGGATGTATTTGGATGAAGAAGAGGAGCAGATGGAGGAGAAGAATAGTAGAGGAAGAAGCAAGGAAGAAGAAGAAGAATAGAGGAGCATATGAAGAAGAAGAAGAAAGGGGAGGAAGAATATGAGATATTACCTATGGTGGACGGGTTCAGTGGGGAAGGCTGGAGCCAAGGCTCCAGTTGGTTGTCGCTTGAGCCGCTCGGTAAGGCGGCGAGCTCAGCAGCTCATCTGACTTGGAGCTGCTACACGGAGCTTAATCCTCCTTGGATCTTTTCTTTGAAGTACAACCGTAAACACTCTCAACCAGACGCATGTTGTTGTCACCAATGGCATGAGGAAGCTAGTGGCCTTGCTCTTTCTTTGATGGCGGATGATCGTGTCGAACATGCGAGTCCACGACGAGCCATTATGTAGTAAATGTTATTGCAAATCATTCCCTAATCTAAAATGAAGAGTAAATATTTTTAATTATAGGTCCCTTTGTACAATTAGGGTTATGTACCATGTCCATCATAGTGATCATACAACTGTTGATTCAATGTTTGAATCATAGAGGCTAATGCTTCGATGATATCTAAAGATTTAGATTGAGGGCTCATCGAGCATCGTCAAAAGATTGTTAAGAGATGATCTCCGGCTTGAGAAGGAGATGGCAATCCTTCTCTAAAGACTGATATCTGACCGACCTCTTGATGCAGATCCTCTACATAGGAATAGAGATTCAGAGGTATCAGATGAGTTAGGTCAAAGAGTTGACTTAAAGAGATCAAGTAACTAAGACCAATGTCGAATGTTGTCACGATATAGGCATGCATCCTCTGACCAGAGATAGATGCATTGTTATATGTCCGAATATGTACATTTGGCAGACCAATAGGTTGATGATTTAATCAATGTCTATACACCGGTGAGCTGGTGCGCATATGAGTAATACAATCTCTCAAGGGGGTTATACAAGTTCGCTACTAAACCGGAAGACATGAGCTCACTCATGAGGTATTTGGACCGATCAAATTCCATGCGCAGTCATCTTGCTTTGGAAGCATGATAGGAATTTGAAGGTATCATGTATGCTTTTGGAAAGCATATGATCGATACTAACTCCCAATGATCGAATGAGAAACTTAATGATAAAATCCAAAAGAAGACAGTCTAAAAGAGATCTAAAACGTCCGGTTTATTCTAGGTCTTCCAGTTTGCATGATGTACAAGTATTAGGAATACTCGAGGGTGATGTGAGCATAAATGACTGTATAACCATGATGCTTCCATTATGAAGGAGTGATGAAGCAGGATTGGATTTTAGTGACTCCTCTCAGTAGAGAAGTAATCTAATGTTAGTTCAAATGTTGGACATTGATCTCGATACAATTTAGATGCAATGAGAAGATTGGATGTATGGTTTTGATTTAATCAAATATCTGTGAGAGGTCCTTGAGATATGGATTTCAGATATGATCTCAATATCCAAGTCACTATACGTGGAATGTACAATCGCCCTATCCTTATCTCCAAGTATCCGCATAGAAAGCGGATCATTCTTGAAAGAGTTCAAGAATAATTCCATTGATGAATTCTGTTCTGAGTATTAAGAAAAGTTGATAATTAAATGTGATTTAGTTATAATAAATAATATGAATATGATACATATTATTTAGGCACATAAGAAGAAACATCTTGGATAATTAAATGTGATTTAATAATCAAAGATATGATCAATGTGGATATCATTATCCATAATAATCAAAGATTTGTAATATGTTGGAGAGATTTATTTATAAATGGAATTTATAGATTAAATGTTATTGTGAATTGGATTCACATTAAACAATTAATTATAAATTCAATTTACAGATTATGTTGGATGTATGGATATGATTCATATTAGTCGATGGCATGATTGATATTCACAAAATTAATTTTGGAATCTATTTTTTTGAATATTGATGCAATAATTTGTTATTACATACATATATATTGTTAGGCATGATTGTCAAATTCCAAGTACATGTATTATTACAAATTAAATAGAGCAAAGATAAAAGTCACTCTATGCCAAAAATAAAAGAAAAGCCTATGCTAAATTCTTCTCTCTATCTATCTCTCCCTCTCTTGACTCTCGTCTTGGTCCATAAGTAAAAGGACCAAGTCTCCTCGACTCGGGTGTCTCAAGCACCTAAGCGGTCGTAGTCATCTCAAAGCCCCTCACAAGAAAAGTGGAAAAGGCAAATGTTAGCGCAATAAACAAGTATAACAAATAAAGAGAAAATGAGTGAAGAAAAATAATGGAATAAAAATGACCTGAAATTCTATCCTACGCGTTGCTCCCTGGAAACGATGCCATTTAAAGAGTTGGCTATTGCGACAGTTTAAAATGATATGCTCAAGGAGAACGAAGATATATTGTTGCCGAGGCGACCACTCACGAAACCCAGAATTTTCAACAATCAACCCACACAATGTGTAGAAAAAGCAATGCAAGTAAGTATGAATCAAACTTTATTATAACCATACAAATAAATAGGTATAGTGTTCAAGTACAAGTAGAGATCGAACACGGGGAGAACAGAGAATATCAACAAAAATTAAATAAAAAAGACAATAAATGTTTATGGGCTTTGGTGAGTATTTTTGAATTTTGTGGGTTTATAATTATTTACTTCTTTTGAATTTTTGTTTTTAAATTTTATAATAATAATTATTATTAATATAAGGATTTATAGATATAAATAGAGAGAGATAGGTTTTATATTTACAAATATAGCTATAAGTACTCAAAATTCACAAAATAAAGTGTTTTGTCTTTTATATCTTTCTCTATTTTTCTATTTTTTCTTATAGTTTTACTAGTTTTTGTATTTTTAATTGTATTAATTAGGCAAAATAGTGAATAAAATAAATAAGCTAAATTGTTTTGGAAATTAAAAATAGCTAAAAGCCTCAAAATTATCGAAACTTGTTTTTAATATATAATAAATATAATAGATAAAATTCAAAAGCAAAAATAATTACTTTTGGTATTTTTCAATTTTTTATATTTTTATAATGATTTTGGAGCTTCTTAATTTTTAGTGTTTTTCTTTTTCTTTTTTAGGATTTTTTGGTCTCTAGTTGCAAAAGAGAATAATAAACAAAATATAATTTTTTGGAATTTTTTAAAACATTTTTATATTTTTATATTTTTCTAAGATAGACATGATAAAATGGCTTTGTTTTTTTAATAAATAGAAACATAAGATAAACTATCTTTATAATATTATCTTAGAAGAATAATATATAAGGCATTTATCCAAATTTTCTACGAATTTTTAGGGAACATGAACTATTTATAACAAAATAAAATCCACAAAAAGAAAATACAATTTGGTATGGGCATTTATGTTAATATTTTAAGTATCTGGACTAATCCTAAACATCATAGAGAAGATTAGGATCAAAAATGTAATTTTTCCAAAACATATCCAATAATATATACTCGAAGGGGTATTTTTGCAAATAATACAAATCTCAAGGAGCATATGCAATTTTTCAAGAAAATATTACACTAATTTTACAAATATAAGGACTAAAATGAAATATAGAAACTATGAGTGCCTAGGTGCAAAATATTGTGTCCCCTCATGCACACGGGTACATGAGGTGGCATTGATATGATCTAAATGCAAATATGTAAAGCATAGGGGCCTAATTGCATATATTACAAAAAGATTACACTTCAGACGAATGTTTTGGCACTAAAAATAAAATACAAAAGTTGTAGGGGTATCGGGCAAAATTACGCCCACGTGTGCGGGAGGACGGCTCATATGCTCCCACTTATCCGCGCAGTGTCCTCTCGATGTGGAATGACGGTTCGCTGATGTGCGGTGGAGATCAGACCTCGTGTGAGATCTGATGGTGGATGTGTGGCATGATCCGAAGGTCAGGATCAGAACTGGGGGGAGGAGATAATCGGACGGTGGCTGCTCCTCTCCAAGAACAGGGAAGAACGGTTGTGAAGTTGAGCTTCGATCGTCGATTCCCTTCGATTCAATGTGTCTCTGATGTTCCTCAGGTGCTCAAAACTTTCGCCTCGTCGGTCTTCATCTGCAGGAAGCTTCCAAAATCTCTGGGGACCACTAGAGGAGTCGTAGGAGGTCGATGGAGCTCAGGTGACATGGGAACCTCCTACGACTCCAAAAATCACCTCATGTTGTCTATTTACCTCCAAACACTTGCACATGAAGAAAGATGGGTCAAAAGCAAACCGCCTTGACCCGTCAGCGGGTGGAAGGGACATAGAATGGGATGAGGTGGCAGCGACTCCGACGGTGGAAGGGATGCAGAGGTGGAGAGACAAACTCTTGATCCGGCGAGGATCAGGTTGACTGGAATGGATCGGAGGGGCGAGAAGGTGAAGGGGATGAAGCTTGAGGTGACAGATGGGTCAGAGAATGGGTAAATCACAGTGAAAAGGGTCGCCAGACCTCGAGAGGACTAGGAGTGAAAAGGGTCGCCAGATCTCAGCTCCAACAAACTACGAAGATCGGATTTCACGCTAGTAGAGACTAAACCTAACAAAATAAAATGCAGGGCTACGTTAGAGATTACGCTAGTAATGACAAAGATATAGAAATGAAGCTCGCCAGACCTCGAGAGGACTAGGAGCGGAGCTATAAACAGAGCAGATCGGCCGAGCTCGGATCGACCTCAAAATCGATGCCTTCGTTGCCGCAGAATCGCCAAGGAAGCTCATGTTGTCACTAGGAACTTGATCAAGGCGGAGGTTTAGGGTTTAGTTGGCAGATTAGGGATCAAATCCAAAAAGTGGTGGAGAGGAGGTATATGTACACAATTAGGTTGGGTGGATAATCATGCTCGACTCAGTCAGGGGTGGAACCAGGAATTTTATCAAAGGGGGCCAAGTATACATCTATCATACATAAGTAAAAAAATGAAAAGAAATGTATTTTCAAATTATATTTTTTAAGTAGAGTTAACAATTTTAAATGTGATTTTTAAAATTTGATAAACTTACCATGTCAATGTTATTTGAATTTTTCAATAAGTATAAACTATATTTTCCAATTGTGATTTTTTAAATAATTTTAGTAAAAATATTTATATTTAAATATAAACAACAAAATTTATTTCATTTACAAAGAGAATTAAAAAAAATGGGAGAGACAAATGAGTCCCGATCTTATTTTATATCAAATTATTCTTATAATATTAATATATTAAAAGTGAGTAGAAATAATTTTTTTAAAAAAGAAAGGATGGAATTAATTTTTTAAGCAAAAGAAAGGATGGAGAGAGGTAAAATGAGTAGAGCTATTTTTTTTAAAAAAGTTCATTGTTGGAAATCAAACCTTGGTTCAGTAATTGGAGGATCCAATGCTTTGCTAATAGGCCACTGAACCTTTGGTAATAATATTTGAAATTATTTTTTCTATATTTAGACGTGGAGTAGGGGCATATAAAAATTTAACAACATTATGTAAGTGAAATAGAATAATTAAGGGGGGCCATGGCCCCCCAAAGAAGTATACTTCCGCCCCTGGACTCAGTGATCCTCGGATCGAAAAATCGAAGGCATGTGAAAGTTCACTGATCTAGGTACAATTGTCAAAGAGACATTGCGAAAAATGGGTGGCAGAATTGGACAAAAGAAATCGAGGAAATATGTGGTGTAGGCCTGCCAGATACAAACCTTGGGAGGGGCAGAGAGTTGACTGGGCTCAACTCAAACCACCTTCCCATTGGTCCACATAGGAGGGAAAAAGGCAAAAATAGGGGAAATTCCCTTATAAATTCAATTTGAATTATTAAATGATTTTTAAATTTTAGGTTTTAACATGAAAAATAATAATTATTTTATGTAGTATTTTCATGTGATTTTTATTTATTTTTACAAGCTAATTTGTTATAGGTTACTTCATATATTTATTTTATCTATTTATAACTAATCTTAATATACTCAAATATATTTTTATTGTATTTTCTAAGCTTATTTGTACACTAAATTAAATAGTTATTAATTATATAGGTATATGTATAAGTAGTTCATATATGTATTTCAATATACTACTTTCTTTTATTATATTTTTTTGTTATTCTATTATTTTCTCATTATGTACATATATTATAAGTAATATTTACAAAATTAAAAAAATATAAAATAATGAAAATATGGAGAATAAATAAAATGAATATTTTTATTCAGGTGTATTGTTCTATTAGGGTCAAAAACCAAACTTTTACATCTTAACTCCAAATTAAATGAAACCACCTTCATTAAATAGCTTACTAAAAGCTATATACAGGTAAATGTGATTTTGTGCATTTTGAGATCATATGAAGGAGATACAGGTCTGGGAAGTTTGGTTTTGGGATTTTATTCTGAGTGTAAAATGCACGATATGCATTATTTTTGTGTGAAATAAATTTTGTATTTCCTATTTATTTTTTCTACAACTTTCATGTACAAAGTTTGCTGATTTGAGGTATAAATAATATAGAATAAAATAGGTCCCAAAAGTGAATTGTTGAAGAATAAAAATGAGGGTTTTTATTGTGTTTATTGCCCCTTATCTCCCCCTAGTTTATTCCATGTTGATCCAATCATCATGATGCCTAGGTCTCGAGGTTTAAGGTCATAAATACCTTTTTCATTTTATTTCTTTTTATTTTATTTATTATTTTATTTTGGCTTTAAATACAATATTTATATAATATTTACACAATAAAGAGTAGATGTTAATTTATGCAAAATAATGATATTTACATGCATTTAGTTAGGGTTTAAAGGCCAAAATGAAAGAATAATGATGATGAAATGGAGATTCATAAAAGACCTGGAATAAATCCGAAGTTTTAGATCGCATTTAGACTATCTTCTTCAGGGTTTTATCATTAAGTTTCTCATTTAATCATTGGGAGTTGGTATCGATCATATACTTTCCAAAAGCAATATCATACCCATGTATTGATCATATACTTTCCAAAAGCTTATATCAAACCTACAAATTCAATTAATCTTCTAAAGTGAGACGACTGTGCACAGAATTTGATTCCCAATATCTCATGAGTGAGCTCATGTTTTCTGGTTCAGTATTAAACATGTATGATCCCTTTGAGAGATTGTATTACTCATATTCCCTTATATGAACACCAACTCGTCGGTGTATAGACCTTGATTAGATCATCAACGTATTATACTACGGAATGTACATACTTAAACATATAGTAACACATCTGTTTCTGGTCAGAGAATGCGTGTCTATATCGTGACAGTATACGATAGGGCTTGGTTATCTCAATCTTGTTAAGTCAACTCTTTTACCGAACTTATCTAACACCTCTGGATCTCTATTCCTAGGCAGAGGACCTGCATCATGAGGTTGTTTCTCTTGAGCTAATGTTTTCTCCCATTTGCTAACAATCAATACAACTCTTCAAATAGTCAGTTGCATCCTTGAACAAAGTTGGCCACCAAAGGCCACATTGAAGCACTTTCGTTGTTGTTCTTTACCCAGAATGGTGTCCACTTTCTTCAAGATTGTGACGGTGGTATAAGACTCCAGTTATTTCCTCCTGAGGTATGCATCTCCTATAGATGTAGTATGCTTCCTCGCGGAATAAGGCGTGGTTCTTCCCACTCGTAGAAATGAATGTCTGTCAAGAACTTGTCTTTTTTTATCTTTAATCGGTCGGTTGGGGTCTTCTTGGAGATGAGATAGTTCACTATATTAGCGTACCATGGGAGTGAGCTTACAGAAAGGATAGCTTCATGTGGAAAAGTCTTGGTGATTGTCATAATGGCTTGTTGTTGATTGCGATTTTCTAGAGGATCAGAAATTATTGATAAGATATCAGTCGTCGCTATCCCCAAAAATCCTGCATCAAACAAAAAAATATTTTTTTATTTTTGTTACTTAACCTGTATAGCGGACAAGGTCGAACTCAGGGAGTCTACACATCCTGAGGGTTATTCAGTAAATCAAAAATCAATTAAGAGAAAAATAGAAATCTCAAATGATAATTATCCTTGGTTTTTGTGATTTTTTATCTTTTTAATTTTTTTTATTTCTAATTTTTTATAATTTCTGATTTTTAAATTTTTAGTGATTTTGATTTTGCATTTTTTAAAATTTTTAAATATTGAACAATATGCACAAGCACAAGAAATATGCACACCATTTTTTTGTAATTTTCAATTATACCAAAGAATGCTCAGAAAAATTTAGAGAAAATAATTTTGGGTTTAAAAAGTTTTGAAATGTTTTTGAGAATTTTGTGGAGTTTTCATATGTTTTTCTATTTTTTTTAAAATCAAACAGTGCGAAAATGTGAAAATATGCACTGCCTGGAGTAATTTGCAACTTAAAAATATCTTAAGTACCCAAAACTCCTGACAATTATTTTTATGACAAACTACAGGCAAATATCTACAATCAGAAATTGAAATCATAATTTTTGGATTTTTATAGAATTTTCTACAATTTTTTTAAATTTTTAGTATTTTTCGATTTTTTGGGTTTTATAAAGAATTAATATGTGAAATTTGCATACCAATTATAAGACAATGAAATAAAACTACCCTAATATTTTTGGAATTTTCGAAGTTATTTTAGAATTTTTATGAATTTTTGAATTTCAAACAGGGAAAAATGACATAATTTTGATTTTTTAATAATAATAAATGAAATCAAAATGCAATGGAAATTTTACGCTAGATGGATATGCACATCAGAAGCATTGCAAATTTTCTCAGAATTTTTGGACTAATAAAAACATTTATTTCAATAGAATGATCATGCAAATTCAAGAGTCTGTATAATAGAGACTGAAACGCAATACTCAATGTTTTTGCATTAAATAAGTAAAAAAAATAAATGCGGAGAAAAGTTGCAGTTTACCCTCAGTAGAGACGTACTATGCACGTGATTTGCTTGGAGTAGAGGGATCTCTTTGCAATTCTTGAAATATCTAGGGTGCAGATGTAAGTTCCGTCAAATTAAGCTTCAGTCAAGGGTGCTTCTGCAATTTTAAGAACTTCCAGGGGCGAGATTGATATTAGCCCAATTGAATAATGCCCTAGGGTTCTCCTTTGTTTCCATGCAAAAGGCATCATAGGGACAAGGGAGTCACTGCCACCTCTCCCTTTTCTCCTCCTCATGTGCGCCGCAGCGGAATGGCAACACGCGAATGTTGTGCTCAAGAGCGGCTGATAGCGGGGCATGATTGCGGGGCTACCGGTAGAGGGAACGCTGCTGGGAGACGATGATGGCGCAGCGGGCTTCGACGGTGATGGCGTCGGGGCGGTGCTAGATGGGAGGATACTCGCGCACAGGCGCCCGAAGGCGGAGCCGCGGGGACTGTGCCTGGTGGCGTGCGGGCGACGGACCTGGCATTCTTCGGGCAGTGTGACGGTAGTCTGGGGGCCAGAAGATTGGATCAGTGGTGGCTTGCAAGAACGCAGCAAGGCGCTGCCATGTTGGGAGGCTGGTGCGCAGGGGTTGCAGGGCGGCGCTGCGGCCTGGTTGGTCGGGGAAGCGGCCCGTGCGGTCGGCGAGATGGAGGATGGCGACAGGGGGTGACGACCCCGCTGCCTGTTGCTATTTTTTATTTTTTTTATTTTTTGTAAATGTAAACAGGAATGAGTAAATAAAAAATATTTTTTTATTATTTTTTTAAATAGGAAAATTAAACATTTTTTTTTATTTTTTATTTTTTTAATTATCCTGCAAAAGAATGTGAGACATGAAAAGAAAACACATGGTTTTTTTATTACTATTTTATTTACTTACAAATAGAAAAAAATGAACGAGGATCCGACAGAAATGAGAGATTCGAATCTGATCTCTGGCCACCGTACACGGCTGGAGTTGAGAGATCATGGACGATAGAAATAGAATGCAGGGAGATCAAGAATGTGAAATGAAAAATCGAAATCGAAGCGGATCGAAATCGTGATGAACTTTTTTTTAAGATCTAGAGAAATAAAATGATGATGGAATTAAAATGCGATGAAATAAACTACGATTAAACTAAGATAGAAAAATAAGAAACATGTAGATCTCACCTTAGGAGCAGAAATGGATCGTGATCGCCTCGAGGAAGGCCAACTTGCTGTCACCAGACGGCTCGGAGGCTAGGCACTTTTCTCGATGAAATTTTCTCTCAGAGATAGGGCTCCTCTCTCTAAAGATTGATCAAGTTAGAATGAGGGAGAAGGAGCCATATAAATAGAAAAAATAGAGATGAAATTTGAATTTTTGAATTTTTGTTTTTTTTGGTGGAAGAGATAAGAGAGATGAAAATTGAAATGAGATAAAGATAAAAATAGATAAAATTATTTACAAAATTATCTATTTTTGGAATTTTCGTCACTTTTATTTGAATTAAAAAGTGTTATTTTTTTATTTTTTTATTGTAGTTAATTAAAAATATCAACTATATACATATACTATATACATATATGACATTATATACAAGGGTAAATGAGGAAATTAGCTTCTTTTAAAAAAACTATTTTTTTTAAATTTTTATTATTTTTATTTTAAATAATTAGTAAGAATAATTTACAAATAAATGCACAAATACAATATTTACAAAATATATGGGAAAATTGCACAAACCACCCCGGAAAACCAACTTTTTACTCATAACACCAAATATTATGAACAACCATTTTAAAGATAATCTAATTTAGAATCCAATGGAAGTGAGATTGGTTAAATTTGAGTTCATATGAAGCCAGAATTGGTCTTTCAATTAGTTCTTAGTGGTTTTTTCCAAGTATGTTTACTTTTATTCTGTACATGATTTAATTGTGCAATTATTTTTATTAATTAGAACACATTTTTATTTACAACTTTGGTTTTTAACGTTATTTGATTTGAGGTCAATTAAGGCACAAATAAATTAGTGTCAGTTTTATATAGATATACACAAAACACAATTTTTGGATTTTCTAATTGAGGACCCTATCTCCCCCTACTTTATTCCTGGTCGATCAGGTCAAGTCTTGACCTTCTCTCGGGGTTTGGGTCAGCATGTATACAATCTTCCCTTTTTTTATTTTATTATCTTTATTTTTACTTTCTTTCTTTCTTTATTTATTTTAGGTTAAAATTAGTAAGAAGTGTACAATATTTACACAGATGCAAGTTAGTAAGAATATGGAGTTAGTGTTTTATGCAGGTGTTTTATAAGGGATTTTAAGCTAAAATAAATGAATAAAGATGACAAATCGCAGATTCATCATCCCCCTATGCTTTACCTTTGCTAGTCCCTTAGCCAACACTTATTTGAAAGAATAAGTGAAGAAAAAGAAAAAGTAAGGGAAAATAAAGAAAGTAGGACAATATTGAGTTTTAAACTTATCTTCATAAAATTGTAGTTTGGAGCTCTGTCGGATCTTCAGATTATTAGTGTGTCAGAACTTCTGTGAGGCTTAGAATTTTAAAATCGACTGCCTTCAAGTTCTACACATCATTGTCACAGTTTCGGCTCAGAAGTCATCTTAGATCAATCCTCTTCCCAAAGCACACCCTATGAACATTGAACAATCGACTCATGTGTGTGAAAGGTTTTAGCTCTTCCCATCCAGAATGTCGGACTACCATGCAAATCTCCTCTCCAGTAACTCGTCCTCGGGGAGTCAAGTATTTCCTTCTAAGGTCTGTCGCGCTGTGTTCACAATCGAATTGGGGAGAAGTTAGAAGAAGTGGAAAAGAACTGGAAAGTGGCCAGTGTAGTCACCTCTCCTTGTGAAGCTAGCTAGTGTAGCCGAGTCTCCACCAAGATCTGCAGATTTTCTTGAAGCTTGGACCTTTTTGGTCAGATATTTATTTGGTAGTGGCTTCTTTGTATTTTAAATTTTGGTGGTTTTTCTTGGATCTTGTTGTGCCCCTACGGATATAGAATCTTTTTGTTTCCGTACATGCTTTGTGATCTTAGAAAAAATTGTGCCCAGTCGTCCATCCCTTTTCCGAAGCTTTATTTCAACCCGTACTTCGGTCTTTAGATTTCCATGCTACCAAAAAAGAAACTCACACAGTCTTCTAACATCCCGTCTGAGTTGAGCTAACTGCATAGTACGAGAGTACAAATTAATTCCCTATTCTAGAGTTGTACCCCAAATGAAGAGACCATGTTTAAGAGTCAAACGCTGCACATTTTCATGTGGAACTCAAAGAATTAAGTCAAAGACTTGAAGCTTCTAAAATCCTATTTCTCAATGAAGTTCCTCTGAGAATTAGGTAGATTAAGGTCCAACTAAGCTCCATTCTTCAATTTTATTCCAGACATAGTCTAATCGTCAATACTATCCTAAAAATGCTCATGCAAATGCAAGAGAATATGAACAATGCAATGAGTTTTTTCTGAAAAGAAATGATGCACATGTGAAAAGAACATTTTTTAAATAATTTTCTAATTTTGAACTTTTTATGGATTTTTTTCTTTGAAGAAAAATGCAGATGTAAAAGAAAGATTTTTTTTAATTATGCAAGTTTTTATAGATTTTTGGTTTTGTAGTTTTTTTCTTCTTTTTTTCTTTTTTTAAAGGAAAAGGGGTTAGTAAAATATATACATACAAGAAAATTTTTTTGTTTTTTTGTGTTATTTTTTTTGGATTTTTTTTGTTTTTTTTTGTTTTTTTGTTTTTGTTTTGTTGTTGTTTTTTTACACACATGGATTTTTCAAAATTATACACATAACCCCTCAAATAAATGTATTTAAAAGTACGAGTTATGTCTATAGTATATATACAATATATACGACACCCCCCTATACTTAGCTCGAACTATGTTCTCATAGTGATCAGAGAGCGAAAAAGGAAGACATAACTCATACTAAGTATATAAAAGTGAAAAGACTCCTATGCTACAACGACTCAAAGAAAAGATAAAAAGAAGAGAAGTCGGTGATCCCTCATATACTTAGAATCAAGTAATCCTAAGTATAGTAGAGTGTACAAATGGGGAAAACCGATGAAGAGAATGTACAAACTCAAAAATAAAAAGACACGATATGAACAACATCACCCCCTATACTTAGGGTAGAGTATCCCTAAGTATAGGCAACAACTAGAGTGATGAACATGACGAATATGTACAACACAAATCATTCACCCTCCCATACTTAGGATAAAGCACACCTAAGTATATCATATATACACACACGGAAAATGGAGTGAATGATAAAACAGGAGAAGAAAGAGTGAAATAAAAGGATATACAAGAGGAGTGGATGTACAAAGGTCAAGAAGGTCGAAAGAGAACCTTCTTGCGGGACCGCTGAGGTATGGATTTGATAAGGTGTAGGTCGATATTGGGATCATCATTAGACAAAAAATGAGTAGGATCGACCAAGAATGTATCCTCAGTGATTTCAGATTGTGCAGGCCTAAACCGATTATTGGAAGTAGTGTGGTCATGTCCTGCCCGGGAAGTCTCGCAAACATCAAAGTAAAATGGCTCAAAATCATTATCAGAAAAAGTAGGATCAATTTAAGCCTGGCAAGCCTCTACGGGATCATCATCTTTATCAAAAGGCCCAAATTCCTTTATAAAAGCAATCAAATCAAATTTGGCCTGATTGGTCTCATCTAAATCATGGTGAATAGGAACTGACTCATCAGTGAAAGTAGTTGAATCATGTCTGCCATGTCTAATCTCGGAGTCTGCCTTCTGCTCTAGGGTGTCTATCGTTTAAATTCTGCGGATGTCATCTGTGCATCTCTACATACCAGAATGGGGAACTCCAAGGTCTATGCTTTCCAAGTCTTCCTCCTTCAAGAGGAATTATTAGCTTTCCTTATCATCCAACATATGATAAGAATCTCTGAGATTATCATCGAGGTCAAATTCCTTGGGGTTGTCTAACACGGGCGGGCTCTCTTGGGATGCAAGTCTCTGGTTAGTAATGGGTGTAGTGATCAACACATCGCTCCCTACATCAGAGAGGAAGCAAATCTCTCCTGAACCATAATCAATAATAACTCCTGAGAGGCGAGGAAAGGCCGTCCCAGGATGATTGGAGGGTGCTCCACAGGGGTGGAGTTCTCCATGGGCATTACAACAAAATCCGAAGTGAAATTCTTGCCCTGAATAAGAATGACAACATTTTCTAGAATACCCTTCGGCCTCTTGATAGATCCATCAACAAATTGAACTATCATCCTAGTTTTCTTGAGAGGCCCAAGATGAAGAGATTGTACCATAGAGAAGGGTATTATATTGATTGACGAGCCGCCGTCAAGGAAAGTGTTATCACAAGAATAGTCATATATGGAGCAACTCACAAGAGGTGTGGCAGTGTTCCCTTTCTTAAAATACGGACGGTGAGAGATGGTGTAGGCAGTGGCCATGGTCAAGATGTGATGCTCAGATCTTCTCCTTCGCTTTCTCTTCTTGTGTTGAGGAGTAGATAAATCTGTCATGGCCTGTTGAAGTGGGGATTTAATGATCTCATGGAGGGTGGCCAACACTTCGGGTTCAATCAACATTTTTTGAATTTTTGGACCCTATCCATACAAGGGAGGAGGTTGGAATCAGCATTTACACGAGGATTGTCGAGAGCAGTCTGTATAGTGGCATCCTCGGGGTCAAGGTTGGGACATGATGTGAATAGATGTGTGGGTAAATTATCAGACATTCGGTTCCTCTCCTCACAAAATGAATCAATAATGTGTCTCCCAGAATCTTTTTCAATTTTTAAAATTTTCTCATTTTTGTTATTTTGAGTTGCAAGCTCTCATGATTATCCTCAAGTGAATCCATATCTTCAATAGTGGAGCAGCGTTCTGGCTCGTATTTATGTTAAATAGATTGCTAATCCGAATTCATATGCTCCATCATCTGGTTCAGTGTCTCAAGTGTAGAAATCATGAAAGGTGACCCCAAAATCCCAGGATCAGGTGGGTTGAATGAGGGTGGGAGAAAATCATCGTCGGATTCCTGAAATAATAGGTTAGGCGGATATGCACAAAAATCAGGAAGAAAGTCCTCCTAGAAAAGGGAGGTGGATCGTCTGGAGAGTACGAGGTAACTGCGAAGATCGGATTAAATAACTCCAGTCGGCCATCTTCAATACAAAAGATGGGATCGGAAGAGCAGGAATGGTTAAGTCAAAAGATATAGAGAAAAAGGCACAAATGCACATAAGGATCGAGTATGCACACAAGCAATCAAACACAATACAAATCCCCAGTTCACCAACTCAACTCAATGTGAAGACCGAGAAGGTTCGGTCAATTATCTTGTCAATTTTAGAGTTTGGTGAGAATATAATATATCCGAGTGGTTAAAAGCGAGCTATTAGGAACCCAATGCTCTCAAGAGATTGGCATAATCTCAAAGTTAGATCTTTCCCAGCCAGTATGAATTGCAGACCGTGTACCAGCTACCCGATCAATTCAATCTGTTAAGGACGTCGCGGGCCGCTTTACCGGCTACCGGAGAGATCCTCACTAGAGAACGACTAACCCAAGATAGTAGTATGAAAAGAGTTCGGGCGTGGTTCTATCCTAGTGTACGGGTCTCTCTTTCGCTCAAGCAAACCAAACAATGAGGGGGTTACTCTCCCCAAAACAATGATTTTCCTTGTATTTTTTTAGGATCGAGTTTTCTTTAGCAGTCCTGGTTTTTAGGCAGTTGTCACTTGGTTAAAATATTTTCAAAGAATCTCCTACTGAGTGTCCAATTTCCTTTTTTACTTATGTGAGTGAAAACAAGGAAGGAGATCGGAAAAGCCTATGCGCGATTAAAAACAATGATGCATGCAGAGGTTAGAGATGCGTACCTTATCGCCAGCACTCTACATGCAAGTGATCCATGCAGAATTGAAATAAACCATCGTATATGCAAATGCAAGTGAATCGTCCTATATGATAGCTTCTATTAGCGAGCAAGAACAAGTTAATTTGACTAAGTCCAAATTACGCTCTACTCTATAGACACAAAAATTTCTTTTTTAGAGTGTTTGGACCTAATTAATTACCTGGATCAAGCAAATTAATTAAAGAAATCAAGAGGTAGCTCACGAAATCCGTGGGAAACAAAGAAAAATAAAGGCGATGAAAACAAAACCGGTGAGATCCCCCAAGTGCACCGGTACTTGGCGAAATAGACCCCGCAACCAATGAATGTCCGTTTACAAGAGTTCAAATGGTAGAAAAGAAAAACTCTCTCTCTCTCTCTCTTTTTCATTTCCTTCACTTCTTCTTCTCCTATTCTCGTGCTATTCTATGGCTTGGTGAAGAATCAAGCCGCCTCCACGTCGCTTGGGTGCTTCGGCTCTCCTAGGATCGTCTCCTTCACTCCGCGTGCCCTCACAAGAAAAAGAAAAGAGAATGTGTAAGAAATACAATTATTAAATATGAGAAAAAGAAAATGAAACAAATGCAGTGAATATGAACAATGGAATAATGGTAAAATGTAAACAGATATGTACAACCAAGAATAACAGGTCAAAAGAGAAACCTAACTACCCTCGCCGTGCCTCCCCAGCAACGGCGCCATTTTGTTGATCACGATTTTCTAGAGGATCGGAAATTATTGATAAGATATCAGTCGCTGCTATCCCCAAAAATCCCACGTCAAACAAAAAAATATTTTTTTGCTACTTATTAACCTATATAGCGGACACGGTCGAACTCAGGGAGGCTAAAATCTCGAGGATTATTCAATCAAAAATTAATTAAGAGAAAAACATAAATCTCAAAGGATAATTATCCTTGGTTTTTTGTGATTTTTTATATTTTTAATTAATTTATTTTTTATTCCTAATTTTTTTATATTTTTTGATTTTCAAATTTTTAGTGATTTTGATTCTGCATTTTTTAATTTTTAAATAACGAACAATATGCACAAGCACAAGAACTATGCACACCATTTTTTTGTAATTTTCAATTATACCAAAGAATGCTCAGAAAAAATCAGAGAAAATATTTTTGGGTTTAAAAGTTTTTAAATATTTTTGAGAATTTTTATGAAATTTTCAAATGTTTTTCTATTTTTTTTAAATGAAATAGTGAGAAAATGCGAAAATGTGCACAACATGGAGTAATTTGCAACTTAAAAATATTTTAAGTTCCAAAACTCCTGATAATTATTTTTGTGACATACTACATGCAAATATCTACAATCAGAATCTGAAATCACAATTTTTGGATTTTTGTAGAATTTTCTACAATTTTTTATGTTTTTAGTATTTTTAAATTTTTCGGGATTTTATAAAGGATTAATGTGTGAAATTTGCACATCAATTAAAAGACAATGAAATAAAAGTACCCTATTTTTTTTGGAAATTTTGGATTTATTTTCAATTTTTTATGAATTTTTGAATTTCAAAGGGAAAAATGACCTGTTTTGATTTTTTAATAATAATAAATGAAATCAAAATGCAATGGAAATTTTACGCTGGATGGATATGCACACCAGGAGCATAGCATAATTTTCCCAGAATTTTTGGACTAATAAAAAAATTATTTCAATATAATGATCATGCAAATTCAAGAGTCTACATAACATGGACTGAAATGCAATACTCAATGTTTTTGCATTAAATAAGTAAACAAAATAAATGTGGAGAAAAGTTGTAGTTTACCCACAGTAGAGACATGCTATGCACGTGATTTGCTAGGAGCAGAGGGATCTCTTTGCAATTCTTGAAATGTCTAGGGCGTGGATGTAAGTTCCCTCAAATTAAGATTCTAGCAAGGGCGATTCTGCAATTTTAAGAACTTCCAGGGGCGAGATTGATATTAGCCTAATTTAATAATGCCCTAGGGTTCTCCTTCATTTCCAAGCAAAAGGCACCACAGGGATAAGGGAGTCACCACCACGTCTCCCTTTTCTCCTCCTCACGCACGCGCACCGCGACGGAATGGCGACACGAGGATGATGTGCTCACGAGCGGCTGATAGCAGGGCGCGGCTGCGGGGCTACCGGTAGAGGGCGCACCGCTGGGAGACGGTGATGGCGCGACAGACTTCGACGGTAATGGCGTCGGGGTGGTGCTAGATGGGAGGATACTCGCGCACAGGCGCCCAAAGGCAGAGCCGTAGGGACCGCACCTGGAGGTGCGCAGGCTACGGGCCTGGCGTTCTTCGGGCGGTGTGGCAGTAGTCTGGGGGCCAGAGGGCTGGATCAGTGGTGGCTTGCACGAACGCGACAAGGTGCTGCCGCGTTGGGAGGCTGGTGCACCGGGGCTGCGGGGCGGTGCTACCGCCTAGCTGGTCGGGGAAGCGGCCCGTGCGCTCGACGAGATGGAGGATGGCGGTGGGGGGTGACGACCCCGCTGCCTGTTGCTATTTTTATTTTTTTGTAAATGTAAACATGAATGAATAAATAAAAATATGTTTTTTATTATTTTTTAAATAGAAAATGTAAATAGATTTTTTTTATTTTTTTAATTATCCTGCAAAACAAATATGAGATATGAAAAGAAAACACTTGTTTTGTTATTATTATTTTATTTATTTACAAATAGAAGAAAATGAATGAGGATCCAGCGGAAATGAGAGATTCGAATCCGATCTCCGACCACCGTATGCGGCCGGAGTTGAGAGATCGTGGATGATAGAAATAGAATGCGGGGAGATCAAGAACGTGAAATAAAAATCGAATCGAAGCAGATCGAAATCGTGATGAACTTTTTTTAAGATCTAGAGAAATAAAATGATGATGGAATTAAAATGTGATGGAATAAACTACGATTAACCTAAGATAAAATAATAAGAAAAATGTGGATCTCACCTTAGGAACGGAAATGGACCGTGATCGCCTCGACGAAGGCCGACTCGCTGTCACCGGACGGCTCGGAGGCTAGGCACTTTTCTCGACGAAATTTTCTCTCAGAGATAGGGCTCCTCTCTCTAAAGATTGATCAAGTTGGAATGAGGGAGAAGGAGCCATATAAATAGAAAAGATAGAGATGAAATTTGAATTTTCGAATTTTTAATTTTTTTGGTGGAAGAGATAAGAGAGATGAAAATTGAAATGAGATAAAGATAAAAAGAGATGAAATTATTTACAAAATTATTTATTTTTTTATGAATTTTCGTCACTTTATTTATTTGAATTAAAAAATGTTATTTTTTATTTTTTATGGTGGTTAATTAAAAACAACAACTATATACATATACTATACATATATATGACATTATATACAAGGGTAAATGAGGAAATTATCTTTTTTTGTTTTAAAAATTTTATTTTTTTACTTTTTATTTTCATTTTAAATAATTAGTGAGAATACTTTACAAATATATACACAAATACAATATTTACAAAATACATGGGAAAATTGCACAAACCACCATAGAAAACCAACTTTTTACTTATAACTTTAAAAATTATGAAATCACAACCATTTTAAAGATAATTTAATTTAGAATCCAATGGAAGTGAGATTGGTTCAATTTGAGTTCATATAAAGCTGGAATTGGTCTTTCAATTAGTGCTTAATGGCTTTTTCCATGTGTGGCTACTTTTATTCTGTACATGATTTAATTGTGCAATTATTTTTATTAATTAGAACACATTTTTATTTACAACTTTGGTTTTGAATGTTATTTGATTTGAGGTCAATTAAGGCACAAATAAATTAGTGTCAGTTTTATACAGATATACACAAAACACAATTTTTTTGGATTTTCTAATAGAGGACCCTATCTCCCCCTACATTATTCCTGGTCGATCAGATAAAGTCTTGTCCTTCTCTCGGGGTTCGGGTCAGCCTGTATACAATCTTCCCTTTTTATTTTATTTTCTTTATTTTTCCTTTCTTTCTTTCTTTATTTATTTTAGGTTAAAATTAGTAAGAAGTGTACAATATTTACACACAGATGCAAGTTAGTAAGAATATGGAGTTAGTGTTTTATGCAAGTGTTTTATAAAGGATTTTAAGCTAAAATAAAAGAATAAAGATGATGAATCGTAGATTCATCACTTGCTTAGGAGTATCTATCTCTATGATGCTTGAAAGATGATCCGCCACCACATTTTCGACTCTAGGCTTGTCATGGATTTCAAGGTCAAACTTCTAGAGGAGAAGGATCTATATAATCAGATGAGGTTCGACATCCTTCTTGCTTTGTAAATACTAGATGGCTGAGTGATCTATGTAAACAATCACCTTAGACCCAAGGAGGTGTGATCTGAACTTTTCCAACGCAAAAAATGTGGCTAGCAACTCTTTCTCTATCACTGTGTAATTTTTTCTGGGGCTCATCAAGTGTTCTGCTAGTGTAATGAATCGCAAAGGGGACATTCCCTCATCTTTGCCCTAGAACAACACCAATTGCATAGTCAGAGCATGATCTCGAATGATAGAGACCAATCAGGTGCCTGCAGGACAGGAGTATGTGTGATCAGTCTTTTCAGTACATGGAAGGCTTGGAGAACATGATCATACACAACAAAATTTGTCTCCTTGCCAAGAAATTCAAACAACGGTCAGGAAAGCTTGTTGAAGTCTTGGACAAGTCTTCGGTAAAAACTGACATGCCGCAAAAATGACCGGATTGGTGGCTCAAGTTTGTAAATCATTTCTACGTTTGTTGCATCAACTTCCATGCCATGTATCGATACAACGTGACCAATCACGATCCCTTCAGTCACCATGAAATTTCTCTTCTCCCACGAGAGCACGAGATACACTTCGTAGAACCTCCTTATAACTCGCTCTAAATAATAAAGCCATTGATTGAATGAATCTCCGTAGATCGAAAAATAATCCATGAAAACCTTAAGGAAACTGCCCACCATGTCTGCGAATACTGTTAGCATACATTGTTGTAATGTAGCGGGGGCGTTACACAATCTGAACGTCATCTATCGAAAGGCATACGTCTGGAAAGAATAGGTGAACGTGGTCTTCTCTTGGTCCTTGTGAGCAATTGCAACTTGATTATATCCAGAATACCCATCCAAGAAGCAGAAGTATTCTTTCACGGTTAGTCTCTCAAGAATCTGGACGATGAAGGCCAATGTGAAATGGTCCTTGGTGGAGAGGTTAAGATGTCTGTAATCAATGCAGACTTGCCAGGATGTTGATACTATGGTCGGAATCTCCTCTCCTTTGTCATTGATAATGATAGTGATCCCAGACTTCTTGTGAACTACGTGCTGGGGACTCACCCACATGTTGTCAGAGATGGGATAGATGAATCCTGCATCACAACATTTCTGAATTTATTTCATAATCACCTCCCAGATGTTTGGATTCAATCTTCTCTAGAATTCATGGGAGGGCTTGCTATCTTCTTCAAGATAGATATGATGCAAGCACAAGGATGGATTGATTCATATCTTTAAGCCTATCGCCTTACGGTTCCGTTCAAGAACCTCCATCAGACAAGATTCTTAGACTTCGGTCAAATGAGCATTGATGATGACCGAGTACATGTTCGGTTCTCCATAAAGGAAGGCATACTTCATATTAGAGGGTAATGGCTTGAGCTCTAGTGGAGTGGGAACAACTTTGGTGGTGACTTCAGCGACAATTGTAGGTGTAATCTCTTTCAACTGTTGTCAGTCCACCTTTGGCATTTCGGTTTTGTCATTCAAGATATCACACGGATCTGTGATGAAATCTTCCTGCTCATAGGATAGAGATTGTTCTTCTTCTTCTAAAGGCACATCAACAAAAACCTCAACTTCAAAGACATCGGTCAGTTGGATTGTGCTTTCCTGTCATTCCTCATGGAAGATAAATTTTAGGGTTTCTCTATCATCCAAAACTAAATTTGTGTCTCTGATCTCTGCTAAAAAACCGCAGTCCTCAGAACATTGAGATTCAAGCACCTTAAACTCAGAAATTGCTTCTTTAGGCTTCGATTCAGGAATGATCTCTATCTGCACTTTGTCACTCCTGGAGCAGAATGTGATTTCTCCAATGTCGTAGTCGACTACTACTTTGGTTGTCCAAAGGAAGGGCTGATCAAGAATGAAAGGGGTGTGGAGTAGAGACGTAGATGTGTCAATGTCCAAGATAACAAAATTAATAGGGGATTGCATCCCTTGGACAGTCACAACCACATATTCCAATATGCCTCGAGGCCACTTGACTGATTTGTCTGCGAATTACAGAATCATCTTGGTATGTTTAAGTGATCCTAACCCAAATTTGGTGAGTATTGATGATGGCAATAGGTTGATAGACGACCCACTGTCGAGCAAGGTGCACTCGAACTCCTGGTTGAATATTGCACATCTGATCAAAGGTGCTCCCTTGTCTTTCTTCTTAGACTGGAGGTTGTTGATGGCATTCACAGTAGCCATGGTGAGAATATGCTTCTCAGAATTTGAAGTCTTGCATCTATGTTTGTGGGACTGATGCTTTATTGTACATGCCTCCTTAAGTCCTTTCTTCACATGAGGCATGCATTTCATAGCTTTCAGAAGAGGCATCTCAAGAATAATGTTTTGCAATATTTCACTGATGTCAGGATCATACAAAGCATTTTTCAAATTTTATAGTTTTTTATTTAATGGCAGAAGGGCATATGTACACCATCAAAAATATTTTCGTTTGAATTTCTGTCCATATCTTTCTGTACAGGTAGATGGAAAAAAGGAATACAATCATCTACATCTGGTGGACCAAAAATAACAGACTAGGCTCCATCGACAGGCATTGGTTCTGCAATGGGTTTTGGCATCTCCAAGTCTGATGCTGCTTCACCAAGATTGCTTCTATCTTTTTGTATTTTTTCATTTTTTATGTTTTTTGCGTAAGTGGTGCTTCTCCAAAAAATGATGCTGGCCTTGGTGCTGGCTTGGCTGACGACTCATCGTTGGACGCTTTGCTCTTCACCTTCATTATCACAAATGGCTGGAGTGTTCTACCACTCATGAGATGTACAACATTAGACAAAAATACATTATTTTCACCTGAATTGGGTTGGGAACTACATGCTACCTTATCCTTGCAATGGAAGTTGTTTGTGTTTGCCTTGACTTGGGACGGAATGATAGTCTTGGTGGTCGTCAGGTCATCTATATTCTCGCTCTTCTCAGCCATGTTATTTACAAGCCAAGCCAAACAATCTAGGGCTGGGTCAATCAGGGAAACCTCAAAAGGTTCAGCCTAGTGAGACCATTGATTCTGGTGGTAGGAGGAAGGTTGTTGCTGGTAACCCTGAGAATAGTGAGGAGGAGGAGGAAGAGAAGGGTACTGCTGGTACTATGAAGAGTACTAGTGATGGTAAGAAGCAGCTGGTTGCTGATACTGTTGTTGGAGGTATCAGGAGTGCTGCTAATAATTTCTCTACCTCTAGTTGTATATGTGTTGCAGCGGTTGTTGCTGGGATGGGTTAGGCTAGTAGTTCCACCCTCGTTGTTGTTGGTGATATGGCATGTTGGCTTGGTTCTGACCATGCTGGTGTCCCTGAGGATGGGTCAGTCGATGATCGTTACCCTAAACGACACTCACCTCTTGAATAAGCAGGGTAGGTGGAGAACGAGACTCGAGGTAATGGTGCTGGAACTCTGGTAGCTGGTAGATGACCATCTATGTCTGTGGTCGTGGCGGTTGTTGCTCCGGGGCCTGCACGTAGTGTACATGTTGGATCGATGGTTGGATGGGACTCAGTGGAGGCGATTGTGGTTGTGTCTACTCCTTCTTCACAACTTGAGTCTTAGGTGTGACGGTATCTACGTTAAAAGTGCTGATAGTGTTCACCAACATCTCCAACTGCTTAGTGATGATGTCGATCTTATTTAGGCCCTTCATTCTCTACTCGATCTCGGTGAGCTTCTCTATGTCATACGACCTCTTTCCAATGATGTCAACTTTCTACAGGTGGTTTCCGATGATGGTCAGGTCAGAGTTGTCACACATGTTGACTTCTCTTGTCTTCTCCATGTTTATATTCTTGCATAGAACCTGTTGTGGTGGCGGTTGGATTAGGAAGTTATGAGATGTGGATAGCACATCCTCTCCTTCAGCCATCTCCTCAAAGATCTACCAAACTACATCCTCATCCTTATTGAAGTGAGGTCCTCCACAGGTGACGTCAACCATACGTTGACATGCTTCAATCCCCCAAAGAAGTGTCGGATCAGGCTGATCCTTGGAATGTCATGGTGGGGACACTTCTCGATCAGATCACTGAACCTCTCCTGGGTTTCATAGAAGGATTCTTGGGGTCCCTTAGAGATGCTAGCGATCTTCGACTGCATGAGATTGAGATGACCAGAGGATAGTATTTGTGAAGGAAAGTTGACTTCAAGTCCTCCCAAGTCATTACCACCTTCCCCAAATGGTTGATCCATCCCTAAAGGCTGAATGGGAAGGCTGTCATCTTGACTACGCCCAAGGGGATTTTAGGTTAGCAAGTGGTGCTGTAAATGCAGTCGAACTATTGTAGATGGATATAAGGCTCCTCGTTTGAATTCCCATGGAAGTTAGAGATGATCGAAAGGAGTTGCGGCATTGGTTCAAAATGTTCGTGGATCGGTGGGATCGGGATCCGCTCATTGATGCGATCGGCCCCTGGTTTATATGCTTGTTTGAGTGTTGGATTGGGTTGGCCACTCCCTCCATCATCCCCTCCTCCACGAGGTCCATCTACAGAGCGATCATCTTTCTCCTCATCATCACCTCCTCCTCAAGGTGTTTCCCTCTCTTCGGATCTCCTTCTCAGATCGTTCAGCATATCATGCAAATCTACCTTAGCTAGAGCTTGGTCAATGAGTTGTTGTTGAATGGCCTGAATAGAGGCCAAGAGTTGACCATTGATTTCATTTTGAGTGGGCCCAGAGCCTTGCTTTGTATCCTGCTCGATATTCTATTGTTGAGGTCCCTTTCGTCTTCCTGATGGAGGCATCTCTGATTCTGCCTGTGATTGTGCAGGCTCGAGATCGGGCTCAAGATCTGTAATAGGAAATAAGCCCTGATCAGTATGTATACGAGCACTATACGGAGAGAATTATTCAGAATTAGGGTAGATTTTGAATCTTATTAGGGATGGAGAAGAATATGGAGTGAAATCAATCTTCATCCAAAAAGCGCAAAACTCGATAAGAGAGTTTTCCCAGTTTGAGTCAGGAAGAACAAGAGCAGAGTCATGAGGGTGGTTCATGAAGTCTAAACTGGACCTAGGAATTGCCCCGAATTATTGGAGATGTCGGGCTCAAGGAGTCGACATGGTTGTCGTTGGAGTCCTGACTAAGTCGTCATCTCGAGACAAGAGAGAATATCAAGTTGGAAAAAGGATATGGTGGTGAACGAGAAATAAATGGAGTGTAATACAATAGAAGGCTCGCAATGAGCGGGGGGTCAAAGAAGAAATAGGAAAAGAAGAATAGCAAAAATGTACAGGTGCGCGAGATTTTGATATTTTAACCTAAACTAACAAATAAACACCAAACAAATGGATTCACCAACTCAACCCAATGTGAAGCCGTAGGAGTTCGACTATTTTTATATTTTCAATTTTAGGGTTATAGATCCAGGAGTGGCTAGCCTTAGAGGAGAGTGTGTACTGCCAGGAAGAGTCTCCCTGTACTTGTTCCACCTCCTTTGTATCATGTGATCTACGCTCTTTAAGGTCCTCAACCTCGTGCAGGGGTGGCTCAGCCAAAGAAAAGAGAGAGGGAGCCAATGGGAGAAACCATTAATTCCCTCGCAAGTGAGGTACTCGGATGCAAAATGATGAGACATACACCCTGTGAAGGCGTGGCCTAGGCTCAGTACTTCAGACTAAGTCGGATATTCCACACAAGGAGAGAGCATCATCATCAACAAGGCCCTACTCGACCATGTATGATAGAAACACCAACACTCCGCAAGTCCCAACAGATAGTTGAGGCAACCACGTATCAGGTTTTTGGCTCTATTCCTTAAGGGTTGTGCCTCACTTTTTCTGGAATGTCACCTGAAATCAATGAGGGCTTTGTGAACCCCAAACAATAACGTTTGTTACGAATTTTAATTAGGGTCAAAGTGAGACTAGCATGCCCTTTTTTAAGTTTTGGATTTTCACTTTTTTGAGTATTTTTCAATAGCAAATGCCTAACAAGTTTTTTGTATTTTCTTTAATTATTATGTGATCCAAAAACATAGGGAGATAGCGTCAAAGAAATGCAAGTGGATATGAGGATGGAAATCTACCCTCGTATCAAATGATGCATGCAAAGATAGAAGTCTTACAACACTTCCTAGTTCTCTCCATGCAGGATGCAAAATAAGAAATTTATAAACCTAATCTATATGTGTGAGATGCAAGCAGAAATCATCCTAAGCAGGAAATTGCTAATGTTGTGAAGAACCAAATGCTAGACACTTAAAAAGAAACCTAGAGTCTGATCTTGGAGGCTCCTCGGTGCCCACCACAGTAGGTCCTGCAAACATTGTATGGAAACCTCTCACGTGATGCAGTTTCAAGTCTAAGTATCCAACAATTAATTTAAACTATGTCTAAATGTAGAGACTATAGGTTTATGCAAGATATAAGGTGTTTGGACTTGATTTACTCGATCAAGCAATTCCTAAAATGCTAAGGGCTCATTCCACAAAACAAATAAAAATAAGACGGAAAGCACAAAATGTGGAAAACAAAGAAAATAAAGGCGACAAAATCCAATGAACCCTTAAGTGAACTAACACTTGGAAATTAGGCCTGAGTGTCTAAATCAAAGTACATGTATTATTTCAAATTAAATAGAGCAAAGATAAAAGTCACTCTCTCACAAAAAAATAAAAATAAAAGCTTATGCTAAATTCTTCTCTCCATCCCTCTCTCTCTCTTGCTCTCTCCTCTTGGTCCACAAGTAAAAGGATGAAGTCTCCTCGACTCATATGCCTCAACCACCCAAGCGGTCGCCATCATTTTCTAAGTCCCTTGCAAAAAAGAAGGGACAAATGTTAGTACAATAAACAAGTATGTCAAATAAAGAGAAAATGAGTGAAGAAAAATAATGAAATAAAAATGACACGAAGTTATATCCTACGCATTGCTCCCGCCATTTGAAGAGTTGGAATTTATGATGGTCTAAGATGATATCCTCTCGGAGAGCGAATTGTCGCTGAGGCGACCACTCATGAAATCTGAACTTTTCAATAATCAACCCATACAACGTATAGAAGAGCAATACAAGCTAGTGCGAATCAAACTTTATTATAACCATACAAATAATGGGTATAGTGTTCAAGTACAAGTAGGATCAAACGTGGGGAGAACGGGGAATAGACAACAACAATTGACTAAAAGAGACAATAAATGTTTTTTGCCTTTTGGGTGTTTTTTGAATTTTTGTGGGTTTATAATTATTTACTTTTTTGAATCTAGGTTTTTATAATTTTTTACTATTTTAGTTTTATAATTTTTTTCTTTTTATATTTTCTTCTTATTATTTTTTTAAAATATAATTATTATTACTAATATAAGGATATATAGATATATATAGAGAGAGATAATTTTATATTTACAAATATAGCTATATTCAAAATTCACAAAATAAAGTGTTTTTAGCTTTTTTATATTTTTATCTATTTTTTTGATATTTTTCTTGTAATATCTACTAATTTTTGTATTTTAAATTGAATTGATTAGGTAAACGGTAAATAGAATAAATATGCTGAATTGTTTTTGAAATTAAAAATAGCTAAAAGCCTCAAAATGTTTTTAAAACTATTTTAATATAAAAAATACAATATATAAAATTCAAAAATATAAATAATTTTTCTTTTAAAAAACATATAATTTTTATAAGGATTTTGCACAAATATGGACTAAAACAAAATATAGAAAGTACAAGGGCCTAGGTGCAAAATATCCAGTCTCCTCACGTGCATGGGCATGTGAGGTAACGTGGACTTGACCTAAATGAAAATGTGTGAAGAATAGGGGCCAACTTACAAATATTACAAAAATTATTACACTATAGATGGAAGTTCGGGTACTAAAAATAAAATACAAAAGTTGCAGTGGTATTGGGCAAAATTACCCCACGTGCATGGGCAGGCAGCTCAGATGCTCCCACATATCCACATGGCATCCTCTTGATGTGTGATGATAGTTCACCAATGTGCAGTGCATATCAGACCTCGGGCGAGATCTGACGGGGACATGTGGCACGATCCGACAATCACGATCATAACTGGGGGAGGAGGTAATCTAACAGTGGCTGCTCCTCTCCGAGAACGGGGAAGAACAACTATGGAGTTGAGCTTCCATCATCGATTCCCTCCGATTCAATGTGTCTCTCACGACCCTCAGGTGCTAAAAATGGTTACCTTATTGGTCTTTGTCTACATGAAGCTTCAAAAAGTTCGAGGGCCATCAGAGGAGTCCCAGGAGATAGGAGGAGCTCAGGTGACATGGGAACCTCCTCTGACTCCAAAAATCACTTCATGTTGGCTCTCTATATTTAAACACTTGCACATGAAGAAATATAGGTCGAGGGAAACCTACCTCGACCCGTTATTGGGTGTAAGGGACGTGGAATGGGATGAGTCAGTGGCGACTCCAGCAAGTTGTGGAGGTGGAGTGCTGAAATCCTGATCCGGTGAGGATCATGTTGAATGGAATGGGCCAGTGCAGCGGGAATGCGAAGGAGATGAAGCTTGAAGTACCAGGTGGGTAGGAGAACATGCGAATCATGGTGAAAACAGTCGTCAGAGCTCACCTCTGGCAAACTACAAAGATCGTATTTCACGCTAGCAGAGACTAAATCTAATAAAATAAAAAGTAATCAAAGGCGCGCGAAAGTTCAGTGATCGAGTTACAAAAGCCGAAGAGACATTAAATAAAATGGGTGAAATAAATGGGGAAAAGAAATTGAGGAGATAGATGGTGTAGTCCTGGCAGACGCAGACCTTGGGAGAGGCAGAGAGTTGAATGGGTTCAACTCAGACTACCTCCCCATTGGTCCATGTAGGCGAGGAAAAGACAAAAACCAGCGAAATTCCCGTATAAATTTAATTTAAATTACTAAATGGTTTTTAAATTTTACGCTAAAATATGAAAAATAATTTTAATTTATGCAGTATTTTATTGTGATTTTTATTTATTTTTACAAGTTAATTTATTATAGGTTACTTTTTACAAGTATAGATATAAGTATAATGACCTATGTTCTGAATATTTTATTTTTATTTTTGTTTTGTATTTTATTATTTTATATACTTATTTTATCTATTTATAACTTATCTTAATATACTCAAATATAATTTTATTGTATTTTTCTAGTTTTATTTGTACACTTAATTAAATATAGTTATTAATTATATAGGCATATGCGTAAGTAATTCATTTATGTATTTAAATATACTATTTTATTTTATTGTATTTTTTTGCTATCTTAATCTATTCTCATTATATACATATATTCTAAATAATATTTACGAAATTAAAAAAACGTAAAATAATGAAAATTATAAAGAATAAATAAAATGAATATTTTATTCATGTGTATAGTACAATAGGGGTCCAAAACCTAACATTTGCATCTTAACTCCAAAATAAATGAAACCACATTCATTATATAGCTTATTAAAAGTTATATACAATTAAAAGTGATTTTGTACGTTTTGAGTTCATATGGAGGAGATAAATGTAAAGCCTTGAACTTTTCATGTCTCGGATCCTATATAATAAGATCCGGCTCGTCAAGAGAAAACCAACGGAATTTGTTCGTGTGAATCGGACTTCGCTTCGATTTATTATGATTTTCAGAAGAAAGAGAGGTAAGGAGGGTTAAGAAGTCATTAACCCATAATGACTGTCGTTAAGACTAATCAAGTGTGATTAAAGAAACTAATGATGGATTGAAAACCGCTAATGATCATTAGTAATACTAATCAATAGTTAACAAAAGATAAGTGTCAAACATAAAAGTTAGATCGTGATTAGTGAAAGTTAATCACGATTAATGTTAATTAAGCATCATTAGCGAATCTAGAATCATCTAGAATTTTCTAACTTAAGCCCCAAGTTTGGGGATAGGTTTTGGCCAAAACCATGGGCTGCTAAACCATGGTTAAGGTCTAAACCATGGTCTTCTAACCATGGTTAGTAGTTTTCTAGAGCCTATAAATAGACCCCCTACCCATTCATTCTCTACGATTTCCACCACCACCACCACCCCAAGGGCTAGGATCGAGAGGTCGGGAGGAGGTGAGGGAGGCGAGGGAGGAGCGCTAGCGAAGTGATGCCAGGAGAACGAGGAGGAGAAAGGTATGATCCTCTCTTAGTTCGTTTCATAAGCTAGAATTTCAATTCATCCTCTTTTCTTCCAAGCTTTGTTTTTGATTCATCTTTCTTTCCGATTCTTTTTCTGTTGTGGTTCGATGAGAAATCTGTGTAACACCCTACTTAGGTGCGGGCGGCTATGCATGTCAGTGAACCCTGTGATTTGTCACACATTCACTCATCTAAGACGCGTGGTGTCTACCGATTCTCCATCACTTATGTTTCTATTCTTTCAATTTTGCTTTTACAACTATTTTGATGGAGAAATCTGTGTAATACCCTACTTAGGTGCGGGTGGCTATGCACGTCAGTGAACCCTTTGATTCGTTACACATTCACTCACCTAAGATGCGCGGTGTCTACCAATTCTTCATCTCTTGTTGTTTGAGTATATTATTTTAGTTTTTGTTTTCCTCACGATTGATTTTATAGAGGAAATTCGTTTTGTTTTTTTGAAATATGTCCCGATATAAGGGGAAACTTTGTCGAAATTTTCCGAAAAATATGTCCCGATACATGGGAAAACTCTGCCGAAATTTTCCAAGAAATATATCCCGATATAAGGGGAAACTCTGTCAAAATTTTCCTAAGATATATCACCCCGAATAAGGGGAAGCTCTGCTGAAATTTCAAGAGAAAATATGTTCTTGGTGTTCTTCATGTTCTTCATGTTCTTCGTTCATTCTTCGTGTTTTTGACACGTTCTTAGCGTTTTTGATACAAAAATGAAATTCGATCTTTTCAGGAGCCTTAAAACTTCCTTTCTAAACAAAAGAAACACGATAAAGCCTTGCATACACGAGAGAGAGCTCGATTAGGTAACGAAATCCTTCCTTTTGTTGTTGAGTTTTCAAACGAGATTATTGAAATTCTTGATGTTATGTTCTGTGCTATAAAGATCCCTGATTTTGGCTATTTTTGATAAATTCTGAACAATTGCTTTGTGTTTCCCACTAAAATAAGAATTAAGCATCAAATCGATGCGGTGGCTTCGAAAGTTAGTGTTTGGGAGTTAAAATAGGCATAACTATGAGTATATATGCATATGAATAATATATATGTGAGTCTATACTAAGTATGCTGATTATGCAAATCGAAGACTTAACGAAAGAATTATATCATGGGAATTGATGTGGTTTGAGTTGGATCCTGAAAGGATCATGTGTCATGTTAAGGATGACTGGGAGTAGAACTACAGGTCGGGCATGCAACCTGTAGGTTTGTTGGAAGGAACCTGTATTGGTGTTTCCCTACCTAGGTGGTACACGGTTGCCCTGTTTTGATAAGTGCACATGAAATGAATGTTTCGTAACGCATGGTACCAGGAGCCAATATCTTCTGGTTGAAGGACGGAAGATGTGGTCGTGCCATGCGGGGGCACGAGTGGTTCAATAGCGGCTGGGTCATGATAATATGTATTTAAAGCCGCTAGGTTATATGATTAAATGTTAGCTCGAGGTTTTAAGCAACCGAGTCCTCGAGGATGGTGTGCTCATTTGTTTTCCGAGCTGAGGGTTTGCGACCATATTTAATAAAATAAAAAAAATTGTCAGGGTAGTATTGGAGGATTGGTTGAGGTGACGTACGACGGCATAAGCTTACCAAGATCAACACAATCTCCAATCCCGAAGTGTCCACAGCTTCGGAGTCCTTATAGTGGTGAGATAATTCCCTGTACTAATCCCTGATGTGGAATAGAAAGGAATAGGACTTAAATTAATGAGAAGGAATGAAACTTTTTGTGATAACAAGTTCTGAAAAATTACCCATTTGTTTGCTTTTCCCTTCTTCGTTACTCAGCGTTCGCTAATTTTTATCATATGATTTATGGAAAACCCAATAGGTATCGGTGAGCCAATGCAAGGACCTTAGTAGACATCCAGCCATCCACAGTAGCTTTACTTTGTAAGGTAGTTAGTAATCTTTTGTATATTTTCCTTTCAAGCTGATGTACATGTAAATGGTTATAGCGGGACAATGTATCATCTGAACTTTATTTTGTGAATGGAAAAGTGTTGAAATACTTTCTTCTGAGTATACTTTATTTGTAGTCTGTTTCTAAATGTTAATTGTGATTGCTGAATAAATTATTGCTGAGTAACCAGATTCGGTTATGGGAGGATCAGACGGCCCGGAATTGGGGTCGTGACAGATTAGTATCAGAGCTTGGTTACTCCAGTAATGTATTTAGTAATTAACAACTATAACCGGTATTCAGTAAACTAGGGATTTATTAAGATCCTTTGATCTTAATAAATGACTGCAGTACCATTCATAAGTCATTGTCCCTTATGTACATCATGCTAAGACATATAGGATCTGACCTTACCTTGACTCATCCCAGGATCATGATAGACCAAGACATATCTAGACAATTAGCGGCTATGATGGCAATGCTCCAAGACATGGAGCAAAGGCAACAAGCATTGGAGGAGAGGCTCAATGCACAAGCTCAGAGACCCGAGGTATCTAAGCCTGCGGATGCTAGGATTGAAGGTTCTGTCCATCTTTCTGAGGAAGAATCTGGTTACCATCCTTCAACTTAGTCTGCTCCTAAACCGATTGAAGGAGCAATGGAGAAGGCCCTTCTTAGACACCAAACATTACTAGATAATTATCGAAAGGTAAAAATTCCTCGATTCAAAGGTGTAGAGACACCTGCTGAGGCTGAGTTATGGCTCGATGATGTTACTAGGATGTTGCGGATAATCCATGCACCAATTGACACCTGGGTGCACTTTGCTGATTACTTCCTAGCAGATTACGCACGACGATGGTGGAGAGAAACTGCCATGAAATTAACAAATCCTGTTCCATGGGATATCTTTGAAGAGAGGTTCCGAGCTCACTTCTGTTCCTCTCATTGGGAAAAATTAAAGAGGAGAGAGTTGGCTTCTCTGAATCAGGGTTCTAAGACCGTACGAGATTATCATATCCACTTTACTGAGCTACTACGTTACTCACCAGCTCTAGAAGCTTCACCACAAGAGTGTCTTACCAAATTCGTTAGCGGTCTTCAGGGAGATCTACGAGAAAAGCTTGCTGGTTTTAGAGCTACAATCGTAAATGAAGCAATGGACATCGCCTCTCGTATTGAGATGGAGAGGGATGAAAACCGCCAAAGAAGAAGTTTCCACTTTAATGGTGGACCATCCAAAAGCAAGGCCCATTATAACCGTAGAGATCGTCGCTATCATCCAACCGGTTCCAATATAAGCTCACCACATACCTTGGGTCAGGAATTATCAGGAAGAGGGGGTTTCTTTAGACCTCCACTATACCCCCATAACTCAGCACCAAGAACTAGTACTTCTGTGGTTGGGTCTTCAGCTCAGACAAGAACACGTGCATGTTATCACTATCATCAAGAAGGTCACATTAGGAAAGACTGTCCGCAGTTGAGAGGTTCAGGGTTTAAACCAACTCCGATTAATAGTATAACATCCACCCCGAGCAATGGAGCAACACACGGAGGAAGACATGGTAGAGTTCGTGGCTCACAAGGAACATCTCCTACACAACAACCACCACAAAGCGTTGCGAGTTCTAGCTTGCCTATTCCTAATGGCCAGCTCAATGCAATTACTGAAGAACAAGCCTACAATTCAGGCACGGTCGTACAAGGTATTGTTACTATTCATGGCTTTTCAGTACATGCCTTATTTGATTCTGGTTCTTCACATTCATTTATTGCTCAACGGTTAGTACCCACTTTGGGTAAGATACCAGTAGAAGCACAAAAATCCTATCTGATCAAGGGACCAGAGGACAAGTGCTTATAATCCGAGAAATCCTGGATGATTGTGTAGTACTGATAGCAGGACATCAGTTACCTGTTTCCTTATTACTTATTGAAATGGATGACTTTGATCTCATTCTTGGGATGGATTGGCTAGAAAGGCATCATGCATGCCTTGATTGTTTTCGGAAGACAGTAACTTTTCACATTCCTAACTCGATAGAGTTCCAATTTATTGGAAAGACATCCAGTGATGATGTCAAGTACATATCTACTTTAAAGGCTCAATAACTGTTAGAACAAGGTTGCCAAGGCTATTTAGCTTATGTATCCACTACATCAGGGTCAGAAAGAATGATAGAAGATGTGCCTATAGTGTGCGAGTTTCCTGATGTATTTCTAGAGGAACTACCTGGATTACCACATGAGCGGGAGATTGAATTTGAAATATCTCTTATACCTGATACTCAACCTATCTCTATCCCTCAATATAGGATGGCACCGGTTGAGTTACGAGAGTTAAAGGTACAGTTGCAAGAACTATTAGATAAAGGATTCGTTCGTCCTAATACTTCACCATGGGGAGCACATGTCTTATTTGTCAGGAAAAAGGATGGGTCAATGCGGTTGTGCATTAACTATAGACAACTAAACAAGAAGACCATAAAGAACAAGTATCCTCTGCCAAGGATAGACGATATCTTTGACTAGTTACAGGGTTCGACTGTGTATTCCAAGATTGACTTAAGATCTGGATACCATCAGTTGAAGATAAAAGATGCAGATATCCCCAAGACAACCTTTCGAACTAGATATGGACATTATGAATTCTTAGTTATGCCTTTTGGACTGACAAATGCCCCAACAGCTTTCATGGATCTCATGATTATAGTATTCAAGGAGTTCTTAGATGACTTTTTAGTAGTCTTTATTGATGTTGTGCTTATTTACTCCAAGGATAAGTATTTGCATGAACATCATCTCAGGCAGGCACTTGAAACTCTAAGGAAGAACAAACTGTATGCTAAATATAACAAATGTGACTTCTGGCTATCTGAAGTATCTTTCTTAGGCCATGTTATTTCTAGGGAAGGTATATCAGTTGATCCTACAAAGGTTAGTGCGGTGATGAGTTGGGAAGCCCGAAGACTGTCACAGAAATATGATCTTTTCTGAGATTAGCTGGATATTATAGAAGATTTGTGAAGGACTTTTCACGAATAGCATTGCCAATGACTAGGTTGACCCAGAAGGAAGTGCCATTCATATGGTCAGATGCATGCGAAATTAGTTTTCAAACACTCAAAGAATGCCTAACATCTACCCATCCTTACTCTACCCACTGGGAGTGAAGGGTTTACAATGTACACTGATGCGTCTAAAGAAGGACTTGGGCAGTTCTTAAGCAACATGGTAAGGTAGTTGCGTATGCATCACGACAGCTCAGGACACATGAAAAGAACTACCCAACACATGACCTTGAATTAGCTGCTGTAGTTTTTGCTTTAAAAATATGGAGACATTAGCTCTATGGTATTACTTTTGAAATCCTCACTGATCATAAAAGCTTGAAATATCTATTTGATCAGAAGTAACTCAATATGAGATAGAAACGGTGGCTAGAGTTGTTGAAAGACTATGATTGCACTATCTCCTACCACCCTGGTAAGGGGAACATCGTAGCAGATGCCTTTAGAAGAAGAACTTATTCACCTGGGTTGGTGATTGCTATCCACTTCTGGGGTTTACTATCAACGTTAAGTGAATGGAAACCATTTGATAGTAGTGCCAATAGTATACTGTTCCTCACCGATACAAACCAGAGATCTGGGATAGAATAAAGAAAGGACAGGAGGATGATCCAGTCCTTAAAGACTTAAGACACCAACTTGCGAAGAATGAGATAGAGGGATTCCAGATACAAGATGGGTTATTGTATAACCATCATAGAGTTTGTGTACCAAATACACCTGAACTAAGGAAAGACATCTTACGTGAAGCGCACTGCTCAAGATTATCTATAGATCCAGGAACTACAAAGATGTATAAGGATCTTCATTCATACTTTTGGTGGCCGGGAATGAAGAAAGATCTTGCTGAGTTTGTGAATTCATGTTTCATTTGCCAGCAGGTAAAGGCTTCACACCAAAAGCCACCAGGATTATTGCAACCCCTCCCTATGCCTGAATAGAAATGGGAAAGCATTTCCATGGACTTCGTTACTGGCTTACCTCAGACGACTAGTAGTAAAGATAGTATATGGGTTATAATAGACCGTCTAACAAAGGTAGCACACTTTATTCTGATAAGATTATCTTTCACTCCAGACCAACTTGTTGAGTTATATATTACATATGTGATTTGCCTCCATGGTATTCCAAAGGAAGTAGTTTCTGATTGAGATTCACGATTCACCTCATACTATTGGGAGAACTTCATGAAAGCCTTAAGTACACAACTATGCTTGAGTACATCATATCATCCACAAACAAATGGTCAGTCAGAACATACGATTCAAACACTAGAGGATATGCTACGAGCGCGTGCCTTAGAATGGAAGGGATCATGGATTAAACATTTACCTCTTGCAAAATTCACATACAACAACAACTACCATACAAGTATTGGCATGGCGCCATTTAAAGCACTTTATGGATGTAGGTGTACTACTCCTTTGTGTTGGCGAGAGGTCGGGATAAAGAACCTTTATGATTCAAATACACTGTAAGAGACACGGGAAGCTGTAGAGATTGCTCGAAAAAGACTATTGACTGCTCAAAGTCGCCAGAAAAGCTATAGTGATACTAGGTGAAGAGACCTTGAGTTTGAGGTAGGTGACTTTGTATTTCTCAAGTATCACCTATGAAGGGAATTCAAAGGTTTGGTGTGCATGGGAAGTTAGCACCCAGGTTCGTGGGTCTCTTTGAAATTATTCAGCAGATTGGAAAAGTTGCCTATAGACTTGTGCTTCCTCCACATCTTTTGGCAATACATGATGTTTTTCATGTATCAAATCTGAGAAAGTACGTTAAGGATCCAGAGCATAAGATAAGTTATGATGATTTACATGTTGAGCCAGACTTGACATACCAAGAGTTACCTGTGCAAATACTTGACATGGATATAAAGAAGTTGAGAAACAAAGAGGTGCCTCTAGTTAAAATATTATGGCGGAACCAAGAGTTTGAAGAAGACACATGGGATCCCGAGGCAGAAATGAGAGATAAACAACCCTACTTGTTTGAGTAATAACACTATGTATTGTATATCTTCTTTATAAATGGAATGGCGTTCATTCTCTTTAAGGTTGTTGTGGTTTCAATCCTCTTTAAGGTTGTTATGCCTGCATTTCTAGTCTCGAGGACGAGACTTTCTTTAAGGTTGTCATAATTGTAATGCCTTAAACTTGTCATATCTAGGATTCTATATAATAAGATCCGGCTCGTCAAGAGAAAACCAATGGAATTTGTTTCGTGTGAATTAGACTTCGCTTCGATTTGTTATGATTTTTGGAAGAAAGAGAAGTAAGGAGGGTTAAGAAGTCATTAACCCATAATGACTGTCATTAAGACTAATTAAATGTGATTAAAGAAACTAATGATGGATTGAAAACCGCTAGTGATCATTAGCAACACTAATCAATAGTTAGCAAAAGATAAGCGTAAACCGTGAAAGTTAAATTGTGATCAGTGAAAGTTAATCACGATTAGTGTTAATTAAGCGTCATCAGCGAATCTAGAATCATTTGGAATGTTCTAACTTAAGCCCCAAGTTTGGGATAGGTTTTGGCCAAAACCATGGGCCAAAATCGTGGGGTGTTAAACCATGGTTAAGGACTAAACCATGATTTTCTAACCATGGTTAGCGGTTTTCTGGAGCCTATAAATAGACCCCCTGCCCATTCATTCTCTACGATTTCCACTACCACCACCACCCCAAGGGCTAGGGTCGAGAGGTCGGGAGGAGGAGTGGGAGGCGAGGGAGGAGCGCTAGTGAAGCGCTGCAGGGAGAATGAGGAGGAGAAAAGTATGATCCTCTCTTAGTTTGTTTCATAAGCTAGGATTTCAATTCATCCTCTTTTCTTCCAAGCTTTGTTCTTGATTCATCTTTCTTTTCGATTCGTTTTCGGTTGCGGTTCGAGGAGAAATCTGTATAACACCCTAATTAGGTGCGAGCGGCTATGCACGTCAGTGAACCCTATGATTCGTCATACATTCACTTATCTAAGACATGTGGTGTCTACCGATTCTCTATCACTTATGTTACTATTCTTTCAATTATGCTTTTACAGTTATTTTGATGGAGAAATCTGTGTAATACCCTACTTAGGTGCGGGCGGCTATGCACGTCAGTGAATCCTGTGATTCGCCACACATTCACTCACCTAAGATGCGTGGTGTCTACCGATTCTTCATCTCTTGTTATTTGAGTATATTCTTTCAGTTTTTATTTTCCTCACGATTGATTTTATAAAGGAAACTCTTTTCATTTTTATTTTGAAATATGTCCCGATATAAGGGGAAACTCTATCAAAATTTTCCAAAAAATATGTTCCGATACAAGGGGAAACTTTGCCGAAATTTTCCGAGAAATATATCCTGATATAAGGGGACACTCTGCCGAAATTTTCCTAAGAAATATCACCCTGTATAAGGGGACGCTCTGCTGAAATTTCAAGAGAAAATATGTTCTTGGCATTCTTCGTGTTCTTCGTGTTTTCTTCATTCGTTCTTCGCGTTCTTGACACGTTCTTAGCATTTTTGATACAAAGATTAAATTCGATCTTTTTAGGAGCCTTAAAACATCCTTTCTAAAAAAACGAAACACGATAAAGCCTTGCATACACGAGAGAGCTCGATTAGGTAACGAAATCCTTCCTTTTGCTGTGGGTTTTCAAATGAGATTATTGAATATCTTGATGTTATGTTATGTGCTATAAAGAGCTATAACTTTGGCTATTTTTTATAAAGTCTGAACAGTTGCTTTGTGATTCCCACTAAAATAAGGATTAAGCATCAAATCGATGCAGTGGCTTTGAAAGTTAGGGTTTGGGAGTTAAAATAGGCATAAATATGAGTATATATGCATATGAATAATATATATGTGAGTATATACTAAGTATTGCTGATTATGCAAATCGAAGACTTAACGAAAGAATTACATCATGCGAATTGATGTAGTTTTAGTTGGATCCTGAAAGGATCGTGTGTCACGTTAAGGATCACTGGGAGTAGAACTACAGGTCGGACATGCAACCTGTAGGTTTGTTGGAAGGAACCCGTATTGGCGTTTCCCTACTTAGGTGGTACATGGTTGCCCTGTTATGATAAGTGCGCACGAAATGAATGTTTTGCAACGCGTGGTACCAGGAGCCAATATCTTCGGGTTGAACGACGGAAGATGTGGTCGTGCCATGTGGAGGCACGGGTGGTTCAATAGCGGATGGGTCATGATAATATGTATTTAAAGCCGCTAGGTTATATGATTAAATGTTAGCCCGAGGCTTTAAGCAACCGTGTCCTCGAGGACGGTGTGCTCATTTGTTTTCCGGGCTGAGGGTTTGAGACCATGTTTAATAAGATAAAAGAAAATTATCAAGATAGTATTGGAGGATTGGTTGAGGCGACGTGCGGCGGCATAAGCTTACCAAGTTCAACGTAATCTCCAATCTCGAAGTGTCTACAGCTTCGGAGTCCTTATAGTGGTGAGGTAATTCCCTGGACTAATCCCTAACGTCGAATAGAATGGAATAGGACTTAAATTAATGAGAATGAACGAAACTTTTTGTGATAACAAGTTTTTAAAAATTACCCATTTGTTTGCTTTTCCCTTCTTCGTTACTTAGCATTCGCTAATTCTTATCCTATGATTTATGGAAAACCCAACAGGTATCGGTGAGCCAACGCAAGGACCTTAGTAGACATCCAGCCAGCCGCAGTAGCTTTACTTTGTAAGGTAGTTAGTAATCTTTTATATATTTTCCTTTCAAGCTGATGTACATGTAAATGGTTATAGTGGGACAATGTATCATCTGAACTTTATTTTGTGAATGGAAAAGTGTTGAAATACTTTCTTTTGAGTATACTTTATTTGTAGTCTGTTTTGAATGGTAGTTGTGATTGCTGAATAAATTATTGCTGAGTAACCAGATCCGGTTATGGGAGGATCCGACGGCCTGGAATTGGGGTCGTGACAATAAAATTCTGGGAAGTTTGGATTTTGGGATTTTATTCTGAGTGTAAAAATGCACAATATTATTTTTATGTGAAATAAATTTTGTATTTTTCTATGTATTTTTTTCTAAAACTTTCATGTACAGTGTTTACTGATTTGAGGTAAATAATAAAATTTGTCCCAAAAGTGAATTGTTGAAGAATAAAAATGAGGGTTTTTATTGTGTTTTTTGGCCCTTATCTCCCCCTACTTTATTCCTTGTCGACATAGTCATAATGATGCCTAGGTCTGGGGGTTTAAGGTCTTAAAATACCTTTGAAATTTTATTTATATTTCTTTTTTTCTTTATTCTTTTTTGACTTTAAATACAGTATTTTATACAATGTTTACATAATAAAGAGTAGATGTTAAATTATGCAAAATAATGATATTTGCATGCATTTAGCTAGGGTTTAAAGGACAAAATTAAAGAATAGAGGCGATGAAATGGAGTTTCATCAAAGATCTAGAATAAACCTGAAGTTTTAGATCTCATTTATATTGTCTTCTTCAGGGTTTTATCATTAAGTTTCTCATTTGATCATGTGGAGTTGTTATTGATCATATACTCTCCAAAGGCATATATCATACCTAGGCATTGATCATATGCTTTCCAAAAGTATATATCATACGTATAAATTCAATAAAGCTTCCAAAGAGAGACAATCGTGCATGGTATTTGATTCCCAATATCTCATGAGTGAGCTCATGTCTTCCGGTTCAGTATTGAACCTATTTGGTCCCTTTGAGATATCGTATTACTCATATGCCCTTGTATGCACACCGGCTCACCTATGTGTAGACTTGATTATATAATCAACCTATCCGTCTACCAAATGTACATACTTAAACATATAGTAACACATTTGTATCCGGTCAGAGGATGCGTGCCTATATCGTGACAGTATACGATAGGTCTTGGTTATCTCGATCTCATTAAGTAAACTCTTTTACCTAACTTGTCTAACACCTCCGAATCTCTATTCCTATGTAGAGGGAATGCATCATCGGTTAGATATCAGCCTTTAGAGAAACGATTGTCATCTCCTTCTAAGGCTGGAGATCCTCTCTTAACAATCAATTGATGGTGCTTGATGAGTCCTAAATCTAACTCTCTAGATATCATCCAAGCACCAACCTCTATGATTCAACATTTGAATCACCAGTTGTATGATCATTAAGATGGTCATGTCCGATCGACTACTTTTGATCTCCATCTTCTTCAATGCTTCTTGGTCATGAAGAAGATGTTAGATTTTGTGTGACGAAATTAGGAGCTTTGTAGCTTGAATCTTCATCTTGGATTGTGAGAAGCCCGTGTCTCATCAATGCGCTCACAATCGTCTCCTCCGTTGGTTCAGACTTGAGAAATGTGGTCTCTTCATTTAGAGACTCTGATCACAACCATGCTTCAAGAGGTATTCTTATGTCTAGTTTGTGGTTATTATGAAACGATTCGAGAAGTGTTTTCGAATCATTTGGTTTCATCACTTTATTTAACTTACGTTGCCCTGAGCAAATAGTATGAATAATCGCTCCTGGTCATATTAGATGTGATCATCATGCTTCTGTGATAGGCTTAAGGTTTTTCCCATAGCCATCAGATCAGCATCTGTAGACGGAGCGATGGGTTTTATGGGCGGTTAGGTTTAGGGCTAGATGATTGGGGGGAGATGAGCGAGATGGGTGATGTGGGGGATGCATGCGAAGGTGGTTGCAAGTGTGGACGAGATGGAGGAGCGAAAGGGGCGGAGGTAGTTGGCGACTCGATCGTGGAAGGCGGAGTGGCGGGCGTCGATGATGGATGGGGGGTAGGCAATGGGGCACGGTCGTTCCATTGGTTGTGATCGAACGAACATGAGCTTGCCACGTGACAGTGAAGAAAATAAATAAAATAATAAATAAATAAATAAAAGGAAAAGGGGGTGACATGTGGCATCTCAAACACTTGGCAGCTTTAGGAGCTACCACGTGTTGCTCCCTTAAAATTCAGAAAAATAATAAGAAGAAAATTCAATAAAAAATAGAAAAAGATGTCAAATTAGAAGGTGGTCTTTATGAAAGTTGTTCATCTCAACGAGATCTGCAACTTTCATAAAGGGGTCAAAATCAAAATAAATCTTTTGAACAAAATGTATTTTTTGTGGTACTCTAAAGATATAAAATATCGTATTTTGTATCATGCATTTTTTGTAATATTTAAATAAAGAAAAAATAAAAATGAAATTAGATAAAACATAAAATAAATATTTACGCATTAATCTTATTTTTTGGTATTCTTAATAATTAAGAAAATAAAGAAGTAAAATAAGAGAGACATACATACATACTCTATATAGACTTAGAATGATTTATTTTCTTTGATTTTTTCAATTTTGATATGTATTTTTGCACATTTTATTAAAACATAAATCAAAGAACATAAATGAAAAAGAAATAAATAAATAATAGTTATTTTTGTACATAAAATAATGTTAAATCAGGCAATATGTACAATACACAATGAGGTCTCAACACTCAAGTTTCACATATGAACTCCGATTCTTTTGAATTTGGCTTTATTTTGTAGATAACTAAATATATACTAATTCAAAAGTGAGTAAAGGTCCATAGAAGATTCTATGAGAGAGTAGTTCACATTTACGACTTTTTATCTCCAAACTGGGGTCTGGGTTTATTGACCAATTATACAAGTTAGAATTTATTGATACTTTTACTTGATTAATGTTAGTAACATGTACACAATAAAGTTTATTTTACTTAAATTGGAGTTAGTTAAAAAATAAAAATATGAGAAGTTGTGGTATTATACATGTGATAATGCACAAGATTTTTGGGGTTCTTATATATACATGCTAAAACATGGATGTTATCTACATATGCATGAATGATAAAAATATAATATAAATGAATAAATGCAACTAATTACTTGGGAACAGATCTTTATTTTCATCTTTAAGAGTGATGAATCACATATTCATCACTGACGTACATGTAAAAGGTTATAGCGGGGTAATGTACCTTGTAAACTTTATTTTGTGGATGCAAAAGTGTTGAAATATTTACTTCTTAGTAATTTTAATTGCAATATATTTTTGAATGTTAGTTGTGATTGTTGAATAAATTATGCTGAGTAACCATATTGGGATATGGAAGGATCTAATGACCCAAAATTTGGGTCGTGACAATCTTGTTGATAGTGCAACGATTGCACTGGTCAAAGAGAAGCACAACAGGAAACATGGATCCAAGAAGGGTCAAGTTCAAAAGAAAAAGAAAAAGAAACAAGCTGTTGGCACATCTTCGAAAGCTTCTACACATCTGACATTCAAGAAGACGAGCATCTGTCATCTTTGCAATAAGCCAAGACACTAGAAGTATAATTATCCGAAATACCTGAAGACCCTTGAGAAGGGTAAAGGTGTAGCCCTGACAAGTAGCTCATCTATTTACATCATTGAGACTAACATACTCGCAGGACAAGAAGATAATTGGATTGTTGATTCTGGTGCATCTATTCATGTGTGCAATTTGTTGTATATGTTTCAGGAAACCAAAAGTCTTTATGATGGGAAGATAGTCGTCCAGATGGGGCATGCCAACTATTGCTATCAAGTGGAAGAGTCTTATTTATTAGAGTGTGCCTCTATATTCTAGATGTTTAGAAGAAACCTTCTATATGTAGGACATGGATATTCGTTCCTACTCTTTAATAAACTTATCGTAAATCATTTTGGTAATTTTATAACATATGGTTCTTTTACAATAGGTGGACTCTATGAATTGAACGTACATGAATATGTCGTGAATGTTAATATAACTATTAATAATAAAATCCCTAAATGATCAAGAGAGGATGGAGATTATTTAATTATGCTGGCATCAAAGACTTGAACATATTTTTGTTGATAGGATCAAGAGACTCATAAAGGATGGACCTCTAGATTCCCTAGGCATTCATGATTTAGAAACTTACTAGAATTGTATTCATGGGAAAATGACCAGGGTGCCCTTCTCTTAGAAAGGTGAACGATGCGAAGGTATGTTAGACCTAATACATATTGATGTATGCGGTCCCTTTCGTACCAGGACTCAAAATGGACACCAATATTATGTGACCTTATTGATGATCATTTGTTGTATAGTTTAGTCTTCTTATTACGTCACAAACATGAAACATTTGAAAAGTTTAAAGAATTCAATGATTTGGTTGAGAACCAAGGTGGCAAGAACATAAAACAAATTCGATCTAACCGAGGTGGTGAATACTCAGGAAAATTAAAAGAATACCTTAAGGAGAGAGAAATTATTTCAAAATCACTCCTTTATGTACTCCTCAACTTAACGGAGTTGTAGAGAGACACAATAGAACCATGTTGTACATGGCTACATCAATGATGACTAAAGCGAACTTACCCTTAGTTTCCGGGGACATGCAGTAGAGATCGCGACCAATGTCTTAAACCAAATTCCATCTAAATATGTACCTAAAACCCTCATGAGCTTTGGTATTGTACCTAGACGAATGTATGACACTCGAGGATTTGAGGTTGTTTGTTCCATGCTAAAACATAGACGCAAGCAAGCGGGAATCTCGTAGCAAAGAGCACTACTTAATTGGATACGTAAAGAATGGTATTGGATACTAACTTTATGATCGTGATACTCAAAAAGTATTTATTTCTAGAGACGTCTGATTTCTGGAATATGAATTCATAAGAAGTACATAAAATTATGTAGTTAATGAACTAATCAAGTCTAGCGAGATTGATGGAATTCATACACTAGAAACCGAAGAGATAATTGAAAATGACACAATCGCACCTCTTAGAAACAGTTCTAGGGTTGTAAGTCAGTCTGAAAAGTGCAAATTCCATGCATCAATATAATCTGATGACGATCCAACTTCATTTAATGAAGCGTTGGGTGATGGTGACATGGACAGTTGGATACAAGCAACTAAGTCTGAGATAGACTCCATGCACATGAATGGCGTATGGACCCTCAAAAATCCTCCTAAGTAGGTCAAATCCATCGGTTGCAAATGGATCTTTAAGAGCAAGAGGGGACATGATGGGAAGGTAGAGACCTTCAAACCACGACTCTTATCTATGGGATACATGCACAGAGAAGGCATCGATTACGGTGATATAATTTCTCTTGTGGTCATGCTTAAATCCATCAAGGCATTGCTTGTTGTGGTTGCACGCCTTGACTATGACATCCGGCAGATGGATGTCAAGATATCATTCCTTAATGGATACCTCAAAGATGATATCTATATGGAGCAGACTAAAGAAATCCATCTATGGGCTCAAACAAGCTCCTCATAGTTAGAACATCTGATTCGGTGAAACCATAAAGAGTAATGATTTTGCGTAGAATCTAGATGAACCATGTTTGTATAAGAAACTTAGTGGGAGTGCCATCATGTTCATTGTGAATTATACATATGGCATCCTTATCATTGGGAATGATACATGGATTATGGCTGGTGTTAAGATATGGTTGTTCCACGCCTTTCAGATGAAGACCTCGGAGAAGCCTCGTATATCTTGGGCCTGAAGTTGTTCAAAAACAGAGAAAAGGGGGTATTGAAACTATCATAGTAAGGATATATCAAGATCTTGGAATGATTCGGCATGGATAATTCCAAGAAAGGCTTCCTTCTCTTAAGACATGATATCCACCTATTTAAAGGGATGGCTCCATAAATGGTTTAGGAAAAGAAAGCCGTGGCTGGATGTGAAGGATACGGGAAAAATCCTCAAGCACATCACGGAAGCGTGATGATCGCATCGAATGCGATCGGGAGCGACTAGTCGCACTAGTTGCTCGATGAAGCGGAAATTAAAAATTTCTATGGGATGAAACCACATGATCCAAGAACACTTCTCAGATTGTTTCGTCTAAACCACAAACAAGTAATAGGATTACCTCTTTAAGCATGGTTGCGATCGAGTCTCTAAACAATGAGACCTCTTGTCTCAAGTCCGATCCAACGGAGGAGACGCTTGCGAGCGCGTAGATGAGACACGTGCTTCTCGCAATCCATGTTGATGATCCAAGTCACGGATCTACGGCTCTCGACAAACGAGATACGACATCTTCTTCACGAGCAAGGCACGCTGAAGTAGATGGAGATCCACGAGCAAACGATCGGGCAGCATAACGACGACGCCGCGACGATGGAGGATCTATCTAGGGCATCCATGGTGGACGGCCACATGAGAGATAGAGAGAATGGGTGTGTAGAGAGCAAGAGAGAGAGCATTCATCTATGTCGAGTGTCAAAAAGAGCAAGGGGTGCCTCTTCTTATATAGGGTTTTAGGAGTCCATGGATCCCAAACCATGGACAACACACAATCAACGGATGAGATTGATTGTGTCCCATTCAATGGCTAGGATTTTTGTTGGTAAAACACAATAACAATTGATTTAATTTGAATTAATTCATATTGATAAATCAACATAATTAATTCCAATTTAAATCACATTTGACTAGAGAAGAGATAATGAGAAGACTAAACCAATCCCCTAAAATAAGGGGACGGCTACCATCATCTCATGAGATCTCAATATCTCATGAGATATCATTATCTCATGAGATCTCATTATCTCATGAGATCTCATTATCTCATGGTTATATCACGATCTCTTGTCGATAATATTTTCACAAAAAATAATTCCAAGTTACCTTGTGGAAAATATCAACCATGCCATTGAAATTATGTGAATCTTATTAACAACCCAAAACTAAATGTAATTATATTTTCAATTAATCATTCAATGTGAATCGCATTCACATTAACAATTAATCAACAAATATAAAACACAATATGGATCTCTCTTATATATTATAAATCACATTTATAATATATATGATTAATATGGATAGTGCTATCCACATTTTACATATCCATGATAATTAAATCACATTTAATCATCTTGGATCTCCCTTTTTTTCTCATGTGCCCAAATAACATGAATCACATTTACATTAATCACATCTTTGATAATTAAATCACATTTAGTTATCATAGATATCTCTCCTTATAATATGAATCAAATTCATATTATCCATGATAATTAAATCAAATTTAATTATCAATTTTCTCGATGCTTGGATACACATATCAACAATGAAATTATCCATGAACTCTTTCAAGGATAATGCGCTTTCTCCACTGATACTTGGAGATAAGGACATGGCAATTGTATTGTTCCACGTATAGTGACTTGGCTATTGAGATCACATCTCAAATCCAGATCTCGGGCCTCCCCTAGATGCTTGATTAAATCAAGACCGTAAATCTAATCTTCTCATTGCATCTGAATCACATTCAGATCAATGTCCAACATTTGGACCAAGATCAGATTACTTCTCTACTGAGAGGAGTCACTAAAATCCAGACCCGTTTCATCACTCCCTAGGAATGGAAGCATCATGGTTATACAATCGTTAATGATCACATCACCCTCAGGTATTCCCAATACCAGTACATCCTGCATACTGGAAGACCCAGAATAAACCCAAAGTATTAGATCAACTTTATACTGTCTACTTCAGGATTTTATCAGTAAGTTTCTCATTTGATCATTGGGAGTTGGTATCGATCATATAATTTCCAAAAGAATATATCATACTTAGGTCCTGATTATATACTTTCCAAAAGTATATATCAAACCTACAAATTCAGTCAAGATTCCACAGCAAGACAACCATGCGCACGAAATTTTGATTCTTCCCAATATCTCATGAGTGAGCTATTGTCTTTCGGTTCAGTAATGAACCTGTATGATCCCTTTGAGAGATTGTATTACTCACATGCCCTTATATGCACACCAGTGCACCGGTGTATAGACCTTGGTTAGGTCATCAACCTATTGGTCTACCAAATGTACATACTCAGACATATAGTAACACATCTGTCTCCGGTCAGAGGATGCGTGCTTGTATCGTGACAACATACGATATAGGACTTTTGTTATCTCGATCTCATCAAGTCAACTCTTTGACCTAACTAATCTGACACCTCCGAATCTCTATTCCTATGCAGAGGACCTGCATCAAGAGGTCAGTCAGATATCAGCCTATGTGAGAAAGGATTGCCATCTCCTACTCAGGCTGGAGATCATCTCTTAGCAATCATTTGGTGGTGCTTGACGAGTCTTCAATCTAACCCTTTAGATATTCATCCAAGCGCCAACCTCTATGATTTAGTTATTGAATCAACAGCTGTATGATTATTAAGATGGCCATGGAACATAACCCTAATTGTACTAAGGGACCTATTATGCAAATTATTTACTCTTCATTTCAGATCAGGGAATGATATTTGCAATAACATTTATTGCATAATGGCTTGCCGTGGGCTCGCATGTCCAACAATCTCCCACTAGCCCAAAGAGTCTTAATAGGCTAATCATTTAAACCCACACTTATGTGATAATCATAGGCTATTTAGAAAATATCTAGGTAAGCTAATCATTCACTCTGTTTCGGTGAGACTACGCCAAGTCCTTTTACTGCACTTGCATATCCCCAGTAACAGTGCTCGCATCTAATGCGAATGTTGCATCTTATGCAACCAATACTCAATCTTGATAAAGCAGTTATAATGTCCTTGACACTACAGCTTAATAATTATAATAACCAGTATTTCCACAATCCTTATCAGTTTGTTCCTGGAGATCACTATCTCCAAAGGTATCCAAAGTTATGACCTTTTAGATCTCTATCTATAAAGTCTTAAGTTTTTGAAGATAAGACTTTAAGATTACTATCTCAAAAAATCTTGTCATCTATGAAGATTTTGTTATTACTGAAATCAAGTGTTTTATCCCCATAGTAGGATTAGTAACACTTTACTACTCCTACTGCATGGCAGATGTCTGGCTTTTGTACACATCTAGCATACACTTAGCTTCTCGTAACTGATGCAAAAGTGCAAGAAGTTCTAGCATTCACTTCCTCGACCCTTTGAGGTGCTATCCCTTTAGATAGGTCATTACCATATCTTAAGGGATGAAAGCCTTTCTTGGAATTTCTAAGAATGGAATATGTCCAAGGTGTACTACAAATGCGACAGTCCCAATATCCTCTTCTCTTTCCTTCTGAACAACTTCAGAACTAATATCTAAGAGGTATCCTTGAAATCATGTTTCAAGATATGGAATAGCCTGTCTATAAAACACTTATTATCATCCTTATATCATTCCAAATGATTAGGATGTTAATCTACATTTAGCATGATGAACACCTTGGTACTCCCACTAAGCTTCACATGGTTCATCAAGATTGTATTTGAAATCATAACATTTATAATTTCATCAAATCTTATGTTCCAACTTTAAGAAGCTTATTTGACTCCATAGATGGATTTCTTTAGCTTGCACATCTTGCTTTCCTCAACCATGAAGCCCTGGGGATACTTCATGTGAATATCCTTAGAGAGATATTCGTGGAGGAATGCAATCTTGACTTCCATCTCGAAGATGTCAAAGTCAAGTTGTGTAGCTACAGTTAGCAATATTCAGATGGGTATAAGCATGGTTACTGAAGAGCAAGTCTCATCGCAAGCAATGTCTTATCTTCCGATGTGTAACTCATGGCTACGAGCCGTGCTTTGAAGGTCTCTACCTTCTCATCAAGTTCCCTTTCTCTTGAAGATCTATTTACACCTTAACGGGTCTTACTCATATATGTGGATCCTCTAGGGTCCATATACAACACTTGTATATGAAGTCTACCTTAGACTTTTATTGCTAACATCCATCTTTCCATGTCATGATCCTCAGAAGCTTCATCACATGAAGTCCAATCATTGTCAGACTTAAATGACACATGGAATACATCCTCAAACTCATTCGAAGAGGTATTAATGTTTCATCTTTAATTATCCTTTTAGTTTCCTATTTCAGGAGCCTCATTATCATCTCAAGATTAAATGAGTTCCTTTACTTCATTTTCATCTTGATTATCAAGAGAATCATCCTCTAAGAATCACATTCTCAGAGATGAGATATTTTGAGAATCTCAGGGTTATAAAGTAGGTATCCAATACCATCCTCTATTTTCCTAATGAAGTAGCACTCTCTAGTGCTCGATTCCAGCTTACTTGCATGGAATCTTATTAAGGATATATAATGTAGTCTCTAGAACATATATACAAGGAAACTAAGAGGAAATTATGTTGAAATTCATCATTGATCAAATCATGTCACACATGATCCAATTGTATCTCCCTACAACTCTATTGAGTTTAGGTGTGTTAGGAGGATTGAGATAGAAATGATATTCATATCTTCATAAGGTATTCTTTGAATTTATCTAACATGTACAAGCTACCTAGGTTAGATCAAATTCATTTTATCTTTCTTCAGAATTTGGTTATAAACCAAAATTATGAAATCTTTGAATATTTCAAAGGTTTCTTAGTTGAAGAGAAGTAATCTCATATCATGCATACTCAACAATACATATCACATATCCATAATGTTTATTATGATATAGATGATCCGCATACATCAATATGTATGAGATCTTGAATACCTCGACATCTAACATCATTCCCAGAGAAGGGTGTATTGGACATTTTACTTTGAATACTATATTCACAAGTATGTAAGATTTGAAATTTTAGACATTCTAAAGTTTCATATCTTAGTAGTCCATTGATCTCATCAACAAACATATGTCCAAAATTGATGCCAGATCGTTGTCATCCTCCTATTGATCTTTTAAGGTTCAACTTTCTGTATTAGAAATCTTAATGAACCATTCATTAATTTTCTAATTTTGTGGAGTCCACTAGATGTTAGATTACTCTCCGAAATATACCTATCATAACTCTTTATGATATGTTTATTCCAGAATTCATATTTATTTCCAACATTTAGGAATAAACTATGAGTGTATTCCAATATCTAGGTCATAGAGACATTCTCTAAGACTAAGGCTCTCCCACTGAAATTAATAAGTATATCAATCCAATAGAGATTGTTGCAATAATTTCATCAATATCCATGTGGATAACTATAAACCTTAAGATTAAACTTCTTTAGTCTTCTAAAACATATGCAACCTATTGCAAGTGTTGTTAGAAGATTTAGATACAATTATAGGACTTTATCTTATTCAATAAGCAAGTCAATATCAATGATTTATGTAGATTATTCTGGTGCTCTATCCGAGTCCTTCTCTAAGGATTCTAGACAGACTTGATAGTCAAACTATCAACACACCAACTTACTGCAGTATTAGCATTTATCCAACTATATGGAAGTCATAGAAGTACGGTCAACTCTTTGACTATCCTTCTCATCTTGGGCTTGACCCATGCTTCCACTACGCTCCCTTTATCTATAAACAACCATTGCTTAAGACTAAGGATCTCTTATGTTAAATTCAAAAGAATTAGATGTAAGAGCATTTCAACATTTATACATGCATCTTTAAATTCATACAATATGAATATTATGAAGCATTATGAATGACTAAAGTACAAACAGTAGAATGATGACACTCATCATGTCTACATCCATCTAGACTCTCAAAACATTTGTTCAGGTAGGTATTCAAACATTTTGAATACATCATCTCTTATAAAGCTACCATTCTGCATGATGCAGTGAACCATGTCATTCATGATTAAATGTCTAGAGCACATATGTATGCCAAAATATCTTCTTAGGGTTTTATAAGGATTAATTGATAACTACGATCATCATCGACATGTCACTTCCAAAGTACACTCGATGAAAGATCAAGACTATAGAGACATACAAACCCTAAGGTGATGTCTTATTGTCTTATTTAATTGTCATTCCTCACTCTTATGAGGAAACTTGCACATTGCAACCACATACATTATGTGTCCAACTGCAAGTACAATATCTGCATCATGAGTCTAATCCATGATATTTTACTGATTATTATTGAGTATAACATTGAATGGGTTTAATGAAGGATTATCTGAAATGAGAAATTTGCATAAGGGTATATATATTATATATACATATTTTTACTTTGATTTAGGACATTTTATATCAAAGTTGTCTTGCCTTGTCAAAACTGAAAGTTCATTCCCTTAATCACTTTCAATGTAAGAGATATACATACCATTATATCTCAAGCAAGATCTGGGATCTCCTTCCTTATCTTTGTTACATCCCAATAATATGAGAACATGTAACTCGGATAAAAAGAAGCAGGAACACATTCCGCCTTGCATGTCCAACTTGCATCTCCCAATTCGGTCTTTAACACCTGGGCCCACCACCCCTAAGGTGATGTTGACCCGTCATTAATTGAACCAACCATCAATAGGCTTAATACTCGCTATACACAATCCAATATCGCCTCGATAATATGAGGACCCGATATTGGGGTCACTACGTATACAACCTTACTCTTTCGAGAAGTGAAGAGGCCGATCCAAATGGATTGTATTCAGGAGCTGTCACTTCGGACAGGTGTCTCTTACATACAATATCTGACGACGGAACCCTTCTCCTTGACAGGAGACCATGGATGTCACTTTTGTGATCCTCCATATCATATTCAAATTTTAATTAATCATTATGAATCATATTCATTATGATTATTTCTTCCAAGAGAAATAACAACTCTATTCATAATAGAGTGTTCTAATTTTAATTAGATTCCAATTAATCTATTCATATTAAATTAATGATCCAACTAATATCCAACAAGCAATTTTTAATTGTTACTTGAAATATGGTATTATCTCAAATATGTATTATTTTGAATTTTTAATAATTAGAAAATACATCATGATCTCTCAAGTATCATTCGTTCCCTACCCGCTGTCATGGCCAGTACCGGCGGGAGTGGGACGGACCGCAACCGGTGTGACCCGCTACCCCAGTGATCCCCGACTAGACACCATATCCGTCTCGAGAAAAAGCAATGCCGAGTCAATCACTTTGTACTTGAGATGATCATCGGTTTTTCAACCGAACTTATACCATATAATATTCATCAAAACCATTTTGATGATATTATAAGGAGATTTGCTAAACAAATCTCCAATCCTATTCAAGCAACAAGGTTTTGCATGTAAAAGGGGTCCTACAACTATTGTAGGATAAACTAGAGTTTTCATGAAAACAATGTTTGTTGGAAATTTCATATTAACCAATTGTGATCAAGATCTAATCTAATCATTCATTGATTGAGGCAATGTCATTTAAGGGAATAAATATTGTTCTAATATTTCTCAAATATTATCCACAATTATTCCAGGAAATTAACTATTCACAATTTTTCTTAAACAACAATCACAAGGTTTCGGATAATGATGCAATTTCCAGCAGTGACCCTCACTAACTAAAAAAACATATCTCATTCATTTTAAATCCAAATTAAGCAAAATCAATTTTCAGAGATTGATAACTTGATTTAAAAACGAAACCATATGATAAACATGCATTTCTAGACGTTTTAAGATCGTAATTAACGTCTTAATTATGTCTCTAATCGCCATCACCAAAACAGTGGACAAATGGTTAATAAAACAACCATATCTTGAGCAAACAGAATCCAAGTTACGGAAACTCATATTCTAAATTTTCCTTATTTAATGGAGAACATTATCTAAGTGATAATTTCATGTTTAAACATTTTAAACAGGGCCGAAAAATTATCACAAGACAAGGCTGTGAAAATTGAAATGCTAAAATCTTCACGAACCCAATCGAGCCCAAATCTTCATAGGTTCATGGATCTCATCCAAAACCTTCGACAACCTGGCTCTGATACAACTTGAAGGATACGGGAAAAATCCTCAAGCACATCACGGAAACGTGATAATCGTATCAAATGCGATAGGGAGCAACTAGTCGCACTAGTTGCTCGATGCAACAGAAATTAAAAATGTCTATGTGACAAACCACATGATCCAAGAACACTTCTCGGATCGTTTCATCTAAATGAAAAACAAGTAATAGGATTACCTCTTGAAGCTTGGTTGCGATCGAGTCTCTAAACAAAGAGACCTCATGCCTCAAGTCCGATCCGACGGAGTAGACGCTTGCGAGCGCGTGGATGAGACGTGTGCTTCTCGCAATACATGTTGATGATCCAAGCCACAGATCTTCTGCTCTCGACAAACGAGATACGATGTCTTCTTCACGAGCAAGGCACGCTGAAGTAGACAGAGATCCACGAGCAGACGATCGGGCAGCATAACGACGACGTCGCGACGATGGAGGATCTCTCTAGGGCATCCATGGTGGACGTCCACAAGAGAGATAGAGAGAATGGTTGTGTAGAGAGAAAGAGAGAGAGCATTCATCTATGTTGAGTGTCAAGAAGAGCAAGGGGTGCCTCTTCTTATATAGGATTTTGGGAGTCCATGGATCCCAATCCATGGACAACACACAATCAACGGATGAGATTGATTGTGTCCCTTTCAACGGCTAGGATTGTTGTTGGTAAAACACAACAACAATTGATTTAATTTGAATTAATTCATATTGATAAACCAACATAATTAATTCCAATTTAAATCACATTTAACTAGAGAAGAGATAATGAGAAGACTAAACCAATCCCCTAAAATAAGGGGACATCTACCATCATATCATGAGATCTCAATATCTCATGAGATCTCATTATCTCATGAGATCTCATTATCTCATGAGATCTCATTATCTCATGATTATATCATGATCTCTTGTCGTTAATATTTTCACAAAAAATAATTCCAAATTACCTTGTGGAAAATATCAACCACGCCATTGAAATTATGTGAATATTATTCACAACCCAAAACTAAATGTGATTATATTTTCAATTGATCATTCGATGAGTATCACATTCACAATAACAATTAATCAACAAATATAAACACAATATGGCTCTCTCTTTTATATGATAAATCACATTTATAATATATATGATTAATATGAATAGTGCTATCCACATTATTCATATCCATGATAATTAAATCACATTTAAACATCTTGGATCTCCTTTTTTTTCTCATGTACCCAAATAACATGAATCACATTCACATTAATCACATCTTTGATAATTAAATCACATTTAATTATCTTAGATATTTCTCCTTATAATATGAATCAAATTCATATTATCCATGATAATTAAATCACATTTAATTGTCAATTTTCTCGACGCTTGGATACACATATCAATAATGAAATTATCCATGAACTCTTTCAAGGATAATTCGCTTTCTCCGTGGATACTTGGAGATAAGGAAAGGGCGAGTGTATTGTTACACGTATAGTGACTTGGATATTGAGATCACATCTCAAATCCCGATCTCGGGACTCCCATAGATGCTTTATTAAATCAAGACCACAAATCTAATCTTCTCATTGCATTTGAATCACATTCAGATCAATGTCCAACATTTGGACCAAGATCATATTACTTCTCTACAGAGAGGAGTCGCTAAAATCCAGACCCATTTCATTACTCCCAAGGAATGGAAGCGTCATTGTTATCCAATCGTTTATGATCCAATCACCCTCAGGTATTCCCAATACCAATACATCCTGCATACTGGAAGACCCAGAATAAACCCGAAGTTTTAGATCAACTTTATACTATCTACTTCAGGGTTTTATCAGTAAGTTTCTCATTTGATCATTAGGAGTTGGTATCGATCATATACTTTCCAAAATCATATATCATACCTAGGTACTGATTATATACTTTCCAAAAGTATATATCAAATCTACAAATTCAGTCAAGCTTCCAAAGCGAGACAACCGTGTACACGGAATTTGATTCTTCCTAATATCTCATGAGTGAGCTCATGTCTTCCGGTTCAGTAATGAACCTGTATGATCCCTTTGAGTGATCGTATTACTCATATGCCCTTATATGCACACCAGCGCGCAGGTGTATAGACCTTGGTTAGGTCATCAACTTATTGGTCTACCAAATGTACATACTCGGACATATAATAACACATCTGTCTCCGGTCAGAGGATGCGTGCCTGTATCGTGACAGCATATGATATTGGACTTTGGTTTTCTCGATCTCATCAAGTCAACTCTTTGACCTAACTAATCTGACACCTCCGAATCTCTATTCCTATGCAAAGAACCAACATCAAGAGGTCGGTTAGATGTCAACCTATGTGAGAAAGAATTGCCATCTCCTACTCAGGCTGGAGATCATCTCTTAGCAATCATTTGACGGTGCTTGATGAGTCCTCAATCTAACCCTTTAGATAATCATCCAAGCACCAACCTCTGTGATTCAATTATTGAATCAACAACTGTATGATTATTAAGTTGGCCATGGTACACAATCCTAATTGTACTAAGGCACCTATTATGCAAATTATTTATTCTTCATTTCAGATCTGGGAATGATATTTGCAATAACATTTATTGCATAATTGCTTGCCGTGGGCTCGCATGTCCAACAGGATGCCCTTATGCATCAGTTGTAGAAATTTTGATGTAAGACATGATGTGTACAAGACCAGACATCTGCCATGCAGTGAGAGGGGTAAGTCGTTACCAATATTGATATGGATAAAAATACTGGACTGTAGTGAAGAGAATTTTCAAGTACCGAAGAAGAACTCAAGACCATATCCTAGTTTATGGAGACAATGATCTCTAAGTGTTGGGGTACACTGATTCAGACTTCCAATCAGTTGTGTATGATAGGAAGTCAACTTCATGGTTCTTATTCATGTTCATTGGTGATGTTGTGATCTAGAAAAGCAAGAAGCAGGACACCACGGCTGACTCAACGGCTGAAGCAGGATACATAGCCACATCAGATGTTGCTTAAGAGGTTGTGTGGTTGTGTGGTTGTGCGACCTCATCTTAGAACTTGGCGTAGTTTCCTCATCGGAATCTCACATCCCATTGCTCTATGGTAACATGGGTGTCATAGCACGAGTGAAGGAACCCCGATGGCATCAAAGACACAAACACGTGGAGAGGAAATATCACGTCATCCGAAAGATCCAAAAGTGTGGCGATATCACGATCACCACGGTTGCCTCTGTCGACAACATTGTTGATTCACTAACCAAGCTATTGACTCAAAAGATTTTTGACCAGCATGTAATTAATATGGGGTGAAAAGTTATACATGAATGGCTCTAAGGGCTAGTGGAAGACTGTTGGACTTGTAAGCCCTTAGCAACTCAGTAATGCAATAAAAGTTATTATTTTATCATGTCCATCTAAAATTGAATGATTATGAGTAAACATAAATATTAAGGTCCCTTTGTACAATTAGGGTTTGTACCATTTCCATATTGAATACTATGTGGTTGGGAGGACACAGCTGACATTAACATGTGATATTCAACACATATCTACAATATGAGAATGAGATGGCAATCTTTCTCTACAAACTAATTTCTGACTGACTTCTTGACGCATGCCCTATGCATAGGAATGTAGATTCAGAAGTGTTGGAATAATCAAGTCAAAGAGTTGACTTGATGAGGTCGAGGTAATGTAAGACCTGAATCGTATCTTTCACGATCAGGCACAGATTCTTTGATCGGACAAAGATATACATCTATATACCTGAGTGTGCACATTTGACATACCAATAGGTTGGTGACCTAATCAAGGTCGATATACCGATGGGTTGGAGTGCATGTGAAAACATGTGAGAAACGTGACCTCGTAAAGGAATCGTACATGTTCATAGTTGATGAACCAGGAGACAAAGCTCACTCATGAGATAATTTGGGGTTATAATGAATTCCATGCATAATCATCTTGTTTATAGAATAAGACACGAATTTGAGATATTAATATATGTGTTTGGAATGTATATGATTAATATTGTCACCCAATTATTGAATGAGAAATCTATGGATTTGTTCGTAAGAAGATAATCAAACTATTATTTGAGCTTCGGATATGTCAAAGTCTTCTCATATGAAGTACGAATGAGTATTGTGAGAACTCAAGGCTAAATCTAACCTAGTAGATCATCTAACATGATACTTCCATTTTGAGGGAATGATGAAACTAGATGGATTTTAGTGGTTCCATTTATTATCTTAATCATCTGAGAGTTAATTGGATTAAGTCTCACTTTATTTGAATCCAATTCCAATTTCAATATCCAAATGTTGGAAAGTGAAATGGTGATGGAAATGGAAATAAGCATGCTCCTTGAGCTTATTTCATAATTTCAAATGGTTTGGACTTCGATTAGAATGGTCAAGGAAGCTAGATTTTACTCACTGATACTTCCTCCAACACATGTAGAGTGCGATGCGTTCTGTCGAGCTCACTTAGAGTGTGAATTGTTTAGCTCAAACTCAAAAGATAGCAGTGTATCGTGTTTTGCTAAAAATGTATAAAGCTTGAAATTGGATAGTTATCCAAATTTCAAGTCACTATACATGAATAATATGATTTCTCTGACATCGTCTCCAGGTATCTGCATTTGTATCTCACGAGTCCTAATTGGATTAGGACTCGTACTGTATGAAGTCACTATTGAGATAATAATTGTTATTGTCATATTCGATTTTCTACAAGGATATTTTGTGAACATGAATCACAGATATAAATCACTTATTAATATAAATATTGATTCATAATCATTAATATTTATATGAATATGATTCATATAATTATTTCAAGGCACATGTGTCAATATGATTCACATTAGTTTTTAAATGTAAATTGGATTTATATTTTTTATTTAAATTTATGAATAAAATTCATACGATATGAGAGACTTTCTCATAAAATTATCAACTATGATAATTATATTATCATAATAATAATTAAACAACAAACTCCAATTATGGTGACAAGGGGGCGTGTCTAGAGAGACACAAGACACCACCATTGAGAGTCTTACTCTCAAACTGTTGACTGATTTGTTGTCTTGTTTATTGCTTGATTTAATTGATAATTAAAAGAATATAATCAAGTTTTATTTCTTGTTGAATAAGGATTTTATTATAGCCCTTGATCCTCTATCAAAGGGACCATATTGTGGGCGTCCACCATTAGGAGAAGACTCCTCATGGATGTCCACCTTGGTTATAAAAGAGAGGACTTTGTCTCTCTTTCAAAGCATGTTTGTGACTCCCAATACTCTCTTGCTTTGAGAATTAAAAGAAGAGAAGAGTCACGAGAATTAACTTCTCATGCACGTCTACTCTTCATGTCCCTACACATCCACCTTGTGAAGCCTCTATTCTCTCCATTGGTGTGGCCTTGTGGAGGAGAGGAGGCACTGTACTCCTCGTGCATGAAGAAAGATCAATTTTGTATAATGAAATCAGGAGCTTGATCATCCCTGCATGGACAAGTTCAAGACGTTGACATCAAAGTTCGTGGGAAGCAACACGAGTCAAATCGTGTCAAACAGAAGCAAGCGGAGATCAAACTTGATTCGGGAGGTCTCTTGCTTTAGAGACTCTCACGTCAAAAGGTAACCTTGATCACTTCCTGATATTCATAAGAATTTTTAAAACCATATTTTGTATATTGTTTCCTTGAAGTATATGGTTTCACTTGCATATAGTTTTGTATGACAAAACTAATGTCCATGCGACAAACACTTCGAATATGCATATTGTTTTCTATTTTTTTCGTGTTTCTGTGATGCAAAGTTCATACAGTTTTATTTACTTCCTTCACGTCGCTGGATGTTGATTACTCAAATGGGATGAAAGCGTAAAGATGTCATTGCTTTTGACCAGACGAAATGGCAAGATGATCATTATTGATATTTTCGGGTTGACAAGGAGGAGGAAAGACCATGATAGGAGGCAATGGTCGATGTTGTCGACGCTGCTTTCCATCATAGAAAAATGATCGGGATGAGAGATCGGGAGAGGTGGGGGAGAGATAGGAGGGACCGAAAGGGAAAGGTTTCCCGTATGAGAATGACTAGTGTATCAGAAGAGTATCATCCCAACCTTTAATTTATTTTGAAAATCAAGGGATGAGATTACTCACCTCATCGTCTCATATATAGCTCACATCATACGATCACTAATGCGTGTGTGTGGGGTGGGGTGGGAGGGGGGGGGGGCTTTAGATGTTGTGGGGTCTTATCTATACCATGGAAAATCATCAATGTGATCCATCTAATATAAACTTGATGGAGAGGATTAAGACCACCATTATCGTTGAAGGCATTGTTATTTGAAATTCGATGCATTTTTTAGGATTGATTATGGTGCATATATTTGTTCATTCCCAACTTTTAAAATCAGGTTATTATATTTTAAAAATTAACAATATTATTTAGACTGCATTTTTCAATAAAAAGTTTATATTTTTACAGCTTATATGATTTCGCTTCAAAAAATTATGTGTCAATGTTATGTAAGTTAAACAGAATTCCCTTCATTACACAAAACTTACTCGTCTTTTTACACTGTCGGTGTTTAAAATATAAATGGAAAATTACATTATAATATATCTTTTGATTAGTTTCTTTGTACTAATATTACATTTTAGGCACCTTTCCGAAATTTTGCTCAAAAAATTAATGTGCATAATGTAGATATGATGTATTGATTCAAGAAGTGGCTTTCCGACCATTTATAATCAAGATCAACTAGATCGTATAATATTTAAAAGGTATGTTGTCCATATTGAATTATATTGCTTTATTCCACAAATATGTTACATAGTTTACATTGTTTATAATTCTATTCAAACCGAATCTTACGTGATAACATAAATCCGAGTGTTTTTGTGTGCTAAAAATACTTATTATGTCTCATATATTTACATTTTAAAGGGAAGTTTTCAATGAATTCAATGACAAGATGATGCATACATAGTAAATATAACTTGTGGAATACAGATAACACCATGATCTTTCAATCATAATTATTTTATACATTTTAAATTATTTATTTATATTGTACTAATGCATCTAGCTTTTACAATATTGTTTTATTTTCTAGGGCTACCCAAAACCTATTTAAGAAAATATTAATGAATCAGATGGAACATATCCAAAAATTAATTTTTTGTATTACCCGATATAAACAAAAGTTAGAGCTTTAATTGGTCTGTAATCGCAAATTTTAAGTATAGAAAGTTGCGCATAACAACTTTATTTTCATATTTTTGCTCTTGCTCGGACGGCTTTAGCTTTATGGGTGATTTTGTTCATAGCTCTTGGTTGGGATGTAACTACATATATTGTTGGCTTTCCATGGTACAGGGACGATGTCGCTTCATTTGAAGTTTTTCTTATATATAAAACCGATTGAATAAGAGAAGTATACTATGTGTATTAAATGACTCACTTAAAATATAAATATATTATGTGCATTTATTTCATAATAGTTGCATTAAATATGATTTTGAATATGTTTATACGTATATTTACTTATTAAAACAAATATACAAATATTGGTACAAATACTCATGGATATCAAAGTGATATATAATTATGATCATTTTAAAATTAATACGGTATGCATAAAATGGGTAAGGACATATATATATATATATATATATCTATTTGTATATTCATATTAGTATAGGAATTATCCAATCATGAAAAGTACACTAAATTTATTTATTTCATATTTATATTAAACATGACCACCAATAAATTATAATTATGTCTGAATAAAAACTTAATACCGTTACACGTATTTATGAATATTAAAGAATATGTGCGTCCGTCGTTATTTTAAATTAGATTCCTATTAAAGTTAGTATTACGGACATGCTAATTTAACAAACATAATAAGTATATTTGTTTCTTAGCATAGAATGTAATTATAAATGTATAACTAGATTTACATATAAAATTAATGCATAGATGTTGGCACATGTATTTACATCCATCAAAGTGATATATGTATGTATGTATGTATGCATGTATGTATGTATCTAGTTTAAAAATAGATATAGATGTAAATGTCAAGATATGTAAAAAGGAATTGTGAAAGCAGATAGCAATACCGGTTTATAAATTTAAGCCGGTATAATGGATATTCATATTGAAGAACTACACTAGAATCTTTTAATAATAGTTTATCACATGTGGTTATAAATAAATATGTACTTGTATTTACATATTTATATATTTACATAATAAACTAATATCCATATCTGTATCTATTTTGAAAGAGATGCAGGCACATGCTTTAGAAGGTACTATGAAATAACGTATATAACCGTAATAACTTACTAAGATGTATATATTAATAAGGACATGAGTTTTTATTGATATTAGAATGATATCAATATCCATATACATTTTAAAATGAATACATATAAGACAACTTATCGAATATGGATGCATCCATATTCTCCTGCATATTAAAGTTGATACTCCAAATTAAGTTATAAAATAATTTTTTCTTTAATATATTGTATAACCACAACAAAAATATCATTTTTTTTATCGATATCTTATATAAAATATATCTACGAAAGGAATTAAGTCTAGGGATAACGGATTTAATAGTAAACAAAATGTATCATAGGAGAAGTTAATATATTCCTTTCTATCTCTTACCAAATATAAAAAGGATACGAGCCTCATGTTTAAAGTTCTATTTTCATTATGAATCAAATAATGGAATGGAAAAAATTCTAAAAAGATGGCAAGAGTGGCGGAAAAACCCCACCACAACCCAGCCCAAGAAGATTAGGCGCGAACTTCTTCCCTCATCCCATGATCGATAAGCATAGGAATTACATTATGAAGTTTGCAGAGGACGTATGTACAGAAAAAGTCTAATGATCGGGGATGACGCTTTCTCGCATTGGAAAGGAAATTAGACATGCATCATATAGGCTACAAAAGGTAGACAAGAGAGTTTATAGGCTAGTTCTAAATGGATTCTTTCTTTCTATCTATCTATCTATATTAATAGGGATCAGGTAAGAAAGAAACCAGGGCTCGACCATGTGGGGTCAGCGAGGAGACTATCTCTCTTTCATTCAAAGAAAGATGCGACTGCATAGAAACCTACAAGATATAACAAGGCAGAGTCGAGGGAGCCTTTAACCCTCAAGTGACTAGTCTTATCCGATGCAGACATCCTTGCATCGAAAGTGATGTCTGTGGATGATGTATTTGTGATTTATCATATTTTTTTATTATTTATTATCCTTCTTAATTAAACTATTCAATAAAATCCAACTTTAATGTATTCATATTAACAATTGACATGTTTATATAACTAACCCTAATTATTGTACTTATTAAGCAATGTTATTATGATTTATTTTGTGTCTATTATTTATTAAAATTCCCCCCGAAATTAGATAATTAATATATATATATATATTTGGTTGGACATTAAATATAAATTTCGAATACAAAAAATCTCAAAAGAATTGAAAAATAAGCGTTTTTAAATCATTAAAAACACTTACAAAAATATAAGTTTGTATAAATGACTTCTTTTGATTTTTTTTATTCTACATGAAACTTGTATATATCATTGACATCTATATAGCTTTCATGTTTTGCATTTTCAAAAAATTATATTGCACATATTTCTTTTTGAATTTTCTTTATTTTCTCTTTTATAAATTTTTCGTTGGGTGACATGGTGCTCTGAGGAGAAGCCACGCAGCCCAGTCCTTCTTTCCCGCACATCTCGCTCCTCCATCGTTCATCTACTCCTGATGGATCCGATCTTGGTCGCACATTCTCGGAAAGGAAATGGTGGCAGTAGTGAAATTTAGGGTCGACAAAGGCCACTGCATTTGTGGGAATGTAAGTTCCATCAATTACGTATATGACATCACGTAAATACAATGTTCCCAGTCACAAATTAGTAAATGGCATGTCATGTGTATGGAGCCCATGAGTTACAACAATTACTTTAAAGAACAGGTAAAAGTTTCATTTCTACGAATCACGTCGGGAATAGGGCTATCGTGTGAGGGGCATGTATATGAAACCATCCCTGAGCGACACGATATGTGTTAGCACATCATTGAGATGTCGTGAGATCATGCCACTGATGAATACCCATTCATCACTCTTTATTCTTATATTTTAGCTACAAAAACCTTCGCAAATGCATGTAGATATGTGTAAATAGGAATAATTACCAAAAGCATGCATTGTGTAAAAACCTATAATTAGCATGTTTTTGTGCAAAAATAAAAGAATAAAGATTAAAAAGAAAAAGAGGGGAAATATTTAGAATAAATATTGAGCAACCTAACCCAAGGGAGGGATCAGCATGGGCCTGACCGCATAAAAGCCAAAGTAGAGGGAGATAGGGGCTCATGTGTAAATATTTGTGTAAATAAATAAGACTATATTTTCCTCACCCAAAAATATGCTTATGAATACTTGTATATACTTATAAATATATAAAACAAAATAAAAAAGTTAAAAATCAAAAAGATAAAAAATACCTCCTTTCATCATGTACATAAACCACACCTATATATTTATTTAACTTTGTAAATATATAAAAGTAATTTTTTAATTTTTATAATAGTCTATGTTATATTTTGTAAATAAATAAAATAAAAACAATTAAAATCAAAACAAAATAAAAATAGAAAAATCAAAAATACAAAAATACATTGTACATATATCTTGTATATAGATGTACATATCTATTTATTTTACCTATGTACATAAACAATAAAAATAAAATAAAAACACCCTTTTATTCCTTATTTTATTCTATAAATAAATAAAATATAAAATAAGGATGAAATTGTATAAAAATAATATATAAAAATCAAAATCAAAACCCTATATATATTGTACATACCTATATCTAGTACATATTATGTATATAGCCTATTTTTATTTCCAAAAATTAATTAAAAATCACCAAAAAATAGAAAAAATTAAAATAAAAATATTTCATGTTTGGAGTTTTTGCAGATTCGGCCCCTAGCTACCCCTATTTGTCACCTCAAGATCCAGCCACGTGGGCCGAACCCCATTGGCCCCTGGGGATGTTGACCGCCGGTCAACTAACCCCCCAGGACCACTTCCCACGGGCCCGAGCTCCTGACCCGATTTCTCCAATTAATACCCGCTCGACCCGATCACCAATTCGCCAAACCCCGGGTTCGAATCATTCTCCTTGCATCCGGCATCCTCGCCGGAGCCGCTCCCTCGGGATCCGCGCACTCCTGAGCTTGCCCGGACCCATCCTTCTCGGACCCCTAGCCTTATAAAATCGCAGCTCCGCCACCTTCTCTTTCGATCTTTGGCCATTTGCTTCGTTCTCCAGTGAGCCCCAGAGAGAGAGTTATGTGACAGCTCGCATCCCCGACCTGTTGCAGCGAGGAGAGCCGGCGAATCCATTGATCCGGCGACGTAGCCGCCGTAGCTCCGCCACCTGAGCGAGCTTCGAGCCTCGGGCCGAGACGACCCTTGAGGCGACGACCAGGAGCACCCTCTGCTCTTCCCCAGTCTCACCGTTCATCCAGGTAGTCCCGTAGCTCCGCCATTTCGTTCGATTTTCGTTTACCCCCAATTTGCGCCGCCGTCGTCTTTCTTCGATTCACCCCGGTTCCGACCACCATCCGACCATCGGACCCGACCTTCACATTCGCCTTCCTCCGCCGCACGTTCTCCACCCACACACGCAACCCAGCTCGCACAGGAGCTGGGAACCGGGCTCCTCCGTCCACCACCTTCGCCGGAGCCCGCCACCCCGACGCACCAGCCACCTTCACATCGCCTAACTGGGTCGAGGCAATTTGCCCTCGACCCGCCAGTCTTTTGGTTCACTTTGCAGGTCAGAACGAGGGCCATCTGAGGCTCTCCGTCATTCGGCCAGAAGACCAGCTCCGCCGACCGCCCCTTAGCGCTTCCGAGCTCGGGTCGATCATCGGAGCGCCGCAGCAGACGCAGGAGCGCACCAGCTTTCTTCTCCGATCATCAGAGCGCTCCGAGGAGGAGGCCAGCGCCAGCACGAGCCCGGCGAAGCTCGCCGGGGCCCAGTTCTTCCAGCACCCTCCAGCATCGTTGGATCAGCCCTCAGCTCCAGACGCCATCCTGACCGTTGGCTCCTGGAGCGCCCCTCGACGTCAGATCTGAGGCGACTGATCCGGACCGTCAGATCCACACGTGTCCTGGCCTAGACCGTTGGATCCACCAGAGCAGACCCAGCGCTGAGAGCCACCCCCAGCTGGACCGTCCGATCTCCACGTGGCAGTCATCCAGACGCTCTGGTTAATAAAGGGTAAATTACCCTTAGGCCCTTATCTTTGTTTTATTTCGCATTAGTCCTGTAAATATTTAAGTATGTTGTTTAGTTTTAGGTTTAATTGCATATAGGACCCTGAGCTTTAGATATTTGCATTTATACCCCTGCCTGTGTGAGCCACGTGCTTCGTCACGTGTTATTTTGGTGTATTTGCAGTCTAAGCCCTTGTAGTTCTGGTTGTTATGAAATGAATGAAAGTTTTTAGCTAATTGCATTTATACCCCTGTGCGTGGTTTATTTCCGCATGTGCGATATTTTTTTGGGTTATTTGCAACTAAGGCCCCTGGACTTTTGGTACGTGTTACCAATAAGTCCTCGGGACTTATTTTTGTTACATTTAGGTCCCTGAGTGCCCCAGGCACGCGCGTGGCGCGTGTTTTGCTGGGTTAATTGCACCTGGACCCCCAGAACTTCGGGTATTTGCATTTCAGTCCCTGTGCACAGTACCCTCTTTTGATTTTTGAATAAATATCAAATCACCTCCAAATCCAATGAGAATTTGACACATGGCTCCTGCCATGGTGTAGGATTTTCACGGATTTTTGAGGACATTTTTGATTTTGTTTGCTATTTTTAAAAATTCAAAAACCTCTATTTTCGTTTCCGTTTAACTTGAAAATTCACAAAAAAATATAAAAACTCCCCTAAAAATTCCATAAAAGTTAGCTACTGTTTAGTTTAGTTTGTTTGATTTTCTAGCCAATTTTGGCTATTTTTCATTGCTCAAAAACCATAAAAACTTAAAAACACTCAAAAAACCCATAAAAATTCTAATAAATAAATTAAAAACCCAAAAATAATAAAATTGGTACCTAAATTTTCCTTGTTTTGTCTATTTCATAGGAAAATTAACTCCAGGCCATTTTAAGGCCTTAGATATTTTATCTAGGGCTTTTTGGCTCTGCTGGACAATACCCTTTATTTCTGCCACTGTTTGATTTTTAGAAAATAAAATAAACATCAGAAAATTATCAAAAATTCACCAAAAACATAAATAAATTATAAAACACATAAAAATATTTTTGTTTTAATTTTTGGTTGATTTTTGTTGCTTTAAATAATTTGTTGAAGTGTGCTTGTAATTGCTTTTCTTATTTTCTTTATATATTAAAAATCCCAAAAAAAGACAAAAATAATTAAAAACCACTAAAAAGACTTTGTTTCTTTATTTTATTTGTTTTTACTACTTTGTAGACCTTCGGCCAATCCGTGCTCCTTGAGTTCGACCCTGGGTACTATACCAGGTTAATCACATAGCAGGACCGCTTATTCGTGCTTGATTGATTTTTGATTCATTTAGTGGTTCGATTTTTCTTGATTGACATAGCCAGGTGATCTAGGTCGCAACGACCATTTAGACACCTTTGCCTTGATCATCTAACGTGTCATCAGAATGGCGCCGTTGACGGGGAGCACGGCTTAGTAGTTGATTTTCTTTTCGTCTTTATTTTCGCGGCTTTTCGCGGCTCTTCCAGAGCTCGCGACTCTTCGCGGCTTTTATTTATATTTTCTTTTTGTTTTATTTTGCTTTATTTTCTTTTTCTTTTATTTTTGTTTTTGACTTCTTTTGTGTGTTTATTTTATCTTACATTTTTGCATATATATCCTTTTATTTTTATTTTCATTTCTTTTTCTCTTATTATTATTTGATTCTTGGTTCTGACCACTCTGTTTTCTCTTGCGAGGGCCCGAGGACCGAGGCGACTGATTTCGAGAGGCCGACGCAACCGCGAAATTCGGAGGCGGCTCCCTTCTGTACGGAGCCGCAGGAGAGAGTGAGAGAGAGTTGAGTGGGTAAGGATTAGGATAGACTTTTATTTTTATTCATTATTATTGTAATAATACAGGACTTTGGACTTGGACTCTTCTGCCGTAGCGGGTCTGTTTCGCCGAGCACCGGTGTGCTCGGGGGACCCTTAGGACCTTAGCGGTTTTTCGCGGTTTTTCGCGGTTTTATTTTCTTTTCTTTCTGCCTTTTCCATTGTTTACGCGGTTTTTTCTCGAGCCCCTAGACTTAGGAATTTCTGGTGATCGTGCCGTAATTAGTAGGATCCACACACCTAACTGCTTATCTGTTCCTATAGATCGTTAATTGGACCTACTAAAAATAATTAATAAAAATAACCGACTCATTTGCCTTCGTAGCCTACGTGCCGCAGCCCGTCCTGTAAAGCGCTTACTCCTACCCCGATTTGTCGGACAGAGGAGGGACGGGCCAAGACCGGACTCTTTGGCTTGGAGGTCGGTGACCGGTTAGACGGTTCTGCGCTAGACTTGCTCATCTAGGATTCGGCTTTCCCGTTGCATCATATAGGTAGTTTCCTTTCTGTCTTTACATTTATGCGCGGATCATATTGCATGTAGAGTGCTGGCGACAGGTACGCATATCTTACTCAGCATGCATCATTGATTTATTGCGCATCAGCTTTTACGTTTTCTCCCCCTGTTTTGGACTTAATAACCAGGAGAACCGAAGAATTCGTTAGGACATTTGTTTGCTTTGAAAAATACTAAAAAAGTGAAACCATAAAATTGGGACTGGCTAATACTATTGATCTTAAAATCCTCTCACCCTAAAAATTTTTTTCTTGGGGAGAGCAACCCCCTCATTGTATGGTTTGGATGCGCGAGAGAGTGACCCGCACCCTAGGTAGAGCCCCCCTGCCCCCCGGTGCTAGTCCCGACTGATTACCGACTTTTCTGTGCGGGCCAGTTGGTTGGGTTAGCCTCGGATATCCTAACAGGTCACGTAAGCGCTCTGATATTTTGTGTGTTCAATAAAATTGACAAGATAATTTGACCGAACTTTCACGGTCTTCAGCTCGCGTTGCGTGGTGAACCGGGTTGTTTGTGATCATAGTTTCTCCAGATCTCATCCGCACTACTCGCCAGATCGAGATGATGGGTAGACGCTCTCTTAGGCAGCCTCTGGCTGCACCGCTTTCAGGCACGTCTACCTCATCATCTAGGTTGGCTCGCGAGAGCTCAGACCCGCTCTCCGAGCCCGAGTACGATGTCCACCCTGTTCCCCCTCGACCCCTTTTTGTCCGACTGAGAGATACGAGCCCGAGGAGAGATTGATTGATTTGACAGCACCTGAGTTGGGCTCATTTGGTTTTGCAGACGTCATGGCCGGAGCCGGCAGTTCCGATGATCACTCCCGTCAGCCCGAGCATTTTGTACTAGACCAGGGAGCGATCAACTCCACCCTGATCGCATCACTTGAGACAGTACAGCAACAGTTACGCGATCAGGGGGCATTCATGATAGAGATGAGGCGAGAGTTGGAGAGGCTCAGAGCAGAGCGAGACCAGCAGAGCGAGCCTGAGGAGATACCTGATGCAGAGGAACGAGCCGCAGCAGCCGCAGTCGCAGCAGCAGCCAGCCGCAGCGCGGGAGGCGCCGCGGCAGGAGGACCACCACGGCCGATGCGGGAGTTGCACAACCCCGGATCGACACTCATGCATCATTGGGTAGTAGTGCCAGCGATCGTGGGGGACTTCAAGTTCTCCCTGAACACCTTGCAGTTACTGCCCCGTTTCCACGGACTTGCCACTGAGGAGCCCCACCTCCACCTCCAGGAGTTTCTTATGATCTGCAGCACTGTCCATGATCGCCATGTGGACCAGGACACGATCCGGATGATAGCCTTCCCGTTTTCACTGGCAGATAGAGCAGCCACCTGGCTGAAGCATCTTGGGAGGTTTGTCTACACCTGGGAGCAGCTCCGCATCGAGTACTTGAACAAGTACTATCCACTCGGGCGGACGAATGCAGCGAGGGCCCTGATCAGCAACTTTCTCCATGTTCCCCAACGAGCAGTTTCACGAGGCATGGGAGAGGTTCCGAGAGCTCCTAGACCGATGCCCGCACCACGGACATCTCCAAGCCGAACCTAGTTCAGAGCTTTTTCAGCGGGTTGACGCTAGAGCTTCAGGGTCTGGTGAATGCTTCTTGCGGGGTCCTACTTTGCCAAGGACCATGACCAGGTCTGGGCCATCTACGAGGAGATGGCCGAAAACTACATGGTGATGTCCCAGACCAGGTTGTATACTCAGAAGACCCAGCCTCAGCAGCCAGGTCCCGGTGCAGTACCAGCGGATAGCACGGGTAGATGCAGGTCCATCCAGTTCATCCACAGTCGCAGCAGACAGGCAGAGTCGTCCGCTGCGGACATGGGCATTATCAGCGAGAAGTTGGACCGCATGGAGCTGATTGAGAAGAAGCAGTGCCAGAGCATCACTCAGATGGAACAGATGGCACAGGTTCTGAGCGACATGAAAACCCAGCTCATGTGTCTTCAGGAGGCACAGACGGCTTCTCAGCCCCGTCTTCAGTCGCGAGGCGACTCCGGCAGCAGCAACAGCTCGTCCCAGCGCTCCAGCACCCCTGTGCAGCCTAGACAGGTTCACCTTGTACAGGCGGAGCCGTACCAGCAGCCGCAGCCCACCTACCAGTCCCCACCATCTCCAGACATGCAGATGGTGGTTTACCAGCCGGACCAGCCTCTGGCAGTACTCCCGCCAGCCCCCTACGATGCAGAGCCGTTGATGGATGTCAACGGGATTTGGTATGACCGCCCCCAGCCTAGGATCCGACGAGACCATCACGGATTTAGGTGGGGGAGTGGTGGTGCCCATCTCCAGCAGCAGCCGTCAGGACAAGGAGGGCAGTACTCCCAGCAGAGAGATCACCAGCAGCCGCAGCAGCAACCCCCAACATACCAGCAGCACCGGCCATCATCCTTCGGTCCTCGTCCCCATCAGCAGCAGGGACAGTCGTGGAGACGTGAGCAGCAGGCTCACCCAGTTCAGCAGCAACACCCTTCCTCATATCCTTCTTACCACCAGCAGCAGTTCCAGCAGCCTCACCCCCAGAGAGGCTACCCGTCGGGCTCCCACGAGAGCCCCGCTTTGGATGACATCGCCCGCCTACTCACGGACCAGCAGGCCACATTCAGACGGGAGATGGACGAGTTCCGCCAGGAGATGCGGGACTTGGTGAGAGGGAAGGCCGCCATTCCAGCTCAGATCGAGCCGAATCCGAATAACCTCAAGAGGAAATCTGACCAGGTAGTACACACTGAGTTTGCCACTCCTAGTGACCCATTTGTTGATACATCTTCGGATCTATTTGATGCTGATTTTTTCACACTTAGGAGCGGTAGGAACCCAGCCGGCGACGGCGCCTCATCTGAGCTTCACCACGAGGATACTTCAGAGGCGCCACATGAGGAGGAGGAGAGCGGTACTGAGGCCGCTCCAGATGATGATGGTGGCACTGATGCCACCAAGGATGCTGATCCCACCGACGGTACTGAGGCCGCCGCTTCACCAGTTCGAGGAGGTGGTACTGATGCCTCCCGTTTAGCCGAGCCAGCCCGCGGTACTGATGCCGCGAGACGTCTACCAGCAGCAGCGGCAACAGAGCCAGCCTGTGGTGGTACTGAGGCCACCGGTGTTTGTATTGAGAGAGATGTTGTCTTTCCTCGCCTTGATGTATCTCAGAACTTTGGTTTGAATAAAGGAAAAGGTTTAGTTTCTTCTGGTCCCACTGTGGTGCATGATGTATGTGTGGATCCGGTCGTCGAACCGTCTAGGCCTTTTCCTAGTCCTTCATCTGCGAAGGACCCTGTGATCCCCTTCCCTAGAGCCCTTCAGATGGGGAAGGGGAAGAAAAAAGAAAATCCAAAAAAGAGAGAGCTTGAGGAGTTCAGCCAGAGCATGATCGATCGATTTCACATCCAGCTGACCCTCCAGGAGGCTTTGCAGCACATCCCCCTTCTCCAGCGATCTTTGAGAGACAGGACCACAGTCAGGAGGAGGAGGAGGAACCACACTTCAGAGATACATGTGCTGACGGAAGCCACGTGTTTTGCGATCCAGAACCGACTGCCAGCCAAGAGGCCAGATTCAGGGGCCCCGTATGTCAGATGCCAGATTAGTGAGCAGAGGTTCGACCGTACTCTACTAGATAGCGGATCGTCGATCAACCTTCTTCCGGCAGCCCTTCTCGACCGCTTCGAGTTGGGCACTCTTCGACAGAGCAGGACAGTCCTTCAGTTCGCTGATCGATCTGTCAAGAGGCCGAAGGGGTTGTTACGAGACGTTATCGTCATGATTCAGGGCCTGAAATTCCCCGTGGACTTCGTAGTGTTGGACATGGAGATCCCTGAGTCAGTGGCCGATACCCCCATCATCCTTGGTCGTCCGTTCTTGGCCAAAGCCAAGGCGGTGACTGATCATGATAGCGGGAAGGTGTACTTTCGCGTCGAGGGCGAGAGTATACAAATAGAGACGGTCGAGGACTACAGAGCTAGAGAGAGAGCCCGCTCAGATGCGAGTACAGATTCAGAGCAGCTGACAGACACAGAGCCAGACATCCACCAGGACTGTGATTTTGTGATCACAGATGATGAGGCAGCTTGGGCAGACCCTGCAGCACAAACCATCCTCTCATATTCAGATACAGATGATGCCGAGATGATAGCAGAGGAGAGTCTGGAGAGCACAGCCCTGGTTCAGGATACCACAGAGGCAACAGAGCCGGTCCTTTATCGCTACACGGATTCCAGTGATGGTGGTACTGATGCCACCGCGGTTGATACAGATCCCTCGGATTCAGAGTCTGATTGGGCCGATTGTGATGATCAGATGCCAGACCTAATTCCACCTGAGCCTACAGATGAGGAGGAGGCAGATGCAGAGCAGACCAGAGACAGTGCAGTTGAGCAGCCTTCTCCCGATCCAGTTTGCGAGAGTGCGCTTTCATTCTCCCAGGCAGATTTAGCAGACTTAGCAGCTTTCACTCATTTCCTTCCGCAGCCAGATTTGCCAGCACCCAGCATTCCAGAGCTGAAGCCGCTCCCTACTTCGTTGAAGTATCGATTCCATGCGGGCGAGCCAGAGATGTACCCAGTCATCATCTCCGCCGAGTTGACTGGAAAGCAGGAATCTCGTTTGATGGGGGTTCTTGAAAAGAACCGCAAGGCGATCGGATGGAGCGTAGCAGATCTCCATGGGATTAGTCCATCAGTGTGCTCCCACCATATCTATCTCAAGGAGGGGGCGAAGCCGTCGCGTGAGTTCCAGCGGCGACTGAACCCCAACCTGAGAGAGGTCGTGATGAAGGAAATATCGAAATGGTGGAGTGCAGATTTTATTTATCCCATTTCCGACTCCAAGTGGGTCAGCCCCTTGCATGTGGTGCCCAAGAAGACAGGCATCACAACTGTGATCAGTGAGTCGGGAGAGGAGATTGCTACACAAGTACCCACCTCTTGGAGGGTTTGCGTTGACTACAGGAGACTCAACCAAGCCACCAAGAAGGACCATTTCCCCCTGCCTTTTATTGTCCAGATCATTGAGAGACTGGCAGGGAAGAGCCATTACTGCTTCCTGGATGGGTACTCAGGCTACAACCAAGTGGCCATCGCTCCTGAGGATCAGGAGAAGACCACCTTTACCTGTCCCTTCGGCACATATGCTTTTCGACGCATGCCATTTGGGCTTTGCAATGCCCCTGCGACTTTTCAGAGGTGCATGCTGTCGATCTTCTCGGACATGGTAGGGGAGTGTTTGGAGGTCTTCATGGACGATTTCTCGGTCTACGGCGACGGATTCGACTCCTGTCTTGACTGCCTAGACCGGGTACTCCAGCGATGTATTGAGTTTCATTTGGTTTTATCTTGGGAGAAGAGTCACTTCATGGTGACTCAAGGGACGGTTCTTGGCCATATCATCTCCAACAGGGGCATGGAGGTGGATCCGGCCAAGGTTGATGTCATTAGGAAATTCGCACCACCGTCGAATCTGAGGCAGCTACGGTCATTCCTGGGGCACGTTGGATTTTATAGGAGATTTATTCAGGATTTCAGCAGGATTGCCCGGCCGTTGACTGACCTCTTGACGAAAGACATCGAGTTCCTTGTCGATGACAAGTGTCTTTCGTCGTTCGCGACTCTCCAGCAGTGTGTTATTGAGGCTCCTATCCTCCAACCGCCTGATTGGTCTCTCCCATTCGAGATCATGACGGATGCCTCCGATTTTGCCGTAGGGGCAGTGCTGGGACAGAGGAGGGATGGAGTTCCATTTGCCATACACTACGCTAGCCGCACATTGGACTCCGCCCAGCGGAATTACACGGTCACAGAGAAGGAGATGCTAGCCGTAGTGTTCGCCCTAGATAAGTTCAGATCGTATATCATTGGATCTAGAGTGACTTTGTTTACAGATCACACCGCCATCAGGTACCTCATGGCAAAGAAGGATGCCAAGGCCAGACTGACTAGATGGATCCTTCTACTCCAGGAGTTCGATATTGAGATTAAGGATAAGCCTGGAGTCAAGAATGTGGTGGCGGATCATCTCTCCCGACTAGAGCAGCCTGAGGATTCTGAGCAGATTGACCCTATTAGAGATACCTTCCCAGATGAGGCGATCCTTGCTATCGCCTCACTCCCATGGTACGCCGATATTGTGAACTTTCTCGTTGCTGGGAAAGTCCCACAAGATTGGCCCAGGCAGAGGCTTGAGACCTTCCTCGCGAAGGCCAAGTCTTACCATTGGGAGGATCCCATCCTTTACCATGAAGGAGGGGACAGCGTCTGGCGTCGGTGTATTCCTCAGGAGGAACACCATAGCGTCCTCACTTACTGCCACAAGCTTGAGGCAGGAGGACATCATTCTGGGAAGAGAACGGTACAGAAAGTGCTCCAATCCGGCTTGTGGTGGCCTACCCTCTTCAAGGACTCAGATGAGTTCGTGAAGAGGTGTACTGACTGTCAGAGGATGGACACTTGTGGACAGCGTGATATGATGCCAATGCAGCCCATTCACTTCTGTGATGTTTTTGACGCATGGGGCATCGATTTCATGGGTCCATTCCCTAAGAGTCAGGGATTTGAGTACATTCTGTTGGACGTTGATTATGTGAGTCGTTGGGTGGAGGCTATCCCCGCCCGAGCCGCTGATGCGAGGACAGTTTGCAGATTTTTGAGGAAGCACATCATCACGCGGTTCGGGGTTCCACGAGTTCTGATTTCTGATGGGGGATCTCACTTCATCAACGACCAGGTGAAGGCACTTGCTAGCGAGTTCGGCATAGATCATCGTGTTGCTACACCTTACCATCCACAGACGAATGGTCTAGCCGAAGTGTCGAATAGGGAGATCAAGACTATTCTGCAGAAAGTCGTCCGCCCTGACCGAAATAATTGGTCACAGCTTTTGTACTCGATCTTGTGGGCATATAGGACATCTTTCAAGACACCTTTGGGCACATCTCCCTTTCGCCTCGTATATGGCAAGCCATGCCATTTACCTGTTGAGCTGAGGCACAAGTCACTTTGGGTAGTTACAGATATTTTGATGGATCCAGATGGTATGGGAGACTAGAGGAGGGCAGAGCTAGCTGCCCTGGAGGAGCTTAGAGATGCAGCTTTCTCAAGCAGCCTACATTATAAGGAGAAAGTCAAGGAGTGGCATGATTCTCATATCAGCCACAAGCATTTTGAGATTGGACAGAGAGTATGGCTGTTTGATGCGAGGCTACGATTATTTCCAGGGAAGCTACAGAGCAAATGGAAGGGACCTTATCTGGTTAGAAAGGTACACGACAACGGTAGCATTGACATATCTGAGTTGTCTTCTGAGAGTACCTTTCGAGTGAACGGCCAGCGGCTCAAGCCATTTCTAGATCATGAGCCGCGGGTCATTGATCTTGCCCCTATTCATTTTGCGTGAGATGTGGTCTTTTGACTCACATCTAATGCATCTCACGCCTGAGTTTCACTGATCTTCCGCTTTGTATAGATCCATATGTCCATATCACCACATTCTTTAGTCCCACATCCCTTTCTTCATCTTATAATTATGCTATACTTAGGGTGCACTTTACCCTAAGTATAGGGGGGATGTGAGACCTTTTGAGTATTTCTTTTGTTTCTGTTTACCCCTGCTATTGTTGCTTATACTTAGGGATATTTCACCCTAAGTATAGGGGGGGTAGACCCTGTACATTCTGCACTCAGGTTTTCCCTTAGTATACAGCCTGCTATACTTAGGATTACTTGATCCTAAGTATAGGGGGATGACCTGAGTCCCTCTTGACTTTTCTTTTTGTATAGCCATTCTTTTCACTTTCCTATACCTAGCACGAGTTATGTCTTCTCCATCGCTCTTGACTCTGAGGACATCGTTCGAGCTAAGTATAGGGGGGTGTGTATATATTTCATATATACTTTAGCCATAACTCGTACTTTGTGTGAGTGTGTTAATAAATAAAAATGGCTAAAAACCACAAAAATTAAAAAATTTTCATGTACATAATCTTCTTTTATTTGCACATACATAGCTAGTGTACAAATTATTTTTGTAAAAATGATTTCAAAAATCTTTTGTGTAAAGCTTGTGTAAATATTTTTGGTATCAAAATTATGTATATAGTACAAAATTTTTCCAAAATGTTTTGAAAATCAAAAGTTTGCAAAAATCTTGTGTAAATGTGTGTAAATATCTTTTTGCAAAACTTGCACTTCATGCATCATTCATTCATGATTTCAAAACATTTTTCAAAAATTTTGCATGATTGTAAAATTTGTATAAATAAGCATCTTTTGTACATATGTATATAGTTTTTCTGGATGATAGTTGACATTTAAACTAGCCCGGAATCAAATTGAGAAATGGAGCTTGATTAAGATCTTAATCCACCTAATTTCTAAGAGGAACCTTATAGGGCTTAGGTTTAAGGCTTTTCAGGTCCATGGTGACTTAATTCTTTGAGTCCACTAGGCTATGATCACATGTCATCTCAATGAGCCTAAGTAGAGCACTTAACAACAACACATGACTCATATAGATTATGGCTTTACTTGGACACCAGCACTATGCACCGAGCTCTCTTCGGATGAGGTGGTGAGGAGGCAGTCTTCCTTGACTTGGGGTAGCATATGAGGGTAGTACTTCTAGGCGGAACCTATCTTCTTCTTATAGTGAAGGAAGTGTGTCTCAACTTGGTCTGGTTGCCATGAGGTCTAACGACAGGAGTTGTGGGTTGCAATAAAGCTTCAAAAGAGGGATAGTCTACTGGCTCAAGAGGAAAAACTCCTTGTATATATGCTGCACATGTATATGTTGTACAGTTGCACTTGAAAAAAAATGTGCAAAAAGAAAAGAACTCCAAAAAAGTGGTGGGTCTGATAGAAAATGATAATCCCACCGGAGTATGTATATAGAGTGCAATAAGCAAAGCTTGGTTTCATGTTCCACCTGTTGTAGCTTGCAGCAGGGAGACTTGGCTATACTGGTCAAGCTCCCAAGGGTACTTGGCTACACTGGCCTTGACCCATTCTCTTCTTCCCCCTCTTCTTGAGCCGGTTGAACTTGAACTTAGAAGGGAATACCCCGCTCCTCGAGGAAAGAGTGGCCAGATTGAGGTCATAGAGTTACCTTGTTGGGGAAGGTTGTCAAGTTGCCATTTCTGAGGTGGAGAGCTTAGACTTCACATTCACAGGACAAGAAAAGATTCATGGTCTTCAGGGTTTGTGATTGATGACTTGTTCTGATCTGGAGCATTGAGGAGTCTTGGTTATAGATTAGTGGAACTTAGAGGCTGTTAGGTTTTAAGATTAAGTCTAAATAAGGTTCCGACACATTAATAATCCAAAGATCTGATCGAGCTCCATACCCCTATTTAATGAAGGCAAGTTTAATAATCAACCTTGATCCATGTATATCCTCTTTTTCTTTTTCATTCTTTCTTTTTCACTTCTTTTTCAAATAAGTGTTTGCTAAGGGACTAGCAAAGTTAAGTATAGGGGGGTGATGAATACCCATTCATCACTCTTTATTCTTATATTTTAGCTACAAAAACCTTCGCAAATGCATGTAGATATGTGTAAATAGGAATAATTACCAAAAGCATGCATTGTGTAAAAACCTATAATTAGCATTTTTTTGTGCAAAAATAAAAGAATAAAGATTAAAAAGAAAAAGAGGGAAATATTTAGAATAAATATTGAGCAACCTAACCTAAGGGAGGGCTCAGCATGGGCCTGACCGCATAAAAGCCAAAGTAGAGGGAGATAGGGGCTCATGTGTAAATATTTGTGTAAATAAATAAGACTATATTTTCCTCACCCAAAAATATGCTTATGAATACTTGTATATACTTATAAATATATAAAACAAAATAAAAAAGTTAAAAATCAAAAAGATCAAAAATACCTCCTTTCATCATGTACATAAACCACACCTATATATTTATTTAACTTTGTAAATATATAAAAGTAATTTTTATAATTTTTATAATAGTCTATGTTATATTTTGTAAATAAATAAAATAAAAACAATTAAAATCAAAACAAAATAAAAATAGAAAAATCAAAAATACAAAAATACATTGAACATATACCTTGTATATAGATGTACATATCTATTTATTTTACCTATGTACATAAACAATAAAAATAAAATAAAAACACCCTTTTATTACTTATTTTATTCTGTAAATAAATAAAATATAAAATAAGGATAAAATTGTATAAAAATAATATATAAAAATCAAAAATCAAAACCCTATATATATTGTACATACCTATATCTAGTACATATTATGTATATAGCCTATTTTTATTTCCAAAAATTAATTAAAAATCACCAAAAAATAGAAAAAATTAAAATAAAAATATTTCATGTTTGGAGTTTTTGCAGATTCGGCCCCTAGCTACCCCTATTTGTCACCTCAAGATCCAGCCACGTGGCCGAACCCCATTGGCCCCTGGGGATGTTGACCGCCCGATCAACTAGCCCCCCCAGGACCACTTCCCACGGGCCCGAGCTCCTGACCCGATTTCTCCAATTAATACCCGCTCGACCCGATCACCAATTCGCCAAACCCCGGGTCCGAATCATTCTCCTTGCATCCGGCATCCTCGCCGGAGCCACTCCCTCGGGATCCGCACGCTCCTGAGCTTGCCCGGACCCATCCTTCTCGGACCCCTAGCCTTATAAAATCACAGCTCCGCCACCTTCTCTTTCGATCTTTGGCCATTTGCTTCGTTCTCCAGTGAGCCCCAGAGAGAGAGTGAGGTGACAGCTCGCATCCCCGACCTGTTACAGCGAGGAGAGCCGGCGAATCCATTGATCCGGCGACGTAGCCGCCGTAGCTCCGCCACCTGAGCGAGCTTCGAGCCTCGGGCCGAGACGACCCTTGAGGCGATGACCAGGAGCACCCTCTGCTCTTCCCCAGTCTCACCGTTCAACCAGGTAGTCCCGTAGCTCCGCCATTTGTTCGATTTTCGTTTACCCCCAATTTGCGCCGCCGTCGTCTTTCTTCGATTCACCCCGGTTCCGACCACCATCCGACCATCGGACCCGACCTTTACGTTCGCCTTCCTCCGCCGCACGTTCTCCACCCACACACGCAACCCAGCTCGCACAGGAGCTGGGAACCGGGCTCCTCCGTCCACCACCTTCGCCGGAGCCCGCCACCCCGACGCACCAGCCACCTTCACATCGCCTAACCGGGTCGAGGCAATTTGCCCTCGACCCGCGAGTCTTTTGGTTCACTTTGCAGGTCAGAACGAGGGCCATCTGAGGCTCTCCGTCATTCAGCCAGAAGACCAGCTCCGCCGACCGCCCCTTAGCGCTTCCGAGCTCGGGTCGATCATCGGAGCGCCGCAGCAGACGCATGAGCGCACCAGCTTTCTTCTCCGATCATCAGAGCGCTCCGAGGAGGAGGCCAGCGCCAGCACGAGCCCGGCGAAGCTCGTCGGGGCCCAGTTCTTCCAGCACCCTCCAGCGTCGTTGGATCAGCCCTCAGCTCCAGACGCCATCCTGACCGTTGGCTCCTGGAGCGCCCCTCGACGTCAGATCTGAGGCGACTGATCCGGACCGTCAGATCCACACGTGTCCTGGCCTAGACCGTTGGATCCACCAGAGCAGACCCAGCGCTGAGAGCCACCCCCAGCTGGACCGTCCGATCTCCACGTGGCAGTCATCCAGACGCTCTGGTTAGTAAAGCGTAAATTACCCTTAGGCCCTTATCTTTGTTTTATTTCGCATTAGTCCTGTAAATATTTAAGTACGTTGTTTAGTTTTAGGTTTAATTGCATAGAGGACCCTTAGCTTTAGATATTTGCATTTATACCCCTGCCTGTGTGAGCCACGTGCTTCGTCACGTGTTATTTTGGTGTATTTGCAGTCTAAGCCCTTGTAGTTCTGGTTGTTATGAAATGAATGAAAGTTTTTAGCTAATTTCATTTATACCCCTGTGCGTGGTTTATTTCCGCATGTGCGATATTTTTTTGGGTTATTTGCAACTAAGGCCCCTGGACTTTTGGTACGTGTTACCAATAAGTCCTCGGGACTTATTTTTGTTACATTTAGGTCCCTGAATGCCCCAGGCACGCGCGTGGCGCGTGTTTTGCTGGGTTAATTGCACCTGGACCCCCAGAACTTCGGGTATTTGCATTTCAGTCCCTATGCACAGTACGCTCTTTTGATTTTTGAATAAAATATCAAATCACCTCCAAATCCAATGAGAATTTGACACATGGCTCCTGCCATGGTGTAGGATTTTCACAGATTTTTGAGGGCATTTTTGATTTTGTTTGCTATTTTTAAAAATTCAAAAACCTCTATTTTCGTTATTGTTTAACTTGAAAATTCACAAAAAATATAAAAACTCCCCTAAAAATTCCATAAAAATTAGCTACTGTTTAGTAGTTTGTTTGATTTTCTCGCCAATTTTGGCTATTTTTCATTGCTCAAAAACCCTAAAAACTTAAAAACACTCAACAACCCATAAAAATTCTAATAATTAAATTAAAAACCCAAAAATAATAAAATTGGTACCTAAATTTTCCTTGTTTTGTCTATTTCACAGGAAAATTACCTCCAGGCCATTTTAAGGCCCTTAGATATTTTATCTAGGGCTTTTTGGCTCTGCTGGACAGTACCCTTTATTTCTGCCACTGTTTGATTTTTACAAAATAAAATAAACATCAGAAAATTATCAAAAATTCACCAAAAACATAAAAAAAATTATAAAACACATAAAAATATTTTTGTTTTAATTTTTGGTTGATTTTTGTTGCTTTAAATAATTTGTTGAAGTGTGCTTGTAATTGCTTTTCTTATTTTCTTTATATATTAAAAATCCCAAAAAAAGACAAAAATAATTAAAAACCACTAAAAAGACTTTGTTTCTTTATTTTATTTGTTTTTACTACTTCGTAGGCCTTCGGCCAATCCGTGCTCCTTGAGTTCGACCCTGGGTACTATACCAGGTTAATCACATAGCAGGACCGCTTATTCGTGCTTGATTGATTTTTGATTCATTTAGTGGTTCGATTTTTCTTGATTGACATAGCCAGGTGATCTAGGTCGCGACGACCATTTAGACACCTTTGCCTTGATCATCTGACGTGTCATCAGCCACCAAAATGCTGGAAATGCTCACATAAAGCACTCTATTTTGCATTGTGTCCGAGGTAATATAGAAGTATACACAAGCACTCCTCCGCCATGAGAGGTCTGGAATCCTTCGGGTCTGCTCTTTCCTCCAGATATGATCATATGGTTGTCATGGTTGACAAGTACATGCGAAACATCTCATATGGTCTCTTAAAATGGATGAGGGCATTGCACGAATCCAAATGTGCCCTATCTATGTCACCGTGTGCTTCAGTTTGTGAGGAATACGATGTGTTGCTTCATTCCGTCTCTCCTCCTTCTCCTCTTCCTCGAGCAACACATAGAGGTATTGCAGGTTCAACATCACCAATTGGTTCCTCATTAAGATGATGGCTTCCATAGTCTATATCAAATATGTGAGCATAACAAAAGACGAAGGATAGATTCTACAATTATGTGGGTCATCACATATGAAAGCAACATCCAATGAAAGCAACGTTCCATGTTCGTGAAGGAAAATAGTTCAAGGAATAAAATAGTGTTAGCCATGTGAGCCCAATGCGAACCATTTCTGCGATAAATGTTATTGTAATCTTTGATATATCAATAAAGGTTATTTTTTTGTTTCACTCTCCATCTGAGATTAAATGAATGAATGCACTATAAGGTCCCTTAGTACAATTAAGGTATGTACCATGGCCATCTTGATGATCATATAGTTTTTGATTCAATGGTTGAATCATAGAGGCCGGTGCTTGGATTATATCTAAAGAGTTATATTGAGGACTCGTCAATCACAGTCAAATGATTATTAAGAGATGATATCTAGCATGATGAGGAGATGGCAATCATTCTCTAAAGGTTGATATCTGACCGACCTTTTGATGCATGTCATCTGCATATGAATAGAGATTTAGAGGTGTCAGATAAGTTAGGTCAAAGAGTTGACTTAACGAGATCGAGATAACCAAGACCTATGTTGTATACTGTCACGATATAGGCATGCATCCTTTGTCCAGAGACAATGTATTGCTATATGTTTGAGTGTGTACATTCGGCAGACCATTAGGTTGGTGATTTAATCAAGGTATATACACCGACGATCTCGTATGTATACGATGGCATATGAGTAACACAATCTCTCAAAGGGATCATACAAGTTCACTACTGAATTGGAAGACATGAGCTTACTCATGAGGTATCGGGACCGATCAAACTCCAAGCATGATTGTCTTACTTTAGAAGCATCACAGTAATTTGTAGGTATGATATATGTTTTTAGAAAGCATATGATCAATACTAACTCCCAATAACCAAAGGAGAATCTTAATGATAAACCCTAAAGAAGACAATCTAAAAGTGATCTTCGACTTTAGGTTTATTATAATTCTTTCAGTATGCCAGATGTACGAGTATTATGTATACTCGAGGGTGCTGTGATCATAACGACTATATAACCATGACGCTTCCATTCTGAGTGAGTGATGAAACAGGGTTGGATTTTATCGACTCCTCTCAGTAGAGAAGTAATCTAATATTGGTCCAGAAGTTGGACATTGATCTTAATATGATTTAGGTGCAATGAGAAGATCATATTTACGATTTTAATTTAATCAAACATCTATGAGAAGTCCTCGAGATATGGATTTGAGATATGATTTCAATATCCAAGTTACTATACGAGGAACATACAAACATCTCGTCCTTATCTCCGAGTATCTGCGGAAAAAGTGCATTATTCTTGAAAGAGTTCAAGAATAATTCCATTGTTGAATTGTATATCCGAGCATTGAGAGATTGATAACTAAATGTGATTTATTTATCATGAATGATGTGAATGTGATTCATATTATTTAGATGCATGAGAATGATATCCAAGATAATTAAATATGATTTAATATTAATCATATAAATAATGTGGATAGCACTATCCATATTAATCATATATATTATAAATATGATTTATAATGTATTAGAGGGGGCTATTTGTAACTAGTATTTACAAATTAAATGTTGATGTGAATTGGATTCACATTGGGCAATTAATTAAAAATACAATTTACATTTTACTTCTGACATACGGATGTGATTCATATTTTCAATGACATGATTGAGTTTGTCACAAAATGATTTATAAATATTTTTATGAATAAAATTTGCAATAAAAGTTGTTGCAAATAATGAAGGATTGTGTGAGATGCAAGATCTTACGTAATTGGAAAAGGGAAAAGCACCTTCCATGTAAGGAGGGTGGACAGTCACCCTTGAATCCTAAATCAAGGTGGTCGTCCATTCCTTAATGGGAAGGAGTCTTGCCTCCTTCCTAATCATTATGCACATCGATTTGATTGAATTAAATTATATTGATGATTGTTCAATGTATTTAATTTAATTTAAATTAATTGTTGTTGTAAATTTGTACAACAAAATCATGGTCATTGAATAAAGACACAAATCAATATAGCCCTTTGTTTTTTTTGTAGCACAAGGATTGTGATCCATGGACTTCCAAAATATTACAAAAAGAAGAGGCGAGCCTAGGCCTTCTTTTATGTAACATAATTTGCAAGCTCTCTCTCTCTCTCTCATTCATTCTCATCACCCCCTCCCCCTCAAGAGTGGTCGTCCACCTCTTGACCCAGAAAGACTCGCCATCGTTGTTATGTTATCATGTTGTCACTTCGACCACTCGTGAATCTCCTCTTCCTCAGTGATCCTTGCATGTGAAGAAGACCTCAGATTTTATGAGATAAAATCAAGAAATTCTTTGATTGGATCTTCATCTTGGATTGCAAGAAGGATGCGTCTCATCAACGTGCTCGTAAGTGTCTCCTCTATCTAGTCAGACATGAGACATGCAGTCTCTTACTTTAGAGACTTCAAACGCAATCGTGCTTCAAGAGGTATTCATATATTATTTGTGATCTTGATGAAATAATTCGAGAAGTATTCTCAAATCATGCGGTTTCATCTCTTTAAATTTTTTAAATTCTGCTGCCCGAGCGGTTAGTAATACTAGTCGCTCCCGATCACATATGGTGCGATCTTCACGCTTCCGTGATGTGCTACGGCCTAAACCCTAGCATTATAATAGATGAAAAAAATATTATACCACACAATCAAACATTGGATGAACAATAAAATGAGAAATCTGCTATGCACAACTATTGTTCGTGTTGTTGCACGACAATCCAAGCAATGAGTTTGTGGGGTTCATCTTTGTTGTGTTGAAGATGATCCGCTCGTACGGGTCCCACAAGTTATGCGTGAGCCGCATCTGAGTCTTGGGTGAAGGATATTGAAAAAATCCTCAAGTGCATCATGGAAGCGAGATGATCACATCGTATACGGTCGGAACGACTAGTCACACTAGTTGCTCGGTGCAGCACAATTTGAAAAAAATGATGAAACCACGTGATCTGAGAACACCTCTCAGATCGTTTAATATAACCACAAGTAATATGTAAGATTATCTCTTGAAGCGTATTGCAATCAAGTCTCTAAACCAAGAGACATTCTGTCTCAAGTCTGATCCGACGCAGGAGATGCCTACGAGCGTGTTGATGAGATGTATACTTCTAATAATCTGAATTGGTGATTCAATCGACGAATCTCCTGATCTCGTCACATTAGACCCGATGTCTTCTTCAAGAGTGAAGCGTACCAAAGGAGACGAAGATCCATGAGAGGTCGAAGCGACGACACGACGATGTGGCGACAACAACGTCGCTCTATATGACATGAGGTGGGTGACCATTAAGAGAGAGAGAGAGAAATAGAGAGATGGGATGTATAGTATGAGAATGAGAGAGATTACCCAATTGTTGAGTGTAAAGGAAGAGCTAGGATTACCTCTTCTTTTATAGTATTTTTGGGAGTCCATGGATTCCAATCCATGTGAAATACAAAATCAATGGTTGAGAATTATTTGTGTTCCTATTCAATGGTCATGATTTTGCTGTAAAAATACAACAATAATTAATTTATATTAGATTAAATATATATTAAAAAATCAACGTAATTTTATTTGAACTAAATTAATTTGCACGGAAAGATTAAAAAGGAGGCCACCTATCTCCCTGAAAAAGAGGGGGACAACAATCCTTGAGACCAAGTCGAAGGGTGGCTATCCACCATCCATTAAGTGGATAGTGTTGGTTCCTCCAATCCTTCATATTGCTATAAATTAATTCAAAAAAATAATTTCAAATTAATTTTTTGAATATTGCAATCATGCCGTTAAATAATGATGGATTATATTCACAACCCAAAATAAAATGTAAATTGTATTTCCAATTATTCCAATGTGAATTCAATTCACATCAACAAAATAGTTGAAGATATCATTTATAATAATCTCTCTCTAATATATTATAAATCACATTTATAATATATATATATATATATATAATATGGATAGTTCTATCCACATAATTTATATCCTTGATAATTAATCACATTTAATTATCTTGGATAGTCACTCTCATATATTTAAATAATATGAATCACATTCATATTATTCATGATAAATCACAATTAATTACCAATATCTCAATGCTCAGATACATAATTCAACAATCGAATTATTCTTGAACTCTTTGAAGAACAATGCACTCGCGGATACTTGGAGATAAGGACAGGGTGGTTATACGTTCGACATATAGTAACTTGGATGTTGAGATCGCATCACAAAATACAGATATAGGGGACTTCTCATAGATGCTTGATTAAATCAAGACCGTAGATCCAATCTTCTCATTACATCTGAAACACGTTCAGATCCAACACTTGAATGAGGATCGGATCACTTCTATAGTAAGAGGAGTCACAAAAATTCAGACATGTTTCATCACTCCATCGAAATGGAAGCGTCATTGTTATACAGTTGTTAATGATCACATCACCCTCGGGTATTCCCATTACCTATAAATCATGCATACTGGAAGACCTATAATAAACCCAATGATATAGATCAATTTACATTGTCATCTTTAGGATTTTAGCAATAAGTTTCACATTCAGTCACTGGGAGTTGGTATCGATCATATGCTTTCCAAAAGCATATACCATACCTACACATTCTTGTCATGCTTCCAAAGCAAGACGACCATGCATGGAATTTGATCAGTCCCAATAACTCACAAGTGAGCTCATGTCTTCCGGTTCACAAGTGAACCTATATGATCCCTTTGAGAGATCGTATTACTCATATGCCCTTGTACGCATACCATCTCGACGTTGTATAAACCTTGATTAGGCCATCAACCTATCGGTCTGCCAAATATACATACTTAGACATGTAGTAATACATCTATCTCTGGTCAGAGGATGCATGCATATATCATGACAATATGCGACATAGGACTTGGTTATCTCGATCTCACTAAGTCAACTCTTTAACCTAACTTATCTGACACCTATGAATCCCTATTCCTCTACAGAGGACCTGCATTAAGAGGTCGGCCAGATATCAGCCAAATGAGAATTGATTGTAATCTCCTACTCAGGTTAGAGGTCATCTCTCGACAATCATTTAACGGTTCTTGATGAGTCCTAAATCTAACTATTTAGATATGCATCTAAAAACCAAGTTCTATGATTCAACAATTGAATCAATAGATGTATAGTCATCAAGATGACCATGGTACATAACCCTAATTGTATTAAGGGAAATCATAGTGCATTGATTCATTTAATCTCATACATGGAGTAAAAATAAACAAATAATTTTTATTGATATATCAAACATTACAATAACATTTATTGTAGGAATGATTCGCCTCAGGCTCATGTTGCTAATACTGGGGGTAGGATTGGGACCAATGACTTTAGCTCACCGAGGACATCCTCCACCCTAGCAAGTGGATCATGTGGTTTCAAGTCTTGCAAGAGGATCATTTCCTTTGTTAGGTGGACTATCTCTTGCCCAAGGATTTGAGACGTGTTCCCCGTCACTGCATGGCCACTTCGAGTTCGATGACTGACCTCCAGACTCATGATACCTTCAGCTCCTACTTGTATTGCTGGTGGCGGCAATAGCCTTGGTTGGTACATCAACTCTCTGGTCCTTCATACCCTCTTCGACCTCATCCATATATGCATGTTGAGTATATGGATCACCCTAGAAGAATTCTGGAAATGAATGTGTGGGGGCGGGAGAGGGGGGGCAGTATGCGAAGAGAAGGCAAACACAGCCCGAGCGGTGGATCCAACGATCATGTTATTGGAAAGATTGTAGTGCGGGAAGGTCTTCCTCTTATACATCTTTTATGCCTTGTCGATATGCATTAGAAGTAATCACACCTCAGACTAATACGTCTGGAATTGTTGTGACATATGAAATCTTACGGAGTCCAATGCACTATCGTCTAGTGGAACTGCGATGCAGGAAACAAGATCCCATCCTCAACTACTCTTCATCATGAGGTAGACAAAACCATTGTATACCTTCTTGATGGTTTTCCATTGATTATGGGGATTTTTCTTGTTAAGCAGCATCCTAGTCCGCATTGCGAAGTACACAGTAATTGTCCTTCACACATGCAAAGTAAACGAGCTTCCTACCTAATCACCAATGTCAAAATGATGCTTGAATAAGTGCAAGAGGCACTCATCCATGGTATGGGTCCATGTTTCATGCATTCTACCAGGTTTCAAGACATTCTGTACTCTGTCATTAACATTGATAAGTGGTTGTGACCCATTAGACAAAGTATGGGTGGAAGTAGATAGTTTCCCATTGTTGTAGTATGAAGAGACTAGCTATGTGGAGTTTTCAAAGCAGACTCGAAATCAAAATGAACACAAGAATCTTCATTTATTCCCAAAAGCTAAAATCTGTATCGATAGAAGCATGATGCGAGAGAGAATGAACAAAAGCACTATCAACAATATGAACACAAACAAATGTGTATAAACAAACGTAAATCAGTAGTATCATAAGCAACAAATGTAAACCAACATGAACAACATCTCAATTGAGCAGCAATATTAACATTAACAAATATAAAGCGTATAACCCAATTGAAAAGAAACAAAATCAACACAAGCACAATGAACCAATATGAAACAACATCATCAGAAACATATTTACATGAAAATAGTATGACCCAATTGAAATTTTTGGAGAAAGGCAATAAGAGAAAAGAACATGAATTCCATTCAGTTCAGTGTTAATCCATCTTCAAGAACTAAGTTTAGTCTGTAACAAATTGTAATCTTACTTGTACTTCTCCCAAGTGGTATTTTGAAAAAACTCAAGATTTCAAGCATTGTCTATGAAGGATAAAGTACATCATACATATTGATTTACCTATGATGACTATGGTTCTCATTGGATAATTTGGACATGAGCATGATAGTGGAGATGAGAAAGTCCATTCAGCGAACCATAACAATCCAGAACATAAGGTCATCTCAAAAGAATCGTTTTTAAGCGGCGTTTGAAATGAACAAATTGTACAAAGAAGGCAGCATCTAAAGAAAACATCAATTCATCTTCATAAGAAAAGAGTGCCATCATTAGAGGGTAAGGACCATCCAAGAACATGCATTACAAAAAAGCATTCAACAATTAATCAAAAATCATCTTAAAGTCACATGGAGTTCACCATATAGCTAATATAGGTCAAGGATGGATAGTAAGCATATGTTAAAAAAGATCAAAATTTTTCAAACCGAAAACAACAATGCAAGCCTCGTATGAAGAGGGTGATAATCATTTAAAAACATGGTATGGCAGAATTGGTCCTTGCATTTTCAGAACAATAATTTGCTTGATCTCTCTTAAGAAACAAATGTTTTTATTATTCAAAAAATTCTGAAAGAATTTGTGCATGCTTCTCCTATAGGTTTTATCATTGTATAAAATTTTCATAATTTTTTGTTGAAATTTTGATATATTTAAAAATAAAAAAACATCTTTTTATCTTCCATAAATTCAAAAATTCATAAAAATTTGAAAATAACTCCAAAAATTCCAAAAAAAATAGAGTAGTTTTATTTTTTTGTCTTTTAACTTCTTTCCAAATTTTGTGCATTAATTATTTAAAAAACCAAAAAATTTTGAAAAATACTAAAAATAATATAAATATCATAAAAATTCTACAAAAAATCAAAATTGTCATTTCACTTCCTATTTGTAGATATTTGCTTATAGTTTGTCATAAAAATATATGCCAGGAGTTTTAGGCACATAAAATATTTTTAAGTTGTAAATTACTTCAGGCTGTGCACTGTTTCTCATTTTTTATCACTATTTGACTCTTAGAAAAATACAAAAACATCTGAAAATTCTACAAAAAATCCCAAAAACATTTTAAAAACTTTAAAATACAAAATATTTTCTCTAGATTTTTTGAGCATTTTTTATATAATTTAAAATTACAAAAAGAGTAGGTGTGTATTTCTTGTGTTTGTGCATATTATTCATTATTTGAAAATTAAAAAAATTGCAAAACAAAATCACTAAAAATTTTGAAAATCATAAAATTTAAAAATTAAAAAAAATAAAAAGAGAAAAAGAGAAAATTTTAACAAAAACCAAGGCTAATTTGCCTTTGAGATTTCCTTTTTCTTTTAATTGATTTTTTACCGATTAATTGAATAACCCTCGAGATGTGTAGCCTCCCTAAGTTCGATCATGTCCGCAATACAGGTAAATAAGTAGCAAAAATAAAAAAATTTGTTTGTTTGTCGCGGGATTTTTGGGGATAGCAACGACATTTTCATATCATCAATTATCGATCCTCGAGATTCCGTAGCAACAAAATGACGCCTTTTCCGGGGAGGCACGACGAGGGTAGTTAGGTTTGTCTTTTGACCTACTATTCTTGGTTGTATAATTTTCCACATTCACTCCATTGTTCATATTCACTGTTTCATTCATTTTTCTTTTCTCGTATTTGATACTTGTATTTCTTACACATTCTCTTTTCTTTTTCTTGCGAGGTCTCGTGGAGCGAAGGCCGTGATCCTAGGAGAGCCGAAGCACCCAAGCGACGTGGAGGCAGCTTGATTCTTCACCAAGTCGCAGGATAGTGTGAGAAGAGGAGAAGAAGAAGTGAAGGAGACGAAAAGAGAGAGAGAGAGATTTTCTTTTTTAACATTTAAACTCTGTAAAATGGACATTCATTTGTTGCGGGGTCTGTTTCGCCAAGTGCCGATGCACTTGGGGGACCTCACCGGTTTTGTTTGCATTGCCTTATTTTTCTTTATTTCTCGCAGATTTCGTGAGCTACCTCTTGATTGCTTTAAATAATTTCCTTGAGCCAGGTTATTGATTAGGTCCAAACACCCTAAACAAGAATTTCAATACCTATAGAGTAGAGCGTAATTTGGACTTAGTCAAATTAACTTGTTCTTGCCCGTTAATAGAAGATATCATCTAGGGTGGTTCACTTGCATTTGCATATAAGATAGTTTATTTCAATTCTGCGCGGATCACTTGCATGTAGAGTGCTGGCAAGAAGGTACGCATCTCTAAACCATGCATGCATCATTATTTTTAATCGCGCATTGACATTTTTGATCTCCTTCCTTGTTTCCACTCGCATAAGTTAAAAAGGAAATTGGACACTCAGTAGGCGGTTATTTGAAAATATTTTAACCAAGTGACAACTGCCTAAATATGGGACTGCTAAAAAAAACTCGACCCTAAAATAAACACAAGGAAAAATCATTGTTTTGGGGAGAGTAACCCCCTCATTGTTTGGTTTGTATGTAGCGAGAGAGCAACCCGCACACTAGGATAGAACCATGCTCGAACTCTTTTCAGACTACTATCTTGGGTTAGTCGTTCTCCAGTGAGGATCTCTCTGGTAGCCGGTAAAGCGACTCGCGACATCCTTAACAGATTGAATTGATCGGGTAGCCGGTAAACGGTCCGCAATTCATACTGGCTGGGAAAGATCTAACTTTGAGATTAGGCCAGTCTCTTGAGAGCATTGGGTTCCTAACAGCTCTCTTTAATCGCTCTGATATATTTTCTTATCACCAAACTCTAAAATTAACAAGATAATTGACCGAACCTTCACGGTCTTTACTTTGTGTTGAGTGGTAACTGGGGGTTTATTTTGTGTTTGATTGCTTATGTGCATACTCGATCCTTCTGTGCATTTGCGCCTTTTTCACCATATCTTTTGACTTGACCCGCATGCTCTCCCGATTCCCGTCTTTTATTTCAAAGATGGCCGACTGGAGTTATTTTAATCCGATCTTCGCGGATTTGTCGCACTCTCCAGACAATCCACCTTCCTTTTTCCAGGAGGACTTTCCTCTTGATTTTTTTGTATATCCGCCTAACCCATTATTTCAGGAATCAGACGATGATTTTCACCTACCCTCATTCAACCCACCCGATCCTGGGATTTTGAAGTCATCTTTCATGATTTCCACACTTGAGACCTTGAACCATATGATGGAGCATGTGAATTGGATGATTACAAATATATTTAACATAAATATGAGCTAGAACGCTGCTCCACTGTTTATGGATATGGATTCACTTGAGGATAATCATGAGAGCTTGCAATCATCCAAAATACAAAAAAAATAAGAAAATTTTAAAAATCCAAAAAGATTTTGGGAGACACATTATTGATTCATTTTGTGAGAAGAGGACCCAAAAGTCCGATCATTTACCCACACATATATCCACCACATGTCCCGAACTTGACCCCGAGGATTCCACTATACAGACTGCTCTTGCAATCCTCATGTATATTATGATTTTCATCTCCTCCCTTGTTTGGAGGAGGTCCAAAAATTCAAAAAACAAATGTTGACCGAACCTGAAGTGGTAGCCACCCTTCATGAGATAATTAAAGCCCCACTTCAACATGCTATGACAGGTTTATCTACTCCTCAACACAAGAAGAGAAAGAGAAGGAGAAGATCTGAGCGTCACATCTTGACCATGACAACTGCCTACGCCATCTCTCACCGTCTGTATTTTGAAAAAAGGAACACTACCACACCTTTTATGAGTTGTTCCATATCTGATTATTCTTGTCATAACACTCTCCTTGACGGTGGTTCATCAATCAATATAATACCCTTCTCTATGGTACAGTCTCTTCGTCTTGGGCCTCTTAAGAAAACCAGGATGATAGTTCAATTTGCTGATGGATCTGTCAAGAGGCCGAAGGGTATTTTAGAAAACGTTATCATTTTATTCAGGGCATGAATTTCACTTCGTCTTTTGTTGTAATGCCCATGGATACCTCCACCTCTATGGAGCACCCTCCAATCACCCTGGGACGGTCTTTCCTCGTATCTGCGCGAGCTGTTATTGATTATGGTTCAGGAGAGATTCGCTTCCGTTCTAATGTAGGGAACGATGTGTTGATCACTACACCCACTACTGACTAGAGACTTGCATCCCATGAGAGCCCGCCCGTGTTAACCAACCCCAAGGAATTTGACCTCGATAATAATATCAAAGATTCTTATTATATGTTGGATGATAAGGAAACCGAAGAATTCTTCTTGAAGGAGGAAGACTCGAAAAGCATAGAACTTGGAGTTCCCCGTTCTGGTATGTGGAGATGCATTGATGACATCTGCGGGATTTGGCACGATAGACACACTAGAGTGGAAGGTAGACTTTGAGACTAGACAGGATGGACATAATTTTACTACTTTCACTGATGAGTCCGTTCCTATTCACCCTGAGTTAGACGAGAACGATCAGGCCAAATTTGATTTGATTGCTTTTATAAAGGAATTTGAACCTTTTGATAAAGATGATGATAAAGATGAAATTGATCATACTTTTTCTGATAATGATTTTGAGCCTTTTTATTTTGATATTTACAAGACTTCCCAGGCAGGACATGGCCACACTACTTCCACTGACCGCTTTAGGCCTGCACAATCTGAAACCACTGAAGATATATTCTTGGTCGATTCTACTCAGTTTATATATAATGATAACCCCAATATCGACCTACACCTTGTCAGATCCATACCTCAGCGGTCCCGCAAGAAGGTTCATTTTCGACCTTCTTAACCTTTGTACATCCACTACTCTTGTATATCCTTTTGTTTCACTCTTTCTTCTCCCTTTTTATTATTCATCCCTTTTCTGTGTGTGTGTGTATGCTATACATAGGATGTGCTTTATCCTAAGTACGGGGGGGGGGGGGTGAATGATTTGTGTTGTTCATATTTGTCTTGTTCATCACTCTTGTCGTTACCTATACTTAGGGATACTCTACCCTAAGTTAGGGGGTGATGTTGTTCTTATCGTGTCTTTTTATTTTTGAGTATGTACATTCTCTTCATTGGTTTTCTCCTTTTGTACATTCTACTATACTTAGGATTACTTGATCCTTAGTATGGGGGGGATCACCAACTTCTCTTCTTTTTATCTATTCTTTGACTCGTTGTAGCATAGGAGTCTTTTCACTTTTCTATACTTAGCATGAGTTATATCTTCCTCTTTCGCTCTCTTATCACTATGAGGACATAGTTTGAGCTAAGTATAGTGGGTGTCGTATATATTGTATATATACTTTAGACATAACTTGTACTTTTAAATATGTTTATTTATGGGGGATATGTATACAATTTTGTAAAATACATGCTTGTAAAAAACAAAACAAAAACAAACAAAAAAACAACAAAAAAATAAAAAAAATAAAAAATTGTATATACTTGTATATATTTTACTAACCCTTTTTCCTTTTTAAAAAGAAACTATAAAACCTAAAATCTATAAAAACTTGCATAATTAAAAAAAACCCTTTCTTTTACATCTGCATTTTTCACCAAAAATCCATAAAAAGTTCAAAATTAGAAAATTGTTTAAAAATATGTTCTTTTCACATGTGCATCATTTTTTTCAAAAAATCCTTTTTTGCATTGTACATATTTTCTTGCATTTGCATGTGCATTTTTCAGTATAGTATTGACATTTAAACTATGTCTAGAGTAAAATTGAATAATGGAGCTTAGTTGGACCTTAATCCACTTAATTTCAGAGGAATCTTATAAGAAATGGAGTTAAGACTTTTCAGGTCCTAGTGACTTAATTCTTTGAGTCCATAAGACTATGTTCACATGTCATCTTGATTAGTCTAAGTAGAACATTTAACAACACACGTATGATTCTTTCAGACCGTGGCTTATCTTGGACAAGCACTCTACACGTAGCTCTTCATGGATGAGGTAGTGAGGAGGCAGGATCTTTTGGCTTGGGGTAGCATACGAGGGTAGTACATCTAGGCGTAACCTCTCATCTTCCTCTAGGGATGGAAGTGTGTCTCAACCTGGTCTAGGGATGCTGAGGTCTAAAGACAGAATGTTGTGGGGTTGCAATAATGCTTCAAAAAAGGGACAGTCTACTGACTAAAGAGGAAAAACTCCTTATGTACATGATGCACCTTGTATATGCTTTAAAAAAAGTATGGAACATGCCGAATCTCCAAAAGTGGACATGCCTGATTGAAAAGTAAAATGCCTACCAGAGTGTATATACAAGGATAAAAAATAAATACAATAAGAGCTTCAAAGATAAATTTTTGTAATCTTGCAACGGATGACTTGGCTACACTGGTCATGCATCCAAGGATAGGTAGCTACACTGGTTACCGTCCATTCTTTTCCCCATCCCCTCTTCTTGAGCTGGTTGTACTTGAATTTAGAAGGGAATATCTCCGCTCCTCGAGGAAAGAGTTGCAAGACCGGGGAACTAGAGTTACCTTATTGATGGAGGTTATTTCTTTGCTACTTTTGAGATGGGGAGCTATACCTCACTTACACTGTACAAGTAAAGATTCATAGTCATAAGAATTGGTGTATGTAGAATTTTTCTAACCTGACTGTTGAGGAGACCTGAATAGGAGTCCTGTGGAACTTAGAGGTAGTTAGGATTTAAATCCATTTCCCATTAAGGATCCGACATACTAATAATCCAAAGGTCCGACAGAGCTCCAAACTACAATTTTATGAAGATAAGCTTATTACTCAATATTGTCCTACTTTCTTTATTTTCCCTATCTTTTTCTATTTCTTTTCTTATTCTTTCAAATAAGTGTTTGCTAAGGTACTATCAAGGGTAAAGCATAGGGGGATGATGAATCTGCGATTCGTCATCTTTATTCATTATTTTAGCTTAAACTCCCTTATAAAACACCTATATATAACACTAACTCCACATTCTTACTAACTTGCATTTGTGTGCAAATATTGTAGATTTGTATATTATTTTAACCTAAATTAAATAAATAAATAAGGAAAAATAAAAAAGAAAATTAAAAAAAGGAAGACTGTGTATATGTAATAGATACAGGCTGACCCGAACCCTGAGAGAAGGTCAAGATTTGACTTATCGACCAGGAATAAAGTAGGGTGAGATAGGGTCCTCAATTAGAAATCCAAAACAAATTGTGTGTTGTGCATATTTGTATACTTCACTATTTTATTTGTACCTTAATTGACCTGAAATCAAATAACTTTCAAAACCAAAGTTGTAAATAAAAATGTGTTCTAATTAATAAAAATAATTGCATAATTAAATCATGTATAGAAAAAAAGCGACTACACTTGGAAAAAGCCACAAAGCACTAATTGAAAGATCAATTCCAGCTCCATATGAACTCAAATTGAACCAATCTCAATTCCATTAGATTCTAAATTAAATTATCTTTAAAATGGTTGTATTTTCATAAATTTTGGAGGTACGGTTGAAAAGTCAGTTTTCTGGGGTGGTTTGTGAAATTTTCCCATGTATTTTTTACATATTGTGTTTGCGTATATTTGTAAATATTTTTACTAATTATTCAAAATAAAAATAAAAATTTAAAATTTTAAAATAAAAAAGCCAATTTGCTCATTTACCCATGTATATAATGTCATATATGTATATAGTATATGTATATGGTTGCTATTCTTAGTTAACCACCATAAAAAATTTGAAAAAAATAACATTTTTTTCAACTAAATAAATTGATGAAATTACAAAAAAAATAGTTAATTTTTGTAAATATGTTTATCTCTTTTCATCTTTATCTCATTTCATTTTTTATCTCTCTTATCTCTTCATCCAAAAATTCAAAAATTCAAATTTCATTCTCTGTCATTTCTATTTATATGGCTCATTCTCCATCATTCCAACTTGATCAATCTTTGATGAGAGGAGCCCGATCTCTGAGAGTCTTCTGTCGAGAATGGTGCCTAGCCTCCGAGCCATCCGGCGATAGCGAGTCGGACTTCGTCGAGGTGATCACGGTATTTTTCCGCTCCTAAGGTGAGATCCAATCTTTTTCTTATTTTTATCGTAGATTAATCGTAGTTTTATCTTTCACATTATTGTTTCATCGTCATTTTATTATCTAGATCATTAAATCCATTACGACTTGATCTGCACTCAACTCGAGTTTTCACTTCATTTTCTCAATCTCTTCGCATCCATTTTCTATCTTCCACGATCTATCAACTTCGACCACGCACGGTGGTCGGAGAATCGGATTCGACTCCTCATATTTTGTTGGATCCTTGTCACCTTCTGATTTATTTATAAATAAATAAAAAAATAATAAAAAAACACACATAATTGTTTTTCTATCTCTAACATTTGTTTTACAGGAAAACTAAAAAAATTTAAAAATAATAAAACAAATACCATTCTCTCTTTACAGTTCTATTTGCAAAAAAAATTAAAAAATTACACAGTCTTTATTCTGCTTATAGTTTTTTAAAAAAAGAAAAAACAACCAAAAAATAAAAAAATTCTCATCGCAGCAGGGCCGCCACCCCCAACCGCCTTTGCCGCGGTCGGTCATCCCCAGGGGCCTGCGCCACCGTGGGCTCCAGCCAACACCACTGTGCGACCACCACCACGAGGTGCAGCCTCCTCTGCCTGCGGTCTGCTCCGCCGCGACCGTCCACAGCATGCCTCCTCGCACCACTGCCCCCACCCACGCTCCAGGAGGTCGCGCCACCGATCCGCCATGCCCTCCTCTCGATGCCCGCACATGCGCGACCCTCCGCCTCTGACTGCCCCGCATCGACAGCCGCCCTCCACCGATCTCTAGGCAAACCACCCAGCACCCTGCACGAGGCGACATCACCCTCAGTGTCGTGTGTGGTGCGCATCCTCTGTGCTGCCCTTCGCGTCGCGTCACCATTGGAAAGAAGAAGACGGGGGCGGTGGTTGTCGTTCCCCTTTCCTCCTGTTGAAAAAAAAATGAAGACAACCAAGCCCTAGAAGTTGGGTTTTGAATAAACTATTAAAATAATTGTCAAAGAGCCCCTCAAGGTTGTTTGAATTGCAAAGACGTCCCTGCTCTCCAAAGAAAGTCACGTGCATTGCACATGCTTCCTGGGTAATTTTCTTTTTTTTTTGAACAATTGCAATTCGGTCCCTGCGTTTTCAGAACAATAATTTGCTTGATCTCTCTAATGAAACAAATGTTTTTATTATTCGAAAAATTCTCAAAAAACATTATGCATGCTCCTGCTGTAGTTTTTATCATTATGTAAAATTTTCATGATTTTTTGTTGAATTTTGATATATTTAAAAAAAACAACATTTTTTTATCTTCCAGAAATTCAAAATTTCATACAAATTTAAAAAAAAGATCCAAAAAATTCCAAAAAATTAGAGTAGTTTTATTTTATTATCTTTTAATTTCTATCCAAATTTTGTGCATTAACTATTTATAAAATCCAAAAAATTGAAAATACTAAAAATCTTATAGAAATCATAAAAAATTCTACAAAAATATAAAAATTGTCATTTCACTTTCTGTTAGTTGATATTTATATATAGTTTGTATAAAAATAATTTCTAGGAGATTTGGGCACGTAAAATATTTTAAGTTGCAAAATACTTCAGGTTGTGCACTGTTTCTCATTTTTTATCATTATTTGACTCTTAGAAAAATACAAAAAACATATGAAAATTCTCCAAAAAAATCCCAAAAATATTTCAAAATCTTTAAAATATAAAAATATTTTCTCTGGATTTTTTAGCATTTTTGATATAATTGGATATTACAAAAAGAGTTGGTGCGCGTATTTCTTGTGTTTGTGCATATTGTTCATTATTTGAAAATTAAAAAAATGCAAAACTAAAATCACTAAAAATTTGAAAATCAGAAATTAAAAATATTAAAAAAATTAAAAAATAACAAGAGAACAATATCACAAAAACCAAGGATATTTTACCATTGAGATTTTCTTTTTCTTTTAATTGATTTTTTTGTCGATTAATTGAATAACCCTCGAGAATTGTAGCCTCCCTGAGTTCGATCCTGTCCACTATACGGGTAAATAAGTAGAAAAAAATGTTTGTTTGTCGCAGGATTTTTGGGGATAGCAACGACATTTTCATATCATCAATTATCGATCCTCGAAGGTCTGTGGCACAAAAGAGGATTGGTGAATGGGTCGGATCTTGCGGTCATGATGGAATGGATCCGGAGATCCGGTCACCATGCGTGGTCGGATGTGAAAGGTCGTGTGAGGTAGAATATGAATGCAAAGAGATCGAGAGAATGAGATGAAAACTCGAGTCGGTGGCAGATTAAATCGTGATGGTGGCAATTCTAAGATCCAGATAAAAAAATCGACAATGAAGAGAAAATGCAAGAAAATAAATCTACGACTAATCTAGGATAAAAATAAGAAAAAGAATGGATCGCACCTTATGATCGGAAAAGACCTTGATCACCTCGACGAAGGCCGACGCGCTGTCACCGGACGGCTCAGAGGCTAGCCACCCTTCTATGACAAGAAGACTCTCTGAGATAGGGCTCCTCTCACCAAATATTGATCCAGTTGGAATGATGGAGAAGGATCCATATAAATAGAAAAGATAGAGAATGAAATTTGAATTTTTGAATTTTTGGTTGAAGAGATAAGATAGATAAAAATTGAAATGAGATAAAGATAAAGAGAGATAAAAAATATTTACAAATATTAACTAATTTTTTTATTTTCGTCACTTTATTTATTTGGATAAAAAATGTTTTTTTTATATTTTTTGTGGTGGTTAATTAAAAATAACAACTATATACATACATTATATACATGTATGACATTATATACATGGGTAAATGAGCAAATTAGTTTCTTTTAATTAACATTTTTTATTTTTATTTTAAAAAATTAGTAAAATATTTATATATATATACAAATACAATATGTACAAAATACATGCCTAGCTTCCTAACTTCGGAGATCATGGTTGTCAAGTAGTCAGACCTAGACCTTCGTTCAGAGATTGATGACTCCCTACCTATCACCATCTAGTGCCGTGTTCAGCATGACAAATTCAAACGCGATAAATAAATAAGAGAATCCTCGGATTGAGCGACTTGAGGCAACAAGACGAGGCATAACCCTAAGTTTTCTCTTGCACAAACCACCCCAGAAAACCAACTTTTTACTCGTAACTCCGAAAATTATGAAACTACAGCCATTTTAAAGATAATTTAATTTAGAATCCGATAGAAGTGAGATTGGTTCAATATGAGTTCATATGGAGCCGGAATTCGTCTTTCAATTAGTGCTTAGTGGTTTTTTTCAAAGTGTGGTTGCTTTTATTCTGTACACGATTTAATTATGCAGATATTTTTATTAATTAGAGCACATGTTTATTTATAACTTTGGTTTTGGAAGTTATTTGATTTGAGGTCAATTAGTGTTCAAATAAAATAGTGTAGTATATAAATATATACATTACACAAATTTTTTTTGGATTTTTTTGATTGAGGACCCTATCTCCCCCTACTTTATTCCTGGTCGATCGGTCAAATCTTGACCTTCTCTCGGGGTTCGGGTCAGCCTGTATCTATTACATATATACAGTCTCCCCATTTTTATTTTCTTTTCTTTATTTTTCCTTTCTTTTTTTCTTTATTTATTTTAGGTTAAAATGGTAAGAAGTGTACAATATTTATACATGCAAGTTAGTAAGAATATGGAGTTAGTGTTATATCCAAGTGTTTTATAAGGGATTCTAAGCTAAAATAAATGAATAAAGATGACGAATCGCCAGATTCATCATCCCCCTATGCTTTACCTTTGCTAGTCCCTAAGCAAACACTTATTTGAAAGAATAAGTGAAGAAAAAGAAAAAGAAAGGGAAAATAAAAAAATTAGGACAATATTGAGTATTAGACTTTTCTTCATAAAATTATAGTTTGGAGCTCTGTCAGACCTTTGGATTATTAGTGTGTCGGAACCTTAATGGGAGATGGATTAAAAACCTAACAACCTCTAAGTTCCGCAGGACTACTATTCAGGTCTCCTCAACAGTCCGGTCAGAACAAGTCTACATACACCAATTCTTATGACTATGAATCTTTACTTGTACGGTGTAAGTGAGGTATAGCTCCCCATCTTAGAAGTAGGAAAGAAATAGCCTCCCTCAACAAGGTAACTCTAGTTCCCCGGTCTTGCAACTCTTTCCTCGAGGAGCGGAGATATTCCCTTCTAAGTTCAAGTGCAACCAGCTCAAGAAAAGGGGATAGAGAAAAGAATGGACGGTAACCAGTGTAGCTACCTTTCCTTGGATGCATGATCAGTGTAGCCAAGTCATCCGTTGTAAGCTTACAAAAATTTGTCTTTGAAGCTCTTATTTAATTATTTTTTTATCCTTGTACATATACTCTGGCAGGTATTTTACTTTTCAATCAGGCATGTCCACTTTTGGAGATTCTGGATTTTCCATATTACTATTTTTTTTGAAAGCATATACAAGGTGCGGCATGTACATAAGGAGTTTTTCCTCTTGAGCCAGTAGACTATCCCTCTTCTGAAGCATTATTGCAACCCCACAACGTCATGTCTTTAGACCTCAACATCGCTAGACCAGGTTGAGACATGCTTCCTTCCCTAGAGGAAGATGAGAGGTTACGCCTAGATGTGCTACCCTCATATGCTACCCCAAGCCAAAAGATTCTGCCTCCTCACTACCTCATCCATGAAGATGTACGTGTAGATAGCTTGTCCAAGATAAGCTACGATCTGAAAGAATCATGTGTGTGTTGTTAAATGTTCTACTTAGACTAATCAAGATATGTGAACATAGTCTTATGGACTCAAAGAATTAAGTCACTCGGACCTGAAAAGTCTTAACTCCATTTCTTATAAGGTTCCTCTGAAATTTAGTGGATTAAGGCCCAACTAAGCTCCATTCTTCAATTTTATTCCAGACATAGTTTAAATGTCAATACTATCCTAAAAAATGCACATGCAAATGCAAGAAAATATGTACAATGCAAAGAAAGCATTTTTTGAAAAAAATGATGCACATGTGAAAAGAACATTTTTTAACATTTTCTAATTTTGAACTTTTTGTGAATTTTGGAGAAAATTACAGATGTAAAAGAAAGGGATTTTTTGAATTATACAAGTTTTATAGATTTTTGGTTTTATAGTTTTTTTAAAGGGTTAGAAAAAAATATATACAAGTGTATACAGGATTTTTTTCTTTTTTTTTGGGTTTTTTCATTTATTTTTTTGTTTTGTTTTTTTGATTGTTTTTGTTTTTTGTTTTGTTTTTTATTTGTTTTTTTTGTTTGTTGTTTTTTTTGTTTTTGTTGTTTGTTTTCTTTACATACGTGGATTTTACCAAATTATATACATATCCCCCCAAATAAACATATTTAAAGTATATATACATTATATACGACACCCCCCTATACTTAGCTCGAACTATGTCCTCATAGTGATCAGAGAGCGACAAAGGAAGACATAACTCGTGCTAAGTATAGAAAAGTGAAAAGACTCCTATGTTACAATGACTCAAAGAAAAGATAAAAAGAAAACAAGTTGGTGATCCCCCCTATACTTAGGATCAAGTAATCTTAAGTATAGTAGACTATACAAAAGGGAAAAACTGATTGAGAGAGAGTACATACTCAAAAAATAAAAAATAAAAAATAACGATATTAACAACATCACCCCCAATACTTAGGGTAGAGTATCCCTTAGTATAGGCAACAACAGGAGTGATGAACAGGACGAATAAGAACAACACAAATCATTCACCCCTATATTTAGGATAAAGCCACATCCTAAGTATAGCATATATACACACACGGGAAAGGGGTGAATGATAAAACAGAAGAAGAAAGAGTGAAACGAAAGGATATACAGGAGGAGTGGATGTACAAAGGTCAAGAAGGTCGAAAGCAAACCCTTCTTGCGGGACCGCTGAGGTATGGATTTGACAAGGTGTAGGTCAATATTGGGGTTATCATTAGATATGAACTGATCAGGATCAGCCAAGAATGTATCCTTAGCGATTTCAGATTGTACAGGCCTAAACCGGTTATTGGAAGTAGTGTGGTCATGCTCTGCCTGGGAAGTCTTGCAAACATCAAAGTAAAATAGCTCAAAATCATTATCCGAAAAAGTAGGATCAATTTCAGCCTCACGAGCCTCTACTGGATCATTATATTTATCAAAAGGCCCAAATCCTTTATAAAAGCAATCAAATTAAATTTGGCCTGATCGGTCTCATCTGAATCAAGGTGAATATGATCGGACTCATCAGTGAAAGTTGTCAACCATGTCCATCATGTCTAGTCTCAGAGTCTGCCTTCTGCTCTAGGGGTGTCTATCGTGTAAATCCCGTGGATTTCATCAATGCATCTCCACATACCAGAGGGGGAACTCCAAGGTCTATGCTTTCCGAATCTTCCTCCTTCAAGAGGAATTCTTGGATTTCCTTATCATCCAACATATAACTAGAGTCTGATATTATTATCAAGGTCAAATTCCTTGGGGTTGGATATCACGGGCACACTCTCATGAGATGCAGGTTTCTGGTCAGTAGTGGGTGTAGTGATCAACACATCGCTCCCTACATCAGAATGGAAGCGAATCTCTCCCGAACTATAATCAATAACGGCTCCCGCAGAGGTGAGGAAAGGTCGTCTCAGGATGATTGGAGGGTGCTCTATATGGGTGGAGATCTCCATAGGCAATACAATAAAATCCGAAGTGAAATTGATGCCATGAATACAAATGACAGCATTTTCTATAATACCCTCCGGCCTCTTGATAGATCCATCAGCAAATTGAACTATCATCTTGGTTTTCTTGAGAAGCCCAAGATGAAGAAACTATACCATAGAGAAGGGTATTATATTTATTGAAGAACCACCATCAAGGAGAGTGTTATCAAAAGAATGTTCAGAGATGGGGCAACTCACAAGAGGTATGATCATGTTCCCTTTCTTAAAATGTGGTTGGTGCGAGATGGCGTAGGCAGTGGCCATGGTCAAGATGTGACACTCAGATCTTCTCCTTCGCTTTCCCTTCTTGTGTTTAGGAGTAGATAAATGTGTCATGGCATGTTGAAGTGGGGCTTTAATGTTCTCATGAATAGTGGCCACCACTTCGTGTTCAATCAAAATTTTTTCGAGTTTTTGGACCTCCTCCATACAAGGGACGAGATCGAAATCAGCATATACACGAGGATTGCCAAGAGCAGTCTGTATAATGGAATCCTCGGGGTCAAGGTCGGGACATGTGGTGGATGACTATGTGGGAAATTGTTTTGGCATGGGAGCCCTCTCCTTATAAAATGGATCAATAATGTGTCTCCCATAATCTTTTTGGATTTTTTAAATTTTCTCATTTTTTGTATTTTGGGCGATTATAAGCTCTCATGATTATCCTCAAGTGAATCCATATCCTCAAACAGTGGAGCAGCGTTCTGGCTCTCATTTATGATATATAGATTGCTAATCCTCGAAATCATATGTTCCATCATCTAGCTCAGTGTCTCAAGTGTGGAAATCATGAAAGATGACTCCAAAATCCCAAGATCAGTTGGGTTTAATGAGGGTGGGTGAGAATCAGAGTCCGTCTCCTAAAATAATGGGTTAGGTGGATATGCACAAAAATCAGGAGGAAGGTCCTCCTGGAAAAAGGAAGGTGGATCGTCTGGAGAGTGAGAGAAGTCTGCGATGATCGGATTAAAATAACTCCAGTCGGCCATCTCCGAAACAAAAGATGGGATCGGAAGAGCACGAGGGTCAAGTTAAAAGATCTGGAGAAAAATGTGCAAATGCAAAGAAGGATCGAGTATGCACACAAGCAATGAAACACAATACAAACCCCCAGTTCACCAACTCGACTCAATGTGAAGACCGTGAAGGTTCAGTCAATTATCTTGTCAATTTTAGAGTTTGGTGAGAATACAATCTATCAGAGCGGTTATAGCGACCTGTTTGAACCCAATGCTCCAGGAGACTGGCCTAATCTCAAAGTTAGATCTTTCCCAGCCAGTATGAATTGCAGACCGTTTACTGGCTACCCGATCAATTCAATCTGTTAATGACGTCGCAGGTTGCTTTACCGACAACCGAAGAGATCCTAACTGGAGAACGACTAACTCAAGATAGTAGTTTGAAAGGAGTTCAGGCGTGGTTCTATCATAGTTTGCAGGTTGCTCTCTCGCTACATACGAAACAAGCAATGAGGGGGTTACTCTCCCCAAACAATGATTTTTCCTTATGTTGATTTTAGGGTCGAGTTTTCTTTAGCAGTCTCATTTTTAGGCAGTTGTCACTTGGTTAAAATATTTTCAAAGAATCGCCTACTGAGTACCCATTTTATATGAGTGTGGAAATCATGAAAGATGACTCCAGAATCCACTGGAAATCATGAAAGATGACTCCAAACTTAGGCAGAATAAGTTTTCCTTTTTAACTTATGTGAGTGAAAATAAGGAAGGAGATCAGAAATTCCAATGCGCGATTAAAAACAATGATGCATGCAGGGGTTAGAGATGCGTACCTTGTCACCAACACTCTACATGCAAGTGATCCGCGCAGAATTGACATACAGAAAAATAAGCTAACCTATATGATGCAAGTGAACCATCCTAGATGATAGCTTCTAGTAACGGGAAAGAACAAGTTAATTTGACTAAGTCCAAATTACGCTCTACTCTATAGGTACAAAAATTCTTGTTTATGGTGTTTGGACCTAATTAATTACCTGGCTCAAGAAAATTAATTAAAGAAATCAATAGGTAGCTCAGAAAATCCGCGTGAAACAAAGAAAAATAAAGTCGATGAAAACAAAATCGGTGAAGTCCCCCAAATGCACCGACACTTGGCAAAACAAACCCCGCAACAAATGAATGTCTGTTTACAAGAGTTTAAATGCTAGAAATAAAAAATAAATAAAATCTTTTTTGGGGGTCTCCTTCCATTCTTCTTCTCCTCCTCTCATGCTATCCTACAGCTCGGTGAAGATTCAAGCCGCCTCCGCTTCGCTTGGGTGCTTCAGCTCTCCTAGGATCACCTCCTTCGCTCCGCGGGTCCTCGCAAGAAAAAGAAGAGATAATGTGTAAGAAACACAATTATCAAATAAAAGAAAAGAAAAAATGAAATGAATGCAGTGGATATGAATAATGGAATAATGTGGACGAATATACACAAATATGTACAACCAAGAATAGCATGTCAAAAGAGAAACCTAACTACCCTCGTCGTGCCTCCCCGGCAACGGTGCCATTTTGTTGGCATGAGCTCTTCAAGGATCAAAAATTAATGATATGAAATGTCGTTTATCCCCAAAAATCCCGTGATAAACAAATATTTTTTTCTTCTCTCGATGCAAAATAATAATAAAGAATAAAGAGGAGCAAGAGAAATTTTTGCAACTTATTTACCTGTATAGTGGACAGGATCAAACTCAGGAAGGCTACAATTCCCGAGGGTTATTCAAATAATAGATGAAAATCAATTAAGAGAAAAGTAAGAATCTCAAAGGCAAACTATCCTTGGTCTCTGTGGAATCTTTCTCTTAATAATTTTTTATATTTTTTTATTTCTATTTTTTAATTTTCAAAATTTCACATTTTTAGATATTTTAATTTTGCATTTTTTTCAATTTTAAATCAAGAACAATATGCACAAAATAATTTTCTCTTTTTCTAATTTTCAATTATATCAAAATACTTAGAAAAATCCATAGAAAATATTTTTGTTTTAAAAATTTTGAAATGTTTTTGGGAATTTTTTTTGAATTTTTAGATGTTTTTATATTTCTTTAAAAATCAAACAGTGAAAAATAAATAAACAATGCACAACCAAGAGTATTTTGCAACTTATAAATACTTTAATGCACAATACTCCTGGAAATTATTTTTAAGGTAAACTATAATTAGATATCTACAAATAGAGACTGGAATCACAATTTTTTGATTTTTTTGAAATTTTATATAATTTTTTAATATTTTTCATTTTTCACAATTTTTTAGAGTTTTATAAAGGATTTATGCATGAAAATTTGAGAGAAATTAAAAGACACCAAAATACAGCTACTTTACTTTTTTGGGAAATTTTAGGCAAAGTTTTGGATTTTTATTATTTTTCTAATTTCAGGCAAGTAAAAAGACATTATTTTTGAATTATTTAAAATATCAAAAATCAACAAAATGCTATGAAAAATTTATACAACATTTAGGCACATAGCAGGAGCATACATATTTTTTTTGAAAACTTATTAAGCAAGAAAAGCCATTTATTCCATCAAAAATAGCAAGCAAGTTTATTGTCTGGAACACAGGGACTAGATAGAAAATAATGGAAGCTTTTGCACGAAATAAAGAACAGAAATAAAATACAGGGGAAAGCTTGTAATTTACCCACTAAAAGCGTGTGACGCACGTGTTGGATGTCGGTAGGGGCACTTCTATAATTTTGAAAAAACTTCAAGGGCCTTGACGTAATTTCCCAATTTTTTTATTTTAAACAATATGCCCTAGGGTTCCTTCATGTTCTTTGAACAGAGGGAGCTTGGACGCTTCCCTCCTTCTCTTCCACATGCGAGGAGTCTGATGCTCGCGGGCGGATGGGCGGCTCCAGGCCGGCGTTTGCTGTCGGGAGGAGATGGCTGGAGGGCATGCGGGCTAGGCGGCGCCAGTAACTGTGTATCGCCATGTGACGGGCCACCGCACGGAAGGGCAGCCGGAGCAGGGGCGATCTAGATGGCGGAAGGGGCTACGGCACGCTGGGAAGCGCCACCCGTGAGCAGGGGGCGGCCAAGCGCAGTCGGGGACACGCGGGCAGCGTTGCCACCTGGGGCGGTTGCTGGAAGCAGAACGGGTTGCCGAGCACAGCAGGGGCCCGTGGCGAAGATGGTGATGTGGCGCAGGCCGCTGGGAGATGCGGGGCGTCGCCCATAGGCGAAGGGCTTGGCGGCTGGAAGATGCTTGCGGTGGATGGGCGGTCGACCTGCTTCTTTTTTTTGTTTTTTTATTTTTTTATATTTTTTAATAAAAACTATAACAGATATGAATAAAACTTCTTTTATTTTAATTATTATTCAGGGATTGTAAACAGAACTTCAAAATAGTTTTTATTATTTTTTTATGTTTATTTTTTAATTTTCCTGCAAAACAAAGATTAGAGATAAATAACAACTATATCATATTTTTTAATTTTTATTTATTTATAAATAAAAGAGGATTAGTGAATGGGCCGGATCTTGCGGTCTTTATGGAATGGATCCGGAGATTCGGTCACCGTGCGTGGTCGGATGTGAAAGTTCGTGTGAGGTAGAATAAGAACGTAGAGAGATAGAGAGAATGAGATGGAAACTCGAGTCGGTGTCGGATTAAATCATGATGGTGGTGATTCTAAGATCTAGATAAAAAAATTGACAACGAAGAGAAAATGCGAGAAAATAAATCTACGATTAATCTAGGATAAAAATAATAAAAAGAATGGATCTCACCTTAGGATCGGAAAAGACCTTGATCACCTCGACGAAGGCCGATGTGCTGTCACCGGTCAACTCGAAGGCTAGGCAGCCTTCTACGACAAGAAGACTCTCGGAGATCAGGCTCCTCTCACCAAAGATTGATCTAATTAGAATGATGGAGGAGCCATATAAATAGAAAAGATAGAAAATGAAATTTGAATTTTTGGTTGAGGAGATAAGAGAGATAAAAATTGAAATGAGATAAAGATAAAGAGAGATAAAAAAATATTTGCAAAAATTAACTATTTTTTTTGTATTTTCGTTACTTTATTTATTTGAATAAAAAATATTATTTTTTATGGTGATTAATTAAGAATAACAAGTATATACATATAATATATTCATATAAGACATTATATACATGGAATAAATGAGCAAATTAGTTTTTTTTATATTTTTTTATTTTAAATAATTAGTAAAAATATTTACAAATATATACAAATACAATATGTTCAAAATATATGGGAAAATTGCACAAACCACCCCAGAAAACAAACTTTTTACTCGTAACTCCAAAAATTATGAAAATACAGCTATTTTAAAGATAATTTAAATTAGAATCCAATGGAAGTGAGATTAATTCAATTTGAGTTCATATGAAGCTGGAATTGGTCTTTCAATTAGTTCTTAATCGCTTTTTCCAAGTGTGGTTGCTTTTGTTCTGTTTATGTTTTAATTGTGTAATTATTTTTATTAATTTGAACACATTTTTATTTATAACTTTGGTTTTGAAAGTTTTTTGATTTGAGTTCAATTAATGTACAAATAAAATAGTGTAGTATACAAATATACACATCACACAAAATTTTTTAGATTTTTTTGATTGAAGACCCTATCTCCCCCTACTTTATTCTTAGTCGATCAGGTAAAATCTTGACCTTCTCTCAGGACGGTCAGCATGTATCTATTACATATATACAGTCTTCCTTTTTTATTTTATTTTCTTTATTTTTCCTTTCTTTCTTTATTTATTTATTTTAGGTTAAAATGGTAGGAAGTGTACAATATTTACACACAAATACAAGTTAGTAAAAATATGGAGTCAACGTTATATACAAGTGTTTTATAAGGGATTTTAAGCTAAAATAAATGAATAAAGATGATTAATCACAGATTCATAAGGGGGTTGATCTAATCCTAGCCGCGCATCACCAAACCGTCATCGTCTCCTCTCGTTGCAACACGTAGATAAGTAGAAAGTGGCATGTCGTTCGATCGTGCTCAGATTGGGTATTTTGCGACATTTACCCTATTATTTTGTGTATTTATTATTTAGAACTAAAACCTTCTTCGATCAATTTTTATATTTTGTAAAAGTTACAAGTAGGCCCCCAGGCTTTCTTTAATTGCATCTAGGTCCACGCCACATCACCTTACTTGACTCCCCACATGAGGTGGCAATTTTGCAGGCCTGCCTTGGATATTTTGTTATTTCACTTTATTCTAATAACTTTTAGTGCATGTTCAATATTTTTGTGAAAATTGCATGCATGCCCTAAAACTTTATTTTATTTACAAAAAGCCTCTGCTTGTATTGTAGTTTCTTTTTATTTTCTCTATTTATTTCAATTAACTACTTTGCTCGAAAAAATCCCAAAAAACAACTTTCGACTCCTAATTGCACATACTTCAACGTTATATATTTATTTTGCAATTTCAGGACTTTTTATTATTTATTAAAATTAAAAATTATCCCTTTTATTCCTTATCTAGGTTATAAAACCCATAAAAATATAAAAAGTTTTTGAAAAAATAAAAAAAATTGTTTTATTTATTTGTTTTGCAACTCTAGAAATTGAAAACCTAAAATATAAATAGAAAATGTCTAAAAATTAATAAGATCCAAAAACCCTTATATAAATCTACAAAATAACTAAAAAATCCAAAAGTTATGTTTTCTATTTTATATTTCTCTCCATATTATTATTTATATATTAAAATTAGTTCGGAAAAGTTTTGAGATTGTTTGGTCTTTTTCATCTCTATTTTCTTTCAGCCTATTCAATTAAACCCTGATTTAGGGTATTTTTAACTTTAAAAATATATAAAAATTAGCAAAATTCTCCCAAAATCTCAAAAATAGTAAAAAATTATCAAAAATCCAAAAATATTTAATTCTGTAATTTTTTTATTATTTTAGTTATATTTATATCTATATTTACATACATTGTATATATTATATATATAGTTATATTATATATTTTAAACGAAAAAAACAAATTTAAGAAATTTAAAAAACTAAAAAGAAATATGAAATTGAAAACAATATACAAAATATAAATTAAAAAAAATAAAATAAAAACTAAAAATCCATAAAAAGAACATAGAGACAAAGACATCACAATCATCTTTTGTGCTTCCTAGCCCAATTTATCTAGCTTGCTCCTTTTGTTTGACACTCTACATAATTGCACACTATGCACATAAATTGTAGAGTTATAATGAATTTTAACTCCATAAATTTTGCTCTTTATTGCCTATTTATTATTGTGGGTTAATTATTAATTAACCCAGGTTTCGTGAGCGGTCGCTTCAGCGACACTGTAATTCTTGCCTTGTGGAGACTACTTTAGACCCTCACAAAACCCAAGTTGTCAAATGACGTCGTTGCTGGGAAACAATTGCGCATAGATTGATTTTTGATTGATTGTGTCATTATTTGTCTATACTTTTATTTTATTTATTTTCTCTTTTATTTGATATTTATTTTTAAGTTGTCTAACCCCTCTCTTGTTTACTTTGTTGTGAGGTACCGTAGATCGAGGGAGGCACTTTATACGGAGCGCCTGCGCACCCACGTGAAGTCGGCGTCAGATTTCTTACCTAGCACCGAAGGGGACCAAGAGAGATTTTGAAGACGGAGCTTCACTTTGTGTTTTTATTTTATTTTATTGTGTAATTCAAGTGAGAGAAAGATACAATTATTGTAATAATACATGACTCTTGGGATGCTATCAACACTTCACGAGGTCCAGTGCCTGAGGGATTGTTCCCTTCGGGGCCTCATTGGTTTTGTCATGTTTTTTGCCTTTTTCATTTATTTTCTGATGTTCAATTTTCTTTCTTTGTGTGACTGATCCCTAGTTGTAGGAGTTGCTTGATGATAGAATTAGGTCCAAACACTTAGTTAATCCTTGCATGTGCCTATAGTATACGTCTGAATCTAGTCGAATATTAAATTGTCAATTCTTTAGACTTGGGATCGAGCGTCGAGAGAAGTTATATATAGCGCTTGCAGGATCCATTGTGGCGGACACCGATGCATTTCAGAGACCAGACTTTTGGATCTTATTTCTGTGTAGTTGACATTTGTGGTTCACGATAATAGCAGATTGTCATCTAGGATTTCATCGGCTTGCATTTCATGTAGTGTAGGATTCAATTATGTCTAGCATCCTTGCATGAAGAGAGCTGGAGTTAAGATGAGCATTCCTCTTTAGCATACATCATCGGTTTGCTACTTGCGTTTCTTTTTCGACTCTCTCACTCTGATTTTGAGCACCTATGAGCTAAAAGGAATTGATTCCTTGATAGGATTCGTGCATTCTTATTAAAAAACCAAAAAAAATTCATAATAAATAAAATTGGTACTGCTAAAATTACTCAACACTAAAATCAACCAAAAAGAAAATCATTGTCTTGGGGCAAGTAATACCCTCATTGTATTTGTTTTACTAGCTTAACGTACACACTAAGGAGTAGTTCCCAAATCCCATCAAGCGTTCTTGAGTGATTGTACATCTTTTTGCATTCTCACTAACTCTGAAACAAACACGATAAAGAGATCGAACTTTCATGGTCTTCACCGAGTTAAGATCTGGGTTTGAGATTTGATCTCGATATTTAAGTCACTATACATGGAACGTACAATCTCCATGTCCTTATCTCCAAGTATTCACAGAGAAAGCGCATTATTCTTAAAACAGATCAAGAATAATTCCATTGTTGATATTATGTATCTAAGCATTGAGATATTGATACTTAAATGTGATTTAATTATTATGAATAATATGAATTTGATTCTTATTTGACCATATAAGGAGAGTCATCTAAGATGATTAAATGTGATTTATTTATCAAAGATGTGAATAATGTGAATGTGATTCATGTTATTTGAGCAAATGAGAATAGAGATCCAAGATGATTAAATATGATTTAATTAAAAAAGTTTGATTAATGTGGATATCACTATCCACAATAATCATGGATATTATAAATATGATTTATAATATGACGGAGAGATTTAATTGTAAATAGAATTGCAAATTATATGTTGTTGTGAATCGGATTCACAGTGAACAATTAATTGTAAATCTATATGTTGGATGTGGGAATGTGATTCATATTAGTCAATGTCATGATTGAAATTTTCAAATTAATTTTGGAAATTATTTTTTTTTGTGAATTTTGATGCAATAGTTGTTATTTCATATTAATATATATAAACAAATGAAGATATTATCTCTCTAAAGGTGGCAGTTCACTTTGACTTGTTTAAGGGGGGATGGCCACCGTATTTATAGTAAAGAGACTTCATCTTCTCTATTAACTATGTATATTAATTAATTTTAAAATGAACTAATTATTATCTTGAAAAGGGATAAAGTTAATTTCTTTTAAACTAATTATTCTTGTTTTTGGAGCAACAAATCATGACCATTGATTAATAAACTTGTAATCTACACCGTAGATTAAGAGAGCACATGGATTGAGATCCGTGTGCATCCACTAGTATAAAAGGAAGGGTAGACCTTGATGAACACACATAATTCCAAGAGGAATCAAACTCTCTCCATGCTCTCTCTCCCTCATTCTTTACACGCCATGTCTCTCTCTCTCATTGTGGTCGTCCACCATGGAGCCCTAGAGAGAGTCGCCATCACCGCAGCATCGTCGTTATGCTCCAGATTGTTTGCACGTGAAAATCTATCTCCTTCAGTGTACCTCACTCGTGAATAAGGCGTCGGACCTCGTGTGACGAGATCAGGAGATTCTCTGCTTAAATCATCAACAAGGATTGTGAGGAGCACGTGTTTCATCAACGTGCCCGCAAGCGTCTCCTCCATCAGATCGGACTTGAGATAGGAGGTCTCTTCATTTATAGACTCGATTGCAACCACACCTCAAGAGGTAAACCTAATACTAGTTTGTGGTTTAGATGAAATGATCTAAGAAGTGTTCTTGGATCATGTGGTTTCATCATATGAAATTTTTTAAACTCCGCTTCCCTAAACTACTAGTATGACTAGTCGCATCCCTATCGCATACGATACGATCCTCATGCTTCCGTGATGCACTTAAGGATCTTCCCATATCCTTCACTACACACCATTCACCTCCCATACCTGAGGAGGCTCCTCTATCACTGACTCTGCAAATGGATCCTATTGAAAGTAATGGGCTTATAAGTGGTCCTCTACCCATGTAGACTGAGTCCCTGACATATGATGCTCTTGTACATTGTGTACTCAGTAAACATGAGCAGAAGGTGTAGAGACAGCAGATATATTCATCTTAGATACCCTCTCAATAAGTTCCTCCATCTACTTTAGAAGCTTGTATAAGCTCTTCAATTCATTCATCCTTTTGTCATTGCGCTCAACAAGTGTCAACTTATCTGTTATGATTACCATACTGGGAATCATGTCCACTATGACATCAAATATAGCATGTTTTTCCCTCTCCTTATATGTGAATGCAAGAGGGATATCTGAATGTGCTCGTGTTCTGTGAACGTCTTGTATTGGTCATATGCTTGAATACCTTCCAAACGGTATCTGCCCCCTTGAACATATAGCTACCTCCACAGGTAGAACTAACTAATCTTTACATCTCAGGGAAGTCCAGAACAAAAATGGTATTCTCCAAACCGTGACAGGGACACTTCTACAACAACAAATTAAACCTCTCTCATGTGTCAAAAAATGGCTCATGAGAGAATCAAATTAAGTTGTTTATACGAATATACATCTGATTAGTCCTACTCAAAGGATCGAACTTCTTCAAGAAAAGGTCCTTGAACTGATTGTCGGTAGTTACAACTACCCCTAGGTTATTTAGCTAGTAATATGCCATATTTCCCAAGGCAAAAGGAAGGGCATTGAACCTGGTGTAGCCTTAGCTAACCTTATGATGTCTAAGGTTATCACATACTAACTCAAAGTACCTAAGGGATACATAAGCTTCATCATTGGCATTCCCGTTATACCTCAGCAGTAATGTAAGGAAAAAAAGGCCTCATCTCATATTCCATATCTGGTATAGGTTTAATCAGCCATAAGATTCCGATATTGTCCAGGGTTAAAGGTTGTGTCCAACGATGTGTCAGCCCCCACATTAAGCTAACGTCTCTAGGATCTAACAAGAGAAATATATTATGTTGTGGCCAGTCTAGCTGGTATCATTTGCAAGGGTTCATCGCATTCATCATCCTCATGGTGATTCTTTGGAGGCATCGTGACGAATGAATCTTCTGAATCACCTTCATCAAAAAATGGGTTTTGGTTAGACGAAATGGAAATCAAGTCGATCTCACCGAGGCGATGGCCATCCTCAATAGGAAAGGAGGAGAGAAAGGGATTGGTTAGTATGTGACAATACCCTAAAGAAGTGAACCTGGACTCATGAAGAGGGTCATTATGAGTCCATGGAGGCCTAGGAAGTGAGGTATCGTGGAGCTCAAAAGACATAGTATTTGGGTGGTCCAATGGCAAGTTTGCAAGTTCGAACAAATATCCACGCAAACACTCATCTTCAATTTCAAAAGGATACGAAATATAGCACGAATTTGAATCAAGGAGATAAAGTCTTACGTGAAGGCACTTGAATTGTGCGGGAGGAACTCACACAAAATAAATACAATGCAAACCCCTTAATTCACCAACTTCACATGTGAAGGTCTTAAGAGTTCGGTGGATTTATCTTGTTAGTTATATTGGTGATGCAAAATCTTAAAGAACGTTACTCAAAGTGAGTCACCTGACGCCCAGCGGTGCTTGTGCTAGCTCTCAAGTAGAAGGATGATTTTTCTGGGTTGTCAGTTTCAGTATCACACCCTTAAATATACTAGCAGACTTGCACGGCCAAAACATTAATAAAGTATGTGGCAAGAACTCATAACTCCCAAATCTACAAGAGTTAAAAATGGAGACTTAGGTGCAAGTCTTGGGTTTTGGGATGTATCCTTAGGGGTGCGTCCTTACCCACTCTGCTTTGTGTTGAGTACCTGTAAGCAATGAAGGGATTCCTCTCCCATAAGACAAGGTATATTTTACTTCAAGTTATTAAGTCAACTTGCTTATAAGTCCCAATTATGATGGTTATCATTGAATAGTTAATGTTAGTCTATCAAATTAAACACCTAGTGTTCGTCCCTTTTCCTTTTGAATCTTGAGCTATAAAACTAGAGAAAGAAATCAGGAAATGGAATGCAGGCAAAAAATGATGATGAATGATAAAGTAGAGAGATACTCATAGAGCTTCCCAACACTCTACATGTGCATGCAATACTGAATTTCAAATGTTACGCTAGATGCATGCAAGTCGATGGAAAACTGCACCTAAACAGAAGTTGTATTAGCGAGAAGAATTTGAGTAAATTTGGAGCTAAGTAGAATGGTCTAGAGTATTTCTTTTAGTTAATCTATAAATATGTAAGACCTAATGTTGCGTGGGCACAAGAAATTTGACATCATGAAAGCTCTAAGAGCCACGTGACAACCCTTAACTTTGATCACTCAAGTCAAGCCCCGGGGGTAGAGGATGATGCCTTAGACTATTTACTTGATTGCAAAGAAGGAGTTGAAGCTTGAGCTCGACATATTGGTAGTTCGAACAGATGGATGAGGAGGAATTTGCAGTCGTTGATGCACTTGCAGGTGGAAATCACGCGAGCTCATGTCTTGGTACAGTCAATGCACTTGGAGAGATGTGGTGGAGATTCGATGTTGGAGAGTTTCAGAGTAAGGTAATGGTGATATCTGAAAAGAAAGAAGGGGAAGGAGAGGATAAGAAGATGGAGGTCGAGGTCGGGTATGGTCAGATTAGGTTGTTATGGTTTAGGCAAGAAAAAAGGAGAGATTTGGAGGAAAGAAGATGCTACAAAGAAAGAACAAAAAAACAAAAGAAGGGAGAAAGGAAGGAAAAAGAAGAAGAAGAAGAAGATTACCTGGGAATGAGTAAACTTGCTTGGGAATGCTTGAGCTGAGAGCTTTAGCGGTCATGGTCTCAGAGTAGCCGATAAAGAGGTGTGAAGCCTCGCATTTGCCGGCGGTCATAATGTGGAGATGGTCTCCATGGATCACACCTGGACTATGGTCGTCTTTGCTCGATGTGGATTTCATGCACTGTCACTAACGAGTCCTTACAGCTGGGGCCCTTTCTTTCTCAAATGGTGCATAACTAAAGGATGATGTTGTTCTTGGGTTTTCAATGGTTTGGGTTTGCGGTAGGGGAACGATGAGGAACTAAGGCAAGGGTTGACTAATGGCCTAGAGATGAGAGAGAAGGATCAGACAGTTGGCAAAAGCATAGAGAATGACTGGAAGTTAGGGAGAGAAGATGGAAAACATGGGTTGTATGCTTTCTACAGATGAGATTGTGCAGGATTTAATGTTGACCTGAAGGTCAACTAAAGAAAAGTTGTGATTGGTTAGACTAAGAAGTATAGAGGAAGGCAACCAACGAAACCAGGACAACTGGATGTTCGACCGTTGAAGGAGAAAAAAGCAAACTAAATAAAAAGAAGGAAAAGACGATTCCAAATGAAAAAGTGATCTTCATGATATTTGTATATTGTAATGAGATATACAAGTTTTATGCCGACCACAAAACAAGCTAAATCAATATGTACGAGAAATAAATTTTTGAATGTATTTTAATGAATTAAAATATCAATTGTTACGGCTTTTCCAAATTTATTAGATTTTGAACTAAAAGATATAGATGTACGAAAATTAAATAAAATACAAGAATTAAAATTTAGCATACACTAACTTCTTTGTATTTTTAATAAAGAATAAATAAAATAAAAATAAAGAATTTAGACTATGTGTAGTATATGGAAAGTCAAATACATTATTTTCTCTTCTTATATTTTTATAATTAATTTTATATATTTAATTAAAACATAAAATAAAGAAACTAAATGAAAATGAAATAAATTAAAAAAGAATATTTATGTACATGAAATCATAACCCAAATTTAGTGAATAGTTACAAATTACAATTATGTCCTAAAATCGATATTCTGCAAATAAGTTTCTTTTAATGAAACCACTTTCATTGATAAATAACTTTATAATGTAAACTTTGAAAGTGAGTTTGGAGAAATTGGAGTTTGTATGCCGCTGAAATTTATCTAGGTAGTTGGACTTTACAAGCTTTTCGATTCAAGATCAAAGAGTATTTATTCAAGGTGTAGTTTATTTATGTTTTTGTATTTTTATAAATTTATTAAAAATTAATGAAGAGTTAGTGTAGGAGAACATATGCAAATTTTGAGCTCCTTATTTTTGTGGGTTTTATTTGAATTATTTTGTGATCTTAATTACAAAATAAATATATATTCTTAGTCTTTTTTTTGCAAGAATTATTTTGTTAAATTATTGAATTTATGGGCATTTCTTGCGTATTTTATTCAAGGATTCAAGAAAAAAATTCATACAATAAGATGATGAATCAAAAGTTCTTTACCTTCCCTAAAAAATGTCATTTAAAAGCAATAAAAAGGATATTTAGATATTTAGTTTCTACCCATGATTTTAGTTTATTTTACCTAAAGGTGAGCAGTATGGATCTCTTCACCTATAGCGATGTAGATTATGTTGGTAGTCGTGCAGATAGAAAAAGTTCTAGTGGCATCAGTCAGTATATGGGGAATGTTCTAGTGTATTAGTTTCTAAAAAGTTTACTGTGATTCACTTTTAATTATTAAAGTTGAGTATATAACAGCATCTTTAGCTTGTTCTCAAATACTATGAATGAAAAACACACTTTCTGATTTTTGCTTATCCTTCTTTAAAAACCGAATCTTCTTTGATAATACCAGCTCTATCAATCTTGCAAAGAATCATGTTAACCATTTTCAGACAAATTACATATATGCTCAACATCAGTTTCTTCGTGAACATGTCACGAAAAAAGAAATATGTTTAGAATACATTCTAACTGGAAAGCAACTAGCTGGAAGTTTTATGAAACCCTTACCTACTACTCGACTTGAGCAACTTAGAAGAGAATTAGGATATTGTAGTTAAAATATCTCCTCTAAATTTCCATTTCTCTGAAAAGTACTTTGTTGCGCGTTGATCAATCAATCTGGAATTCCGACAAATCCATTTTATCTCTTCAAATATCATGCCTTACTGATATCCTCAACCGTTTCTCGACTTTATTGACACATATACCCCGTTAGATCATGTAATCCCATTTTGACTATGATTTTGATGTTCAACATGTGCTTGGACTATCTTTCTTAGTTTTTCTTCATTTATGCTAGATAGTGCAATCTCATAATGCTTTTCTAGTTTGCTAATGTTACCTTTAGTTCATTTTATGCTTATAGAACAACTACTTTATATCAAGTAATTTCTAATTTTTGTGGTATATTTTATTATGACAAAAAAGGGGAGAAAGAAAAAATTTACATGTTTTGATTATTTGTGAGTTTTTTTCAAGGGGATTTTTACAAAAAAATGTCTATTTCCTGATAGTTGATTCTACAAAAGTTATTTATTCTATTCCTTATGTTGTTTTGTTATCTTAAAAAAAGGGGAGATCATTAGAACCTTATTTCTCCTCTTAAGTGTGTTTTAAATATGGCACACACATATTGGATCTACTTACATTTGTGTATCGTTTTGCAAAAATCCCAAGCTCATGATCTCAAGTGAAGTTCCTATGAAGATTTTAGCTTGTTACTATATGTTTCCAAGCTTAAGTGTTTTTGTAGTTATTGTTTAAACATCAATGCTCTATAAAATATGCCAAAGAATTATATCAATGTGCTTGAAGGATCGCTAAATACCTAGTGTTAATTTTATCATTTTTAGTGTAGCACGAAAATCCAGTGATCGATCAAATCCATACAAAAATATTCAATTAATTTAAAATGGAAATTTATTTGTTTTACTTGGACAAGTCCTAAGGTAGAACTCAGAGATGTAATATGAGTGTTTAGAATTAATTTTTCAACAATTTGGAGTTAGGTTTTGAAAAGAGGAAATTTTTTCATATTTTTATCATTTTTATTGATTTTTTAATAAAAAGAAGCAATGAACTGATGCAAGTATGATATGAATGAGATTTTTTATATTTATGCAAGAAAATTATTTTATGCAAGATAAGAGGGAAAATAAATCAATGCAATATTTTTTGGATTTTTAGAATGATGACGAATGTGAAATGAACGCAAGGAAATAAGCAGGACAACAATGTGTAGCTCAATTTAATCCCCAAACCTCATGAATTTCATAAGAATAATTAATCAATTAATCCCAAATAATGCTTGAATGTTTCCACAATGTATGAGCAATAAAAATCAACTTTAGATAATATATGTGCTCATAATATATGATTGATCTCTATTCAATTACATGTTTCTCATAATATCTCAAAATATGAATACACGATTTTAATTGATAGAAAATTAAACAAGCTTCAAAACGTCACCAAGAACACAAAATTTGGACTCTAAATACTCAAGATATGAATATAATTGTTCTAGGGAATGTAATAAAAATAAATGAAATTGTCTAAAAAAACCTTTGCATGGGTAGGTTTGTAATTCTTGGAATTCGGTATGGTATCTGCTACAATTTACCCCATGCAGTGGCTTCTTTCTAATTCTAATAAGTAAGAAGATCTTAACTGCAACTTACCCAAATCACGTGTGTGAGGCACGTGAGGGGCTACTCTAGAGATTCTAGAATGTGGAGGAGGGCCTTCTACAATTTGGTCTAGTCACGTGTGAGATGCATATGATCCGATGCTTTAATCCTATGGTTGGTGTACTCAAGTGGTGTCCCAATCATGTGGCCTTCATCTTGCCATGTGTAGATCTTTGGTCTGAAGTTTGGTCCAGATTTGGGCTATGTGTCTACTTCCTCTTGTTGTGGTCTAGGTTTGAGCATGAAGGTTAGAGTGGCTCAACACCATTGGATAAGAGAACTGGGACGGGAATCAATGGTGCATGTAGCGCCCCCTCTTTTCTTTGATGGGGCTCTTTATTCACTGGCGAAAGAGGGCCCTCCAGTAAAAGGGGATGAGGATGCCTCCTTCTCCGATGAGCATAATGAGACGGAGTTCTTGTAAAGAACAAGATGTTTGAAGCCTTTGTCCTCGATCAATCGTGGAAGCAAGGTAAACGGGATATGGTGTGGTTGAAGCTTCTGTAGCATGGTGCAGGAAGAAGAGTTTTGGCTCCGATCCGATCTATCAAAGGTGGTAGGTGATGGAGTATATAATGGAAACTATGAAGGAGATCGATGAGGTGAAATCGATGGAAGTGGTAATTTGTACTTGGAGTGGTGTTGCGGATTGAAGATTGGTGTACAATGAAGAAGATAGAGAAAACATACTTGTAGAGGAGAGAAGAGAAGAAGAAGAGTAAAGGAGAAGAGGGATAAGGATAGAGGGTTATGTTGTTCACCTGGAAGGTTGGTGGATGATGGTCAATGCCCATTTTTATGTGTTTTGTCATTTTTATTTGGTTTTCTATAACAATAAATGTATTCAAATATCAAACTTGATGTAAAATAATAAAAAGGACACAAATGTAATTTTTTGGATTTTTATGAATTACAAAAATTCAGAAATAAATTAAGTATGTGAATTATGTACAGGTTAATTGGTTGAATGTACAAAGTTAAAATTCATAATTTTACTGCTTTTCTGAAGCTTTTGGAATTTTATGTTTATATAATTAGTTAGGAAATGAGATGAAATAAAGAAATAGAAAAGAAATAAAGCGAAAGTGAGTAGACTGAAATCAATCACTCTATGGGATAGATATCAGTATTTTCAACTTTTTAGTCTCAAACTAGAGTTTAGGTTTATTTCATATATATATAAGTTAGCATTTTTTGATATTTTGATGGGATGAGGTTAGTAATATGTAGACAATGGAGTTGATTTTATGTCATTTGGAGTTAGTATGAATAACTAAAAAATAGATGAAATTGGGTGAATATTTACAAGTGAACATGAATGCAATATGAAATGTTAATTTATACAGATTATTTACATATGCATGAATGCTAATTATGAGTTTTGAACACGTGAATGCACTTAAGTACTTTGTACAAAGCTTTATTTTCAACTAAATAAAGTGATGATTCACAAGTTCATTAGTACTATCACATTAGAGTTACCATTCATCTCTCAAGAAGTCAACTGCAAGAATCAAGTCAAATATCAAGTCAACCCTGAAGACTCAGGTTGATCATCCATGCTTTTCTTATTGGTCAACCAGGTCTAATCGATCAAAGTTATTGATCTGATCGATCATTTGCAAGCTTTGGAAGATTGCTCTTTATGATCGATCAAGTCCAAGTTATGATCGTTAAATATGTTTGATTTGTAATACACTTTGTTTTGATCTTTAAACATTTACTTTTTTGAATCTTATAATTTATTGGTCAATCATCCCCGATTTATGATCGCTCACTCTTTGAATATTTGAATTGTGTAAAAGCCTAAGTTGATCGATTAAAGTCTTTGAGTGATCGATCAATACATGTTTGATCAATCATTATTTGAATTTTGAATTCAAAACTTGCTATTTTTAGCTCTCGATGTTTACGCACTTGAAACATTATAGAAAGATACCCCAACGAACTCATTTCAACACAACTCAGAGCGAGTCTTTTAAAATCTCTTTGAGCAGCTCTCTCTTTTTCTCTATAATTCTGGAGTGTTCTTCTTTCTTAAGAGAGAAGTGTTTCAAAAGTTTGCTAGAAATCTAGTATAGATCTATAGCCAGCTCTCTAAGTTCCCTTTGTAGAGTCAGAGATTCCTTCCGGGCTACTGATAAATTAATGATATTTTTCTATAGATAGCTTTCAAGTATATTAGAGATATATCTGCTTGAACCTATATTGTGATTACTCTATCGGATATAATCTATGTTGTACTATATAATATTATCTTTATTGTTATTGTTAACTCTAAAAATTCAATAATTGTTTATCTTGGGTCAATGTCCCCTTTTTGGAGATACTTTGGTGTTTCCTTTGCAAGTAACTCGAGGTGAAGTTCAAGCCTCAAGTACTATTGTAACTAAGCCGTGTTGCAGTGGTGACTTTAATGATTGATCCAAGGTTGTGACAATGGTGTCTCATTGAAAGTTATTGGCTTTCCAGCTTCTTACCAGTTGAGATATCCGCTAAAATATCTCATATTACAGTGGAAAGTTTGGGTAGCTTGACTAATTGGAAATCCTAAGTCAAGAAGAGTTGGGTCATGAATTTTTACCCGCTTGGGTTTCTATTTTTTCCCTCGTGGGTTTCCATGTTAACATCATGTGTACAGTGATTTTATCCACTAGCTTGTGATATTGTTTTTGATATTGTTGCTATTGGACATGCGAGCTCATGGCGAGCCATTATGCAATAAATGTTATTGCAAATATCATTCCCTGATTTGAAATGAAGAATAAATAATTTGCATAATAGGTCCCTTGGTACAATTAGAGTTATGTACCATGTCCATCTTGATGATCATACAGCTGTTGATTCAAGTATTGAATCATAGAGGCTGGTGCTTGGATGAATATATAAAGAGTTAGATTGAGGACTCATCGAGCACCGTCAAATGATTATTAAGAGATGATCTCCAGTCTGAGAAGGAGATGGCAATCCTTTCTCTAAAGGCTGATATCAAACTGACCTCTTGATGCAGGTCCTCTGCATAGGAATAGAGATTCGGAGGTGTCAGATTAGTTATGTCAAAGAGTTGACTTAACGAGATCGAGATAACCAAAGTCCTATATCGTATACTGTCATGATATAGGCACGCATCCTCTGACCGGAGACAGAGGTGTTACTATATGTCTGAGTATGTACATTTGGCAGACCAATATGTTGATGACCTAATTAAGGTCTATACACCGGCGTGCTGGTGTGCATATAAGGTCATATGAGTAATACGATCTCTCAATGGGATCATACAGGTTCATTACTGAACCGGAAGACATGATCTCACTCATGATATATTGGGGAGACCAAATTCCGTGCACGGTCGTCTCACTTTGAAAGCTTGACTAAATTTGTAGGTTTGATATATACTTTTGGAAAGTATATGATCAACACCTGGGTATGATATATGCTTTTGGAAAGTATATGATCGATACCAACTCCCAGTGATCGAATGAGAAACTTAATGATAAATCCATGAAGTAGATAGTGTAAAATTGATCTTATACTTTAGGTTTATTCTGAGTCTTCCAGTATGGAGGATGTACATGTAAAGGGAATACCTGAGGGTAATGTGATCATAAATGATTGTATAAACATGACACTTCCATTCCTAGGGTGATGAAATGGGTCTAGATTTTAGTGACTCCTCTCAGTAGAGAAGTAATCTAATCTTAGACCAAATATTGGACATTGATCTGAATGTGATTCAGAATCAATGAGAAGATTAGATTTGCGGTTATGATTTAATCAAGAATCTATAGGAGGCTCGAGATCTGAATTTGAGATGTAATCTCAATATCCAAGTTACTATATGTGGAACAATATAATCGCCATGTCCTTATCTCCAAGTATTCGCAAAGAAAGTGCATTATCCTTGAAAGAGTTCATGGAAAATTCTATTGTTGATATATGTATCCGAGCATTGAGAAAAAGGATAATTAAATGTGATTTAATTATCATGAATTATATGAATTTGATTCATATTATAAGGAGAGTTATCTTAGATAATTAAATGTGATTTGATTATCAAAGATGTGTGAATGTGATTCATATTATTTGGACACAAGAGAAAAAGAGATCCAAGATGATTAATTGTAATTTAATTATCATGGATATGAATAATGTGGATAGCAATATCCAATTATTCATAATATATTATAAATTTGATTTATAATTTATTAGAGAGAGCTCATTATAATTTATATTTGTTGATTAATTATTAATGTGTATTGGATACACATTGTGTAATTAATTGAAAATGTAAATTATATTTTGTTTTGGGCTGTGAATGTGATTCACAATTTTCTAATGGCAAGATTGCAATATTCTCAAAATTAATTACGAATTATTTTTGAAGAATAAATCACAACAAAAGTTGTTGAATTAAATAATGGAGAATTTCATGGATATATGCAAACTCATGAGATTTCATGAGATTGCCCCACTTGGAAATAAGTGGTCGTCCACTATATTCCAATGGGATTGAGATCTCCATGGAATTTTTCTCCTTATTTGATTGGTTTAATTTTAGGATTGATGTATATTTGATTTATCAAATATATTTGATCTAAATTAAATAACAAGTTGTTGGCTTTTACCAACAACAATCTTGACCATTGGATTAGACATAAATCAATCTCATCCATTGATTTTATATGTCCCATGGATTGAGATCCATGGATCCCAAAACCCTATAAATAGAGAGGCATGCCATGCTCTCTTAGTACATTCTATTGAAGCACATCTCTCTCTTTCTCTTTCTCTCTACATGCCTACTCTCTCTCCCTCTCTCATGGCCGTCCACCATGGATGCCCTAGAGAAAGTCTCCATCGCCGCAATGTCGTCGTTATGCTGCCCGATAGTTTGCTCGTGGATCTCTGTCTCCTTCGGTGCACCTCTCTCGTGAAGAAGACGTCGGATCTCGTGTGTCGAGATCAGGAGATCCGCCGCTTGGATCATCAACATGGATTGCGAGAAGCACGCGATTCATACCCGCGCTCGCAAGCGTCTCCTCCGTCGGATAGGACTTGAGACAGGAGATCTCTTCGTTTAGAGACTCGATCACAACCGTGCTTCAAGAGGTAATCCTATTACTTGTTTGTTGTTTAGACGAAATGATCCGAGAAGTATTCTTGGATCATGTGGTTTCGTCGCATGAAAATTTTTATATTCCGTTGCATCGAGCAACGAGTGTGACTAGTCGCTCCTCGTCGTATCCAATATGACGCTCACGCTTCCGTGATGCACTTGAGGATTCTAACCATATCCTTCAAGTGGTATCGGAGCCTTAGGTCGAAGGTTTTGGATATGATCCATAAAACCGAAGGCGAATTGGGTTTGTTAGGGTTACGAAAGTTTTATCGCATTTCATTTTCGCATCTCTATTTAGTGATTATTTTCGGCCCTATTTAAATTGTTTAAATACAAAAATAAAAATTTTATTTTATTCTCCATTAAATAAGGAAATCATAGGATCTGAGTTTACGTAATTTGGATTCTGTTTGCTCGAGATATGGTTGTTTTAATGAACATGTATTCATTGTTGCGAGAACTGTGAATCTTAACATGATTAATGAGTAATTTCTATTTTGATCCGCCTCGAAATGCGTGAAATATCACTTAGGTTCTGTCCTAACTCAAATTATCAATCTTTGAAAATTGATTTTGTCTACTTTGGATTTAAATTTATTGAGATATGTTTATTTTTGTAAGTAGGGGTCACTGCTGGAATTACAGTCCTAATCAAGAACCATGTGATTGTCAATTAGTGAAATTAATTATTAATTTGACTTCGCCTCAACCAATAAATTGATTAGATTTAATCTAGATCATAATTGGAAACACAATCATCAAACTCTTTGCTTGAATAGGATTGGGAATATTTCTAGCAAATTTCCTTATAATAAAAAATGTTTTGATTATTACTATATGGTATAATTTCAGTTGAAGAACTGATGATCATCTCAAGTACAAAGTGATTGACTCGGCATTAGTTTTTCCCGAGGCGGATATGGTGTCTAGTCGAGGATCGCTGGGGTAGCGGGTTGCACCGGATGCGGTCCGTCCCACTCCCGCCAATAATGGTTATGACAACGGGTAGGGAACGAATGATTCCTGAGAGATCATGATGTATTTTTCTAATTATTAAAAGTTTAATTAATACGTATTTTGAGATAATACCATATATTCAAGTAAAAATCAAGTTTGTTGGTTAAATTGGATTGATAATTAATTTAATATGATTAAGTTAATTATATCCAATTAAAAATACTCTATTATGAATAGATGTGCATTTCCCTTGGAAGAATTAATTATGTGAATATGATTCATGATAATTAATTAGAATTTGAATATGATATGGAGGATCACATAAGTGACATCCATGGTCTCCCGTCAAGGCGAAGGGTTATGTCGCCAGATATTGTATGTGGGAGACGCCTGTCTGAAGCGACAGTTCTTGCTTACGATCCAGTTGGATTGTGCTCGTCACTTCTCGAAAGAGTAAGGACGTATGCGTAGTGACCCCAATATCGGGTCCTCATATTATTGGGGCGATATTGGATTGCGCATAGCGAGTTGTATTCTTGTTGATGGCTGGTTCAATTAATGACGGGTCAACATCACCTTAGGGGTGGTGGGCCCGAGTGTTAAAGACCGAATTGGGAGATGCAAGTTGGACTTGCAAGGCGGAATGTGTTCCCGCTTCTTTTTATCCGAGTTACAAGTTCTCATATTATTGGGATGCAACAAAGATAAGGAAGGAGATCCCACATCTTTCTTGAGATATAATGGTAAGTATATCTCTTACATTGAAAGTGACTAAGGGAATGAACTTTCATTGTTGACATGGCAAGACAACTTTGATATAAAAATTCCTAAATCAAAGTAAAATATGTATATATAATATATACACTTATGCAAATTTCTTATTTCAGATAATCCTTCATTAAACCCACTAAATAATATACTCAATAATAACCAGTAAATTATCATGGATTGGATTCATGGTCAAGACATTGTACTTGCAGTTGAACACATAATGTATGTGGTTGAAATCGAAGGTTTCCTCATAATAATGACGAATAATAATTAAATAGACAATAGGACTAAAACCCTAGGGTTTGTATGTCTCTATAAGTCTTGATCTCATCGAATGTACTTTTGAAGTGACATGTCGATAATGATCGTAATTATCAAATAATCCTTATAAATCTAAGAAGATGTTCTGGCATACATATGTTCTCTCGACATATAATCATGAATGACATGGTTCTCTGCATTATGCAGAATGGTGGCTCTATAGGAGATGATGTATTCAAATTGTTTGAGTACCTACCTGAACCTAGATTTTAAGAGTTTAAATGGATGTAGATACAATGAGTGTCATCATTCTACTACCTATACTCTAGTCATTCATGAAGCTTCATAATATTCATATTGTATGAATTGAATGAAACATGTATAAATGTTGAAATACTCTTATATTGAAATTTTTGATTTTAACATAAGAGATCCTTTGTCTTGAGCAATGGTTGCTTATAGATAAAGGGAGCGCAGTGGAAGCATGGGTTGGACCCATGTAAGAAGTATAGTCAAAGAGTTGACTATACTTCTGTGACTTCCATATGCCATCCAAAGAGTTGGATGAATGCCAATACTGCAATAAGATGATGTATTGATAGTATGACTATCAAATCTATCTAGAATCCTTAGAGAAGGAATCAGATAGTACTTCAGAATAATCTACATATAATCATTGAAATTCTAATAATTGTATCTCAATCTTCTAATGGCACTTGCAATTGGTTGCATGTGTATTAGAATATTAGAAATTTGATCTTAAGGTTTAATGGTCATCCATGTTGGAAGTGATGCAATTGTTGCAACAATTTCCATTGGATCAATAGACTTTAAAGTGGTAGTCCATGGTCTTAGAGAATGTCTCTGTGACCTGGATATAAGAATACACTCATAGTTTATTTCTAAATGTTGGAAATAAACATGAATTCTGGAATAAACCTATCGTAGAGAGCTATGATGGATATATTTCAGATAGTAATCTAACATCTAGTGGACTCCGCTAAATTAGAAAATTAATGAATGGTTCATTAAGATTTCTAATACTGAAAATTAAACCTTTAAAGATCAATAGGAGGATATAGATTATTTGACAATGATCTGGCATCATGTTTTGGACATATGTCTGTTGATGAGATCAATGGACAAGTAAGAGATGAAACTTTAGAATGCCTAAAATTTCAAAACTTGCATACTTATGAATATTGTATTCAAAGTAAAAATGTCAAATATACCTTTCTTTTGGAATAGTGTAAGATGTTAAGGTATTCAAGATCTCATAAATATTGATGTATGTGAATCATCTATATCAGAATAAACATTATGGATATGTGATATCTATTAATGATTATTTCTAATATGAGATTTCTTCTCTTCACTTAGAAAACTTTGAAATGTTAAAAGATTTCACAATTTTTGTTTAGAACTAAAGTTTGAAGGAAGATGAAATGAATTTGATCTAACCAAGGTAGCTTGTACCTATTAGATGAATTCAAGGAATACCTTATGGAGATGTGAATATCATTCCTATATCAATCCTCCTAATGAACCTTAACTCAATAGAGTTGTAGAGAGATACAATTGATCATGTGTGACATGATTTGATCATGATTAATCTTAGCATGATTACCTCTTAGTTTTCAGGTATATATATGTAATAGAGACTACATTGTATATCCTAACAAGGTTCCAAGCTAGTAAGTTGGAATCTAGCACCAGAGAGTGCTACTTCATTAAGAAAATAAAGGATGGTATTGGATACCTACTTTATGACCTTGAGATTCTTAAAAGATCTCATCTCTGAGAATGTGATTTTTAGATGATGAGACTCTTAAAGAATCAAGATGAAAATGAAGTGGAGGAACTCATTTAATCTTGAGAAGATAATGAGGCTCCTGAAATTGGAAACAAAAAGAATAATTGAGATTGAAACACTAATACTTCTTCAAATAAGTTTGAGGATGTATTCCATGTGTCAGTCAAGTCTTAAAATGATTGGACTTCATGTGATGAAGCTCCTGAGGATCATGACATGGAAAGATGGATGTTAGCAATAAAAGTCTAATGTAGACTTCATATACAAGTGTTGTATATGGACCCTCGAAGATCCACCTATATGGGTAAGACCCATCATGGTGTAAATGGATCTTCAAGAGAAAGAGGGAACCGGATGAGAAGGTAGAAACCTTCAAAGCACGGTTCGTAGCCATGAGCTACACACCGAAGAGAAGACATCGCTTGCGATGAGACTTGCTCTCCAGTGACCTTGCTTTAAGTCATCAGAATATTGCTAACTATAGCTACACAACTTGACTATGACATCTTCATGATGTGAGTCAAGATTGCATTCCTCTATGAATACCTCTCTGAGGATATTCATATGAAGAAGCCTCAGGGCTTCATGGTTGAAGAAAGCAAGGTGTGCAAGATAAAGAACTCCATATTTGGACTCAAATAAGCTTCTTGTAGTTGGAACATAAGATTTGATGAAATTATAAATGTTATGATTTCAGATAAAATCTTGATGAACCATGTGAAGCATAGTGGGAGTGTCATTATGTTCATCGTGCTAAATGTAGATATTATTCTAATCATTTGGAATGATATAAGGATAATAATAAGTGTTTTATAATTTGGTTGTTCCATACCTTGAGATATGATCTCAAGGATACCTCTTAGATCTTAGTTTTGAAGTCATTCAGAAGCAAAGAGAAGAAGATATTGGGACCATCACATTAATAGTACACCTTGGACTTATTCCATTTTCTGGAAAATTCCAAGAAAGGCTTCCTTCCCTCAAGATATGGTACTGACCTATCTAAAGGAATAGCACCTCAAAGAGTTGAGGATGTGAATGCTAAAACTGCTTGCCCTTGTGCATCAGTTTCGAGAATCCGAGTGTATGCTAGATGTGTACAAAAGCTAGATGTCTGCCATGCAATGGGAGTAGTAAACGGTTGTTGATCCTACTATGACGATTAAACACTTTATTGCAGTAATAACAATATCTTCAAAGATGATGAAACTTAGAGATAGTGATCTCAAAGTCTTATCTTCAAAAGTTTATGACATTGTAGATAGAGATCTATAAGGGTCTTAACTGTAGATACCTTAGGAGATAGAGATCTCTAGGAATAAAAGTACTCTGATAAGGATTATGGGCATACTGGTTATAATAATTATCGAGGTATAGTGTCAATGACACTATAACAAAATTGAGTATTGGTTGCATAAGATGTAACATTCGCATTGGATGTGAGTACTGTTACTAGGGGAAATGCAACTGCCGTAAAAGGACTTGGCGTAGTCTCTTAGGAACAGAGTGACTGATCAGCTTACCTAGCTATTTTCTAAATAGCCTATGATTGTCACAAGAGTGTGGGTTTAAATGATTAGCCCATTAGTAGCTCTTTGGGCTAGTGGGAGATTGTTGGACATGCGAGCCCACAACTAGCCATTATGCAATAAATGTTATTGCAAATATCATTCCCTGATCTGAAATGAAGAATAAATAATTTGCATAATAGGTCCCTTAGTACAATTAGGGTTATGTACCATGGCCATCTTGATGATCATACAATTGTTGATTCAAGTATTGAATCATAGAGGTTGGTGCATGGACAAATATCTAAAGAGTTAGATTGAGTACTCATCAAGCATCGTCAAATGATTATTAAGAGATGATCTCCAGCCTAAGAAGGAGATGACAATCCTTTCTCTAAAGGCTGATATCCAACTGACCTCTTGATGTAGGTCCTCTGCATAGGAATAGAGATTCGGAGGTGTCAGATTTGTTAAGTCAAAGAGTTGACTTAAAGAGATCGAGATAACCAAAGTCCTATATCGTATACTGTCATGATATAGGCATTCATCATCTGACTGGAGACAGATGTATTACTATATGTCTGAGTATGTACATTTCGCATACCAATAGGTTGATGACCTAATCAAGGTCTATAAACTAGTGCGTTGGTGTGCATATAAGGGCATATGAGTAATACGATCCCTCAAAGGGATCATACAGGTTCATTACTGAATTGGAAGACATGAGCTCACTCATAAGATATTGGGGAGAACCAAATTCTGTGCACGATTGACTCGCTTTGAAAGCTTGACTGAATTTGTAGGTTTGATATATACTTTTGGAAAGTATATGATCAAAACTTGGGTATGATATATGCTTTTGGAAAGTATATGATCGATACCAACTCCCAATGATCGAATGAGAAACTTAATGATAAATCCCTGAAGTAGACAGTGTAAAATTGATCTTATACTTCAGGTTTATTCTGAGTCTTCTAGTATGCAGGATGTACAGGTATTGGGAATACTCAAGGGTGATGTGATCATAAACGATTGTATAACCATGACGCTTCCATTCCTAGGGAGTAAAGAAATCGGTCTGGATTTTAGTGACTCCTCTCAATGGATAAGTAATCTGATCTTAGTCCAAATATTGGACATTGATCTGAATGTGATTCAGATTAATTGAGAAGATTAAAATTGCGGTCTTCATTTAATCAAGCATCTATGGGAGGCCCGAGATCTGGATTTGAGATGTAATCTCAATATCGAAGTCACTACATGTGGAACAATACAATCGCCCTATCCTTATCTCCAAATATTCGCGGAGAAAGCGCATTATCCTTGAAAGAGTTCATGAATAACTCTATTGTTGATATATGTATCCGAGCATTGAGAAAATGGATAATTAAATGTGATTTAATTATCATGAATAATATGAATTTAATTCATATTATAAGGAGAGTTATCTTAGATAATTAAATGTGATTTGATTATCAAAGATGTGCGAATGTGATTCATATTATTTGGGCACAAGAGAAAAAGAGATCTAACATGATTGTTAATTATCATAAATATGAATAATGTGGATAGCAATATCCAATTATTCATAATATATTATAAATGTGATTTATAATGTATTAGAGAGAGCTAATTATAATTTATATTTGTTGATTAATTATTAATGTGTATTGGATACACATTGTGTAATTAATTGAAAATGTAAATTATATTTTGTTTTGGGTTGTGAATGTGATTCCCAATTTTCCAATGGCAAGATTGCAATATTCTCAAAATTAATTATGAATTATTTTTGAAGAATAAATCACCAAAAAGGTGTTGAATTAAATAATGGAGAATTTCATGGAGATATGCAATCTCATGAGATTTCATTATATTGCCCCACTTGGAAATAAGTGGCAGTCCACTATATTCCAATGGGATTGAGATCTCCATGGAATTTGTCTCCTTATTTGATTGGTTTAATTTTAGGATTGATGTATATTTGATTTGTCAAATATAATTGATCTAAATTAAATCACAAGTTGTTGGCTTTTTCCAACAACAATCTTGACCATTGGATTAGACATAAATCAATCTCATCCATTGATTTTATATGCCCCATGGATTGAGATCCATGGATCCCAAAACCCTACAAATAGAGAGGCGTACCATGCTCTCTTAGTACATGTTATTGAAGCACATCTCTCTCTCTCTCTATACGCCAACTCTCTCTCCCTCTCTCATGGTCGTCCACCATGGATGCCCTAGAGAAAGTCTCCATCGCCGCAGCGTTGTCGTTATGCTGCCTGATAGTTTGCTCATGGATCTCCGTCTCCTTCGGTGCGCCTCGCCCGTGAAGAAGCCGTCGGATCTCGTGTGTCGAGATCAGGAGATCCGCCACTTAGATCATCAACATGGATTGCGAGAAGCACACGATTCATCCCCGCACTCGCAAGCGTCTCCTCCGTCGGATCGAACTTGAGACAGGAGGTCTCTTCGTTTAGAGACTCGATCGTAACCACGCTTCAAGAGGTAATCCTATTACTTGTTTGTGGTTTAGACGAAACGATCCGAGACGTGTTCTTGGATCATGTGGTTTCGTCGTATGAAAAATTTTAAATTCCACTGCATCGAGCAACTACTGCGACTAGTCACTCCTCATCGTATTCGATACGACGCTCACGCTTCCATGATGCGCTTGAGGATTCTAACCATATCCTTCAGTTATTTGGTATTATTCTGTAAAAATTTTAAAACTACCATACTCCATTCACCCCTCCCCCTTGGAGTGAATATAGATCCGCAATTTTTATTAATGTGGTAACTGCCAAATGTGTTGAAATAGGCATGGTCGAGCAACATTTGTTTGATTTCAGCTGAGATGTCTGAAAGGGATGAGGATTTGATGTTTTCAGTTGACACATCTGAAGGAGGTGGGGAAAAATCTAAAGGTTGGTCAAACGAAACAGGGTGAAATCTCATATTGGTGAACAGTGTTACTTCGAGGAAGAGAAAGGATAAAGAATGGGGGGAAGGACAACCTATACACGTGACTAAAGTTGGGGATGCACCTCTGGAGAGAGATAACTTGGGAGAGAGGGAGAGAGAAAGAGAGATCGTGGGTAGAGAGAAGAGGCTCTGGGAGTTGTGACAAATGGAGAGAGCACTCTCCACACAAAGTTCTACATGTCAACAAAATTGTGAAAAATCCAGTATAATAATATATAAATATTTTAACAATTCCCAGAAGATTGGTATTTTTTGATTTTTTTTCTTATATACGCTTTACAAGTATTACATATCTATCTACATGATTTTTTGCATTTCGTATTACAAAACTAGTAGCTTTAACAGTTAATTTCCTTCCAAAAATCTTTTAATATAATTTGGTAAATTCCATCTATGTTACATCTATTAAATTTGCAAATTACTATATAATCTCGAAACTTCATGCATATATGATTATTATATATTTGATGTTTCTTACGTACTATATAATTTTTCAAATCACATTATTTATGCAATCTTTGTTTACATATATCACCTTAAAGATATTTGATGTCTCAAGGATGGCCATCTATATTTTACATAAATCACTATATATAGGAAAGGTATCTTCCTCCATGCAGTAGGTAAGCTACTTACTGCATGTCCATTTTTCGCCTTGTTTTTTTTATTTTTTTTGGGAAAATACCATTGTGTATTTTCATCACTATATCCCTCTAATATGTCATTCCAATTTCGTCAGAAATAGAGACTTCTATGTCCTCCATCCAGAACGGATCGATTACAACAAATTTAAGATCGTTAAAATTACTTATTTTGGATGGAGGGCATAGGAATCTCTTTTTCTGATGAAATTGGAATGACTATTAAAGAGATATACTTATAATACATTGTGGTATTTTCTCAAAAAAATAAAACAATAGAGTGAAAAATAGACATGCAATTGGTAGCTTACCTACTGCATGCAGTAGTCTCCCTTTCCATATATATATATATATATATATAGGAGATATATCCAATAAGGTGCACCTTTCCTAGGTGCAAGGAAAGCCCACCATATTAACCATGTGCAATCAATCCGATGGTTATCATTAATACCTCGTTATTTATATATTTTTTTGTTGAAAAACTCACTATGGCCATTTTAGCATATTCTATATTTAGAATGCAATAAATGTCTCCACAATTATCTCCCCTCTCTCTCTCTCTCTTCCTCTCCCTCTCTCTCTCTCTCTCGATGGCGTCACGAGGTTCCTCTCCCTCTATCTCTCTATTCCGATGGCGGTATGAGGGGAGGAGGTTGTTGCTCATCGGTGATAGCGTGCAACGACGATGGAAGGAGAACGTCGAACAGTGGATGCAACGTGTTGCTTTACGGTGGCCGGTGATGGCGTTCTTCAAAGTTGTTTTCTTGTAGGCAATGGAAGCGACGTCGCGTGGAAGTGGTGGCTGCACGTGGAGGAGGTGGATCAAGGAGGAGAAGGTTGAAGGAGAGCATGGATGGAGGATGTGTGTGGGCAGAGGAGGACGTGCATGGAGGAGGTAGGTTGTGGAGGAGATGGGTGGAGGAGGTGCGGATAGAATAAGGATGCTGGAGAAGAAGTGCATATCCAGTTTTTACAATCAGAGATCATTTTTGCAATCTCGGATCTTTTTTTATAATCTCAGATCGTTTTTTACAATCTCAAATCATTTTTTACAAATTTCATATTGGTTTTTTTACAAATTTTGTTCCTTTATATAGTTCTAACCATCTACGTTTTATTACAAAAACACAATATAAATTTTACAATCAATCATGAAATGTTACAAATGTAGCGTGAGTATTAGAAACCTCAAATTTTTTTCATTTTTCTTTCTGATTAATAATTGATAAATTACTAACTATCTTTTTTTTGCAGATCTCCATACCTATATTACAAAACAAGCACAAAATTTTACATAGGCATTGCGTAAATTACTATTACAATAGTAAACATATTACTAACTATGAATTTATTTTACAAAATAGGATTTTAATTTTACAATGTCAATGCGTATTTTACAAAGAGGCCAGCCATTCTGCATAGCATGAAAATGCTACCACGCTAGTGAAACGTCATCGAATAAATAACAACAAAAATTGCAAAATTAGATGGACTAAAAATTGTAAAAACTAAAGTATTAAATGAAATTAAAATTCAGAACGGAATTCAAATTCAAAACGAAATTACATTGACTAAAATACCCTTTTGGATAAGGAACAATTAGATTGAGATCAAATGGACGAGATGGTGGGCTTTCCATGCATCCAAGAAAGGTTCACCTCATTGGAAGGGACCTCTAATATATATATATATATATATACATACATACATATGGGAAAAATGAGGCTGCTCCCACCACATTTTTCACAGATTTTTTTATTTTTTTGGAAAAAGATCACCATATATATTCATCCCTATATCCCTCTTATATGCCATTCGAATTTCACCAGAAACAGAGACTCCTACGGCCTCCATCTAGACATCATTTTTTAACGATCGCAGGATTTTTTAAATCGACCCTGTCTGGATGGAAGCCGTAGGAGTCTCTGTTTCTGATGAAATTTGAATGACATATAGGAGGGATATAGGGATGAATATACATGGCGATATTTTTCAAAAAAGTTAAAAAAATGTGCAAAAAAATGGGGCGGGGCAGCCATGTTGGCTGCCCCCAGGGGGCAGCCCCATCAACCCCTATATATATATATATGGACCCTTTAAAATGAGGTGTGGTATTTGGTGAGCCACCATCGGATCTGTCATATCTCAATCTAACGTCTGCATCAAAAAACTTATTCTAATAGGTATTTCCATCATCTCAATTGTACTAAATTTGAATTTCATTTAATAGCTTTGAATTACCATTTTAAGTTTTTCTGGATTTGGTATATCTCAACGAAACCTATAATAATTAATTTCCAATTTTGCTTCTAACGAATTGGGTTTAACCATATCTTTGTAAAATTTCACGAATTTTTGTGATAATATATTTCCTCTGTAATTTCGTGAATATGTTTTTACAATACCATTCAATATTTTTCAATAAAATGAATACATTATTTTGTATATTTTTTTGGCTCTTTGTAATGTTTACATTCTTTTTTTAAGTATTTGATTGTAAACCAAACAAATATTTTTCACCCTTTTTTGTAAATGGGCATATTCCTTTTGTAAGATTTCAAATATTTTTGTAAGTTTTTCATGTCTCTCCTTCATGCCCTTGAGATTTGTAATATTACCTCTACATTTGTAAAAACTCATGATCGTTTTGCATATTTTACATGGAACTCTGCAAAATAAGAAAACGATAATGAGATTTTTAAAATAAGAGTCAATATGTAAACTAAATATCAATCATGTAAAAAGGTAAACCACAATGCAACTACGCTCCCATTCCACCCTTCCTCCCTCGTCGTCTTCAAACTCATTGTCCTCGAAGATGCCTTAGACGCCCTCGGATAGGCCTTGGACCATCGCCGCCACCAACGTTGTAACGTAACTGCTCCACATCGCATGTCGTCGTCAAAAGAGTGGTGGAATCTGCCTTCATCGTTAACGCATGCCGTATGCAAACCCCCACCACCGTGTGTCTCCGTACCGCGTCTCCTTTCTTCTCATCTTCCTCCTTCTATACACCTCCTACACCGACAAGAAACTTTGTGTGGAGGAGGATATTTGCACCTTTGCATGTCAATTGCGTGAGAGAGAGAGAGGGTGCTACTTCTGGTCGATCATGAGAGAGAGAGAGGGTGTCATCGTTTATCACTTGAGAGAGAGAGAGAGAAATGAGGTCATGATAGTAGTCTCATTCTATATTAAGAATGTGACAGAAAGGCCAAAATGTGCTTTCGACTATTTAAGTAATATAATTAATGCATTATTACTTCAGTTACGTGATCGAAAATAGAAGGATGAGAAGGATGGGTCACTACAAATGTGGTGAGACACCACCTCATTTGAAGTTTTTCATATATATATATATATATAGAGAGAGAGAGAGAGAGGGAGGGAAAGGATCCTACTCCAGGGAGTAAGTAACTTACCTACTTCATTTTCATTTTTTTCTACTTTTTTTATTTTTTTGAAAAATGCTTCCATGGATTTCATAACTGTATCCCTCTAATGTGTAATTTATAACTATATGGTGAAACTTCAAATGAGGCGGGGTCTCACCATATATATGGTGAGCCACCCTCAATTTAGGTATCTTTCCAATATATTTTACAATTTCTTGTTTCATACATATAACAATAAATATTAGCACAACATGTATAGTGAAATAAAATTATGAAAATATTATTATACTGGATGGAAATGTTGATTTACATTTAGATGCTATATTTTACAATACTCATTTTTTTTTACAATGTGCAGTTTATACTTTTACAAAACTGTTACAGAGTTTTTACTAAATTCGCAGTGCCTTTTACAATTTCAGAAAAGCCCCCACCTCATTTGAAAGGTCCCCTATATATAATATATATATATATATATATATCATAACTATATCCCCCTAATATGTCATTTCAATATCCTCAAAAACAAAGACTCTTTTGCCCTCCATCTAGAACAGGTAATTTTAACGGTCTTAGATTTGATGTATTCGACCTGTTCTAGATGGAGGCCATATGAGTCTCTATTTCTGATGAAATTTGAATGACATATTAGATAGATATATTTATGAAAATGTATGATGGTATTTTTCAAAAAAAATAAAAATTGGATATGAAGTAGGCTCCCTTTACTCATATGTGTGTGTGTGTGTGTGTGGAAAAAAGGAGTATGCTCCCTTGGTGTAGCCAACTTATACGCTCCCTCCCCTTTTTTAATGTATTTTTTTATTTTTTTGGAATGAAACGTATTGGAATTTAGATCACAATATGTCACCATGGTTTCATTAAAAATTCGACTTAATTCGATATTTCTATCCCCTACATCAAGACTGTCAAATTTTAATGGTCTCATAATTACTGAAATTGACCCCCTTCAGATGGAGGGCATAGGAGTATTTCCTTAATATATTTATTTATTTGAGACCATGCACATGCAACCTTAATATATATAGTATTTCCTTCCAACAAGATACAGTCCTTTCTGAGTTCAGGAAGGCCGACCATTCTTTTGTAAAAAAACATGATGACTTTAGTATAATACATATACAATCTGTATTATAATGAGTAGTTTTGTATGCAGTTTTGTATTTATAATGTGCAGCTATAATACAAATTGTTTATGTATTCTACAAAGTAGTCGTGTTTTATACAAAAAGATGGTGGCCTTCCTGAACTTAAGAAGGATTGTGTCCTATTGGAAGGCCCCTATATATATACATATATATAGGGAAATGGGGATGCTCTCTAAGAGTAGCCAACGGGTTACTCTCGTCCCATTTTTATTTTTTTGGAAATAAAAATATATACTTTTATCGCTATATCCTCCTAATATATAATTCAAATTTTGTCAGAAACAGATACTCATATGCCCACCATCAAGAAGATGTAATTTTAACAGTCTTAGAATTGTTGTAATAGACCTATTCTGAATGGAGAGCATACGAGTCTTTGTTTTCGATGAAATATAATGGAGTATTAAGAGGATATAGTGATAAAAGTATATATTTTTATTTCACAAAAATGAAAATTGAAGGGAATATGAGGAGGGAGCAGCCCATTAGCTACTCCCATGGAGCAGCCCTATTTTTCATATATATATATATATATAGAGAGAGAGAGAGAGCGAGGGGGGCTTTCCAATGAGACATGATCCTTCCATTCCTAAGGATGGCCAAAAAATTTGACCATTAGATTCACTTTCAACGGATGTGATAAAAACCACTTATTATACGAAACTGGATTTGCAATAATCGTTGGTTCCTAAATTTATGGGAGGTCTGATGATTCGGATTTCATGATCAACTAAGGTGTAATAAAAAGGCTAAGTATCATCCTCAATCAATCAAATCGGACAACAAGAAAATCAAACCACTCTAAGATAAGGCAATCAATGTAAGTGGCTTCGCTATTTTATTTATCTGGTATAGCAAATAGGGTCGAACACAAGGGGCACGATTTAAAAACTTAGTAACCGGGTTTCCGAAATAAAAATCTTTTAGTGGTTTTTAATTTTTCAAATTGTTACTTTTCAATATAAAAGCAATGAGCACAAGGTACTCATACACTCTTTTTGTACTTTCTAATATATCAAAAATAATCAAAAAATTACAATAAAAATATTTTTGGCTTTTATATATTTTATACTATCTTTGATAATTTTAATGGAATTTTTAAATGTTTGGAATTTTCTAAAAATAATATAGTGATGAAAATGATAAACAATTCATAGTCAAGAGTAATTTGCAAGTTAAAAATACCTAAAATGCCCAAAACTCCTAGATGTATTTTTATGAAATAATAGAGGAAAATATCTACAATTGGAGACTGAAATCGTTATTATTAGATTTTTCTAAAATTTTATATAATTTTTAAAAGGTTTTAAGTGTTTTACAATTTTTAGGGTTTTTTAAGATATTTTAAAACAAATTTAATTAGTGGAGGTAAAAGACAATAAAAGATAACTACAGACATTTTTTTTGTAATGTTCAAGTGATTTTTTGAATTTTTATAGTTTTATAAGATGGATAGGAAACTTTTTAGAGGTTTTTGAAGTTTTTCAATACCCCAAAAAGCACAAAAATTGAGTCACACAAATCACCACCAATAAAGCATGCAAACCAGAGTGTAAAGCAATTTTTGGTGAATTTTAGAGTCAATTACTTATTTATTACAATAAATAAAAGATATGCAATTAAAAACAGTGACAAAAAGAACTATCTGCAATTAATTCCGATCACGAGGCCAAATAATAACACGCAATAGAAGTGATGGGGCCCTGGTGCAATTAATTAGAAGAGCACATGCAGAACACGTGATGCACGTTCACAAGGGCGCCGATGCAATTTCAAGAATTAATAACTTCATTCCATAACTAGATAAAAGTTGAGGCAGAGATATGCAAAATACACGCACTAGCACATTGGGACACACGTGACACAGACTCAATAGGACTAAACTACAATTAAACAAAGTATGAGGTCCTAGGTGCACATATCCAAAAAATTACACCACGGCATATATTTACAACACTGGAAAGCATATACAGAATAGAGAGGGGCCTAATGTGAAATTTACCCCTTATTGAGCCATATCCGACAGTCATGAGCAGTCCACTTAGGATGGACGGTCAAGATCGGCGGATGCCCCTTCAGCGATGAATAGTACCGGTGCTATCCTCAGATGGATCCAACGATCCAGACTCCTCGATAGTAGAACTGGGGAGGGTCAGATCCAACGACTGGAGCGATGCCTGGACGAACTGGCTAAGAACTTGCTTTCGACGAGATTTGATCGACGAATACGTGCTGGTTGGGCATCTCCAGTGGTTGCTATGATGGGGAAACTTTACTGATGGTGGTCTGTAGCGATGCTCAGAAGGGTCCAAGATTGAGGAGAAGGTCCTGGAGATGGTTGAGGGTCCTGGAGCGTTCTGAATGAGCAGTAGGTGTGAAATATCCTCCCGGAAGGAGGTCTAGAGTCCTAATCATGCACAAAGAGGTGTTGGCTCAGAGATAAAGCTCCGACGAAGGGTTACAGCATTGAATCATTGTAAAAAGAAAGGGGTGAATGGGTCAGGTCATATGATTGGCGACGAGTCGACCTAAGATTCTCTCCAACCTGATGGTTGTTGGATCGATGAAAAAGAGTGTGGAGCTTGATGTAGAAGCTGTGTGTGAGTCATGTGAGGTGCACGTCGGTCACAGTGAAGTTGCAGAATAGGGAACGGAGTGATGGTGGACGCTTAAGTTATGAGGAAAAATCGAGCGTAGTGTGAATGATTTGAAGCTAAAACTGCTGCCTACGGGTGGGTGCTATCGCATGGGTTGGAGATGGAGGTTCTCTGGGTGATGGCCTCAATATATGGCACGACCTGAGGCTTAACTCCATTCGGCAGAGCACGACAAGAATGTCGTCGAACCTAGGGTGAGATCACTCCCAAACCCTACCCTCCTGCCTCTCTCGCTCAGCTATCACTCTAGGAAAGAGACTGGGCACAATGGAAATGGTGGAGCAGCCGAAGATGCAGAAAAGGGAGGCAGTGCAGGTGTATATATGGATAGCCCAAGTTCGAGAACGACCAAAGGGAAGTGCGGGAATCAAGGCATGGATCCTGTGGAATATGTTCGGGCGAAGATCTGAGATCCGAGGGGTTTAATCAGGATGAAGAAGCGAGGGCTAAATCGATGGATTTGGGTTTGTATAATGGGGAGAAATCGGAGCAAAACCCTTCTGACGAAAAAGGCAGGAGAGGGTGCATGTTGACCTTGGTCAATGAAAACGAGATGGACCAATCTGACGCGGCTGAGGAAACGGGCAGTATAGGCTAAAAGACAAAAATGGAGGATAAATAATGATAATTATAAATAAAAGAATAAATAGTTATAAAATAAAAATGAATAAAATAAAAATTATTATTTTTCAAACTATTTTTGTGATTTTAATTATTTTTATGAATTACTATATTATGGTATCTACAGTATGTAGTATTTTGTACATGTATACTATACCTATAGACTATATACATATAGTTTTATTTTATTTTATATTTTATTTATTTACAAAATATTTTTAGGGATATAAAATGATTTTTATTTAATGTTTATATATTAATTGAGGGTGTTAAATAAATAGTATTGTATACATGAGAAGTGATTTCTATGAGATGGGATTTTATGAGATGGTGAGATGGGAAATTCTGGACCACTAATTTTGACCAGTAGAGAAAACCAGGAGAGAGAAGGTTGAAACTAGTGGTCTAGAATTTACCATCTCACCATCTCACAAAAAATCTCATCTCACAAGATCACTCCTCTTGTATACATTATATACACATGTGGCCTTTGTACAATCTTTGAATTTTATTTTTATTTTATTGTGTGTTTTATTATTAGGGTTATATACAAGTATTCAAAAATAATATGATGTTCACATAATGTAAAATAAATATGAATAATTTTTGTATAGGTATAGGTGTTATGTGCAATATACAATGCACCCTATCTCTCTCTACTTCTTTATTTTTTCGTCGATCAGGTCAAGGTTTAACCTTCTCTTTGGAATTTAGGTCGATCTGTATTTATTCTAAATACATCTTTCGTTTTCTTTTCTCTTTATTCTTTTATTTTTGGACAATAAGTGCTAATTCTAAAATATTAATATAGTCATGTACAAAGATAAATTATTATATTTACATATATTTATAGGTAGTTTTGCTAAAAGATAAAAAATAAAGAATGAGAATCGTAGGTTCATCACCCCCTATACTTTACCTTTGCTAGTCTCTTACCAGACACTTATTTGAAGAAGAAGTGAAAATAAGAAGAAAAGAAAAAGAATCAAAGTTGATTATTAAACTTATCTTCATTAAATTAGAGTATGAAGCTCAGTCAAACCTTTGGATTATTAGGTTGGCAGAACTTTATTGGGAAATAGGTTTAAGACTCAACAGCCTCCAAGTTCCATATTTCTTTGGTTTACCAGAACAAATCTACATACGCAAACTCTAATGATTATGAATCTTTCCTTGCACTCTGTAAGTGATATGTAGCTCCCACCTCAGAAATGGCATAGAAACAACATCTCTCAATAAGGTAACTCTAATCCCTCAGTCAAGAAACTCTTTCCTCGAGGAGCGGGGTATTCCCTTCTAAGTTCAAGTACAACCATCTCAAGAAGAGGGGGAAAGAAGAGAATAGATCGTGACCAGTGTAGCCACGTATCTTTGGAGCTTAACCAGTGTAGCTAATTCTCCAACTGCAAGCTTCCATGAGATGAGACGGTGGAATGCATAAGCATTGCTTATTCACTATATACACTCTGGCAGGCATTTTATTTTCAATCAGTTTTGTCCCCTTTTTTGGATATTCTTAATTTTTGTACCTTTTTATTTGCATATGTACAACATATCTACATGGTGCAGCATATACATAAGGAGTTTTTCTTCTTGAGCCAATAGGAAATTTTGATTTTTCAAATTTTTAGGTATTTTGAAAAATAAGGAAAGATCTTTACAAATGTATATATATATATATGTAAAAATTTACAAAAGAATTTTTATTACAGTTTTTATGTACATGATACTTATATACAGGGAGTTTAGGGGTAGTTTCCGATTTTTAAATGTACACATATATACAAGTAGTTTTTATACCCCTTACTTATTCCTTTATGTGGCAAAATAGTTATGCAAAATAGTTTTCAAATCTAGTTTTACAAACTATTTTTGCAAGATTTTTATTTTTCACATAAATTTCAAAAATTTTGTACTATATACATAGTTTTGATACAGAAAATAATTTATAAACAATTTTGAAAATAAAACATTTTACAAACATTTTTGCAAAATTTGTACAAAATTTTTTTGCAAATATTTATTCATGTTTTATAAATAATAGCCATGTTATTAACATGTAAAGTACGAGTATGGTTAAAGTATATATAGTATATACGACACCCCCCTATACTTAACTCGAACGATGTCCTCAGAGTGATCAAAGAGAAATGGAAGAAGATATAACTCGTGCTGAGTATGAGGAAGTGAAAAGAATGCTATACTATAACGACGAATAAAAGAATAAAAGAATCAAATGAATAGAGGTCGGTGATACCCCTATACTTAGTATTAAATAATCCTAAATATAGAAGATTGTACATAGAAGGGAAAACTGAGGAGTAGGATGTTCAGATATTACCTTGCATATACCTAGGGCAAAATATCCCTAAGTATAGGCAGCAAAACAGTGGTAATAGAATCAACTGGATAATCAGATATTCAACGACTCCCCTATACTTAGGGTAAAGTGCACCCAAAGTATAGAATAATCGTCTGGGGTTTTAAACAGAAAGAATGAATGATATGGACACTATGGATATATACAGCTGCAGAGTAGAAGTGAAACTCAGGTATGAGAGGCCAGCGATGTGATTCAAAGATCACATCTGATATAAAATGAATAGGGGCAACGTCAACGATCAGCAGATCATGATCTAGATATGTCTTCAGACGCTGACCGTTGACTCGAAAGGTGGAATCAGATGACAACTCAGATATACCAATGCTTTTGTTGTCGTGCACCTTTCTGACCAAGTATGGTCCTTGCTATTTACTCTATACTTTTCCTAGAAATAATCTCAACCTAGCATCAAATAGCCATACTATCTGGTTTGGCTCAAACTGTTTATGGGTGATGTGAGAATCATGTCATATCTTCACTCTATCCTTATATTGTAGGCTACTTGAGAAGGTTGTGTCTCTCAACTCCTCCAGGGCTGCCAATTCTGCTTTCTTTTGATCTCCTACACTCTTGGGATCCAATAGTAGATCAATAACTGCCCAAAGTGACTTGTGATGGGTCTCTACAGGTAAGTGGCATGGCTTGCCATAAACGAGCCCAAAGGAGATGTGCCCAAAGGTGCCTTGAAGGAAGTCCTATAGGCCCACAAGACCGAGTCTAAAAGTTGTGACCAATCCTTTCGGCATGGGCAGACAACCTTCTGTAAAATAGTCTTGATCTCCCTGTTCGAAACCTCAGCAGGACCATTAATCTGTGGATGATATGGAGTGGCGACTCTATGGTTGATGTTGAACTTGTTAGCAAGGGCCCTGACCTTGTCATTGATAAAGTGAGTCCCCCCATCAGAAATCAAGACTTTAGGTACCCTGAACCGTGAAATGATATCATTCCTCAAAAATTTGCAACAGTCTTTGCATCTGCGACTCAGGCGGGGATAGCCTCAACCCAGCGACTAACATAATCCCTATCAAGTGTACTCAAACCCTTGACTCTTAGTTAATGGGCCCATGAAATTGATGTCACATGCATCAAAAACCTCACAGAAGTGAATGGGCTGCATCAGCATCATATCTCTCTGTCCATAAGTGTCCATCCTCTGACAGTCAGTGCACTTTTCATGAATTCATCTGAATCCTTGAAGAGGGTAGGCCACCAAATGCTGGATTGGAGAACTTTCTGTGATGTCCATCTCCCAGAGTGATTTCCTCCTGCCTCAAGCTTGTGGCAATAGGTGAGGACACTATAGTGCTCTTCTTGAGGAATATACCGATGCCAGACACTATCCCCCCCCACTTCATGTTAAAGGGTGGGATCCTCCTAATTGTATGAATTGGCCTTCGTGAGGAAGGTCTTAAGTTGCTACCTGGGCCAACCTTGTGGAACTTTCTTGGCAATAATATAGTTCACAATGACAGCATACCATGTAAGCGAGGTGATAGCAAGAATTGCCTCATCTGGGAAATTATCTGTGATAGGTGTAGTCTTCTCTAAATCCTCAAGATGCTCTAATCGAGAGAGGTGATCCGACACCACATTCTTAAATATATGTTTATCCTTAATCTCTATGTCAAAATACTGGAGTAGAAGGATCCATCTGGTTAACCTGGCTTTGGCATCCTTCTTTTCCATAAAGTATCAGATGACGGTGTGATCTGTGTAAATCATCACTCTAGATCCAAGAATGTAAGATCGGAACATATCCAAAGCAAAAACTACAGCTAGCATTTCTTTCTCAGTCATGGTGTAGTTCTATTGAGTTGCATCCAAAGTCCAGCTAGCATAGTGAATGGCAAAAGGCAATCCATCCCTCCTCAGTCCAAGCACAGCCCCTATGGCAAAATCAGAAGCATCCATCATGATCTCAAATAGGAGGGACCAATCGAGTGGCTGAAGGACATGAGCCTGAACAAGTAATCCCTTGAGAGTCTCAAATGACGCAAGACACTTATCATCTATAATGAACTCGGTGTCTTTTATCAGTAAATCAGTAAGCGATCGGGAAATTCGACTGAAGTCCTCTATAAACCATATGTAAAAATCGACATGCCCAAGAAAAGACTGCAACTGTCGCAAATTGGACAGTGGATTGAGTTTTTTTATGATATTCACCTTGGTCAGATCGACCTCCATGTCCCTATTGGAGATGGTGTGGCCAAGGTTCATCCCGTGAGTCATCACGAAATAACTCTTCTCCCAAGATGGAACAAGGTTGACCTCAATGCAACACTAAAGTACTCAGTCTAGGCAGTCAAGACAAGCATCAAACCCATCGTCATAAACCAAAAAGTCATCCATGAAGACCTCTAAACATTCGCCCACCATGTCCAAGAAGATGGAAAGCATGGACCTTTAGAATGTAACCGGAGCATTACATAAACCAAAGGGCACTCGTCTAAAAGCATATGTTTCGAATGGACATGTTTTGATTTAAATGAAATATGAAAGATCTCGCTCAACAAAATGGTGTCGTTGTTGGGGAGGCATGGCGAGGGTAGTTGGGTTTCTCTTTTGACCTGCTATTCTTGGTTGTAAATATCTGTTTATATTTTGGCACATTATTCCATTGTTTATATTCACTGCATTTATTTCATTTTTCTTGCTCTTATTTGATAATTGTGTTTCTTGTACATTCTCTATTTTCTTTTTCTTTCGAGGGCCTGTGGAGCGAAAGAAGCGATCCTTGGAGAGCCGAAGCACCCAAGCGAAGCGGAGAAGGCTTGATTCTTCACCAAGCCTTAGGATATAGTGAGAGAAGGATAAGAAGAATTGAAGGAGACCAAAAGAGAGAGAGAGAAACTTTTTTATTTATTTTTAGCATTTAAACCATTGTAAACGAACATTTATTTGTTACGGGGTCTGTTTCGCCAAGTGCCGGTGCACTTGGGGGATCTCACCGGTTTTGTTTTCATCGCCTTATTTTTCTTTGTTTCTCACGGATTTCGTGAGCTACCTATTGATTGTTTTAATTAAATTGCTTGAGGCGGGTAACTAATTAGGTCCAAACACCCTAAACAAGAATTTCTGTACCTATATAATAGAGCGTAATTGGACTTAGTCAAATTAACATGTCCTTGCCCATTACTAGAAGCTATTATTAGGACAGTTCACTTGCATTTGCATATAGGTTAGTTTATTTTTCTGTATTTCAATTCTGTGCGGATCACTTGCATGTAGAGTGTTGGCGACAAGGTACGCATCTCTAACCCTTGAATTCATCATTGTGTTTAATCGTGCATTGGCATTTCTGATCTCCTTCCATGTTTTAACTCACATAAGTTAAAAAGGAAATTGGACATTTGGTAGGTGATTCAGTAAAAATATTCAAATCAAGTGATAACTACTTAAAATTGGGACTGTAAAGAAAGCTCGACCCTAAAAGAAATGTAAGGAAAAAATCATTGTTTTGGGAAGAGTAACCCCCTCTTTGTTTGATTTATTTGCAGCGAGAGAGCGACCCGCATACTAGGATAGAACCACACCTGAACTCTCTTCAGACTACTGTCTTGGGGTTAGTCGTTCTACAGTGAGGACCTCCGGTAGCCAGTAAAGCGGCATGCGGCATACTTAACAGATTGAATTGATCGGGTAGCTAGTAAACGGTCCGCAATTCATACTGGCTGGGAAAGATCTAACTTTGGGATTGGGCCAGTCTCCTGGAAGCATTGGGTTCCTAACAGCTCGCTTTAATTGCTCTGATATATTGTATTCTCACCACACTCTAAAAATTGACAAGATAATTGATCGATCCTTCACGGTCTTCACATTGCATTGAGTTGGTGAACTGGGGGTTTGTATTGTGTTTGATTGCTTGTGTGCATACTAGATCCTTTTATGCATTTGCGCCTTTTTCTTGCATAGCTTGATTTGACTATTGTGTTCTCCCGATCCCGTCTTTTATTTCAAAGATGGTCGACTGGAGTTATTTTAATCCGATCTTCGCAGACTTCTCGCACTCTCCATTCGATCCACCTTCCTTTTTATAAGAGGACTTTCCTCATGATTTTTGTGCATATCCGTGTAACCCATTATTTCAAGAATCAAGCGATGATTTTCACCCACCCTCATTCCACTCACCCGACCCTGTGATTTTGGAGTCACCTTTCCTGGTGTCCACACTTGAGACCCTGAAACAGATGATGGAGCATATGAATTCGAGGATTATCAATCTATTTAACATAAATGAGAGCCAGAACGCTGCTCCACTGTTTGGGGATATGGATTCACTTGAGGATAATCATGAGAGTTTACAATCGTCCAAAATACAAAAAAATGAGAAAACTTTAAAAATCTAAAAAGATTTAGGGAGACACATTGTTGATTCATTTTGTGAGGAGAGGACACCCATGGCAAACCATTTTTCCACACAATTATCCACCACATGTCCCAACTTTGACTCCGAGGATTCCACTATACATACTACTCTTGGAAATCCTCGTGTATATGTTGATTTTGATCTCCTCCCTTGTATGGAGGAGGTCCAAAAATTCAAAAAAATGTTGACTGAAACTGAAGTGATGGCAACCATTCACGAGATCATTAAAGCCCCACTTCACCAGGCCACGACCCATTTATCTGCTCCACAACACAAGAAAAGAAAGCGGGGGAGCAGATCAAAGCATCACATCTTGATCGTGGCCACTACCTACGCCATCTCCCACCGTCCACATTTTAATAAAGGGAACACTTCCACACCTCTTGTGAGTTGCTCCATATCTAACTATTCTTGTGATAACACTCTCCTTGACGGCAGTTCGTCAATCAATATAATACCATTCTCTATGGGACAATATCTTCATCTTGGGCCTCTCAAGAAAACCAAGATGATAGTTTAATTTGCTAATGGATCTATCAAGAGACCGAAGGGTATTCTAGAAAATTTTGTCATTCTTTTTCAGGGCATGAACTTCACTTCTGATTTTGTCATGTTGCCCATGGAGACCTCCACCCCGGTGGAGCACCCTCCCATCATCTGAGATGGCCTTTCCTCGCCTCTACGAGAGCCATTATTGATTATGGATCTGGAGAGATTCGCTTCCAGTCTGATGTAGGGATCGATGTGTTTATCACTACACCCACTACTGACCAGAGACTTGCATCCCATGAGAGTGTGCCCGTGTTAGCCAACCCCAAGGAATTTGACCTCGATGATAATATCAGAGATTCATATATGTTGGATGATATTGAGACCCAAGGATTTCTCCTTAAGGAGGAAGACTCAGAAAGCATAAACTTTGGAGTTCCCCCTTTTGGTACGTGGAGATGCATTGATGACATCAGTGGGATTTACACGATAGACACCTAGAGCAGAAGGTTGAATCTGAGACTAGACAGGACGGTCATGATTTGACTACTTTCACTGATGAGTCCGTTCCTATTCACCCTAAGTTAGATGAGAACAATTAGGCCAAATTTGATTTGATTGCTTTTATAAAGGAATTTGGGCCTTTTGATAAAGATGATGATCCAGTAGAGGCTCGCCAGGCTGAAATTGATCCTACTTTTTCTGATAATGATTTTGAGCCTTTTTATTTTGATATTTACAAGACTTCCCATGCAGAACATGACCACACTACTTCCACTAACCGATTCTTGCCTGCACACTCTGAGACTGCTGAGGATACATTCTTGGTCGATCATAATCAGTTCATGCCTAATGATGACCCCAATATTGACCTACACCTTGTTAGATCCATTCCTCAGCGATCCCGCAAGAAGGTTCACTTTCGACCTTCTTGGCCTTTGTACATCCACTCCTTTTGTATATCATTTCATTTCACTCTTTCTTCTACCGTTTTATCATTCACCCCTTTTCCGTGTGTGTGTGTATATGCTATAATTAGGGTGTGCTTTATCCTAAGTTTAGGGGGTGAATGATTTGTGTTGCTCATATTCATCATGTCCATCACTCTTGTTGTTGCTTATACTTAGGGATACTCTACCCTAAGTATAGGGGGGTGATGGTGTTCATATCGTTTTTTTTGTTTTGCTTTTGAGTCTGTACATTCTCTGCATCGGTTTTCCCCTTTTGCACAGTCTTCTATACTCAGGGTTACTTGATCCTAAGTATAGGGGGGATTACTTACCTCTATTCTTTTCATTTTCTCTTTGAGTCATTGTAGCATAGGAGTCTTTTCACTTTTCTATACTTAGCACGAGTTATGTATTCCTTTGTCGCTCTCTGATCTCTTTGAGTACATAGTTCGAGCTAAGTATAGGGGGTGTCGTATATATTGTATTTATACTTTACACATAACTCATACTTTTAATGTTTATTTTTGGGGATATGTATATAAATTCATAAAATCCACGTGAGTGTGTATATAAACTTTGATCACCTTAAAAAAACAACAAAAACAAAAACAAAAAAAACAAAAACAAAGAAAAATAAAAAACAACAAAAAACCAAAAAAGAAGAAGAAAACCAAAAAAATTCTTGTATGTATTTTACTAATCCTTTTTTCCTTTTTGAGAAAACTACAAAATCAAAAATCGATAAAAAGTTCCATAATAAACTCTTTTGCATGTGCATTATTTTTCCTTTCTTTTCCAAAAACCCATAAAGAGTTCAAAATTAGAAAATTGTTTCAATAAAATTTGCTTTCTTTTGCATTGTACATATTTCTTGCATTTGCATGTGCATTTTTTTCAAGATAGTATTGACATTTAAACTAATTCTTGAATAAAGTTGAATAATGGAGCTTAGTTGGGCCTTAATCCACTTAATTTCAAAGGAACCTTATAAGAAATGGAGTTAAGACTTTTTAAGTCCTGGCAACTTAATTCTTTGAGTCCATAAGACTATGTTCATGTGTCATCTTGAGTAGTCTAAGTAGAACATTTAACAACACATGCATGATTCTATCAGACCGTGGCTTATCTTGGACAAGCACTCTACAAGTAGCTCTTCATGGAGGAGGTAGTGAGGAGGCAGAATCTTTTGGCTTGGAGTAGCATACGAGGGTAGTACATCTAGGCAGAACCTCTCGTCTTCCTCTAAGGAGGGAAGTACGTCTCAACTTGGTCTAGCGATGTTGAGGTCTAAAGATAGGATGTTGTGGGGTTGCAATAATGCTTCTAAAGAGGGATAGTCTACTAGCTCAGGAAGAAAAAGTCCTTATGTACATGTTGCACCTTGTATATATTTTCAAAAAAGAAAAAATGCACAATCTCCAAAAGTGCACAGGCTGATTGAAAAGTAAAATGCCTGCCGGAGTGTATATACAAGGATAAAAAAAGGAAATTGATAAGAGCTTCAAAGTCAAATGTTTGTAAGCTTGCAGCGGATGGCTTGGCTACACTGGTAATGCATCCAAAGATAGGTAGCTGCGCTGGTTACCATCCATTCTTTTCTCCATATCCTCTTCTTGAGCTGGTTGTACTTGAACTTAGAAGGGAATATCCCTGCTCCTTGAGGAAAGAGTTGCTAGACTGTGGAACTAGAGTTACCTTGTTGAGGGAGGTTGTTTCTTTGCTACTTTTGAGATGGAGAGCTATATTTCACTTACACCATACAAGTAAAGACTCATAGTCATAAGAATTGGTGTATATAGACTTGTTCTGATCTGACTATTGAGGAGACCTGAATAGGAGTCTTCTGGAACTTAGAGGCTGTTAGGTTTTAAATCCATTTCCCATTAAGGTTCTGCCACACTAGTAGTCCAAAGGTCTGACAGAGCTCCATACTACAATTTTATGAAGATAAGTTTAATATTCAATATTATCCAAATCTCTTCATTTTTCATTTCTTTTTCTTTCTTTTTATTCACTTATTATTTCAAATAAGTGTTTGCTAAGGGACTAGCAAAGGTAAAGCATAGGACGACGATGAATCTGTATTTCATCATCTTTATTCATTTATTTTAGCTAAAATCCTTTATAAAAGACTTGTATACAACACTAACTCCATATTCTTACTAACTTGCATCTATGTGTTAATAGTGTACACTTCTTACCATTTTAACCTAAAATAAATAAAGAAAGACAGAAAGGAAAAATAAACAAAAGAAAAAAAGAAAAAAAGGAAGACTGTATTTATGTAAAAGATACAGGCTGACCCGAACCCCGAGAGAAGGTCAAGACTTGAAGACCAGGAATAAAGAAGGGGGAGATAGGGTCCTTATTCAGAAAATCCAAGAAAATTCTGTGTTGTGTATATTTGTATACTACACTACTTTATTTTTACATAAATTGACCTCAAATCAAATAATTTTCAAAACAAAAGTTTTAAATAAAAATGTATCCTAAATAATAAAAATAATTGCACAATCAATCATTTACAGAATAAAAGCAATCGCACTTGGAAAAAGCCACTAAGTGATAATTGAAAGACCAATTCCGGATCCACATGAACTTAAATTGAACCAAACTCACTTCCATTGTATTCTAAATTAAATTGTCTTTAAAATGGTTGTGATTTCATAATTTTTGGAGTTATGGGTAAAAATTGATTTTCTGGGGTGGTTTGTGCAATTTTCCCATGTATTTGTACATATTGTAATTGTAAATATTTGTAAATATTTTTGCTAATTATATACAATAAAAATTAAAAAAACAAAAAAAATTATAACAAAAAAATTAAAAAAAATAATTTCATTATCTAACTATGTAAATAATGTACTATATGTATATAGTTTATGTATATAGTTAATTTTCTTAAATAACTACCTCAAAAAATAAAAAAAGTAACATTTATTTTCAAATTAATAAAGTGACGAAAATACAAACAAATAGTTAATTTTTGTAAATAATTTTAACACTAATCTTTTTACTTTATCTCATTTAAATATTTCTCTCTTATCTCTTATCTTCATCCAAAAATTCAAAAATTCAAATTTCAATTCCTATCTTTTCTATTTATATGGCTCCTTCTCCACCATTTCAATTTGATCAATCTTTGGTGAGAGGAGCCCGATCTCTGTGAGTCTTCTTGTCGCAAAAGGGTGCCTAGCCTCCGAGCCGTCTGGTGACAGCAAGTCGGCCTTCGTCGAGGTGATCAAGGTCTTTTCTGCTCCTAAGGTGAGATCCACATTTTCTTCTTATTTTTCACATATATTAATCTTAGTTTTATTTTTTGCCTCTTTATTTCATCATCATTTTTTAGATTTTAAAAACCATCACGATTTGATTCGCCAACGATCCGACATTTCATCTCACTTTCCCGATCTCTACGCGTTCGTTTCTACCTCATACGATCTCTCACCTCCAAACACATACGGTGGTCGGAGATCCGGTTCCATCCACCATTTTCCTCAGAACCGCACTCATCCACATATTTCGTTTTGATTTTTGTGATCGAGCCATCATGCTTTTATCCTAATTGTTTATAAATTAAAAATTTAAAAAAAAAACAAAAAAATGAAGGTGGGCGGAGGAAGCGGCAATGGAGTGCAAATTTGGAGGATTACGTCGGTCGATGGCGTTGATGGCTTGTGAACCACGGTGGAGGAGTGATGGTGTTGGAGCGGTAAGGGGGGTTCTGATCTGGAGCGTGGAGGTCGATGTCGTGGCTGACGGTGACTGGGGTTGGTGAGGCAGGGCAGCTTGTGCGGCGGATGGTGGAAGTTCACGGCCGCTGCACACGGGAGGGGGGGGACGATAGCGTGTTGGGCGGTGGATGACCACCCTAGGCGGAGGAGCGACAGTGCTCGATGGTATGGCGGTCGGTGTTGTAAGTGGTCGGTGGCTTTGGTGCCGCACGTGGCTGTGGCAAAGTCGGGAGGATGGTGCGGCTGTGTCGCGTGGGGGCTTCAAATCTGAAGGCAGCGGTGTGTCCTGCTACAGCGAAGCCCAGGCAATGGTTGATAGGCGACGGTGGCGGTGGCTGCCCCGTGTGGTTTTTTTTGTATTAAATGTAAATATAGAAATAAAAAGAATATTTTTTTATTTATTTTTTATTTATTTAGAAAATCAGGAATCTGTAAGAAGAATTTTTTGTACTTTTATTTATTTATATTTTTTAAAATTTATCATACAAAACAAATGTAAGAAAGAAGGATAAAAAGTTTTTGTTTTTTTTAAATTATTTTTATTTATAAATTTACGATGCAAGCATGATGACTCGATCCCAAAAATCAAAACAGAAGATGTGGATGAGTGTGGTTCCGAGGAAAATGGCGGATGAAATCGGATCTCCGACCACTGTGCGTGGTCAGAGGCGAGAGATCGTGTGAGGTAGAAACGAACGCGTAGAGATCGAGAAAGTTAGATGAAGTATCGGATCGTTGGCGAATCAAATCATGATGGTTTTTAAAATCTAAAAAAAATTCATGACAAAATAAACAAACGAAAAATAAAACTAAGATTAATCTAGATGAAAATTAAGAAGAAAATGTGGATCTCACCTTAGGATCGGAAAAGACCTTGATCACCTCGACGAAGGTCGACTCGCTGTCACTGGACAGCTCGGAGACTAGGCACCCTTTTGTGACAAGAAGACTCTCAGAGATCGGGATCCTCTCACTAAAGATTGATCAAATTGAAATGATGGAGAAGGAGCCATATAAATTGAAAAGATAGGAATTGAAATTTGAATTTTTGAATTTTTGGATGAAGATAAGAGATAAGAGAGAGAAAATAGAAATGAATAGAGTAAAAATATTAGTCTTAAAATTATTTACAAAAATTTACTATTTTTTTTGTATTTTCATCACTTTATTAATTTGAAAATAAATGTTAATTTTTTTATTTTTTGTGGTAGTTATTTAAGAAAATTAACTATATACATAAACTATATACAAATAGTACATTATTTACATAGTTAAATAAGGAAATTGATTTTTTTATTTTTATTTTAAAAATTTTGTTTTTTAAATTTTATTTTAGATAATTATTAAAAATATTTATAAATACAATATGTACAAATACATGGGAAATTTGCACAAACCACTCCAGAAAACCAATTTTTCACCGTAACTCCAAAAATTATGAAATCACAACCATTTTAAAGATAAGTTAATTTAGAATACATTGGAAGTGAGTTTGGTTCAATTTGAGTTAATGTTGAGCCGGAATTGGTCTTTCATCTATCGCTTAGTTTCTTTTTCCAAGTGTGGTTACTTTTACTCTGTACATGATTTGATTGTGCAATTATTTTTATTATTTAGAACACATTTTTATTTACAATTTTGTTTTTAAAATTATTTTATCTGAGGTCAATTTATGTACAAATAAAATAGTGTAGTATACAAATATATACATCACATAATTTTCTTGGATTTTCTGAATAAACACCCTATCTCCCCCTACTTTATTCCCGGTCGATCAGGTCAAGTCTTGACCTTCTCTTGGGGATCGGGTCAGCCTGTATCTATTACATATATACAGTCATCCTTTTTTTCTTTTCTATATTTTTCCTTTCTTTCTTTATTTATTTATCTTGGGTTAAAATGGTAAGAAGTGTACAATATTTACACACACATGCAAGTTAGTAAGAATATGGAGTTAGTGTTATATACATGTGTTTTACAAGGGAATTTAAGCTAAAATAAATGAATAAAGATGATGAAATGATGATTCATCAACAAGTGAACGTTATTTTCTTCTGGTCTTCGGGTGCTATGGCCACTAAAAAATCGTGAATTCGCCATTTTAATTGTGTCATTTTAATGCATTGTAGTCAGATAAATTCAGAGTTAATCAAAAGACACTTAATTAATTCGTCGATTAAAGCAAGCGTTCAATCTCTTTTTTTAGTTGGGTAAGTCCGAGGTCGAACTCAGGGAGGCAACTTTCTCCTTAGGTTGGTTTTCAGTCAATCTCGAAGTTAAGTTTTTGGAGGTATTTTTTGGTATTTTAAAATGTATTAAATGAGCAGTATGCAATTTTGGTAAAGTTTAAGGGCTTATCTGCAAAGTTCGATCAAACTACGTCCAAAAATCCTCAAACCTAGCCAGAATGTGAAATCCAATGAAATTAAGCTACTACAACTTTTTGTTTTTTTTTTAGATGCAAGATAAATTTTTTGTGAATACAATAATACAAACAATGATATCTTCAATAATTAATTATAATAAATATTAAATTTAATTATTTTTAGAAATTATCTAAGATAAGTCACTAGGTGATCTATCTCAGAAAAATCCTAAACCCTAAAAATGTTGGATCTAATACCTATTAAAAATTAATTAAAGAAATGCACAAAATGATTTGAGAAAAATTATGCATGCAAATGCAATTCTTTTTGGGCACAATGTTTTTAACAATTAATTCTACGATCCATGAATTTTTGGCAATTTTTGGAGCTATGGTTTATTATCTATGAATATGTAAGCACAGATTGGGTAAAATATGAAGATTTCCACAATAATATTATTTAATAAATAAACACAGGCATTGAAATCATTCCAAACATGTCACAATGTAAAGAATTAATTGTAGAACAAAATGCAAAGTTTGGAATAATAAAATGATGTGAAAATGAGGTTCAAAATTACAAATAAATGGAAGGGTTTGTTTGCAATATAGAAAATAAATAGACTAAATAAAGTGAACTGAGACTAGAATGAAGATACATATACCTAAAAGGGGTCTAATGGAATTTCTCCACGAGGGCACGTGTGTGGCATGTGCCTGCTTGAGGGGCAGGGCTCTACATGAGTGATGGATACTCCAGGAACTCTTCCGCAAATGTACTAAATGGTTGCGTTCCTAGCACATGACCCATGTCCTTGGGGGCTCTGTGCAGTTGGAAGATCTTCGAGGGGGTTCTTCGCAATTGCCCCAAAAAGGAATGCTCACTCATGTGCGAACCTGGGGGTTGTCCTCCTCCGTGGTTTCCAAGGTGATTGAAGGCGTGGAGATACGAAGGAGAGGGTAGGAAACTGGAGGGCATGTTGTTGCTACCGGTGAAGGCGGTGTGCCTTGTTGGTGGTCGTGCTCGCTAGAAGTACGGGGAAGATCTGGCGGGCGATTGGAGGGGGCATGGAAGCTTCGTGGGCAAAGGAGGCAATGGCTATGCACACCCTCCAATGCGAGGTTGCTTGAGATGTACGATCGTTGGCTGAGGAGCGCACGGTCACGCCGCACAGATAAAGGTGATGGAGGCCACATGGTGTAGCACGCGCGAGGGCGTGTGGCAGGGGAAGTCGCAGGTGGTTGCGGTGAAGACCTCCTACACGCAGGCAGGTGCCGGTGATGGAGCATGAAGGTGGACGGTGGAGAGATCTTGGTGGTGAAGATGACTCCTAGCTCTGGCCAAGAGGTATCGATGAAGGTGGCACACGTGGTTATTGAAGGAGACACAAGGAACAGAGTAATTGGAAAATAACATGGGATGAAGAAAAAATAAAGGGGGAAGAAGAATTTGCCTGGGATTGGAATGTGCTACGACCCTCTTCCCTATCATCGCTTCAATCCCTGCGGTGGATCGCGGCGAAGCTCCTAGTGATCTCGTCGGATGATAATCGTTGGAGAAGGAGGGTTGTTTCCGCCTCCTTCCCCAACTCTCTCTCTCTTTCCCTGTCTTGTGGGTGTTGGCTGGTGGCAGATATTGAGGTTGACAATGGGTTACTTATAGGAGAGACTGGCAAGGGGATAACAGTGGTTGGGGGATTTGGGTGCACGGCGACCGATGGATAAGGGAGCAGTGGTTGCGAAAGGATGCGGAATGTGCGATGGTTGGCACGTTGACTGGAAGAAGGGAGAAGGGGAAGGAAAAGACCAGCACGTGTTGGGCACGTACGAAGGGGAGGCACGTGCCCCCTTTTTATTTTTATTTTTAATTTTTTAATTTTTTAATAAATATGAAAAAAAAGCTTCAAAAATGAGGGACATGTGGCGGCTCCAGGAGCTGCCACATGCCAGCTCCAGAAAATTCAGAAATAAAAAAGGAAGAAAAATCCAGAAGAAATAGCAAATGACCTCGGATCAAAAAGTGTTCAACACAAAAATTGCTCGTCCCGATGAGATCTACAACTTTCTTGAAGAAACCAGGAACAAAAGAGGTCGTATGTGCAAAACGATATTTTTGGGGTACTCTTTGTACATAAAATACCTTGATTTTTGAGTTTTCTAATTTTTTTATTTTTAATTAAGAGAAAAATAAAAAAATATTGATAAAATCAAAGATAAATATCTACACAATAATCTTTTTTATTTAGTAAATAAGAAAATAGGGAAATAAAATAAAGAAGAAAAGGTGAGTTATTTGTACAAACTCTCAGGGAACACTCGGACTTGGTCTATTTCTTTGATTTCAGTCTTACTTTGAATTTGGATTTTTATGGATTGTATTAAAAGTTTCATCAAAGATCATAGATGAAAAATAAATAAAAGAAAAAGGGTTAATTATGTACATAAGATATCAAGTCAAAATCAGGCAAAACTCAAAATGCACGAAAGAGGCCCAAAACCCAACTTTTGAAGGATATGGGATAATCCTCAAGCGCATCACAGAAGCGTGAGTGTCATATCGAATACGACGAGGAACAACTAGTCGCACTAGTTGTTCTATGCAGCAGAAATTAAAAACATTTCATGCGATGAAACCACATGATCCAAGAGCACTTCTCGGATCATTTTGCCTAAACCACAAACAAGTAATAGGATTACCTCTTGAAGTGTGGTTGCGATCGGGTCTCTAAACAAAGAGACCTCCTGTCTCAAGTCTGATCCGACAGAGGAGACGCTTGCGAGCGCGGGGATGGATCGTGTGCTTCTCGAAATCCATGTTGATGATCCAAGCGGCGGATATCCTGATCTCGACACACGAGATCTGACGTTCTTCACGAGCGAGGCACACCGAAGGAGACGGAGATCCACGAGCAAACGATCGGGCAGCATAACGATGATGCTACGGCGATTGGGACTCTCTCTAGTGCATCCATGGTGGACGGCCACATGAGAGAAGGAGAGAGGGCATGTAGAGAGAAAAAGAAAGAGAGAGACTTATGTTCTCTTGTGTGTAGAGAAGAGCAAAGGGGTGCCCTTCTATTTATAACATTTTGGGATCCATGGATCTCAATCCATGGACAACACAAATCCAATGGCTCTCATTGATTGTGTTTCTTTCAATGGCTAAGATTTGTGTTGGTAAAAACCAACAACAATTAATTTAATTTAGATTAAATCTATATTGATAAATCAATATAAATCAATCCCAAATTAAATCAAGTAAACATAGAAATTATTGGAATGAAGATTGCCTCCTTTCATAATAAGGATTTGGTGGCAATCTCATGTAATCTCATGATATCTCATGAGATTACATTATTCCATGGAAATCTCCAAGATTTACAACAATACTTGTTGTAAATTATTCAAAAAAATAATTCATAATTATTTTATGAATATTGCAATCTTGTCATTGGAAAATTATGAATCACATTCAGGAACCAAAATAAAATGTAAATTACATTTTCAATTTAATGTCCAATGTGAATCCAATTCACATCATCATTTAATTAACAAATGTAAATTACAAATAGCTCTCTCTTATATATTATAAATCACATTTATAATATATATGATTAATATGGATATTTCTATCAACATTATTCATATCCATGATAATTAAATCACATTTAATCATCTTGGATATATTTTCTCTTGTGCCCAAATAATATGAATCACATTCACATTATTTACATCTTTGATAATCAAATCACATTTAATTATCTAAGATAACTCTCTTTATAATATGAATCAAATTCATATTAATCATGATAATTAAATCACAATTTAATATCCATTTTCTCAATGCTTGGATACTTATATCAACAATGAAATTATCCTGAACTCTTTCAAGGATAATGCGCTTTCTCCACGAATACTTGGAGATAAGGACAGGGCGATTGTATTGTTCCACGTATAGTGACTTGGATATTGAGATCACATCTCAAATCCAGATCTCGGGCCTCCTATAGATGCTTGATTAAATCAAGACCGAAAATCTAATCTTCTCATTATATCTGAATCACATTCAGATCTATGTCCAACATTTGGACCAAGATTAGATTACTTCTCTACTGTGAGGAGTCACTAAAATCCAGAGCCGTTTCATCACTCCTTAGGAATGGAAATGTCATGGTTATACAACTGTTTATGATCACATCACCCTTAGGTATTCCCAATACCTGTACATCCTGCATACTGGAAGACCCAGAATAATCTCGAAGTATAAGATCAATTTCACATTGTCTACTTCAGGGATTTATCATTAAGTTTCTCATTTGACTATTGGGAGTCGGGATCAATCATATACTTTCCAAAAGCATATATCATACCTAGGTCTTGATCACATACTTTCCAAAAGTATATATCAAACCTACATATTCAGTCAATCTTCCAAAGCGAGACGGCCGTGCACGGAATTGGGTTCTCCCCAATATCTCATGAGTGAGCTCATGTCTTCCTGTTCAGTATTGAACCTGTATGATCCCTTTGAGAGATTGTGTTACTTATATGCCCTTATATGCACACCAGCGCGTCGGTGTATAGACCTTGATTAGGTTATCAACATATTGGTCTTCCAAATGTACATACTCAGACATATAGTAACACATATGTCTCCGGTCGGAGGATGTGTGCCTATATCATGCCAGCATACGACATAGGACTTTGGTTATCTCGATCTCTTTAAGTCAACTCTTTGACCTAACTTATCTAACACCTTCGTATCTCTATTCCTATGCAGAGTACCTGCATCAAGAGGTTGGTTAGATATCAGCCTAAATGAGAAAGGATTGGCATATCCTACTCAGGCTGGAGATCATCTCTTAATAATCATTTGACGGTGCTTGATGAGTCCTCAATCTGACTCTTTAGATATTCATCCAAGCACCAGACTCAATGATTCAATAATTGAATCAAGAGTTGTATGATCATCAAGATGGCCATGGTACATAACCCTAATTGTACTAAGGGACCTATTATGCAAATTATTTATTCTTCATTTCAGATAAGGGAATGATATTCGCAATAACATTTATTGCATAATAGCTCGCCGTGGGCTCGCATGTCCAATTATCTCCCACTAGCCCAAAGAGCCATTAATGGGTTAATCATTTAAACACACACTCATGTGACAATCATAGGCTATTTAGAAAATAGCTAGGTAAGCTGATCAGTCACTCTGTTCCCTAGAGACTACGCCAAGTCCTTTTACGGCACTTGCATATCCCCTAGTAACAGTGCTCGCATCCAATGCGAATGCTGCATCTTATGCAACCAATACTCAATTTTGTTATAGTGTCCTTGACACTATAGCTCGATAATTATTATAACCAGTATGCCCATAATCCTTATCAAAATACCTTTATTCCTAGAGATATCTATCTCCTAAGGTATCTATAGTTAAGACCTTTTAGATCACTATCTATAAAGTCTTAATTTCTTGACGATAAGACTTTGAGATCACTATCTCAAAAGTTTTGCTTTCTATGAAGGTATTGTTATTACTGCAATGAAGTGTTTTATCACCATAGTAGGATTAGTGACAGTTTACTACTCCCACTGCATGGTAGACATCTGGCTTTTGTACACATCTAGCATACACCCAGCTTCTTGGAACTAATGCACAATGGCTAGCAGTTTCAGCATTCATATCCTCGACTCTTTGAGTTGCTATCCCTTTAGATTTGTCAGTACCATATCTTTGAGGAAAAGAAGGCTTTCTTGGAATTTTCCATAAAATGGAAATGTCCAAGGTGTACTATTAGTGTGACTGTCCCAATACCCTCTTCTCTTTGCTTCTGAACAACTTCAGAATTAAAATCTAAGAGGTATCCTTGAGCTCATATCTCGAGGTATTGAATATAAAACACTTATTATTATCATCCTTATACCATTCTAAATGATTAGAATATTATCTACATTTAGCATGATGAACACAATGGCACTCCCACTAAGCTTCACATGATTCATCAACATTTTATCTGAAATCATAACATTTATAATTTCATCGAATCTTATGTTCCAACTACAAGAAGCTTATTTGAGTCTAAAGATGGAGTTCTTTAGCTTGCACACATTGCTTTCCTCAACCATGAAGCCCTGGGGCTACTTCATATGAATATCCTCAGAGAGGTATTCATAGAGGAATGCAATCTTGACTCACATCATGAAGATGTCATAGTCAAGTTGTGTACCTATAGTTAGCAATATTCTGATGGGTTAAAGCAAGGTCATTGGAGAGCAAGCCTCGTCGACAGTGATGTCTTCTCTTCGGTGTGTAGCTCATGGCTACGAACCGTGCTTTGAAGGTCTCTACCTTCTCATCAGGTTTCCTCTTTCTCTTGAAGATCCATTTACACCATAATGGGTCTTACCTATATAGTTGGATCCTCGAGGGTCTATATACAACATTTGTATATGAAGTCTACTTTAGACTTTACTGGTAACATCCATCTTTCCATGATATGATCTTCATAGGCATCATCACATGAAGTCAGATCATTATCAGATTCAACTGACACATGGAATCCATTCTCAAACTTATTTGAAGAGGTATTAATGTTTCATCTTTAATTGTCTATTTAGTTTCCGATTTCAGGAGCCTCATTATATTCTCAAGGTTAAATGAGTTCCTTTACTTCATTTCCATCTTGATTCTCAAGAGAGTCATCCTCTAAGAATCACATTCTCAAAGATGAGATCCTTTAAGAATCTCAAGGTCATAAAGTAGGTATCCAATACCATCCTTTATTTTCCTAATGAAGGAGCTCTCTCCAGTGCTAAATTCCAGCTTAATTACATGGAACCTTATTAAGGATATATAATTTAGTCTCTACCACATATATTCACCTGGAAACTAAGAGATAATTATGCTAAGATTAATCATTAATCAAATCATGTCGCACATGATCAATTGTATCTCCCTACAACACTATTGTGTTAAGGTTCATTAGGAGGATTGAGATAGGAATGATATTCACATCCCCATGATGTATTCCTTGAATTCGTTTAATAGGTAAAAGCTACCTTGGTAGATCAAATTCATTTCATCTTCCTTCAAACTTTGGTTCTAAACCAAAATTATGAAATCTTTGAATATTTCAAAGGTTTCTTAGGTGAAGAGAAGAAATTTCATATCATATATAATCATCAATATATATAACGTATCCATAATGTTTGCTATGATATCGATGATTCACATACATCAATATGTATGAGATCCCGAATACCTTGACATCTTACACCTTTCCCAAAGAAGGGTGTATTGGACATTTTACTTTGAATACAATATTCATAAGTATGCAAGTTTTGAAATTTTAGACATTCTAAAGTTTCATCTCCTACTTGTCCATTGATCTCATTAACAGACATATGTACAAAACACGATGACAGACATTGTCAAATGATCTTCATCCTCCTATTGATCTTTAAAGGTTTAATTTCAATATTAGAAATGTTAATGAACCATTCATTAATTTTCTAATTTAGTAGAGTCCACAAGATTTTAGATTACTATCTGAAATATCTCCATCATAACTATTTATGATAGGTATATTACAGAATTCATGTTTATTTCCAACAATTAGAAATAAACAATGAGTGTATTCTAATATCTAGGTCATAGAGACATTCTCTAAGACTAAGGGCTCCCACTGAAAATATGAAGTCTATTGATCCAATGGAAATTGTTGCAACAATTGCATCACTTCCAACATGGATGACCATTAAATCTTAAGATCAAATTTCAAATATTCTAATACAGATGCAACCAATTGCAAGTGTCATTAGAAGATTGAGATACAATTATTATCTTATCAAATAAGTAAGTCAATATCAATGATTATATGTAGATTATTCTGATGTACTATCTGATTCCTTCTCTAAGGATTCTAGATAGATTTGATAGTCATATTATCAACACATCAACTAATTGCAGTATTGGCAATCATCCAACTCTTTGAATGTCATATGGAAGCCACAGAAGTACAGTCAACTCTTTGACTATACTTCTTACTTGTGTCCAACCCATGCTTCCACTGCGCTCCCTTTATCTATAAGCAACCATTGCTCAAGACAAAGGATTACTTATGTTAAAATTAAAAATTTCAATATAAGAGTATTTCAACATTTATAAATGCTTCATTCAATTCATACAATATGAATATTATGAAGCTTCATGAATGATTAGAGTATAAATAGTAGAATGATGATACTCATCGTATCTACATCCATTTAAACTCTTAAAACTTAGGTTCAGGTAGGTACTCAAACTATTTAAATACATCATCTCCTATAGAGCCACCATTCTGCATAATGTAGAGAACCATGTCATTCATGATTATATGTCGAGAGCAGATATGTAAGCCAGAAAATCTTCTTAGATTTTATAAGGATTATTTGATAATTACGATCATTATCGACATGTCACTTTATTCGATGAGATCAAGACTTATAGAGACATACAAACCCTAAGGTTTTAGTCCTATTGTCTATTTAATTATCATTCCTCATTATTATGAGGAAACTTGTACATTGCAACCACATACATTATGTGTCCAATTGCAAGTACAATATCTGGATCATAGGTCCAATCCATGATATTCTATTGGTTATTATTGAGTATAACATTGAGTGAGAATAAAGAAGGATTGTCTGAAATAAGAGATTTGTATAAATATATAATTTACTTTGATTTAGGAATTTTTATATCAAAGTTGTCTTGCCATGTCTACAATGAAAGTCCATTCCCTTAATCACTTTCAATGTAAGAGATATACTTACCATTATATCTCAAGCAAGATCTGGGATCTCCTTCTTTATCTTTGTTACATCCCAATAATATGAGAACCTGTAACTCGGATAAAAAGAAGCGGGAACACATTCCGCCTTGCAAGTCCAACTTGCATCTCCTAATTCGGTCTTTAACACCCGGGCCCACCACCCCTAAGTTGATGCTGACCTGTCAATAATTGAACCAACAGTCAACAGGAATACAACTCGCTATGCGCAATCCAATATCGCCCCAATAATATGAGGACCCTATATTGGGGTCACTACGCATACGCCCTTACTCTTTCGAGAAGCGACGAGCCCGATCCAAATGGGTCATATGCAGGAGCTGTCACTTCGGACAGGCGTCTCCTACATACAATATCTGACGATGGAACCCTTTGCCTTGACGGGAGACCATGGATGTCACTTTGTGATCCTCCACCTCATATTCAAATTTCAATTAATTATCATGAATCATATCACATAATTAATTCTTCCAAGGGAAATACACATCTATTCATAATAGAGTGGTTTTAATTTGGATATAATTAACTTAATCATATTAAAATAATTATCAATCCAATTCAATCAACAAATTTGATTTTACTCAAATATATGGTATTATCTCAAAATATGTATTAATTCGAATTTTAATAATTAGAAAATTACATCATGATCTCTCAGGCATCATTCGTTCCCTATCCGTTGTCATGACCAGTACCGGCGGGAGTGGGACAGACTGCAACCAGTGCGACCCGCTACCCCAGTGATCCCCGACCTGACACCATATCTGCCTCGGGAAAAAATAATGTCGAGTCAATCACTTTGTACTTGAGATGATCATCGGTTCTTCAACCGAAATTATACCATATAGTAATAATCAAAACATTTTTTATTATAAGGAAATTTGCTAGACAAATTCCCAATCCTATTCAAGCAAGGAGTTTGATGATTGTGTTTCCAATTATGATCTATATCAAATATAATCAATTTATTGGTTGAGGCCAAGTAAATTATGGAAATAATCATCATTCAATATTTTTCAAATATTTTCCATAACTATTTCATGAAATTAAGAATTAGTTTCACTAATTGACAATCACATGGTTCTTGATTAGGAATGTAATTTCAGCAGTGACTCCTACTTACTAAAATTAACATATCTCAATTAATTTAAATCCAAATTCGACAAAATCAATTTTTAAATATTGCTAATTTGATTTAGGACAGAATCTAAGTGATATTTCATGCATTTCGAGGCGGATCAAAACAGTAATCAACTCATTAATCATGTTAAGATTCGCAGTTCCCGCAATAGTGAATACATGTTCATTAAAACTACCATATCTCGAGCAAACGGATTCCAAATTACATAAACTCAGATCCTATGGTTTTCTTATTTAATGAGGAACAAAATCCAAGTTTTATTTCCGTGTTTAAACAACTTAAACAGGGCCGAAAATAATCACTAAACAGAGATGCGAAAATGAAATGCGATAAAACTTTCGCAACCCTAACGAACCCAAGTCGCCTTCGGTTTTATGGATCGTATCCAAAACCTTCGACCTAAGGCTCTGATACCACTTGAAGGATATGGGATAATCCTAAAGCGCATCACGGAAGCGTGAGCATCGTATCGAATACGACGAGGAACGACTAGTCGCACTAGTTGTTCTATGCAGCAGAAATTAAAAAAATTTCATGCGACGAAACCACATGATCCAAGAACACTTCTCGGATCGTTTCATCTAAACCACAAACAAGTAATAGGATTACCTCTTGAAGCGTGGTTCCTATCGAGTCTCTAAACGAAGAGACCTCCTGTCTCAAGGCCGATCCGACGGAGGAGACAATTGCGAGCGCGGGGATGAATCGCGTGCTTCTCGCAATCCATGTTGATGATCCAAGCGGCGGATATCCTGATCTCGACACACGAGAACCGATGTCTTCTTCACAAGCGAGACGCACTGAAGGAGACAGAGATCCACGAGCAAATGATGGGGCATCATAACGACGACGCTGCAGCGATTGAGACTCTCTCCAAGGCATCCATGGTGGACGGCCACATGAGAGAAGGAGAGAGGGCATGTAGAGAGAAAAAGAAAGAGAGAGACATGCTCTCTCGTGTGTAGAGAAGAGCAAAGTGGTGCCCTTCTATTTATAATATTTTGGGATCCATGGATCTCAATCCATGGATAACACAAATCCAATGTCTCTCATAAATTGTGTTTCTTTCAATGTCCAAGATTTGTATTGGTAAAAGCCAACAATAATTAATTTAATTTAGATTAAATATACATTGATAAATCAATATAAATACAACCCAAATTAAATCAAGCAATCATGGAAATTATTGGAATGAAGATTGCCTCCTTCCATAATATGGGATTTGGTGGCAATCTCATGTAATCCCATGATATCTCATGAGATTACTTATTCCATGGAAATCTTCAAAATTTACAACAACACTTGTTGTAAATTATTCAACAAAAATAATTCATAATTATTTTGTGAATATTGCAATCTTTTCATTGGAAAATTGTGAATCACATTCACAAACCAAAATAAAATGAAAATTACATTTTCAATTTAATGTCCAATGTGAATCCAATTCACATCAACATTTAATTAACAAATGTAAATTACAAATAGCTCTCTCTTATATATTATAAATCACATTTATAATATATATATATGATTAATATGGATATTTCTATCCACATTATTCATATCCATGATAATTAAATCACATTTAATCATCTTGGATATCTTTTCTCTTGTGCCCAAATAATATGAATCACATTCACATTATTTACATATTTAGTAATCAAATCACATTTAATTATCTAAGATAACTCTCTTTATAATATAAATCGAATTCATATTAACTATGATAATTAAATCACAATTAATTATCCATTTTCTCAATGCACGGATACTTATATCAACAATGAAAATTATCTTGAACTCTTTCAAGGATAATGCGCTTTCTCCGCGAATACTTGGAGATAAGGATAGGGGCATTGTATTGTTCCACGTATAGTGACTTGGATATTGAGATCACATCTCAAATCCAGATCTCGGGCCTTCCATAGATGCTTGATTAAATCAAGACCAGAAATCTAATCTTCTCATTGTATCTGAATCACATTCAGATCTATGTCCAACATTTGGACCAAGATTAGATTACTTCTCTACTGAGAGGAGTCACTAAAATCCAGACCCGTTTCATCACTCCCTAGGAATGGAAGCGTCATGGTTATACAACCGTTTATGATCACATCACTCTTAGGTATTCCCAATACTTGTACATCCTGCATACTGGAAGACTCAGAATAATCCTGAAGTATAAGATGAATTTCACACTGTCTACTTCAGGGATTTATCATTAAGTTTCTCATTTGAATATTGGGAATCGGTATCGATCATATACTTTCTAAAAGCAGATATCATACCTAGGTCTTGATCATATACTTTCCAAAAGTATAGATCAAACCTACAAATTTAGTCAATCTTCCAAAGTGAGACGACTGTGCACAGAATTTGGTTCTCCCCAATATCTCATGAGTGAGCTCATGTCTTCCGGTTTAGTAATGAACCTTTATAATCCCTTTGAGAGATCGTATTACTCATATGCCCTTATTTGCACACCAGCGCGTCGGTGTATAGACCTTGATTAGGTCATCAACCTATTGGTCTTCCAAATGTACATACTCAGACATATAGTAACACATCTGTCTCCGGTTAGAGGATGCATGACTATATCATGCCAGCATACGACATAAGACTTTGGTTATCTCGATCTCGTTAAGTCAACTCTTTGACCTAACTTATCTAACACCTCTGAATCTCTATTCCTATGTAGAGGACCTGCATCAAGAGGTTGGTTAAATATCAGCCTAAATGAGAAAGGATTGCCATCTCCTACTCATGCTGGAGATCATCTCTTAATAATCATTTGATGGTGCTTGATGAGTCCTCAATCTAACTCTTTAGATATTCATCCAATCACCAGCCTCTATGATTCAATAATTGAATCAACAGTTGTATGATCATCAAGATGGACATGGTACATAACCCTCATTGTACTAAGGGACCTATTATGCAAATTATTTATTCTTCATTTCAGATCAGGGAATGATATTCGCAATAACATTTATTACATAATGGATCGTCGTGGGTTCACATGTCCAACAACTTTCACATATTTCCTCTGATTTTTATGGAATTAGTCTTGTTTTGAAGGTCTTTGAATATGTTTTACTTAAAAAGTGAGTAGACCTAAATCAGACAATTTATGAGGAATATATGAGAGTTATAGTTTGTCTATTTTGAAAATGGGATTTTGTCTCTTGGGCCAATTATTTGAGTTAGAATTTTTTGTATTTTTCTTCTAATCTTGTTAGTAATATGTACACAATGGAGTTGGTTTGAGGTGATTTGGAGTTAGCATGAATTAGTTAAAAATGCATGAAGTTGGGTGCAAATGTGAAGATAATTATGAATGCAATTATGAGTGTTAAAATGCAAATATTAATTTTACATGCATGAATGATAAAAATGCAGAACAAAATGATGAAATGCATCTAATTACTTGGGAACTAAGCTCTATTTTCATCTTTTAGTATGATGACTCGTGGATTCATCAATCCCCAATGCTTAAACCTTGCTCGTCCTAGAGAAACTAAATGGAATGCAAAAGTGAACATTTGGGTTCCATACCAAAGTCATGAACAAAAGGTGAAAATGGATCTAGACCCGATCTTTGGATTAATATTATGGCAGAACTTCTGAGAGACCTAGGATTTTAAAATCAATAACCCTCAAGTTCTACATATCATTGTAACAGTTTTGGCTCAGAAGTCATCTTAGATCAATCCTTCTCCCAAAGCATATCCCACGAACATTGAACAACTGTCTCATGTGTGTGAAAGGTTTTAGCTCTCCCCATCAAGAATGTTGGACTACCATGCAAACCCCCTCCCAGTAACTCATCCTCGGGGAGTCATGTATTTCCTTCTAAGGTCTGTCGCGTTGTGTTCACAATCGAAAGGGAGAGAAATTAGAAGAAAGGAGAAAAGAACTAGAGAGTGACCAATGTAGTCACCTCTCCTTGTGAAGCCGGCCAGTTTAGCCAAGTCTCCACCAAGATCTACAGGTTTTCTTGAAGCTTGGACCATTTTGGTCAGATATTTATTTGGTAATTTGGCTTCTTTTTGGTATGATTTTTGTGTGACTCTGCATGGATCTTTTTGTGCCCCTACAGATATGGAATCTTTTTCTCATACATGTGTTGGGTCTTAGAAAAAATTGTGCCCAACTGTCCATCCATTTTTTGAAGCTTTATTTCAACCCATACTCTGATCTTTAGATATCCACACTACCAGAAAAAAGACCCACACAGTCTTCCAACACCCCGTCTGAGTTGAGCTAAGTGCATAGTGCGAGAGAACATATTAATTCCCTATTCAAAAGCTATACCCAGAATCAGGCGACCAGGTTAGACACTAAGAGTCAAAGGATGCACATTGTCATGTGGAACATAAAGAATTAATTCCAACGACCTGAAGCTTCTAAAATCCTCTTTCTCCGTAAAAGTTCCTCTATAAATTAGGTAGATTAAGTCCAAGTCAAGACCACTTTCCACTTCTACTCATAACTTTGCAAAACCCAATAACTTTCCACTTTGTATATACTAGATATGCAGAATAAAATGCAGATGCATATGAGGTGCAATATGATGATTTTTTTTGTATGAATTCAAGAATGATAAAAAAGTTTGTGTGTGTGTGTGTTTTACTTTTACCCATCCCGTAATTATTTCATCTATATACAAAAATAAGTAAAAGTGCAAGCTATGGGTAAAGTAAATATGTAATATATACAAGCCCCCTATACTTGGTGTGTGCTATGTCCTTAGAGCACAAGAAGCGGCCATAAGACATAGCCGGTGCGAAGCGTAGGAGAGTGAAAAGAAAGAAAAAAACCACTTAATTAATTTGTCGATTAAAGAAAGAGGTCATATTCTTTTTTTTACATGGGTAATTCTAAGGTCGAACCCATGTAGGAAACTTTCTCCTTAGGTTGGTTTTCAGTTGATCTCGAAGTTAGGTTTTCAGAGAGGTATTTTTTAGGTATTTTTAAATGCAATAGATGAGAAGTATGCAATTTGGCAAAGTTTAAGGCTTATCTATAAATTTTGATCAAACTACGTCCAAAAATCCTCAAACATGGCCAAAATGTAAAAATGAGGTTCAAAATTACAAATAAATGGAAGGGTTTGTTTGCAATATAGAAAATAAACTAAACTAAATAAAGTGAACAGAGACTATAATGAAGATACCTAGACCCAGAAGGGGTCTGATGCAATTTCTCCACTGGGGCACGTGCCTGCTTGAGGGGCGGGGCTTCTACGTGAATGATGGATACTCATGGAACTCCTCCGCAAATGTACCAAACGGTCAAGTGCCTAGCACGTGACCCCTGGCCTTGGGGGCTCTGCGCAATTGGAAGATCTTTGAGGGGGTTCTTGCAATTGCCCCAAAAAGGAATGCTCCCTCACGTGAGAACATGGGGGTTCTCCTCCTGTATGGATTCCAAGGCGGCTGAAGGTGCGGAGATATGAAGGAGAGGGCAGGAAACTGGAGGGTGCGTTGTTGCTGCTGGAGAAAGTGGTGTTCCTTGCTGGTGGCCGTGCTCGGCGGAAGCGCGGGGAATATCTGGCGGGCGACTGGCGAGGGCGTGGAAGCTCTGTGGGCAAAGGAGGCACAGGCGATGCACGCCCTCCAATGAGGGGTTGCTCGAGTTGTGGAGAACACAACCTGGTGCTAGCTGGACAATCATTGGCGGAGGAGTGCACGGTCGCGCCACACGGGTGAAGGTGATGGAGGCCACACGGTACAGCATGCGTGAGGGTGTGTGGCAGGGGAAGCAGCAGGTGGCTGCAGTGAAGACCTCCTACGCGCATGCTAGTGTCGGTGATGGAGGTGAAGGTAGACGATGGAGAGATCTTGACAGTGAAGATGACTCCTGGATCCGTCCAGGAGGTGTCGATGAAGGTGGCGCATGTGGTTATTGAAGGTGATGCAATGAATAGAGTAATTGGAAAATAACAGGGGATGAAGAAAAAATAATGGGGGAAGAAGGAGTCGCTTGGGATTGGAATGGGATGTGGCCCTTTTCCCTGTAGTCGCTTCAAGCCGCGCGGTAGATAGTGGCGAAGCTCCTGGTGATCTCGCTAGAGGATGATCGTTGGAGAAGGAGAGTTGTCACCACCTCCTTCCCCAATTCTCGCTCTCTCTAACTCTCTGTGTCTTGTGGGTGTTGGCGGATGGTGGATATCAAGGTTGACGATGGGTTACTTATAGGAGAGACTGGCAAGGGGATAGCGGTGATTGGAGGGATTTGGGTGCGTAGCGGCCGGTGGCTAAGGGAGCGGTGGTTGCAGAAGGTTGCAGAACAGGCGAGGGTTGTCCCGTTGACTGGAAGAAGGGGGGAGGGGAAGGAGAAGACCAGCACGTGCTGGGCACGTGCGAAGGGGAGGCACGTGACCAACACGTGCCCCCTTTTTTATTTTTTTTTTAATAAAAAAGAAAAAAAAGGGCTTCAAAAATGAGGGACACATGATGGCTCTAGGAGCGGCCACGTGTCAACTCCAGAAAATTCAGAAATAAAGAGGGAAGAAAAATCCAAAAGAAATAGCAAATGACCTCGGATCGAAAAGTGTTCAACACAAAAATTGCTCGTCTCAATGAGGTCTACAACTTTCATGAAGAGACCAGGAGCAAAAGATGTCGTCTGTGCAAAACGATATTTTTGAGGTACTCTGTGTACATAAAATACCTTGATTTTTGAGTTTTCTATTTTTTTGTGATTTTTAATAAAAATCAAAATCAAGAAAAATAACGATAAAATAAAAGATAAATATCTACACAATAATCTATTTTTTATTTTAATAAATAAGAAAACAAGGAAATAGAATAAAGAAGAAAAAGTGAGTTATTTGTACAGACTCTCAGGGAATACTCAGAGTTGGTCAGTTTCTTTGATTTCAGTCTTTCTTTGAATTTGAAGTTTGGTGGATTTAATTAGAACTTTCATCAGAGAGCATAGATTTAAAATAAATAAAAGAAAAATGGTTAATTAGGTACATAATATATCAAGTCAAAATCACGCAAAACTCAAAACGCACGAAAGAGGCCCAAACCCCAACTTTCACATACTAGCTCCGATTTTTATGAAATTTGTCTTGTTTTGAAGATCTTTGAATATGTATTACTTTAAAAGTGAGTAGACCTAAATTAGACAATATATGAGGAAGATATGAGCGTTTTAGTCCGTCTATTCAGAAATTGGGATTTTGTTTCTCGGGCCAATTATTTGAGTTAGTATTTTTTGTATTTTTCCTTTAATCTTGTTAGTAATATGTACACAATGTAGTTGGTTTTAGGAGATTTGGAGTTAGCATGAATTAGTTAAAAATGCATGAAGTCGGGTGCAAATGTGAAAATGGTTATGAATGCAATTATCAGTGTTTAAGTGCAAATATTAATTTTACATGCATGAATGATAAAAATGATGAAATGCATCTAATTACTTGGGAATGAAACTCTATTTTCATCTTTTAGTATAATGAATCATGGATTCATCAGCCACCTGATTGTACCCCGAGTACCCTCAAGAAAATAGTAGTGACTCTTCCCAGCCATCCTCTCGATAATCTGATCAATGAATGGTAGCGGGAAATGATCCTTCTTTGTGGCCTGATTCAATCATCTGTAGTCCACACAACCCCTCCAAGAAGTGGATACTCGGTAGCTGACTCCTCTCCAGACTCGCTTACAACTGTGATGATACCCGTCTTCTTGAGTACCACATGCAACAGACGAACCCATTTGGAGTCGGAGATGGGGTAGAGATAAAATCGGTGCTCCACCACTTAGATATTTCCTTCATAACCATCTCGAATATTCGGGTTATGCCTTCGTTAGAACTCACGCGATGGCTTGGCATCCTCTTCAAGATAGATGTGGTGGAAGCACAGAGTCGGACTTATCCCCTGAAGATCAGCTACACTCCATCCTATTGCTTTGTGGTTTCTTTCAAGAACCTCCATCAAATGAGATTCTTGGTCTTCAGTCAAATCTGTTGAGATAATGATCGGGAACATATCTGGCTCACCCGCAAGGAATCTATAGTTCATGCTCTGTGGTAAGGTCTTCAACTAAGAACAAGTGGGAGCTGTAAAATCTGGGTCCTGAAAAAATATGTATGAAAGCAACCAAATCTGCATGTGAGAACTCTCACTGAAGCTGCAAATCTGATGAAGATGGCCTTGTTGGTGTATCTGTCAATTGTGTTGACTCGCTCTCCATCCTAGTTGTGGGCTCTGTGGAAACCAGACATGGTAAATAATCATCGAAGTCATGCCAGTCAAAATCAGTGTTTGAGTTCGAGGGATCTGAATCCGACTCAAAAGAAATATAGTCTACTTTGATACCCTGATCGTGATCATCAGCCTCTAAAGTGTCATGTTCCATGAGTGTGCTCTCCAAACTCTCATCAGCTGTCATCTGTGACTCTGCAGTGTTTGAAGGTGTGACAAGAGCTCGTGAAGCTGGATTTTCACAAACTGCTTCATCATCTGTAATCACAACATCACACTCATGGTGGACGTCTAGCTCTGCATTTGTCATCTACTCTGAGTTGGTGGTCTTCTCTGAGCAAGCTGAGTCTCCGTCTCTAGTCTCCTCAATCGTCTCTATTTATATACTTTCACCCCCGACGTGAAAGTATACCTTCCCACTGTCATGGACACTACCTTGGTTGTAGCAAAGAAAGGTCATCCTCAAATGATGGAGGTATCAGTCACAAATTCAGGGATCTCCATGTCCAATACAACAAAGTCCACAGAGAATTTCAGGATCTGAATTGTGATGACAACATCCTTTAGTAACCCCTTCAGCCTCTTAATAGATATTCAGTAAACTGAAGGACTGTCCTGATATGTCTAAGAGGGACAAACTCGGATCGGTCGAGTAAGGTAGCCGGGAGGAGGTTAATCGAGGAACCATTGCCTAATAGAGTACGATCGAACCACTGCTCATAGATATGGCATCTGACATAAGGAGCTCATGCATCTGGTCTCTTGGCTGGCAATCGGTTCTGAATAGCAAAGCAGGTGGCACAGGTGAGCACATGGAATTCTGCATTATGGTCCCTCTTCTTCCTACGGATGGTAGTCTTCTCTCTCAAGTTCTTCTGGAATAGGGGGATGTGTTCAAGTGCCTCCTGAAGAGTTAGTTGGATCTGAAATCTGTATATCATCTGCTCGTTGAACTCTAATTGGTGCCTCTTTTCTAGATTTCCTATTTTGGGCCCCTTTCCTAAGCGGAGTTCTTGAGGGAAAGGGATAGGAGGACCCTCTCTAGGGAGATGATGCTCAGGAGTCGGTTCCTGTGCATTCAATAATATATAAAGAGATCATGATGCACAATAAATGGACTCACAGGAGACAAAGAAACCTTTCCTTTATTCATATTTTTTATTTTTTTATGTTTTTCCATTTTTTGTATTTTTCTAGAAGACTCCTCAGGTACAAGCTGAGTCAACACAAAAGAAGGATTCTTGGTGGCATCAGTACCAACGACAACATATTAACTTGCGGCATTAGTACCATGCTATGTCCTGGCATCCGGTAACTTGGTGGCATCAGTACCACCATCTGCAACTGAAAATACAACGGCCTCAGCACTATCGCTTGGATCAACATCCTTGGTGGCTTCAATATCACCACCATCATCGTCATTGTGAGTGGCATCAGTACTGCTCTCGACCTCGTCTGGCGCTCCAGAATCTGCATCGAGATGTCACCTAGATGAGTCACCGTCAGCTGGCTTCCTACCGCTCCTAAGTGCCATAAAATCAGCATCAAATTTAGAAGAAGTGTCATCCAAAATATCACTAGGAGTGGTGGTGTCTATAAATTGTACCTGCTCAGACTTCATCTTCAGATTGTTTGGGTTAGGTTCAATCTAAGATGGTATGGCATCCTTTCCCTTTATTATCTCCCTCATCTCCTACTGGAACTCGTCCATATCTCGTCGGAAGGAGTCCTGCTGATCAGAGAGCAAGCGGGAAAGATCATCAAATGCTGGGTTCTCATAAACTAGTGCATGAGAACTGGACGGGTTACCTCGTTGGAAATGAGGTTGAAAATGATGCTGGTAGTGTGGAGGAGGAGGCTGGGAGTACTGAAGGATGTTGCGACTGCCTCCACTGCTGTCCCTGGTATTGGGGACGAGGACCATGTTGTTGGTGGTGTTGGGAGAATTGGGCTGCTATGGTTGGTTGCCCTGCCATGCCCGTGCTGGAGGCTGGTGTTGGGATGAAGTGCCTCCAGTAGACAATCAAAAATCAGGGTGATCACGATGGATCCCGAGCTATGGTTGGTATTGGGAGTACCAGATCCCATTGACTTCCATCAACGGCTCCTGTTGCTTGTGGAGTGTCGGGAGAAGGGCTGCCAAGGGCTGATCCGATTGGTAGACCACCATCTGAGTGTCTGAAGATGGTGGTGGATGCTGGTACTATTGGAGTTGATGGACTAGATCTGTCTGGATGTGGTGAACCTTACGATACGAGGCAGAGGGACGGGAAGAGATGCTCCTTGGATCAGCTCGTGACCTGAGATGGGGCTGAGAAGCCGTCTATGCCTCTTGGAGACACATGATATGGGTCTTCATGTCACTCAAGATTTAGGCCAGCTCATCAATCTTGTTCAGCTTATACAGACCCTGGCACTGCTTCTTCCCAATGATCTCTATCCGGTCCAACTTCTAGCTAATGATGCCCATATCGACATCAGAAGACTCGGCTAGTACTACTATTGAAGAAGATGTGGAAGAACTGGCATCGACGCATGCAATCCTCTGGTATGAAACTGCCTACGGGAGAGGTTTCCCCTAAGTGTAGACGCGGGTCTGGGACATCACTGTGTAGTTCTCTGTCATCTCCTCATAAATGGTCCAGACCCGATCTTCATCCTTGACAAAGTAGGAACCTCCGTACGAGGCATTCACAAGACCATGCAGCTCAGGTGTCAACCGACAAAAAAAACTCTGGACGAGGTCGGGCTTGCTGATCTCGTGGTGGTGACACCTTCGTTGAGCTCTCTAAAGTGATCCCAGGCTTCATGGAACTGTTCATTCGGGGTCATAGTGAAGTTGTTGATCATGGCTCTCGTTGTGTTGGTCCAACCCAGTAGATAGTACTTGTTCAAGTCTCAGGGGGGTGATTGCCTTCACATCATTTATTCTTTCATTTTGATAATCGAAATCCGGCCCACGGTTAATTATGAAAGTTGTCTGTATATAAGAGCCAGAAGATCGGATTTCAATCTATCAAATAAAAATCAGATAAAATAGGAGAGAAAAAAGATGAAGTAAAGAGGCATCTCTCCTATTTTATCCTTAAACTATTTATTTATCCAGGTAAGTTTCCCTAAGTCGAACTCGAGGAGGCAGAATACTTATATTGTGGCTTTTGAGACAAAGAGAAAATTCGTGATTTTTATTTCTTCTTGAAAATAAAATGCAACACTCAAAACTGATAAATTTAGAAAAATTAAATCAATCAAAATACGTGATGAAAATCTACGAAAAATGTCAATAAACTTCGTTAGGCTAGTTGTGTAACTACACTAGAAAAATTGGGGAAAACAAAGTCAAAATAAGGTCCAAAATTGCCCTACAATGCAGGGATAGAAGTGCAAGAAAAATAAAAGAAGTTGTTATAAAAATGTCTATGTCTATGGACTAATATGAAAGAAAAAAGTTATTACGTTTAGGACCCTACGCGGGGACCTAAATGTAATTCAGGAAAGCTGCTGGAGCGAACTTGAATTTTTGGAACTCTGTTGGGCTTATTATGCAATTTTTCCACCCCTTTGCTTTTAACGGCCTGGATTAGATGCAATGGGTGGATTTAAACCATCGGTGTGGCACCACCTGTCGAAAGCATGTGCGCTCTCACGTTCTTGCTATTCTTCCCCCTTTCTGTGCAGGTGAAGGCAGCAGCGTCTTCTCTAATTTATTCCCGACGAAGGAAGGCAAGATCCGGCAATCTGTAGGGCCAGAGGGGTGACGCCTTCACCCCTCGAGCTCTCTTGTGGGTGAGATGGCTTCAAGGATGGTGGAGATGACTGGGAAGCTTTGTCGAAGAGGGCTCCTGAGCATGCGGAGGTCTGATGAAGTGATGAAATTGTTGCTTGATTCTTTTTTGAAGGAACATCTCCAGATGTGGAGTTTGATGCGCTAGCTATTCTTATGAAATTACAAATGAAAGTTTGTTGCTCGATTCGTGGTTGAATTGGCCAAGAAAATGAAGAATTGTTGTTCAAAATGTGTTTCCAGGAAATGTTATAAAAGGGAAAATGGAAGAGAGATTGAGAGTGATTTTGATGGAACTCGGAGTGAATTTGGGAGATGCGATTAAGAAGGTACTTAGATGAGTCTAATTACGCATTAAAAACTCTAAGTAGGGGACGAAGATCGAGAAAATAAAAGGAGAAAGATGGAGGATGTTACCTGTGAACGCAGAGTGTATGACTCTACTATCTTCGCTCGACGGGGTGGCTTTTCCAGAGCTTCACGCTACGGTGGCAGTGATGCAAGACCAAGGTTGTCCTTGGAACTTCTCCTCGATTGACCTTCTTCCACGCGCAAGCCTCAGAAGGAGCTGTCACCTCTGGATCAGGGCGGAGTTGGGTGGAGAAGGTGGCCTATCGGCTAGGTTCTACTGGGAGTTAGGTCAGTTTAGGAGAGTTAGTTGTTAATTGCGATGTTTAGGGATTTTTACATAGAGATCTGTGGGGAATTAAGTGCAATCCAAGTGTTGGCATGGATGGTGGTTGTTAGGAGAAGAGATTTGAGGGTTTGGATCGAGTGGAGACATTAGGAGATGGTGGGTAGAATAAGTTGAAGTCGGGTTGTTGAAACAGAGCATTGGCCTAGTTTCTTGAGGAAGAAGCCAGGTGCTGATACGTGCCAGCACCAGGTTGGTCGACTTGCGTTAATGCCTTAATAAATAGGATATAAATGGTAAATGTTGTATTTTTACATAAGTATAAAAATGAAAAATATAGTAAATTAATCTATCTAAATTATGGTATAATTATTTTTTGTAAATAATAAATAATTTATGAAATATAAATATTATATTAATAAATAGGTATTAATATTAATTAATAAATCGACAATTGATTTTTAATTTTATAAATTAATAAATATTATACCATTTTTATATTTTATTAATTGTTAGAATAATAAATAAAGGATGTGTGAATTTTTTTGGATTTTAATAAATTAATTTAAGTATATTAATAAATATGGAGATAAGTTATGTAGTTCAATTTTACATATAAAATAGGGTTTTTGATTTATTTAAAATAATAAATAATGTCAGAAAATGATGAAATAAATTAAGTTTAAAATTGAAGATCAAAAAAATAATTAAAAATTATAAAATCATTAAAACATTAAATAATATGCTCTATATATAATAAATAGCCCAGAAACCCAATTGTGGTTAGGTCCCAAAATTGACTTTTTGCAAACGGACTCCTATTTTAATGAAATCACCTCCATTAAATTAGATAATATTATTTTATAAATTTAAAGATGAGTAGAGTGAAATTGGAGTTTGTATGAGAAAGTTATGATGTTTGGAATTTGAGATTTTGACAAATTACAAGTTGGATTTCTTAGCATTTATACAAGATATTATTTTTAACTTGCTTTTATATTTTTCTATACATTTTTAGAAAAAAAATAGGAAAAGAGTTTAGTGAAAAATATGTTTATATGAATTATTTAAAAATTATTGAAATTTTGGTAATTATTGGATAAATAATGAAGAGTGTATAGAGTGTGAAATAAATAATTTTTTATTAGTTTGTTTCCTTATCTCCCCCTACTTACTTATTTGTCGACCAATCCATTCTAACTTGATCTCTGGAGTTAGGTTATAAATATATCTTTCAGGTATATTTATTTTATAAGTTACATTGTACATATATATATATATCTACAATTTGTCTTCTTTTTATCTTCTTTATTTTTATTCTTTTACTTATTTACATGATTTGAATGTTTAAAAGTGCATTTTTATTCATGAATATGGTTTTGTTAAAAGAAGGAAATTAATGAATATTTACATGTATTTGATAAGGGTTTTAAGACAAAATGCAGAAAGAATGTTAATGAATCATGGATCCATCAACCCCCCTATACTTAAACTTTGCTAGTCCCTTAGCAAACACTTATTTGAAAAATAAGGTAAAAAGAAAGAAAGTTGGAATGAATTTGTTTTCCTAAACCAATTCAGGAGAATATACAAAGGACAGAGCTTGATCGGGCTTGAAACAAGCATTTTGTCGGAGCCTTAACTAAGATTAGGATTTTAGTCTCAACATTCCTCAAGTTCTGCAAATCCTTATTTAGGTTCACCTCAACAGACAGCTCAGATCCACTTATTCATATCACGAACTCTATCAACCTTGAAGTCAATATGTACTGTATGTGGATTGTTTTAGATCTTCCTGCTTGAAATAAGCGAAGAAAACACCCATCCCAATAAGACACTCCCATTGGTTCCCCATCCAGCTACTCTTTCCTCGAGGAGGGGGGTTTTCCCTTCTAAGGTTAGGTAATGTTGTGTCCACAATCGAATATAGAGAGAAAGTAGAAGAATAAGAAAAGAACTGGAGTGCAGCTAGTGTAGACGCATCTCCTTGTGAAGCCCAGCCAGTGTAGCTAAATCTCCACTAAGATGTGCAGGCTTTTTGGTGGAAGCATGGACCATTGTTGTCATGTTTGTATTTGGTGGTTTCTTCTTTAAATTGGCTTTGTAATGTTGCTTACACTGCATCAATCTTTTCGTGCATCGACGGATATAGCATCGTTTCATTCCGTCCATTTTTTGACGTCTTGGAAAAATTATGCCAGCAAATCCTTCCCTCATCTGAAGAAATTATTGCAACCCCAATATCACCCATATTTAGACGTCAACGACACTAGACAAGGATGAAAATGCACCACTAAATGGATTGCCCTATGCAGCCCCATGCAAGTCGATCTAAATGCAAAGTGCATGTGTCCAAAATTGGTTCACTGATGAAGAGGTGAACGGATGACAACAAGTGTTCTACTTAGGCATGTTTATGTTGGCTTCCCAAACATGGTTTTATGGAACCCAAAGATTTAAGTCAAAGACCTGAAGAGTCTAAATTCAAGTTCCTTACTAGGCTCCTTACAATGAAAGTTAAAGTCCATAATCAAGCTCCATCCTTTAGACTTTTCCCAGTCTTTAATTTTAGAAACCAAACTTATTCTAAAAAATGCTAATGCAAATGCAACCATATTTTTTTGTGAAGTATATTTTCTGAATTTTACTCATTTTTATGGATTTTAGGATTTTGTAATTTTTATGGATTTTAGACTTTGCATTTTTATGGATTTTTTCCAATTTTTATAAACAAGTCTTTGTACAAGAAATTTACAATATAAATTACCCATATTTTATTTGGATTGAATAACTAATGTATTTTACAAATTTTATATACAAAGGATTTTACAAGGATTAAATGAATTTTACAAGTATTTTAATAAATAGTATTTTAAATAAGTATTATACATATTTTAAATACATATTTTAAATACATATTTTAATTAAGAGTTTTAAATAATGATTTTAGGCATATTTTACTTATTTACAAGGATTTTATGAATAAATAAATAAATAAATAGATAAATGAATTTTAAATTAACCCTCACCCACTTTTTATGGATTTTATAGATATAGAAAATACATAAAAGTACGAGTTATGGACGCAAAATCTATACAATATATGTGTACCCCCTATACTTAGCTTATGTTATGTCCTCATAGCGTCAAAAGAGAAAAAGGAGGACATAAGACGTGCTAAGTAAAAGTGGGTGAAAAAGAACAAAGAATAGAAGTCAGCCAACCCCCCTCTATACTTACGATCTGATCATCGTAAGAATAGGGGAAGACAAAAATGAGTTGACTAAGGAAAAGAAATATACAAATGAAGGAACAAAAGGAGAAAGAAAAACAAAATCAACAAAATCACTCGGTCCCCCTCTACTTAGGATAAGGCATCCTAAGTATAGAAACGGATGTGACCAAAAGTTAGGGACTAGTGATTAGAGGAAAAGAAAGGAAAGCAAAAGAAAAGTAAAAAGATCAAAATCGAAAGGAGAGAATCAACGGGAAATCGTCCCCTATACTTAAAATCTGGTATCCTAAGCATAAAAGACGAACAAAAAAATGGGGACGATTGTGGACTACGAAGAATATACAAGTGATGTACTCCTGGAAAATCGAAAGTCTCAAAGGTCTCTGTACAGGATGAAATGAAGTGGAAGAGTAGTCATGCATCCTGTACAAAGTAGATCATCTCAACATGGGTCGTATTGAATCATTTGTTGTGCATGTGTGTACCGATCCCTGGTTGAACAAGTAGAGTTGCCTCTGTAAGTAAACTTTGTATGTGGCATAGCTCTCTCTACTGAAATACGTGTCTCTGGAGTCAGACTACAGAAAGTGTCTATATGTGTAACCATCAGGCCATCTGACTCTCTACGCTAAATAAACTGAATGATATGTGACATATGAGCTGAGAGCTGAGATAGCTGCGCTGAGAGCAGGAGCCGGGAATCCACTACCTCCTGTCGTGGTTCCCGCAATATTATGATATGAGTATGACCCATGAGCCAGGATGTTGCACCATTAGATTCGGTTACCATCAAATCAAGGGTCATACGAGCTGAGATCATCCTTTATTTCTTTGCTTCCCAAGTATTATGGGAATGCTACAGAGGAGTCATTTACCTTTTTGTAGCAATTTGAGATGATTTGCAGTACGGCTAGTTATCCAGGAGTTACGCAGGAGGTTGTTCGTCTCAAAGCCTTCCCCTTCGCCTTAGCAGATAAGGAGCTCTAATGGATGAGTCATTTGGGGAGGGAGATCTCTACAAGGGACGATCTGAAGTCCACATTCCTGTGTAAATATTTTCCTCTAGGACAGACAAACATGATGAGGAGTCAGATCTCCAAATTTATGCAATTACCGCATGAATCATTCCATGAGGCATGGGATCGATTCAAGTATCTTACTGAGAGATGCCCGCATCATGAGATACCATTAAAGGTTCTACGGAGGACTCCAGTTGGATGTACAAGGCCGAGTGAGCGCTGCATATAGTGGTAGATGTCTGAATAAGGATGTCGAGTCTGTCTGGTTCATCTTTAAGGGGATGGCAGAGAACTCACAAGTTGTCGACTCTACTCGGGCAATCCAGAAGGCCCAACAACTGCCACATCACCTAGAGCATCAAAAGGTGGCACATGTTTCAGGGTCTGAATCACAGTCCAACATGGGATTTATTAGTGAGAAGTTGACATTAGTTGACGTGATTCCAAAGCAAGTTCAGGATTTGCATCCGCTGCGAGAGTTGGAGAAACTCTCATCACTTCCCCAGCAGTTGACTGATCTGACGAAGAAGGTGACGGATCTACAACTTCAGTACCAGCAGTCCCATCCCTCTTCAAATTCTCAACTTGTTCGGAGATCTTTACCTGCTCCTCCCACCTGTCAGATTCATTTTGTTCAGAGTGGGTCGGTGCAGCCTACTGAGACTCCACAGATTGATTGGCATGAGGATCCATCCATTGCCGATCCAAGCCAGATCACCAGCCCTGGAGATGATGATGTTGATTCTCAAGGCACTCTTGAAATCAACGGGATATGGTACGCTCTGATTCAGGCTTTACCGTAGTTTACTCCGCATAGCGTACACTAACAGCAACAGCTATAGTACAGTCATCCGCAGCATGGATGTCCACATTTCCATCACCGCCAGCATTACATGCAACGGCCGTCTCACCAGCACGCCTATCAGAGACCACATTCTTTTCTGTACCCTGCTTTGCATTCACAGTCACACCATTACCAGCAACAGCAGTAGTCTTTGCACACACCACAGAGATCTCCTCAGTCGTACGCACCATACCACACTCCTAGACAGGAGAGAATAGACAACCAGGCTCACTGCACTGAGTCTGAGATGTCTTCATAGGCTCTAGCACTGATCAGATCATGGATTTGTTGAGTACACTCCAAACTGCACACAAGACTAAGATGGAGCAAATTAACCATCGTCTGGATGAGTTAACCGCGCCCAAGACCACTCTCCTCACCCAGCAAACCCGAACAAATAGACACCAATACAGGTACGATCTCATTTCCTAATTTTTTATCTAACTTTATTCATCTCGGGAGTGGTAGATCATCACAAGCACCTGATCGGGAGAAGGTGAGGGCACCTGATGCGGAGTAAGAACCGATCCATGATACACATCCGGATGTTGAGGAGGACTACCATGATGATGAGGATCAGCATGATGCCCAGCTTGATGACCAGAGAGAGGGGAGTGATACCGATATGGTAGACATGTACACGGGCAGATCAGATGACGATACCATGCCAGACCATGCAGATACTTCCGAAGCGGATGTTTCTTCTCTTATTCTAGAGAGTTTTGTACATAATTCTGAGATCTCTATATACAAGTTGATCCCTATTTGAATAAAAAGATTTTGTGGTTCCCGAGTTTGTTCCTTTTCCTGATGCTTTGTATGGAAAAGGAAATAAAAAATACAAAAATAATGTTGTTACTCCAGAAACTGATCGACTATTGAAATATCATATTTTTCTGAAGATTCCACTTCACGATGACTTGGATCATTTTCCTACTCTCAAGAATCAGTTGAGAACAAATGCACAACATGTAGGAAAAAGAAATCATGAGTTGAGAACATGTATTGACCAAGGAAACTTCATCTGCTTTTCAGAATAAGGTACCTAAGAAGAAGAAAGATTCTGGAGCTCACTATGTCACATGCCAGATTGCAGATGATGCATTCCATCATACTCTCTTAGACAATGGTTCCTCGAGTAATTTACTTCCATCTTATTTTCTTGATAATCTCAATCTAGGTCCTCTTTACAAATCACGAGTGATACTTCAGTTTACAGATTGATCTGTAACGAGACCTCGAGGTGGTGTTGAGGAACATTATCGTAACCGTTCAGGGCTTGCAGTTTCCAGTGGACTTTACTGTCCTAGATATGATGTGTCCTATGCAGTTACACCTTTCTATAATCATTCTCAGGAGAGCCTTCTTTCAGACAGCAAGAGCACTCTTTGATTATGATGCTGGGAGAGTATCATTCTACACAGAGAATGGAGAGATACACATTGAGATGGTGAGAGGATGTAGCAGTCCCAGATCATTACTATCATTTACTTCAGAGGACACCAGTCTTGCAGAGAATTGCCAGCGCATAGATGAGACATAGTTTCTTGATTTTGAGAGCTCTTATTTTGATACCCACGATATCCTACACAAGTATGGGGTAGATGACATGGTACCTATTTCTTCAGATGGTTGTTCGCATACATATTCAGAGTTCACATCAGATCCAGATGAAAAGTCAGTTGCATTATACATCTCAATGTCACATGTTGAGAGTACACATATTCCAGCACGAGAGTCAGTTGATCATCTTGGACTTTGCACTGGTCTATGATTTGTAGACTCATCGGCTGCAGTGTATCGAGAATCCCCGTTCAGACATATTCTTTGTATGTTGCTCCCACTCGGTCGGTCCTCAGCTGGTTGGTCCTCAAGTGGTCCCTTCCCTCTAGCTATTGCCTTCGAATCCTATAGGAAGGAAAAAGTCTCATAAGAACTCAGTGAAGAATGGGTAGGAGAAATAGACGAAAATTTGAGGCGCGGGTCTGCCCCAACAGAAGGACTAGGAAGCGAGGGAGTCTGGGTCTGACTCTCCCCGTGACTAGATGGGATCGACTCAGGAAGAGGGTCATCTTGAGTCTGTGAAGATGTACGATAGACGGTGGATCATAAAAAGCTCACGGAGTCTGAGCGTAAAAGTCGTCGAGTCATCATCTTTGATGTCAAAAGAATATCAGGAGAGATCACGATGTCAACTCAAAGAAGACGAGTATGAAGGTGTATAAGACACGGTATAACACACACCTCTCAAACAAACACAATGCAACCCCAATTTCACCAACTCAACCCGGTGATGACCGTAAAAATTTGGCTATTTATCTTTTCAGTTTTGGGGTTATTTTGCAAACAGGTCTTATCACATACTAACGTGAGCTGATAAGTGGCCGAAATTTCCCCGAAACACTGTCTTGAGTTCTTACAAGAAATCTCCTATCCTCAACCAGTATGGGAGTAAGTACGAACCGTTTCCGGCTACCCGTGTTACTTGAGGACCGTGCTATTGTGGCATTCTATAAACCTCCCACTATGCTAAGGAAATTCAGACCGTATTGCCTACCCGAGAGTCCCCACTTAAGATTAGGTGATTAAGTGTATGAACTAAGTAGTATTCCGAAAGAAACTCAGACTCTGGCTCTACCTTAAGTGGCATCCCTCACTCACAGATCTGGAATGTACCTGCAATCCAAGTGTTGGGGGTTGCTCTCCCAAAAAATGATCCTTTACGTTTGATTTTAGGTCAAATAAGATTAGGAGTCCCGATTTTAATTTTCTGTTTTCTCTTTTTTTGGATATTTTTAAGCACGTCTAACAATTTTTTTCCTAAATAAGCATGCACCTAGGTTACGAGTCCTAAAACTAACTATGAAAGCGCAAGTAGAGAAAAAATCAAAAAACCTAAGCAAGCACCTATCCTCAAAAAGCCGCGGAAAACCGTCGATGTGAAAAAAGCCGTGGTAGGTGCTTTGTTCTCCTAAGTGCACAACACATGCTGAAACAGAAAAGAGGGAGGAAGGTACAAGTCGGGATGCCCTTACGGGGCCCCTTCTATAAAAATAGAAAAATGAGCAAGTGCCCTTGCTCTTTTTATAAAAAAAACGAGTATAAAAAATAAAAAAATGCTAATTAATTTTGCTCCTATGCAACTGACTCGTAGAGAAAGAGTAGGTCTCTACACTTTCAACTGACTTTGCTTCCGAAGAAGCCAGCTGATCCTGCAGGCCCTGCAAAATTTGTTAGAAAAACACACAAAAACCTTAAAAATAAAAGAACACACAAAAACTATAAAAAATCATTGAAAATCGTAAAAATTGAAGAAAATTGATAAAAGCTGCAAAAACTGTAAGAGTCGTAAAACAAATCAATAGAAAATAAAAAAATTCAGAAAAGCCGTAAAACAAATCAAGAAGATAAAAAATCATGAAATAAAGTTAAAAACCGTAACAAAGCTAACTCCTCCTTGGCAATGGTGCCATTTAGATAACCAAAATCCAACCCACGGTTAATTAAGAATCGTGTCGGTGTAGAAGAACCTCAAACATTAGATTTCGATTGATCAAACAAGAATCGGATAAAATAGGGGAGAGAGAGATAAAAAGAATGAAGGAAATGAGTTGGCTCTCCTATTTTATTCTTAAACTATTTATTTATCCAGGTAAGTTTCCCTGGGTCGAACTCGAGGAGGCAGAATACCTATATTGCGGCTTTTAAGACGCAGAGAAAATTCGTGATTTTTATTTCTTCTTAAAAAGGGAAACAAAATACTTAAAATTGATACAAATTTAAAAAAATCAAATCAAGCAAAATACACGATGAAATTTACAAAAAATGTCAAGAAACTTCGTTAGATATTTGTGTAACTTCCCTAGAAAAATCAAGGAAAAACAAAATCAAAATAAGGTCCAAAATTCCCCTACAATGCAGGGGTAGAAGTGCAAGAAAAATAAAAGAGGTTGTTATAAAAAGGTCCCTGTCTAAGGACTAAAATGAAAGAAAAAATGTTATTACGTTTAGGTCCAACGGAGACCCAAATGTAATTCTGGAAAACTGCTGGAGCGAACTTGAATTTCTGGAACTCTATTGGGCTTATTATGCAATTTTTCCACCCCTTCGCTTTTAACGGCTTGGATTAGATGCGGTGGGCGGATCTGAACCGTCGATGTGGTGCCACGTGTCAAAAGCATGTGCGCTCTAGCATTCTTGCTGTTCTTCCCCCTTTTTGTGCAGGTGACGGCAGCAACATCTTCTCCAATTTATTCTCGACTAAGGAAGGCAAGATCCGACCTCATGTAGGTCCAGAGGGGTGACGCCTTCACCCCTCGAGCTCTCCAGTGGTGAGATGGCTTCAAGGATGGCGGAGATGGTTGGGAAGCTTTGTCGAAGAGGGATCCTGAGCATGCAAAGGTCTGATGAAGTGATGAAATCGTTGCTTGATTCTCTTTCAAAGGAACGGCTCCAGATGTGGAGTTTGATGCTCAAGATATTCTTGTGAACCTGCAAATGAAATTTTGTTGCTTGATTCGTGACTGAAACTGCCAAGAAAATGAAGAATTCCATTTCAAAATGTGTTTTCAGGAAATATTATAAATGGGAAAATGGAAAAGAGATTGAGAGTGATTTTGATGGAACTCGGAGTGAATTTGAGGGATGCGATAAAGAAGGTACTTAGATGAGTCTAATTACGCATTAACATCTCTATGTAGGGCATGGAGATTGAGAAAATAAAAGGTGAAAGATGGAGGATGTTACTTGGGAACACAGAGTGTATGACTCTGTTATCTTTGCTCGACTAAGCAGCTATCCCAGAGCTCCACACGGTGATGGCGGTGATGCAAGGCCAAGGTTGGCCTTGTAACTTCTCCTCTGATCAACCTTCTTCCATGTGCAAGCCTCTGAAGGAGCTGTCATCTCTGGATCAGGGAAGAGTTGGGTGGAGAAGGTGGCTTATCAGTCAGGTGGTAGTGGGAGTTAGGTCAGTTCAGGAGAGTTAGGTTTTAGTGGCGATGTTTAGGGCTTTTTATAGAGAGATCTGTAGGGAGTTAGGTGGAATCCAAGGGTTGGCATGGATGGTGGTTGTTAGGAGAAGAGATTTAAGGGTTTTGATCGAGTGAAGACATTAGGAGATGGCGGGTAGAATAGGTTGAAGTCGGGTTGTTGAAACAGAGCACCGACATGGTTTCTTGAGGAAGAAGACCCAGGTGCTAACACGTGTCAGCACCTGGTTGGTCGATTTGTATTAATACCTTAGTAAATAGGAAATAAATAGTAGATGACATAATTTTAAATAAGTATACAAATGAAAAATAAAGATATTTAATTTATCTAAATTATGGTATAATTAGTTTTTGTAAATAATAAATAATATATGAAATATAAATATTATATTATTAAATAGGTATTAATACTACTAGATAAATCGATAATTAATTTTTAGTTTAATAAATTAATAATTATTATACTATATTTATATTTTATTAATTATTATAATAATAAACAAATGATGTTTGAATTTTAGTGGACTTTAATAAATTAATTTAAGTATAGTAATAAATATAGATATAAGTTATGTAGTTCAATTTTACCTATAAAATAGGGTTTTTGATTTATTTAAAATAATAAATAATGTCAGAAAATAATGAAATAAATTAAGGTTAAAATACAAGATCAAGATAATAATTAAAAATTAAAAAATCATTAAAAAATAAATAAGGTATTCTAGATAAAATAAAAAGCCCAGAAACCCAATTGTGGTTAGTTCCCAAAACTGACTTTTTTGCAAATGGACTCCATTTTAATGAAATCACATCCATTAATTAGATAACATTATTTTATGAACTTTAAAGGTAAGTAAAGTGAAGTTGGAGTTCGTATGATAAAGTTATGTTGTTCAGAAGTTGAGATTTAGACAATTTACAAGTTGGATTTCTTGGCATAGAAATAAGATATTATTTTTAACTTGTTTTTATATTTTTCTATACATTTTTAGAAATGATTAAGAAAAGAGTACAGTGAAAAATGTGTTCATATGAATTACTAAAAATCATTGAAGTTTTGGTAATTATTGGATAAATAATGAAGAGTGTATAGAGTGTGAAATAAATTATTTTTTATTATTTTCTTTCCTTATATCTCCTTGCTTATTTATTTGTCGACCAATCCATGCTGACTTGATCTCGAGGGTTAGGTTATAAATATATCTTTCAGCAATATTTATTTTATTAGTCGCATTGTACATATATACATATCTACAATTTTCCTTCTTTTTATTTTCTTTATTTTTATTCTTTTATTTATTTACATGATTTGAATGCTTAAAAGTGCATTTTTATTCATGAATATGGTTTTGTTAAAAGAGGGAAATTAGTTAATATTTACAAATATTTATTAAGGGTTTTAAGACAAAATGCAGAAAGAATGTTAATGAATCATGGATTCATCAGCGGTCACGATCTTCCCCACTTCAGCTAGTAGGTTGTTTTGTCTACCAAGGAAAAGGGGAAGGCAATAAGCTTAATAGTATATTTGTCCACTAGTCTGTCATGGATGATGCTGCAGATCATCTCGAACTCCTACAGATGGAGATGGGGCTCCTCTATGGCTAGCCCATGGAACTTAGGCATTAACTGGATGGTCTGGGGGCACAGCTCAAAGTCACCAAGGATCTTGGGCAGCTGGATCCATCTGTGGGTGAGAGTTGCACCAGAATTGTGCAACTGCCTCATGGTGCGTGGTGGTCTGGCAGGATCCTGTGGATTGTCCTGGCTTCTGTCTCCACCCTCGGCTCTAGGTATTTCTCCACCGGATGCTAGTCTATGTGGCTCCTCTCGTCCAACTCTCATCTGTATGAGCTCTCTCCTCACCTCTGCCATGAATAATCCCTAGTCCCGAATCTATCATTGCATGGTCTCCAGGGAAGCTAGCAATGTATTGTTGTTGGCGGCCTGATCTAGTATGTACAATGAAGTTTGCAGCTGCTCATCAGTTCTATTCTCATTTTTGTCCATCTCTCCGGTCTCTACAAAGGCAAAAGACCCTAGCTCAGGTGCTGCCAAGTGAATCAAGAGATGTGTTGGCCTCTATGTTGATACCTCAGGTGAGGTAGGTCGAGGGGGAACATGGTGGAGGTGAATTTAGGTTTAGAGAGCGAGTCTGAGCTCTCTGAAGCCGCCCTAGATGAACGGGGAGGAGTTCTGGAAAGCTGTACTGCCAAAGTAAGCCTAATAGACCTCCTTCCCATCATCGCGATGTAGGGATTTATGAAAAGTAGATCTGGGATGCAACAAAGATGTGAAATCAAACCCCCAGTTCATCTACGCGACGTAATGTGATGACCGTAAAGGCTCCATCGTTTATCTTGTCAACTTTTATTAGGTGAACATCCAATCTATCATAGCAATTAAGAGAGCTGTTAGGAGCCTGATTCTCCCAGGAGACTGTCCCGAATCCCTACGACTAATTATTTCCAACCAGTATGGAATGCGGACCGTTTACCGGTTACCCGATCTTACCCAATCTGCTAAGAAAGTCCAGACCGATTATCGGCTACCCGGCAAAATCCTTACTGGAGAATAGCTAATCGTCAGAACCGATAGTATGAAAAGAGTTCAGGTGTGGCCCTATCCTAGTGTGCAGGTCTCTCTCTCTGCAGGTAAATGAAACAATGACGGGGTTACTCTCCCTAAAACAAAGATTTTTAGTGAAGTATGATTTTAGATCATGTTTTCTTTTAGCATCCCCAAATTTTATTGGTTGTCACTTTTTATGTATTTTTCTGAATAAATGCAACATCTAACGAATTTTCAGATTTCCTTTTTATTTAAGTCTAAGAAAACTGGGGGAGGAGGACGGAAAATTGGATGCATGATCAAACACAATGATGCATGAAAAGATAGAAATGTGAACCTTGCTCCAGCACTCTACATGTAGGGTGATCCGTGCATAAATTAAAAGACGGAAATAAAACTAATCTATATCATGCACGAGGAAATCGTCCCTAAGATGAGCAATTTTTATTAACGGGAAGAGCTGGTAGATAATCAATTAGAAAAGAGACCTGAGTCCGATCTTAGAGGTCGGTCGGTGCCCACCATAGTGGGTCCTGCAAGCATTGCATACAGTCTCTCGCGGCGCGTGGTCTCTTAACTAATAATACTAACTTTTTCTTTTATTTGACTAAGTCCAAGTACGTTCTATAGGAACAAATAGTCTATTAAGGTGTCTGGACCTTAGCTAATTGCCGAGCTCAAGCAAATAAAAATCCTAAATCTAGGGACCTAATCCTCGAGAATCAAATAGAAAATAAAAGCGAAAAATCATCGAAAAATGATGGAAAACTCAGTGAGGTTTACCGAGTGCACCGGCACTCAGCGAAATGGACCCCGAATAAATGTGAGTGTCCAAGTGTCCAAGAGTCTCTAAATTATTACAATAGTATTTGCAAAAATAAATCTATCTACGATAACTATTTCCTTTGCTCCTCTACTCCTTCTTAGATGTGAGCCCCTCCAAAACAAATCGTCTCCTCCTCTTGGTGGTTCCTCGCACAAAAAGTGAAACAGGAGATGGTTAGAAAACAGTTATAATAGATAGATACAAAATTTGGTAAAAGCTAAAATCACACTACTAAATCGTGCTCCCCGGCAACAGCGCCATTCTGATGACTCAGATTTCACGATCGACTAAGTGGAATAAAAAGGCTAAGTGGCGTTTTCCTCAATCAATCAAATCGGTCAACAAGAAAATCAAACCACTCTAAGATAAGGCGATTAATATAAAAGGCTTCGCTATTTTATTTACCTGGTATAGCGATCAGGGTCAAACACAAAGAGCACGATTTAAAAACTTAATAGTCAGATTTCGAAAATAAAAACCTTTTTAGTGGTTTTTAATTTTTCAAATTTTTGCTTTTCAATATAGAAGCAATGAGCACAAGGTACTCGCACAGTCCTTTTGTATTTTTCTAATATATCAAAAATAATCAGAAAATTACTATGAAAATATTACTATTTTTGGTAATTTTAATGGAATTTTTAAATATTTTTGGAATTTTCTATAAATAAAATAGTGACAAAAATGGTAAACAGTGCACAATTAGGAGTAATTTGCAAGTTGAAAATACTTAAAATAAACTCTTGGATGGTACTTTTATGAGATAATAGATGCAGATATCTACAAACAGAGATTGAAATCAGTATTTTTGTTTCTACAATTTTATATAATGTTTATAAGTTTTAAAGTTTTTTCCAATTTTTAGGGTTTTTATAAAGTATTTTCAAACAAAATTAATACTTTAGGTAAAAAACACTAAAAGACAACTACATATATTTTTATGGAATTTTAAAATGATTTTTTGAATTTTATAATTTTTATAAGATAGACAGGACACTTTTTAGGGGCTTTTGAATTTTTTTTAATATCCCCAAAAGCATGAAATTGAGTCACACAAACCACCACAAATAAAGCATGCAAACAGGAGTGTGAAGAAATTATTTTGTGATTCTTAGAGTCAATTACTTATTTATTACAATAAATAAAAGACATGAAATTAAAACAGTGACAAAGGGACCTATCTGCAATTAATTTCGGTCCCAGGGCCAAATAATAACACGTAATAAAAGTGTTGGGGCCCTAATGCAATTAATCCAGAGAGCACATGCAGAACACGTGATGCACGTTCACAAGGGCATAGATGCAATTTCAAGAATTAATAACTTCATTCCATAACTTGGTAAAAGTTTGAGCAGAGATATACAAAATACCCATACTAACGTGTGTGGATACACGTGACACAGACTCAATGGGACTAAACTGCAATTAAACAAAGTACAAGGTCCTAGTTGTAAATTATGCAAAACAAATTAAACTACGACATATATATACAGGACTGTAAAGCAAATACAAAATAAAGAGGGGCTTAATGTGAAATTTACCCCTTATTATGCGCTATCCGACAGTCAGGAGCAGTCCACTAATGATGGACGATCAGGATCAGTGAATGCCCCTTCAGCGATGAACGGTGCCGGCACGATCATCAGATGGATCCAACTATTCGGACCCCTCGATAGTGAACGATGGAGATTAGAATTGGGAAGAGGCTGGATCCAACGGCTGGAGCGATGCCTGGATAAACTGGCTAAGAACTCGCTTTCGGTGAGTTTCGATAGGTGAATACGTGTCGATCCGACATCTCTGGAGGCTGCTCTGATGGGGAAACTTTATTGATGGTGGTATGCAGCGGTAGCGGTGCTTAGAAGGGTCGAAGACGAAGGAGAAGGTCCTGGAGATGGTTGGGGGTCCTAGAGCGTTCCGAATAAGAGACAGGTGCGAAATATCCTCCTAGAAGGAGGTCTTGAGTTATGGTCCTACTCAAAGAGGTGTTGACTTGGAGTTAAAGCTCCGACGAAGGGTTACAGCATTGAATCAGTGTAAAAAGAAAGGGGGTGAATGGGTCAGGTCATGTGAATGGCGACGGAGTCGACCTGAGATTCGCTCCAACTTGATGGTTGGATTGATGAACAGAATGCGGTGCTTGATGTAGAAGCGGAGCGCAAGTTGTGTAAGGTGTGTGTCGGTCGGAGCAAAGTGGCAGAATAGGAAACGGAGTGAAGGTGGATGCTTAACTTATGAGGAAAAATCGAGCGTAGCGTGAATGATTTAAAGCTAAAATTATTACCTACGATAGGTGTTATCGCCTGGGCTGGAGATGGATGTTCTCTGAGGTGATGGCCTCAATGGACGGCACGGCCAAAGGCAGAACTTCGTTCAACAGAGCACGACATGAATACCGTCGGACCTAGGGCGAGCTCGCTCCCAAACCCTACCCTCTTGCCTCTCTCGCTCAGTTGTCACTCTGGGAAAGAGACTGGGCACAACAGAAATGGTGGAGCAGCCGAGGATGCAGAAAAGGGAGGTGGTGCAAGTGTATATATGGATAGCCCAGGTTTGAGAAATATCAAAGGGAAGCATGCGAACCAAGGCGCGAATCTTGTGGAATATGGTCGGGCGAAGATCTGGGATGCGAGGGGTTTAATCAGGACGAAGGAGCGAGGGCTTGATCGATGGAGTCGAGTCGATATAATAAGGATAATCCAGAGCAAAACCCGTTCGACGAAAAAGGCAGGTAGGAGGCATGTTGACCTTGGTCAATGAAAACGAGATGGACCAATTGGACGCGGCTGAGGAAACTGATAGAATAGGCTAAAAGACAAAACATGAAGCTAAATAAAGATAATTATAAATAAAATAATAAATAGTTTTAAAATAAAAAATGATTATTATTTTACAAACTATTTTTTTATAATTTTTAATTATTTTATGAATTACTATATTATGGTATCTACAGTATGTAGTATTATGTACAGGTATACTATACCTATAGACTACATACATATATTTTTTATTTTATTTTATATTTTATTTGTTTACAAACTAATTTTAGACATATAAAATGATTTTTATTTAATTTTTATATATTAATTGAGGGTGTTAAATAAATAGGTATTGTATACATTATATACACATGTGGCCTTTGTACAATCTTTGAATTTTATTTTTATTTTATTTTGTGTTTTATTGATAGGGTTTCATATAAGTATTTAAAAATAATATGGTGTTCACATAATATAAAATAAATGTGAATATTATTTGTATAGGTATAGGTGTTATGTGCAACATACACTGTACCATATCTCTCTCCACTTCTTTATTTTTTGTCGATCAGGTCAAGGTTTGACATTCTCTTTGGAATTTACGTCAATCTGTATTTATTCTAAATACATTTTCTTTTTCTTTTCTATTTATTCTTTTATTTTGGATAATAAGTGCTAATTATACAATATTAATGCAATCATGTACAAAGATAAATTATTATATTTACATATATTTATAGATAGTTTTCCTAAAAGATAAAGCTAAAATAAAATAATAAAGAATGAGAATCGTAGATTCACCAATGTCTACTAAGGAAATTTTGCAAATAAGAAGATGATGCAATGAGGTTAAGATCGTGGGATTTGGTGTACAAAAGAAGGTACATATTCTACAGAAACAAGAATTTAAAATACAAAAACGAGACATGATTCCGAGATGTTAGGAAGGAATTGTACAAATACAAATGTTTTCGTACCCATCTGTTGTTATTTTTAAGGGAGGGCTTCAACTATTATTTCCTAAATTTATGGGAGATCTAATGATGATATTTCGAGCTAAGATGATGATGCGATGAGGTTAAGATCATGGGATTTGGTGTACAAATGAAGGTACGTATTATACAAAAATAAGAATTTAAAATACAAAAAAGACATATTTCCAAGATGTTAATAAGAAATTATACAAATCCAAATGTTCGTGTACCCACCCGTTGCTATTTTTAAGGGAGGGCTTTTATGGAAGTTTTGATGAAACGAAGAGCACTTTTATGCTAATAAACTAAAAAATTAACGGATTTTAGAATACAAAAACGAAACACAATATACAAACACATTGTATCAAAATACGAAAGAGCATGCGTCAAATTTTTAAAAATAATTTCTATTTAATTTAATGCAGCTAAAGTGCTTAATTGGAAAGAGGATGGATGCTTAAATTAATGTGACTATAGATTCTAATTATGGGAAAGAAAAAATAGAACGAGGAAGGAGGCTTAATTTGAAAAATAATGAAACGTTTGTTAAACCGGAATCTATTATTCCGCTTTGGAAATATTCTATTTTTGGAGGGATGTCATTTAATTGATAAGGGGTTTTGGGAGGAATTGGTGGTATTCATGAAAACCGTTGATGGGAGTGGTTGGATGATCCAACAAACTATAATATTGACCTTCATTAGAGATGGAAGGGCCATGTTCTATTCGAAAGCATATATGTATGTAAGTATGTATGTATGTATGATCATATGGAAATTGTATCCGTTGCATATTTGTCCTCTCATATTGAACTTTATTTATAAACGATTTTTATAAATGTTGACATGCCTTAACGAATATGACACGAGTATGTCCCATAGTAAATATCAAATAAATAACCTGTGACTAGTTTATATGTACGCCCTATTTAATCATATTGTTTTTGTAGGATCTTCTGTAGATGATATATGAATATTCAACATTATCAAGACAACGTTATGAATACTCAACATTGCATTTATTTACTTTCTTATAGAGCTATCCACACATATGGAAAAGTTGTTTTTTTTATTTTCCATATATACCATTTCTTACCCATATGACCATCTAAATATTTTACAATAGATATTTTTTGTCACTCTGCCGTAGCTTTTATCCACTAGATTTGCTTCTTACCCACACGGTTTAAATATTTTATGTAACATATTTTATGTGCCTCTCTATGGGCTTTTACATATATAATTCAATAATTCAGTAAATATTAAATTACATGTATATACTTATATACGTGAATCTTTTTCAATAGAACAAAAATTTGTGTATTTGTGTGCATGTCTCTATGCATGTATATCAAGATTACAGGGGAAAGTGGGGTTGCTTTTGGGGAGCTAACTTGTTCATCCACTTCATTTTCTCTATTTTTTATTTTTTTGAAAATATTTCTGTGAAAATTCATCTCTATATCTTTATATTACGTTATTCAAGTTTGGTGAGAAATGGAGACTCCTACAACCTCCATCTTGACATCCATTTTTTAATTGTCGCGAAATTGTTGAAATCGACACCGTCTAAATGGATGCCGTAGGAGTATCTATTTCGCATGAAATTTGAATGATATAATATATGGGTATAATGATACGAATCTACAGAAGCATTTAAAAAATTATAAAAATAAGAAAAATAGGATGAGAGAACCAAGTTAGCTCCCCCAAAGGAGCCCATTTTACCCATATATATAACTCCATTTATGTGGAACTTCTACATAGGTAACCCAATACCTATTTGGTCCAATATATTTGCAATATCGTATGTGCAAGATGAACCTATGCATATATTTTTTAATAAATCTTTGTCCTTATATTTAAATTGCACATATGCGTACTTTGTAGTACGTTCTAATGTAAATGATATGTAAATGATCCTTGAATATTTCGCGTTGGTATAAGTTCAATTTGTGTATTATACGTTTACATTTACCACAAAATCTACATGTATAATAGGTATTTTGGCATATCTAATTATACCTATGTTGAGAACATCATTAGACAGAAAATTTAAATTATATAATCTCTTGTATACTTACGTCCTTATACATCTATAATGTGTTAATGAACTTTTTATATATTTTTCTCCAATCAATATATACACATATGTGGATAGATTTCTTTTAAAAGATCACCGTACATATAATTCACATGTTATATCATCCTGAATAACTATAGCTATACACAAATCAGTGCTATCGAATGAAATTAGTTAAAAAAAGATAGCTACATATAAAGATGCATTATCAAATGATTCCTTCTGAAGATAATAGTTTAAACTTTTCTATTGCACACATATCATATTTTATAGTAGCATATTAATTCTATAAATGATATACGGTGATAGGAAAACATCTACAGTACAAAATTGAAAAACAAATTTATAATATATTTGATTTATCAAAATGATTTTTAGAGCACCTATTACCCACTATATAATATTTGATGCATAAGGTCAAAGCTACACACAAATAGTTAATAGTGAACAATAAAAATGTACACTCATCTCCACCATAAAAAATTGTAAGAATTTTACACCACAAATCAATTGCTATACTCGTTTATTTAGATTCTCTACTTTTTTTGTTATATTAATAATTAGCTATTATTATAAGTGGTTAAGTTCTAATTATTAAATATTGAGGGGATTAGTAAATAGTTCTAGTTTTATGAATTTTATAAGCACATGAGTTAGACATGATTTATTGCAATCAACTTATTATAAATGGAAGTTTATACCAAAAATTGCAAAATTATACAAATATTTAAACTCAATAATACCAATTTGATATATTTGTAGTTTATAAACATTGTGCATATTCCACAAATTCATGTCAATTTGTTTGGCAAAATGATGAAAATATCATAATGTCACGTGTCAAAATTGTAAAAAAATCATTTTTATTTCATGTTGATACACATTTTATTTATTTCATGTACACGTTGGTTACGCTGGAATAAGAGGAGAATAGAATCGAAATTTTTCTATCGGTCTCGTTCACGTGTTTGTGAGATCATATAAAGGTGAGAATAACGATTACAATGGAAATTGGATTCCCTCATACATGGGAATAGTCATTCAATATATCCCTAAGAATTGGGATTCCATTCCTTGCAAATGTTAAAGAATGTATTTTTTCAACATTTTTTAATTAATATATCGTTGTTACAAATATATAGATATTGGCATGGTTATATATTTTTTCCTTTTTTAGACATTTTTTTAATACCGATGCGGATACTAGTTGTTTGGACACAGATATATCGATACCAACATGATACAAATATATGAATGCAAAAGGTCGGATAAGTTACAAATATATGCTTATTTGGATTCTGACATGGAGATGTAATTTTTCGCGGATATGGATATGGATGCGGACATCATTTTCAGTTTTTCAAAGATACGGATATAAACATGGCTACAAAACATTCTAGCGAATACGTATACATATATATTAAATATACGTATTATATGGATAAAATATATCAAATATGATTTTTTTAACGTATATGGACACGAACATGGGTATGCATTTTTATTTTTTTAACTGATATGGATATGAACAATGATATGGGGATTTTTTTATATGGATATGAATATAGATGCAACTTTCAAATTGTTGTAAGATATGAATATTGATTATATTTTATCGAATACATATATTAACATGAATATGAGTTTTTTTGCGATATGAGCATGGATGAAGGTTTTTTTACGGATGCAGATATGGACATGGAAATGAGGTTTAATTTTTTGTGGATACGGATACCATTTTTAATTTTTTAGGAAATGGATACAAGTTGAATTTTAGCAGATATGTATAGGGATATGGATACGTGTTTTTATTTTATACGGATACAGATACTGATACCATTTTTTATTTTTTTAAAAAAATGGATAAATATATGGTAACAAAATATTCTAGTGGTTAAGGAATACAAATATACCAATTCTATCAATTATGTGTATAAAATATCAAAGTAGTCTCCATTTTAAGTTGATTACTTATTCCTTACAAGAAATATATCGATTATTGAAAAATAATAAGTTGGAAGATACTGATTATGTTTTCTGCTTAATGAAATACATCAAAAGAAAGGTTAATTTCTTTCTATTCTTTTCTATTTCCAAATATAAGAAAGGATTGTCTCATAATAAAAGTTTCAATTCCTAATATGAAGCAAACAATGGAATGAAAAAACTTATTCTTTTCCAATCATCACTATCCTAGTAGTCTTCAACCATCCTATACCCTTGGCACTTATTCCACTTTCCTCTCACACGTCAGGATGAGGCTTGAACAGAGAAGGGAGAAATGCCTGAGAGAGCCCCTGATTGACTAGAGAATCTGATAGATGATCTTTCCACTGACGGATCTGAGATGAGGGAAGATAGATTGCCTGGGAGGGTCGAGTCGACATGATGAGGCAAGGGGAACTCACTATCTATCTATTTCTCATCTTCTTTCCTTGCCTTTCTGAAGCCTAACCAGGGAACTGGAGCTTTGGTATCTCAAATACACATAAAATGGAAGAAACTATATAGAAGGGGTAGAGAGTGCGATCCTAGTTGATGAAGCGAGCGTAGACGTACGTCGTAAGGTGGTGATAGAGGTCAAAAGGAAAAGAGATCTTGAGTATTTTGATGACGATTGGATTTTTTTTCTGAAACTCGCTCTTCTCCTTAGTTCCTTTTCCTTCTCTAAATCCCTCACTGGATGTTACCTAGGATGGAGGGATCCGTGATTCAAATGGATCTTCTTGCCGAGCTTGACAATTTCTTTGATATTATAGCTAAGGCTATTTCCCTAAGCGCTTCTAGAGGGTGCTGGAGTTCGAAGCAATCCATCTACCTTCTGGAAAGCTCAAGATAAGGGATTGGGTAGAACTCAACTATCTTGTATGGGAATTGGTTACTAAGGGGCGTGGAAAGGATGTTTGATTATATGCTAATCACTTGCTGCAAGGTTATGTACAAAATCATCTCCAAGAGACGACTTGCTGACCACTTATCGGCCTCGAGTCTTGTGCATGGGGCATTTGTCAGAGGGAGGACCATCTCTTGGCGTAGGAGTAGGAAAAGGACTTCCACTCAGCGGGTGCAGCTATGCATAAAGGTGAAGGATATTGGGAATCCTCAAGCGCGTCACGGAAGCGTGACGATCGCATCTTATGCGATCGGGGCGACTAGTCGCACTAGTCGCAAGGTGCAGTGGAATTTAAAATTTTTAAAACACGTGATGAACCCACATGATCACAAGAATGTTTCTTGGATAGTTTCATCAAACCACAAAGTATTAGAAATACCTCTCGAAGCGTGGTTGCGATCACGAGATCTCTAAAGCAAGAGATCCTCCTGTCTCAAGTCCGATCCACGAAGACAGCACTTGCGGGCGCGATGATGAGACGCGTGACTCCCGCAATCCTCGATAAAGATCCAAGCCTCGAATCTCCTGATTTCGTCCAATGAAATCCGTCGTCTTCCTCTAGAGCAAGCAGTCCTAAAGAAGATGGAGATCCTCGAGTAGTCGAAGGTGAAGACGAGAAGCTCTCTCTCTCTCAGCACACAGATGGACCTTAGAGAGAGAGAGGATGAGAATGAGAGAGAAAGAGAGGAAGAGTAGGCGTCTACTCTTGTGTGTTGTTGATTTTTCTCTCAAGGGCTAGGGTTGTCCTCCTTATATACTAGTTTGGGATCCAATGGATCTCAATCCATAGCATACATAGATCCAACAGCTAGGTTGATCTAAGCATCAATCAACGGCCATGATTGTTGGTGGTTAAAAAAACCAACAACATTACTTTATATTAAATTAAATATATGTTGAATTATTATGAACATAATTTAATTAACATAATTAATTATTAAGAGATAACAAGATAACAAAATAAGAGAGACAACAAACCACCCTAAACTAGTAGGTGGTTTTTGTCTCCTTTTATTTTATCATAGGTGACGCCACCTCCTTTTGGTGGTGTTTTTGTCTCCTTTTATTTTATCCTATTATTTCTTAATAAATTGTAATAACTGTTATTGCAATAATATCCACCAAATTAATTCCAAATTAATTTATGAATATATCAATCATGCCATTGAAAAATATGTGAAACATATTCACATTCTAAACTGATTTGTAAACTACATTTCCAATTAATTAACTAATGTGAATCCAATCCACATTAATAATTAACAAATGTTATTTACAATGTTTCTCTCTCTCTCTCTGATATATTATAAATCCCATTTATAATATACATAGATATTCTGGATAGCACTATTCATGATCTGCTTATCCTTGATAATTAAATTCCATTTAATTATCTTGGATAATCATTCTAACAATATGAATCTTATTCATATTATACTTGATAATTAAATCTCATTTAATTATCTTGGACAATCATTCTCACAATATGAATTTTATTCATATTATACTTGATAATTAAATCTCATTTAATTATCTTTAACAATCATTCTCACAATATGAATCTCATTCATATTATACTTGATAATTAAATCTCATTTAATCATCAAGACCTTCTTACTTGGATACTAAATTTATCATAGGAATTATTTTTGAACTCCTTCAAGAATAATGTTCTTTCTCCGCAGATACTTGGAGATAAGGACATGGCGATTGTATTGTTCCACGTATAGTGACTTGGATGTTGAGATCTTATCTCAAATCCAAATCTAACGGACCTCCCATAGATGCTTGATTAAATCAAGTCAGAATACTTCATCTTCTCATTGCATCTGAATCTCATTCAGATCAATGTCCAACATTTGGACCAAGATCAAGTTACTTCTCTACTGAGAGGAGTCACTAAAATCCAGACCTGTTTGATCACTCCCTCGGACTAGAAGCATCATGGTTATACAATCGTTTATGATCACATCACCCTCAGGTATTCCCAATACATGCACATCCTGCGTACTGGAAGATCAATGATCAACCTGAAGATGAAGATCAATTTTACACTGTCTTCTTCAGGGTTTGATCACCAAGTTTCTCAATCTTGATCATTGGGATTTGGTATCGATCATATGCTTTCCCAAAGCATATATCATACCTTCAAATTCTTGTCATGCTTCTAAAGTACGAGGACCATGCGTGGAATATGATCAGTCCCTATACCTCATGAATGAGCTCATGACTTTCGGTTAATAAGTGAACCTGTGTGATCCCTTTGAGAGATCGTATTACTCATATGCCCTTATATGCACACCAGTTCGCCGGTGTATAGAACTTGATTAGGTCATCAACCTAATGGTCTGCCAAATATACATACGCAGACATATAGTAACACATCTGTCTCTGGTCAGAGGATGTGTGCCTATGTTGTGACAGTATTCAACATAGGACTTAGGTTATCTTGATCTCGCTAAGTCAACCCTTTGACCTAACTAATCTGACACCTCCGAATCACTATTCCCATTCAGAGGACCTGCATCAAGAGGTCGGTCAGATATCAGCCTATGTGAGAAAAGATTGACATCTCCTACTCAGGATGGAGATCATCTCTTAATAATCATTTGACGGTGCTTGATGAGTCCTCTATCTAACTCTTTAGATATTCATCCAAACACCAGCGTCTATGATTCATTTAATGAATCAACAGCTATATGATCATTAAGATGGCCATGGTACATAGCCCTAATTGTACAGAGGGACCTATTATGTAAATTATTTATTCTTCATTTCAGATCAGGGAATGATATGTGCAATAAAATTTATTGCATAACGGCTCGCCGTGGGCTCGCATGTCCAACAATCTCCCACTAGCTCAAAGAGCCATTAATGGGCTAATCATTTAAACCCACACTCATGTGACAATCATAGGCTATTTAGAAAATAGCTAGGTAAGCTGATCAATCACTCTGTTCCCACGAGACTACGCCAAGTCCTTTTACGACACTTGCATATCCCCAGTAACAGTGCTCGCATCCAATGCGAATGTTGCAACTAATGCAACCAATACTCAATCTTGTCAGTCATAGTGTCCTTGACACTATAGCTCATAAAAATATTATTATAACCAGTATGTAATTTCTATTATCCTTATCAGAATACCCTTATCCCTGGAGATCCCTATCTCATAAGGTATTTGCAGTTAAGACCTTTTAGATCTCCATCTAAAAGTCTTAATTTCTTGAAGATAAGACTTAGAGATCACTATCTCTAAAGCCTTATCATCTTTGAAGATATTGTTATTACTGCAATCAAGTGTTCTATCTCCATGGTAGGATTAGTAACAGTTTACTACTCCCACTGCGTGGCAGACATCTGGCTTTTGTACACATCTAGCATACTTTCAGCTTCTCGTAACTGATGCACAAAAAAAGCAACCAGTTTTAGCATTCACTTCCTCAACTCTTTGAGGTGATACTCCTTTAGATAGGTCAGTACCAAATCTTAAGGTAAGAAAGACTTTCTTGGAATTTTCCAGAAAAATAGAACATGTCCAAGGTGTACTACAAACGTGACAGCCCCAATACCTTCTTTTCTTTGCTTCTGAACACCTTCTGAACTAAGATCCAGGAGGCATCTTTTGAGATCATATCTCAAGGTATGGAATAGCCAGATCATAAAACACTTATTATCATCCTTATATCATTCAAATGATTAGGATATTATCTACATTTAGCACGATGAACACAATTGCACTCCCACTAAGCTTCACATGGTTCATAAAGATTCTATTTGAAATCATAACATTTATAATTTCATAAAATCTTATGTTCCAACTACAAGAACCTTATTTGAGTCCAAAGATGGAGTTCTTTAGCTAGCACATCTTGCATTCCTCAACCATGAAGCGCTGGGGATACTTCATGTGAATATCCTCAAAGAGGTATTCATAGAGGAATACAATCTTGACTCATATCTTGAAGATGCCATAGTCAAATTGTGTAGCTAGGGTTAGCAATATTCTGATGGATTTAAGCATGGTCACTGAAAAGCAAGCCTCATCGCAAGCGATGTCTTCTCTTCGGTGTGTAGCTCATGGCTACTAACCGTGCTTTGAAGGTCTCTACCTTCTCATCAGGTTCCCTCTTTCTATTGAAGATCCATTTACACCTTAATGGGTCTTACCCATATAGGTGGTTGCTCAAGGATCCATATACAACATTTGTATATGAAGTCTACTGTAGACTTTATTGCTAACATCCATCTTTCCATGATTTAATCTTCAGAAGCTTCATCACATGAAGTCAGATCATTGTCAGATTCAACTGACACATGGAATCCATCCTCAGACTTATTTGAAGAGGTATTAGTGTTTTACCTTTAATTGTCCTTTTAGTTTCCGATTTCTGGAGCCTCATTATCTTCTCAAGATTAAATGAGTTCCTTTACTTCATTTTCATCTTGATTCTCAAGAGGGTCATCCTATAAGAATCACATTCTCAAAGATGAGATCTTTTGATAATCTTAAGGTCATAAAGTAGGTATCCAATACCATCCTTTATTTTCCTAATGAAGTAGCACTCTCAAGTGCTAGATTCCAGCTTACATACATGGAACCTTATTAAGGATATATATTGTAGTCTCTACTACACATATATACCTGGAAACTAAGGGATAATTATGCTAAAATTCATCATTGATCAAATCATGTCACACATGATCCAATTGTATCTCCCTACAACTCCATTGAGTTTATGTGTGTTAGGAGGATTGAGATAGAAATGATATTCATATCTTCATAAGGTATTCCTTGAATTCATCTAATAGGTACTTGCTACCTTGGTTAGATCAAATTCATTTAATCTTCCTTCAAACTTTGGTTCTAAACCAAAATTATGAAATCTTTGAACATTTCAAAGGTTTCTCAGGTGAAGAGAAGAAATCTCATATCATACATAATCATCAATAGATATCACATATCCATAATGTTTACCATGATATAGATGATCCACATACATCAATATGTATGAGATCCTGAATACCTTGACATCTTACACCTTTCCCAAGAGAAGGGTGTATTGGATATTCTTCGAATACAATATTCACAAGTATGTAAGATTTAAAATTTTAGTCATTTTAAAGTTTCATATCTTACTAGTCTATTGATCTCATTAGTAGACATATGTCCAAAACTTGATGCCAAATCATTGTCAAATGATCTTCATCCTCCTATTGATCTTATAAAGGTTTTAATTTTCAATATTAGAAATCTTAATGAACCATTCATTAAGTTTTCTAATTTTATGTAGTCCACTAGATGTTAGATTACTATCTGAAATATATCCATCATAACTCTTTATGATAGTTCTATCTCAGAATTCATGTTTATTTCCAACATTTAGGAACAAACAATGAGTGTATTCTAATATCCAGGTCATAGATACATTCTCCAAAACTAAGGGTTTTCCCACTGAGAATATGAAATCATCTATCCAACAGAGATTGTTGCAACAATTACATCAATATCCATGTAGATGACTATTAAACCTTAAGATCAAATTTCTAATCTTCTAATATATATATATATGCAACCAATTGAAAATGTCATTAGAAGATTGGGATACAATTATCAGACTTTATCTTATGAAATAAGTAAGTCAAAGTCAATGATTATATGTAGATTATTCTGATGCTCTATCCGAGTCCTTCACTAAGGATTTTAGACAGACTTGATAGTCATACTTTCAACACATCATCTTATTGCAGTATTGGCATTCATCGAACTCTTTGGATGTCATATGGAAGTCACAGAAGTACAATCAACTCTTTGACTTTCCTTCTCACATGGGTCCGACCCACGCTTCCACTGTGCTCTCTTCATCTATAAACAACCATTGTTCAAGACAAAGAATCTCTTATGTTGAATTCAAAAGAATTCAATGTAAGAGCATTTCAACATTTATACATGCTTCATTAAATTCATACAATATGAATATTATGAAGCTTCATGAATGATTTGAGTAAAGATAGTAGAGTGATGACACTAATCATATCTACATACATCTTAACTCTTAGAGACATTGGTTCAGGTATGTATTCAAACATTTTGAATACATCATCTCTTTCGAGCCACCATTCTGCAGAGAACCATGTCATTCATGATTAGATGTCTAGAGCACATATGTATGCCAGAACATCTTTTTAGATTTTTATAAGGATTATTTTGACAATTGCTATCATCATCGACATGTCACTTCCAAAGTACACTCGATGAAAGATCAAGACTATAGAGACATACAAAACCTAAGGTGATGTCTTATTGTCTTATTTAATTGTCATTCCTCAATATGTTGAGGAAACTTGCACATTGCAACCACATACATTATGTGTTCAATTGCAAGTACAATATCTTGATCATGAGTCCAATCCATGATATTTTACTGGTTATTATTGAGTATAACATTGAATGGGTTTAATGAAGGATTATCTGAAAAAGAAATTTGCATAAGGGTATATATATTATATATACATGTTTTACTTTGATTTAGGAATTTTTATATCAAAGTTGTCTTGCCTTGTCAACAATGAAAGTTCATTCCCTTAATCACTTTCAATGTAAGAGATATTCTTACCATTATATCTCTAGCAAGATCTGGGATCTCCTTTCCTATCTTCATCATATCTCAATAATATGAGAACCTGCGACTCCGATAAAAAGAAGCGGGAACACATTCCGCCTTGCAAGTCCAACTTGCATTTCTCAATTCGGTCTTTAACACCTGGGCCCACCACCCCTAAGATGATGTTGATCCGTTGCTAATTGAACCAACCGTCAATAGGCTTAATACTAGCTATACGCAATCCAAATCACCCCAATAAAATGACGACCCGATATTGGGGTCACTACGTATACGGCCTTACTCTTTCGAGAAGCAAAGAACCTGATCCAAATAATTGTATATATGATCTCTCACTTCGGATAGGTGTCTCCTATATACAATTTTTGGCGATGATATTCTTTCCTTAACGGGAGACCATGGATGTCACTTATGTGGTCCTCCACCTCTTATTCAAACTGAAATAATTAATTATCATGAATCATATTCACATAATTAATTCTTCCAAGGGAAATACAAATTTATTCATAATAGAGTGTTTTAATAGGATGTAATTAATTTAATCACATTAAATTAATTATCAATCCAATTTTCAATCAACAAACTTTGAATTTTACTTGAATAGTAGGTATAATCTCAAAGTACGTATTATTTTGAATTTTAATAATTAGAAAAATACACTTTGATTTCTCTGGCAATATCGAGTCCCTACCCGCTATCATGGCCAGTACCGGCAAGAGTGGGACAGACCACATACGTTGCAACCCGCTACCCCAATGCTCTCCGACTAGACACCATATCTACCTCAGGAAAGGATAATGTCGGATAGATCATCATGTACTTTGAGATGCTCATCGGTCTTTCAACAGAAATTATACCATATAATATACATCAAAACAATTTTTATTATATTATAAGGAGATTTGCTAAACAAATCCCCAATCATATTCAAGCAAGAGGGTTTTGCATGTAAAAGTTGTCCTACAACTATTGTAGGATGACCTAGGGTTTTGTATGCAATCAATGTTTGTTGATGATTTCAAATTAACCAATGATCAAGATCAACTATCTTATCATTAGGGTTAGTGGGATGTCATTAAAGGAATTGATTATCAGCTCTAAATATTTCACAAATACTTATCAATAACCAATTTCAGAAAATTAACAATTAATTTTCATCAATATAATTGAATGACTATCACAAGGTTCATGATCAAGTTTGTCAATTTTCAGCAGTGATCCCTAATCACTAAAATTAACTTATCTTGATCAATTTGAATCCAAAATACGCAAAATCAGTTTCCTAATATTGCAATTTTATTAACAATAAAACCTAAGTGATATTTCACGTATTTTGAGGTGCATCAAAAGTGTAATTAACAAATTAATCGCCTTCAGATTTGTTGTTCCCGCAACAGTGAATACATCCTTATTCAAAAGATCATATCTTGAGCAAATTAAATCCAAATTTAGTAAACTTAGATCCTATGGTTTTCTTATTTAATGGGGAACAAAATCCAACTGAATATTTCGTGTTTAAACAATTTAAACAGTGTCGAAAAAATCAATTAGACAGACGTGCGAAAATTCAAATGCGATAAAACTTCCGCGACCCTTTCAAACCCAAGTCGTCCTAGGTTCATGGATCATATCCAAAACCTTTTTCGACCCAAGGCTCTGATACCACTTGAAGGACATTGAGAATCCTCAAGCACATCACGGAAGCGTGACGATCACATCTTATGCGATCGGGGCGACTAGTCACACTAGTCACAAGGTGCAGCGGAATTTAAAATTTTTAAAACACATAATGAAACCACATGATCACAAGAACGTTTCTTGGATTGTTTCATCAAACCACAAAGTATTAGAAATACCTCTCGAAGCGTGGTTGCGATCACGAGATCTCTAAAGCAAGAGATCCTCCTATCTCAAGTCCGATCCACGAAAATAGCACTTGCGGGCGTGATGATGAGACGCGTGACTCCCGCAATCCTCGACGAAGATCCAAGCCTCAAATCTTCTGATTTTGTCAAGAGCAAGCAACCCAAAATAAGATGTATATCCTCGAGTAGTCGAAGGCGAAGGCGAGAAGCTCTCTCTCTCTCTCTCAACACACAAATGGACGGCCACCTTAGAGAGAGAGAGGATGAGAATGAGAGAGAGAGAGAGGAAGAGTAGGCATATACTTTTGTGTGTTGTTGATTTTTTCTCAAGGTCTAGGGTTGCCCTTCTTATATATTAGTTTGGGATCCAATGAATCTCAATCCATGACATACATAGATCCAACGGCTAGGTTGATCCATGCATCAATCAACGGCCATGATTGTTGTTGGTTAAAAAAACGACAACATTAATTTATATTAAATTAAATATATGTTGAATTATTATCAACAAAATTTAATTAACATAAATTAATTATTAAGAGATAACAAGATAACAAAATAAGAGAGACAACAAACCACCCTAAAAAATAGGGGGTGTCACCTATGACTAAGTCATAGATGACGCCACCTCCTTTTGGTGGTATTTTTGTCACCTTTTTATTTTATCATATTATTTCTTAATAATTTGCAATAACTTTTATTGTAATAATATCCACCAAATTAATTCCAAATTAATTTGTGATTATTTCAATCATGCCATTGAAAAATATGTGAATCATATTCACATCCCAAACTAATTTATAAATTACATTTCCAATTAATTAACTAATGTGAATCCAATCCACATTAATAATTAACAAATGCTATTTACAATGTTCCTCTCTCTCTGATATATTATAAATCCCATTTATAATATATACAGATATTCTGGATAGCACTATCCATGATCTGCTTATCCTTGATAATTAAATCCTATTTAATTATCTTGGATAATCATTCTCACAATATGAATCTTATTCATATTAAACTTGATAATTAAATCACATTTAATTATCTTGGACAATCATTCTCACAATATGAATCTTATTCATATTATACTTCATAATTAAATCTCATTTAATTATCTTGAACAATCATTCTCACAATATGAATCTCATTAATATTATACTTGATACTTAAATTTCATTTAATCATCAAGACCTTCTTGCTTGGATACTAAATACATCATAGGATTTATTCTTGAACTCCTTCATGAATAATGTACTTTCTCCGCAGATACTTGGAGATAAGGACAGGGCGATTGTATTGTTCCACGTATGGTGACTTGGATGTTGAGATCTTATCTCAAATCCAGATCTAACGAACCTCCCATAGATGCTTGATTAAATCAAGTCTGTATACTTAATCTTCTCATTACATCTGAATCTCATTCAGATCAATGTCCAACATTTGGACCAAGATCAAGTTACTTCTCTACTTAGAGGAGTCACTAAAATCCAGACATGTTTCATCACTCCCTCGGACTAGAAGCGTCATGGTTATAGAATCGTTTATGATCACATCACCCTCATGTATTCCCAATACCTGCACATCCTGCATACTGGAAGACCAATGATCAACCTGAAGATGAAGATCAATTTACAATGTCTTCTTCAAGGTTTGATCACCAAGTTTCTCAATCTTGGTCATTGGGATTTGCTATCAATCATATGCTTTCCCAAAGCATATATCATACCTTCAAATTCTTGTCATGCTTCTAAAGCACGATGACCATGCATGGAATTTGATCGGTCCCAATACCTCATGAGTGAGCTCATGACTTTCGGTTCATAAGTGAACCTGTATGATCCCTTTGAGAGATCGTATTACTCATATGCCCTTATATGCACACCAGCTCGCCGATGTATAGACCTTGATTAGGTCATCAACCTAATGGTTTGCCAAATGTACATACTCAGACATATAGTAACACATTTGTCTCTGGTCAGAGGATGTGTGCCTATGCTGTGACAGTATTCAACATAGGACTTAGGTAATCTCGATCTCGCTAAGTCAACCCTTTGACCTAACTAATCTGACACCTCCGAATCACTATTCTCATGCAGAGGACCTGCATCAAGAGGTCGATCAGATATCAGCTTATGTGAGAAAAGATTGTCATTTCCTACTCATGCTGGAGATCATCTTTTAATAATCATTTGACGATGCTTGATGAGTCCTCTATCTAACTCTTTAGATATTTATCCAAACACCAGCCTCTGTGATTCATTTAATGAATAAACATCTATATGATCATTAAGATGGCCATGGTACATAGCCCTAATTGTACAGAGGGACCTATTATGCAAATTATTTATTCTTCATTTCAGATCAGGGAATGATATGTGCAATAACATTTATTGCATAATGGCTCGTCGTAGGCTCGCATGTCCAACAGAAGGTTGACCTCCGCTTGATCTAGTGGATTAGAGAACTGCCCTGTTGATATAGTCTTGTATAGCACAGGCCTATGTGGCCGGTCCACTCCCCCCTCTTCTCGTTCATTTGTCCGCTCTGCCAGGGCAACATACCTGCTCTTGTTATGAGGCTTTTCTCTATTCTACTATAGATGTCGAGGCTCCCAAAGATGCAAGGACCCCCTCCCCGCGAGGGCGGATTCGCTATCACGAGGGGCAGATCTTTGTTCTCGCTGAACTATAACAAGAGTACAATGCGCTTCTTTCGAAGGTGCGGGTGTAGACAGTGTGGATTAATTAGGTCAAATTGCTAAGTCCATTCGTGTCTTTCCATTCCATTGTAATTGCTTTCCAACTAAAAAAACATGATTCGTGATAGTAATTTATTTCTGAGAATCCTGAGAAAACAATGTCTACCTTAATTATCTTCAGGCATTTTCTTAAAAACCGATCAACAGTCTCAGGGTTCCAACTTGATCCTCGAGATCAAAAGTCCCTCTATTTGCATTTATAAGGAATCATTTCTTATTAGCCTCGCACATCATCGCTCTACAACTTTCATATTGTTAGGAGTCCGTAGGAATGTTGTAGTTGCCATTGGATTTGGAAGTCCCAAGTTGATGGAAACTAGGCACAGAACAGTCCTTAAAAAAGTGAGCATGCATAAGTCCATGTGATTGCTTCATTCTCTGAGTCTATGACTATGTGATCGCTTCAAGGCGTTCCGAGCAAGATACACGACAAATAGAACGATCAGCCCTTTTCTGATGCAACAAAAAAATTTACCATTCTACCTTTATACTATGCTGCTAATTTCCCAAATTTCCGAAGACAAGAGTGGGCATCGCTGCAACAAAGATTTTTTATTATACCTAAACAAGCACGTCAAACTTTCGGACGGCCGTCCCTGATCACTCAGGCCTTTAACTCACAAATGCGCCTTCTTTGTAAGGGCACTTGACAACGCTCGGTATAAGGATCCTCATAAAATGTACAGCCAAAAAAATGGAGCCCTTTGGGACTTCCAGAATTTGCTCTTAAGACATCACATTCAAGATGTGTTCGTTTAATTCACACAAATTCAGGCTGCACTGTGTCCTTGTCCGTTGTTATGTTAACCTCCTAATAAACTACTGCCATCACTGGCTCATGACATCACTGCCATCCGATTCGTAAGGAAGGTCGACCCCATCTGTAAGTTGGGTTGGGTTCTCTTCTTCGGACACCATATCTCCATCTGATTCCTCATCATCGGTGTCCTTGTCCTCAAAGATCACAGGTGGAGGTATGCTTTCTTCGTCCAGTTCATCACTGATAATCTGGAAAGGAAAAAAAGAAATTATAAGAAAACTACTCTATACGTAAATCCACAGTTGCTCGTAGGATTTAACTCAGATTAACGCTTCGATGTTACATGAAGTATCGGTGGATGTAGGCTATAGGTTAGATGTGATAGCAAGGACAAACATAGGACGCCTGTGAACCCACCACCATCCAAAGAGACCGAGGGAAAGTGCTCAGCCCTGTGAAAAGAAAAGCCAAAGAAGTTGAGAGTTGAAGAGCTAATGCAAATGTAGAGGTCCTTGAATCGACGAGCTGCAAGCAATGTCCAAAACAAAGGGAAAAGATACAAATTATTTCATGAAAAGAACTTCAAATGACATAAAAAATCAAAACTTGTAAGAAAAAACAAACTGTCAGCAAAGTTAACACTACTCAACTTCACCAATCTATCCAAGAAAATTGAAGGATTCCGAATTTAAAATTACGAAAACAATAGATCTAATTATGAATTGTATTGATCAGGGTGAGTTCTGCTATTGGATATGAGCTTCTCCATATCCCTCTTCTTCCCCACCTCCTCATCCAGGCCAAGGTAAGTCTTCCGCTCCCCCTTGTTTTGCTTCGCGGACTTTACCGGTTGTCTAATTTTTTCCTTGTTTCGATTATTGTTATTATGGGGTGTCAAAAGGAACCCCCTCCATGATAAGTACTAGTCTGGTTGTTGCTCAGGGCCAATTCATACATTCAAGAGATTACTACAACTCTCAGCCGAGTTATGGGAATCTAGAAAAGCAAACTTTTTTACATTTTCCTACTCTTCACAAAACTAAGACTGAAAGCCCTCGCGTAACTACCATCATAAAAAGCAGCCTCCTCCATGGGGGCGAAAATCTGCTCCTCAGCGATAAATTTTGACAAGCGTGCTTCAGTCCCAGAGAAAACCACTCCTCAGTAAGAGCGGAAACCTAGATCATGTCAAATCAGTACAGTACAGTGAAAATGCTCCACCCCAAAAACCCCGGCCATCTCTTTGGAGAACAGATTCACCCCTGGGAGAAGTTTACATAAAATCCAAAATATTGTGGGTACTTGCCTGCAAATTATACTTGCCTGCAAATTATTGTTGGCGGGGTTCCAGGTGGCACACCTTACACAAAAAATGTGCATCCCTGCAAAATACATACTTGATGCTTCAAATTGTGAAACAGGAAAAAATGCATTCTTTCTTACCTCTTGACTCTGGAATCTAGAGGGCAAACCCGAAGACTGTTTAGTGCCGTTCCCTCAACTGCCACGTTGAGAAAAGTCATATCAATCATTCTTTGTGCCGGGCATATCCGAATCCGATTGCAGAGACTCGTATCGTTTGAAAATCCCCTCGAAACCAAAACCATTGCCTTGGAAAAATAGCTTTTCTCCGGGTATCATCCGAGAGTTTTTTCCCCGAATGGACATGGGTCCCCCGCGAAATGCCCGGTCAGGGCATGTCAGCGCCAAAATTCCGTGTCAGGGCATTGATCGACGAACGATTCGCCGATCGGCAAACCGTTTGCCGATCAACGCCTACTCCCCCGTTCAACGCCTCCTCCCCCGAGGCGCGCGTGCCCTGCCATCTGCCATCCGCGCCCTCCCGAGGCGCACGCGCGCCGGGATTCCCGGGCGTGCCCCAGATTCCTGGGGTGGGACCCAGTCGACGAATGGTTCGTCGACCGGGTTCCCTATAAATAGCGGCCTTCGCCCCCCTCATTCCCCCACGTCATTCCTCATTCCTCTCTTCTCCCATCAAGCCTCAAGCCTCCTCCTTTCAAGCCTCAAGCCTCCTCCTCCCTTCCTCCCTCCCACATTCCATCTAAGGTATGTTTTATTTATTTTATAAAATTTTAGTTGTCTAATTTCAATAAAATTAGTTTAATAGTTTTTGAGGAAAAAATGTATGGCCACATGTTAGATTTGATTATAGTTTCATTTCCCCACATGTTAGATTTAATCAAAAAAGTCTCCTTTTATTTGGTAGAATAATAGTACCGCTATGATCTCCAACTTAGAAGATCAAATGTTTATGAATTCGGATCAATCATACAACCATAGTTCTTCCGGCTTATTTATTAATATATATTATTAATCAGCAATTAGCAAGTTATCAGTGAGTAGTTATTTATAATTTTTAAATTAGTAATTTAGTGCTTAGAAATTAGTATTTAATTACTAATAATTAATTATTAAATATTAAGTAATACTAGTTAATTATTACTTATTGGTAGTTAGTAAGTAATTATCGCATATTATTAAATATTAAGTCATACTAATTAATTATTATTAATTTCTAGTTAGTTATTACCTATCGGTAATTAGTAAGTAAATATCAATCATTATTTAATTATTAATTATTAACTAGTCAATCTTTAATTTGTAAGTATAAATTAATAATTAATTATTATTTATTATTAATTAGGAAATTATTATCAAAATTTATTTATTAATTATACAGTAATTATTGAATACTAATTATTTATTATTAAGTAATTATCAGTCACTAGTTAATTAGTAATTGTTAATTATCAATTACTAATTTTAAAGTAGTAATTATTAATTTTTAAGTATCAATTATTAATTTTTAAGTATCAATTATTAATTAATTACTGTTTATTATTAATTAGGAAATATTATTAAAATTTAATTATTACTTATACAGTAATTATGAAATACTAATTAATCATTATTAAGTAATTAGTAGTCACTAGTTAATTAGTAATTGTTAATTATCAATTATTAATTTTTAAGTATTAATTATTAATTTTTAACTATCAATTATTAACTTGTAAGTATCAATTTTTAATTAATTACTATTTATTATTAATTAGGAAATTATTATCAAAATTTAATTATTAATTATATAATAATTATGAAATACTAATTAATCATTATTAAGTAATTATCAGTTAGTAGTTAATTTATAATTATTAGTTATCAATTACTAATTTTTAAGTAATAATTATTAATTTCTAACTATAAATTATTAATTTGTAAGTATCAATTATTAATTAATTACTATTTATAATTAATTAGGAAATTATTATAAAAATTATTTATTAATTATACAGTAATTATGAAATAATAATTAATTATTATTAAGTAATTATCAGCCAATAGTTAATTAGTAATTGTTAATTTTCACTTACTAATTTTAAAGTAGTATTTATTAATTTTTAACTATCAATTATTAATTATTAATCATTTATTATTAATTAGGAAATTATTATCAAAATGTAATTATTAATTATATAATAATTATCAAATATTAATTACTTATTAGTTAGTAATTATCAATCACTAGTTAATTACTGATTACTAATTTTTAATTATCAATTAATAACATTTAGCTATTTGATATTGCTTATTACTTACGAATTATGTACTTATTAATTACTCAATAATAACTGCTACTTAGTTATTAGTTATCGGTAGTTAGTAAGTAGTTAGGTAGTTAATTATTAGTTATAGTATTTATTTATCAGTATATTTGTACTTAAAAATAAGTAAATATTATTTTGTTAATTGCTTATTATTGAATAGGTTACATTGTCTTTACTGTTTTATAGATAATGGCCAACATGGCTCCATTATTTGTGTGTTGGAATGGTGCAATTGTCACTGAGAATGGGAATGTAACCTACGAGGGGGGGACTAGCAAGATGATAGGTTTTCCGGAGTCTGGCAGTTTTGAGGAACTAGTAAAGATGATTCGTATTGTTACTGGATATAGGGAAGGGGAGTACAACATCCGTATCACGTGTAGATGGCTTATGAACGTGAACACCTTCTATCCAGCTGTGCTCACTGATACTTCGACAACCGAGTTAATGTTGAACATTGCTCGGTCTCTTGGAATGATGCAACTGATGGTGGATGCGGATCCCACTAAAGGTCATGAGTTCCACGTTACCAACATTGGCGAGTCTTCTCGAAGGGGACGAGAGGATGCTACGTGCAGTATCCCAGACCTGAATATGAATTATGAGGAGGAAGAGGAGGATTCTGCTGTCATTCCTGTGGTGAATGTCGAGGAAGCAGATGAAGACACTATCGACGAGGAGGAGGACGACAACAACGACGTGAGTGTCCACTTGGATGACATCCACGGTCAGGAATCACTCATCGGTTCAATCAACAACGAACCGATCTTCGATCCTACAGTTGATTACGGCATGACCTTGGAACCTATGCCGGAGCTCCCTGATATTTTTACATATGACGACTGGATTGTAAATAGTTTTGTAGAGGAAGCACAATTCATGAGCGAGCCGCATGACACCATATTCCCGGATAGGAGTGGACTCAAGTATTGGAATAACAGATATTTTAATTCAAAAAATGATTTATTGATGCAGTAAGCACCTAGAGTATGGCAAAATACGTACAGTACAAAGTGCTCGCGTCAAAAAAAGACATCTACACTGTAGGATGTGCATTGCCTAACTGCTAATGGAGGTTGCATGCTAGCTGCAGCAAGAGGAACGAAGTTTGGAAGGTTCGAACGTATCGTGAAGAGCATACATGTCGTAATCCGGTGCTACTAACTGACGACCGACAATGCAATACTAGATTCATTAGTTGGTTTATTCTAAAGACTCTTAGATCCAACCTTACACTGACCCCCAATGTGATTAGAAGTCTTGTTTCAGATACGTACCACGTCACAATTTCTTACAAAAAAGCCTAGTTAGGAAGGAAGCATGCATTGAGGACAATTTTTGGTGATATGGAGTTGTCTTACGGGGATATCCGGAGGTTTATGTGGACGATGAAACAAACCAATCCGGGTACCTGGTATGAATTCACAACAGAGCCTTACATTGATCCCCAGTCTCGTCAAATAGTCCCAGGGAAAATTGCATTCTTTCGATTGTTTTGGGCATTCGGTCTGTCGCTGATAGGCTTCACATACTGTCGACCAGTTATGAGCATAGATGCTACACACCTGCATGGAAAATTTAAAGGTCACTTGCTCGTAGCCACTTCTGTTGATGGGAACGGGCACATATTCCCTGTTGCCTTTGTAGTAGTCGAAAAGGAAACGTTGGATGCTTGGGAGTTTTTCTTACATAAATTATCCTTTCTAATTCACCGAGAGGGTATTTGTTTTTTGAGCGATCGTTTCAGTGGTTTGAAGAATCTGTTGCCCAAATATTTTCCATCTGATCGTGGCCATTGTCATCGATTCTACCTGAGGCACATGCAAGCGAACATGCAAAGGGCGGGTCATGATCGATGGGTGCAAGGAAAATTTTACAGTGCAGGGGTGGTAACCAATACGCACGCCCATGATCGGATTATAAGACGGATTCAAGTTAATGCTCCTGATGCGTATGACTGGATTATCTGCCAGGAAGACGAGGATCGGAATTTCTGGGCATTGTCATACGACCAAGGACGACGCTATGGGAACACTACGACCAATCTGTCATAATGTTTCAACACTGTGTTGAAGGGCATGCGCGGCCTTCTGATACTGACAATGATTCTTACGATCTTTTATCGTTTAAATACCTACTTTGTTGCTTGCCGCAAGCAGGGTGCATGTACTACCTCGGAGCTAATACCGAGATACAACAAGATTATTGACGATAATGTTCAGTTAGCTCGCACACATGATGTTGAGCAATTCTCTCAGACAGTATTCGAAGTTAAATGTCGTGAAGGCAACTATAGAGTTATACTGAACGGGACTGAATCTGAATGCACATGTGGATTTATGCAGTGCTTTCATCTCACATTCTCTCATGTAATCACGGTTTGTGGACATGTTAACGTTGGTATCGAGCATGTGAGGAACTGTTCGTATTACTACACTCCCACCGCATTTCGCCAAACTTATGCAGCCGAATTCTCACCGATACCTGATCGTCGGTACTGGCCAACAAATGTACCTCGGGCCATCTTGATGCCACCGAATGTGCAACTAGGCCCCGGCCGACCACGATCTCGTAGAATCCAGAACAATATGGATGAAATGGGGCGTGTGAATGTAAGGTGCGTTATATGTAAATAGAGTGGTCCCACACGTGCGACATGTCCTGGATGGTGAATGTAACGATGATGTGTAACATGCACTAAATTAATTGTTAATATCTATGTTATCTTCCATAGTCAGTGATATATGTTTTTAGTCGAAATATTTATGAAACTGTTTATCTTTGATGCTAAATGTTTTTTGAGATAGGAAATGGATTCCACTCCCGGACCGCTTGATGCTTCAGTTCTGGTTCAACAGAAATACCACATATCCGCATCACCACTCAACGAGGATGCAACGGTATCATTGTACACAATTTACATTTCGATACCAAAACTTGTGGTAACATTGCACTGTGTGGTTATGCAAAATTTCAGATTCGTGGAGCATGTACGCGTCCTCAACAAGCTATTGGTTAAACCCCGGAGTGTGGAGTTCGATCAGTTGCTGGGGACGGCTGCCTTGCTCTGCGTAAGCAACATGAGGAGGGCGAACCTCGACCAGTCACTCCTAATGGCACTTTTGGAACGATGGAGATCGGAAACACATACTTTCCATCTCCGACACGGTGAAGTGACAGTCACATTGAAAGATTTCTCAATCCTTACAGGTCTCCGTGTCGATGGGGCTCCCGTGACAGGGTTTGAACACCATGCACGATATAACTGGAGTGCTTACTATGCAGAATGGCTTGGCGCCAACCCCATCCATGGAGTCGGAGATAATCTGTCGAGCGGATGCTTGAAGCTTTCCTGGATTCATGACACCATTCTCTCAGATGCAAACCTCCAGGAGCAAGATCCGAATACGTTGCAGAGAATCGTGCAGGCATTTATTTTATACCAGATTGGGGAGTCTTTCTTCCCGGACTCTACACATGATACGGTACCATTACGGTATCTCCGTCTGCTCGAAAATTTCCAGGAATGTGGTCAGGTGGCTTGGGGGCAGCAGTTCTTACCCAATTATACCAGCAACTTGACGAATGCTCGTTGGGGAGATCCAAGAGATGTTACGGGTTTCTGAATTTGCTTCAGACTTGATCTTGGGAACACATACACATCGGGGTGCCCCGACCGTATCGAATGGATGTCGAAGCTCTGAATCGAGGGTCATATGCTTCAAGGTATGACATGCACAATCACCATTCACTTATTTTATATCTTAATAAGATATTAACATCCGAATGAACAGATGGACGGCAGGACGTAGGTCTATTACTCAAAACGTTAAGACAACAAACCTGATGTTTTATCATAATGAGTTGGACACACAGGACGAGCATCAGGTACGGTTGATGAATCTGTGATTCATCACTCTAAAAGTTGAAAATAGAGTCTTGTTCCCGAGTAAATAGATGCATATTTCCCTTTATATTGTAAAATTAGCATTCGTGCATGCAAGCATAATATATGCATTTTAGCATTCATACTTGCATTAAATAAGAAGCTGAATTCACTTGTAAATATCCACCTGTATATTAGATAAAATACCTTATTTTTATATATTTTATACTAACTACAAAGCTACTAAAACCAACTCTATAGTGTATATATGACTAACACTAATAAAGGAAAAATATCTAAAAAATACCAACTTGTAAAATTACCCAATAAAACCCCAAACCCAATTGGAGACCTTAGACCTTAAAATGTGCATATCTCTCTCACAGCTTCCGAATTAGGTCTACTCACTTTTAAAGTAATATACATTCCAATACCTTCGAAACAAGACCAATTTCATTAAAATCGGAGCTCGTATGCAAAACTTGGGATTTGGGCCCCTTTTGTACATTGTACAAAATGACCATTTTACCCCCTATATTTTATCACTTTATTTTCTTCATTATTAAAAATATAAAAAAATTAGATTAAGTTGTAAATATTCTTCTTATATTTTATCTATTTTTATTTTGATTTTTCTCTTTATTAAAAATGACAAAAAAATTACAAAAGAAAAATGCGGTATTTTATACCTATAAGGTACCGCCCAAAAATACAGTTTGTACAGATGATCTCGTTTGATTTTCGACCCTTCACGAAAGTTGTAGATCTCGTCGAGACGAGCAACTTTTATGTTGATGACTTTTTGATTTAAGCTCTTTTATTATGTCTTTTTGATTTTTCTTTCCCTTTAATTTTAATTTTTTTGAGAGCGACATGTGGTTGCTCCGGAAGCCGCCACGTGTCAATCCCTTGGTTTTTGATTACTAATTAAATAAAAGCCACATGGCCGCATTCTAGCGTGCCAAGTGGCATCCTCTCTCTCTTCTCTACCCATTCCTCCCCACTCTCCCTTAACTTAAGGGAGAGGCCTCATCGACACCTCCCATTCCATCCCATCTTCCCCACTCCTTCTTCCATCTCTCCCACTCTCTCCATGCCCTCTCCAACCTCCACCTTCTCCTCTTTATAATCTCCTCTACCCCTCCATTCATACCCATCCGCCATTTGTTCAATTGAGAGGGAGAGACCACCAGCCCCCGAGTGTTGTCGGTGACAGCTTCAGCATCTTCCGGTCGAGCAACGACGGTTATCAAGGCGAGATCCAGGAGGTTCCTCAGCTCCTGTCGCAGCCGCTATCCTCGCAGCTGCTAAGCTCAGGCTGCCGACCTTCGAGCAAGGATCTGAGGTGCCCGGTTGTGCACCTTTTCCCCAGGCATCCGTCCATCCTATTGACAGGTAACTTCTTCATCTCTGCTTCTTCCTCCTTCTCCTTCATTTTCTCTCTCATTAATCCATATTCATCCATCCTCCAAATCACAAATATTTTTGCACTTTCACGGACAAATCACACGTTGCGAATGCAACGGTGATTTTTCTTGAATTTTTCGGCGAACTTTCATCAACCAATTAATCACTTATTCGCGCCCGCTAAACAAATGCATGCACACCGGGGATTTTGAGAAATCCCCTGTTCTGCCTTCCCCCACATCTTCTTCTCCCTCTCTTCTTCTTCCTCCTCTCCTTTGCGTGAGCACCTCCTCCGACCTTGAAGTCCAAGCTCGCCGACCTCCACCAGCCGCGGCTATCCTCCTCGCCATTTCAAGCTGACCATCGGCAGGTGCTGCACCCAACCGCCATCCCCACACCTTGTTGCTCCAGGCTTGGCCGTGTATCGGCGAGCCCTTGGAGCCGGCGTCCCTCGCACAGCAGAACCAGCTACCCTCAGGTGCGACGCTCTGCCACAGCCACAGCTCGCGGCCCGCCCCTCCACTGCCACGTCGTCCCTGACCTCAGAGGTCACCGCGCGAGTGACCGCTGCACCTCCAGCGTGCATCCGCGCGTGGCTGCCTCGCACCTCTCCAACACCGCTGCGCAACCGCGCCGCCGCGTGGTGCCCAGCCGCCCACCAGCACGCCTCCACCTCCAGGCGCAACCGCCCGCCTGCAACCGCGCGTGGTCGCTAACCGCCGGCTGCCGACCTCCTCACCGACCATCTGCCTGCAATCGCGCGCCCTCCACCTCGCGCTCTGCCGAAGCGCGCGGCTAGCGCATCCAGCCCCGTCGTGCGAGCTCCACCAGGCACGCCTTCCCATCCAGCGCGCCTCCATCCCCCTTCAGCTCCAGCAGCCCCCGCGCGTGGACTTCGCGCTACGCGTGGCGCGCCCTCCCTCGCCGAGCTCCTCCGGCCGCCTCCTCCAACTCCGGCCGCCCCAAGCGGACTGACAGCCCTGCACAACCCCAGCCGACCGCTCTCCGCCTCCTCGCCGTCGAGCGCTGCCCGTGAAGCTCCATCACCAAGCTCCCCTGTTTTGCATGTCAAAATAGAGAACAATCCATCGCACAATAAACAAATGGTGATTTGCAAAGGGGACACTTGATACCCCTTGCAAGTTACCAAAGGAAGTTCAAGTTTTAGGAAATTTCATGAACGAGAGGAGTCGAAGACGCTTCGATGGTCGAGCATTTTAATTGAGTGAATAGAGAGGCATTGTAATTTCTGTTTATTTTATTTTCTTTTTTGCATCATTTCCAGCGGTTCCCGTTTGGGTTCTCGCGTGTGTAAGTATAGTGGAACTGTGTTTCGTGTGCTGTGTGGATGAATGTAAATTAGCTTGCACTAGCGGCTCCCCGAGCCAATTTAGGAATTGCTTGTGCTCGTAATCATTAGGACCACACAACTCACTTAAGACGCAATTAGACCGCAGTACTTAGCTAAATTAATCTGTTCTTCATGCTAATAGAACTGCCTGTCTAGGAGCGGCTTTCATCGCCTGCATTTGCATGTAGATAAAGTTTTCAATTCTGTTCTACATCCTGCATAAAAAATCGAAGGGATCACTGTAAGTATTCTCTACTCAGCATACGCATCATTGATTTTAACTTGCATCGGCTTTTCTCGATTTCCCCCTCTGATTTTCACATTTAAATTAAAAAGGAAATTGGGACTGTCTCAGAGGCGTGCTGTGTGGTTGACTTAATCAGTGATAACTTAACTTAAAATCGGGCCTGCTAAACATTATTGACCAAAAAAAGGAATAAAATTTGAAAATTGTTTGCGGGAGATTAATCCCTGACCTTGTTTTCAGGCTGAGTGAGGGTACTTGAGTGTGTGTGAACACCTTAAGGCAGAGCCCAAATCCCCGCCTTCCATATCACGTTCTAACTGATCCTAGCAAATATCACAAGTCGAATAGTTTCAGATTCATTGACTAGTACCAAGTAGCCTCCGCCTGTCTCAGGTAGATAGGGACGAAATTGCGGTACTTTGCGACAAGCTGCCAGTAATCCCCCGGGGTGAAGTTCCGGCCTTGTCAGCCGCCGCCTGCTTGCAGGTAGATAGGGGTGTGGTCATTGAATCCATCGGCTTGGGATAGGAGCAAAGAAAGGAAGGAGCGCTGGTATCTTAGGCGACAGGTTAAACAGGGAAGACGCATCTGGCTCTGAGCCGACTTCCCTATAGGCCGCGTAATCCTTGCTAATTTTGCTTGAAAATCACACTTAAAATATACAAGATTAATTGGACTCGATTTCGAGTCCTTCACTATGTTGAGTGTGAACCCAGGGTCTTGGATTGATTTTTGCTTGCTTCGAGTAGGAGTAAAATCCTATCTTCTTCTCGCCTCATCAAGATGAGTGACTGGGGAGATCTCGACGCATTATTCACCGATCTCTCTATGAGTTCCCCAAGTAACTCATCTTCATCGGCCCAAGCGCACCTTGGACCACCCAGGACTCATGACCCTCTTGAGTCCTGGTTCCCTCATGCTCAGGGTGGTTACTCTCAAACCAACCCTTTCATCTCCTCCAAGATTACCGAGGATGACCATTACCTCGGTAATCCCTTCCTTGATTTGTCCTCTAACAGCAATCTTACTTCCCACCCAGGACTAGAGGACAAGATGCCGCCAAAAATGCCACCAGATGAGGAACAAATACGACAGATTCTTGCTCGCCTCGCCGAAACCGAACAGAAGAATGCAGATCTCACGGCGCGGATGGGACAGATTATAGTGGCAGGAGGAATCGACTGACCAATGGTCGATACCTACAACCTGATGGAGAACGAAATTCGAAACTGGTTAGCACCCGCAGTTCCTGCCCAGGCATTCGAGCTGAAGCCCCACTTCCTTAGTCTGCTTCCGAAGTTCAACGGAAACCTAATTGAAGAACCATACACTTTCCTCCGTGACTTCGAGCTGGTGTGCAACAATCTTAGCCATCCCAATGTTGGCCAAGATTACATTCGACTGAAGGCCACCCCTTTTGCCTTAGGAGATAAGGCTGCTCATTGGCTGAAGAACTTAGGGGTGGTATGTACTACCTGGATGCAGTTCAAGGACCTATTCTTGAAAACGTTCTACCCTCTCAGTAGGACTAACCAGATGAGAACGAAGATCGCCAGCTTCGCTCAAGGACCTAGTGAACCTTTCCATGAAGCTTGGGACAGGTTCAATGATTTAGTGCAGAAATGCCCATGCCACGGCATTTCGAAGGCGATCTTAGTCCAGACCTTGTTCTGTGGTCTAACCCCAGAGATGCAGGGGTTAGTCAGCGTCGCCTGTGGAGGAAGCTATCTGAATAAAAACGAGGATGTCGTATGGAAGATCCTAGAGCAGATGGCAGAAATCGGCAGGTCACAGGCCACAAGGGCCTATCAGTTGTCTCCCTCAATCCTATCCAATGAGACAACTCGAAGGACTGTAGCAGATCTGACTGAGGACCTCATCCCTAGCATGGGGATGATTGCCGACAAGCTTACCATGGTCGAGCAGATCCACAAGAGAGTCGCGGAGATAGAGTCTCTTTCGCGTCTACCGAAGCAAGTGGAGGAACTTTCTGAGAAGGTAGCTAAGATAAAGCTACCTACCCCTTCTGCACCACCTGTACCTGTACATCGAGTCCATCTTGTACAGGAACAGGCACCGGGGTCTCAGAGTAGCTGGGACCAGACTTACACCCAGCAGAACCAGCATGCACCCCCACAAGTGGAGACGGGATACGAGGAGCCTTCGCCAGTGTACGAGATCAACGGGCTTTGGTATAGACGTGACCCGATGGTCAGGCAGATCGAAATGGGGAAGGATCAGCCACACCGCCCACCCCCAGTCTACCAAGAAACCAGGCTCGTTCCCATACCGCGCTTTCAGTCCAGGCCAGAACAGGGGTACCAACAGTAGCAGCGCACCTATCAGCAGGGGCTAGCACCGTCCCATCAGCAGCAGCAATATCGGCATGGCCAGCAGGGCCAATACAGAACCGCATCTACACAGCAGCAAGCCCAGCCTACCGAATTGGAGTCTCTCACCTTGGCAATCCAGACCCTGTCTGATAGGGTCCAACAGATGCAGAATAACTACATGGACATGAGAACCGACATCAATCGGGTCTCTCGTGCCCAGGACCAACAGATGGCGCCAAAGACCCCAATTCCCGCACAGGTTCATGCCAACCCGAACAGCTTACACCAGGGCCAGAACCGACCTCGAGATCAGGTATATTATTTAGATAATTATTTATCTAAACATGAGATCCTTTCGTACGATAATGTAAATCATATGTCCCTCAGGAGCGGAAGGACCGTGACCATACCTGATCGGGCACGGGCACAGAAGGAAGGAGCCTCCGAGACTCTACCTGAGGAGAACTCGGAGGAAGAAGAGGAGGAGCATCACCACTACCATTGTCAGCAGAAGAAGAGGACATCTGAGTCCTCGAAGCAGCATTCTCGCATTTGCATGGAGTCTGAAGAAACCGATGAAGAGCCCGCACCTCCATCTGAGGAGGGTCGTCCAGCAGTCGCGGAAGAAGCATCACCGGTTTCACCTCAGCATTTTCTTTTGAGTCAGAGTCAGAGTCCTAGTCTGTTTCAGAGTCAGAGTCATGTAAAGAACTCAGTTCCCGAAGTTAATGAGAATATTTCAGTTTCCGAACCTGAGTTGGAGTCAATAATCCCTTTCCCCCGAGCTCTCAAGGGTAGAAAGAAGAAAACCAAAAAATCCAAAAAGATGACCCTGAGATGGCTGAATTCTGCAATAAACACATCAAGGTCACAATCCCCTTTGACAAGTTCGTGGAAATGACCCCTGCATTCCAAAAATACCTTAAGGTGAGATGCACACCTACTAGGGTTAGCAGGAAGACCAAAAGCCGTGTTGAGAAACACATTTTATCAGTAGCCACGACTTGTGCAATAAAGAACTCGTTTCCGAGGAAACGAAGAGACATGGGTGCACATTATGTAGTGAGTCATGTTGATGACATCGCGTTTGTACGCACTCTCCTGGACAATGGTTCCTCAATCAATCTGATGCCCACAGCCCTCTATGAGCGGCTTAATCTCGGACCTCTTAGGAAATCTAGAGCTCTTCTACAGTTCGCTGACAAATCAACTAAGAGGTCCCGAGGAGAATTAAGGAACATTGTGATCAAAGTTGAGGGACAAGAATACATGGTGGACTTTACTGTCCTGGATATGGAAACCCCTCGTAATTGGAGAGATTCCCAGATCATTCTAGGTAGGCCCTTCCTCGGAACAGCAGGGGCCTTATTTGATTATAAGAATGGGAAGATTCAGTTCCAAACTCCAAGTGAAGATGAGGAACTTGAAATGAAGCAGACAAGATGGCAGAGACCGGATTCAGAATCCAGCACCGAGTACTCTTCTACTGGAACAGACTGCGAGCATGTAGACTTAGTTAGGCCATGGAGACAAAACCCAGCCAGCACCGATGTGTCCATCTCCTCCGAAGATGATCCAGTGCATGAGTCAGTCTGCGAGATCCTCAGGAACGAGTACAGCTCTGAGCCTGCATCGCCCTACATCTTCGATGACGTAGAGGCCCAGTTGGGCCTGTCAGTACTTACATCTCTAGGACAATCGGAAGATGAGGATAATGAGTCGGACGAGGCGTTTGCCGATTGTATGGAGACCTTTGACGATCCGACTCCAGAGCCGAACTTGGTGGCAGCTATCAAAGAAAATGATCCAGCCACTTCCAGCACTGAACCAGATCAGATTGAGCCAGATTTCTTAGACGATCACACTATTCCTGAGCTCAAACCATTACCCACAACTTTAAAATATGCCTTCCTTGCTGGCCAAGACAAGAAATTTCCGGTCATCATCAGTTCGCAATTGACCGAGGAGCAGGAATCTCGCTTGCTAGAGATCCTGGAGAAAAACCGCAAAGCGATAGGCTGGAGCATTTCCGATCTCCACGGGATAAATCCCGCTCTGTGTTCGCAGCATATTTACTTAGAGAATGAGGCCAAACCCTCTGGTGAATTCCAACGCCGGTTGAATCCAAATTTACGAGAGGTCGTGAAGAAGGAGATAGAAAAATGGTGCAACGCGGGTTTCATTTACCCAATCTTCGACTCTAAGTGGGTGGCCCCAATCCATGTTGTCCCGAAGAAGTCGGGAATTCAGACGACCACCAACGAGGACGGAGAGGAGATCGTGACGAGAATACCCATGTCATGGCGTGTCTGTGTGGATTACAGACGCCTGAATGCCGCGACGAAGAAGAATCATTTCCCCCTACCGTTCATTGATCAGATTCTAGAGAGACTAGCGGGGAAAGAGTTCTTATGCTTCCTAGATGGGTTCTCGGGCTACAATCAAGTAGCCATAGCTCCAAAGGACCAGGAAAAGACCACGTTTACATGCCCCTTTGGTACCTATGCTTTCAGGCGCATGCCTTTTGGGCTATGCAATGCTCCAGGTACTTTTCAAAGGTGCATGATTGTTGTATTCGTCGAAATGGTCGGCGAATTCCTGGAAGTCTTCATGGATGACTTCTCGGTCCACGGCAATTCTTTCGATTCCTGTCTTAGGAATCTGGATCGAGTCCTCAAAAGATGTTGTGAGGTTAATCTGGTGCTCTCCTGGGAGAAAAGTCACTTCATGGTGATGGAGGGCATAGTGTTGGGGCATGTCATCTCCAAGAGAGGAATGGAGGTTGACCCTGCCAAGGTGGACGTGATCAGACGACTCCAGCCACCAACCAACGTAAAGCAGTTGCGGTTGTTCCTCGGGCATGTTGGATTTTACCGGAGATTTATTAAGGTTTTTTCTAAGATTGCCCGACCACTAACTGAGCTTTTAGGCAAAGACATGGAGTTTGTTGTAGATCACAAATGTCTTGAGGCCTTTAAGCTTTTACAAGGAATGATTATGGACGCACCCATCCTAAAAGCCCCAGATTGGTCTCTACCTTTCGAGATCATGACGGACGCCTCTGATTATGCTGTTGGGGCTGTGTTGGGACAAAGAAGAGATGGCGCCCCGTTTGCAATTCACTACGTAAGGAAAGTGCTTGATTCTGCTCAGCGTAACTATACAGTTACGGAAAAGGAAATGCTTGCGGTAGTGTTTGCCTTGGATAAATTCAGATCTCACCTAATTGGATCCAAGGTAACTGTGTTCACTGACCACACGGCACTACTGTATTTGATGGAGAAGAAGGACGCGAAGGCGCGTCTTCTTCGATGGATTTTACTAATCCAGGAGTTTGATTTGGACATCCGCGATAAACCTGGAAAGAAAAACGTAGTAGCCGACCATCTTTCTCGTCTCGAAGATCTTAATACTTCCGAGGTTTCACCAATTCGAGACTCCTTCCCTGACGAGTCGATTTTTGTTATCGACTCACTCCCATGGTACGCCAATATCGTGAATTATCTTGTCTCCAAGAAAGTTTCCGAAGATTGGCCCAAGAGCCAAATCGACCGACTAAAGTCGGACGCTAGACACTACCATTGGGAGGATCCGATCCTTTTCTTTGAAGGACCGAATTGTGTCTGGAGACGGTGTATTCCTCAGGAGGAATGCCAGAGTGTCCTTTCTTTATGCCACAGTTTGGAGGTAGGAGGACACCACTCCGGGAAAAGGACCGCATGGAAGGTACTTCAGTGTGGCTTCTACTGGCCGACTCTGTTTCGCGATGCCACCGCCTTCGCGAAGTTGTGCCCAGTTTGCCAGAGAATGGGAGGAACCGTTGGTTCCAAGGATGAGATGCCAATGCAGCCGGTCATCATTTGTGATGTCTTTGACGCCTGGGGCATCGATTTCATGGGCCCATTCCCTGTCAGCCACGGGTTCGAATATATCCTTCTTGCGGTAGACTATCTGTCCAGATGGGTGGAGGCTATCCCGACCCGAGCTGCAGACAGCAGGACTGTCTGTAAATTAATCAGAGAGCACATAATCTCTAGGTTCAGGACCCCAAAAAGATGATATCAGACAGGGGTAGCCACTTTGTGAATCGGGAGGTGAAGAAACTCCTGAAGGACTACGGCATCGAACACCGTTGTTGTGAGTCCTTACCACCCACAAACCAATGGTATGGCCGAGGTGTCAAATAGGGAGGTGAAAACCATATTGCAAAAGCTTGTCCGCCCGGACAGGAAGGACTGGTCTCAGATCTTGGATCAAGTCCTCTGGGCGTATCGAACGGCTTACAAGACACCGTTAGGCATCTCCCCATTCCGAATGGTATTCGGAAAGCCGTGCCATTTCCCCGCAGAGTTAGTGCACAAATCAGAATGGGCAATCAAGAAGGTCAACTGGAACACACACTTGGGACAGAAGCAGAGAGATATGGATCTGAATGAGCTTGTGGAAGTCAGAAACCGTGCATATGACAACAGTTTGGTGTACAAGGACAAGGTGAAGCGTTGGCATGATAGATATATCAGACGAAAGACCTTTGTTCCTAGACAGAAGGTATGGTTGTTCAATGCTAGGCTGAAGATTTTCCAAGGCAAGTTGAAGTCTAAGTGGACAGGCCCATTTGTCGTCCGTACGGTGCATGATAGTGGATGTGTCGAGATCTCAGATCTTGCAGATGACGCACCTACATTCCTAGTGAATGGACAGCTGTTGAAGCACTTCGTCGAATCCAATGAGCAGTTAGTCCATGTTGAGGAGATTGTATTCATGCGCGAGACCGATACATCAGATACACCTCGAGCCGCGTATGAGACCTTGCAGTAGTGAACTCCAGCCATCCGCAGCATCTTGAAAGATTCAGACCGACTCATCTGTATATCTCATCATTCTTGTACATCCTATCCTTTCTCCCGCGACTCTAGTAACTCATCCCCGTCTCATTACATCACTATCTTGGACTATACTTAGGATGACCAAATCCTAAGTATAGGGGGAGGAGTCACTTGAGTCGGTTCTTTGTACATTCTCCAGATCACATTGGTCCTCATACTCACTTCCGTCCTATACTTAGGCTGACCCGAGCCTAAGTATAGGGGGGACCGATGCCCGCATTGTATACTCATCCACTTCTCCCCGTGACCTCGTCCGCCTCACTTTCTGATCTTCTTCTACACTTAGGCTGCCAGAGCCTAAGTATAGGGGGGTGGGACGACTTCTATACTTTTTGTTATTTTAGCTCTCCTACGCTTAGACCGAGCTATGTCTTTTTAGTCGCTTTCGTGCTGTGAGGACATAGCACACGCTAAGTATAGGGGGGCGTGTATATATTACATATATACTTTACCCATAGCTCGTACTTTCGCGTATTTTTGTATATATATTTTGCAATAATTACAGGCAATAATTATGGGTGGGTAAAAATCGAAAAAAAAAATTTACTTGTATAAAATGTTGTAAAATTCTTGTAAAATATACTTTTGTAAAATTTGTTGTAAAATATGGTGTATACTTAAAAATTCATGTATACTATGTACAAATTGTATCAACTAAAAATTGTTGTAAATAATAAAAAATTGTTGTATACCAGAAAAATAAAACAAAAAGGCTTCTTATTTACTCTTGCATATTATCTTGCATTTTCAAAAAAAAAAGTCTTGCATTTCATTCATAGCATGTCATCTGCACATCATCTGCATATCTTGCATATGCAAAGTGAAAAGCTAGTGGGTTCTGAACCAAGTTATGAGTAGATATTGAGGATGGACCTGATTTGACCTTAATCCACCTAATTTCAGAGGAACTTTATAGGAACTGGAGTTAAGATTTCTCAGGTCAAGTGACTTAATTCTTTAAGTCCGCAAGTCTATGTTCATATGTCATCTTAATCAGTCTAAGTAGAATATCTCGTGCACACGCATAATTCTTATAGACAGTGACCTAACTTGGACAAGCACAATGCACGTAGCTCTTCATTGATGAGGTGGTGAGGAGGTAGAATCCTTTAGCTTGGAGTAGCACACGGGTGGAAACATCTGTCCTCCTCTAAGGAGGGTAGTGCATCTCAACCTAGTCTGGTAGTGTTGACGTCTAAGGACAGGACGCTGTGGGTTGCAATAATGCTTCAAAAGAGGGATAGTCTACTGGCTCAAGAGGAAAAACTCCTGATGTACATGATGCACCTTGTATATAGTTCCAAAAAAGAAAAAAAAGAGAAAAAATGCAAGAACTCCAAAAAAATAGACAGGCCGAAACAAAAAAATATTATTGCCTGTCGGAATATGTATATTAGCAAGAAGTCTGCAGCTGGATGACTTGGCTACACTGGTCAGGCATCCCGGGATAGGTAGCTACACTGGCTACCGTCCATTCTTTTCTCTACCCCCTCCTCTTGAGTTGGTAGCACTTGAACTTAGAAGGGAATACCCCGCTCCTCGAGGAAAGGGTTATTGGACCGGGTTATTGAGTTACCTTGTTAGAGGAGGCTGGTTTCGAGTCATTTCTGATGTGGAGAGCTATATCTCACTTACACAGTACAAGTAAGAATCATAGTCATCAGAAATTTGCGTTTGAGGATTTGTTCTGACCTGACTATTGAGGCGTCTTGAATAGAAGACTTGTGGAATTGAAGTATGTTAGGTCTTAAATTCAGATCCCAATAAGGTTCCTCCACACAATTAATCCAAAGGTCGAGTCAAGCTCCATTTTCAACTTTTGTTCATGACCTTGGTATGGAACCCAAAATCATTTCACTCTTGCATTTCATTTTAGTTGCTCGGGGACGAGCAAGGTTTAAGTATAGGGGGTTGATGAATCTGTGATTCATCACTCTAAAAGTTGAAAATAGAGTCTTGTTCCCGAGTAAATAGATGCATATTTTCCTTTATATTGTAAAATTAGCATTCGTGCATGCAAGCATAATATATGCATTTTAGCATTCATACTTGCATTAAATAAGAAGCCGAATTCACTTGTAAATATCCACCTGTATATTAGATAAATTACCTTATTTTTATATATTTTATACTAACTATAAAGCCACTAAAACCAACTCTATAGTGTATATATGGCTAACACTAATAAAGGAAAAATAGCTAAAAAATACCAACTTGTAAAATTACCCAATAAAACCCCAAACCCAATTGGAGACCTTAGACCATAAAATGTGCATATCTCTCTCATACATCTTCCAAATTAGGTCTACTCACTTTTAAAGTAATATACATTCCAAGACCTTCGAAACAAGACCAATTTCATTAAAATCGGAGCTCGTATGCAAAACTTGGGTTTTGGGCCCCTTTTGTACATTGTACAAAATGACCATTTTACCCCCTGTATTTTATCATTTTATTTTCTTTATTATTAAAATTCTAAAAAAATTAGATTAAGTTGTAAATATTCTTCTTATATTTTCTCTATTTTTATTTTGATTTTTCTCTTTATTACAAATGACAAAAAAAATACAAAAGAAAAATACGATATTTTATACCTATAAGGTACCGCCCAAAAATACAGTTTGTACAGATGATCTCGTTTGATTTTCAACCCTTCACGGATCTCGTCGAGACGAGCAACTTTCGTGTTGATGACTTTTTGATTTAAGCTCTTTTATTATGTCTTTTTGATTTTTCTTTCCCTTTAATTTTGGTTTTTTGAGAGCGACATGTGGTGGCTCCGGAAGCCGCCACGTGTCAATCCCTTGGTTTTTGGTTACTAATTAAATAAAAGCCACATGGCCGCATTCTAGCGTGCCAAGTGGCATCCTCTCTCTCTTCTCTACCCATTCCTCCCCACTCTCCCTTAACTTAAGGGAGAGGCCTCATCGACACCTCCCATTCCATCCCATCTTCCCCACTCCTTCTTCCATCTCTCCCACTCTCTCCATGCCCTCTCCAACCTCCACCTTCTCCTCTTTATAATCTGCTCTACCCCTCCATTCATACCCATCCGCCATTTCTTCAATTTAGAGGGAGAGACCACCAGCCCCCGAGTGTTGTCGGTGACAGCTTCAGCATCTTCCGGTCGAGCAACGACGGTTTTCAAGGCGAGATCCTCGAGGACTCCTCCTCGTGTCGTTGTGCATCACTTCAGATCACAATTGAGCTTCTTCGATTTTTCGTCGAATCGAATCGAGGCGACGACAACCGGAAGCCGCACTCCGTGGCTTCATTTTCGGCAAACCACAGGTAAGTATACACTATCTTAATCTTGTCACTGCATTTTTTATCTAACGATTTTTTCCTTGTTTCATCCACAAATCATCAAACAAAAAAAATCACACACACCACCTCTTCTTCCACTTTTATTCCTGATTACAAAATATAAACACAAAAAAATTTTACAAAAAGAAAATACAAAAAAAGCAGGTCTCCCTTGGCCGGCCACCACCTCCAGGCCGACCACCGCGCGGCCTGTGACGCCGTTCATCTCCGCCCGCACGCCTCCACGCGCCATCCCACGTACTGCGAGAAGCACGCCGCCGTCACCGCTCCCCGTGGTCGCTTCCGCCCAAGCTGCCTCAGCTCCAAGCCTCCAAGCGCCTCCGCGCCCCACGGCCGTGCGCGCCTCCCATGTCGGCCAACGCCCCCCCCCCCCCCCCCGCGCCCGATCTCCCCTCCAGCGCCGCCCCCAGGCCGCGCCCCTGCCGCCTGCGCCCGGTCTCCAACCGCCATCGACCACGAGCCGCCCTGCAGCCGCCCTTTCCCTCCATCTCCGCCGCGGAAGCACGCGCCTCCGCCCCGCCTCAGCCACCTCGTAGCCCCCCCGCGGCCAGGCGCGCCGCCAACCGCGTCCTCCTGCTCGTCGAGTGCGCGCGTCGTGGCTGCCTCTCCCGCTCGCCACCGCGACGCCGCAACCCTTGAAGGCCCCCTCGTGAACCCTAGCTTGCAAGAAGAAAGAAAAGGTCATATTGTCTTTATTTTATTTTTGCGAAAATTACAATTTCATCCTGCAAGTTTGATGTTTTTGCAAAAGTGCCCTTAGGCACATTTCAGTTCATTTATGTCAATTTCATTTCTGTCTTGCATTAAGACCCCTGACTTTGATTGATAATTTGGATAGTCAAATAGCATCATTTTATTTGATGAAAAACACCATGTTGTAGAGTAATTAATTCTTTATCTCGTGGCTATTCATTTGAATTTTGTGAGCATGTGATATTTTATCAAAAATCAAAGATTGAAAATCAATGATAGTTTGCCCATTATTGCTCTGAAATTCGCACATAATCATTTATGCCTTCAAAAATTGCGAAAAAATTATGAATGATGTCTTTTAGTGTTCTTTAATTAATGTCCAAGTTTCATCAAAATTGGCCTTGTCGTTTGCATAAAATAAATTTCTTAGCGATTTCTGTAATTGATTTTTAATTAACTCCACGAATATTATTTTTGAGAAATTTCAAGTCTCTTGGATTCTTTATTGAAATATCTATTTAAGGTAAATCAATCATTAGATAATTTAATTTCTTGAATTTATTAGAAATTAAATACTCGTTATTGCTCTTATTTCAGTAAAAAATTCATAAAAAAATCAAAAAGTGTCAGAAAATTCTAAAAATATTAGTTGTAGATTCATTTCATCATATTTGACCTTCAATAAATTTTTAATAATTTTTGCATATCATTTGCACGAAAAATTGCATAAAAACCTCAAAAAAGTTTGCATTTTTAATTTGTGCATTTTAAATCCAAAAATTCCAAAAAAATCTATTTTGCATTCGTTGTTGTATTAGGTTTATAGGAAAAATAGAACTTGGTAGATTTGAATCAATTTGATATTAAAATTAATTTTGGCTAATTTGTTGATTTTCTTAATAACCTAGTTCAACCGCATTTGTGCATTGGCATTTTTATCGCATAAAAAAAACAAAAAAATCCCAATAAGAAAACCACAATCTAATCCCTCTAACTTGATCCTGAGTTGTTCCTTTTCCTCCTTGAGTCGACCCTGGGGCTTGCCCAGGCTAAATAAACATAAAACCGCATATTAAATTCATTCGACGAATCATCGATTTGTGCGGTTAATTTTTGATCGACGCGGATCTATCCGACTGCAACGCACTAGTCAATTATACGACATTAAAAGGGTAGATTTTCGGGCTCGTCAACGGTCCATGACTATCCTAGATATATCGCATCCTTATTGAAAAATAACTAACTTTAGACTATTTATCAGATGCGTTGGTCTCCATATCAAATGGAGATCGTAAATCACCTTCCCGTAATCTGTCGAGAACGTCAGGAAGTGTCGAGATCCCAGACAATCCTAATTTGTTTTAACATAGCGGTCAAGCACATGCCTGATCGTGTAATGAGGTAATTTGATCTGCGACCTCACATCCCAGATCAAATGCCCCTGATAGTTTTCCCGAATCGTCGCTCTCGTCAACGAGAGAATGATCCTATTGATTGGCCCGATCGACTCCGAGAACAGATCGTTCGAGGAATCAACGGCGTGAAACTGTGGTGATGGAAAGACAATCGGCTGAATCGAACGAGCAGCTTCTGGAAGCATACATGACTTGGTATTGGAACATTACACGGCGATGGATACATACTTCAATACCGCCACCACTCTTTACATACGAGCCTTACGCTCCGAGGTTCATATCAGGGGTAAGTGCGTATATTGTCCATCTTTATTTCTCGTAAAACATCAACTAAATACGGGTCAAATATTCAGGTGCAGTGTGTGTATGAAGCTCGTGAGATCCTAGAAGATTACGAATGAAGCTCGGAGTTGCGGAATGTAATTGGATTACTTGACTCTGCCCTACATAATTTTGGATTGGTGGATCAAATGAGTCAGTACACCCCGAGATACTCATACTCCTCCGACCAATAGAGTCCTAGCAGTACGTACACCGCTCAGGGCGACTCCACCTGCATCACATCAGACTCCGCCTGCTTCAGGTGGCCAGCCACAAGGAGGACCTTTTGTCGTCCCACGACAGCGTAGTCCACACAACTCAGAGATGGCTCGTGCTCCTCGCACTCTTTCAGATGCTCCTACGGAGTATCCACTGCAGACTACTTCAGAGTATCCATTGCAGGATACTTCGCTGCCTCAACCGTTTTATCCTATCAACTCTCCGCTTGCTGACTACTCTCCACAATCCATGCCTCCACCGATGGATGTGAGTTCTCAGAGCGAGACCTCCCCGCTCACTGACGTCTACGATGAGGAGGAGTTGTATGCTGACTTGGTAGATCTATATTATACAATTGCACTTAAGTACGCATGTCTGAGCGTACTTCAAGGACAGCGACAGCGTCAGAGGACATGATTAGTAGTGTTTAGAACATGTTTGTCTAATGCAATGCTAGATGTAATCTTCCTATTTCGCGTTTGAAACAATGGATCCTCACTTTTAATGTCAAGTGAGATGTTGAATGTGATGTTTAAATCAGTTATTTTAGGACGAAATTAGAGAGTGACACGCATGTTTACTTTGCGCAAACATATACCATTATATTTTATATACTTTATGTATTCATTATATACAATGGAATAATCAATAGTAATTATATTATCCATTATTATTATAAAATATTTTACAATAGAACAATCAATAATAATTATATTATAATAATATACAATGGAACAATCAATAATAATTATATTATTATTATATTTACGTATTATCCATTATTATTATAAAATATCTATAAATATTTATATACAATGGAACAATCAATAATATTTATACATTATCAATTATAAAATAAAAATGTATAAAATATTTATACATTATTATTATACATTATCAATGGCCGACTGGGAAGGTGCGCAGATGGGGGCAGGGTTCTGGATCGGGGAACGGTTCGCCAATCGGCGAACGGTTCGCCGTTCAATGCCCTGACACGGAATTTTGGTGCTAACATGCCCTGACCGGGCATTTCGAGGGGGCCCATGCCCATTCGAGGAAAAAACTCATCATCCGATGCTTCAAATGCCTCAAACTTGGCACATCAAGCATTTCTGCCTCACCCAAGTAGTGTATTTCGTCTATAAGAGTGCAGGTCACTCCTCAAAAGCCCACGACGTCTCTATGGCACCCACAAAAAAATCTACAACAAATACTGAGGCCAATACTCACCGCCGACGGAGGATCAATTTTCAGACCCGCTCCCTACCCCCACTGCCCCTCCTATGGAGAAAACTGGAAGCACCTCCTCGACAAGCTCGATGGATCAGTGTACCCTGCAAGCTCCATCGACATGTCTTGCAAAAAATACCACTCCATCCACCAGGGGGGATGCTCAATGCCCCTACCTGTCAGGCAGACATGTCTTAAATCCATGGCAACAAAGAGTCACCTTAACCAATGTCTAAAGTAGAGTTTTCATGGGACTTCCCATCCATCAAATGAGCACGTGATCGTCTCACCATTGAGACCATTCTTGAGACTTTCCCCAAACTGTGGTGCATTTCAAGGAAACAACTCATTGCTCAAGTCGCAACTGAACAGCAGTACAATTGCTTGGCCCACACCTCTAATAGGACTGTGGAAGGAGAACGCATATGGTTCTACAAGTGGTCCCTCTCCTTCGGGGCGAAAAGGGTAGAAGATGTCAAGGCTTACTGGATGGCAATCCTCAGATTTCTATTCCATCACAAGTATCCCTATATCCTGAACAACCTAGAAAAATCCTTCTGGAAACTCCTCGCCTGTTAAGTTCCTTCTCTCAACACGGACCATGAGGAAGCTTTCTTGAAAAGCTCCTGGTGGACTTACATAATACTACCGCTATCCCCATGATGGTGGAGGTAAACACCACAGTGGAATCGTCAAGGCCTCCTTCCACCTTCTCAAATACCATATGGAAGTAGCTTTCGCTCACTGACTCCCCCTGGTACGAATGAGCACCTCTCACCACCTCGACTGCTCTTAAAGGATGGAGGATACTCATCAAAAATTTGCATTTATGGGGAATATTAAGCTGGTCCGGGAAGTTTGATCTTTATCTTGGTGTAGCTTGGGAGCAAGTATACTTAAATATCGGCCCGTTCCTGAACCACCACGGACCATCAGTTGCTCCCCCCAAAATTCTCTATGCCTAGAACCTAATCGTGAGCAAACAAGGAATATGATTAACTGGATGAGGCATATGGGACATGAGAAGATGGAGGACATTCTTAAGAATATAAACTCGCTTCCCTCCGAAGCTTACCGACACTATTCAAAATGCATAGTGAAGCAAGCACCTGAGACGAAAGGAAAGGAACCCACGCTTGAATCCATGTCACATGAGATACTCTTCGCACCAGATACACCATCGAAACGTGAGTTAAATCAGCTAGCTTTTAGATCAAAGATAGTGTATGATTCCCTAGATATAACACGTTAAGCATAGCACCGTGGGAAGCTCGGGGACAACCATGTCACCAAATACTTTTTCCTTCTCTTCTAAAAATTGCAATAATAATGGTGTAGATTTTGGCCAAGAAAACCTAGAGAAAATATTAATTCAGAAACTTTGGTCAAACTGACCTATCTCGGTCCAAGTTTGGGGTAGTCTTCGGTTTTTGGATTTAAATATTCTCTCCTGGAATATATAAAAGGCGAGTGGAAAAGGGACCCCTTAAGAGAACTTGAGAATAGTATTACATAACATTTTTCCACTTCAAGAGACGAGGTCCATGAGGGAGATCCCTTTGAGCTCCCTGTGTGGTTCCGGTCGTCTAAGATGGCACTCAACCTATCGGATGGAACACACATGAACTAGACCGCGTGTCTAATGTAGATCATGATTTTGCCTATGTTTCCACCTTTTGTTGAATTGCATCAGGCTTTCTTTTTCGTTGATGCGACATCTACAACCCACCTTTCGAAATGGGGAAAGATTCCTTCTTAAACTTATTAGCCACACTGCATTCCCCCTCTCTCCCTTCGCATATCATTGGTGATTTCAATCTCATCGGGAAGAGATCGGACCTTGTCTCGACTGCCACCCTGATGCGTCATTTACTTGGGCAGGTGGAACCTCTCGGGCTAGTTGGGCCATTTTTGACCGAGCAATATGCTCCTCCACCTTCTTGACAATGACCCCCAATATGTTCCTTAAGACCCTTCCAAGAACGTTCTTGGATTGTTGTACATTTCTTCTAAGCGTTTCTGGCACCAACCCCTCAACTTTAAAATGAAGTCCTTTTGGATAAAAAAGATGCCTTCAGGAATCTAGCCTCTCACACATGATCACTCCCAATTCTCACCAAGCTGGTAAAAATCGGTCGACTAGGCCTAGTCGGCCAATACCCTCCCCCAACACCCGACTAGTCAGTTGATTTTTCAATGAGGGCTTTTTATTTTTTATTTATTTCTGTTATTTCTCGACAGTTCCTATTTCTCTTGGTTTGTGTTCTTCGATTAATTTATATTGGTATATTTTCTGATGCATTCTCAACGAGAACCCCGTGCTAGTAAGGTTAGCACATGGGGGGCATCGGACGACTCTTCAAATGGGTTTAGAAGAACATATGGTTAGGATTCAATGCATATCAATAATATATTGTTAATGCTAATGTCATTGGTTACTATAAACATCTACATAGGATTGGTTTATTTTTGTATGATATTCATTCACTTCAAATTCTGTTGGTTAGTATATTTATGTTATTTGTTTTTATGAATGTTAAATTTTTTAATATGTATAGTACTATTATTGTTTTGTTTTTATGAATGTATTGTAGTATTGAAAAAGTCTGAATCTATGCAAATATATAAGAATATATGTATAAAAATTGATTTATACATTCATTAAAAAACTCAAAACTGATTAAAGGTCGACTAAATCCGATTAGTCACCTGACTGGCAATTAATCCTTAGTCAGTGTCTCTGCTGACCGAGTACCGACTACCGACTTCTACAACCTTAATTCTCACAGATAACCCTTTTTCGCGCGGGCTAAAAAAGCCAAGTGCCTAAAAAAGAAAATAAATAATTTGAGGAAAAATGAACTCACATCAATAGAAGTTGAAAAGAAGCTCCTCACCCAGATCAAGAATTGTGAATCTATATCGAAAATCATTCTAGTTTTGCCAGTGACTTCCTAATCATTCGTGAGTTGTACACCTCAAAAGATAATGATATTTGGGGCATTATCGACATCAAAAGCTTTAACAATGCAATGCTTACTAAGAGGACCATACAAAAAGGAAGTATCCACTACAAGATGATTACGAGCTCATCTTTTACGGGGAGACCAATACCTCTTAACTCGAGTCACAAAACACGACTCGATGGCTTGGAAATCTCACAGTAAGGGATCCTCTCCACTCAGAGGAGTATACCAAAATCATGGGATCCAAGAAAAATAGTTTTTGGGTTTGATCGCGTGGATGGGAATCATTGCCTAAAAGAAATTTTTTGGGAGTTATGGCCTTATGTTCGAAACAGATCTGACACTTGGAGAGAAACCATTAGCAAACTGAGGGCTCTAAACAACTAGTTTGCTTCATTTGAAATAGGATCCTTCTACATTATTGAAAAAATTGAGAGAGTTGAAGCAAAGGATTTTAAACATTCAGTTGACGAAGGAAGAGGATGCATAGGTATGCATATTGCAAGCAACAATATGAATTCCAGTAGGCCTACAGACGGTGGTATTTAGGACTTCCAGTAGGCGTACAAACGGTGGCGTTTAGGACTATTTCTGTGATCATTTGAACTGTCGATTTCCTCATATTTTTCAGGATGGATCCCAGTGAATAGGAGCTTGTAAAATACATTCAAAACCTTTTGGACACTGATAATGAAGCTACACAGCTAGTACATATCTCGAACATCGGATGTTGAAGCTTAAACGAAGTTTATATACTTCAAGTTGTTAAATTTTTTTTGAAGCCAAGAAAGGGGGATACACTCAAAGCTGTTCACCCCAACAGTTTATTGATAGAAGGAAAGATGGGAGAAGGTACAAGAAATCATGCTAAATGCTAAACGCTTCAGGAGCTTAGAAAGCCTGACACCTGCAGCTTTACATTTTCCAAATGGAATCTTTGCCCCGAGAAAAGTAGCGCATTCCTGGATAGCCATAAAGCCCATAGCGTAGCTAGCGGCCGTAACAAATCCTGCCTCGCTCGTCCGACGGCTGCCACCAAACTGCTGCAAAAAGCGCTCACGTCCGAGAGGGCAACCCACAGTAGAGACGGGTTGTCCAAAAGGGGAGCCACCCTACTGCAGTAAAAGAAAAGGTGCTCCGCTAATTCAATCTCCACGTCACAAATGAGGCATCTGTCAGAGACCGCCCCAAGCAGCCTGAAGCACCTATGCATCATCAGCCTCTTACCTCTGAACAACCATAGAAAGAAACATTTTTCTCGGGAAGACACAATCCCCAAAGGAAGGCGCAATCCCGCACTAAATCCGACGAGATGGCGGGTGGGGCTCTGGTGATCGCCAAGTATGCCCTACGGACCGTGAAATCTGTCTCGCCAAACCCAATGATCACGCCCCGACAAGGGGCTGGTTACGTCCCTAAGAGCATCCAGCAAGCCCATGAAATCCCCAGGCGTTGATCCGAGAAGTTTGAGCGGAATTGCGGCATCCAGTTACCATTGTCCCAATACGCAGCGACCTGCACATCCGGATCCATTGCGAGAGCAAAAAGACGAGGGAAACGAGAAGCAAGGTCTCCCCGATCAGTCAAGTTATCCTGCCAAAAGGCAAAGCTCTCACCATTCCCTAGCACAGGTCAAAAAAAGACCCGAAAGCAGCGCTTTACCTTGAGAATTTCCTTCCAGAAGAGAGAGGGCATGGTCGTCCCATCTAACAAACTGATCGGCGGCGCCGTGCTGGTAATCGAATAAATTTGCCTAAGGAGTCTGGTGCAGAGGTCATCGCTGCCACCCCAAATCCTTGCCACCCACTTAAGCAAGAGCGCCTCGTTAAGTGCATCAAGACGGTGCACACCCAGTCCTTCATCACATTTCTGGAGAGTGATGTCCTCCCAGCTGACAAGATGCATGCTCGGTCGCCCCTGACTGCTCTTGCACCAAAGAAATCTCCGCATCATCCCTTCAAGCCTCTTCCTGATGCCTGTCGGGAGCAACCTTGTGGAGGAGTAATAAACAGGAATCGCAGAGAGCACAACCTTCAGGAGCACCAGCCTGCCACCCTTAAAGAGGAGCATCACCTTCCAACCCGCAAGTCTCCCTTCAACCTTCTCCACCAAGGGTAACCAGTCAGAAAGTTTCGATCTCCCCGTGGAGAGCAGGAGCCCTAGGTAGTGGATCGGGAGACCATAACGCACCGTTCCCAACACCGTGCAGCACAACTCTGCCTCAGTGTCATCCATAGAGAAAGGCATGAGCTTCGATTTTGCCAAATTCTGTCGCAGCCCGGATATCTCGCTAAAAAGCTCGAGCACCACTGCCATTCCCTTGGCTTCCTCAGCCCCCCCCCCCCCCCCTCAATAAAGAAAATGGTGTTGATAAGCCTTTTCACGAAAGTGCCTATAGGAAATGATCATAAAAAAGTGGAAAACATCTGAATTGTTGCACATGCAAGAGATGGGAGGTAGATGTTGGAAGGCCAGGTTTCGCTCGAAAGTTGATCGTGACATCACCTAGAATAGATCCACATCTCTAGGAACCCTTTTACATATGCTTAACTTTACTATCAGTATACAAGAATACATTAGAAACAGGCTCCAAGCGAAAATTGCTTGCTGGAAAGGTAGATTTATATCCCAAGCCGGAAGGGCAATTTTTATTGCCAACTCTCTCACCTCAATTCCACTTCACATCATGAGTACATCACTCATGCCCGCAACTGTTTGCAAATGCATTGACGCCATAGCTAGGGACTTCTGATGGTGATTTCCAAGAAACTCGAAACGACTATTAAGCTAGAGATTGGGACTAGATGGCTATGCCCAAACACTAGGGTGGTTTGGGTATTGATGCAGCGTGAAGTGGAGAATAAATAGGGCCACCTTTTCTCTATTTTTATCCGTTATTTTATCTACGTTATTTGAGTCGTTGCATTTTATTTAAATAACGAGATCGCGTGTGATCTCCAAATTAGTAGTCAGTTTTAAATTTGAATTTCAAATTAGTCGGTTAGAGTCAATTTAGGATAATTAGTTTCAATTTGAATTTGACTTTCTATTTTTGTAATCTCATCCCTCCTATATAAAGGGATGATGGTCCAATGTTTTAGGAAGTTCAGTTGTCATTAAAAAATGAGATTTATTCTCTATCCCCCTCTCTCGTCTCTCTCTCCTCTCTCAACGTGGTCTTCACGTTTCTTTCTCCCTAAATCCCTCGTGTTCCCGATGAGTTTCTTCTCTCAACCCTTCTATTTTCTACCACCAAAAATCCACTGTCAAGATTTAATTTTCGCCGTCACAAAAATCCCGTCTGCATCAATTGGTATCAGAGCATGGATCTAGGTCGTCCTCACGATCTCGCGATCCCTCTCGTCATTCACGCAGAAAGTCCGACGGATCTCGCCCCAACGACCGTGCATGGCGTGTTGAGGTTAGACAAACACTATCGAATATGCTTCAAGTTATTTCATAGAATAGAGAGTCATTGACGCGACAACTAGAAGAACTCATTGCCAAAAGGGCCGGTGAAACTTTCGTCCAAGTTCCTGATGAAGAGGACCAAGAAAATTATGCCGACAACGACGCACTGCTCGCAGTCTAGGCCGCTTCAGATCAGCCACCATCGACAATATCGCCCCCGACAACAGCTCCAACCCTGCTGCATCCCAGCCTGGTCCTTCCCACACCCTCGGCCCCCCTTCTCGCGGCCCCGGCGGCTCCAACCCAGCCCCCAAACCCTCCCACGCCCATGGCCCCTCCCCTGCACGCTGCATCCTCACCGCCACAACCCCCAACCCCTTTCGTCACCCCTGCAACCCCCACGACGCATTTCCCTTCCCCAACATCACCTCCCGCCACCCCTGTGCCCCCCCCCCTGAGGTACAGCCCCAGTCCCCGGGCCCTCGCCAGCAAATCCCCTGCGTCGCCCCCTCATGCCGCCACCCCCGCACCACCAAAAACTCCTCCCCCCGCCAATCCCACATCCCTTGCGACTCACCCCGTCCAAATGCTGGCTACCCTCGCGGCCCCTACAGCCCCTCCTGCTGCACACTCACCCGCAGCCCCTCGGGCCTCTTCTGCGCCGCCCACCCACCATCTCTCGCGCTGTCCACTTCACGCCTTCAACCATCGCCGCCTCGTCCTTCCATATATCAGCTGGCGTGCCCCCAGCGTCTTCCCAACGTCGTTCTCTGTTCTGAAGGTTGTGCTGGTCTGAGAACCACCGTCGCCGTTGGAATGCCATCGGTGGCCGCCCGCCAGTAGCGACCACGTGTCGCTGCCCCATGCTCCCTTCATGCGGCCACCTCGAACTTAAGAAGAACCGGACCCTAACGAAAATTGAGGGCATTTACTCAACCGGGTCCCCTGACAATAGGAGTACAGGAATATTTCGGAAATATTTCAAGGGAACCCCCCCTTCAATGATATTTTACCCAACATGCCAAGTGGAAAAGTTAACTTATGAGTTTTTAAGTGAAGAGGTAGAATATTTGCAGAGACGTCCTCTAATTGAAAAGAACTATCAACGTAATGCTGAATTAAGGAGAAAGGTTACGCAATTGGAGTAAATTATTCAATGAATTCAGGAAGGACTCTCCGGCACAACACATGAAGATCTAGCAATTCGTCGGGAGACGAATTTTTAAAGCGGAGGAGAGTTGATGCAGGGTGAAGTGGAGAATAAATAGGGCCACCTTTTCTCTATTTTTATCCGTTAATTTGTCTACGTTATTTGAGTCGTTGCGTTTTATTTAAATAATGGTCCATTGTTTTAGGAAGTTCAGTTGTCATTAAAAAAAGTGAGATTTACTCTCTATCTCCCTCTCTCGTCTCTCTCTCCTCTCTCAACGTGGTCTTCACGTTTCTTCCTCCCCAAATCTCTCGTGTTCCGGACGAGTTTCTTCTCTCAACCCTTCTATTTTCTACTACCAAAAATCCACTGTCAAGATTTAATTTTCGCCGCCGCAAAAATCACGCCTGCATCAGGTATCCAAAAGGTTGAAGATATGAATGAAGCACTATTACTCGAACTTGCATGGCGACCGTTAGAAACCAATCGAAACACTTTATGAAAGGACATTATTCAAGCAAAAAACTACAATAAGGAAAACTTCTTGGGGGCCAAGGAGATATCAAATTCCCCCTATTATGGAATGCCCTTTTGCATGTAAGGTCTTTGCTCTTTGTTAACACCCTCAACCTCGTTGGCAATGGGTAATCTACCCAAATATTAAGACTTGAGAGATAGGTGGCTCTCACATCATGATGATGTCATTATGCCAAATGCCTACACAAGACGAATGCCCGCATGAGTCTCACGACTTAGAGATACCAATGGTAACTGGGATATGCAAACCTCGAGGAAAATTTTTAGTCCAACAATCATACATTATATCCTACATACCATCATAAGACAGTGCACATCAGACATTCTTATATGGAAACCTCATCCGAGAGGCATATTCACAATTAAGTCAGCTTACTAGTAGCTTTCACATTATGTACAGATTCAGGATAATCAAACATAGGAACGAATTAAAAAGATCTGGGCATCTGATGGACTGGACACGCACATCAAGCTTTTCATGCCGAAACCACGTGCAAAGTGCCCCCCTATTGCCAAACTTCTGTTGTGCAGAACTCAAGGGTATGATAACACGTGCATCATGTGCAACAACTCTGAAAAAGATGAAAGTCGTTTTTTTTATGTCAAAACGTACCCGTATGCAAGCGATCTATGGTTTATTCTTGGATACAAGACAACCTATAACAATTCCATCAAATTATGCTTTGCTCAAAGATTAATTGGGAAATCACTCTTTTCGTACACTTGTAAGTTGCTCCACATTATTTGTGTGGATAGGTGTTCTGCTAAACACAAGGATCACATTCCAAATCCACTGCTCACAGAGTCACAATACATAAACTAAGAAGTTGGCATAATGGAACTCAAGCGCAAGGATTTCTCAATGCTCCCAGGGCTGCAGAAGCGAAACTCGCACACAATCAAGCTACCACCCGAGAGCAGACATCGTACATCAAATTGTAATTGATGGGCTTACTGTTGAGAATGTATGTAAACGGGTAAACGGATCTTGGATGAGGGACCGTTTACCCCACCTATAAATGATGTACTCATCCCCCACCCTTTGGAGGATGAAAGAAAGAGAAACCCTAATCTTGAGCATTGCGAGAGATTAGGGCTGAAAGAGTGTTCCCGTGGTTTTTTCCCTCGTTGAGGGTTTTCCACGTAAATCCCTTTGTTTGTGCTTGATCTTGTGCTTCTCTACATGGTATCAAAGCCACACATCTGTAGTGGTTGATTGTTGTGCCGCTATTCTCCTGTGCCGCTGCACCATCTCCGTCGCTGCCTTTCGTTGAAGCCATATTTTTCGCTGCTCCTTACTTGCCGGGAGCCTACGTGCTGTACAAGAAGCCAAATCGTGGGGAGCAACCTCATTTTTGGTCTCTATTTTGGTCTCAGATTTCAGATCTCACGGATCTTGTTTTGGTTTCCCGGAAACCAAATCGTGGGGAGCAATATCGTGGGGATCTTGTTTTGATTTCCATTTGGTGGAGCAAAATCGTGGTTTGTACCTGCGTCCAATTTGGTGGAGCAAAATCGTGGTTTAGTTTCTCGGAGCAAGATTTCTCGGAAGCTTTTGTATCCATCAGCCGTATCAGCCGTGGTTTGTATCTCTTTATCACCCGTATCAATCGTGGTTTCTCGGAAGCAAGATTTCTCTCGCTATCAGAAGCCATCCGTGGTTTGTACCCCTTCATCAGCCGTATCAGCCGAGAGATTTCTCTTTCATCTGCATCAGGCGCCCTTGTTGAGGCTTCTCGGAAGCCGGTCTGTGAGTGGTTCTCTTATCTCTGCTTTGGTATTGCTATTTGAGTTCTTTTATGGCACAAGAAGACAACAACATAGGGAGAATGACTTTTACGATTGAAAATGTCCCTGCTACTGTCACCACTTTAAAATTAACAAAGACAAATTATTTAACTTGGTCTGCGGCTATGGAAGTCGCTCTTGGCTCAAGAGGTCGGGGAGGCTATATTGATGGACGGAAACAACCCCTACCCACCACCGACAAATTATATGAGCAATGGTATATCGAGGATAGTCAATGTAGAAATTGGATAATAAATGTTGTCTCGCCCGATATTCAACCACTAATACTTAGGAAGAGATCTGCTCGCGATCAATGGTTAACTTTAGAAAGTATGTACGGTCAAAAACAACATGACATTCGAATGTATCAATTAAGCAGGGAGGTGTATAACATGAGACAGGGTGAATTATCTGTTGCTGCTTATTATTCTGCCTTGATGGCAAAATGGGAAGATATGGATTACTATTGTGACGATACTTGGACAAGCCCTACCGATCAGAAAAAATATTGGGATGAAATTTGGAAGCAAAGAATCTTCATCTTCCTTGGAGGTCTCAACTCCGTGTTTGAGGCCACAAGGAGCCAACTACTCACTGCTGGCATCAAATCCAATATTGAAGAGATATATCATGCTATTCAATCAGAAGAGCAACGTCGAACTGCTATGAATGATGACAATGTCGCGCATACAGAACAGTCTGCTTTCCACAGTAGAGGGATTAAAAGTAGTTACTAGAAGGACAAAAAATGTGGGCATTGCAAGAGGATGGGCCATGGTATTGATTATTGTTGGGAGCTTCATCCCGAAAAGAAATTCGTGAAAGGCAAGAAATCGAGGGCTACGATTGCAGACATGAAGATTTCAGAAAAGGGGGTATTGACAGGTGAACAACTCAAAGATCTCCATGAATATGTCCAGAAACTCTCAATGTCCACCACAACCAAGAGTAATGCTGAACTGTCAAATACCGCAATGGCTGCAACAAAAACTGAAGGTATGAATTTAGTTCACGATGAATGGATTATAGATAGTGGTGCATCTGATCATATGACAGGAAATCCAAAAATGTTCCACAACTACAAGGTGGTATCTGGAAAGGAGAGGGTAAACCTGGCTGATGGATCGTCAGTTAGTGTCGCAGGAAAAGGCAGCATATCTATTATTGCGAAGTTCCTATTGAAAGATGCTCTTCATGTCCCAGATTTCCCTATTAACTTATTGTCTGTCCATCGAATTACTAAAGATCTTAATTGTCGTCTAATCTTTGATGCCCATTCATGTGTTATGCAGGACTTGGTGACGGGGAAGCGGATTGGGATTGGTTTGGTTACTGACGGGCTCTATCGTCTACCAGCAAGGGTTATTTCTGCTTGGATTGCCAATCAAGGACAGAAGATTACCAATGACAGCAAGATTCTCCACCAGTGGCATGAGAGACTTGGACATCCTGGTTTTGCTATTCTCCAACACTTATTTCCTACGTTATGTAATAAAGTTGGCAGTCTTTCTTCTAAATGCGAAGTATGTCAATTTTCAAAACAAACCAGGAGTACTTATCCCATTTCCAATAAAACAAGTGATACAATGTTTGAAATTATTCACTCAGATGTGTGGGGGCCTTCAGATACAAAGACTTTAGGTGGTCATAGTTATTTTATTACCTTTATTGATGATTTCTCAAGGACTACTTTTGTTTACTTATTGAAGAATAGAAGTGAGGTTCCACATGTTGTGAAATTGTTTGTCACTATGATCAAAACTCAGTTTAACGCTCGAATGAAAATTATGAGGACGGATAATGCAAGAGAATACTTAGAAAAATCTTTGCAATGTTTTCTTGAGGAAAAAGGAATCCTTCACGAGACATCTTGTGCGTACACACCCCAACAGAATGGGGTAGCAGAGCGCAAGAATCGACATTTGATGAATGTTACCAGAGCCCTTCTCTATCAACGGAATTTACCAAAGATTTTTTGGGGCGAGGCTGTTTTGACTGCAGCTTATCTTATAAATAGAATTCCCTCGGTGGTTCTCAGAAACCTCACTCCTTACTCCTTGTTGCATGGAAATAAAGATATGTTTGCTCTTGAACCACGTACATTTGGTTGTGTGTGCTTTCTCCATAACAATGGTCCCAATGTACGAAAACTGGACCCTCGGGCTACAAAATGTATTTTCCTTGGTTACTCCACTAGTCAAAAGGGTTATAAATGCTACGATCCCCTCTCACAACGTCTACATGTAAGTAAAGATGTCACTTTTTTTGAAAATGACTCCTACTATCCGAAAAAATTTCCTCAGGGGGAGTGGGCAGCTGATACTATGGGGGAAAATGAGCTAGATACTATCAAGGGTGATGATACAGAGGTGATGATCAATATGAATAAAGCTATTTTTGGGATACAAAATGATGATACAGGTGAAAGCATCATGGATGTGAACGTTGAAAGTGCAAATTTTGAAGATGATACCACACCAAACCAAATTCCCAATCCTGCCCCGGATGATCCGAGTCAAGACATCTCTGTAAGTGCTCCTTCTTCTCAATTGATTGCTGACAATATCTCTAACAGTTTGCTTGATGATAGTTCCATTGTTGTTTGAAGGTCTACTAGAACAAAAAAGGCTTCCACTCGCTATCCTATTGATAAATTTGTCTCGTATACAAAGCTGAGTCCAAGCTATAGATGCTTTGTTACCTCGCTAGACTCTTGGTGCACTCCCAGGAACTTTACTGAGGCTCAGAGTGATCCAAAATGGGTGGATGCTATGAAAGAAGAAATGGATGCACTAGTTAAGAATGACACATGGGAGATGGTGGATATCCCTGAAGGTGCTCAACTTGTTGGCTCCAAATGGGTATACACAATCAAGTATAATGCAGAAGGGAAGATTGATAGATTCAAGGCTCGGCTAGTTGCTAAAGGATACAGTCAGAAATATGGTATCGACTATCTTGAAACATTTGCTCCAGTGGCGAAAATGAACACAGTGAGAGTTGTTATTTGTTTGGCAGCTCAACTATCATGGAAATTGCATCAGCTTGATGTCAAGAACGCATTCCTAAATGGCGATCTCAAGGAGGAAGTTTACATGAAGATGCCCCCTGGATACGAGGAGAGGGGGAAATGTTGCAAACTTAAGAAGGCATTATACGGGTTAAAACAGTCTCCTAGAGCTTGGATTGAAAGGCTTAGAATAGTCATGATAAAAAATGGTTATCGCCAAACCAATGGGGATCATACATTATTTATAAAGAGGAATGAAGGAAAGCGATCCATTCTTTTGGTATATGTTGATGATATGATTCTTACTGGAGATGATGAGGAAGAGCTACAGAATATTAAGAAAGTACTCGCAAGCGAATTCGAATTGAAAGATCTAGGAAGATTGAAGTACTTCCTTGGCATAGAAATTGCTCGATCTTCGGAAGGTATATGCTTAAATCAACGAAAATATGCTCTTGACTTATTAAGAGAAACTGGCATGTCGGGTTGCAAACCAGCCACTACTCCAATAGAAGCAAATCACAAGTTAAGCATAAAAGATGGAGTTCTGTTTGACGAGGAAGGAAAAGGAAGATATCAAAGGTTGGTTGGAAAATTGATCTACCTTACCCTTACTAGACCTGATATTACTTATGCTGTGAATATTGTTAGTCAGTTCATGCATGCTCCTACCTCTACACATATGGATGCTGTTAACAGGATATTGTGTTATGTAAAGAAATCACCTGGAATGGGTCTCCTCTTCAAAAAGAATCAGAACATAGAAATTGAAGGGTATACCGATGCTGATTGGGCAGGTTCAGTCGATGATAGACGCTCAACCTCTGGCTATACAGTCTACCTTGGTGGGAATCTAATTATTTGGAGAAGCAAGAAACAAAATGTTGTGTCTAGATCTAGTGCTGAAGCTGAGTATCGAGCACTGGCAAATGGCGTCACTGAAATATCCTGGCTAAAATTGTTGTTGGAAGAGTTGGGTGCTAATGTGTGTATGCCAATAAAGATGTTTTGTGACAACAAAGCAGCAATTAATCTAGCCAACAATCCAGTTATGCATGATCGCACAAAGCACGTGGAGATTGATCGACATTTCATTCGAGAAAAAGTTGATTCAGGGGAGTTATGTCTCCCATACATGAAATCTGAGGATCAGGTGGCCGACCTCTTTACAAAGGGACTACCTACGATGCAATTTGAGTCGAATGTAGGCAAGTTGGGCATGTTTGACATGTACACCCAACTTGAGGGGGAGTGTTGAGAATGTATGTAAACGGGTAAACGGATCTTGGATGAGGGACCGTTTACCCCACCTATAAATGATGTACTCATCCCCCACCCTTTGGAGGATGAAAGAAAGAGAAACCCTAATCTTGAGCATTGCGAGAGATTAGGGCTGAAAGAGTGTTCCCGTGGTTTTTTCCCTCGTTGAGGGTTTTCCACGTAAATCCCTTTGTTTGTGCTTGATCTTGTGCTTCTCTACTTACAAACAAAACAAAACTACCATCGCGATTGTCTCCTCCAACGACAGGAATCTCCTTCTGACAAAATGTGATCTAGTCACAACCTACAGCTCGAAGGCAGGAGCCTTAGCTATCAAAGTAGCAATCAACATCATTGCCCTTTTTCATGGTAAAACAATTATATTCTATGATTGCAAAGCCATTTGTGAACATGATCAACCTACTTATTGCCCATCTTGGTCGATCAGAAGATTTCTGGAGAACTCCATTGATGCACTCTACAAACGCAGCACACTCACAGTAGTGTTGGCTGAAAGAAATTAGGTGTCTACAACTCATAAACTTGTCGCATACTCTTTATATAATGATGGAACTGGCGAATGGTTGGTGTGACCATCCTCCCCTCCCTGTACTACATTATCATTAATTAATGGGAACAACTCCCTAGTTTCAAAAAACAATAGTAGCCGAAAAAAGTTAAATCAAACTCTCCCCACCCTATAGTCTCTCATTTCCTCTGGTTACTTCACAAAAAAACATATTACAAATGATACGCTAACGCTATTTAAGTGGGGGAGTCATACTCCAAACAAGAGTTCTTTGCAAAAACGCCCACGAATCTTGGGATTATATCAATCTGGATTGTCCTCTCACTACTTATACTTCAACTATCAGGGCTTGCCCCACGCCATGAAAAGCCTTCTTTCTTTTACGAAATAGATGAAGATTACGCTAAGGATCCTTATTTTTCTAGACAATCAAAGCTAATATTGCTTCTGTTTAGTGGATGGTGTGGAAAGAATGGTGCAAATGGGCATTTGAAAATGTGGGAACAAACATCTCGAAGCTTATATTATGTTGTGGTTATTGATAAATCATTTTCCAACCTTGTGCATCGCTTGATATTTGCCCCCGGTGGATGGTGAATCAGGAGTTTGAGTCATAATGAGATCGCCTAGTTGGTGCTACATAGGCCCCCTCTCCTTGATGTCTAAAATCCAATGACTAGATCCATGATGTCTGGTCTTTTCGTCCAAACTGTGTTTTTTAACGAGTGAATGCCCCCGAGCTATTTGAGGTTTTGTAAGCTGGAAATATTTGACCTTTTTTCCCTTTTTGTGGTGTCCCTTGCATTTACTTGGATGAGGGGCTGGTTGATTTTCTGTTCCTATCTTTTATTTTAGATGATGAATGAGATTTTTGTTTTTTTTATGAATTGCATTGATCTGACATATGCTTTGTGAATATGTGTAGTTTTCTCTCATATGTTTACCCCTCATTATGGTTGTTCTTCCATTTCAACTAATTATCTTCAGTTTTTCCGATCAACAGAACCATCCCACCAAAAAATAACAGTATAATAATTACTTATCATATAGCCAGTTTCACTGACATCTTTTTCTTCAGACAAATAAACAACCAAACGAGACAAATAGATACAAGCATGAAAGTCTATGAAGAAAAGGATTATGATATACAAAGGAATGCCCAAAGTTTATACAGAAATCTATAAAGCCGGAGCTTTTGATGCTCAAAAATCCACTAACCTGGTACAAAGAGTTCAAAATAGAAAGTGATGACTCTTGGGCCATTATGCTACTAGCATGGTGAATAAGCAAGCTTCTTAGCCATGGAAGTGCACAAACAAGTACTGAGCCCCTGATGTAAGCACATGCATAAGGTAGATCAGTGTGTCTCGAAAATGACAGCCTAAGAAAGGAGCATTATTTTCATATATGGCATTTATTCAATGTCAATCTAAGATGTTTTCATAAAAAGGTTGCCACCACTGTTCTCATTCATTCTCCAAGTAAATGTTTTATTGTAAGTTTGTCTAAAAGACTATGCAATGCAACAAAGATTCGGATGTGAATAAAGCTGAAATTTTACCTACAACAAAACTATGCAACTTAGCAGTAGTTTAATGTTCAACATCTATGATCAGCACATCCTACCTCGAGTTTGTTATCGATACAGGAGAATTCAAAAGCCTGATGACATGCACTGGACAGAGTTCAGCAACCGAATTTGAAATTACCTGCAGAAAGGCAGCCAAGTGACTACAACAGCTTTGGCAAGACTATATAACATTAAACTACATTATAACTTCATAAGCAGTAGTATAATGAATCAACAAGTAACAATTAATATTCATTAAATGGTAGATTTACATATAAGAAAAACAAATCTACAGTAACTTTCGTCAATTGGATCAAACAAACAAAACTGAAAGTACGAATTTTACCATGTCTTTAAAATCAGCTGACTTCTATCACTTACGTATTTGAACCATGTATTAGCCACAACACACCCCATTGGGCTCGAAGTAAACATCCAAGAATGGATCTTTCTGATTTAGAAACCTGTGATGATGCAAAAAAGTTGATCTCCAATGACAAGGAGTTATGGTTTTCTTGTTGAGAGAGTTCTAAATTTGGACTATCTTTGTCGGGAATTGTTTAGTCACATATTATTGAGTGATTGGACTTGGTTATGTTTGGGGGCTACATAAAGAGCCGCACACCCATTATACTCATTAAGAAACTTAATATAATAAACAACCATATGTGGCTCTTTACTTCTGGTTTCATCCCGCTCCTTAAGATTTCATACAAATCCTTCTTCTTGTACTCAATTCAGTATTTCATATTTTATGTTTCCATATATAAGAGCAAATTGATTTTTAATTTTGAGATTTGTTTGTGTTAGCTTTTTTTTATCAAAGTTTGTTCTATTTAACAAAATCGGTGCATTTCGTCCAACCGAAGAGGTAAAGTACAACTCTTGCCTAAGCAACGCTGGAACATGTAATGCAAGGATTATTCTTTCATTCACAAGCATGATTTCTATAATGAAAAAGATCGATTCAATATGATTTTATTTTTTTTAAGATCTCAATTGTTAAGGATTTTTTCCTCATATGGGTTCGCTATTTTTTGCACACTCGAAATTCCAAAGCATGCAGCGGGTCTCTATAAATGGCAATAGTGAGATGGAGGAGACCCTTCCGATGGAAACTACATCGATGCCAATGCATGTGACGACCACACACAATATTAGCAGCATTGTAGATGACAATCTTCATTGATGGGTTCCCTTGTTGGGAATTCTATGTGCCAAAAGAGGAGAGACATCATCGGCTGCGGAGTTTCTAGTAATTATGGCAAGAAGAAGAAGCGGCATTAAAGATAACGTTGAATGTCCAACCAAAGGTGCTCAAAGATGAGGGACCTTGTTTGTTGGAAGCTCCAAAGCAAACGTGACCAATCCGAAGGCATGCACGAGCCGTGTCGATTCAAGTAGATGGCTATGGGAAAGTTTCAAGGTCGACAACAATGCTATCATTGTCATCCCACCTGACCTCTAAAGCACCATTGCGGAGAAGAAAATAAAGGGTTGATGCCATCCTGAAGCAATTGAGCTCGGCCAAATTTAATTCATTTCATTTTTTTCAAATGTTTTATCCAGCTTGTTCATGTTGGAAGTCACTGAGGGGAAAAGCGAAGAAAAGAAGAATGATGAAGCGAGGTCAAAAAATGATGACCATGACTATTAAAAAAGAAGGGTTCATGAAAAGGGGGGGTCTGATGCCTTGTGCTTAGTATAGGCTTTAGGACCAATTATTTTTCCCACATGTTTATTGTCCTTAGTTTGTCAGGGCCAGTAGGACAGACAAAATGCGGCTCATATCAGAGAAAAATGAGTAAACATAAAAAGGGAGAGCTGTTAGAAAAAAGAAGCCAGATCAAAAAATGGAAAAAGCGTGTTAAAAACTTGAAAAGATGATTAAGAGAGAACAAGGAGAATGTGCATGAGTGTGTTGGGGGCTCGAGGCGCTGAGGCATACGCCTGAGGCATTTTTCAAGGAAAAATGCCTCGAGGCTATAGCCTCATTCAACCTTAGTGAGACGTGCGCCTCGAGGCGCTGCCTCATGTATGGGATGTTTTTTATGCAAATTTTTTCCTTTTCTTTTTGATTGTGAGCTTTTCATATTCCGTAGACAAGTATTTTCAAGTCTTTAAGCTCATGATTCACTGAAATGCTTTTTTTAAATTTATTAACATATTAAGCTTATTTTTACTTTGTTATGCTTTTATGCTTTTTTATAAATCAACATGACCAAAAAAATTGAGTCTTGAGTCCTTAAATTTAATGCCTCTACTCTTTAGTATGAATCAAGCATAAATGCTTTCTTTATTAAAATGTTTGGATTCAAGTCCCCTATTTTGACCTAAATTTTGAAAAGTATATTTTTGTAAACATGTCTCATCTTTTCTTCTATTCAATCAAGACTAAATTAATACACATCAAAGCATGCATGAACAAAGATGATCATAACATGCAATATTCAAGTATTTTATCCCCCAATCATTATGGCAAAGTAAAAAGAGATCACAGATTCACTGCTTACTCTCTTATCCTTATCAATTGAATGACACATATCTCACCTAATTTTGAAAATGATATGTTATATCTAGTCCCTTTAGTTAACTTTTATTCAAAACATTAAATTTTGCGGATAGTTACCCATTATTATGCTTACATATCCATATTTACTTGACTCCTTACAGATTTAGAGTTTAAAAAAAGATAGAAGGAGAGCCAGAGGGAGGTAGTATCCACCTGCTTAGGGCATTCCTAGGCAATAACAGAATGTCTACTAGACCCTCGCTACAGATCCTCTTCCTAACTCGCTCGCGTAGTCAACTCCGCTCCATTTTCTCGAAAAAGACGATCGAGTCCTAGCATTTTTCTCTTTGACTTTTCTCTGTACTTTCTCAATATATTCCTCAAATATATAATCGCCCCTAGCCTCCTTGTACCATCAAGATTTGAGAGTTTATTAGAGGCTTGATTCTTCTTCATTTTGCATAATCGGCTTGAAATCTAGACTAATTTATAGAATGATGCCTATATATCCGAGGAGAGCGAGCACAGCCTAGCCTGCTCTCTCTAGCTTATCCGTTATATAACAATTTGGCTGTTTAAACCATGATGTTAACCTTGAAATATCATGGAGTTATGCATTTAAACATAACTATTTAATTTCTAGAACTTAAAAATCGTAATTACGATTAATTATTATATTTTATGAAAAAATTTCTTTAATGAGTGAGGCTTACGCCTCGATACACCTCACATTTTTCAAAACCTTGGGGGTGTCGTATCCCCCATGTGGATACCGGAACATTGGTGAACTCGATTAATCATAGGAGTGTTAGTAAATCCACATATGAGATCTTTTGTTGAGAGATCCCCATACTCAGGTATTTGCCTTGGAGCCATTATAAGGACCACGCATGTCAGAGGCCCAAGCAAGCTTGTAAAAATAGCTGAACTAGGTCGACTAGTCAGCCTGATTAATCGAGTCTGGGGGGTTGCCGACTCGACTAGGCCTTGCTGCCAACCCGATTAATCGAGCCAACTAGTCAGCCGGTACATCAATTGAGTTTTTAATCCCATGTTTATGATGTGTATTGTGTTCATGCTATCATGTTGTATGTTCAGTCTATGTTGCAATTTGTTTATGTTTTATGATATCATGTTATATTAGGGAGTTTATATACTATTCAAGTACAAATGGATCTGGAGGCAAACAAAATCGAATATAAAAACAAAATTCATTGCGAGATGGGGTCGTTGCCCCATGTAAACCAGAAATGGATGGTTAGAATTCAAGGTATGTCAACAATTTGTGCTATTCAATTTTGTTTTGTATTATTGTTAATGCTAATGCAGCTAACGGTTACTATAAACATTTAAATAGGGTTGATTCATTTTATATGATATTCATTCACTACTAATGTTATTGCTTAGTATATTTATGATATTTATTTTTATGAATGTTAAATTTTTTAATAGGTGTGGTACTCTTTTTTTGAGTCAAATAGGTGTAGTATTCTTGTTATGTCTTTATGGTTGTATCATAGTATTAAAAATAACTAAATCTCTGCAAATATATAAGAATATACGTATAAATTTGATTTATATATTTAAAGTAATTAAAAAATTTAAAACATAATAAATTTCGATTAAATCTGATTAGTCACCCGACGGTCGATTAACTCTTATCCAGTGACCCAATCGACTGAAATCGACAACCGTTTTATGCAACCTTGGACCCAAGGGACAAGCTTGGCACGAAGAGATTTATAGGGACTCCTAAGTAGAGATTACACATCCTAAGCTAGAATATAGGAGAGGCCTAGTTCAAGGCTCTCATATGAGAGACCAAATAGCAAAGGTTACCTATAGAAACCCATTATTTAGCTCTTTAGATGCTGAAAGCACTCGTAGAGGTTTCAGGTGTGAGGCCCGCTTCAGTTTCCATATCAAAGCCATTTATATCCCAAAAGTCACATATTCCCCAGCTCACAAAGCACTAAAAGATGCAATTTCGATTTTGAGAGTTGCAGTTGAGATATGTGATCGGCGTATGTGCGTTGTGTACTCTATTGTCCAAGATGATCATTCCATACTCCAGCTTGAGGTGGAATGTTAGTAGAATTGTGAAAAATTGAGCTACTTATGTGGGAGTTTTTTGGTTTTGTATTATAGAGTACAATTTGGTAATCTTGGTGGAGCTATATAATGAATACCACCACCCTTATAACTCATTTTGAGACATAATATAACATCCAGCCATTTGTGTCTCTTATCTTGTTGTTTCATCTAAAGCTCCTCCAGAGTAAGGTTCCACATAATTCCAAGTTTTTCTTATTGTTCTTGATTCAGCATTCTATATTTTATATTTTCGCACAACTTGTTTGAGGTTAGGAAACATCTCGACATGCGATACTAAAAACTCAACTAAGGTAGAGAATGCATGGGATAAATGAGAAAAAAGGCATTGGACGGAAAATGTGATAATAAGTAAATTAGTGAGGACGTGAGGTCTGATAGTAAGTGAATTGCATAGGACATGTGGAGGTCTAGGAAAGCGGAGGTAGAGCAGTCTAGCAGCACATGGTTACTACATAAAAGAAAACAGAAAGTTGTAATTCGAGACGAATGGGAAGAGGGATTAAGACGTAACATTAGCTATGAGGTGTAGCACCTTACAAGGGTGAAAATCACCTCACAAGGCAAAGATGTGTGCTTTAGGAAACAAAGGCATGGCTTGGTACCTTATCCGAATTTGGTAGGAAATAATAGGCTTAATCGAGGACATGTTTTAGAAGAACATGATCCGGAAGGGCCTCACATGAAGTGAAAGTTAATTAAGATCTAGCCACGGGAAGGACCAAGAGCCAAGCTGCACGAGGCATACTCATGAAAGGATTGCACAAAGGCGTACACACCAGAAGAGTCGATACCAAAAAGGTTTAAGAATGAGGACGAAGTTCAAAGCCTAATGATTGAGGCATAACAAACTAGTTCTACAAACTAGTTCTATCTGTCGACATTTGAGGACCTTCATTGAGACTAAGGAAATGGTGTGAGAAGCTAAGTACGCATCTTACTAAGGTTAATAGGACTTCAACCGAAGTATAATAAGTAATGGCCCACGCTCGTGTGCATACCTATGTACTTCAAACTAGATATAGGGACTATACTACTCACCTAAGCATCAATTAACTACCTCACCAAAATGTAGGGAGCATTGTCACTTGGTTGAAAAGCAAGTACCAGCCTTATTAAGATCCAATGAACCCCACTGAGATCGTGGAACTATGTTACTCAGCCGACACACTGAATACCAGCCTCATTGAGGTCCATGGACTTCAAATGAGGTCTGGTGATGTAATTTAATAACCTCTTAAATTACTAACTAAACGCAAATTTATTGTAAATATCCACCAAAATGTATGATTGTGCAAATATAGATTTCTGTGGTTGTGGGATTACGATCCCCTAGAATGCCCAAGAAGAAGTAATACTCACAATAGAACTAAGAAATAGATAAACCAACTTTTAGAAAGATAGATGAATGTTACAACAGATAAATAAATGAATGATACAGAAGTAAGATAAATGATCATCCCAGATTATGGAAAATACAGAATTTTAAGACTTGAACAATAATATAAATGGAACTCCAAAAAATATCCAAATAAAACAACTACCCAGAACTGACTCAAATGACCAAATCAAGTAGAATAACCCAAACCTACAGATTATTATGCAGCTAAGTTCTACAACCATTAGCTGAAGAAAGAATGTAAATGTAAAAAAAGAGAGTAGATAAGTCATATTAAATGCCTGCATGGGCATATCACAGATAATATGGTGCACAAAACGATGTACAAATACAACGATAGGGATGTTATAGTACTCTAGATGCATACCATCATATAAACTACCAATGAGATAAATATGACCCTAAACAGAAGCTGGTACAAAGAAGCTAAAAGAATCTAGAATTATCCATCCAAACAAGATTGCAAAAGTTGGTAGTCGGTACTCAATCGACAGGGTCACTGTATAAGGATTAATTGGCAATCGAGAGAGTAATCGGATTAAATCGGACACTAGTCGGTTTTGAATTTTTTTAAAAATTGTTTTAAATATATAAATTAATTTTTAATACATATACTCTCTCATATATATATTTATTCATATATTTAGCTATTTTCATATTTATAAGAGCTTAAAAGGAAGAAATTATTATAGCAAAAGAAGAAAAAATGAAGCAAGTTAAGAACAAAATATTTGGTACATAGCACGAACTAATGTTAAAAAATAAATACAACATGCCCACAAAAACACTACAAGCAACAAATGTGACAAGTCAATTCACAATGTCATCATCCAATTCAAGCTCTTATTCATCATCTTCATCATCGTCTTCTTCTATATCTTCAAGATGTAAATCCTCCTCATCATCATTCATCGAGGTAGCATTTGAGCTTGAATAAGTTCCCTGCCACTTTCACCTCCATGGCTCCTTCTCGGATCCAAACTCTCTTCGGCACCACTAACATGTGTTATGGTACTCCAAGTCAATTCGGAACCTGAAAAAATATCCCCGTCCTGAGCATTGACATCTCCGATCCATTCCTCCAAGTGTATTGCACGATCATGAGACAAAAGATGGTCTCTTTCTTTCTCAACTCGACGTTCTTGCATGTTGGAATTGAAACACATGTACACAAGATCATTCAGCCTCTTCATCTCCAACATGTTTCTTTTCTTGGATTGGATCTGAAGACTAAAATACATATTTATATCAATTACTAATTTAATTTTTACTATTACTAATCTGGGTATAGTGGAGTCATTGCCGAGTCAACTGTACTCCAGTTACGTTCACATCCAGGGGATGAAGACGTCAAGCTCAAGATTTTAATGGTCATGACTTTCAAATGAGGCAGGCCATCTCCATGAGTATAGCACCAATTAGTTATTAAAATAAAGAATTGGGTAAATTAATAAAATAAAAGATGATTCGAATGATATGAATTGAAAATAAAGACCGATATACCTGGATCATAATTGCCATCATTTGCCATCCTTCGTCTCACGGCTAATGGCTTGCCAAAATCTCCGCGACCAAGTCTGTATACCAGAAGCTCGTCCCTAGTGATTGAATCTTGTATATCCAAATCTGGATAAATTCTTTCCATGTAGTCCTTGAAACCTCTCCTTACCACAATATCTGGATCACTACGAGACGTTGTGTAGAAGAAGAACAGGTTCAAATAATAAGCTATTAGATGCAATTGAGTATCGAGCCTTCCTTTGATCTTGGAGGTGACAGCAACAACAACAACAAAGCATTTTCCCACAATTACGTAGGGTCAACTACATGATTTATTTGCCTCCATTCAGATCTATCTTGGGTCAATCTCGGGCTTATATCCAAAAAAACTAAGATCCCTTCGTATAGTCTCTTACCAACACTTCGTGGGTCGTCCTCGCCCTCTCTTAGCCGGCTCAACATGCCAATACTCGCATCTCCTAATTAGTGCATCAGTTGACCTTCTTTGCAAATGACCAAACCATCTTACGCGGTTTTCTCTCATCTTATCCTCGATCGGAGCTACACCAACTCTCTTTCTGATTGCATCATTCCGAATCCGATCTTTACGTGTGTATCCACACATCCACATTAGCATTTTCATTTCTGCTACAGCCATTCTCTGCACATGTCCATAATTTACATGCCAACATTAAGATCCATAGAGTATAGCAGGTCTCACGACTGCTTTGTAAAACTTTCCTTTAATTTTAAAGGAATTTTCTTATCACAGAGAACAACAGAGGCTCCTCTCCACTTTAGCCAGCATGCATTTATTATATTAGTAACATCTCCATTAACTTCCCCATCATGTTGCAAAATGGATCCCAGATATTTTAAAGAATCTCTCTTCTGAATGTTATCGTCACCAATCTTCACCTCGATTCCTTCACCATTGCTTCCATCTAAGGTGCACTTCATATATTCCGTCTTAGTCCTACTTGTACGAAATCCTTTAGTCTATGATGCACGTCTCCATACCTCAAGTTTCTCATTTGCTCCATCTCTAGTCTTATCAAATAACACAATATCATCAGCAAATAACATACACCAAGGTAACTCATCCTGAATGTGACTTGTCAACTCGTTCATAATTAAGGTAAAAAGAAATGGACTCAAAGCTGAACCTTGATGTAAACCAATGTTGATGTCAAAATAGACAGCCTTCCCAAATGGGGTCCTTACACAAGATAAATCCCTATCATGCATATCCTTTATGAGGTCAATGTATAGGACATGTACTTGTCTCTTCTCCAAAACTCTCCACAATATCTCTCGTGGGACAAAATCATAAGCCTTCTCCAAATTAATAAAGATCATATGGAGGTTCTTCCTTTCAGCTCTATAAATCTCCATTGTTCTCCTCAGCAAATGGATGGCTTCAATAGTTGAGCGACCTGGCATGAAATTGATTTGCTTTTACTTTGAAAACATGATTCAATCTTCTTTCGATCACACATTCCCAAATCTTCATAGTATAACTCAAGCTTGATATCTCTGTAATTTGAACAATTTTAAATGTCTCCTTTATTCTTATAAAGAGGCACCACGATACTCCTCCAATCTTTAGGCATTTTCTTGCTTCGCCGAATAACATTGAATAGATGACTCCATGCCATTGAAAGATGCAATTATCTCCCGCTTAGCCTCTTCAAACTCTCCGTAGACAAAGCCCATAGATGAGCGGCTATCTGCGTCAATCGCGTGCAATAAATGAACCAAAGGTGTGAAAATGTTGATAGCATGTGCAATGTAGTTCTAGAATGTAGGGCCTAAGACTATGGAACTCATTGCTTCTCCCTTCTTGTTCTTATATCATTTGCAGTTCCTCCACTATTCAGAGGAAAACATCAACCCCAACCTGTCTTTTTTCTCATTAAGGCTATCAAGAGTGAGGAAAGTGGTTAAAAATCTTATTTTCTCGGACCTTGCAATGTCCCTCTTGTTGGTGAACTTGTGCATTAAGAAAAAAGTTTTGGTGTGAGAGTAGATAAACACCATAAGCCTCTTTGCCTTTGTGATTGCACTCATCACCTTCGCCTCTTTTATTATCTCCTCCAAAGCAAGATCAATAAAGTGTACAGCACATAGAGTCCACCAAATCTACAAAAATTTTCTGAGAAGTAATATTCTCGCTGCTACATTGGCGGAAGCATTATCCGCCACTATCTAAACCATATTTTCCACCCCCACTTCATTCAGAAACTCATTTACCAGCTTGAAGATGCATTATGTTGTGTGAGCCTCATCTGTGGCATCTATGGACTTTAAAAATAGAGTACCTAAGGCACAATTGACACAAAAATTGATGATTCTCCTTTCCCCGCATGTCCGTCCACGCATCAATCACCAAAGAGCATCCTGTTGACTTCCATGTATCACGATGACATTGTATGCCATCATGCATTTTCTTCATTGCATTCTTCAAAAACGAACCACTGAGCTCATACCTAGTAGGAGTCTTTAGTCTAGGAACGTACTTCCCAAACGCCTCCACCATCTGCATGAGGGCTTCGTCATCAATGTATTAAAAGGAATTGCCGATGTATATGTCCAATTGGATATATAGGAGGCAACTCTATCACGACGATCCTTTGAAAATGCAGCTTTTATGGTCATTTGACGTGACCATGGTTTTAAAAAACGTGAGGCATATTGAAGCGATTTTACCTTGATGAGGCGAGGCATAAGCCTCGATTCATATAGAAAATTATATATAAATACAATATAAGCATAATTATTAATGTTTATAAATCATAAATTTATATATTCCTCAACATATATACTATATATGTTATGAACATGAGAATATATAACAGTCTTTGCATGATTTGCTTTGAATTCTAACTCCTATTGTCATCCATATATATGCAAAGCTTATTATGACATCCATTAATGTTGGTGGGGTGAAGTGATTGTCGATATATGAAATTATGTAACTAACATATTTTATTAACATACACAACATACAATATGCTTATGTTGTATTAAATATATTATGGGTTTGGGGATCCTAAACCCAGGTGTAGGTAACTTTCCTACACCCACCCTATTTTTTCTCACTTTTTTTAATTTTTTTGGAATGGATCCTTAGGGGGATTTACTTAAAATATTAAGTGGAATATGTGTTTTATATTTCGTGTAAAACAGACATTCCTAACATGTCAATCGGAAGAGGTCGATTTCAGCAAATCTGAGACTGTTAAAATTTGAATGTCTTGATGGATAAGTTAGAAGTCTCAAAATAAGTTGAAATTTTAATGACACAACGGTGATAAATTGTGATCTAAATATACTAAAGATCCATTTCAAAAAAATTAAAAAAAGTGAGAGAAAATAGGGTGAGTGTAGAAAAGTTACCTACATCTGGGTTTAGGATCCCCAAACCCATATGTTATGACTTACATATATATATATATATATATATATATATTGATATGTTTTAAATCCTAATCATCGGATTTGCTAAATCCAGTTAAAGAACCGTTGTATGCACCCCCCTGTCGCACCATACCCTACCGGTACGGAGGTCTCGAAATGAATTTGTATATGGCTAACACACATTTTTTTGGATATAGAATAAATATATATGAGTATATAACCAAATAAATTGTTGATAATTAATATTATACTTAATATATCATAAAAGAGTAAAGGGAAGATGTTCTGTGTAACATCCAAGTTGGCTGTTACACAGAGCAATTTCCCCTATTTTTTTATTTTTTTCCAAAAATTCCACCATGTATATACATCTATATATTCCTCCTACATGTCATTCGAATTTCGTGAGAAACAAACACTCCTATGCCCTCCATCTAGAACAGATAATTTTAACGGTCTGAAATTTTTTATAATCAACCTGTTCTAGATGGAGGACATAGGAGTCTCTATTTCTGACGAAATTTGAATGGCATATAGGAGGGATATATATATATATATATATGAATATACATGGTTTTATTTTCGAAAAAAATAAAAAAGGGGGAAAACTGCCTTGTGTAACAGCCAACCTGGTTGTTACTCAAAACAGCATCCACAGCCTCATCATAAAAATTAATATATAAAATATAAAAAAAAAAGTACCAAACATGTGCAACCCGAGGTGTCACCTCGTGAGCGCCTCAACGCCTTGACGCCTGGAGGACAGCTTTAGCGCCTCAAGGCGCACGCCTCACTTGGGATGCTTAAGTAAGGCGCCTTGAGGCAGTTTTCTTAGAAAATCACCTCAAGGCATACGCCTCAGCACGTTGAGGCGTTTTTTTAAAACCATGGACGTGATGACCATTAAACTGTGACGTTCTGCTCCAAGGAGTCGGATACTCGTGATTTCTTCATCGAACCCGCATCTCTAATGATATCATATTCCTCTCTCATCTCATGAACATCATCAGCTTTCTGGCTCTTCTTCCTGGCAACATCATCAAGGTACACGATCATCTTCTTCTTCATCTCTTCGTCCACCTTAGGGCATGCAGCCACATTGCCTCTTCGGTGTGCTAGATATTACTTGAACATGTATGCACCTCCCTTGATATCATTCTTTCACTTTCTGTAAATAACGGTATTCAAATCTGCACGGTTCAAAAGGTAACCATATTGCCATCACGTAAAAAGATTAGTCGCTACTGGAAGCGACGTTTGCCGGAGGTGTAGCCATCTACATAGTCACAAACTCATAAGTTAATACACTTGAAATAACTACATAAGTTACTAACTTTAAAATCAACAACTATAAAATACTGAAATTACACTAATTGCTCAAGTAACTCGACAATACATTATTACTTCAAATATTATGTGTTCAAACTTCCTCCCATTACTGATGCATATATGTGTGTATGGAAAGTGAAAACCTCAAAAAATATTTATGAAGTGTATTCAACAGTGATCAACATAAACATTCCAACAGAGAATTTTGAACAAGCTTAAATTTAAAACAACATGTAACGTAAAGTACTAACCCAAAAATGAAAATAAATGGGGAGGGTTATACGTAACCTTAAATGGACTATTATTACAAGCAAAATCCCCATCAATGTAACCCTCCCCATGCAGTACCATTTAAAACTGATAAGATATCCACTTATTTCATGCTTCACTTGTTCGATGCTCTTTGTTCATAAAATTAATTTGTACTATCTCATACTAGAAAAAGGTAAACACTACAATTTTATGTATATAGAGTCATATTTTTCCTTGCATAAAATAGTTAAATGCAAACAAAATCGTATTCATATAGCAGCATAGCAACAGTTGCATATCCGTCCATATAGCGAAGTAGGGGACATTACAAAAACAACAATTAACTTGAAGAACATATAAAAAAATCGGCAGGAGCAGGGACATTACAAAAATTGAACATGTGAACATGTAACAAAAAATGAACATAAAAAAATTGATTGCAAACAAAGCATATGCTTCCTCACAAATTGATGTATGTGAAAGGGAACGAGAAAACTTGTTTTATTCATAGAGCACAAGGGTTCTCTTATATAGAAGAGAGAAACCCTAATGGGTAAATTACATACAATGGAAAGAAGAAATGCAAAATACAATGTTATAACATAAAACTCTTCAACACTCCCCCTCAAGCTGAAACGTGGATATCAATCAAGTTCAGCTTGGAACAACATTTATGAAAAGATCCTCTGGCAAGAGCCTTTGTGGGCCCATCTGTTGTCTGTTCACTAGAACTGGCGTGGGAGGTAGAAATGAGACCCTTCTTGATCATGTCTCTGGTGTAGTGGCAATCTACCACAATATGCTTGGTTCGTTCATGGAAGGCTGGATTGTTGGCAATAAATAATGCAGCATGGTTGTCACAGTGGAGATGCATGGGAAGTGGCACCTCAATTGCTAGATCAGTCGGAATTGATCTAATCCACATCATTTATGTGTTGCCTTGTGCCATAATTCAGTATTCTGATCCAGCACTCGATCTGGCTACCAATGTATGTTTCTTGCTCTTCCATGATACAAGTGAATTCCCCACAAAAACAACAAACCCCGAAGGTGACTTTTTATCCTTGGGGCATCCTGCATAGTCAGCATCCGCACTAGATGTAATAGCAAGAGATGTTCCTCTACTAAACAAAAGGTCAGTACCAGGTGAGGTCTTCAGATACCTCAAAATCATATGGATTGCATCCATATGCGTCTGCCTTGGCTGCTCCATGAACTGACTCACTTTGCTCACTGCAAAGGCTATGTTTGGTCAGGTGATGATTACATACAACAACTTTCCTACTAACTCCTGGTATCTTCTTTTGTCAACCTCATCGATGTCATCATCATAGAATTTTATACTCGGGTCCATGGGAGTAGTTGTTGGCTTGCATTCTGTCATACCTGTCTCAGATAATAGATCTGTCACAAACTTCCTCTAGGTCATCACAAGACCTCGTTGGTTCCTAGCGAACTCCAGTCCAAGGAAGTAGCGTAGACTACCTTGATCCTTGGTCACAAACTGTTGACCTAAGAAATCCTTGGTTGATTTAATTCCTTGTGCATTGTTTTTTGTAATGATAATGTCATCAACACATAACAATATAGCAACAGTCCCCTTCTAAGACCTCTGGACAACCAAAGAATGATCTGCAGTAGATCTCAGAAACCCCTTTTGTTCTATAACATCGAAGAGCTTCTGAAACCATGCTCTCAGACTCTGCTTAAGGCCGTAAATTGCCTTATGAAGTCTGCATACCTTTTGTGTCTCCCCCTCAGCAGCAAACCCAGGTGGTTGTTGCATATAGACTTCCTCCTGAAGATCTCCGTAGAGAAAAGCATTCGTCACATCAAGCTGGTAAAGAGGCCAGTCATGCGTGACTGCAATAGAGAGGAGGACCCGAAGTGTAGAGTGACGAGCAACTGGAGAGACGGTGTCATGGTAGTCCACCCCATAGGTCTGGGTGAACCCACGAGCAACTCAACATGCCCTGTAGCGATCAATGCTACAATCTTCTCGGTGTTTCACAGTGAACACCCTCTTGCATCCTACAATAGATGCATCTGCTAGAGCTGTAACCGTACTTCATGTGCCACGGGACTATAAAGTTGTCATCTCTGCTTCCATGTCTAGGCGTCATTCACTCACTTGGAGTGCTTCCTGATAGGTGTGTGGGAGTGTAACAAAGGAGAGTCCCACAATAAAATTCCTAAAATCTGGAGAAAGCCGCTCTAGAGATACATGTCATGCCATGGGATATTAGGCACAAGACTATTTGCCTTTCCGTAAGGGGATAGACCATGCTAGGTCATTCTCTGATGGTAGTCCCTGCTCAACCTGTATATCTACATTGGCATCCTGCAAACCACTATTTTCGCCAGTTATAACCAAGTTTTCCAGATTTACCTGGGTGTGCTGGATGCTGGGGATGGCGTTGTAACATGGAGAGCAGGATGAGGGATATGAGGAAGTGGTGGTGGTGGTGGAAGTGGTGATGGTGGTGGTGGAAGAACAACAGTCTCATCAGACTCAGAGGAGCACATGCGGTCACTTGTAGGAGAGTAGTACACGATGGACTCAAAGAAGGTGACATCAGCGCTAACATAGTATTTGCCACGAACAAGATCAAAACAACGATATCCCTTCTGGATACATGAGTACCCAAAAAACATGCATTTGACAGCTCGAGGGACAAGTTTATCATGACCAGGTCGCAGTATATGGACAAAGGCCACGCAACCAAAGACACATGGCGGTAAAAGAAAATAAGTCCTTATCAGGAAAGGCAAGAGCAAAAAGAACCTTTTCCCCCAAAATGATGGACGACATTCTATTAATAAGGTAATAGGTCGTCATCACAACATCTCCCTAAAAAGAATGTGTGGTACGACTCTGAATGAGAAGAGTCCTGGTAATATCAAGAAAATAACGATGTTTGCGTTCAGCAACACCATTTTGTTGAGATGTATGGGGACAAGATGTCTTATGAATAATACCATGTGATGTAAAGAAACGAGACAAGTGCGTAGAACAGAACTCAAGAGCATTATCAGAACGAACATATTTTATCGAGGTAGAGAAAACATTCTTTATTTCAATGTCAAAATTTTGGATAATAGTACCAGCCTCAGACTTATATTTAGAAGAAACACCCATGACAATCTGGAAAAATCATCTATGCAAACAACATAATACATGTGTCCTTATCGACCAGGTACACGACTTGGACCCCACATATCAAAGTGAAATAAATCAAACAGACCATGACCAATAGGGCACTGCGATTCGGAAAACTGGACCTGTGATTTCCAAGTTCACATGACTCACAATTGAAAGTATACTTAATTGAAATCCCAGGAATAAAATGATAATTTTTTTGCAAAGGCAAATGACCAAATATGATGACATGTATATGGAGACACGGATCCAATAAAAAAAGATGTGGCACCGGCGTATGGAGACCATGGCCTCAAATTTCAGTGAAATTAGGTCGAATTTCTCTCGAATATCGATATCCAGTCGAAATCGAAATTCGACCGAAATGACCGAAATATGAGTGTCCTATTACAAAAAATGACCGAAATTCCGGTCGAAATTCCACCGAAATTCCATTTGGTTGATACCGAAATGGTGACCGAAACCGACATTTAGGGCCTTGATGGAGACTGAGACAAGCGGTATAATCCTCCACGGTCACGGCCATATCCAATCACCATGCCGTGAGTATATCCTAAAAAACATGAGAACTAGGGTCAAAATCGCACGACAATGTAAATCCTTCGTGATATGATTAATTGACAACAAATTCATAAAGAAAGCTAGTGCATGAGGAACATCCTGCAGGTGTATCTAGTGTGTGAGGTGAACCTCCCCCTGTCTAGTGATAGGGGACTGAGTCCCATCAGCAATAACCACAGATCGACCAGGTTGTACTGGGTTGTAAGTACCAAGCTGTATTTTATCTCCACATAGATGATGTGAGGCACTAGAATCCATGATCCATTCACAAGAATTTGGTCTGGAGCGACCAATAACAGCATGAGTAGTACTTGATGTTCTAGTGGATGCATATGCAGCACTATCTGGTGGACGGGTGCCTATAGTGGAGGCGTGATCTAGTGCAGTTGAGCAACAAAATCATTGTATCGATGATCGGTATGATCGGGAGTGAATTGACTATGTTCCACGGCTCGAGCTGATGGTGGGAATCTGTGCTTTGAATAGCATGTGTCCTCTGCATGACCTGACCGATGACAGTATGAGCAGGTCTAAACTAGGCATGAGCCACCTTTGCCATGGGAACCAACTCTGCAACGAGTAAATCTACCTCTCCCACGTGATGCCACCATAGTTGATTAAGTCTGTGATGGTGTGAAGGAGATATATAACCGGCTCAGTCGTCGATATGCCTCCTCTATGGGAGGTATAGTCGCATTAGTGAGAGGATGCGAACAGGTCGTATCATATTCTGGGTGAGGGCTGCCAAAAATACTCCTGTCATGATCGAGTCTCTATAGGCCTTGAGTTGCTCTGGAGAGGCTGTAAGAGGTATGTAACTATGAAGCTTCTCAAACATACCCCGCAATGACGTATACAGGGCATGAAGAGGCCGGTTGCCCTATTTGGTTGTGAAAATATCAAGCTGAAGCTGTAAAATTTTTATTCGTTGTTCACATGTGAATAAGTGGCTGCAAGGTGATCCCACATTGCCTTCGTTGTGGGTTGACCTAGAATATCATTTGCAATCTCCACAGGAACTATACCATATAGCCACACCTTGGAGTACGCATCATCAAAATCCCATGAGGCGTTTTTCATGTCTTGTCCACCATTCATCGTGTATCAGAAGATGCTTCTTGCCATGATTGTGCAGCATATTCATGAACTGCATGGCCCATAATTCATAGTTGGTAGCATCCATCTTGATAATAGGTGTTGCACCTTTGAATGCACCTTTAGAGGATGTATCAAACCCACTTTCTGACATCATGAATAATCACAGGAACCTTAAACACGTCGTGTTGTGTTTAAACAATCATACAAGATGATGATCGTACTATGGGAGTCATATCACAATCATCGAGAGCATAAAAGTTGGTCTGATTTTGACAAAAATAGGGTAAAATGAACCCTAAAAAATGAAATCAGACCATAATGAGGCAGAGGAAGGACTGAAATAAGCTACAAAAGCGGCGCGTGGCCGCTAGTCGGAGCGGAGGCAGTGCCGATGGAGATGCGGTACCGTTGGGTTGCTGCTAGGGGTGGCACCGATCAGATGCGGGGCACCGTTGGGCCACTAAGCTGCGGTAGGTGGGCTCTGTGGCGTCGTTGGGCACCGTTGAACTGCGATTGGAGGTCGCTCGACGGGTGGCGCTCGACCGAGTGCCTGCAGGCCGTTGGTGAAGCAGCTGGAGGCCGCTGTGGATGTGGGTGGAGGCGTCCGAGCGTCAAGATATTTAGGAGGTTGGCAGGTATGGCACAAGGAACGAGGTTCAGGGCTCCGATCTAGGACCGCCGCTCTGATACCATGTAGAAGGGAAAAAGAAAACTTGTTTTAATCATAGAGCCCAATGGTTCTCTTATATAGAAAACAGAAACCCTAATGGGTAAATTACATACTATGGAAAGAAGAAATGCAAAAAATATAAAACAATGCTATAACATAAAACTCTTCAACAATGTAACTAAGATATAACTTAAACATGTAACAAAAAGTTCAAAACAAAACCTAGCGTAGGCGGCGTAGTTTGGGAGTTGGAGAACTCGGAGGAGAGCTTTAGCAGGAGTTGGGACCTCCCTTGAGGTCGGAGGTGCCGAGACTGAGAGTCCTTCGATCGGAGTCAAAGGGGTGGTGGATCGACGACGCGGTGGCGGAGGTGGAGACGAGTCGCAGGTTAGGGGGTCGAGTGTCGAGCAGGATTTCAGGGCGTGGGATCTTACTGTTCAACAGTAAGCTATTTAAACCCTATTTGAGTATTCAAGTGGGGGTCGGACGAAAAAGTCGGGTATTTAGAAAAACAAAAAAATCTAAGCAAAAATTGTGTGAGTAGTCGGCCAACTAACCAGGCTACTAGCCTGAGTAATCGGTTAGACCCGATTATTGACTGATTTGGGCTAGTCAACTCGGTTATCTTATGGAGTCGACTAATCATGCCGACTAATCGAGTTAGTTGGACGATGTTTGCAACAGTGCATCTAAATAAACAATCCTCAACAACATAGATTCTACCGTGTGTGGGGGCAAGTGCACATGCATATTTATTACATAAATTTATGATGACCACTATTTCAACCATTCTCCCATTTTCCTTAAAGAGGCCTATCCAAAAATGTCATTTCATCTCTTCTTACCAAAGTGGCAATAACTACCTAGAAACTTAATGAATCACAAGTAACAAAAGATTGATTATCGCCTTGCAAAACGGTGAAAAATTAATTAAGAGGGTATTGTCAACCAATAATTTTAAATCGGGAGACCTTTTCTGGCTCAACATTTATTTTTTGAAAGCAAAAACGGTGGAGTTCCGAGATGGAACCTATCACAACTGATTAAATTGATAAGATATGAAAATTACGTTTATAAGCAGCATCGGGTTGATACAATGGCCTGATAATGCCCCGAAAACATTTTTCGAATAGAAACATTACGCATGGAAAATACAATCATTTCTGGCACACCAAATTGCCCAAGGCATGGCAAAGGCAAGAGCTATGTCATCCTGAGAGTTGCCGCCCACATTCCGTATGGAGGTCCAAAACGACTTGCAATCATTCGCCATGAACCATGCGATACCCACTCCAATCCACACCTCACGCGAGGACCTTTCTAGCTGAACATGTAAAATTTTGTGTGGTTGTTCTGCAAGAAAAGTTTTGCAATGAGGACCTTTAGAGCGTGCTCTAGGGCGGGTGATTTGGTTTCATGTCCAATTTATGGGAAAGAGGAAGAAGATATTGATCATCTTTCTTTGGATGCAAAGGCATTGAGGAGATATGTCAAAGAATATGGATAAATTGGTTGGATGTTGCGGGCCACGAACAATTTTGGAAGAGCTTGCAGGGCTGATCGAACAAAAATCTTTGAGGTCTGTTGGACAATTTGGTGAGCTAGAAATGTTCCGGTGAAAAGAAATGAATTATGTGGAAATGCATGTGTACAAATATCAAGTCTATGTAAACTATGGTTAACATACGTGTAACTTAACAAAGCTGAATAAATGGTGTTTATTTTCTTGGTGAGCACCCACAATGGTGGATCACCATTTTACTTCAGAAAAAAGTGATGTATATCTCATAAAAGCATGACTCTGCCATATAAATCTCAAAAAGATAATGCAAGATAAAAACAAGTAACCGGGATTAGTTAGAAAAAGGAAGCACTGTGATGAATGAAAAACAGATTATATCCTAAACAGCATTCACACTTAATAATTAGGAATTTGACCAAGTGAAAGAAACATGTATTCTTTGTTAAACATGTGTTTGACAATCATTAATGACAGTTCTACTGTCATCTTGTTATAACAAAGAAAAATGACTTACTGATACTTCTAATTTTAATATAAATCAATCACAATTATTCGTAAATCTAAGCACCACTGAACAGAAAAAACGTACCTTCTCATCGCGCGTGTTCAAGCAGTTCAACAGCAATTGATGGTCTTCGGCATTTAATGCTTGCTTGAGCAAAACATGTACTGAATCTGCGCTTGGGAACTTGATATCAGGAGATGGTTCTTTTTCAGAAGTAGCATGTATTCCATTATCTTCTTGCACTCTTAACATTTCAAGCTTTTCTCCCATTGTGGGCTCGTTCATATCGTAATTTCCATCAGCCTCAAGGATCTCAACTATGGAAAAATTATAATCAGCATTATCTCCGAAATTTCAAATATACAAGTATGTAACAAAACGATTTTAGCATTAACCATTTGCAGGTATACTAATATAATATCTGATAAGTGCATATGTAATTAAATCACCAAGAAGACATTCATCTGTTGCATGTAGATCGGTAGTGAACTTCGTAAAAGGGACACCATTTACCATGTCAACTCTGAGAACAGTAGCCTTGATTAAAAGCAAGTCTTGTTCAAGTATGCATTAAGCTACATGGACTTATTTGCGTACAACCATTTTATCAAGGGATGCATATGCATAACTACAGTTAAAAAAATCATTCTCAATGGTTTCTGACGAGGGCTGAAGAGGCCACATTTCATGCTTTGAATATGGATCAAACAAGGACTCAAAACCCAATTTCAACCAAAAACCACGCTACAATGGCATTTTCCCAATCATCCAATTCACACCAATAGACAGGCATGGTTCAGTAGTCAAAGCAACTTCGTCATGCTACAAAGCCTTCCACTGGCAGATTATCGTGTTTTTCATAGGATTTATCATTACTCATGTCAACAATCTCATCTTTGATATCTTTAGGTTTTGCACCAAAAAACTTCCCCGACTGACAGAATGTCCCACCACTGACAAAAAGTTTGGCCTTTCGAATTACTTGAACCATGATACATTTTCGTGCAATGGATCCCATTGTCCCAACCAGTGAGCTATTAGCCTATTATGCTTTCTTCAAAGGATGGTTGCTTCTGAGCCAACTTCTTATTCATTTTGTAATAAATTCCCTTCATCTCTTACATAATGAAGGGAGGCGAGCCCAATACACAGATGCACATTAATTCCCAATTCCCCACTTCTGTTTTCTCCTTCCATTACTCCACTTACTCCATCTCATTAACTGAGACCAATGTACCAAATAATGTAACAAATCAAGCAACAATGAATGATTTGAGTCAAACATCATCATCAGGATTGCAAGTCGTACCCTAACCCTAGTCATTTCTCCCACCCTCCATATCTTTTTTTTGCTAACCCAACTTCCCTTTTGTTAGAAAATAGGAAGCGGGAGCGGAATCAGAAATAAAGATAAAGTAATTGAAGAACACAAGATTTTTACGTGGAACCCTACTCCCGAAGGAGCGGGATAAAACCATAGGAGAAGGCCTCAAAGGGCCAGGTTATGCATTGCACTTTCTCAAGTGGATACAGGGATTCTTTATATAGCCTCTTCAGAGCATCCAAGTCCCACCACTGGTAGATGTGGGACTAAACATATGGATGGGGTAAATGGATCCTGGAGAGATCCATTTACCCTCCTACAACTCATATGGCGCACAACCAAATACTCCAACACTCCCCCTCAAGTTGGAGCATGCAATGCTCAGCTTGGACAAATAAAAAGAAACTCAACTCACGCTACAGGACACTAAGGACAATATCAACTCAACTCGCACAACTGTCAGCTGTTGTCGTGGACGTTGCTTCTCATGCTGTGCAGGTGAGGAGGGCGAACGGGCTGGAGTGTGAGTCAATTGAATCTCCTCGTCAGAGAGCATGTGCTCTGAACTGCACCTGTCAAAGTCACTGCAACTGGAAATGAGTCTCCTCGTCGGAGTACTCTGGCCCGCCACAACAATGTGGTCAATTGCTCCATCTCTGAAAAGGGTCGAACTAAAAAGGCTGTGGAAGTGCAATTCTCGTCGGAGTTCACGGTTGCTGGAGAATGGAGTCTGAAAGAAGTCTCCTCGTCGGAGAACTGGGTCTCTCCCATCTGGAACAGAGAATGGTACTCTACTCTGGAGCACCTAAGATACCAAATGAAAACCCTTGTCAACATGGCATAGGGAATGATACTCTACTCTAGAGTCCCTATGGCTCACATGAATACTCTGGTCGACAAAACAAGAAGAATGATGGAGACCACGATAAAAGATGGCAAACATGTGCACATCTGAAAAGAAGACTGTATACTCGTGCATGTCTGAAATTGGAGACTCTGAAACATCTGACGTCGAGTCTGAACAACTGTAGAGTTTGAATCTGAATGTCCTGCAATCTGGAGTCTGGAGAATTTGGAAAATCTGACAAACAGACCTGTGACTCTACACAATACTCCCCTTTCTTCCATACTTGTCGGAAAATCAACATCGACAAAGTTGGGAGAAGACAAGATATTGGGAAAAACATGAACATTCTCAAAACTTCTTGCGGCTTTTCTTCAATTGTTTTATAAGTCGCCACTCTCTTTTTTTAACAATTTTTAAACTGTTTAAACATTTTTTTACCGGCTTTCCTCTTCTTTTTTTGTGTACGATTTTTTTAACACTCGGCCTGAATGTGGGCCTCAAACTCAGCCCTTCTCTCTTCTTTTCCTTTTTCTTTTTTAAGCATGCTCGGCAGGCCCCCTGGGGCTTTACAACAAAAGCTTTTTTTTTATAAAATTGGGCCTAGGGTTCCCCCGATGGGAACCCTCTTCAAATGTCCCCCCCTTGGTGTTCATGCAACTTGTTTCTACCCTGTTGTCGACACCGCCGAGATAGAGATGGAGCGTGCGAGGGGCTTGATGGAGGTGCAGCCTTGCGCCTGGGAAGGAGGAGGCTGCAGGGGCATGCTGGCACTCGATGGAGGCGCCACCTTGCGCGCTTGGAGGATCGCACGGCTGGGGGTACTGTGCGAGGAAGGGATCCCGTGCCTGGACTTGAAGGCTGAAGATTGCACCTATGGGAGGAGTGGTGCCTTCGCGTGAGGGCATGCCGACTAGAGGAGGTGCGCGTGACTGCGTGCGACTGGCGATTTTCATGTGCGCGTGCGTGGAAATCGTCGCCACGGCCAGGAGTCAATAGTGGTGTTGTCGACAGATGATGAGATGCGCCGCCACGCACAACGATGGGACTCGCACGCAGCCTCACGCGAGAAGAAGAGGAAGGTATGGAGGGTGCGACCTGGAGGGAAGCTGCGCCACGCAGACATGGAGGCGGCCGGATGGGTTGTCCTGTACTGCAAGGAAGAGAAGGTCTCGTGCCGCCTACGTGGGATCTCGAGATGCGACGCGGCTTGGGCAAAAGGACCTTGCCTGGGATACTCCCAGAGCTCCAGGCATGAGGTCAGCAAGAGAGATCTCACGGTATGAGGACTTGATGTTGATGACCATCCGTGAAGAAAATAGGGTTTCAAAAATGAAACCCTAGAACATGAATCTGGCCAGAGAGTTGACGTAGAATAAGAATGATATGAACAGATCTCGAACAAGAACAACAGATCTTAAAAACATGAATCTCGAACATAAATAAGAATTTAAAATCCTCGAGAATCGACCCGCTCTGATACCATGTTGGAAAATAGGAAGTGAAAGCAGAATCAGAAATAAAGATAAAGTAATTGAAGAACACAAGAGTTTTACATAGAAACCTACTCCCTAAGGAGCGGGATGAAACCACGGGAGAAGGCCTCAAAGGGCCAAGTTATGCATTGCACTTTCTCAATGGATACAGGGAGGTCTGGGGCTCTTTATATAGCCTCCACAGAGCCTCCAAGTCCCACCACTGATAGATGTGGGACTAAACATATGAATAGGGTAAATGGATCCTGGAGAGATCCATTTACCCTCCAAGTCATATGGCGCACAACCAAATACTCCAACACTTTTATTTCTCCCACCCTCCATATATTTTTTTTGTTTACTTTACACCATCAGAGCCATGTACAAATTCTTGATTACGAACTCCTCTTGCAAGGTCAAGTGACCTTATCTAAACGTTGCAGTGATTTGGGGGGGCGGGGGGTTATCTTCTTACATTTCTTTTTTCCTCTCTCTTTCTCGTGCATCCTCGTGTTTCTCCTACAAGGATCCTACATTGGTAAGCCATCTTCCCCTTCTTTCTCTCTCCCTCCATATATATTTTTTTCTAATTTTATTCTACATTGGTTTCTTAGCCAATCTTAAGTCCCCGGACCACTTTACACCATCAGAGCTAGCTTCTTGATTGTGAACTCCTCTTGCAAGGTCAAGTTAACCCCCCCAGGACCTACCTCAGCGTCCACTTTTGTTAATAACTTCACAAACTCCATAACATGCTGCTCAAGAAACATCGCCAATAAGATTGACACCCATGACCTCCCCTCAGCACACAAAGGTTACAAGGATTCCACAATACGAGCCCCCATAATTGTAGCCAGAAACAACTGGGAACCTTGTGGAGATATATCTATGTTCATTGTACCTTTTCTTTATTTCGTTATATCTGTCTTATGTAATTTACCCATAGGTCTCTCCTCTATATAAGAGAGCCTAGGGTTCCCAAAAATAAACAAGTCTTTCATTTTTCCCAACATGATATCAGAGCGGCGATCCTAGGTCGGTGCTCTCGTACCCTAACCCTAGTCACACATGTCGCCCCTCTCTCTCCTCTTCCTTCTCTAACTGGTTGTCATTGGTCTCTCTCATCCGTCGAGTCTCCACCGGCCTTCTTTCGACGAGTCCTCACCACCCCTCCTCTTGGCAAGCCGCCGCCACCGGTCTCACCTCAGCAAGCCGCCGTCGGCCATCCACCGTAGCCGTCGAGACGGCCTCTGTACCTTTCTCACCGCCAGCCAAGGTTGTAAAAGTCACCCGACTGGCCCGACTAGTAGGTCCGACTAGTCTAGTCAGTGTGGTGGCCGACCGAGTACCGACTAATTCCGACTAGGTAATCTAGTCGACCAATTTTTTACTTGGAGATACCATATTCTTATATGTTTTGCTTTTTTATAAGCAAACTTATTATAATATGCTCGTTATTTTATTTAAATTCAGTTACTTTTTTATTTTATTTTGATAGTATAAAAATGTACAAAATCTATGTAAATATATGTACAAAAATGAGCTATATTTTTAAAATAATCACAAAATTCAAAGACGATTAAAGACAGACTAAATCCGACTAGTCGTCCAATTGCGATTAATTCTTAGTCAGTGACCCAACCGACCGAATACCGACTACCGACTTTTGCAACCTTGCCGCCAGCCCCCACTACAACCGACCCACAACTTCTTCTGCTTGCATCGAGGTTTAGCTTGGGTTGATGGATTTGGTTGCATAAGTCTACATATGCAATCAAATCCTCATATATCTGTGTAGGCACATATCTATTGGTATACAAAACCCTAGTTTTCTTCATTCGACATTATATCAGAGAGCAATGTCGATGTTCCCGCCACAGGCACTTTCAGAGGTCTAGTGTCGATTGTCAAGATGGACATGAAAAACTATGAGCTCTGGGTTGTGCAGTTCATGAGCCTCATGAAATCTACGGGTAAGAAGCATATTCTTACCAAAGAGGAGCCAGTTGAGAAAATAGGGATAATGTCGCATGTGAAGCAGATGATGCATATGACAAAGTCCGGTTGTCTGGTACATTGGCGACTGAGATTGCCAATGATGTGTTCCATCCTACTGCCAAGGCGATGTGGGATATTCTCGCCGCAACTTATTCCCATGTAAGGAATGAGACCAAGATATTGTAGCTGCAACATGATATATTCACCATTAAGCAGAATGGACGGCCCCTCCATTCGTTATACACGTTCCTGGGTGGGATGTTTGAGAAGTTACATGGTTTCATGCCTCTAAAATCTACTCTAGAATAGTAGAAGACATATCGAAATTCCACCATGGTTGGCATATTCATTGCAACCCTTGATCTTGAGTATGAGGCTACTCATTCCCAAATCTTAGCAGATGCCACTATTCCTCCTATGGAGGAAGCGTTTCGTCGACTCAATGGGATTATGTTTCTTTGATTACCTCTAGTCAAACCTATTCGACGATGGCAGCCTCCCAAGGTAGAGGAGGTTCCTCTCATTTCTGTGGACGTGGATCTCGTGGTAGAGGTCACATTTGTTAGCCATGCACTCACTGCCATCGTACAAGACATACATAGGATACATTCTACTCTAAGCCCGATTTTCCTGCCTTAGCTCGAATAGCGGAGCAGGTTGAGTCTCTGGTTGTTCCTACTTCAGATTAAAGGTTTGATGACCTCGTTGCTAGACTGAGGGATATTATGCCTCCTGCTTCTTCTGAAGGATATGGGAAAAATCCTTAAGCGCATCACGAAAGCATGATCGTCGTATCGGATACGACAGAGAACAACTAGTCGTACTAGTTGTTCTGTGCAGCGGAATATAAAATTTTTTTCATGCGATGAAACCACATGATCCAAGAACGATTCTCGGATCGTCTCATCTATAACCACTACAAGTATAATGTAATACCTCTTGGAGCGTGGTTGATCGAGTCTACAAGAAAGAGACCTCCTGTCTCAAGTCCGATCGTCGGAGTAACGGCTTGCGAGTGTGGGGATGAGTCGCGTTGTCCTCGCAATCCAACAAGTTGATCCAGGCACGGTTGCTCCTGATCTCGTCGCACGAGATCGAACGTCTCCTTCGTGAGCGAAGCACTCCAAGTAGACAGAGAACCGCGGAGCGACGAAGCGGCAGCGCGGTGGCGTGGGCGTCGATGATTCTCTCCTCTAGGGTATGGTGGACGGCCACCAAGAAGAGGGAGAGAGAGGGTTGGAGTGTGAGGAGAAAGAGAGAGAGAGAGAGAGAGAGATGTGTGCTTCAATAGCATGTAATAGAGAGCAAGGTATGCCTCTCTACTTATAGGGTTTTGGGATCCATGGATCTCAATCCATGGGACATGTAAAATCAATGGATGAGATTGATTTATGTCAATCCAATGGTCAAGATTGTTGTTGGAAAAAGCCAACAACTTTAGATTAAAATATATTTGATAAAATCAAATATAAATCAATCCTAAAATCACATAAATAAATAAGGAGAGAATATACATGGAGATTTCATCTCCATGTACATTAAGGGGGGACGGCCACCCATTCCATATAGGAATTGGGTGCCGTCCACCTCTTTCCTAAAGGAGGCAATCTCATGGATTTCCATGAGATTGCATGCCTCCTTGATTTTCTCTCTTATTTATTTCCCACAACTATTTGTTGGGATTTTATTCATCAAAAACAATTCTCAATTAATTTTGGGAATATTGCAATCTTGACATTGGAAAATTATGAATCACATTCACAACCCAAAATAAAATATAATTTACATTTTCAATTAATTAGACAATGTGTATCCAATACACATTAATAATTAATCTACAAATATAAATTATAATTAGCTCTCTCTAATACATTATAAATCACATTTATAATATATTATGAATAATTGGATATTACTATCCACATTATTCTTATCCATAATAATTAAATCACATTTATTTATATTGGATAATTCCTCATACATCATGATAATTAAATCACATTTAATTATCAATTTCTCATTGCTTAGATCTTATGGAATTGTTCTTAAACCATTTAAGAACAATGCTATTTCTCCTCAGATACTTGGAGATAAGGACAGGGCGATTGTATTGTTCCACGTATAGTGACTTGGATATTGAGATCACATCTCAAATCCAGATCCCATGGACCTCTCATAGATGCTTGATTAAATCAACACCGTAAACCTAATCTTCTCATTGTATCTGAATCTCATTCAGATCAATGTCCAGTACATGGACTAAGATTAGGTTACTTCTCTAATGAGAGGAGTTACTAAAACCCAGACCTGTGTCATCACTCCCTCGGAATGGAAACGTCTTGGTTATACAATTGTTTATGATCAAATCACCCTCAGGTATTCCTAATACCTGTACATACTGCATACTGGAAGACTCATGATCATCATGAAGATAAAGATCACTTTTACACTGTCATCTTCATGATATGATCACTAAGTTTCTCAATCTTGGTCCTTGGGATATGGTACAAATCATATGCTTTCACAAAGCATATATCTTACCTTCAAATTTATATCATGCTTCTAAAGCATGATGACCATGCATGGAATTTGGTCAGTCCCAATACCTCATGAGTGAGCTCATGTCTCCCGGTTCACAAGTGAACCTGTATGATCCCTTTGAGAGATCGTATTACTCATATGCCCTTACATGCACAGCAGCTCGCCGGTGTATAGACCTTGGTTAGGTCATCAACCTATTGGTCTGCCAAATGTACGCACTTAGATATATAGCAATACATCTATCTCTGGTCAGAGGATGTTTGCCTGTGATGTGACAATATTCATCATAGGTCTTTGGTTATCTCGATCTCGTCAAGTCAACCCATTGACTCAACTAATCTGATACCTCTGAATCACTATTCCCAGGCAGAGGACCTGCATCAAGAGGTCAATCAGATATCAGCCTAGTGAGATAGGATTGCCATCTCCTACTCAAAATGGAGATCACTACTTGTCAATCATTGATGATGCTTGATGAGTCCTCTATCTAACTCCTTAGATATTCATCCAAGCATAAGCCTCTATGATTTAATCAATGAATCAATAGCTGTATGATTATCAAGTTGGCCATGGTACATAACCCATATTGTACAGAGGGACCTTATAGTGCATTCATTCATTCAATATCAGAAAGGGAGTGAAACATAATCAATAACTTTTATTGATAAATCATTTATTACAATAATATTTATTATAGGAATGGTTCACCTCGGGCTCACATTGCTAACAATCTCCCACTAGCCCTCAGAACCATTCAGGAACAATCCTTAAACCCATACTCATTACATGCTGGTCGAAAACCTTTTGTGTCAGAGGTTTGGTAAGAGGATCAGCAACGTTGTCGGCAGAGGCCACCTTGGTGATGATTATGTCACCACGCTTTTGAATCTCCCGAATGATGTGGTATTTCCTTTCTACGTACTCGCTCTTCTGATGCCATCTGGATTCCTTCGGCTGGGAAATGGCTCCCGTGTTATCATAGAGTAGCGGGATGGGAGTATCAGAGGAAACTACGCCAAGCTCCAGCACGAACTTGCGCAACCGTACCGCCTCTTTTACAGCATCCGATGCGGTAATGTATTCAGCTTCTGTTGTTGAATCTGTTGTAGTATCCTGCTTCTTTCTTCTCCAGCTCACAGCACCACCATTCAACAGGAGCACAAACCATGATGTTGACTTTCGATCATCAATATCTGATTGGAAGTCAGAATCTGTATATCCCAAGACTTGGAGATCACCATCTCCATAGACCAAGATGTAATCTTGCGTCCGTCTTAAATATTTATATATGTTCTTTACTGCATTCCAATGTTGTTCTCCATAGCAGGATTGGTAATGACTTACTACTCCCACTACATGACAGATATCTGGCCTAGTACACATCATGGCATACATTTAGCTTCCTATAGCTGATGCATAAGGGCATCCAACCATTGCTTTCTTTTCCTCAATGGTTTAAGGAGCCATTCCTTTAGATAGGTGGATACCATGTCTTAAAGGTAGGAATCCTTTCTTGGAACTATCCATACGGAATCGTTCAAGAATCTTCTTAATGTATCCATGTTGTGACAATCCCAATATCCTCTTTTCTCGGTTTCTGAACAGCTTCAGACCCAAGATGTAAGGGGCTTCTCCAAGATCTTTCATCTCAAAGGTATGGGACAACCAAATCTTCACATTGATCATCATCCCTGTATCATTCCCAATGATAAGGATGTCATCTAAATAAAGCACGATGAAAATAATGGCGCTCCCACTAAGCTTCTTGTACACACAAGGTTCATCAGGATTCTGCACAAAATCATAACTCTTTATGGTTTTGTCAAATCTGATGTTACAGCTACGAGAAGCTTGCTTGATCCCATAGATGGATTTCTTCAGCTTGCATACTTTTCCATCCTCATTCATGAAGCCCTGGGGCTGCTCCATGTAGATATCCTCCTCGAGGTATCCATTGAGGAAAGCCGTCTTGACGTCCATCTGCCAGATGTCGTAGTCAAGATATGCAGCTATAGCCAGCAATGCCCTGATAGACTTAAGCATAGCCACAGGAGAGAATGTCTCATCATAGTCGATGCCTTCTCTTTGTGGGTAGCCCTTGTCTACGAGCCGTGCTTTGAAAGTCTCTACTTTCCCATCAGGTCCCCTCTTTCTCTTGAAGATCCATTTGCACCTAATGCATTTTACCCCTTTAGGTGGATCCTCTAGGGTCCATACACCATTCTTATGCATGGAGTCGATTTCTGACTTCATTGCTAGCATCCATCTATCCATGTCATGATCCGCGAGTGCTTCATCAAATGAAGTAGGATCATTGTCAGTTTCACTTGACACATGGAATCCATACCTTTCAGGTGGTGCAACCACCCTCGAACTCCTTCGAAGAGGTATGGGTGTTTCATCTTTATTTATCTCTTCTGTTTTTGGTCTAGGAAGCTCAGAATCCTCAGGGGATTCTATGAGTTCCTCTACTTTACTTTTGTCTTGACCTTTAAGGAAATCATCCTCCAGAAATTTCACATCTCTAGAGACAAAAACCTTTTAGGTCTCAGGGTCATAGAGTTGGTATTCAATACCATCTCTAACATACCCAATGAAGTAACACTCACGAGTGCGAGATTCCAGCATACTTGCGTCCACGTTCTTCGCATGAACCAAGCAACCCCAAACCCTCAAGTGTTTAACACTAGGTTTGGTCCCATACCAGAGCTCATTAGGAGTCTTAGGTACAGATTTGCTGGGAATCTTGTTCAGGATATATATTGCAGTCTCTACTGCATATCCCCAGAAACTAATTCAGGATATATATTGCAGTCTCTACTGCATATCCCCAGAAACTAAGTGGTAAATGTGCTTTACTCATCATTGAACGGACCATATCCATGATGGTCATGTTGTGTCTTTCATCAACACCATTAAGTTGGGGAGTTCCAGGAGTAGTGAGATTGGAGACAATTCCATTCTCTTTAAGGTATTCCTTGAATTCATCAGAGAGGTACTCTCCACCTCGATCATATCGAATCCGTTTGATCTTCCTATCGGTTTGGTTCTCAACCAAAACCTTGAATTCTTTGAACTTTTCAAAGGTTTCAGATTTATGACGTAATAGGAAGACAAACCCGTATCGTGAATGGTCATTAATAAACGTCAAATAATATCGATATCCATTTCGAGTCGCGGTACTGAAGGGACCACATACATCAGTATGTATTAAGTCAATAATACCTTCGCATCTAGTAACCTTGTTAGGAAAGGCATCCTAGTCATATTACCTCGAATACAATGTTCACAGGTAGGTAAAGACTAAACCTGTAGAAAATCCAAAGGTCCATCCTTTTATCAATCTATTAATCCGATCAACAGATAAATGACCAAGCCTTTGATGCCAAATCATGTTTGAATGATTTTCATTATTCCTGAATATTTTAGGGTTTTTATTAGTGGTTGTAACATTCATGACATGCTCATTAATGCACAATTCAAGAGTCCTCCAGAAGTCGAAATACCATCTGCAATATATTTATCATAATGATTTATGACTAACTTATTACAGAATAGGAATGAATATCCACTTCTAACTAGCTTAGATACAGATATTAAATTCCTTCCGACTTCAGGTACATAAAGACACTCTTTTAGTACTAGGACTCTTCCACTAGATAATGATAGTCGGCAAGTCCCGACGGTGACTGCTGCAACACTTGCATCAGATCCCATCTAGATGACTATCTCCCCTTCTTCAAGTTTTCTAGTTTCCTGAAACAAATGCAATAAATTGCATACATGAACAGAAGCACCAGAATCAATAACCCAACTTCCTTCTCGTCCAACGAGAAAGCTGGTTTCAACGATAAAAGTAGATTTCATACCTGTTGGGGCTTTACCTTTGTCGACCGACTTCAGGTAATCCGGGCAATTACGGCTCCAGTGCCCCGGCTTTTTGCAGTGGTGACAGACGTCGGTTTTCTTCGACGCCATTAGAGTGGATGCATTGGAAGACGAGCCGATACTTTGTCCTTTCTTCTTTCTGTTCTGGGCCGGGCCCTTCCGAGAACCATGCTTCCGACTGCGCTTCCCTCTGACCTGTGCAACCATTGCACTGCCAGTGGGACCATCTTTCTTCATTACGTCTTCTGCAGACTTTAATGCAGCAAGAAGCCCATCATTTATCAATTCCATCTTATTCATGTGGAATGACACCACAAAGTTATTGAAAGATTTTGGCAACGACAGCAGAATGAAATCAGATTGCATGTCTGCATCCATTGTTTCCCCCATAGTCTCCAGCTCCGATAAGTACCCAAACATTTTGAGTACATGCTCGCGGACCGAAGTCCCTTCCTGCATCTTGCAGCGAACGAGTTCTTTCATAACATTGTACCGCTGGGTGCAGTTATTGTCACCAAACATATCTTTCAGATTCTGCATAATCTCCTGGCAAGTACTCATCTCCACATGTTATTTCTGAAGAACATTGGAGAGAGAACCCAAGATGTAACATCTAGCCAAGACATGATCTTCATCATACTTGTCATTGAATGCTTTTTCTTCCTTAGATTTAGGTTTTCATTCTTGTCTTCAGAGAGCATATAACTGATGCGCTCAGCCGAGAGTACAAGCTCCAAATTACGGATCCAATCCGAGTAATTCAGTCCGGTCAATTGGTTGACCTCCAGAAGCCTGCTCAGTGGGTTCATAGACTTCATTTTCTGAAATTGAGAATGCACTATATTAGAATATATAATTATATACTCAATTTAATTTTATTTGATCAAGGCATTTTAAATCAAATTAGTCTTGCTATGTTAACTATGAAAGTTTATTCCCTTAATCACTTTCAAAGTAGGAGATATACTTACCGATATATCTCAAGTAAGAACTGGGATCTCCACTTTACCTTTGTCATATCCCAATAATATGAGAGCTTATGACTCCAATAAAGAGAAGCGGGAACACATTCCGCTTTGAAAGTCCAACTTGCATTTCCCAATTCGGTCTTTAATACCCGAGCCCACCACCCCTAAGGTGATGTTGACCCATCATTAATTGAACCAACTGTCAACAGGAATACAACTCGCTATGCGCAATCCAATATCGCCCCAATAATATGAGGACTCGATATTGGGGTCACTACGCATACGTCCTTACTCTTTCGAGAAGCGACGAGCCCGATCCAAATGGATCATATGCAGGAGCTGTCACTTCGGACAGGCGTCTCCCACATTGATGAACGCGAAATTCGCCTCTTTAATAATATGGAATTAAGTCATAGTACAGGAGGCGAATTTTGTTCAGCAAAAACCACAGTCTTTGAATGCTGTGGAGTATTTATACTTGGCAAGTGTACCAAGGTCGAACACAGGGATACAGCTGCTTAATTAGGGCTTTTGAATATTAATTCTTGAAGTTCAATGTCAATTAATCTCAATTCCAGGTCCATATGCATTTTATGAAGCACTATGCTAAGTGATGATATGATGCATGTATTTTTATCGGTTTTTATGCAAATTAAAGTGATGCATGGGCAAACAATGCAAAGGAACATGCATGATGAATCAAATGCTACAATTATACCCTAAAATATGAGCAACACAATATAAAATGAAGTTAGAGCCATTTTGAACACATCATTAAAAATCGGTCATCAAATCAAGCAAGACAAATAGAGCATGGTCCCATTTTTAACATAAAAAATCACTTAATTTAAAACAGTGTTAAAAGGAACAAATAGATATGCTAGATTGTAGAGGACAAAACGAGGATCAAAACGACACTAAAATCATGCAATTTGGACCTACGATGCTCAAGTTATGCTAAAAATAGTGCGAGGGCATAAATGTAATAAAAATGCAAGAAAAATAAAGGATAAATATTACAAATGGGTCCCTGGAAGGACCCATTTGTAAATACCAAAAACCGCCTGGGCCTAGATGTAATTTCTCCATTTGCGCGCAGGGGCCTTTTTGTAATTATTCAAATCCTTGAGGGCCTCCCTGTAAAATACCCAGGCACGCACGTGAGGCACGTGCCTAGGGACCAGATTGTAATTCTCAGAAATAGTCGGGTCTCTTTGTGCAATTTTCCCAGCACCTCACGTGCGCTGCACGTGAGGGGGCTAGGCTCGGGTCAGCCCTGTGGCTCGGGCCACGTGGAATCTTCTGGCGGTTCGGCGTTAGGCTCGTATGACCCGAGCCTATAGTTCGGAGACGAGGCTCGGGTCGTCCACGTGTCTTCATCGTGACCGTCCGATCCCGATGATCGGACGGTGCCTGCTCCTCGTGCTCCTCTGCAGGTCGCCGGAGAAGGCGGGGCTCCGGCGACATGCCAATTGCTCCTCCGCCATGTCTTCGAGCTCCTGAAGGTCGGCGAAGACAGCTGGGTGGCTGGCGAAGATCCGGGAAGTGTTGCGGGGCTCCGAAGCGGGTCAGAGGAGAGGAACGGGGGATCCTCGCCGGCGGAGAGGATCTTGAAGTTGCGCCGACGCGTACTCCGGTCATTGAGATCCTGCATGGTTATTTTAGCCGAAGCGTGCGTGCGGAAGGTGCAGGAGTGTGTGTGTGAGGCGAATGGTGGCCTGAGGGTGATCGGAGATGGAGGCCAATGCTCCTCCTCCGGCGAGATGGAGGAGGAGGTGGGTCGGAGTGGTAGGGGGTTCTGGAGAAGGGAGAGTGGTCGGCGAGGGTGCTGGTGGTCGGGTGGAGCTCGTGGGAGGATCAGATGGGAGCGATGGTGGTTGTAGGTGGTGGAATTTAATCGGAGAAAAAGATAAATAAAGACGAAAAATCTCCTCGCCGGAGCGAGGAGTTGGCGGAGGAGGAGGTGGGTCGGGGCTTGAGCTCAGATGAGCTCAGGGGTCTTCGCACGACGGGGGCGACCCTTCCCCGGTGCTCAGCGGCTCGCCATTGGCTGCCGCGACGTGGCCGGGGGCCACGGATCACACCGGGGCTTCGGCCGTCGACGCCCCCTTGCAAGGGCTCCTCCGCTGTCACCGGAGAGCCAGGGGCTCGGGCCGAAGCTCCCAAATGGTGGATAGTGGCTACGGTGGCTGGGGAGGGGTTTTTATAGGTGGCGGAGATCGGAGGTTACGGTGATGGAGGGGCGGATTCGACGGAGGTTTTTATGGCTATGGAGTTAATGGCGGCGAGTGATGGAGGTCTCGCGAGAATGGCGGAGGAACGGTGGTTGGGTAGGTGACGTTACGACGAGGAAGTGATGGCTGGATCGTTGGCTGGAAATGGAAAGGGGGGTGGGGTGCGCGAGGTTTGTAACGCCTGGGAGCGGGGCGGCTTGAGGTTGACGATGATCGAGGGCCGTTGGATCAAGGGATCCAACGGCTGGGATCGATGCGCGAACGGAGGGATGTGATCAGATCATTAGATCTGATCGTACGGTTGGATGCGAGGCAGTGAAGAACGGTTTGGATTGGAAGATGGTGGGCATCCAACGGTGGTAGGTGAAGACGCGACGTGGAGCGTCGGCCACCGTAGGATGAAAGGGGAATCGTGCGGCTATGGAGGAGTGGAGACGTGGCAGGTTGAGGGGCGTTGGATGGTTGTAGGATCCGAGGGTTGTGGTGAGGGCGCCAGCGTGCGGTGGAGATCTGATCTGAAGATCAGATCCAAGGGCTGTGATAGAGGCGGGGTTGGACGGCGGGGATGGAGGCGATGCGGCGTAGATCCAACGGCCCAGGAGGCCGCCGGGTGGCGGGAAGGAGAGCGGGCCACGTGGGCGGCCCAGAGGGCGCCACGTGGCCCAATCAGATTAATTCAGAAATAAATATAAAGAAAAATATAAAAGAAATAGTTAGAGGCCGAATCTGGAAAAAGTCAAAACATGAAAGTTGCTCGTCTCGATGAGATCTACAACTTTCATGTTGGTCAAAAAGCCAAAAGAGGTCATCTGTACAAAAGCTATTTTTGGGGGTATTTTTAAGGGGATAAAAACACCGATTTTGTGGTTTTGAGTTGTTTTTGTATTTTTTAGTGGTTTTAAGGGTCAGTGATTTATAGACAACTTATCTACCTAATTTTTAGGGGTTTTTGAGTTATAAAATAATTACAGAAAAATAAGGGCAATTAAATACACAATAATTAAGGGTTAAATATACACAATATAGTATATGATAAAATCAAAGAATTAGAGGTGATTTTTATTGGTTTGTTTAAGCAGGGATTTTAATAAGGAGTTTTTAGCATGATGAATATGAGATTCATCATACCCCTATACTTAAACCATGCTCGTCCTCGAGCATCTAAAGAATGAAGGAGTCGGATTAATTCCTGACAGTGCGTGTGAAAAATTCAAGGCTTGATCTTTCGAAGACCCTTGACCTAAGTGATCCTAAAATTCTGGGTTTATCCAAGCCCTAGTCAGAAGGAATCCAACTTTTCTGATTATCAGACTCTCTTTTTGTACATATAATATAAGGATATGACATTTAGTGTACTGCATTTCATGAGAGCCGAGTCGAAGCATCACCCAAAGTTCCAGTCCCAAAGACTCTCCTCTAGACCTAATCCTCAATACTAGGGAAGAAGTCTACTCTTGCTTCAGTCAACCATCTCTTTAGTTTGTCAGACTTTAAAGTGTAGGGACGGCCAGATGATGAAGGGACATGGGATTGTGTCTATTTTTCTCACCCTCACATTGGAACAAGGGGTCTCTCGAGTGCCTTTTACTCAACACATGTAAATTATTAATTTGTTGATCAATGTGTCCGTCAAGAGAGTTGGAGTCGTCTGCACTTGTTTTTCTGGGAATACACCGGGGTGTGTCTTTTCTGAGTATCTAAGATACCTTCGACACCCAGACTTGTATCGCTTACGATGCATGGCCCTTTTTGTGGTGTCAGCCCGACTCCTTAGTCCTAATTAGCGCTTGGTCCAAGTGGACACTTGAAAATGTTTGGGAGCGCTCGCCTTTGGTGGAAGCTCATTTGGAATTTTTGACTTTGGATTTAGAGCTTTTCTTTGACATTTCATTTCTTTTGTTGGCTAGCTCCACTGCTTTTACCAAGAGATTGGCGCACACTGATCAACAAGTTCTTTAAGTTTCATCACACCCTGGCACTTTTAGGTAAATATCAAGAGATAGCATATGAATCTTGTTCACATACTGGCTAGGGTTTTTGCTGACACTCAGGTTTTCTGAAGCCTTCATTAACTTTATCCCATCCTCGAATATCATTAGATCAGATCTAAACTTAAATCCATGATCCTAGTTCCTCAAGTGATATCTCATCTCAGCTCATCAATCATGCAGTTGTGGAAGTGACTGTGCTGATCATATTTTCTTGAAAGTAGAGATTAAGAGTGCAATATAGCACTCAAATCTTTCAAACCAGAGGAGTGTGGATATTTAAGTCATGAAAACCCTAATGACTAAGGTATGTTAACTCAGACTCTCTAGATCCCAGAGATCCAGTGTCCTCAAATTCCTCAAGCCTTGCGTGAGTGTGAATGTGTCAGGAAAACACCAACTCCATGGGTTAGTGAATTTTTGTGTGATTTTTGATTTTTGCAGATTTTTATGGGTTTTATAGTTTTTTTTTTCCTCGGAGAGACAATGACTGGCCCAGGCTCAAATAAAAGTATACACTTTCAGCCAGTATGGGTGTAAGTACGGGCCGAGGCCCGTGTTACTTGAGGACGGGGCCGTATGCGATGTCCTCTAAACCACCCACTCTGCTAAGGGAGACCGAGGTTCCCTCACTGAAAATGCCTACTAAACCTAGTAGTCAGAGTCAACCTCCAGGATTTTTTTTAATACAGGAATATTCACAAAAAATAAACCCTCAAATTTTAATTTTTACAGGATTTTACTCAGTTCACTAGTTTACCAAAACCCAGCCCGAAAAAAATAAAATTTTAAAAATTTTTAAAAACGCGAGCTAAGGCTAAAGTAATATACAGTAATATACGGTATACCCCCCTATACTTAAAATTTGCTATGTCCCCATAGCACAAGTGCCATGAAGCCAAGGCTCGGTTCAAGTACAGGTTGATATAGCGGAACTGAGGAGGAGGGTCCCCCTATACTTAGGCCAAAATTGCCCTAAGTACAAGAAGACGGGATGAGGGAAGGAAGAGCAGGCAGGTCCCCCCTATACTTAGGCTACAAATAGCCTAAGTAAGGTCTGCGTTAAGGGGGGGGGGGGGTTCTATGATACAAGGGAGAGGGGGAGGGGGTTCGTGAAGAGTAGATATACACACACAGAGAGAGAGAGAGAGAGAGACAGAGAGAGAGAAATATACAGGGGGCGGGTGGGGGTGAGTATGTGCAGTGTAGGTGTGAGTGTGTGGGGGGGGGGATTTTTTTTTTTTACAAAATGCAATACTGAAAATAAATATGCAGATGCACTTTTTTTTTTACAACATGCAATGCAAAATTTGACTGATGAAAGTCTTAGAAATCTTCACGGCTTCTTTTGCGGCCTCTTCAGCTGAAGCTCCCGACTTCGCGCCTCCATGACGATCAGGCGTCCCCGATTTTCATGGGCCCTGCCACAAAAGAGAAAAGTTAGAACTCCGAGAAATTAAATCAGCAAAATAATGCAAAGAAATGATGCATGAAATTAGGACCAAGAAATTATTGAATTAATAAAAAAAATCAAAATCAAAAAATTAAGCAAAGCCGTATCCCCGGCAACGGCGCCATTTGATGAACGCGAAATTCGCCTCTTTAATAATATGGAATTAAGTCGTAGTACAGGAGGCGAATTTTGTTCAGCAAAAACCACAGTCTTTGAATGCTGTGGAGTATTTATACTTGGCAAGTGTACCAAGGTCGAACACAGGGATACAGCTGCTTAATTAGGGCTTTTGAATATTAATTCTTGAAGTTCAATGTCAATTAATCTCAATTCCAGGTCCATATGCATTTTATGAAGCACTATGCTAAGTGATGATATGATGCATGTATTTTTATCGGTTTTTATGCAAATTAAAGTGATGCATGGGCAAACAATGCAAAGGAACATGCATGATGAATCAAATGCTACAATTATACCCTAAAATATGAGCAACACAATATAAAATGAAGTTAGAGCCATTTTGAACACATCATTAAAAATCGGTCATCAAATCAAGCAAGACAAATAGAGCATGGTCCCATTTTTAACATAAAAAATCACTTAATTTAAAACAGTGTTAAAAGGAACAAATAGATATGCTAGATTGTAGAGGACAAAACGAGGATCAAAACGACACTAAAATCATGCAATTTGGACCTACGATGCTCAAGTTATGCTAAAAATAGTGCGAGGTCATAAATGTAATAAAAATGCAAGAAAAATAAAGGATAAATATTACAAATGGGTCCCTGGAAGGACCCATTTGTAAATACCAAAAACCGCCTGGGCCTAGATGTAATTTCTCCATTTGCGCGCAGGGGCCTTTTTGCAATTATTCAAATCCTTGAGGGCCTCCCTGTAAAATACCCAGGCACGCACGTGAGGCACGTGCCTGGGGACCAGATTGTAATTCTCAAAAATAGTCGGGTCTCTTTGTGCAATTTTCCCAGCACCTCACGTGCGCTGCACGTGAGGGGGCTAGGCTCGGGTCAGCCCTGTGGCTCGGGCCACGTGGAATCTTCTGGCGGTTCGGCGTTAGGCTCGTATGACCCGAGCCTATAGTTCGGAGACGAGGCTCGGGTCGTCCACGTGTCTTCATCGTGACCGTCCGATCCCGATGATCGGACGGTGCCTGCTCCTCGTGCTCCTCTGCAGGTCGCCGGAGAAGGCGGGGCTCCGGCGACATGCCAATTGCTCCTCCGCCATGTCTTCGAGCTCCTGAAGGTCGGCGAAGACAGCTGGGTGGCTGGCGAAGATCCGGGAAGTGCTGCGGGGCTCCGAAGCGGGTCAGAGGAGAGGAACGGGGGATCCTCGCCGGCGGAGAGGAGCTTGAAGTTGCGCCGACGCGTACTCCGGTCATTGAGATCCTGCATGGTTATTTTAGCCGAAGCGTGCGTACGGAAGGTGCGGGAGTGTGTGTGTGAGGCGAATGGTGGCCTGAGGGTGATCGGAGATGGAGGCCAATGCTCCTCCTCCGGCGAGATGGAGGAGGAGGTGGGTCGGAGTGGTAGGGGGTTCTGGAGAAGGGAGAGTGGTCGGCGAGGGTGCTGGTGGTCGGGTGGAGCTCGTGGGAGGATCAGATGGGAGCGATGGTGGTTGTAGGTGGTGGAATTTAATCGGAGAAAAAGATAAATAAAGACGAAAAATCTCCTCGCCGGAGCGAGGAGTTGGCAGAGGAGGAGGTGGGTCGGGGCTTGAGCTCAGATGAGCTCAGGGGTCTTCGCACGATGGGGGAGACCCTTCCCCGGTGCTCAGCGGCTCGCCATTGGCTGCCGCGACGTGGCCGGGGGCCACGGATCACATCGGGGCTTCGGCCGTCGACGCCCCCTTGCAAGGGCTCCTCCGCTGTCACCGGAGAGCCAGGGGCTCGGGCCGAAGCTCCCAAATGGTGGATAGTGGCTACGGTGGCTGGGGAGGGGTTTTTATAGGTGGCGGAGATCGGAGGTTACGGTGATGGAGGGGCGGATTCGACGGAGGTTTTTATGGCTATGGAGTTAATGGCGGCGAGTGATGGAGGTCTCGCGAGAATGGCGGAGGAACGGTGGTTGGGTAGGTGACGTTACGACGAGGAAGTGATGGCTGGATCGTTGGCTGGAAATGGAAAGGGGGGTGGGGTGCGCGAGGTTTGTAACGCCTGGGAGCGGGGCGGCTTGAGGTTGACGATGATCGAGGGCCGTTGGATCAAGGGATCCAACGGCTGGGATCGATGCGCGAACGGAGGGATGTGATCAGATCATTAGATCTGATCGTACGGTTGGATGCGAGGCAGTGAAGAACGGTTTGGATTGGAAGATGGTGGGCATCCAACGGTGGTAGGTGAAGACGCGACGTGGAGCGTCGGCCACCGTAGGATGAAAGGGGAATCGTGCGGCTATGGAGGAGTGGAGACGTGGCAGGTTGAGGGGCGTTGGATGGTTGTAGGATCCGAGGGTTGTGGTGAGGGCGCCAGCGTGCGGTGGAGATCTGATCTGAAGATCAGATCCAAGGGCTGTGATAGAGGCGGGGTTGGACGGCGGGGATGGAGGCGATGCGGCGTAGATCCAACGGCCCAGGAGGCCGCCGGGTGGCGGGAAGGAGAGCGGGCCACGTGGGCGGCCCAGAGGGCGCCACGTGGCCCAATCAGATTAATTCAGAAATAAATATAAAGAAAAATATAAAAGAAATAGTTAGAGGCCGAATCTGGAAAAAGTCAAAACATGAAAGTTGCTCGTCTCGATGAGATCTACAACTTTCATGTTGGTCAAAAAGCCAAAAGAGGTCATCTGTACAAAAGCTATTTTTGGGGGTATTTTTAAGGGGATAAAAACACCGATTTTGTGGTTTTGAGTTGTTTTTGTATTTTTTAGTGGTTTTAAGGGTCAGTGATTTATAGACAACTTATCTACCTAATTTTTAGGGGTTTTTGAGTTATAAAATAATTACAGAAAAATAAGGGCAATTAAATACACAATAATTAAGGGTTAAATATACACAATATAGTATATGATAAAATCAAAGAATTAGAGGTGATTTTTATTGGTTTGTTTAAGCAGGGATTTTAATAAGGAGTTTTTAGCATGATGAATATGAGATTCATCACACATATAATATCTGGCGACGAAACCCTTCGCCTTAACGGGAGACCATGGATGTCACTTATGTGATCCTCCATATCTTATTCAAATTTAATCAATTACTATGAATCACATTCATATAATTAATTCTTCCAAGGGAGTTATCAACTCTAATCATATTAGAGTATTCTAATTGGACATAATCAATTCAATCATATTAAATTAATTATCAATCCAATTCAATCAAGAAAACTTGATTGTTATACTTGAATATATATGGTATTATTCTCAAAGTACGTATTAATTTATATTTTAATAATTAGAAAAATACAAATTGATCTCTTCGGCATTATCCCGGCCCTACCCGCTGTCATGGTCAGTGCAGGAGAGAGTGGGACGGACCACATACGTTGCAACCCACTACCCCAGCGATCTCCGACTAGTCACCATATCCGCCTCGTGAAAGGATAATGCCAAATAGATTAATTTGTACTTGAGATGATCATCGGTTCTTCAACCGAAATTATACCATATAGTAATCAAAACAATTTTGATTATAAGGAAATTTGCTAGACAAATTCCCAATCCTATTCAAGCAAGGAGTTTGATGATTGTGTTTCCAATCATGATCTAGATCAAATCTAATCAATTAATTGGTTGAGGCACAATCAATTACGGAAATAATCATCTTCCAATATTTCTCAAATATTTCCATAATTATTTCTTGAAATTAACAATTAATTTCATTAATTGACAATCACATGGTTCTTGATTAGGACTGTAATTTCAGAAGTGACCCCTACTTACTAAAATTAGCATATCTCAATCATATTAAATCAAAATTAGACAAAATCAATTTTCATAGATTGCTAACTTGATTTAGGACAGAATCCAAGTGATATTTCACGCATTTCGAGGCAAGTCTAAACAGTAATTAACTTTTTAATCACGTTCAGATCTGCAGTTCCCGCAACAGTGCATACATGTTCATTAAAACAACCATATCTCGAGCATGCGAAATCCGATTTACACAAACTCAGATTCTATGATTTCCTTATTTAATGGGGAACAAAATCGAAGTAAATAATTCGTGCTTAAATATTTTAAACATGGCCGAAATTATTTACTAAACAGATCTGCGAAATCAAATGCGATAAAAACTTTCGCGACCTTAACGAACCCAAGTCGTCATCGGTTAGCGAATCATATTCAAAACCGTCAACCTGGCTCTGATACCACTTGAAGGATATGGGAAAAAACCTCAAGCGCATCACGGAAGCGTGATCGTCGTATCGGATACGACGGAGAAAGACTAGTCGTACTAGTTGTTATGTGCAACGGAATTTAATTTTTTTTCATGCGATGAAACCACATGATTCAAGAACGATTCTCGGATCGTTTCATCTATAACTGTTAGAATAATTATGTTATTTAGTTTTAATTGTCCTGTTTATGTAAATTGCCCATAGAGCTTTTCTCCTATATAGGAGAGCTCTAGGGTTTGATGAAAAGTATCTTGCTCAATCCCTTCAACATGGTATTAGAGCGACGGTCCTAGACCGGAGTTCTCGAAACCCTAACCCTAACCTACCCCACCCGCCAGCCTCTCTTTCTCTCTCTCCTATCGCCCCCCCTTCTTCTGCCGCACGCGCGGCGACGCCCCTGCTCGCGTGCCTCCTGCGCGTGAAGCTTTGAGCGCGCATCTTCCGCGCGTGAAGCCTCGTGCGCGCCTCCTGTGCCGCCTTGCGCAACCTTGCGCACGCGCCCTCTGAAGACCTCCTGCGCCGCCTTGCGCGAACCGTGCACGCGTGCCTCCTGAAGTCTGCCTCGCGCGCCTCCTGCAAGCCCTTGCGCGCGCCTCCTGAAGTTTGCCTCTTGCTTGCACGCGCGCCATCCAGCGTGTAAGCATTCTGCGCGCGTGCCCCTGGCTTGCCCTCTGTGCGCGAGAACAGTCCCTGCGTGACTGAGGGTGCGCGTGCGACTCCCAGTTCCTGTTTGCCCTACCAGTAGGAGAGGTTCCGTCCAAGGTATGGAAGGCGTTGTGGTTTGAGTCTACGTTCACAACGGCCTTCCTATATGTTCACGTAGACATTATTGTCTAGTTGTGTAACCCCAGTCGCAGAATATTGTTGTCATCATGTCAGACAACAAGGTAGATCTTCCGTCTCTGGGTGCCTTTAAAGGTCCAGCACCCGTTGTGAAAATGGACGGCACGAACTATGAACTGTGGGCCATGCAGTTCATGAGTCTTATGCAATGCAATGACAAGAAGCATATCCTCACACTAGAGGAACTTGTTGAGAAGACTGGGGTTAACGCCTCATGGGAGGCTGACGATGCATATACACGTGTATGGTTATCAGGTACCGTGTCCATGGAGATAGCCAACGACATTCCGAGTCAACCCACTACGAAGGCAATGTGGGATATCCTAGCTGCCACATATTCTCCGGCAAAGAACGAGTCCAAGATCTTACAACTCCAGCATGACATTTTCACTATGAAGAAGAACGGTCGTCCTCTTCATACCCTGTATACCTCTGTGAGGGGTATGTTTGAGAAGCTACACAGGTACATTCCGTTTTTAGCCACACCCGAACAGCTAAAGGCATATAGGGACTCAGTGATGACAGGGGTATTTCTAGCCGCCCTTGATCAGGAGTATGACGCCGCCAGAGCACAGATTCTTACAGATGCTACCATACCTCCTATGGAAGAGGCCTTTTGTAGGTTGAGCAGACTCTCCATATCTCATGGTGGATCTCAGATGTCCTCAGCCATGGCAGCATCTCATGGCAGAGGAGGATCTCCACAGTTTCGAGGAAGAGGTGGTCGTGGCAGAGGAGGAGGTTACAGACCTCCTCGACAGCCGTGCACTTACTGTCGCAGGCCTGGTCACACAGAGGAAACATGCTATTCTAAGCACGGGTTTCCTACTACTACAGCACGTGTGGCAGAGCAGACTCAGCAGGATGGGGGTCCTTCCCATGTCCCGGATCAGAGGTTCGAGGAGTTAGTGGTGCGGCTCAGAGAGATCATGCCAGGTCAGGGGCCAGCAAGTACATCAGGATCTTCGGAGATAGCTGGTTCAACATCAGCATCCACGTCAGGTATAGCATATGCTCTTACTAGTTGTTACAGAGCAGATCTATCAGACTGGATCATGGATTCAGGAGCATCTCATCATTTATGTGGTGATAAAAAGCAATTGGATGGTTTTAATGCAACTCAGACAGGACGATCTGTGGTGATAACTGATGGGACATACTCTCCCATTACTAGTCAGGGGGAGGTGCAGTTGACCCTTGCGATACGGCTTCAGAATGTTCTTTATGCTCCGGATTTTTCAATGAATTTACTGTCGATTAGTCAAATCACTAAAGATTTAAATTGTCGTGCCATATTTGACCCATCTGCTCTTGTGTTTCAGTACATCCTAACGGGCAGAGTGATTGGAACTGGCCGTGAGCAAGGGGGTCTCTATAGACTGGTGCAGTCTCCTTATGCTGGTGTCTCTTCTGTTAGTGCTGGATCTGTCTCTCCTTACACATGGCATCTCCGCTTTGGTCATCTTTCGTTGCAAAAGATGGTCCATATCCTTCCACAGATTTCTCCCAGGTCTACTTTTCAATGCGAGGCGTGCCAGCTTGAGAAACATTACCGGTCGTCGTTTCAGAGTCGTATAGGTCCAAGTCGTCATGGTCTATTTAGCTACTTCATTTTGATATTTGGGGTCCCAGTCGTGTCCCTGATCTTCAAGGGCACATGTTTTATCTTGTTGCTGTCGATGACTTTTCTAGGTTATCTTGGGTCTTTCTTCTTAAAAATAAATCTGATGTTGGTCATGTTATTCAGTCTTTTATTATTGAAATAAAAAATATTTTCTCTGCTAGAGTTAAGTACATACGGTCTATCAATGCTGTAGTACTCAGCTTTCTAAATTCCTTATGTCTCATGGGATTGTGCATTAGACGTCTTGTGCTTATGCCTCCCAATAGAATGGGGTGGCTGAACGGAAACATCGTCATTTATTGGATATGACCAGAACCCTTTTGATTCAGAGCCGTGCCCCTCACTCTTATTTGGGGGAGATGCGGTTCTAACTGCTTGCTATCTGGTCAACCGTATGCCTTCGTCAGTGTTAGGGGAGAAGATCCCATTCTTGACTGCGTTTCCCGAGACAGATCTTTTCTCCCTAACACCATGTATTTTTGGGTCCGTTGCGTTTGTTCATTGCTTCTCTCCTGGTCTTGACAAGCTCTCTCCCAGAGCTGTCAAATGTGTGTTTGTAGGTTATTCCAAAACCCAAAAAGGTTATCGGTGTTTTAATCCAGTTAGACGACGCTACTATGTTAGTGCAGATGTCACCTTCTTTGAGTCCATTATGTATTTTTCTCCTACAGGTGACAGACTCACTCACTCAGAGGAAGGGGACGACATCTATGTGCCTCCTCCTCCTCCATCTGTTCCATGCTCTACTCCGACATCACCACCACCACCACAGCCTAAACCACCACCACCACCACCAGCAGCTACTATTTCTTATCCTCAGGTCTATCAGCGTCGGCCCTCTGCTCATGTGCCTCCTCCATCATCCAGCACGCCCGAGGTATGTAATGATCATTTGAGTTCTTCTGATGGCACGAGTGATTTGCATGCGCAGATGGATGTACAGGTTACAGATGGTACTTCCACTCCTCCAGTTGATGACCTAGATATCCCTATTGCCCATCGGAGGCAGAAGCGTGCGCGGACGATGAATCCCAAATATGGGATGGACTTTGGATCTCAGGCTTCGTTGGAGCGTTTATCCCCAGACTTTCTCCAGTTTGTTGTTGGGTTATCGGAAGTAGAAATCTCACGGTCATATCAAGAGGCACTACAGAGCAGTCCGTGGCGTTTAGCTATGGAAGAGGAGATGGCAGTGTTGCAGTCGTGTGGTACGTGGAGTATTGTGCATCCTCCACCAGGTGCGTCAATAGTGGGCAGCAAATGGGTCTTTACTGTTAAGCATCGGGCTGATGGTACGGTTGATAGATTCAAAGCCAGGTTGGTTGCTCATGGGTTCACCCAAACATATGGGGTGGACTATCAGGAGACGTTTTCTCCAGTAGCACGTCATTCTACCTTACGGATTCTCATTGCAGTTGCTGTTGTTCGTGACTGGCCCCTATATCAGTTAGATGTCAAGAACGCTTTCTTGTATGGTGACTTGCAGGAAGAAGTTTATATGCAGCAGCCACCAGGGTTTGCTGCTGAGGGGGAGTCCAGTATGGTGTGCCGTCTTCATAAGGCCATATATGGCCTGAAGAAGAGACCACGGGCTTGGTTTCAGAAGCTCTCGGAGTTGATTGAACAAAAGGGCTTCGTCAGATCTACAGCAGATCATACTCTCTTTATAAAGAGAGACTAGCGAGGTATTGTGATTATCTTAGTGTATGTTGATGATATTGTTATCACTGGCAGCAATGAGCAGGGCATTCAAGCAGCCAAGGATTTTCTTAGCGAGCAGTTTGTTACGAAGGATCTGGGTCCACTTCGTTACTTTTTGGGATTGGAGTTTGCGCGAAATAAGCAAGGCATGGTAATGACACAAAGGAAGTATGTTACTGATCTATTATCTGAGACATGTATGGCAGGATGTAGACCAGCTACTACTCCTATGGATCCTAATGTTAAACTTTATAATGATGACTCTAAGGAGGCAGACAAGAGATGATATAGAGAGCTAGTGGGGAAGTTGTTATATATTACTATTACCCGACCTAATATATCCTTTGCGGTTAGTAGGGTAAGTCAATTCATGGAGCAACCCAGGCAGGCTCACATGAATGTTGTTTTTATGATCTTGAGATATCTGAAGTCATCTCCAGGTGCTGGTCTTCTGTTTAGAAGAGATACCTCTATATCCGTTACAGGTTGTGCTGATGCAGACTATGCTGGGTACCCTAATGATAGAAAGTCTACTTCACGCTTTATTGTATTTGTTGGCAGCTCACCAGTAGCTTGGAAGAGTAAGAAACAAACTGTCGTGGCTAGATCCAGTGCAGAGTCAGAATACAAGGCAATGGCCCAAGGTAGTGCTGAGATGATGTGGGTTAAATCTGTTTTGACTGATTTAACTATTGATGTACCTCTTCCTATGCATCTTAAATGTGATAATCAGGCAGCCTTGTTTATAGCCAATAATCCAGCCTTCCATGAAAGGACAAAGCACATTGAAGTGGATTGTCATTATACACGGGACTTGATTCAAAAAGGGCTTATTTCGACTTCTTATTTCAAAAAGAGCAGATTGCAGACTTGTTCACCAAGGCTCTTGCTAGGTGTCCATTTCATCTCTGTTGTTCCAAGCTGAGCATGTTAGATATATATGCTCCAGCTTGAGGGGGAGTGTTAGAATAATTATGTTATTTAGTTTTAATTGTCCTGTTTATGTAAATTACCCATAGAGCTTTTCTCCTATATAAGAGAGCTCTAGGGTTTGATGAAAAGTATCTTGCTCATTCCCTTCAACAATAACCACAACAAGTATAATGCAATACCTCTTGAAGCGTGGTTGATCGAGTCTCTAAGAAAAGAGACCTCCTGTCTCAAGTCCGATCGCCGAAGTAACGGCTTGCGAGTGCGGGGATGAGTCGCGTTGTCCTTGCAATCCAACAAGTTGATCTAAGCACGGTTGCTCCTGATCTCGTCGCACCAGATCGAACGTCTCCTTCGTGAGCGAAGCACTCCAAGTAGACGGAGAACCGCAGAGCATCGAAGCGGCAGTGCGGTGGCGTGGGCGTCGACGATTCTCTCCTCTAGGGTATGGTGGACGACCACCAAGAAGAGGGAGAGAGAGGGCTGGCGTGTGAGGAGAAAGAGAGAGAGAGAGATGTGTGCTTCAATAGCATGTAATAGAGAGCAAGGTATGCCTCTCTATTTATAGGGTTTTGGGATCCATGGATCTCAATCCATGGGACATGTAAAATCAATGGATGAGATTGATTTATGTCAGTCCAATGGTCAAGATTGTTGTTGGAAAAAGCCAAAAACTTTAGATTAAAATATATTTGACAAAATCAAATATAAATCAATCCTAAAATCACATAAATAAATAAGGAGAGAATATACATGGAGATTTCATCTTCATGTACATTAAGGGGGAATGGCCACCCATTCCATATAGGAATTGGGTGCCGCCCACCTCTTTCCTAAAGGAGGCAATCTCATGGATTTCCATGAGATTGCATGCCTCCTTGATTTTCTCTCTTATTTATTTCCAACAACTATTTGTTGGGATTTTATTCCAAAAATAATTCTCAATTAATTTTGGGAATATTGTAATCTTGACATTGGAAAATTGTGAATCACATTCACATCCGAAAATAAAATATAATTTACATTTTAAATTAATTAGACAATGTGTATCCAATACACATTAATAATTAATCTACAAATATAAATTATAATTAGCTCTCTCTAATACATTATAAATCACATTTATAATATATTATGAATAATTGGATATTACTATCCACATTATTCTTATCCATAATAATTAAATCACATTTAATTATATTAGATAATTTCTCATACATCATGATAATTAAATCACATTTAATTATCAATTTCTCATTGCTTAGATCTTATGGAATTGTTCTTAATTCATTTAAGAACAATGCTATTTCTCCTCAGATACATGGAGATAAGGAAAGGGCGATTGTATTGTTCCACGTATAGTGACTTGGATATTGAGATCACATCTCAAATCCAGATCCCATGGACCTCTCATAAATGCTTGATTAAATCAAGACCGTAAACCTAATCTTCTCATTGTATCTGAATCTCATTCAGATCAATGTCCAGTACATGGACTAAGATTAGGTTACTTCTCTAATGAGAGGAGTCACTAAAATCCAGACATGTGTCATCACTCCCTCAGAATGGAAGCGTCATGGTTATACAATCATTTCTAATCAAATCACCCTCAGGTATTCCTAATACCTGTACATCCTGCATACTGGAAGACTCATGATCATCATGAAGATATAGATCACTTTTACACTTGACATCTTCATGATATGATCACTAAGTTTCTCAATCTTCATCCTTGGGATATGGTACAGATCATATGCTTTCACAAAGCATATATCTTACCTTCAAATTCATATCATGCTTCTAAAGCATGATGACCATGCATGGAATTTGGTCAGTCCCAATACCTCATGAGTGAGCTCATGTCTCCCGGTTCACAAGTGAACCTGTATGATCCCTTTGAGAGACCGTATTATTCATATGCCCTTACATGCACACCAGCTCGCCGGTGTATAGACCTTGGTTAGGTCATCAACCTATTGGTCTGCGAAATGTACACACTTAGACATATAGCAATACATCTGTCTCTGGTCAGAGGATGTTTGCCTGTGATGTCACAGTATTCATCATAGGTCTTTGGTTATCTCGATCTCGTCAAGTCAACCCATTGACTCAACTAATCGAATACCTCCGAATCACTATTCCCATGTAGAGGACCTGCATCAAGAGGTCAATCAGATATCGACCTAATGAGACAGGATTGCCATCTCCTACTCAGACTGGAGATTACTACTTGTCAATCATTAATGATGCTTGATGAGTCCTCTATCTAACTCCTTAGATATTCATCCAAGCATCAGCCTCTATGATTTAATCAATGAATCAATAGCTGTATGATAATCAAGTTAGCCATGGTACATAACCCATATTGTACAGAGGGACCTTATAGTGCATTCATTCATTCAATATCAGATGGGTAGTGAAACATTATCAATAACTTTTATTGATAAATCATTTATTACAATAACATTTATTGTAGGAATGGTTCGCCTCGGGCTCACATTGCTAACATCTTCATCTTCAAAAGGCCACTCAGATGTAGCAACCTATGCCTTCGCCAATACCTCTGCCACTGCTAGCACCTCAGGTAGTACCTATGCTTTTGCCTCCAGTCATGGATCTGAGATTATAAAGTGGATTATGAACTCCGGAGCGATGCATCATTTATGTGGAGACAGAGATCAACTTGTAGCATATAGATAGGTTCCCCCATGGAGAACCGTTGTGATAGCTGACAGGACTCACTCCCCGATCCCAGGACAGGGGGAGATCAGTTTGACGCCCTCGGCGTGTCTACAGAATGTGCTACATGCTCTTGGTTTTTCTATGAATTTGTTATCTATTAGTCATATTATGAAGACTTACATTATCGGGCTATTTTTTACCCATTATCTCTTGTTTATCAAAACATCCTTACGGGCAGGGTGATTGGTTGTGGTCGTGAGCAGGGTGGTCTTTATCGTCTGGTCCGAACTCCCTATGCAGGCCTCTCTTCTCATTCAACAGGACTAGTCTCTCCCTTCACTTGACACCTACATTTTGGTCACCTTCCTCTCCAAAAGATGTGTCATGTTTTGCGCACAGTTCACTGGCTCTGCTCATGGTCATCGCTCGTCATCCAACACGCCTTAGGTTTGTTCTGATTACAATGTTTCTAATAATGGGTTTGGAGAAGTATTAGTGCAGGAATCATTACAGGATACCGGCCCACGGATGGAGGTTCCAAATGACCTAGATATACCTATTGCAGTTCGGAAGCAAAAGCGTACATGGACTTCATATCCTCTTGCTTCACATGTATCTGTTGATCGTCTAACATGGGACTTCTAGATTTGATGTTGCTATATCTGCCATGGAAATTCCACAGAGTTATCAGAAGGCCTTGAAGGATAACCGTTGGCGTTTAGCTATGGAAGAAGAAATGGTTGCACTGCAATCACGTGGTACCTAGAGCTTGGTATCAACTCCTGATGTAGCATCTGTTGTCAATTGGAAATGGGTGTTTACTATTAAACATCATGCATATGGAAGCCTTGATCGATACAAGGCAAGATCGATGGCACGAGGATTTACTCAGACTTACGCCGTGGATTATATGGACATGTTCTCTCATGTTGCTCGTCACTCAACTCTGTGTGTCCTTTCTATTGTTGTAGTACTTGATTGGCCATTGTATCGGTTAGATGTTAAGAATGCATTTTTGTATGGAGATCTACAAGAGAAAGTCTACATGCAGCAGCCTACGGGGTTTGTTGTTGAGGGGGAGTGTCAACATGTTTGTAGACTCCATAAAGCAATAAATGGCCTTAAGCAAAGCCCAAGGGCATGGTTTCAGAAGCTCTCAGATCTAATTGAAAGGTAGGGGTTCAAGAGGTCAAATGCAGATCATTCACTATTTGTGTAGAGAACACCCAGAGGTACTGTTGCTATCATGGTTTATGTTGATGATATACTTGTTACAGGAGATGATGTGCATGGGATAAAGAAGGCAAAAGGATTTCCTGGTCATTAGCTTATTACTAAGGATATGGGAACCCTAAGGTATTTCTTAGGGTTAGAGTTTGCTAGGAATGCATAGGGTCTGGTGATGACCCAAAGGAAGTATGTTATAGACATGCTTGTTGAGACGAGCATGATTGGGTATCGACCCTCTACTACTCCTATGGATCCTAGCATGAAGTTATATGATGATGATACAGATAAGGTTGACAGGAGGAGATATAGAGAATTGGTAGGAAAGCTTCTCTATGTTACTATCACAAGACCCGATATCTCTTTTGCAGTGAGTCAGTTCATGGAGTAGCCCCGGCGAGTACAAATGGATGTTGTATATATGATATTGAGATATCTAAAATCTTATCCAGGTGTAGGATTACTATTCAAGAATGAAGCAACTCTTTCAGTTTCTGCATGTGTTGACACTGACTATGGAGGGTGTCCTAAGGATAGGAAGTCTACTTCGGGCTTCACGGTGTTTGTTGGTAGTTCTCTTGTTTCTTGAAAAAGCAAGAAACAAACGGTTGTGACTAGGTCAAGTGTTGAATCTGATTATAGGGCTATGGCAAAGCAACCACAAAAATGATGTGGGTTCAAGCAGTGCTAACATATTTGCATATAAATATACCTCTACCCATGCAGTTACAATGTGATAATCATGCTGCCTTATTCATTGCAAACAATCTTGCAATCCATGAAAGGACGGAGCATATTGAGGTAGACTGCTATTATACTAGAGATATGATTCAGAAGGGCTTGATTTCTACTTTCATGTCACTTTAGGAGATCAATGACAGATATCTTTACCAAGGCTTTGCTCAAAGGGTCATTTCAGAAGTGTTCTTTCAAGATGAGCATGATCGACATCTATGCTTCATCTTGAGGGGGGTGTAGAGATATATCTATGTTCTTTGTACATTTTCTTTATTTTATTTCGTTATATGTCTTGTGTAATCTACCCATAGATCTCTCCTCTACATAATAGAGCTTAAGGTTTCCAGGAATAAATAAGTCTTTCACTTTTCCCAACAAACCTATCACACCAAAGTCCCCTATTCCGCTCAATCATCGAACCAAAAGCGAAAAATGGACCACCCCCACCACGGGTCTTAAAAACGATGCCATATCAAGCATCAACGAGCTCAAGCCCTTCAAGAAATTTGAGGGGGACCCCACCTTTGCACCATGCATCCAAATCAATAGCAATGCCATAAATAGGAGTATCCTCACCATAAATCAAAATTATAACCACACATTTCGCGAGCAAGAACTTGTTCATCTCCAGCAACGAAATGGCCTCAAACTACCTACATCCAAAGATCTAGAAGCGCATCCAAGAAACAAGGACCCCCACCCCCCTCTGACCAGATGTCGTCCAAAAGAACCTCCTCATTGAATTATTGAAATGCAACTAAATCGTTCGGTATCATATGCATTGACAGATAGAAAATATGGATGGCAAGCAAAATAGACAATAGCAAAACCAAGCACCCCCATCAACAAACACACGGCCTTCCAACAAACCATCTTATCATCTATCTTATTCACTAAATAAATGTATACAATCTACCCCACAAATTCTCCTTGTCGTTAACTGAAGGCCTAAATGCTTAACTCAAAGAAGGGGCACAATCATGGTTAACACCTCCACACACATCGCAGCCACATCGTTATTCAAATAGAAAGGAATAAAAGAGGACTTCATCTTATTGATCTACAAACTTGAGAAACCTCAAAAAATCTCAATTAGAGTAGCCAGCATGTTAGTATCATCAATCATGGGATCCCCCCAGCACCACAATATTTAGTGTTAACTACCTAATATAGAATCCGGATAGATATCTCACAGTTTGCGCATATCTATTGTCAGCTAGTTTGCAACACCAAATGCATTAAACTTGAATATTAACATCAACGGATACCCCTACCAAACACCCCGTTGTGGATGGAAAAATTCACCCTTCAAATGCCCCATTAATTAGCACCAAAAATGACAAGGTGGGGACCCACCTTTTCATTTATGCAATCCAGATACGTAGAAAAGCACTCTTATGATGCACGCACAAGAAAAAAAATATAAACAGTCATATGGCTTAGAGGACTCCTTTTTCACAAAGACTCGCTACCTATGCGTACTTCCAAAATAGTCTACGATAGCATAACCCATACTGATGTGCCCTAAATTTGATATTTAGAGCAAAATTAGGGCTTGTTTTCCATTTAATTTTGTCTAATTGGGCTTTTAAATAAACGGTTATTTTCCGTATGTCCATTTAGAGTCTAGTTAATATAGGGTTAGGGTTAATTGTTTTTTTTGTCCATTTTGATTATGTTGCAAATTTTAGTTCTATATAAGTAATGAGATTGCATGTGATCTATTATTAGTTATTAGAGAGTAATTTAGGGAGTCAAATTACGGACTAGTTTCCTTTTAATTTTATTGTGTAATCCAACCCATCTTATATAAATATGATGGTAGTCATTTTTTAATGCCAGTTCATATTTAATTAAAAAAATAGAATTTTCTCTTGTTATCTCTCCCTTTCTCCTTCTCCCTTCGATGCATCTTCATGTTCCCTTCCAAAATCCCGTGCAACAATAGGCACGTTCTTCTCATTCATCCCTATTCTTTAAATTTATTATCTATTAATATTCTTTTATTCTACATCAATTGATATCAAAGCATGACACACGGGTCATTCTAACGAATTGGTGATCCCTTAAGCTGTTTGAGAAAGCACAGATCGCAAGAATTTTATGCAAAGTGTCGTCAAATATATGTGGAGATGGCAGATTCATTGTTCAGTCTTCACAACATGTGTTCCAATCTACGAGATACATGGGATTCACTCATCAAGGAGGTGACAATTCAACACCAATCAAAAGGAACCTGGGGGTCTAGTGAGCACTCAAAATACGGAAGTAAATACATCATACGACAAAGAAAAAACAAAAGAAGAGAAGGTGGTGTGTCCCAGATTCCCCACTGCTGATATATCCCCCCAACCTGGAAATGCCATCTCCACTATTAGTGCTAAACACATCCCTATGACAAAGTCAATGTCGACCTCCTTCCTGAAGCCATCGTTGCCTACTCGAGCAATGGTACACCCACCTTCATCGTCACCACCATATTTACCTCATGCAGATCCATCTCCCAATCGCACAACCATGGACGACACCTCACCCATGCTTCACATCACCACCCACCTCACGCAAAGCCCCATCGTTGTTGAATTTCCAACACCACAGTCACTTCACTCTTCAACGCACCAAAGATGAACTACATGCTACTGAACCCTTCGCCAACATAGTCCACAACCATCGCCTACTCCTCCCATTCATTGCCCTCCATGGTCGTAACTAGAGCACATAATACACCCGCCAATGCCCAATCCCCATTCCTTGGAGTTCTTATAGTGTTAAAGAAACCCTACCCTAGCAGCATCAAAGAGTTTATCTCCCCTGAAAATCAAAACCCTAGAATCGCATGCCCACCATATCAACTTTCGATCTATCAGAACTAAATGACGTCTGCAATGGGTTGGTAATCGAATCAAACAGCCCTTTCATTCCCTTTGTCAAAAGTTTTGCCACAATCGTAAACAGCATTAGAAATTGCAATGGGTCCAAAGTTCAAAAACGGATGCTCACAGATATGTCTTTTTGGCCTATCGGACGTTGATTCTGAAATCTAATCCCCAAAATGCATCAATAAGGTACCTTTGATCAAGACTAAGCATTGAACTTTCAAAATTCAGAACCATGTCAGACTATAGTGATGTTGTGATTGAACAAAGTTCCCACCAGGATCATCTGTTGCCCGAAAATTGGCTTGGGATCTACATGCAGGCACAGAGGATGGCTTTGGACCTAGAAGTCATGTCTCCCGTTGTGCATTTTTAAGTAATGAAGGCCAATCAAATCCACTTTGCAACACATACCTACAGTGTCTCCATTTTCTTTCCAGAAAAGAGGCATCACATGTAAGCAACTAACAAAAAGTCAGCGCCTAATGAATCATCATGTGGACTTGGCCATAGACTTCTTTGCCCTTAGTCCCCATTCCGCTCCTACCTCTCTCAAAGAACAGAGATGAAGACCTAATGTGTCATACGTGAGTTAAAGCGACATAGTGGCGATCGTGGACTTCAGAAAGAAGGAACAGTGTATAATGAATGACCTATGGAGGGCTTTTTGAAGCCATGTTGTCCAAATCGGTAAGTCTGATAGAAAGGGAATCCAAACAATACATTACTTAAACAAAGCTATGTTGTCCAAAGCGGTGCGCCAAATGTCCTTCACCAACAATATTTTTTCTACTTCCACAAATCACAAAGTTAAAAAAAACATTTTGTGACCCCTCTCCTTAACCAAATCGCCTAGGAAGTTAAGTGTTGCCTCCAATCAACCACTCGCTTCTTTCGATCGTCCTCCACGATGATCTATTTAAGACGTCTAGCCTCAAACTCGTCCAACTGGGCCTAAATCCTCTTGAGCACAAAAATCATCACCCTAAACATAACGTTGATATGGATAGTAAATTTCCGTGGTCAAGTTGTAATTGTAAATACTATAGAAGTTATCATGGAGAGAGCATGGGTGTAGAAGTCCCTTTTAATTTTAAGTCAAAAAATCTGATTTTTTTTTATTGTAACAAAAATTTCCCTAAGTTTGTTGCATAATGGGCACAACAAGAAAGATCTTCCGACCAACGAATTAAAGATTGTGTAGGATATCTGCTTTTGATACAAACTAATCAGAAAGATTCTACCTAACAGATTTGGAGTGTTCTAGTCAACTATGTGCCAATGCTTCATTAAAAAAATGAGCCATTGCTCCCAAGCTTCCTAGAGCTCTTGCTGGGGACCAAGAGTTCTAAAAATTTTGAAATGTTTTATGGAATCCCTAACCACAAGAAGTTCTACGTAAAGCTGAATTTGAAAAGTCCACATGGTATGGAGTACCCATTTCAGATATAGTAAGCTTTCTTCCAATAGTCAAGACCATATTGAATTACACTACAAAAATATTGGGCTTTTTTTCAAAAGTCGAAATCACATGAAATATGTACCAAATGTGTTAAACTATCCTCTAGAACTCCAAATTATGGAAGACCGTACCTCCAGGAATGTAACTTGTTGGAGGAAAAAAGCTTATTGTCTACGATTTCATACTATCAGCTCTGGCCCAGCACTCATCTTCAAGGATGTTTTAGTTTTCTCTTCGGGTCTTAACAAGTTTTTGGTAGTAAAGCCATCTTTTTTAGCTTTCAAAAAATACCATATTTGGAGGATTAGCATCAACATTTGACTTAAAACCAGATCTTGTTCCTCTGTATATATCAACTTCAAATTCAAGGGATGTATATGTGAGTATTTCAAACAGGCTGCAGTTGTTGTATATGGCTTTCCAAAAGAGTGTGTGTATGTGTGTTACTCCAGAGATACAGTCGTCTAAACCGTTTTTAGACGCAAAAGGATGGTCATCCAATGTGGGATTCCATCAAACATTTAGCCAAAGCTAAAGAAACGAGCACAAATACAAACCTTGACAATTTCTCAACGCAAATGTACCCATGAGACATGTAGTGCATTTGTGCTATGTGCCACATTTTCAACATCCTTCCCCTTTGTATATATCGAGTTTCTCTCGCTCTAGGCAACCCCCAAAACCATCGACAATCAGATCCCGTCTGGACACCTTCTATACAATCGATCCATCCCACCTGTCACTCCTCCTATGAAGCTCACCCAAAGGGTCTCTGCTCTTCTCTCCACAATCCACACATTCCACTGGATCTCTACTGCATCACGAACCTTCACCACTTACGGACACGTGAAGAAGAGATGATTGACATCCTCCTCCCCTAATCTGCAAAGCATGCAGCCACTGTCCAAGCATGTAATCCACACGCTCATGGCGCATGGTAACCAACCGATTCCTCCTTACTAGTCATGTGTGAATCTTCACATTTAATGGAGCTTTAGCCTTCCAAAGCAGTCGGCAACCCAAGGCAAAGTCTGGTTCTGGTTACCTTGGGCTCACGCTACATTGGTCATAGGCCAAGAATATGGCAAACTCGTCCTACCCTGTCAATCTCCATGTATTCACTCGCGGTCTGGCACAAACTATCCAAGAACATGACCACAGATCCCCTCGTCCGATAGTGGTGCTGTGAATAAAGGCAGAGTCCTTGTCCCGGTATCTGATCGCCGCCATATGTTTGTGCTTAACAATCACGCCAACCTCGGAAAAACATCAATCAGCATTCCCTTCTCTGACCAGTTAATCAACCAAACATGAAGCTGTCGACATCCACCACACTCCTCTATAGTTGTGGAAGCATAAACAACATCATGTGCATCAAGCCCCTCCAAAACACCAAGGGATTCCTTGCATGACTTTTGCTCCAAGCATAAGGCAACTACCATAGCATACCTCCGGCAATCTATCACAAAGCTCCCTCCCTCCACCCACATGGCATGACCCCTTTCTTATACCCCCCCCCCCCCCCCCCCCAAAAAAAAAATTTGAACCCCCATAGATTAGATTTTCTACCCAATATCCTAAATGCAGACATGTATAACAAAGGGATAATCGTGAAAACCAAGATCAAGAAAATAAGATGTCTCCCTCGAGACAGCAGCTTCGCTTTCCAAACCTATGCAGTGCCTCCAATCTTTCCACCAATAGTCACATGTTCAACGATCTAAAGGACAAGCTCACCAAAGGCATGACCAAGTAGGTAATTTAAATTTCCGACGTCCACGCTAAGGTGACATTAACTTCTGTGTGTTGATATTCATCCCTAAAGCCCTCCTTGAACACCTCTATCAAGGCCTCGACTTCTTGAGGAAGTAGTTCCAAGCCCTGCCAAAGCTCATCATGTCATCGACAAACTAAAGCAATGAACATGGTAGTTCGTGAGAAGTTCCACACGCACATGTCGAACAGACCCTCACCGCAACAGCATGACATTATTGAACCAAGATGTATGTCACTACCACAAACAACATGGGGGGGGGGCTCAACGAGCACTCTTGTCTCACCCCCCCCCCCCCCCCACCATTACACCGAATCCCCTTCTATTCACTCATTCATCAGGATTAAGAAAGACACCATCATGATGCACCGCTTCATACACTAATCCCCCATCATATATTTTTGTTGTGCCAAAGCCACAGCAACCTCTTATTGCCGTAATTGCATCCTTCTCTTCAGTAGTTGATATTCCTCCTCCACCTTTCTAATGTTGCTTGATGGAAGAACATCACACTGATATCTTATATTCCAGCCAGAGTTGTTTAGATCTGATGTTGAATATATGACACCTAGGCGATCGTGTACGCCTGCACATATGTATTTGATCACCTAACCGAAGCACATATGATTTTTTAGGACAAAGGGTTCGACGTCGAGAAGTTGCCTACCCTATGAGTTCTATATATTCACAGTAAAAAGAACAGTTACAAAGATCAAAGAGTGTCCAAGCTTTTAGCATGTTCAATCACATTTTCCATATACAATAGCACCCCTCAGAAGATGGAACAATTCCGAGCAAGCCACACGGCTCATAAGATGGCTTCCACCCACACCTTGGTTGGGCTAGTGTCACGGCAAAGCTAATCTAGGGACCCCCAAAACTCGTTCCAGCCCACTGTCAAAATCCTTTCAACTTGCGCCGCTGCCCAAACCGCCCTAACAATAGGATACCCAAGGCATAGATGCTCAGCGGTCTCTTCTATTGAACAATGCTCACAAATGTTGTCACACTTGGGAACGAAGCAAGGTCTTCTATCACATGTCATAAGGGTGTTCCTCTCTGTATCAGCCATATGACAACTCGGATGCATAATAGCATCTTCCAACTCTACAAGTCAGCAAATTGGTCTGATACCGATGTTTGATTTAAGACCTCGAGATAGTAGAAAACCTTATATGCTTTTCGTACAACGAAACATCCATCAAACCAAGACCAGTGATCAATAGAGCCACTCAATCCCCTTCCATGTGACAGTGCCTGAAGCAAACACAAGAAATCCACAAACCGTTGATCCGGCAACTCGATACAAAATGGAGGTATCCAGCTAATGCCCTCCCAACAATCATTGAAAGGCACCTCACGATCAGCTGCCAGAACAAACAAGTGAGGAAAGCGAATTTGCAGTGACCCACATCCAGTCCAATCATCTCTCTAAAATCAGAAGCTACATCCATCTCGTAAGATGGGCTTCATGCGTGGCACTACATGCAGGCCGGCAACACTGAACAAATCCCCTTCCAGAAATTGGAAGGAAAACGCATGCCAACCCCCTACAACGATGGGGGAGAATCTATAAATTGATCACAAGTATCTGTAGAGAAAATCTGACCCTCCACCCCAAATCGGGTCACATATTTCGCTAAAAGTGCATGATTCATGGTCTCCAGTCTATGGATCTGCAAATCTCCATCAACTTTTACCAGTATTAGAGTTTTTCATCGCACTAAAGGCATATATGCCTTCTCCTCAGATGAGGCCCCAAAAAATCGTCTCATGGTTGCCTCTAAGCTCCTTCTCACCCAATCGGCACCCGACATGTTGACAGGAAAAAAACAAGGATGGCTAACAGAACAATCTTCAACAAAACCAAGCAACCACCTCATTGGAGACATGTCGTACGCCAAGTCGCCAACTTTTCCATCCTCTCAATGACCAGTACCTAGTCGAAACGGTGTAGCCTACCGCCTACCAAAGGTAGACCAAGATAAGTGACGGGATGAGCCCCTCGTTGTGTCTGCAATGCATCTTCCCAACCTGCCACCATGCCCTCGTCCATAGTAAAAGGCACGAAGGCAGACTTTGCATGGTTACTTTTAGGCTCGAGACCAAACCAGATAGTTTAAGAGTGGTGGTCAACCCCTCTGCAGCCATCGGTCCCCCCTCTACGAAGAAGATAGAGTCGTCTACATACTTAAGAATGGGAACCAAGATCCCACATATATGAAGACCCGGAAAAAGCCACCCTCCTAGGCCATCACCACCATCCTGACCAAGGCATCAACTGCCACCACGAAAAGCAACGGCGCCAATGGCGACCTTGCCGAACTCCACACTACGGTCAAAAGAAATCGCCATCCTACCTACCGTTCGTCAGCAACACAAGATGCAGTCGTCATGCACCTCTTCATCCAAACAATCCACTCACTTAAAAAAACCCTAAGATGCAAATATGACCACAAGAACTGCCAGTCAACGCAGTCGTAAGCCTGCGAGAAATCCACCTTTACATAAGAGACCCTTGGTCTTCTTCCATCATTCCACCATAATATGAGACTCCATCATCATGTGTCGGTCCACGATGAATATCGTCTGCGCAAGATCAATAATAGAGACCAACAATCGTATAGTTTGCTGGCAAGAACTTTAGTCACAATCAAGTAAACAACATGAGACAATGCAATGCAACATAGGTCCTCCGCGTGTCCCGCCACATCTCTCTGACAGAATGAAAAGATGCAAGTAATTCAGCTGCTCGAAACCGCCATTAACCTAACGCAACTCCACCACTTACAACACCCCCTGCCCTACCAAGTCCTGAAACTCGTGAAAGAAAAAAATAGCAAAACTAATTGGCCCAGGGGATCCATCTCTGTTTGAATCCTCAAACGCCTGCTTGATCTCAAACAACAAGAACGATCTCAGTACCTCCTTGGATTGCAACTCCGATAATTGAGGGATATCTCTTCCCAGTCGTCTCGCACCACTCCTAGGAGCTCGTCTGCTAAACTGCAAATAATAATTCCTAACCGCATCACCAATGAGACGATCACCCACAATCTCCTCCCTATCCACTTCGATCGGTTGGATCATGTTCTGCCTTCTATAGCAATTTGCCACTGCAACATGAATCGGGTGTTTAGCATCCCATTCCTTCACCCATCTCTGCCTTGACTGTTGCCTCCATTCAACTTCACGCATATTGTCTTCCTCCAAAAGGACACGACTAAAATCGCATCTCTCTGCCATATCCTCCACTCACAATTGCATGCAGTCCTCAATTTGATCCAGACACACAACCTCAGCTTGAGCAGTATCTCTCCTTTGATCATGACACGACCACAACTCCCTCCTGTACCGAATAAGCATGACACCTAAGGCCCTGAGCTTTGCATCCATCCTTTGAGATGCCGAAACCTACACCTTTGTTTCATGCCAGCATCCTTTAACTTTATCACGGAACCCCTCATTTTGTAGTCAGACGTGCTCAAAATGAAATATGCTACTAGGGCATTAACCATCCCCCAAATCCCAGCAGATGGGCATATTATCTGAATGTGACCTAGGCAGTGCAATCACATATTCTAAGGGAAAGCACTCCAACAGATCAATTGAACCGAGGAAACGATCCAATGAGATTCACGACGTGGAGCTCCTCCGGGTATATCTAAGGTTCATCGCATCCAAAACCTACATCTCTAACTCGACAACAAAGTCCACAAAAGCCAGACAGTCATGGTCCAATCCACCCATGTCGTGCGGTCGATCTGCAACACAAAGGGAGACATTGAAGCCACCCCAACTATCCAAGCAAGGTTTGAAAAGCATGGAAGGCCATATCGCGATATATCGGCGATATATCGGCATCGACAGGTGATCGATATATCGTCGATATGGCTGATATTTAGCCTTGGCATGACATTTTCTTCATAAAATCCAAGGTTGCAAAAATCGGTAGTCGGTACTCGGTCGGTTTAGTTGGGTCACTGACTAAGGATTAATCAGTAATAGGACGACTAATCGGATTTTGTCAAGCTGTAATCGATTTTGAATTTTTAATTATTTTAAATATATAAATCATTTGTATGCATATATTCTTATATATTTACAAAGATTTCTACATTGAAGTAATTGAATTTAAATAAAGCATTAAGCATGTTAGATTAAGTTTGCTTTTAAAAAGGTAAAAAATATGGTATCTCCAAGCAAAAATCGATCGACTAATTGGCCTAGTCGGAATTAGTCAATACTCCATCAGCCACCCTACTGACTAGACTAGTCGGACCTACTAGTCGAGCCAGTCGGGGGATTTTTACAACAGTGATAAAATTAGTTCGATATCGATGATATGTCGTCAATATATCATCGATATATCAACGATATATCGTATCAACCTAATACCGATATCGATACCAATATGGCATTCCATGCTGAAAAACATGTACACACCAAACAAGGCTCCTCCCTTATCACTAGAAACATGGCTCCCGTAGGGTCGTAGACCGCTGACGTCAAGATCGAACAACCATTTGAAATCCTTCGCAACACCACCTACAAGACCCCGAAGTCATACACCGAATCCACAAGTTCAAAGAATTCCTTACTCCAACAAAGAATCATGCTCTCGAGGTGCCAACAGGCGGCATCACTCTGTAATCAGTGAATCGGAATCTAGCAAAATCACACCAGCAGGCGTTGACTCAAAAAAAAGATGTTGTCCCAAGTGTCCAACTTGTTTCCTGCAAAAATAGCACATCCACCTTCCATCACTCCAAGAGTTCACCCACCGATCTCCTCTTGCTGCCTGACCAAGGCCCTGAACATTCCACATGACAAACTTCATTTATCCCAAGTAGACAAAATGCATATGATATACATGGCCATATGTGGGTGAAACACATATGCTGATATACATGGCCATATGTGGGCGAAACGCATATGCTGGACACTTGCACTGCATATTTTGACATATGTGGTCATCCTAATTAATATCTCTTTGTTGGATCCATATATATGATCTAAATCCTAAAGAAATGCATAATAATGCATAAACTCCATATTAATATCTTTCTCGATCCTAATCGCATGTTGGCTCCCTAATGTTGTTGATGTCCTCGGGGCCTCCTCATGTTGATCTTGCCCTACTGTGTTGTCGTCGACCTGTTGTAACGCCACCACATTATTCTGCAATGTGTCACCCCTCAACGCAGACCCCAACCACCATATCCCAACCTACAAGAGTCAGATTTCCATAATCCATTTTACGTTATTTTAATAGAAATATGTGCTTTATGTGTGACAGTGTGTGAGCTATTAAGTACTTGTTGTATGTGATGACAATATGCATGTGCTATGTCCTCTGTGCAAGGCGTTCACTTCGATTTTTTTGTTTCACACAAAGTCTGGAAAGAGAAATTTCAGAGAACTGCGTTGAAATCATGAATATAACTCTAAGGACATTTTTTAGAAAATATGTTTTTAATATTCTTAAACAATAAACAAGATAGAAATACACATGCTTGAAAAATAGGTGTAAATATAAGTTTTTAATTAGCATGATAGTCATAATCACCACACATGCATATATATAGTAGCAGTATGCTGCTCAGAGTCAGAAATGGATTCTAAACTGGAAGCAGAATCCATTATATTCACATCTTTAACAAGAATGTATGATGCCTGCAATAGCAAAAGAAGTTAAGAACAAAACATACATATTTATACATAAAGAAAGAAAGAAAGAATATATGATATTAGGTTAAAAGTTGTATCTACGTATTATAGCTTGTATCTCTTTAACTTAGTTAAGTTTTAGAGAATAAATTTCTAAACTGACTAAAGAAATATTGTCAAACAATATAAATCTCTCTAAAAAATCAACATATCAGCAGAGAAATGGCGGAAACTCGTCAATATCAGCAAATTTTGTTGAAAGTAAATGCTAGATTCCCTTATTGTCGTTGTCCCAGCGAAATAAGACGCAATTTCGATGAAAATTTTGATAACATTTAGTTGAAGTCCAGGAAAAAGAAATAAAGTAGTGTTTCGAATTTATTAACCTAGAGAAACAGAAAATTCGGCCAAATTCAATCGAATTGCATCGAAAACAAAGTCCATGGCTTTGTGCATGATGGCGTGTATATAACTATGCGTGTATGATAGTGTGTGCACGAAAGTATGCATGTTATACGCTTCGTTTGTTTGACAAAGTGCGTTACAATGTGCTTTGTGTGTGCGTGATCGTATGCGATACTACGTGATTGATGTCTTAATTTATTGGTCATTAAAGTAATCCAGCGATAGTCATGGCATTATGCATTACTTTATATCGATTTATTGAAAAATAGAATGGCATTACCAAAGTTTTTAGTATTATAATACTAAAATACATATTTTGAAGTATAACACTTTTGTTTAGGATCATTTTAACGTTGTTAGGCCATGCAAAATATCACCTAATGCGAAACTTATATGTTGTCCTCCACTTTACTCTGTGGATCCAGATTGGAATATGTGTATCTCGTTGAGAAGTCTGATTGGAACATGGTTCAGTGCCATTTGTGTGGCCAAATCACGAAAAGAGGCATCAAGGATGAAGCAATATCTTTCACACATCAAGGGAAATACAAGAGCATGCCCTAAGGTTGATGGGAATATATAGAAGGGAATAAGAGATTGAGTGGAGGAGAACATGAAGAAGGATGACAAATGTTAGCATAAGAGCTTGTAAAAGTAGAAATTAAAGCATTTTGATCTTCCACCACTATATATATAGAAAAACATGATGAAAAAAGACCACTGGCATTTGAAGATGATGATGCTTCTTTAGGCATAACAATGTGGCAGACTATGATTAAAGATTAACCGGCTGAAGAGAAGCGTGCATGAGTCACCAAATACATTACCAAATTCTTTCATGATTTTGACATTCACTCGGTTTTGTGGTGTGGCCAAGAATTCTTTTATCCGTATATGTGAAGCAATTGGACAATACGAAAATAGAACAAGTCCCCTTACCATGAAATTGCAAAAACGTAGACAAGGGAAAAATTGTCGAGACAGAAGTTTCTAAAGTATCACTGGATCATAAAGAAATATGGTATGTTCAATAATAAATGATGCATGGATTGATATGAAAAGCATAGAGAACCTATGTGTGAATTGCAAGTTGGGCACAAGTTGTTTTTAGGGATGTTGACGCATCTGCACTCTCACATTGTCTAACATGGCATGACCAAATTCCGCTCGAAATTCGATCGAAACTGTCGATATATGTGCCTTGAGGGGGTTGATAGAAGAAAATGTGATCGAAATTGCCGAAAATAAAGTCGAATTTCGACCGAAATTCTATGGAAATGTCGTTCCAGCCAGTCATCGATATGGTAATCAAAACCAATATTTTAAGACCTTGTTATCAAATACATCTCTCCGATAAATGAGTACAAGGATGTTGGAGTTAATAACATTTTACAAGATGTGTTGGTAATACTTTTATATATGATGTAGTTGGGAGGCTACATAAGATCAAATATCCAAGGATATTTTGGTCTTCGTGAGTTGATCATTGCAGATGTATTATTCTTCATGAGACTGGCAATGAACAGGAGGTTAAAAAAATTACATCAAAAAGGCTAGAACTCATTGTTTTTATCTAAGTTATGCGAAGACATTTAGCTTGATGAGACAGTTTAGTCTAAATGGCAAGATTATTAGGCCACGGCAAACAAGATTTGTTACAACTTTTCTCACACTACAAAGTGTGATAGATATGAAAGAGACATTACGGTTGATGCTCTCTTTTGACGAGTGGAGGGAGTGCAAGTGGTCTAAACAGAAAAAGGTGAGGTGGTCACATCCATTGCCTTCAAAAATAAAAAGAAGAGGACACATCCATTGTCCTAAATGCAACATTTTAAAACAAAGTATCCTTGACCTTAAATGTCTTCTCTCTACTAGTCTTCCTCATGTGTGTTATTAATGGGATAGAATGCATCAATGAGTTCCGTATATGGAGAACTCGAGGACACAAAAAAGGAGATAAAGGGTATTTTTAAAGATGTAGAACATTCAATACACACCTTTTATAGATGTTATCACCTTGAAGTCGAAATGAAGATTGGATAGTTCCTTTCATCATGCAACTTTCTACTTCAATATTTCAGAATGAAATCGTCCCTTTTCTAAGCACTTGTTTACCTTCACGTTCTAGCAGCGACCACTTTGTTTCTAACTTGCCCCCTATAATCATTATATAGATTTTCAAAATCTTATATGTGTTGCCTTATCAAAAAACGCATTTCTAGCTCTTTTTGTTTAGGCCATGTCCTTCTTTGAATGATTTATGTTCGAGACTGACATCCTTTCTTAATGAAAGCCACCCGTTGTCTCTTATACTCGTTATAAATATAACGCTCGATTGATTATATCACCTTTCCCAATTGTCTTAATGCAATATCTCAAAATAGCTTTCTAACATATGGATTTTTGGAATGCTTGGAGATTTTTTATCCTGATTTAGAGATTTAGGATACCATCACAATAAAATAGATGATTATTTACCAAAGGTGAGAAGGATGAATCAGAAAGTCATTAATTGTAAGGCAAAGATTCACTAATGATGAGGAATTCAATCCAGGTAGTATATTTTAAAGTCATTAAGTTAGGAATACTATTACATAAGAAAGGAACTGCATAATTTCTCTTTTAGATAATTAGTAGTCCCTATAATTCTGAGACACCATATTTGAAGGCTATGGCAATGAAAATTCTAAAGTTGGCATCCTCTACTTCTGGATGTGAGAGGAACTAGAGTATATTTGTAGCGATATAATTCTTACATTTAAAACGTTCGACTACATTCGTTCAATTGAATTGAATCATTATGACGATTACTTTTAAATATTTATGTTGCATATTCACACCCAAAAATGGAACAAACTTGAAACCAAGAGATTGAGTGAATTGATTTTTATGTTCAATTCAAGGTTAAGGGAGCGATAATCTCATATCTCTAAATGGGAGAGTCTAAACGAAGACTTGTTTATTTCAAAGGATAAGGCTTATGAAATGGATTGGAATAGTGAAAATGAATGAGAAGAAAAAGTCTATCAATAATCAAGTCTCGTGTAGAACTTGGTGGCTGAACCAAGTGAAGCGAAAGAATTTTTGGAATATAGGAGTCAAAGGAAAGTGGGAGCTTTGCCAAATTTGGATTAAGAAGAAAAATTTAGTAGTATTTCAGAAAGCGACGAAAGATATTCACCTGTGAACTCTGAAGATGACTTAGATTACAAGTTTGGTGTATATATTTGAACACTAACCATTTCAAAACATGTGTTTAATAGATAATATGTAGCTTTATGTTGTAGTTTTTCTATATACATACATAAATTTTTAAAAACATGTATGAGAATTGTATCATACGCATGGTTTTAAAAAGCGGCGCCCGAGGCACAAAGGCATACACCTCGAGGTGAGGCGCGCCAAAATCGCCCCGAGGCGCATGCCTCAGGTCCTTGGGTTGGGGCATAGCCTTGACCTGGCTTTGAGGCATTCGAGGCACGAGGCGATCGAGGCGAGGCGGAGGCGTAAGCCTCGAGCTTGAGGCTTTTTTTAACTTTTTGATTATTTGTTTTGCACTCGACCCTATTTTTACCTAAACATTATTTGTTTTATGATTGTGTTTATGTTTTCATGTTAAACCTTTCATAGTTGCATATTTCCATATATAGATCCATGCAAAAAAAGAAAAGATCGCCTGAAACAAAAGAAGCTCAATGATCTTGTATACATCGTGTTCAATTTATCGTACATCTATGTATACTAGTTCTATTGTACATAGATTTGAGTTTGAATTGTAATAAATATTTTATATTAGTTCAAGTTTGCAACTTAATGTTGTTATTTGGTTGTATGAGTTGTAAATCTTAGAATAGTTATCACATATATGAAGAAGCAAGGTTGAAAAATAAAACGTGAAGTAAAATAATTATTACATTTTATTATGAATAGCCAAAACAGAATTAGAACCGTTGGTAAAAAATCGTTGGGGGCGCTGCCCCCACACCCCTGCAGGGGGAGCGCACCTGCTCCCCCCTAGACCCCCCACAGGCTCGATGATCGGGCAGCGAGACCCCCATCTTGTTGGGTATGATATGGCAGGAGGAGATGCATATGATGGTTCTCCAACTACGTCCACCAAGACAAATGTCTGGGATTCAAGGCATATTGATATTGTTTTATTTCAAACACTAAAAATTATGGTTTCTATTGTACTTTAGTATTAAGTATAGACATTAGTTCAACACTCATATAAAATCATTGAAGCTGGAGTTGGAACTTGATATTCTGTATGATATTGGCTTAGTCTTAGTTTTTTGAACTTCAATGCCTTCATCTCTTATGTATTGTATCTGTTAATAGTTTTAAATTATTCTTGAATGTGTTTTAGCAAAGCTTAATAATATTATTTACTTTTTTCAATTTATTTTTCTTTAATTTTATTTTTTTCCAAAAATTGAGGCTTAAGCCTCGACCGCCTCAAGGCTTACGTCTCGCCTCAATTTCAAAGAAAATGCCTCGGACAGCCTCGCACTTTTTTAAACCTTGATCATACGTAATTGTTTGCTCTATGACTTCCTTCTTCCCATCATCCTCCCCATTACATAACAATCTCAATGGTCGGCGCTTTTCACATTTGTCTCCTATGCAAATGAAGTCCTTCATCCTCCATCTCAGACCACTCCACCCCATGTGAAACTTCCCACCACATACGCTCCCTCGACTCTCCCATGACCTTCTTGTATTCAATTAAGAAGAAGCCCATTGATTTAAGCCTACTTGCCAGGGTCTTAGTCATCAAGTTTTCCTTTTGCACCCTCCCATTAATACCAACACCAATGCTCATCTATCAATGACCTAGTCTCAAGCTCAAACTTCAAAATACATGTCGAGTTTTGCAACTCGGGGCTACTAACTCCAAATTTCCACATACCAAAGCCTCCAAAAGGAGAGTCAAAACTCAAAAGTCTCACATCCGATCTATTACATGTACCATGTCCTTTGAAATAAATGGGTCCCTCTCATTTAGAGTTTGACGCTCCCTCAACCTTGAATTCAACTTCGCAAAAATCAAGTCATTCAATCTCTTGGTTTCAAGTTTATTTATTTTTACGCATGAATTTGCAATATAAATATTTAAAATAATCATCAATGAAGACTCAATGAACAAATCTAGTTTTGCATCCTAAATGTGAGAATTATATTGCTGCAAATAAGCTCAAATTCCTCTTATATCCAGAAGAAGAGGATGTCAACTTCGGGATTTTCATTGTCATACCCTATAAATATGGTGTTTCAAAAACTATGTATCGAACACCAAATAGCTACAAGAAAAATTAGGCACTTAATTTCTCAAATAATAACATGTCTAACAGAATCACTTAAAAATATTACCATAAATCATCATTACTGGATCTTTTCCTGATAGCTAATGCCTTTCCATAATAACATGTCTAACAGAATCACTTAAAAATATTACCATAAATCATCATTAGTGGATCTTTTCCTGATAGCTAATGCCATTCCGAATGCTCCTTTACCACTTTGGTAAATGATCATCTCTCAGGGCTCGTTTGGTTGGAGGTGTACACTGGTGTACCTCCTCCTTCCAACCCTCCGAACCATCCACTCAGTTTACTATTCACAGGGATATCCCAACCCAATCCAACCCAGTTACCAAACTGGCCCTTATTGTGATGGTATCAATAATCTCCAAATCACGATAAAAAATATCTAAGCATTCAAAAAACCATCTATTACAAAGTTGTCCAGAGAAATTGCATTGATGCCAGATAGAAGTAATAGGGATGGAGATAGAAAGCTAAAAGATGGAGGGAACTCTCCAATCTTCCTTTCGATTTCAAGGTAATGGCATCTAAAAAGGGCATATATGATAGTAGTAATATCATTCATCTATTTTTCTGCATCATCATATCCTCCATATATGAAGCCCATTGACGACCTTTGATCATCATCAACACGCATGAGGTGGACTAGCGGAGAAAAGATCTTCAGGGTCAAAGATATTTGGTTCCAAAATGTTGCACTGAAGACATTGGCTTGCACTCCCTCCACTCATCGGAAGAGAACATCAACTGCAACTTCTCTTTCTTATCCATCACACTTTGTAATGTGAGAAAAGTTGTGACAAATCTTGTTTTACCTTGGCCTAACAATCTCAACTTTTTGGGTAAATTATCTCATCAAGCTCAACAACTTCACATGGCTACATTTTAAATAGTAAGAGTCATAGCCTTCGTAAATGCAATTTTCTGCATGCGGTTCCTTGTCAATCTCTTAAAGAATAAGATCTACGTAATGAGCACCACATGAAGATCAAAATATCCTCGGATATTTAATCTTAAGTAGCCTCCAAGCAGTCATATTTGCATAAGCATTGTCAATCACAAATAGTAAATCATTATTATCTCCAACATCATTAATACACTCATCAACCAGAGAAATGTATTCAACGATGTGAAAGTCGATGGATGCATCAACATACTTCAAAAAACATGTGCCTAACTCGCATTTCATACACAGGTTCATAATGTTTCTCCCCCTCATATAGTCCATGCATCAATCATTATTGAACTTATATTATTTTTCCATGATTTGTGGTGACCCTTTAAAAACTTCTTTGTTTTGTCAACTTCATCCTTCAATAAGTTTTTGCAATTTCATTGTAAGGAGACTTGTATCTATTTCTATATTGTCCAATTGCTTCATATATATGTGGATAAAAAATCTTAATCACACAACATTAAATAGGTGTCATGATACGTATTTGTTGACTCGTGCATGCCTACCTTTGGCTAACGCATCTTAAATTACAGGTCGATGCATTGTTATGCCTAAAGAGGCATCATCATCTTCAAATACTCATGGACTTTTTACGTCATATCCTTCCTGATATGCGGTGGTGGGTGATTTATAAGATTTGATTGTTAATCTAGCAGTTCTCTCGTGCTAACAGCTTGAAGTTTTATCATTCTTCTTCTTCTTGATTTCCTCTACTTAATCTCTCGTATTCCTTCTACATATTTCCATTGGCCTTAGGATATGCTCTTGTATTTCCTTTGAGGTGTGCAAGATGTTGGTTCATCCTATTGATGTCTCCTTTCACAACTATCCACACCAGTGTCAAGAAGCCATATTCGGATCAGCACTTTCCACGAGATATGCATGTTTCCAAACCAGATCAATTAAGTTGGGTTGAACTAGAATGAGAGTTTCGCATTAGGTGTTGTTAGTGTGGTCATAACAACCTACAAAATGAACTTAAATAAAAGTGTTATATTTTACAATCTGAATGTGTATTACAGTATTATAATATTATTTTGTTAATGACGTTTTTTCATCAAAACAATACTAATCCTACGTATATGATGCGTATAGTTCAATTTTGCAAAGTTTTAACAAGTAAAGCATAATGCAATGATTAACATTTGATTATTTTGATCAACAATAAAAATAATACACAAAGCATACAGTAATACATGCGGTCATACACACAATCACAGACATTATCATACACATAAAGCACATACAAATATTAAAAAAGCAAGAATGGATTATAAAATATCTGGATCCTGGAGGCTGCATTGAGGTGGTTGAGTCTGCACGGGAGGGACAACTCATTACAAGAGGACAACATGGTGGCGTCGTAGCTATTCAACAATAGCACGATGGGGGCAGCAATAGCATGAGGGGGCTCTGAGGATGACAACAACAACACGAGGGAGCGTAGAGGCAATTGAGTCTCGAGAGAGAGGATTGAGCATTGGCAGGGTCAGCCCGACCCAACCCGATGCATAGCCAACTATAACCCAACTCAGGCCCGAGCCCAAGCATATAATGGGTGGGCATGGGCCTTATTTTTTTACCCATTTCAGTTATCGAGCCAGGCTCGGGCTTCAATCAGCCCAGATCTGAAGCCCAGTTGTCTAGCCCGTATATCAGCCTGAATCATGGCATGCCTTCAGCTTGACCTAGGCTCAGCCTCACCAAAACCAATTCCCCCTCCCACAGACCCAAAACATGACCCGCACCCGCACAGATCCCCCAGGGGCACAGCCCTACCCGACCAACCACCCCCTACCCCCCCTAAACCCTTCCTTCTTATCGAGTGTGCATGTGTCGACCCCCGTAACCCCTCTCCTCCACAAGCTGCATCCAACGACGCCGTCCACGACCAGCTCAACCCCCTCCTCAGTCCTTCTGTCATGACGCCATGTTGTTCGCCCACGTCCTCAAACTTCGAATCCCTTTCCTCCACCAGTTGAGCCGCACCGAGCCCAACCACTGGGTGTCCTTGCCCAACAAAGATGGTAGAAGGTGGCGAAGTTCCGAGCGACCAGAAGCATGAAGAGGAGATAGATCTAGTCTTTGGCTTACCCGAAAAACTTCTCCGCACCACATGAGCAATTGTGGAGTCTACGATGTGCAAGATGTTGCAACGAGAGCTCCCCATCCTTCTCTGCTTAGAACATATTGTACCCACTAAAAAAATCTGTTTTTAAAAACCGAGATCTCCCTGCATATATTGCTAGAAAATCGAGATCATACAAATGCACAACAAAAAATACAAAAGTTCCAACTTTCATCTTCAGTCAATAATATAATTAAGTAAAAGAGTTTGATCCTTCTTTTGAGGTTAGATCCATTTAATTTCTTCTTAAATTAAACAATATAATTCAAAATACATAAACAACAAATACTTACATTTGGTTCATTCATATGTAATGTGAACATAAATTACCTTCCATCCACCATAGGCAGGGATCATATCCAAACATTCTGCACAAGATAATTCATATGCTTACAGACTAGGCCAGCCCGATCTAGGCCTGACCCCATCCAAGAACGACCCATACCCTTAGGCCCTGTTTGGTAGGAGAATAAGCCCTGGAATAAGAGGCAAATTCTTCTCCCGATACGGTTCCCAATGGTACGACTATTCCCCATTATTCCATCTTATTTCACTCTTATTCCTATCTTTATCCCAACTTACCTACATTTATTTCACCTTATTCTCCTTATTCCTATCCTCCAGCCGAACAAAGAATAAACCCTTATTCCCCATCCTTATTCCTGCTTATTCTCGAACCGAACGAGCCCTTATGGGTTGGGCTCGAGCTTGGGCTGCAATGTTGAAAAAAATCCAGGCCCAAGCCCGACCCACAGAGCCTGCAATCATGGCCAGGCTCGGGCTGGGCCATACTAGGCCCGACTCGACCAGACCTGATGCTCAACCCTACAGAGAAAGAGAGAGATATTAGGCTTCGGCGGAGGAAACGGGGTATCGAGGTTTATAAGTGATTTTACATAGGTATATTTACACCCATAGCCCAGAGTAATCTCATAATTACCCCAGGAACCATGCGTAATCACGAATTACATGAGAAACCTCGAATAATTATTCCGTCTCACACCTATAACCCTCCATTAGTTTCAACCATTAACTCAACCACATCATTGAGTTAATCTAACCTAACATCGATCAAATGGCTAATATTAAATCAAAAAGAAAAGAAAGCCATCGTGGAAGGAGAGCACAGTGGCGGGTGTGAGACCCGCTCCTTTTCGGATCTGGGATACCCGTTTACATATTACTCGTAGTGTTATATTCGCTAAAGATTACATTAGAGTACTGAAAATTAGGGAATTTTTTTTCAAATGGCATTCACAAATTAACCAATAAACCACAAAACTACAACATGTCACAATTATATTGCATAAATTTCCATAGCAGTTAACATGTAACAACAGAATTACATTATATACATGCATCTCAAATGTATCAGAAGAGAAATAAAAGCATATAATATCTTGAACAAACTATAGCATGCGTACCTGATAATAGTAACTGCAGAAGCTGGTGTTCAACTCCCCCAATACAACGGTGCATGTATTTTGTCTGCAATCCATGAAATGTGGAGAAAAGTACATCAACAAATGTTGAGTAATCTTATTAATTAGAAATAACTGGAAACTTAGTGGCTTCAAAAAAAGGCAAGTAAATTAGACTTGACAATAAAAATTAAAGCTACTTGTAATGAAACGGGCTTTTAAGTTGTTTAGTATGTAAAGCCACATTCGACTCATCCTACACTAATTACCCATAATAATCATTTTTATACAAATATTATATGATCCATATTTATGCTATCATCATTTTTTTATAATCATGTGTGATGGATCTAAATAATATGGATGATGAATCTCTTATCTAATCGTTGGCTTTGCCAAAGCATATATAACCGTATATGATTTCTAGTCTTCCTTATCCCTTTTGAAGTCTCAAGGATTGATAAATTCTCTGATTCATTATATACTTCTTATGATCGAGGTGATCCAGATCTTTTTCCGATGTTTAGGAATTATGTGGATGGAGAGTAAGTGTATATGATGGGTCTGGTTTTTATTCTTTTCTTATTAAATTTTCAAGCTTAGTGGATAGTCTGTGGTCTTGGTCTAGATAATATCTCACAATATGACTTTAAGGCGGTAAGGGACCTTAGGGTTGCGGTGCCTCTGTAGGCATACGATGGAGTGAAATGCATCCTAACTAAGCTCCCAACATGTCAACTAGCTAATTCAATCAACTGTGGTAGTAGCTCGAACTCTGATGAGGATGATTTTCATAAATTGATCTTTTCTCTTTATCAGGAAATACTGGCAGAACAGTAACTACCTTAATGGAACTAAGCTCAACTACAACTAACTCAACTATAATTCATCTCAACTTTAGCCAAACTCATTTGTGACTCAATCCAATCTGTAACTCCAAATTCAATTGTAACTGGTTCAAATGTAGCCATAGAGGACTCAGATGTATACATTGATGATTCGATGTAGCATCGTCAAGTCTGTTGGCAAAAAGTAAACAAAAACTCAAGCGGTGAGGTAGCCTAGAAAAAAGGCTCTTCCATCTTGCCCTCTAATTGGAAGTGCGGTCCAATAGAGAGATAGGTCTACTCCAAAACTACGCCACTGAGACAGATGAGAGAGACTCTCCGGAAAAGTAACTCTAAAAGAAAAACCGGCCCGACCGATACGGGCTAACGAGCTCGAAAAACTAAAACCAAGGGTCCTCCAGCCTAGGTACCCTAAAGAACAAGAATCAGCGGAACTGATCTTTAAAAGAAAACTTGTGGAACCCAGAGAGCGTAAAAACTGCGAGCGCTCGTGAAAAAAAACTAAAAAAAGACTGGGACCCTAGACCCGCGCATTAAGCGGTCGCTGCCCTAACTTGACTTCCTATCTCCCACCCAACTGAGGGTCACCGTACCTTCGCATAGTCAGGTGTAAAGGTCATCGTGACTGGCACTCTTAATTGTTAGTCATCAATGACTTGATCCCTCATCCTTTCTTAATCTTTTTTGTATTTCTCTTAACATATCTAGGCATCTTGTTGACAATATTATTGAATAGTTGTCCATATTAGTGATTCATACCTAGTGATTGATCATGCAAAATTGTCAGTCATTGATCATAGATTATCTTGAAGTTTGACAACATGCTTGTTGATCTAGATTTTACAAGTCCCTTGATTACAGATTCTATCCATATTCTAATGAGAGAAATTAATAATGATAGGAAAAAGCCTTCCGAGATTCTTAGTGGTTTGTCATATTTAAACTATTGAGGTGTCACGCTTTCTTTGAGATACTATATTTGAATAAGAGATGATGTTCATCACATAAGCTTGCAATATCATGTGTTAAGGAGATTGGAGTTATTACTTCCAAGACATAATGTGATGAAAAAGGCTCTATTGATGAACTCAATAATTCCAATGCTCTCTTGTGCAGAAAGCATAGTTGAATACTTTCAACATTCCATAAGCAACGTAAATATGATTTTCTGCCCAGCTATAAGCTCAGTTAACAGAATATGTTGATCATTTGCTTGTAGATCAGTAATAAGCTTCAGATCATGTAATCCATAACCACCTAAGTAAACGCTTTTAAGCAGCAACATTCGTATATTGAGGATAGAAAACTAGCAAATGATTTCTTGATGAACCCTTCAGGTTTATACTAAAGAACTGTGGATAAAAACTGCAAAATTTCTTTTTTTTTTTAAATCTGTGGAGTCTTTTCCTTTATAGGGTATAATTTGGTTGATAGTAAAGGAAGTTAACATGAATGTTATGCTCTACATAAGAGGTTAACATTCCAAAATATATCCAATCCTCCAACCTTCCCGCATGCTCCTTAAATATTCCCATCTATAGTCGTATCTGATGTATTAATTATATCCCTCAAATTTCTCTTGAATATTTATTATTATTGTTATTGTCATTATTACTCATTACACATTGTGGCATCATAATTAGCCACTTTCTAGATCCAATTCATATTATATTTCTAATCTGATCCAAATAATATTCTACCATAAACCAGTCTGCACATATGGAGAACCTTTGAGCAGTGCATATCATCTTTGATTACAAGTTATCTATATCATAAGAAGAATTAAGAGGATGAAATTATAACTTATCGTTCTTTTCATTTTTTTGACATCATTGATAATATGATACACCTAATGAAGCTAATTAAATAATATGACCAACAAATAAGAAATGGACTCATGTGTTACACAATGTAGGAAGATAAGAATTCTTAGTGATAATAACTAATAATATCGATGTGGGCTTAAATCAAGAATACTTAATGTCTTAGGTATAATGAGTCAAAATTGAAAGCAGAATTCCAAAATCATCCTAAAAGCATTAGCATGAAACCCTAAGGGAACTTGAATTACTAGTAGTAAATATTGAAATCTGAATGTATGTCATGACCGGTTGCAAGAGGAATTTAAATTGTACAAAACATGAACTGCAGCAAGAGGAGGTAAAGATTGTACCTCTTTTGGCTTTGATCTTGCATGCAACAAAGCATGCAATAACTTTTCCAAGAGCAATAGCTATGGCTGAAGTGTGTAGTTTCTTGATGGTCAGGAACAACAACCCCAATAGATTCGGTGCAACAATTTCAGGGCCTTCCAATTGCTGGAATTTGAGTAGCAACTGGCTGCAACATAGGCTTCTTCTTCTCAATGGAAGAGTTTGAAAGGAAATCGGAAAAGGAGAGTAACATGAGGCTTCAATTGCAACAAGGAGCTGTAGTTGGGAGCATTATCCAGGGGTTGTTGTAGCAGCTCCAAGAGGAGTTATGAGCAACAACTGTGGCTCCAAGTTGCTGCAACAAGGAGGTGTACAACAACATCTTGCTCCAAGGAAGGAGCATCAACTATAAAAATGGGGAGCAGCAGCAGCTGCCCAAATAAAAAGGCTGCAACAGTGGTCCAGAGCTGCTGGACAACAGCTCCAGCATGGAGAGGAAAGCATTCTCGGTGGATTTTGAGGGAGAGTTGGGGCAGGATTTGGGTGTTTATATAACCAAAGGAAAGCCCTTTGGAGTTGACATGTGTAGGAGCATTTGGATGCCAAGTGTGGAGGGTTTTGGCCACATGGAAAACAACAGGACAAGAAGCAGTTGTTGCTGCTGTACTGTTTATATATATGGGAAAAAGGACCCTACACCGGCAGGTGTAGGAAACTCCCTACACCCGGCCTAATTTTTCATTCTTTTTTGATTTTTTTGAAATGAAACCTTGGGATATTTAGATCACCATATATCACCATGTTGTCATTTTAAATTTAACTTAATTCGAGACTTCTATCATCTCCATCAAGACTGCCAAATTTTAACGATCTCAGAATTGTTGAAGTCGACCATGTCTAGATGAATGACATAGGAATGTTTGTTTTGCATAAAACTTGAAACACATATTCCCCTCAACATATTAAGAAACCCTCCCAACTTTTAATTCAAAAAAATAAAAAAAATAAATGTAAAATGGGGTGGGTGCAGGGAGTTTCCTACACCATAGGGTACAGGCTCTCTGTCCCCTATATATTTATATTTATATTTATATTTATATTTATATTTATATTTTTCCACCAATATTTCTCTTATATTTAGATAACCGAAGTGTTCCGTATTTGCACACCGAGTCTCGGATTTTGGGGTACAATAGCTCATTTTGATCGTCTCTAAATGACGACCGAAATGAGTATAATATTCATATACTTTAGGTCAAAAATGAATTCCCAAAATTTCGAGATACAGTCTTGATTGGTCATTAAATTTTGTGATTTTAAAATATCAAATGACCTCCGATCGACGAACGGTCGATTCCGTTGGTCTTGTTTTGTCGAATCGTATTTTATGGCGGTCTCGATTTATTTTGTGATTTCTGAATTTGCGCTGCGGCTTTTTCGGGAACGCATTACGATGCGATCGATTTTTTTGATCGATTTTTCCTGAACAACTTTTGATTCATGATCAATTGATCGATTTATTTTATTTAACATTGATTAATAACTTTATTGAGTTATATGGACCCTATTCGGATCGGGTTCGGGTTTGTGCAAATCCAGACATTACAAATATAAAAACCTCAAAGGGAGTCTCATCCTCGAGACTCGAGTCAAGGTTACTTTGCGCCTTGTTTAGATCTTATCTGGCCATAAAACCTCCAAGGGTTTTGAACCCAGAAAAACCTCAAAGGGAAAACAAGCCATGATCTTTCAATATATATATTGTTAAATGTGCTTGTTTTGACAATTACCTGAAAGAACTGTGGTATCTTACCCGCATGTCTGCTTCGGTATCCTATGTCGCTTCTTTGTCACCATGTCGGTGCCATAGCACTCTGACTAGGAAAATTTCTGTGAAGCTTTTATATAGTATTAAAGAGTATATGTACTGGCCTCTCCTTGTATATCAAGTCTGGCTCCACGTCATGGTTCTCGTAGATGAGGATGAGGCGAGGATCACGTACGTACTTCCTTAGATTGGATATATGAAAGACATCGTATTTGACTGACAGCTGCAGATGAAGGGCTACTCGATATACCAACTTACTCATATGAGTAATAATTTCAAATGGTCTAATATATCATGGCACCAACTTGTCATGACCATCAAATTTATGTACTCCCTTCATGTGAGATACACGTAGTAACACACAATCTCCTATCTGTGTTTATAGATATTTCATTTGTGTAAGAGATTAAATTGAATATTCATAAGTCATATTTTGAATGGATAAAGAGAAGATGTTGGATTACCTGAAACTCCAAAACTCTTCTCCGACTATCAGCAAAGCTTTCTAGCGGCTTTGTATCGTCAGAATCATTCACCTTACAAGATCAAAAATCACCACAGTCTCTTCCAAGAGATCTTCGTAGTAAAGAGTGTGTTCACCTGTCTCAATGCTATCTGAGAGGTGCGAGGCATTTCTGTCAATATAGGACTTCGAATGGTGTCATAATAATACTGGAATGATAGTTGTTGTTGCACGGGAATTCTACCAATAACAAGTGGTTCTATAAGACTCTTTCCACTCAAGAGTACATGAACACAATAAATCATCAAGTGTTTGAATGGTGCACTTGCTCTGTCCATCGATATGCGGATGATATGCAGAACTCATCTTCAGCTTTGTCTGTAGCGTTGTCATGAACTGGTGCCAGTAGTGAGATGTAAACCTCAAGTCTCTGTTATATACTACCTCATGTGAGGATGGCAATTAGTCAAAGTTGCGAGCATATCCCACATGTATAGCTAGTTTTGTCGTACGTGCATGAGCTTTCCTAGTAAGCGCATTTTCCACCCTGTTTCCCTTAGTGGGATGGTAATAGATCGTGCAGCTAAAACCCTTTAGTAGTTCAAACTATCTATGGTGTCTTATGTTCAACTCTGTCTAATCATAGATGTACTGCAAACTCTTGCGATCTGTGAAAATATCAAAATTCACTTCATAGGGATAGTGACACCAGATCTTCAAGCGAAGATAACTATTACCAACTCCAAGTTACGGATGGAGTAATTCCGCTCATGCAGCTTCAACTAACGTGATGCATAAACAATCACGTGACCCGGTTTCATCAGAACCACTCCTAAAGCTTCTCTGGAAACATCTGTATATACGACATAATCCTGAGTGTATGAAAAAAGTGCAAAAATAGGCACATTCATTAATCTTTCCTTCAATGTCCTGAAGTCCTGCTCGCATGATTCATTCAAAATGAATAGAACTCTCTTCTATATCAATTGTGTCAAGTGAAGAACTCGGGAAAAGTCACTGACTAACCATCTGTAATAGCCTCCGAGTTCAAGGAAACTCTGAATTTGAGTGACTGTCTTGGGATGTTACTAAGACATAACTTCCTCAATGTTCATAGGGTCAACTCTGAACCATGCTTCAGAAATGATATGTCCAAGGAATAAGATTTGGGATACTCACACTTGTTCAACTTAGCATACTACTTATGCTCTTGAAGTGTATCCAACACTATCTTCAGATCATTTGCATGATCTCAATCCCTCCAAGAATATAACAGAACATTATTGATAATCACAACCACAAACTGGTCTAAGTATGGACAGAAAATCTTGTTATAATGTTCACGTATGCTGCATGGCATGTGTGAGCCCAAACGACATCACACCAACTCAAAATATCCATATCGAGTCCTGAATGATGTTTTTGGAATATTCGACTCTTGTATCCCAATTGATGGTAGTCAGATCAGAGATTGATTTTTGAAAACATCAAAGATCCCTAGCTGATCGAACAAGTCATCAATGTATGACAGAGCATAATGGTTGTTCACCATCTTCTTGTTCATCGGAATGTAATCTATATACAATCTCATCGATCCATCCTTCTTTCTGACAAAAAGAACCGAGCATCCTAAGTTGTAGTGCTCGGCATCACGAAACCTACATCAAGTAACTTCTGAAACTGCAACTTCAGCTTTCTCAACTTGGCTGGTGCCATGCGATACGGAGCCATCACGATTTGGCAGTAATGTGATCTCGAATTTAATATCTCTAAAGCGGTAAATCTGACAAATCATTAGAGAACAAATTAGGGTAATCTGATACTACCATGATGTCCTGAGTCATCGGTTCTTTCATCAAGTGTCTTTCGGACAATTGCTAGAAATGTGTCGCATTCTCGATCTATGGGTCTCTGAGCTCTCAACACTGAAATGTACTCCTTTTTGGAGTTATGTAATGTACCTTTAAGATAAACTTATGTAAGTATGGAATCCTAAAAACAACCATCTCCCTGAAGCAATTAACTAGGTGCAATGAGCTGATAACCTAATTAATGCCCAAAATCAAGTCGAACTCGTCGAGCTGTAGTAGCAGACAATCTGCTATCGTCTCATGTCCAAAATCAACATTTGTAACTCTCTAACTATTAGTCTTATGATGAACAACTTGTCACCTAGCCTATAATGTAACAAGGATGATCTAGGATATCTGCACAACTATCTACTGAAGCTAGAACTTGAAGTTCATTCATCGCTCTAGAATTAATTAAAACATAGAAACGTCGGTTCAGGATGCCATGGTTCTATGTAAGAACTGATACCATTAATAGTTGATGTTCGCGGATATTTCTAATTGTGTTTTTCATCTTCTTGGGATACAATATGGAAATTTGTCGCAATTGGAGACATCTGTGGTCGTTGAATTTGAATGTCATATTTACCTTTCGGACTCGCGACAAGTCAGAGAACCGTCGATATCCTAGAATTAATGCGTTCGGAACAATAATACAACGAATGTATATAGTGGGGTACCACTGCTTTAATACCAAACTGTGAGGCATGCTCCTTCTCGGATCTGGGACACACGTTTACATATTACTCGTAGTATTATGTTCGCTAAAGAGTGCATTAGACTACTGAAAATTAGGGGAATTTTTTTTCAAATGGCATTCACAAATTAACCAGTAAACTACATAACTACAACATTTCACAACTATATTGCATAAATTTCCATAGCAATTAACATGTAACAACAGAATTACATTATATACATACATCCCAAATGTATCAGAAGAGAAATAAAAGCATATAATATCTTGAACAAACTATAGCATGCGTACCTGAAAATAGTAACCGCAGAAGTTGATGTTTAACTCTCCCAATACAACGGTGCAGGTATTTTGCATGCAATCTATGGAATGGGGCGAAAAGAACATCAACAAATATTGAGTAATCTTATTAATTAGAAATAACAGGAAACTTAGTGGCTCCAAAAGAAAGTAAGTAAATTGGACTTTACAATTAAAAATTAAAGCTACTTGCAATGAAATGGGTTTTTAAGTTGTTTAGTATGTAAAGCCACATTCGACTCATCCTACACTAATTACACATAATAATCATTTTTATAAAAATATTATATGATCCATATTTAAGCATATAATATAGATGATGAGTCTCTTATCTAATCGTTGGCTTTGCCAAAGCATATATAACTGTATATGATTTCTAGTCTTCTTTATCCCTTTTGAAGTCACAAGGATTGATAAATTCTCTGATGTATTATATACTTCTTATGATCGAGGTGATCCAGATCTTTTTCCGATGTTTAGTAATTATGTGGATGGAGAGTAAGTGTATAAGATGGGTCTGGTATTTTGATTCTTTTCTTATTGAATTTTCAAGCTTAGTGGATAGTCTGTGGTCTTGGTCTGGGTAAGACCTCACACTATGACTCTAAGGCAGTAAGGGAACCTTAGGGTTGGGGTGCCTCCGTAGGCAAGTAGTGGAGTGAAATGCTTCCTAACTAAGTTCCCAACACGTCCACTAGCTAATTCAATCAACAGTGGTAGTAGCTCGAAGTTTGATAAGGATGATTTTCATAAATTGATCTTTTCTCTTTATCAGGAAATACTGGCAGAACAGTAACTAGCTTAATGGAAACTAAGCCCAACTACAGCCAACTCAACTGTAATTCATCTCAACTTTAGCCAAACTCATTTGTGAATCAATCCAATCTTAAATGTAACTCCAAATTCAATTGTAACTGATTCAGATGTAGCTATAGAGGATTCAGATGTATACATGGATGATTCGATATAGCAGTGTCAAGTCTGTTGGTGAAAAGTAAACAAAAGCTCAAGTGGTAAGGTAGCCTAAAAAATGTCTCTTCCGTCTCGCCCTCTAATTGGAAGTGTGGTCTAATAGAGGGATAGGTCTACTCCAAAACTACGCCACTGAGACGGGTGAGAGAGACTGTCCAAAAAAGTCACTCTAAAAGAAAAACCAGCTCGACCGGTACGGGCTAACGAGCTTGAAAAACTAAAACCAAGGGTCCTCCAGCCTAGGTACCCTAAAGAACAAGAGTCAACAGAATTGGTCTTTAAAAGAAAACTTGTGGATCCCAGAGAGGCGTAAAAACTACGAGCGCTCGCGAAAAAAAGCCGAGAAAAAGAGTGGGACCCTAGACCCGCGCACTAAGCGGCCGCTACCCTAACTGAGCTTCCTATCTCCCACCCAGCTGAGGGTCACCGCACCCTCGCACAGTCAGGTATAAAGGTCACTGTGACTGACACTCTTAATTATTAGTCATCGAGGACTCGATCCCTCATCCTTTCTTAATCTTTGTTGTAGTTCTCTTTACATATCTAGGAATCTTGTCGACAATATTATTGAATAGTTGTCCGTAATTAATGATTCATACCTGGTGATTGATCATGCAAAATTGTCAGTCATTGATCGTAGATTATCTTGAAGTTTGACAACATGCTTGTTGATCTAGATTTCATAAGTCCCTTGATTACAGATTCTATCCATATTCTAATAAGAGAAATTAATAATGATAGGAAAAGCCTTCCGAGATTCTAAGTGGTTTGTCATATTTAAACTATTGAGGTGTCATGCTTTCTTTGAGATACTATATTTGAATAAGAGATGATGTTCATCACATAAGCTTGCAATATCATGTGTTAAGGAGATTGGAGATATTAATTCCAAGATATAATGTGATGAAAAAGGCTCTATTGATGAACTCAACAATTCCATTGCTCTCTTGTGCAGATAGCATAGTTGAATACTTTCAACATTCCATAGGCAACATAAATATGATTTTCCGCCCTAGCTATAAGCTCAGTTAACACAATATGTTGATCAGCTGCTTGTAGATCAGTAATAAGCTTCGGATCATGCAATCTATAACCACCTAAGTAGATGCTTTTAAGCAGCAACATTCGTACATCGAGGATAGAAAACTAGAAAATAATTTCTTGATGAACCCTTCAGGCTTATACTAAAGAACTGTGGATAAAAACTGCAAAATTTCTTTTTTTTTTAAATCTGTGGAGTCTTTTCCTTTATAGGGTATAATTTGGTTAATAGTAAAGGAAGTTAACATGAATGTTATGCTCTACATAAGAGGTTAACATTCCAAAATATATGCAATCCTCCAACCTTCTCGCATGCTCCCTAAATATTCCCATCTATATCTGATGTATTAATTATATCCCTCAAATTTCTCTTGAATATTTATTATTATTGTTATTATCACTATTACTCATTATACATTGTGGCATCATAATTAGCCACTTTCTAAATCCAATTCATATCATATTTCTAATCTGATCCAAATAATATTCTACCATAAACCAGACTGCACATATGGGAAACCTTTGAGCAGTGCATATCATCTTTGATTACAAGTTATCTATATCATAAGAAGAATTAAGAGGATGTAATTATAACTTATCGTTCTTTTCATTTTTTTGACATCATTGATAATATGATACACCTAATGAAGCTAATTAAATAATATGACCAACATTGAAATCTGAATGTATGTCATGACTGGCTGCAAGAGGAATTTAAATTGTATAAAACATGGACTGCAGCAAGAGGAGGTAAAGATTGTACCTCTTTTGGCTTTGATCTTGCATGCAACAAAGCATGCAATAACTTTTCCAAGAGCAATAGCTATGGCTGAAATGTGTAGTTTCTTGATGATCAGGAACAACAACACCACTAGCATCGGTGCAGCAACTTCAGGGCCTTCCAATTGCTGGAATTTGAGCAGCAACTGGCTGCAACATAGGCTTCTTCACAATGGAGGAGTTTGAAAGGAAATAGGAAAAGTAGAGTAACATGAGGCTTCAATTGCAACAAGGAGTTGTAGTTGGGAGCATCATCCAGGGGCTGTTGTAGCAGCTCCAAGAGGAGTTATGGGCAACAACCGTGGCTCTAAGTTGCTGCAACAAGGAGGTGGACAACATCATCTTACTCCAAGGAAGGAGCATCAACTATAATGGTGGGGAGCAGCAACAGTTGCCCAAATAAAAAGGTTGCAACAGTGGTCCAGGGCTGCCGGACAGCAGCTCCAGCATGGAGGGGAAAGCATTCTCGGTGGATTTTTGGGGAGAGTTGGGGAAGGATTTGTGTGTTTATATAACCAAAGGAAAGCCCTTTGGAGTTAACATGTGTAGGAGTATTTGGATGCCAAGTGTGGAGGGTTTTGGCCACATGGAAAACAACAGTACAGCAAGCAGTTGTTGCTGCTGTACTGTTTATATATATATATATATATATATATATATTTCCACCAATATTTGTCTTATATTTAGAAAACCGAAGTGGTTCGTATTCGCACACCGAGTCTCGGATTTTGGTGTACAATAGCTCATTTTGATCGTCTCTAATTGACGATCGAAATGAGTATAACATTCATATACCTCAGATCAAAGATGAATTCCCGAAATTCCGAGATACGATCTTTGATTGGTCATTAAATTTTGTGATTTTAAAATATCAAATGACCTCCGATTGACGAACAGTTGATTCTGTTGGTCTTGTTTTGTCGAATCGTATTTTATGGCGGTCTCGGTTTTTTTTTGCAGTTTTCGATTTTGCGTTGCGGCTTTTTCGGGCATGCATTACAATGCGATCGATTTTTTGGTCGATTTTGCCCGAACAACTTTATGTTATTTAACATTGATTAATAACTTTATTGAGTTACACAGACCCTAATCGGGTACGAGTTTGTGCAGATCCAGACGTTACAACGGGGGGGGGGGGGCGTGGGGAGGTTTGCTTGAGGGCGACACGCGATGGGGGGAGGGGGTAGGGGAGATGCAGAGTGGCGTACGGGGGAGCTGGAGGGCGGCGCGACGTGATGCAGGGAACCAGGGGGGTTACTGGATGGCAGGGGGGTGATGCAGAGCGGCACATGGGGGAGCTGGAGGGTGGCGCAGCGGGATGCAGGGGACCGGTGGGGTTACTGGATGGGGTGGCACACGGGGGAGCTGGAGGGTGGCACGACGGGAGGGATGTAGGGTGGCGACGGGGGCTGGGGGGCGCTTCAACGGGCAAGGGACCAGGGTGGTTACTGGATGCAGGGGACCGAGGATGCACGGCGACGCGCGGGGGTGCTTTATCGGGATGCAGGGGAGCCTTTGCTAGAGGGAGCGCAACCGGGGGGGCACGGGGTGTCGGGGCCTTTGTTGGAGATGCAAGGGGGGGCTAGAGGGCAACGTGCAACGGGGGTGGGGAGGTTTGCTGGAGGGCGGCATGCGACCGGGGGGGGGAGGTCTTCACCGAGATGCAGGGGGGTGACAGGGGTATTTCTTGAGAATGTGATTTTGTTCTAGGGATAAATTTGTCTGAATGGATGGAATCTTTTAAAGTTAACGCCATAAACGGATGGAAGTTGACACGGGGTTATGTAATGTAAGGTTTAAACATTATTCGGGGTTCTGGGTGTAATTCGTGATTACACAGGGTTCCTGGGGTAATTACGAGATTACTCAGGGTCATGGGTGTAAATATCCCTTTTACGTTTGATTGGATTTTAGATCACATATCTAATAAACATATACTAACATGGTCAACTATATGCAGCTGCATATGCTTTGTAATCTTACATACATATGTGTTTTGCCCGCATATGGCGGCATATAGCATACACAATTCGGTAAGTTGACCGTATATGCCTATACAGGCACATATGTGACCACCTAGGTTGCATATCTAAACATTGCACTTCAGTTTTTCTTGACTCCAACTAAAACTTTGCTTTCTTTCTTTAAGACTATCCTTCTAGTTGCAATCAATGAACCTTCACCCATGTAACAAGTAAAGGCTTACCCACTGGTTCCCTAGATGTTGCCCAGTCTTATTATATTAGCTTTCAACACAACAACAAAGCAGTTTCCCACATTAAGTAGGGTTGTCACATGGAATCTTTGCCTTCATTCAGATTTACCTTTGGGTCATTCTCGGGCTTAGATCCAAAAAAACTAAGATCCCTTCGGATAGTCTGATTCCAATACTTCTTGGCATTCCCCGTCCTCTCTTAGCCGACTCAACATTCCAAAACTCGCATCTTCTAACTGGTGCATCATCCGACCTCCTTTGCAAATGGCCAAACCATCTTAAATGGTTTTCTCTTATCTTATCATATATCGAAGCTACACCAACTTTTCTTCAAATCGCATCATTCAGAATCCGATCTTTATGTGTATGACTACACATCCTTGTTATATCGACTTTAGGATTAACTTTTTTGGTTGTTTTGATTTTTAGCACCCAAGTCAGCAGGATTGTTTTGCGAAGTTAATTCATGTTGTCTGAACTTGGCAAACTCCAGCTCTTGATGTTCATTACTTAAGCTTTAAATATATTTTAACTCGTCCCATTTTACTTATCTATAATAAATATAAAAAATTGAACTCATGACAAAGATGTCCAATCCGTTGATCCTAAAGGAATTCAAAAATAAACTTAAAATAAGAATACATATAAAATTGTAGATAAAATAAACATCGTGACTTATAAAAAGTAGTAGGCAAATCTTCAATAATAGAACTAATCAATAAAATTAAACGGCCAACTTTTAGTTTTCATTCCAAAAAATAATATATATCTAATAAATATTACATTGAAATGTAATAAAATGATGGCAAATTGTCAAATAAACAATGTTATACTTTCAAAAGTTGTGTATAACATTATTTTACATAAAATACATCGTTCGCTATATGATTCAAGCATAGTAAAATTAGTGTTATTGTTACTTTATCTTTATTGTTAATTGATTTATTTTTGAAGGTCTATTGTTAATTTATGTCAAGTAGAAAGCAACTAATAACTAAAAAACATTGCTACCGAGGATTGTGCCTTGTTTATATCTTACCACCTTGTTGCCTCAAGTCTTCAGCTTCATTTTCCTCACTATGTTGAGGCTTAAGCTTTTACCGTATTGTGTAAGCATTGATGTGTGAGACTACATGTTCACCTCAAGGAAAAAGCCCTAGAATCTTGAGGATAGTTTCCATGCTCACAATTTACCTTAAACTAAGCACAATTCTCATAGATCTAAGGTTCTTCGGTTTCATTCATATGTCTGTTCAATCTTCTACATGTTATCTTTGATCATTGCGCCCAAACATATGGCTTTTGTACCAAGAAGGAAGCTGGCCAATGCTTTGGTTATAGTGTCTGAGATTGCAACGGACTGGAGGCGGAACAAGATCTCAGGGGTCTGTGGAAGGTGGATTTTTTGAAGGTATACAATTATGTCGATTGGAGATTCTTATGGGTCTTTTTGCTGAAGAGGAGTTTCCCAAAATGATGGATTGGGTGGATAAAGCGGTGTGTGGCGACGGTATCACATGCTATTTTGGTCAATGGTAGGCCGGAAGGGGGCTTTTTCCAGCCTCAGAGGGGCATCAGACAGGGATGCCCATTGATACCTTTGATGTTCATTATTGTGGCGGACGCTTTGGCGGTTATGTTGAGGATGGCGCAAACGGGGGTGGTGCGGAGCATATGTGAGAGATGACATTTCCATATCAGTGTTGCAGTATGTGGATGACACTGTCATGTTTATGGGGGTGATAGGGAAAAAATGTGATGGACATCTCTCATTTTGGACATTTTTTGGGACCAAGGCTGCAAAAATCGGTAGTCGGTACTCGATTGGTTGGGTCACTGACTAACGATTAATCGGCAGTCAGGCGACTAATCAGATTTAGTCGGGCTTTAATCGGTTTTCAATTATTTAATCATTTTAAATTTTCAAATCATTTTTAAATATATTCCTATATATTTACAAAGACTTGTATGTTTTATATTATCATAATAAAAGAAAAGAAGTAATTGAATTTAAATAAAACATTAAGCATATTAGAATAAGTTTGCCTTTAAAAAAGTGAAAATATGGTATCTCCAAGCAAAAATCGATTAAGCAAAAATCGATTAACTAGTCAGCCTAGTGGGAATTAGTCAATACTCGATCGGCCACCCCACTGACTAGACTAGTCGGGCCAGTTGGGGGATTTTTACAACAGTGGCGGTATCTTTTGGCTTGGATGAACACGAGCTGCAGGAGGTGGTGGAGGCTTTGGGCTATCCAACATGGGGCTAGTCGATTACTTACTTAGGTCTCCCATTGGTGGCGGGTAAGCCAAGGAATTTCTATTGGAGGGTTCTTTTGGACAGACTGGATGGTAGAATGGCGGTGAGGAAGGCGTCGATGTTATCGAGAGGCGGGAAGTTGGTTCTTCTGAAGCACGTTCTATCAGCCATTCCTATTTTCTTCTGCTCCACGAGGCGGCTCCTCGTGGATGTGTGTACTAAAATTCAAGGTCTAATGAGGAGGTTTTTTTGGGCTGGCGCGAGACAGAATCATCGGGGCATCCATTTGGTAGGATGGGACAAGATGACAACATCAAAGGAGGGTGGGCTAGGAATTTTGAGGATTGGCGAGATGAATAAGGCTTTCATGGTGAAGTGGGTGGTGCGAGTTTGGGGCAACTCGGAGGATTTGGCTTGCAGGTTGATGAGAAGGATATATGAAGTGCACATCTCGCTGTTGGCGAATCTGGGCCGGTTGACATCATCTTTGTGCAAGTTGATCATCGAGGTGTTGCCTGAGATAGCGATGAAGCTGAGGCCTATTCTGGAGGATGGTGCTTCTTTCTGTTTATGGCTGGATGATTAGACGGGCGAGGGCAGTTTGGACGAGCATTTCCCAAGGCTATGCAGGATAGCGATGGACAGAGGGCCAACAGTGCAGCAGATGCGGACGAGTAGCTCTTGGTCACCTACCTTCGTGTCTTCCTTGTCAGAACAGAAGGTTAAGGAGCTTGTAGCTCTGATGGCATTGTTGGCACACTATGAGGGCCTAGTGGAGGGCAGGGACCACTTTAGATGGGAGGATGGGAGATTCACGATTAAGAAGGGTATCGTTTTTTGATTGCGATGGGGGAGGATGTGTTGACAGACACCAAGTTGATTTGGAAAAGCAGGGTGCCCAATTGAATAAAGATTTTTTTGCGGTTAATGCAACAAGATCGGATTCTCACGCAGGTGCGTGTGGCAAGCTTCTAGGATTGGAGATTAGGATGTGCATGAGATGTGGCATGGATTGAAGGATTATGGAAGAATCCTCAAGTGCATCATGGAAGCATGTGGATCGTATAGTATATGATCGAGAGTGACTAGTCGCACTAGTTGCTCGGTGCAACAGAATTTAAAAAATTTTAAATGATGAAAACACATGATCTAAGAACATTTCTTAGATCGTTCCATCTAACCACATAAAAGTTATAGGAATATCTCTTGGAGCATGGTTGCGATCGAGCCTCTAAGGGAAGAGACCTCCTGTCTCAAGTCCGATCCGTCGGAGGAGACGCTTGCGAGCGCGGGGATGAGTCATGTGCTTCTCGCAATCCAAGTCGATGATCTACGAAAATGGATCTCCTGATCTCGTCTCACGAGCATGGAAGGAAATATCGGGATATATCGGCGATATATCACCGATATATCGACATCGACAATGGACCGATATGGGCACTGATATGAGGATGTATCCTGATTTTCGGGCATTTTCTTCACAAAGGCTCGTCGATATGAGTGATATTTCGACGATATATTGTCGATATATCGCATCCATACGATATAGAAACGATATCGATATCGATACAGCCTTCCATGCTCACGAGATCGAACGCCTTCTTCACGAGCGACATGCACCAGAGAAAACTGAGATCCAAGAGTCGTTGAAGCGGGAGCCCAACGGCAAGGTGATGACGAAGATGACCTTCTCTTTATGAGAGTGGACGACCACTCAAGGAGAGAAGGAGAGAGTATGCATGAGAATGAGATAGAGAGAGAGATGTCGTCGAGATTGCGTAACTCGAAGAGCAAGGGATGCCTCTTCTTATTTAGGGTTTTGGGAGTCCATGGATCCCAATCCATGGACAACACACAATCAATGGATGAGATTGATTTATATTTCTTTCAATGGCTAAAATATTGTTGTAAAAAACACAACATCAAATGATTTAATTTAAATTAATTTACATTGATAAATCAACATAATTAATTTCAATTAAAATCACTTTGACTAGAGAAGAGATAATGAGGAGACCAAACTAATCCCCTAAGGGAAGGGGTGGGACGGCCACTCTTCTCCACATGGAGATAAGTGGTCGTCCACTCTTCTTGAGTGGATTGGTCAATCTCCTCTAATTATCATGAGATCTCATTATCTCATGATATCTCCTTAATTTACAACAACTCTTGTTGTAAATATTTTTCACAAAAATAATTCACAATTATCTTGTGAAAAATTTCAATCAAGCCATTGAAATTATGTGAATTTCATTCACAACCCAAAATAAAATGTAATTATATTTTCAATTAATCATTCAATGTAAATACAATTCACATTAACAATTAATGAACAAATATAAACCATAAAAGATTCTTTCTCATATATTATAAATCGCATTTATAATATACATATATAATTGGATAGTGATATCCATATTATTCATATCCACAATAATTAAATCACATTTAATTACATTGGATAATCATTCTCATGCATTCAGATAATATGAATCAAATTCACATTATTCATGATAACTAAATCACTTTTATTATCCACTTCTCAATGCTTAGATATAATTTAACTTTGGAATTATTCTTGAACTCTTTCAAGAATAATGCGATTTCTTCGCAGATACTTGGAGATAAGGACAGGGCGATTGTATTGTTCTACGTATAGTGATTTTGGATATTGAGATTACATCTTAAATCCAGATCTCATGGACCTCTCATAGATGCTTGACTTAATCAAGGCCGCAAATCTAATCTTCTCATTGCATCTGAATCTCATTCAGATCAATGTCCAACACTTGGACCAAGATCAGATTACTTCTCTATTGAGAGGAGTCACTAAAATCCAGACATGTTTCATCACTTCCTCGGAATGGAAGCATCATGGTTATACAATCGTTTATTATCACATCACCCTCAGGTATTCCTAATACATGTACATCCTGCATACTGGAAGACCTATGATGAACCCGAAGATATAGATAAATTTTACACTGTCATCTTTAGGATTTCATCATCAAGTTTCTCAATATTGGTCATTGGGATTTGGTATCAATCATATGCTTTCCAAAAGCATATATCATACTTCAAATTCTTGGCATGCTTCCAAAGCACGACTACCATGCATGGAATTTGATCGGTCCCAATACCACACGAGTGAGCTCATGTCTTCCGGTTCATTAGTGAACTTGTATGATCCCTTTGGAAGATCGTATTACTTATATGCCCTTGTATGCACACCAGCGCGTCGGTGTATAGACCTGGTAAGGTCATCAACCTATCGGTCCGCCAAATGTACATAGTCAGACATATAGTAACACATCTGTCTCCGGTCAGAGGATGCGTGCCCATATCGTGACAGTTTACGATATAGGACTTTGTTATCTCGATCTCGTTAAGTCAACTCTTTGACCTAACTAATTTGGCACCTCTGAATCTCTATTCCCATGCAGAGGACCCGCATCAAGAGGTCGGTCAGATATTAGCCCAAATGAGAAAGGATTGTCATCTCCTATTCAGGTTGGAGATCATCTCTTAACAATCATTTGACGGTGCTTGATGAGTCCTCAATCTAACTCCTTAGATACATAATCCACACACCAACCTCGATGATTCTATTAGTGAATCTACAGTTGTATGATTATTAAGATGGCCATGGTACATAACCCTAATTGTACAGAGGGACCTTATAGTGCATTCATTCATTTAATCTCAAAGGGAGTGAAAAGAGAATCAATAACTTTTATTGATAAATCAAACATTACAATAACATTTATTGTAAGAATGGTTCCCTTGGGCTCACATGGCTAACATGGATATGGAAGATTTGGATCACCTTTTTTTCTCCTGCTCGTCTCCCGTCAATGTGTGGAATGTAGCCAGTATTCCATGGTTTGAGGGACTGGATTGTGCCGATTTTTGGAGAAGCTTCATAGCGGTGTGCAGATATGGCCATGGGGAGAGTATTCGCCCTTTCGCGTTGTTGTGGGTGATTTGGTGTGAAAGGAATAGTGCCATTTTTGGGGGATAAATTTGTTATACTAAAAACATTGTGGAACACAGTAGAGCTCTTTGTACATTATGGAAGATGTAAATTGCATGTAACCTTTATAACTTTGTAGTTTAATATATTTGGTGGTGGGTCCCAATTTCTGGGACTCCACCCATTTACTTTAAAAAAAAATCTTTGATTTTCCACTTCTTACCTCATGAAAATCGAAAGTAGAGAATCAATGGACTTTCTCGACATGGGACCAAACTACCATAAACATGACTCATTTTGTATATTTGTGCCATTCCAAATTGTTGACCTAATAATCTTTTCATTTAAAAAAACTCCTAAAAATAGGTTCATCAAAAATTCTAATAAAAAATTTTAGACAATTTAACATCCAAGTTGGTGTAAATGAAAAGGACAATTTGTTTGAATGATGATTTAAATGGACACGTGGAAGAAGATTGTTTGTACAGTGATGATAAAAATGGATTAGGAAAACGATTTCTTGATTTCGTCCATAGAAGACTAATCTATAGAATTAAATTATTTATTAAAATATGTCTCTAACTTTTAAGAACAGTTTAGCAAGGACATAGATTAACAGCTTATCAGGGAGAGGAGAAACCCATTCATTTTTTATGCAGCCCAGGAAGTTTTAGAAAATATGATAGATTCTTAAAGAGGAGAAAGAAAACTTAAAGAGAAAATGCATCATAAAGCTAACTGGTAACTTATGGGAACATGGGTGAAGAGATAGGAATCAATGGCAGCTTGTTCTAAAAGTTGCTAAAGAAGTTTTAGACATCTAGGAGAGGTGTAGGAATACTAGAAGATATGGAAACATAACAATGATACGAAGGTAAAGAAGAAACCGATGAATGCAATTGCAGTTAGTGAAGAGTATGCAAAAGTAAAATACCAAGCAAACAACATCTAAGGAAACTTTTTTTAGCATATTATCAGTTAGCTATCTACAATGAGGAAAATCCCCATCAGTCTGAATAGTAAAAAACATGTTGGATATAACTTTTTCTCGTGTCTACAAGAAAGAAACAAGAATCTACTCATCATGGTTGAACTCCAAGAAGCTAAGGCAACAGAAATAAAGGTTAGAAATGTAAAAAATGGCGCAATTCTTCTCACGACAGAGAAATTTGACTAACAACAAAATCAATTCAGATGAATGCAAAGTGACAAAAAGTAAAAGTCAAATTCCAAGTATGGAGATCATTCTTAACTACATTGTTACCGTAATCTGGATAGAAATCAAAACGGCATAGAATTGCAGAACGTCTCTACAGATTTTAGACAATAAATATAACTAAAACATGGGAGCAAATGAATACGAAGAGCAAGGCTACATAAAGAAGTATATTAGAAGCTCACCGGAATTAGAATCATTTGCAACACTCAAGGGACATATATCAGTTGCAGCCCGTTTCTTAGCCTTGCTCCGTCGTCTCTTAAGATCTGTGTCTTTCGCTTCCATGGTACAGGAGCAACTAACTTGTCTTGCTAAAATTAATAATAAGGGTCAAGAAGCACCTACGTAGCAACATGTACATTTAGAAACAACATCAAGTGATTTATAAGAAGGAGTATTACAACAATATTTTCAATTACTGCACAACAAAAATCTTAGTACTGGTGGAAACTATACATTTTTTATAAGAATGTGGAACCAAATTCACCATAATACTTATAAACATATAAGATTTATGGGTTGATCGAAAGGCATTTGTATATAATAGAGTACACGGGTTGATTATGATTCTCTAACTTAAAGACTCCGATATATTAGTTCTATGGAAGATGGTTTTAACTTGCATGCAAAAACAACACATAAATATAAGAACACTATTTCGCAAATTATCTCCCGACTATAAATTTCGTAGATGATGCCCATAAGTTAAGCCCCCCAAATAGTCTTCTGCATTCACCCTCATGAAATACCTTTTTATCTTTCATTCCGAGCTAAGGGATGAGCTTGATCAAATGAGACAACCAGCACGCCAGTGAACAATGACAGAAGCAATAGCCAATAAATCACAAACATTCATTTGAATGATCAATGCCCTAGCTAAGAAAAAGGCTAGTCATATTTTCTCAGAGCTTTGTCCTAGTAACTGCCAAACCATAAGTAAAACGAGCTTTAAATCAACTCTTTGACTTTCACGGAAGAAAGTATCAAGGCAACGAGAGCAGCCCAACGCTCTCGCAAAGATCTTAAAACTCGGATCAGATGTTCAAAACAGTAAATCGTCAGTTTGGTAGAAACAAATCTAATTATTGATTTCAACTGATCAGATCGATCATGAGTTGTGACATAAGCATTCCTATCAACATAGAAAAAATTAGATCATACTTAATTTATTGATAAGTGTAACGGAATGGATCGTGACAATCGGCGGAAGCAGGCGATGGTTGATCGCACGATCGACCCGTTACCAAAATATCAACAAATGACACATAATGAGCAGAGATAAATATCAATTCCATAAAATATCTCCAACTAGAGTTCCATTATTACAACGCTAAACTGGGAAAAATTAACTAATCTAGAATTTAAAAAAAGATAACAACTCGATAGTTCCTGTGGGCATACAGATATCCACTAGATCTTCACGAGATAATTCGTACCACGTCAGAAATCTCTATGAGCCCGTAGCACGATCCAGAAATGCAATCAACCATGTTCTTCACCTGAAAATGACAAACATAATTTGGATGAGCCTAATGCCCAGTATGTATCGGGGTCCATGCATGGGTATTCTAACGGTCTTTGATCCGTTATAAATCATGTATTTGGATTTTCATGTATACACATCATTCCGTACCTAAATATTTCCCATGCATGTCTAAGTTCGATCCCTATCATGTTTAGTTTGGCTTCTTTCATCAACATGGGTATACATGTAAAGTAGGTAAATTTCGTAAGTAGGCATGACAAACATTTATTTCTACGTGTGGGCGTATTTCATAAAATACCAAGTAATTTACATGCCTACAAAATATATAAACCACTTTTACATATTAGCCCCCATGACCTTGATGGTTTAACTTTTTTTAAACCAATTCTAGCACATCATGCGATGGTTCATTCTCTTGTTAAACCATTCTTTGCATTTTCATGATGGTTTTTCTTTATAAACCATTTTCTTGCATAACATTCATTTACGTATCTTTTTATACGTTTTCAACCGCTGGCACTTGCGGTTCATGGTATGACATGACAGTGTAGCTACAATTGTAGAGGACTTAGCTTTTGCCTCTGTGGTTCCTTGCAACCATACGCCCCTTGCGGCATTGCCCCTTGCGGCAATTACGATCCCTTGTGATCGTCCATGTGACTCCTTGTGAGTCTGTGCCTTAAATCTTATTTAAAGTTATCAAATTCTTTCCTTCTATCATAAAAAATATCATTATTTTGTTGTACATGTTATATACTGTCAATTCTCCTTACACTCATATTGCCTATTCGTAGAAGATCGTGACGTTTAGATATCAATCGAACAATCGTATATACATGACCATGTGATTATAACTGATATTCTTTGGCTTTTTTTAGTCAGTGATCTTAAAAGGCTTAAGTGACTTAATGACAGATATAAATACCTACCGTGGAGATATTATTACGATATAATATAACTCGATCGATATATACGATAAAACAATACCATCAATGATATATTTAATTTACGTTATAATGAAAAAATATCAATTAATGCTAAACTAGACATAAGCCATTAGTATTTTCGATTCGGATTCTTTTCTTTTCTTTTCCAACGTTAGACCACAATATGCTAGGGCAACTCGCTCAAACTTTCCTACAATGTAGGTCCTTCTCACTTTATGCAAAAGTATGAGAAATATAAAAGTTAATCCAGATGTATATCCTGACTATTATTCCAGAATGTACGAATGTTAGTTTCTGGAAGCCTATGCACATCTCTCTCGTGAATATACATCAGGGATGGTTATTTTTGGCTTAAAATAGACTGAGTCATGGAAACCGATTATTATTATTATTCCAATTTCCATGAAGAATATTTATCCATAATAATTACTTTTAGCTTTAACTCAATCTAAAAAAAAGTCCAAAATATATACATACGAACAACAATATTCATCTATACTCAATATGGTCTTCGTTTTCTAACAATAATTTGAGTATACTCATTTCCTACCAACATGTTCAACCCCCCGAATAATCCTATGCCGTGCATACTTTTAGAGAATTTGTTCGAAATTTAACTATTACGTATATGGAGATCCTATGCCGATACATCCATTCAATGGTCCATTTTGTATTGAATCGATGTAAGTACGTAATAACCTAAAGCCGAAATATACATCTATAGATTGTATCTCCAATTTGATCTTGATTTATACACAATCCAAAAACCAATGCATAGATCTATAAATCGTAATTCTAACCGACACATACGTTTAGAAATCAAAATCCTAAAGCCGATACATACCTCGATCTAAGCTTATCTCTACCCAATGCGATCGTTGCGCCTCCTTTCGATCACGGATTCGCATTCTCCTCCTCGGATTCGCCGCCGCCTTCTCCTACGATGAAGAGGGATGCCGGTGAGATATCCCCTTTCTCTCTCCAACTCTCTCTATCTCTCTCAAAAAAATGACGTGAGGCATGGGGAACCCATGTGGTTTTATTGTTGAGAAAGAGAGGATTAAATCTATTAATTAAATGCATTTAATACAAGATAATGTGTTTGAATTTTTTTTGGTTGAAAAAGTCCATGCCGTTACAATCTACCACCCTTAAAAAAAATTTCGTCCTCGAAATTTCTTAGTAGAGGGACATACCGAAAAGTTGCGGGTACTTCTCCTGCATTTCACTTTCCAGCTCCCAAGTAGCCTCCTTCTTTTGGTGGTGTTGTCAAAGGACCTTGACCATCGGAACTATGCGCCGACGGAGTTGATGATCTCTACGATCGACGAATCGTATAGGTTTCTCTTCAAAGGTCAAGTTTGGTTGAATATGAATGACCTCATGCTCGATCACATGTGAAGGATCAGGAGTGTACTTCCTCAGCATAGACACATGGCATACATCGTGAAGTTTTGAATATTGAGGCGGTAATGCAATACGATATGCCACCTCTCCAATTCGCTGCAGAATCTCAAAAGGTCCTATGTATCTGGGAGTGAGTTTCCTCCTTTTGCCAAATCGTAAGACACCCTTGGTCGTAGAGATCTTTAACAACACATGTTCCCCAACCGCGAAACTTAACTCTCTTCTATGACGATCGGCATAAGATTTTTGCCCTACTTTGAGCCGCCAACAATCTCTTTCTGATTAATTCAATACCCTGCTTACTTGTCTGAACAAGTTCTGCTCCTAAGATGTGCTTCTCCCCCACATCACTCCAACATGAGGGTGATCTGCAAGGTCTCCCATACAATGCTTCATAGGGTGCCATCTTGATGCTCGAATGATAACTATTATTGTAAGCAAACTCCACTAACGGAAGTTGTCTATCCCAACTGCCCACAAAATCTAAAGCACATGCTCTCAACATATCTTCTAGTGTCTGGATGGTCCTTTCTGACTGACCATCCGTCTGCGGATGAAATGAAGTGCTGAACTTCAATTGAGTGCCCATAGCATCCTGAAAACTCTTCCATAAACGAGAGGTAAATCGTGTATCCCGATCAGATACAATTGATGCAGGAACACCATGAAGGCTGGCAATCTCATTCACATATAATTCAGCTAGACTATCTATCGACTGATCCAAGCGGATAGGTAGGAAGTGTGCCGATTTGGTTAATCAGTCAACAATCACCCATATGGTGTCATAACGATGTTTTGTGGTCTTGGGTAGACCGGTGACAAAGTCCATCGTTATGTGCTCCCACTTCCATTCAGGTATCTCCAAGGGTTGAACAGGTCCTGCTGGCCGCTGATGTTCAATCTTGATCTGCTGACATACCAAGCATCTGGCAACAAATTCTGCGATGTCATTCTTCATCTTTGGCCACCAAAAGTTCCGTTGCAGATCCTTGTACATTTTTGTTGTACCTGGGTGAATAGTGTACATCAATCTGTGTGCTTCATCCAGAATCTCCTGCCTCAACTCAATATCACTTGGAATCCATAATCTGCTGCGGTACCTTATAGCTCCATCCGTTCTGATGGTGAAATCAGAACCTTTCTTTTTAGATACTTCTATAAATTTAGGAAGATTAGCATCTACTTTTTGTGCAGTCAAGATCTTCCCAATTATCTCTGGTTGAATCTTGAGCGCTGCAAAAGATATCTTTCTCAATCCACTCAAGAAAGGCTTCCAATCTTCAAAATCCTTTATCATCTTCCATTGAAGTTTTAAACTAGCCAGTTTACCTTCTCATTTTCTACTCAATGCATCCGCTACGATATTTGCTTTTCCTGGATGATAATTGATGGCGAAGTCATAATCTTTTAGGAACTCTAGCCATCGTCGCTGCCACAAATTAAGTTCCTTCTGAGAGAAAATGTATTTGAGACTCTTATGGTCACTGAGCACCTCAAATTGTTCACTGTAAAGATAACGCCACCAAATTTTAAAAGCAAAGACTACCGCTGCTAACTCTAAATCATGAGTTGGGTAGTTCCTTTCTTGTGGTTTTAATTGCCGTGAGGCATAGGCAATGACTTTCTCATTTTGCATAAGAACACATCCGAGTCCCGTGCCTGATGCATCTGTATACACCATGAAGCCTCCACTGCCTGATGGTAAGGCCAATACTGGAGCTGTGGTCAATCTCTGCATCAATTCTTGAAAACTCTACTCGCACTTTTCAGACCATAAAAACTTCGCATCCTTTTGAGTGAGCTTCGTTAATGGTAGCAATATTCTTGAGAAATTCTGAATAAATCGCCGATAGTATCCAGCCAGGCCAAGAAAACTACGGATCTCAGAAACATTCTTGGGTTGCCTCCAATTCATCACAGCTTCTACCTTGGTTGGATCTACCTCAATGCCGTCTTTAGATACCACATGACCAAGGAATGCTACTCTATTCAGCCAAAAATCACATTTGGAGAATTTTGCATAAAGCTGGTGTTGCCTCAGAGTTTCGAATACAATCTGTAAATGTACTCGATGTTGCTCCGGATCGGATGAATATATCAGTATATCATCCACAAATACAATGACAAATTTATCAAGGTATTCTCGGAATACCCTATTCATTAGCTCCATAAAAGCTGCAGGAGCGTTAGTAAGACCAAATGGCATGACCAAGAATTCATAATGACCATACCTTGTCCTGAAAGCTGTCTTTGGTATATCCTCCTCTTTTATTCGGAGTTGATGATAACCCGTACGCAGATCAATTTTTGAGAAAACTCTGTCTCCCTGCAATTGATCGAATAAGTCATCAATGCGAGGTAACAGGTATCTATTCTTTACGATTACTTTGTTTAGACCTCGATAATCAATGCAGAGTCTAAGAGACCCATCTTTCTTTTTCACAAAAGAACAGGTGCTCCCCACGGAGAAACACTGGGACGTAAAAATCCCTTATCCAGTTGTTCTTGTAACTGCTTCTTTAGCTCCTCAAGTTCTGCAGGTGCCATTCTGTACGGAGCTTTGGAAATCGGAGCTGTTCCTGGGATCACATCAATTGAGAAATCAACCTCTCTATGAGGAGGTAGTACAGGAAGATCGTCCGGGAAGACATCGGCAAAATCTCTGACCACATCTAAATCTTCAAGATGCGTATGAGATGATTCAGTGTTAATTATACTAGCGAGGAATGCGATACAACCTTCTACTAATAGTTGGCTTGCTTGCAATGATGAGATAACCAACCTCCCACTCTTACATGTTCCCCGAATAACTATCTCCTCATGGTTTGGTCTACTCAGGACCACCTTCTTTTCTCGACCATAGACCGCTGCATAATGCTCCCATAACCAATCCATTCCCAAGATGAAATCATAGGTTGTGATGGGTAATAATATCAAATTGGCAGTGAGGGTGTCTCCTTTTACCAAAGCAGGTACGTCCTTTAAGTACATACCCGTGGCAATGATATCGGCCATTGGTGAAGAAACTGTAAGTGCGTAAGGAAGCTCAACAGCTTCTAAACACAACTTTCTCGCAAAAGCATTCGAGATAAAGGAATGTGTGGCACCAGAATAAAAAAGAACATGACATAAATGGTTTTCAATTAGTAGAGTACCTTCCACCGTCGTGTTGGCACCTTCTGCGTCCTCAGGAGTGATAGCAAAGACTCTTCCTGCTACTTTCTTTTTCTGCTCGAATGGCTTCTTCTGATCCTTGACATCTTTCTTGCAATCTTTCATGAAGTAACCCTTTTCTCCGCACTTATAGCAAGTAGTGGTTAGCTTGTAGCATTCTCCTGGATGCCTCCTATCACAGTGCGGGCACACCTCAAATGTGTACTTCCGGTTTGCTGGTACATCATCAGTCTTTGTCTTCTTGGCATTCATTGCAGTGTGACGCCTCTTGTCATTGAAGTTCGGCTTGTGAAGGCGCTTACGAGGATTCGCCTGCTGTATCCTCCGGTATGCTGCATCGATCTCCACTGCTGCTGCAACCGCCTCAGATAAGGTTGTGGGACCTCTAGTCAGCACTTTCATGCTTAGTCCCGCATTCAGGACTTCTATAAACTTTCTAGCTCGTTGCTTTTCATTGGCACAGATACCCTTGCCATACTTCTCCAATTCTTGAAATTTTGCTGCATATTATTCGACTGTCATATTTCCCTGCCGGAGATTTATAAACTCCTGACACTTAGCATCCTTAGCATGCTCAGGGATGTAACGCTCAGTGAAGCGCTCAACAAAGTCATCCCACTTAATGACTGGAGTGTCTGAAAAGTGGATTTTCTTGCATGAAGTCCACCACTCCTTTGCATTGTCCCGCAGACGAAATGTCCCAAAGATCACTTTTTTTTCCTCAGGACAATCCATTGCGTCAAAAGTCAGCTCCATCTCTCTTAGCCAATGTTCGGCTTGTTTCGGCTCATGCTCACCCTTGAAAGTGGGTGGATTGTGCTGGATGAAGGTCTTTAGAGTCAATGCACCCGAGTTGGACGTCTGACTCTCCTGTTGCTGGGTCATTAGTGTCATTAACTCCAGCATCTGCCTCTGCATACCCATAACAACCTCTTGGCTCGTCGATGAGTCACGGTCTGCAATGGCTTCAATTGCACGTCAAGGAGCCATCTGATTCAAAAAATGATAAGGTCAATGAGTTGTGATACTAACCTCCATATATATAAAAATCTTAGATCACTAAGAATCGTGGATATCCTATGCCCAGAGGAACTCTAGCTTTGATACCATTTGTAACGGAATGGATCGTGACAATCGGCGGAAGCAGGCGATAGTTGATCGCACGACCGACCCATTACCAAAATATCAACAAATGGCACACAATGAGCAGAGATAAATATCAATTCCATAAAATATCTCCAACTAGAGTTCCATTATTACAACACTAAACTGGGAAAATTAACTAATCTAGAATTTAAAAAAAGATAACAACTCGATAGTTCCTGTGGGCATACAGATATCCACTAGATCTTCACGGGATAATTCGTACCACGTCAGAAATCTCTATGAGCCCGTAGCACGATACAGAAATGCAATCAACCCTGTTCTTCACCTGAGAATGACAAACATAATTTGGATGAGCCTAATGCCCAGTATGTATCGGGGTACATGCATGGGTATTCTAACGGTCCTTCATCCGTTATAAATCATGTATTTGGATTTTCATGTATACACATCATTCTGTACCTAAATATTTCCCATGCATGTCTAAGTTCGATCCCTATCATATTTAGTTTGGCTTCTTTCATCAACATGGATATACATGTAAAGTAGGTAAATTTCGTAAGTAGGCATGACAAACATTTATTTCTACTTGTGGGCGTATTTCATAAAATACCAAGTAATTTACATACCTACAAAATATATAAACAACTTTTACATATTAGCCCCCAAGACCTTGATGGTTTAACTTTTTTTTTAAAACCAATTCTAGCACATCATGCGATGGTTCATTCTCTTGTTAAACCATTCTTTGCATTTTCCTGATGGCTTTTATTTATAAACCATTTTCTTGCATAACATTCATTTACGTATCTTTTTATACGTTTTCAACCGCTGGCACTTGCGGTTCATGGTATGACATGACAGTGTAGCTACAACTGTAGAGGACTTAGCTTTTACCTCTGTGGTTCCTTGCAACCATACGCCCCTTGCGACGTTGCCCCTTGCGGCAATTACGATCCCTTGCGATCGTCCATGTGACTCCTTTTGAGTCTGTGCCTTAAATCTTATTTAATGTTATCAAATTCTTTCCTTCTATCATAAAAAATATCATTATTTTGTTGTACATGTTATATACTGTCAATTCTCCTTACACTCATATTGCCTATTCGTAGAAGATCGTAACGTTTAGATATCAACCGAACAATCATATATACATGACCATGTCATTATAACTGATATTCTTTGGCTTTTTTTTAGTCAGTGATCTTTAAAGGCTTAAGTGACTTAATGGCAGATATAAATACCTACCGTGGAGATATTATTGCGTTTTTAAGATTTTCAATACCCATGTTTCCCGAAGCGACACTTCGTTTCACTCCTATAATATAACTCGGTCGATGTATACGATAAAACAATACCATCAATGATATATTTAATATATGTTATAATGAAAAAATATCAATTAATGCTAAACTGGACATAAGCCATTAGTATTTTCGATTCGGACTCTTTTCTTTTTTTTCCAACGTTAGACCACAATATGCTAGGGCAACTCGCTCAAACTTTCCTACAATGTAGGTCCTTCTCACTTTATGCAAAAGTATGAGAAATATAAAAGTTAATCCAGATGTATATCCTGACTATTATTCCAGAATGTACGAATGTTAGTTTCTGGCAGCCTATGCACATCTCTCTCGTGAATATACATCATTGATGGTTATTTTTGACTTAAAATAGACTGAGTCATGGAAACCGATTATTATTATTATTCAAATTTCCATGAAGAATATTTATCCATAATCATTACTTTTAGTTTTAACTCAATCTAAAAAAACGTCCAAAATATATACATACGAACAACAATATTCATCTATACTCAATATGGTCTTCGTTTTCTAACAATAATTTAAGTATACTCATTGCCTACCAACATGTTCAACCCCCGAATAATCCTATGCCGTGCATACTTTTAGAGAATTTGTTCGAAACTTAACTATTACGTATGTGGAGATCCTATACCCATACATCCATTCAATGGTCCATTTTGTATTGAATCGATGCAATTACGTAATAACCTAAAGCCGAAATATACATCTATAGATTGTATCTCCAATTTGATCTTGATTTATACACAATCCAAAAGCCAATACATACATCTATAAATCATAATTCTAACCGACACATACGTTTAGAAATCAAAATCCTAAAGCCTATACATACCTCGATCCAAGCTTATCTCTACCCAATGCGGTCGTTGCGCCTCCTTTCGATCACGGATTCGCGTTCTCCTCCTCGGATTCGACGCTGCCTTCTCCTACGATGAAGAGGGATGCCGGTGAGATATCCACTTTCTCTCTCCAACTCTCTCTATCATCATGAACCCATAGGTTCTTATTATGACCCAGAGGAAGTATGTTATCGATTTCCTTTCAAAGACAAGCACGGCAGATTGCAGACCTATCTATATTCCCATGGATTCTAGCATGAAGCTATATGATGAAACATATGAGGTGGACAAGATAAGATACAAGAATTTCGTTGGGAATCTCCTCTATGAGACCATTATCAGGCTAGACATCTCATTTGAAGTGAGCAAATTGGCCAGATTATTGAGCAACCAAGACAATCACATATGGATGTGGTTCACATGATTATGAGATATCTGACGACATCTCCAGGTATCAAATTCCTCTTTAACATAAGGACATCCCTTGCAATCATGGCATCTGTAGTTGTAGACTACACAAAATGCAAGAAGGAAAGGAAATCTACCTCGGGCTTTGCAGTATTCATAGGGAGCTATTTGGTGTCATAGAAGAGCAATAAGCAAACCATGATTGCGACATCTTAGTACAGAGTCAGAGTACAGAGCTAGGGCACAGAGGAGCACTGAGATGATGTGGGTCAGATCCGTTCTGATTGTCCTACCTATTGGCACGCCTCTTCCCATGCATCTACAATGCGACAACCAGGTTGCTCTTTTCATTGCCAACAACACTGTCATTCGTGAGAGGATCAAGCACATTAAGGTTGATTGTCAGTATACACGTATGACGTGACATGATTCTGAAGGGCTTTATCTCTACTTCCCTCATCAACTCAAGGAACATACAGTAGATATTTTCACCAAGGCTCTAGCATCTTGCCATAGGGCTATTTTATAGATGTAGTTCCAAGCTGAGCATGATTGACATTTACACTCCACCTTGAGGGGGAGTGTTCAAAGATATGTTTATATTTTCCTATTTTATGTACTTTCTTTTCATATTATATCTATTATGTAATTAGCCCAACATGGCTTCTTCTATATATATAAGAGAACCCTAGGATCCCAAGAATAAGCAAGTTACTTTTTTACTTCAACAGAACCCAATCATACAAATGGATGTATGGAGTCAAATAAACATTAGAATTTGACAACATGTACAAGAATTTATAGAACTTGTGGAGATGAAAGAATGAATTGCATTACTGAGATGCCCTAGGGTTCTCTTATATAGGAGAGAAACGTGTAGGGGAAATTACAAGAAGACAAAAAATAGAAAATACATAAGCAATATAAAAGGTAACAAATATCCGAACACTCCCTCTCAAGCTGGAGCATAGATATTGATCAGGCTCAGCTTGGAACAACATCTCTATTAAGGCCTTCTGGCAAGGGTCTTAGTAAATACATATGTTGTCTGGTCTCCAGAGTTGATGTGAGTACTGGTGATAAGACCCTTCTGTATCATGTCACGAATGTAGTGACATCCCATCTCTATGTGTTTGGTCTCTCATGGCAGCAAAGTTGTTTGCAATGAAAAGAGCAATTTGATTGTCACATTGGAGGTGCATGGGAAGAGGCACCTCGATAGTCAGGTCAGTAAGAACATATCTAACACACATCATCTCTATGCTAGCCTAAGCCATGACCCTGTATTCTGACTCAACACTAGATCTGGCAACTACAGTATGCTTCTTTCTCTTCCATGATACTAGGGAATTACCTATGAATATTGTGAAGCCTGAAGTAGACTTCCTATCCTCGAGACACCCAGCATAATCTACATCAGTACATGGTGTAAATGAAAGGAATGTACGTCTGTTGAAAAGAAGTCCCATGCCATGTGATGCCTTCAGATGCCTCAGAATCATATGCATGGCATCCATATGTGTCAATTTAGGTTGCTCCATAGACTGACTCACTTTGCTCGCGGTAAAGGATATATCGGGTCCGGTAATGGTCACATGCATGAGCTTGTCAACCAGCTCCATGTATCTCCTCTTGTGGACCTCCTCAGTATCATCATCAGAGAGCTTCATGCTTGGGTCCATAGGAGTAGTGGCAGGTCTGCACTCTGCCATGCTTGTCTCACGAAGGAGATATGTAACGTACTTCATCTAGGCCATCATAAGACATCAATGGTTCCTAGCAAACTCCAATCCTAGGAAGTAGTATAAACTACCAAGGTCTTTGGTCACAAACTGCTAACCTAGGAAATCCTTGACAACCTGAATGCTCTGTAGTCATCCCCTGTAACAATAGTATCATCAACATAGACAAGATTAACGACCATACTTCTCTGAGTCGATCGCACAAATCAATGTTGCTCTATCAGGTCTGAGAGCTTCTCAAACCATGCTCTTGGACTCTGCTTAAGATAAATAGGCTTGTGTAGCCTGCAAACCTTCTTACACTCCCCCTCAGCAACAAACCCAGGTAGTTATTGCATGTAGACCTCCACCATATAGGAAGGCATTCTTCACATCAAGCTGGAAAAGGGGCCAATCTCGTGTCACGGCAACAGATAAGAGACTATGCAAAGTAGAATTTCTCGCAACTGCAGAGAAAGTATTCGGATAGTTCACTCCATATGTCTGGGTAAACCCACGTGCCACAAGCCTCTCCTTATAGCGATCTACACTGCCAATCGCACGGTGCTTCGCAGTAAACACCGCCTTGCACCTTATAACGAATGCGCAAACTAGATCTGAAACAAGACTCCAAGTGCCATGTGAATGTAATGCAGCCATCTCCTCCTACATGGCTAGACGCCACTAACTATCCTGAATGGCCTCCTGATAGGTATGTGGTATCTCCACAGCTGATAGTGCAAAGGTAAACCTGCTAAAGTCATCTGACAGTCTGCTCAAGGAAACATGGGCTGCCAGAAGGTATGTAGCATGCGTATGTCTCTACTTTCGTGGAGCAATCAGCACATCAAGATCATATGTCATGTCATGAACCTATAAGCTTCTTTCTTGAGAGGGCACATGCTCATCCTATAGAGAATCTTGTTGCACAGACAACTCAATAGTGCCATCAGTAGAAACAATGCACTTATTACATACATAAGGCATGACAGATGATTGGGAAGGCATTTGAATAGGGGGAACATAGCGAGACCTGCGAGTAAACACACGTGGCAAAAACTCAATCAAGGTAGGTGGTGGTCCAAGAGTATGCACAGAAGCAGATGGTAGTGGAGGTGGTGGTGGTGGTAGAGTAAGAGTATGTGTAGGTGGTAGTATGTCAGTAGGAGGTGGAGGCATGTAGATCTCATCAGAGTCTAATGGGGATAGTTTGTCACATATAGGAGAAAAATACATGACAAACTCAAAGAAAGTAACGTCAGCACTAACAAAATATTTTCGTCGAAGCGGATCAAAGCATCGGTACCCCTTTTTGGGTACAAGAGTAGCCAACAAAAACGCACTTGACAGTTCTGGGGAAAGGTTTGTCACGACCTGGTGAGAAATCATGAACAAAAGCAACCGAACCAAATAGACGAGGTGTAAGGGAGAACAAATCCTTCTCGGGAAATGCAATCGAGAAAGGGATCTTCTCTCCCAACACAGAAGAGGGCATGTGATTCACTAGGTAGCAGGAAGTGAGGATCGCATTAACCTAGTAAGTGTGAGGAGCACGACTTTCAATCAATAAGGTTATGTTCATGTCAAGTAAGTGACGATGTTTGTACTCGACAATATTGTTCTACGGGATGTATAAGCAAATGAGGTCTGGTGAACAATGTCAAGAGATCTAAGAAACTCAAAAAGTTGTAAGGTGCAGAACTCTAGGCATTAACAGAACGCAGATATTTGACATTTGCAGGAAAAATATTCTTTCTCATTAGTGAAAGATTGGATAACATACCCAGCTTCAGACTTATTCTTCAATAAGAAAACCCAAGAAAGTCTAGAACAATCATAAACAACAACCAAATAAAAATGATGTCACGAGCGAGAAGGGACACGACTCGGACCCCAAATATCTAAATGAAGGAGCTCAAACAAGTGAGAACTGCTCCAACTCTGACGAGATGGAAAGGAGGAATTGTGGTGCTTCCCAAGCAGGCATGCCTCGCACTAGAAGGAAGATCGCGTGGAAATCTGTGGGAGGACATGACACAACTTATGTAGAGGAAGGTGCCCAAACCGAAAGTGCCACGGATATGGTGAGATTGGTCCAGTAGGAATAGTGGACACAACAGCATGAGAAGGCTGGACTAGTCTATAGAGCCCTCGCTGCTCATGACCACATCCAATCACCCTACCATGAGTATGTCCTGAAACACAAGAGATGAAGGGTCAAAAATGGCACGACAATGCAAAACTTTAGTAATCTGACTAATGGAAAGTAAGTTCATCTGAAAATCAGAGGTATATAAAACATTCCGAAGGCGCATGGATAGCATCAGATGCACCTCCCCCTGTCCTGTTATGGGTAAGTGGACCCCATTAGCAATAACAACCCATCTACTAGGAGGTATAGTCCTGTAGGACCTCAATTGGGCTTTGTCTCCATATAGATGGTGGGATGCACTAGAATCCATGATCCACTCTATCATGCATGCACCACTACTACTAGAAAAAGCATAAGCGATACTTGAGGAGCTCGAAGAGGTTCTAGCTGCAGCAGCGGTATCTATAGATCTTGTAGCGATGGTGCCTGCAATTGGAGATAATCTCTCGTATACGAGATACAATGTCATCTAGGCGTAGATCGGCTTGGGAAGCAGGAGTCTCTGAAGGCTCAATCTGTTCCGTCACACGAGCAGAAGTAAGATATCCATGCTTCTGGTAGCATGTATCTGAGTGCTATGGCCGACGATAGTAGATACAAGGACCACGCTGGCGTCCAATGCCTCTACCACTGGGGTATGCCCTCTGAATCGGGTGGACCCTCATCTGCTGTGAAAAGCAACCATTATTGAAGAGGATTGTGGAGTGGCAGCAAGAGGAATAAGAAGCTTGTTGAGACGGCTATAGGCCTCCTCCATGGGAGGTATGGTTGTTCCAGTAAGGGGAGCTGCGCAAGTGCAACATCATACTCCGGATCAAGCGCAGCCAAGAAAACCCCAATCATCGTGGAGTTCATGTATACCATTTGTTGCTCTGTAGATGTCGTAATAGGCATGAAGTTGTGAATCTTCTCAAACATGCCACAGAGCAAGGATTAGAACGTGTGTAGGGGATGGCCATTCTGCTTGGTCCTGTAAATGTCAAACTAAAGCTAAAGAATCTTGGCCTCATTCTTCACTTGGGCATAGGTGAATGTCAAAATGCCCCACATCGCCTTGCTGGTGGGTTGATTCACAATATCATTGGCTCTCTCCGTGGTGAGGGTCCCAAAGAGCCAAATATGTGCATACGTGTCGTCTTGCTTCCACAAAGCATTGTCCCAGTCTTATCCGTCGACTATGGCTTCGTCAGAATGTGCTCCTTATCGTTGCACTGCATAAGTGTAATAAACTACATGGACCACAAATGATAGTTGGTCTCATCCATCTTTACGGTGGGAGTCGGGCCCTTGAAGGCACCAGACAAAGAAAAGATATCACCCTTGGTCTCTGACCTGATGGAAGAACGATCGAAATCAGCACTTAACTGGGGAAGTAGACCAATCTTAACGAGTCTACATGATCATATAGAGGATTAGTTGTACTTGTAGACTCATACAACCATCCTCATCAATCCTCGTTGCGTGTTAGGGCCGAAAATGTGATTTATAGGTCTTGAAATCATGTTTTTCAATCAAATCAGATCGTTTTCGGATCAAATCAGACTGCAAGTCGGTACTATTATCTAAAATTTCAACGAAATTCCACCAAAATTCTCCGAAATTTCCATTTCTTTAGGTTATTGATATCAAAACGTACTTTTATTCCTTTTTCCAGGATTTCAACGAAATGTCAACGAAATTTCATCGAAACTACATATTGTTTCGGCGAAACAAAAAAAAAAGGAATCTACCCTTCACATTCATCGAAATTTGCATATAATAGTGAATTTTCACTTGTTTATTCGCTAATGTGTTGAGTTGTTAGAGTGCTTTACATTATTTAAAGAATTTTCTTTAGTTGGTTTCTATATTTTATATCTAAATTCAAACCAAATCAGTTAGACACCAGATGTAAGTGTTAAATTAAAATTATAATTGAAGATATTTATATTTTTTCTTTATTTTAATATATACAGTTTTACTAGTAGTTATCATATCTGTAACCTCATTCTTGTTAAAGACGCGCTCCCATGTCATCATTATCTTCATGTTCAAGAGGAGAAAGCAATGACTTCTAATTATGGTTCTAAATAGTTCTACTTCTGAACATCATACTACTTTTCAATTGTCGGGATGATCAGATGGAAATTTAATGTAACGTATCATATTAATATCTTACTACTACAAAAAAACTATCTTTCTTTCTCATTTAGTGAGTTAAAGAATATTAAAAATCTTTATTTAAAAAATTGAGTTCTTAAGTAATTCCCCTAACTTCCGACCATTTCACCGAAATTCCACCGAATTTCTCTTTTCAGGCTTACAGAAATGGAATCGAAATCCGACATTTAAGGCCTTGGTAGGTCAACAATGGAGATATGGTTTGTTGCGACACCAAGGAAGGATGCTACAGCGATGCGGCAGTGCAATACGGTGACAATGCACGTTCCATGTGCGGTGGTGAGGGGTGCCAATGCCGCAGCGGGACAACGGTGACATATAGGTGCAGTAGGGACCACGACGAGAGAATCTGGCGACGGGAGAGATCCGACGACTGTGGCGATGGGAGAGAGATCCAATGACGGTAGCGGCGGGGGAGATCCGACGTAGAGGGTTGGCGGTGGGGTGAGGTTTAGGTCAGGACTCCGATCTAGGACCATCGCTCTGATACCATGTGGAGATGAAAGAATGAATTGGATTATTGAGATGCCCTAGGTTTCTCTTAAATAGAAGAGAAACCCTATTGGGCAAATTACAAGAAAAAAGAAAATAAAAAATACATAAGCAATATAAAAGGTAACAAATATCTCAATAGAATTTTATACATAAATGAAATCATATAAGGTGATTGTAAAGGTCGATAAAGCAACATGAGATAAAAGTAAAACAAATCCATGTCAATCCATGTTAACAGCTTCATATAAAACTTAGAACTTCATTTAGTTACAAAACATGAAAGAAACCACTGTACAAGTTAGCAGGAGAAAGAGAATGGGTACTGGTAAGGAGGCAACAACGAAGAGATGGGGACACGACTGCTCAGTGGATGAGGAGGAGACGAGGGGCATCGTCAGCAGGAGGGAAGATCACTGGGTGGGGGGGGGGGGGATAACGCTAGGAGGGGGAGGAGGTAATGTGAGGAGGCGACATGATGTTGGTGGATGTTAGGGCAAGAGTACGGTAGTAAAGGGGGTGGAAAGGAGAGGGTGGTCAAGCATCAATGGTTTTGGTGAAGAAGGTAGGGTATGGTATTGTTGGGATGGAGAAGATTGGATGAAGTTTGGATTAGGGATGAGAACGGATTGTATACAAATTGTATAACTGATTATTTCCATATCCATATTCACATCATCTATGTCGAATACAAACACAGATAAAGATATTGATCGAATATGAATTAAGGAAATCATATCCTTATAGATCGCATATTCGAATTCAAATCGATATTTATAGTGTACGAACAGTGTTCAGAAATGCGGGTCGGTGGCCACATGTGTATACTTCGTGATTGGACCGAATCGCATATACAATATTTACTATATATGTGATTTTGGCGAGTATATGGCCGACTAAATATCATATGTGATCGCATACTCGGTTGCTTATTGGAAAGACCCTCTCCCTTTAGGCTTCATATTTAGTTGATGATGATGCACCCTTCATGTTTCAGCTAGTGATGTTGCCCTTCATGGTGCTACTGTAAATAATAATGCTAATGATTATTTAATTGCTAATGTAATAGTAAATATTTTTATTTAATTGCTTCAAATGTTGTTGCATGTTCTCTACATTTATTTAATTTGATTCCAATATACTTTTAGATTTGATACATCTTCTTTCATGAAAAATACAACTATGAGTCGTTTGCTTTCTTCAACCAATACTTTTCCCATTTGTTTATATATTCTGTAACAGTAATTTGTGTTAAATCCCATAAGCAGTTACCATCTCATTAACGATTAATAAAGGGATATTTACACTCATAATCTTGAGTAAATGCGTAATTACAATCATAACCCTACATAATCGTGAATTACATGAGAAACCTCGAGTAATGCTTAACTCTTACATGACATAACCTTGTTTTATGTTCCGTTTGGGATGTCTGTTATTTTTGACGGTTTCCATTAAAAAAGGACAAAATTGCCCCTAATGCTCATTCTTATTTGCAAATCATATCATCTCGTTCTCTCTCCATCATCTGGGCAGGGCTTGAAGGCGGGGGCGAAGAGGGCTGCCGAAGGAGGTAGTCAACGCAAGGGGTGAGGGCATGGTTCTAAATCTCACGAAATTTTGCCAAAATTTCGATTTTGATGGACTCGATATATCAAAATCCATATACATGTCGATTTCTTAGAATTTGACCGATATCTCACAAAATATCACCCATATTTCGAGTCATCTCACCTCAAAAGGGAATCTTATATTAAAAATCCGCATATTATCGAGATGTACTGAAATGTCGGTCGGAATTTCCCCATTTCGATAGACAGTCAGCTCCTTTGGTTCTCCAAGCTTCTCCAAGTCCTTGTTTCACCATTTTAATCAAGGTAAGCCAAAATTGATCAAATCTTCATAAATTTCTTCAATTTTTTTAGGGGTTTAGTTCCTAAGATGATGTTCTGTCTTGATGAGGTGTTTTAATTTGAATATGTAGCTTGATTTTTGGAGACCAAAATTAGGGATTTTGTGTTTTAATGTATAATAATGATGATTATGATTGTATTTACTCGGATCTCATATATATCATGTAGTAAAGCGTACTTTGAAAATAATTTATGAGATCTATGGAAGAGAAAATTGGAGCTTTTATGTTTTAATGTGAAATCATGATGAGTTCTTCAAGGATAAACTCGGATCTTAAGTTTTGGATGTAGAAAACATGTTTCGGATTTTTTTAGTAAATGAAATATTAAAATAGAGTAATTGCAAAAAACAAACCTTAGATCTATGCGTTATTTTACATGTTTTGTGTCTCTTAGGTGCTTTTTCTCGAAAAAAGTCCCCTAATTGTTAGATCTAAGACCCTAATGTATAGATGCAAGGTGTTTTTGGTGAAAATATGAATATTAAGAGTATACTTCCAATTTCAAACACTAATATTTTATGACTTTGTGAATATTAGGTATTAGAAAAATAAAAATATATTACTCTGAAAATTAGAACATAAAATAATTAGTTAATTCTTAATTGTTTGCATCGTATGGCTCGTAAATGATTATTCTTTAATTTTCTCGTAGGTTTCGATGATCATCATAATGGCACATTCTGGATTAGGATCTGACAGTTCTGAAGATCAGAGGAGGGATTTCAGTGGGCACTTTGGTTGGAGGTATGCCTCCGCTCCTGATGGCAATAAAGTGAAACCACAATGCAATTTCTGTACGAAGAAGTTGGGAGGAGGGGGGATCACGAGGATGAAGCAACATCTTATTGGCAACAACAAAAATGTTGCCAAGTGCACACGTTGTCTCAAAGATGTGAGGGACAAGGTGAATGCCAGCTTGGAAGGGAAGAATGATAGGGAAACAGAGAGGGCAAGGAGGGATGAACAATTTAAAGAGTTCATGTTTGATAAAGAATTCAACATCCTCCCAGAATCAGACGAAGATAACTTTGTCTACCTCACTGACATTCAGACTACAACTGAGAGGAGGGCTTATAGGAGGGCAACAAAAGAATCAATGAGGAGCGAGTTCGAGAGGAGAGAACTCGGTGGTGCACGAAGAAGTCTCTATGGTGCAGGTGGTAGTGGGAGTGATTTTGGAGGTGCACTAGTACCGGCACCTACCAAAAAATACAAGGGAAAGGGAATTGAGCCCTTCTTGACGAGGAGTAGATCCATGCAATACAAACCAAGCAAGGATACGAGGTAGAAGACGGTAAAGGGCATGTTCAACAATGCACGAGAGAGGGTGGGAAAGGCCATCAGCAAGCTCTTCTTTGGGGAGAGCATTCCTGCCAACGTTGCTAGTGGGTCATTCCTCCAACATGCCATTGATGAGATCATTGTAGTAAGAACGGGAGTGAAGGCTCCCACATTCTACGAGATAATGAACAAATATCTTGGGATGGAGGAGGAGATGAATGAGTACATCGCCGAGCTGAGGAGGAAATGGCCAGAGTATGGGGTAACGTTGATGTGAGATGGGTGGACGAGCTACACAAGGAAGCAGATCATCAACTTCCTTGTTTACTGCGATAGAAAGACAGTTTTTTAAAATCTGTTGATGCATCCGAACATGTAAAGGATCACAAGTACCTGCGGAAATTGATGAAGGACATCATCAAAGATGTTGGGAAAGAGAACATTGTTCAGATTTTCACAGATAATAGCAGCAACTTCAAGAAAGTAGGTGAAACAATCACGAAGTCCAGTAACTACGGCATTTTTTGGACACCGTGTGCTGCACATTGTATTGATTTAATTGTAAAGGTTCAACAAGAGGAAGCTCGTCTCAAGGGTGGTAGAGCAAGCACGGACAGTCACCACATTAATTTACAATCACTCCAAAGTGTTGGCGTTGATGAGGCGAATATGTAATGGTGAGTTGGTGAGGCATGACATCACATGCTTTGCAACCAATTTTATAGAGTTGCAAAGCCTGAAACAACACAAGACGGGGTTGAAAACCATGTGTTGTCAAGGTGAATGGTTCGAGATACTTGAAGCTTGAACTGAAGGATGATGGAAAGTGGAGACATTGATCAATGATCTCTACTTATGGGATGATGTGACTCGGGTCACGAAGATCATGGATCCGGTTGTTTCTGCATTGTGGATCGTAGATAGCAATAAGAAACCCACCATGGGAGTGATCTACGAAGCAATGTGTTGCATGAGAGAGAAGGTCACAGAAGCAGTTGGAAAAGGATTCAAAGCATGGTTGGACATCATAGACGAGCGATGGTCCAAGATGCTCTCACATCCTCTTCACAAGGCTGGTATGTAATGTAAATTATGTAATAACCTAATTTATTTTCAGTTTTTTATATTACTTTAGAATCTAAGAATTGTGCTTGTTTGTGTCCAGCTTATTACTTCAATCCTAAGTACTAGTATAAGAATTGACTTGGTACAAATGTTGATCTTCTAGCAGCTGTACAAATTGTGGTGGAGAAGCTCGTAAAGGACGAGAAGACACAAACCTTGTGCATGAACGAGGTAATCTTGATTTTGGAGGTAGATTGAGAGTGGGACTAACAAAATATTCTTTATGAGTATTATGTAACAATTTATGGCTTCAATCTATATGCAGGTGAAGTAGTTCAGGGATGCATTGGGTTCCTTTGGTAGAACTACTGCGGTAAATGGACGGGGCGATACTCTTCCTGGTAAGGACGAAGACAAAAAAGTACATTGAATGTGTAGTGATGTATTATTACTATTTATTTATCTCCACTTGATTTTTTCGTACCCGAATGGTGGTTACTATACGGGATGGAGGCTCTCCACTTACGAAACTTTGTAGTAAAAGTGTTGTCTCAAACCGCATCTGCCGGTGGTTGTGAGAGTAATTGGAGCACATTCAACTTGATACATTCAAAGAGATGGAACAGGTTGGGAGAACAAAGTCTCCATGATCTTGTCTACGTGCACTACAGCTTGAGGTTGAAGATGAAACATGCAACGGAGGGTCAGGACAATGAGGACTACACAAACCCTATTGATCTTGCATACATTTTCAAGATGCGTGATGACGATGTTGATGAAGATGTTCTCCATAGGTGGATGGCTTCCAACGGTGCTCCCATACTCGATCAACTGGGTGGAAGACAAATGAGAATATAAGCCAGCAAATGGGAGCATATGTAGGTGACTATCTGGCAAGATCCGGGCGGATTACAGACTCTCTTGGAGGGTTGGAGGCCGAGGTTGATGCAGTTGTTGATGAAATTCTCTCCACTAGCTCCAAATCCAAATCCAAGTTAAAGGATGACAGTGGAGATGATGATGATGATGATGATGATGATGATGATGTTGGCGATCGTGGTGGATCTGGTGATGGTGGGGAAACAACAAGGATGAGAGACAAGGACCCAAGGGAGACTCTTTCTTGCAAAAATAGAGATTTTAGGCACAATAGAAAGGAATGCTGTCACCGGGGTGGGTGAACCCTCATAGATATCAGGTGCCCACATATAATGAGTCAAAATACCATACTTTCCTATGAGAAATAAAAAAGAAGGGGCACAGTCAAGTGGGTTTGCGAGTTCCCTAGTGGAGCAAGGTGGTTCTATCTTCTCTCAATCCCAGGGACGTACCAGCAAAGTAGTGATGATCGAAATGATTGTGGTATTGCTCTCCCACAACCCACGATCCCATTTCGCTCGCCGGAATCGCTTTTGCTTTCTTTTCCTCTGGCTACTAAGTTCGACTTTGGTTGCCAGTGCAATAGAATAAGTAGGAGTACATTATGGCAAGTCGACTCGGCAAAATCGGAAGATACATCCAATACCAATGATCTATGCCTACCTATACTAGATTGAATACCTCATACTGGGTCAGGAGGGGGTGGTCGTGGACTAGAAGATACAAAAGTCGAGGAAGGGATCCACGCAAGGAGCGAATATATGGAGCGACAGATGAACACACATGGACAGTTTGTTCCAAGTCCGAGTCCAGGACCTATGGATTACGAGTACGATCGTGGCCATCGTCCAACCGATAGCTACATGGACAATTCGATATCATCTATAGGTTCCTTGAGCTGCATGGACATTGACAGCCCATATCGTGGAGGAACGCCAAGTCCCTTAGGCAGATACGGATCGTCGCACGATGAGATCATTTGGCATCTTCCCGGAATACTTTCATGCTCCTCCTCCAGGACCTCCTCCTCCTCAAGCGTATGCACCTCCATCATACTCGTATGGTTATAGTGGGTATGTTGGATAAGTAACTACAGTGGGGAGAACTACCAAGATAGCCAACCTGAGCAGAGCCACGACAACTTCTTTGGCGATGACAGCTATGGTTTCTTCCCTAAGTACATGTCAGTTTCTCCTCCTCCTCTGCAGAGATCTTCTCATACTCTATCGTCATCGTCTCGAGGATCTCAAGCCAGTACTTCGCAGCCTCGTTGTGCCACTCGTGATACCGGATCTAGTGCTGCTTATCCTCGTCTCAAGATACTCATAGGCATCGATGACGACCAATACATACAGTATGTGATGGATTACAAGACCATGTACTCGTACATGATATGGGAGAACTACTGTGAGTTCATTGAATCTGTGATGTGTTATGAGAGACAACAAGGGAGGGCGATTCAGATCCACCACGAAACTCTTGGTTCTGTACCAAACATAACACCAGGTAATATATTTTGAATTTTTTATTGCATTAATCATTAATGTGCATGTTCATATTTTCTCTACGTGAAATCTATGTATTTTCACTTGTTGTAAAACCGTTACTCTTTTATTAAGTATTAAGTATTAACAACGATATGCCCGATATGGTGTATGACATACCATCATAGTCATAGATGATAAGATGATCGATATGTATGCTATAAGCCTATAAATGTATATCTAGTGTTTCATTATTTGAAATACTCAGATTAACTCCATTTGTAATATCAAACATGTAGTACAATATGACTGATATTTACAATATAAGGGGTATAGATGAGCAATATGTGTGAAATAATTGTGTACTTATAAGTTATTTATTGTTCTAATAACTTGGAAGATCATAATTTACAATAAAATTGAAAAAAGTGGCTTTTTGAGCCATTTCTGACATTTCCACCGAAATCGTCGAAATTTCCCGAAATATCGACAAAATTTCGATATTAAAGGTGACCGAAACAAAATCGAGATTTTGAATCTTGGGTGAGGGTCGCGGGGAGGCAAAGGCTGAGGGGGCTGCTGGAGGAGGTGGTCAGTGCGGGGGTTGGAGGCTATTGGAAGGTGGAGGCTGAGGGAGAGGGAGATGTTGGTCGGTACGCGACGGAGGGGGGGGGCTAGGAGGCCGAAGGGGCTGCTGGAGGAGGTGGTCGGTGTGGGGGGGGGGGGGGGCTGGGAGTCAGAGGCTGAAGGAAAGGATGCTGCTGGAGGAGGTGGTTAGCGCATGGGGATGCAGAAGCTGGGAGTCAGAGGCCGAAAGGGCGATTGGAGGAGCTGGTCGGCGTGGGGAGTAGGGGCGTTGGGAGGTGGAGGTCGAGGGAGAGGGGGATGATGGAGGAGGTGGTTGGCGCAGGTGGTGGGGGTGTTGGGAGGCAGAGGCATAGGGAGAGGGGGCTGTTGGAGGTAGTTGACGTGGGTGGTGGGGGGTGTTGGGAGGCGGAGGCCGAGGGAAAGGGGGCTGCTGGAGGAGGTGGTTGGCGCGAGGGTGGGGGACGATGGGGCCGAAGGCCAAGGGAGAGGGGATTGCTGGAGAAGGTGGTCGACGTGGGTAGTGAGGATGCTGGGAGGCAGAGGCCGATGGAGAGGGGGCTGCTAGAGGAGGTGGTCGTGTTGGACATGCGAGCCCACGACGAGCCATTATGCAATAAATGTTATTGTGAACATCATTCCCTGATCTAAAGTGAAGAATAACTAATTTGCATAATATGTCCTTTAGTAAAATTAGGGTTATGTACCATGGCCATCTTAATGATCATACAACTATTGATTCAATTATTAAATCATAGAGGTTGGTGCTTGGATGAATATCTAAAGAGTTAGATTGAGGGCTCATCAAGTACCGTCAAATGATTGTTAAGAGAGGATCTCCAGCCTAAGTAGGAGATGGCAATACTTTCTCACTTGGTTGATATCTGACCGGCCTCTTGATGTAGGTCCCTGCATGGGAATAGAGATTCAGAGGTGTCAGATTAGTTAGGTCAAAAAGTTGACTTAATGAGATCGAGATAACCAAAGACCTATGTCGTATGCTGTCACGATATAGGCATACATCCTCTGATCAGAGACAGATGTGTTACTATATGTCTGAGGATGTACATTTGGCAAACCAATAGGTTGATGAGCTAACCAAGGTCTATACACCAGCACGCTGGTGTGCATGCAAGGGCATATGAGTAATACGATCTCTCAAAGGGATCATACAGGTTCATTACTGAACAAGAAGACATGAGCTCACTCATGAGATATTGGGAAGAATCAAATTCCATGCATGGTCGTCTCGCTTTGGAAGCTTGACTGAATGGCCTCGGGGACAGTGCCCTCTTTTCCCGTGGACAGGAGGATCGGGCGGGGAAAACGGGCTTTGAACCCACGACTAGAAAGAAATAGTGATTTTCCTCTCATTACTGCCCTTTTCCTCTCTTTCCTGTCCTTGATCCCGTGTTTCCAGGTATCTGGATTTGTTCCTGATGGGACCTGAGTTAGGCCGCTAAGATGCTTCTCACTAGTTGGACTATCCCTTGGTTGTCGACTCAACCCTACAGCCTCAAAGAAAGCTCCATTCGCTAGTCAACACGTGCGAGTTTCCCTGCATGTGGCTCGTCCATGATAACTTCTGCGGATTTGCGAGCACTAGTTCTATTCCTCTTAGTAGGGGGCCGGAGAGAGAGTTCAACAAAGAATTGCTTTTCAAACTAGTGAACCCCTTCGTCTATTGCCTAAGCAGGGCTTTTGCCTCCCCTTCGCTTTTAGCCTCCACTCGCCTCGCTCGTCCTGCTCGGACTTGCATCGCACGCTTCCTTCGTCTAGGCCTCGCACCACTCCGGGGTATTTAGACGGGGCTAGTTGGGCTAGGGCTAGAAAGACTAGAGTTAGAGACCAGAAGTGGGGAGCAAAGAAGGCCCGGCCTCCAGCACTTATCTTACCTATGTTCTACAGCCTGCTGTCCAACCCTTTCTATCTTTTCTAATTCATTGTTTTCCCCATTACCTAATTTCAGTTCGCTCTCCTAGTCTAGCCCTCAGAAAGGTCCGTCAGGACTCCGGGTGAGCAACCCCTGGAATACAGGACCATGATTTGATATATGCTTTTGGAAAAGTATATGATCAACACATGGGTATAATATATGATTTTGGAAAGCATATGATCGATACCGACTCCCAATGATCGAATGAGAAACTTGATAAAACTCTGAAGTAGACAATGTAAAATTGATCTTATACTTCAAGTTTATTCTGGGTCTTCCAGTATGCAGGATGTACAGGTATTAGGAATACCTGAGGGTGATGTGATCATAAATGATTTGTATAACAATGACGCTTCCATTCCTAGGGAGTGATGAAACGGGTCTGGACTTTAGTGACTCCTCTCAGAAGAGAAATAATCTGATCTTGGTCCAAATGTTAGACATTGATCTGAATGTGATTCAGATGCAATGAGAAGATTAGATTTGCGGTCTTGATTTAATCAAACATCTGTGGGAGGTTCGCAAGATCTGGATTTGAGATGTGATCTCAATATCCAAGTCACTATACGTGGAACAATACAATCACCCTGTCTTTATCTCCATGTATCCGGGAGAAAGCGCATTATCTTGAAAGAGTTCAGGATAATTTCATTGTTGATATATGTATCCGAGCATTGAGAAAATGGGTAATTAAATGTGATTCAATTATCATGAATAATATGAATTTGAATCATATTATAAGGAGAGTTATCTTGGATAATTAAATGTGATTTAATTGTTATGAATAATATGAATTTAATTCATATTATAAAGAGAGTTATACTAGATAATTAAATGTGATTTGATTATCAAATATGTGAATAATGTGAATGTGATTCATATTATTTGGGTACATAAGAATAGTGATTCAAGATGATTAAATGTGATTTAATTATCATTGACAAGAACAATGTGGATAACACTATCCATATTAATCATATATATTATAAATATGATTTATGATATATAAGAAAGATCTATTTGTAATTTACAGTTGTTGATTAAATGTTAATGTGATTTAGATTCACACTGAACATTAAATTGAAAATGTAAATCACATTTTATTTTGGGTTGTGAATTTGATTAACAAATTTCCAATTGCAAGATTGCAATGTTCACAAAATAATTATTAATTATTTTTGTAGAATAATTTACAACAAGTGTTGTTGTAAATCTTGGAGATTTCCATGGAATAATGTAATCTCATGAGATATCATGAGATTACATGAGATTGCCACCAAATCCCATATTATGGAAGGAGGCAATCTTCATTCCATAATCTCCATGCATGACTGATTTAATTTAGGATTAAATCATATTGACTTATCAATATATATTTAATCTAAATTAAATCAATTGTTCTTGGTATTTACCAACAAAATTTTAGACATTAAAAGAAACACAAATCAAGGTGAGTCATTGGATTTGTGTTGTCAGTGGATTGAGATCCATGGGTCCCAAAATATTATAAAAGGAGAGACACCCTTACTCTTCTTGGTTATAACAACACAACATATGCCCTCTCTCTCTCTTTCTCTACACACCCTCTCTCTCTCTCTCATATGGCCGTCCACCATGGAAGCCCTAGAGAGAGTCTCCATCGCCACAACGTCGTCGTTATGTTGTCAGATCATTTGCTCATGGATCTCTGTCTTCTTCGATGTGCCTCGCTCGTGAATAAAATGCCGGATCTCGTATGTCGAGATCAGGAGATACGCAGCTTGGATCATCAACATGGATTGCGACGAGCACGTGTTTCATCAGCACGCTCGCAAGCGTCTCCTCCATCGGATCAGACTTGAGGCAAAAGGTCTCTTCTTCTAGATACTCGATCGCAACCACGCTTCAAGAAGTAACCCTAATACTTGTTTGTGGTTTAGATGAAATGATCCGAGATGTGTTCTCGGATCATGTGGTTTCATTGCATGGAATTTTTTTAAAATTCCGCTGCCTCGAGCAACTAGTGCGACTACTCGCTCCCGATTGCATACGATGCGATCCTCACACTCCCATGATGCGCTTAAGGATCTCGCCATATTCTTCAGGTCGACGTGGGGGGAGGGGTGGGGGCGCTAGGAGCCAGAGGCCAAAGAAGAGGGGACTGCTGGAGGAGGTGGTCGATGCAGGATGGGAGGCGTTGGGAGGCAGAGGTCGAGGGGGAGGGGGCTGGAGAAGGAAGGGGAAGGATGGTCATTGGCGGGGTGGGTGGGTGGGGGAAGATGGAGAAGGAAATGGGGGTCGGGAGGAGGAAGAGGGATTTTTTCCCTTTTTTGCTTTTAATTATAACCATTGGATATAGGATTGGTTAGATTAACTTTAGGTATGGTTGAGTTAACTGACTAAAATAATGGAGGTTTATGGGTGTAGGATGGGAGACTTATTCAGAGTTTCTCGTGTAATCACGATTATGTAGGGTTATGATTGTAATTGTGAAATTACTTAGGGTTATGGGTGTAAATATCCCATTAATAAAAGGGAATCAAATTATTTATTCGATTCAAGTATGTAATTCACAATCCAATTTCATTTAGTTAATGCATGTCAAAATATAACGAATGTTTTAACGAGAATTAATTTATTATTGTTATATTGCATAATGTTCTTATGTTTTTCATTTTAACAATAAATATGCTAACTAATTTAACTTTTCAATTTTTGAGGAAAACTCGTCAATTTTTTTGTTATGATTTACTTTTTTGTCTAAATGAGTGCTTCTTCAAAATGCTCTAATTGAAATCATGTCGTATTTTAGTCTTTATTATATTTCATCTATTGTTATTTTTTTTGAAACACTCTAATATTTGAATTTATTTTTTTTATTTTAATTATTTCTTAATTAATTACAAAATGCATAATCCACAAATACTTTCGCATATCCACTTTCTCGCTTGAGATTGTTTGACCGAACAATTACCGCATATCGACTTTATGAACCTTGAATACGAATACGAATCGAATAAAGCATGAATTTAAATACGAATGAATAAAAATATTCGGAACACGGATCGAGCAAAAATCAGATATAAAGAAATACCAAAGTTAACAAGTAAATGGTGTGAAGTGATAGGCGCATTATTTTTATACCAATAAGTAAGTTATTTGTTGGTTGCAAATCAAAGTTGCTAACCTTCACTAGATGTCCCATCATCTTGGATAACCAATGAATAATAATCCATTCATTTCCATTTAACAATCCATGTAAAATTGCGACCTATCAATAAGGAAGATATGCATGCATAGTATTGCATGGGTCAAACAACATATGATTTTTTAATATGCAAGAGTACAATAGGGGAATGAAAATTAAACCTCCTGGACCTTCCATGAGTGCTTCCACTATTGTGAATAATAGGGAGCTGGGACGGTGGTGGTTGCCTTCCAATGAACACTCGTACAATGCAGCAAGTAGTAACAACGATGCCTTTGGATGATGGAGGACATGCGACAACTGTAAGGGAGGCGGTGATGGATATGTCGAACCTTGTGGTCGAGGAGACGTAGCACCATGGAGGGCTATTGCATACGGAAGTGACAAGGTGGGGTCGTGATCGTAGAGAATGCTCATTGAGGAGAGGTAGCAGGCAGGGGGTCAAGGCTGCATAACAGGAGAAACGAGGCGAGGCTGCAATATAGAGAGACAAGGTGGGGCCGCAGGAGAGTAGTAAATTGTTTGCTGATAGAGTTTAAGCCGCGGCTGTGAGAGTGAGGCGAGGGAGAAGCGAGCGATGGTGTCGTTGCACATATGCCAGTGAGGTAGGTTTATACCGAAGTTACAGGTAGAAGGAAGGATGAGACGGGGAAAGAGCAGTGAGTACATGGGATAGGGATTTAGGTTTCGTTTGAGAAGTTTCTCTAGATCAGACAGGAACTCCATCTAATGTGATTTGTGGGTAGGGTTGAGCATCAGCCAGAGTCAGGTCGGGCCCAGTATGACCCAACCGAGCCCATTTATGTTGGTGGTCCTATGTGTATGGTCCCAATATATTTTCAAAAAATAAGCCCAAGTCTGAACTCGTCCCATAAGTATCTTAGGTCGGGCCTGGATCGCACCGGCCCGATTGGCAAATAATGTCCTTAACAATTTCCTTTTTAAGTTTTTACTGCAAATCAGTAAATAAGCATTTTTTAAAAACATATATACAACAAAAGTGTCACCAATATCGCGAATAGCAACAAGAGCATTGTCCCAATAAAAATAGCACAATATTATGGTATTATTTAACCATTTAACATTCTATCTACATGAAGAATGCACATTGGATTGGATTAATATATGATTGATCCAATCTAGATCAGTTTAAATGATGTAATTCCATTGACATAATTGTAGTATATAAGCAATCCGAAGCTGAATGAATTGAACCATGTTATGACTTATAAAAAACCCAATGGGATCATAATCCATCAGGTGTTGATGTTTATATTCAAGTTTTGATGACATCTACATGTTTATTGATTATTTTATATTCTAATATATACATATATATCATAGAAGGCTATATTGGCGATATATCATCGATATATCAGTTTCGATAGGGAAGGGGTTTCGATATCACCCAGTATATCCTTTTATAGGGATATCAGTGATATATCAACTTATCGCTTCATATCGGTCAAAAATGACTGGAATCAGTACAAAAAATCCCAGATATCGATCGATATCACTGATGTTTCGTCGATATCTATATATATCAATGTTATTATTCACGCAAGATTGACTCCACTACTTATCTAGTTGTACACCCAGCATTAAAACACATATCTAGCTACACCTAGTATTAAAACACATAATGATTTATATATTTTTTGTTTCAGGTTGGGGGTGCTGCCTCGCAGGGGGGCCAACCTGGGGCCCCCCTAGCCTCCCCAGGCTCTTCAAGAGGGTGCATACGATGGTTCTTCAACTTGGGGTTGTCCAATCAATTTTAATTCACCCCCTCGAGAATAATATTATGAATTATGTCTCTTGAAAAATGCTATATCCGCTATGAGAGACAACAAGGCAGGTGGTCGATTCAAATCCTCCACGGAATTCTTCGTTTTAGGTAATCTCTTTTACAATATTACATTGATTTAAATATTTTCATTTATTTTTGTAAATAGATAATCTTTATGCCAAAGAAACATTGTCTCCTTGAACATTATGTACGTTTTTAGAATCGAATGACTCATGTCAATGCCATTCACTATGTCATGTGACTAATATGACCGATATGAGCGAGTGAAAGGATCATAGATGATCTATAATTATCTGTTATGTGTATCTAAGTGTATATTTGCATGTTATTTCATGTTGTAAAAACTTGAATGAAATTCATTTCCAATATCTATAAGTCAATTCTTCAAAAAATATATATAAGTCAAGAATCAACATTAATATCGATATGTTCGAAATGATCGATATATGCAATATAATCTTCATAGATGATCGATATGTGTGATCTAAGAGTATATTTGTAAGTTATTTAGTGATCTAAGAACTTGGATGAACTCCATTTCAATATATATATATATAGGAAATATTTCAAATGAGGTGCACCTTTCGTGGATGCATGGAAAGCCACGTCAATTTAAGCATTTATTCTATTTATTTTACACATTCTAACTCCATAAATTTAATTCTAAATATTAACATAATATGTTTATCATGAAAAATTTATGAAAATATTACTATATTTGACATTAAAAGTTTGTTACAATATGGATGATATATTTTACATAACTGTATGATCATCATTATTTTACAATATGCAGTTTAAATTTATAAAATTGTTACGTAATTTACAAATTTGATAGTGGCTTTCTGAATTTCAGGAAAGACCCACCTCATTAGAAGGGCCCCCTATATATATATATATAGGTCAACAACTAATAGTACCAGCGATATGTTCGATATAACCGATATGTGCAATATAAGAATCATAGTCTTCATAAGTGATCTATGTATCATCTAAGTATATCTTTGTAAGTTATTTTATGTTATAAGAACTTTAATGGAATCCATTTCCAATATCTACAGGTCAGGAATAAACATTAACAGCGATATGTTCGATATGATCGATATGTGTGATATATGGACCATAAATGATCGATATATGTGACATAAGTGTGTATTTGTAGGCTATTTATTGTTTTAATATCTTGGATGATCTTAATTTATTAAAAAACGACAAAAGATGGCCTTTTGATCCATTTTTGACATTTCCACCGATATCGTTGATATATCGGCGATATCCATTTCTGGGAGGACCGAAACGATATCGATATCGATACGACCTTCCTTGATATATACTGCAATCTATTATAAAACAACAACAAAGCCTTTTCCACAATTAAGTAGGGTCAACTGCATGGATTTTTTTGCATCCATTCAAATCTATTTTGGGTTGGGCTTAGTTCCAAAAAACTAAGATCCCTTCAGATGGTCTCATTCCAATGCTTCTTGGGACTTTTTCGTCCTCTCTTAACCAGCTCAACATCCCAAATCTTGCATATTCTAACTGGTGTATCAACCGACCTCCTTTGCAAATGGCCAAACCATTTTAAGCGGTTTTCTCTTATCATATCCTCTATCAGAGCTACACCAACTTTCCTTTTGATCACATCATTCTGAATCTGATCTTTTCGTGTATGATCATACATCCACCTTAGCACTATTGTTACTATTATTTGCATTCTCTATACATGTCTATGATTCACATGCCAATATTCTAATCCATAAAGTATAACAGGTCTCACGGTTACTTTGTAATACTTTCCCTAGACTTCTAAGGAGATTTTCTTATCACAAAGAACAATATAGGCTTCTCTCTACTTTAGCCATCCTGTATTTATTATATGAGTAACGTCTCCATCAATCTCCCCATCCTGATGCAAAAAATCCCAAATTTCTAAAAGAATCTTTCTTCTGAATGTTATCATCTTCAATCTTCACCTCGAGTCCCTCATCGTTATTTCAATCAAATGTGTACTCCATATATTTAATCTTACCCATACTTATACAAAATCATTTAGTCTTTACGACATGTCTCCAAACCCTCAACTTCCGTTTTCTCCATCTCAATCAACAGAGTATTATCGACAAACAACATACACCAAGGTATATCATCCTGAATGGGACTAGTCAGCTCGTCCATAATAAAAAAAAGAAATGGACTAAAAGTTGAACATTGATGCAGACTGATGTTGATGTTGAAATGGCCAGTCTTCCCAATCTGGATCCTTACACAAGATGAAGTCCCATCATACATATCCTTTACAAGGTTAGTTTATAGGATAGGTACTTGTCTCTTCTCCAAAACTCTCCACATTATCTCCCTTAGGACTGAATCATAAGCCTTCTCTAAATCAATAAGAAACTATACAGAGGGTCTTCTTTTAGCTCTACAAATCTCCATTGTTCTCTTCAACAAGTGGATAACTTCAATAGTTGAGCAACCTGACATGAATCCGAATTGGTTTTTACTTACTTTGGAAACTTGTCTCAACTATCGTTCGATCGCATATTCCCAAATTTTCATAATATGACTCATCAATTTGATACCTCTATAATTTGGGCAACTTTAAATGCCTCATCTCAAACATTCTTATAAAGAGGCATCACAATACTCCTCCATTCTTCAGGTATTTTCATACTTTGCCAAGTAACAATGAATAAATTTGTGGTAACATTGAATAAATTTATAAGGTTAATGCAAATCTGTTATGAAACAATAACAACAAAGCCTTCTCCCCCAATTAAGTAGGGTCAGCTACATGGATTTTTCGCCTCCATTCAGATCTATCTTGGGTCAATCTCCGACTTATATCAAAAAAACTAAGATCCCTTTGTATAGTCTCTTTCCAACACTTCTTGGGCCGTCCTCGCCCTCTCTTAGCCGGCTCAACATCCCAACACTCGCATCTCCTAATCGGTGCATCAGTTGACCTTCTTTGCAAATGATCAAACCATCTTAAGTTGTTTTCTCGCATCTTATCCTTGATCGGAGCTACACCAACTTTCTTTCTAATTGCATCATTCCGAATCCGATCTTTACGTGTATGTTCACACATCCATCTTGGCATTTTCATTTCTGCTACAACCATTCTCTGCACATGTCTATGGTTCACAAGCCAACATTCAGAATCATAAGGCATAGCAGGTCTCACGGCTGCTTTGTAAAACTTTCCTTTAATTTTTAAAGGAATTTTCTTATCACCGAGAACAACGGAGGCTCCTCTCCACTTTAGCCAGCCTGCAATTATTCTATTAGTAACATCTCCATCAATTTCCCCATCATGTTGCAAAATAGATCCCAGATATCTAAAAGAATATCTCTTCTCAATGTTATCGTCACCAATCTTCACATCGATTCCTTCACCATTGCTTCCATCAAAGGTGCATTCCAAATCTTTGAGCGGGTATGAGGGGTCAGCAAGACCTGGGGACTCGAATGGCTCAAAGTCGTAGCCACCTAAAGCAGAAGGTCATCAACGTTGGGACTGGGGGCATTGTCGATTGGGTTGGGTGTGTCATGGCATCATCATTGGGGATGTGGGTCTTCGGGCTGAGAGAGGGTTGAATTGTGGCATCGTGATAGTGTCTAGGGGTGTAATCAAGCCAAACATGAGTGAACCTACCCTGTTTGGCTCAGTTCGTTTAGCATACTTACGGGCTCAAATTTGATCGGGTCGATAAAGTGGAAACCATGTTCACATCAGGTCCGATTCGGTTCAGGTTCATGAAGGCTCGGTCCGATCATTAAAGGTTCATTTTAGAATAAACATTGTATAATACACAACTTATAGATATGTTTGCATTGGATAGGGCTTTTTAAAAAAACAATGCTTCAACAATGTATGTTATATAAACCATTTTTGCTTTGATTTGCAGAGATCATTTGGGTTTGTAACCTCAATAATAATATATTAAATTTATAATAATTATTATAATACATCACAACTTTGAAACTGATTGGTATTACTTTGTGATAAAATGAACATGCAGTAAATGTCGATTTCATTCAATATGCAATAACAAAGATACATAAATGTACGGAGGGCATGTCTTCTTTCTCTTGTACTCTCTTCTCTAATTTGGTACATAGATAATTTGCATGTACATCCTAACATATGATATCATATGTACATATAAACACAAGGAGTTCATTGTCTTTTATTTACTCTTCCACTTATTTTCTGAGAGCAGTATGGTGTCCTCTGTAATATTCTGAGATCAGCAGGCATACAGTTAATTCTGCTTACTATGTGACGAACCCAAAATTCAGCTTTTTAAGAATGTAGAATTAACACTTCGAATGTCATTGCAGTCAGCCGAATTGGATGCATCAAGACCACTTAATATAATTATTAATTAATAACAAGTGGCGATTTTATTTTTTCACTTGGACAAGCCCAAGGTCGAAACACGAGCCTCTTAAGTATTATTTAGACTCTTGTTACTTAAATTAAGCGATGAATTAGAAATCCATAGGTCATTATGCACATGGACAGACACGATACATAAAGAAACATGAAGATATGCAATTTTTGTTTGATTTTCAACATTCGACAAGATGCAAGGTTACAATGGTGCACAAATGCCCTAATTAGACAGAATATTTGAGCCATTTAAACTTTAGTCAATTTCGGGCTCAAGTCATGAAGCAAGTTTATTGATTATTTCAGGCAAGGCATAAAAATACTACATAAGGGACACTTGGCTATTAAGATAATGCATCAAAGTTCACAGTGTCAAAATAGAGATCTAAGCATGACATTAAGAAGAAAATGCAACAAACTTTGAAACGCCACTAAAATCAACTCAAATGGAGCTTGAATGCTCAAGATATGCAAGAAAGAAACTAGGGGCATAAATGCAAGAAACCATGAAAATAAAATAGCAAACAGGTCCCTGGAAGGACTAAAATGCAAATAACAAAAGTCGCGAGGCCTTCCCTGATATTTACCCACACACGTGGGGGTATAATTGTAATTATTAAAACCCTCAGGGGATCGGATGCAATCTATCCCAGGAGCGCATAAAATGCATGTGCTTCAGGACCTGTCTGCAAATTGAAGAAATAGCGGTGTCCTCCATGCAAAATACCCTACCTGCACGTGACCGAGCATGTGTTGGGCAAGGCTCAGTGTACAGCTCAGGCTCGGATGAGGCTTGGTCGCTGGTTCAGCTTCGGATCAGGCTCGAAAGGTTCAGACCAAGGCTAGGGTGCTGCGGTTCAGAGCTGGCGAAGTGGACTGCTGAGGACCATCTGATTTTGGGGATCGGACGGTGGCTAGAAGCTCCAAGGGAAGTGACGTGGCCGAAGATTGGCCATTGGATGGCCACTGGGGGGTGCCATCCAACGGCACCTATACGTCCTGGATATTATCCCTCCGCAGCGGGCTGGCGGCGATCTTCGAACTCAGGCGAAGCCTCCCGCGCTCCGCCACCTTCTACCGTGCACGACGAAGACCCGCAGCTGCTCCTAAAAGGTTGGATATCATCGTGGAAGTGAAGCCAAGCCGCAGGATGACATGGAAGACGTCGCTGGTACTTGTACGCCAGAGGAGGAGATACTTGAAGATGCTCCGGTGTCAACTCCGGCCATTGATGAAGAAGTCTTGCAATGTTATTGTAATAGCCGAAGCACAGTGTATGAAGTGATTGTGAATGGGATGGGGGCCATGTGGGGCAAAGCAGCGGATGGCCCGGTCATCTTCTCCGGCGAAGTGGAGAAGAGGTGGGTCAAGGTGGTTTGAGGCTGCGGAGGAGCGAGATAGTGATTGGAGTTATGCGCGTGAAAGATGGACGTGTGATGAAGCTGAAGCGATGAATAATGGGCATCGACAATGAATGGGGAGATCGAATTAATTAAGAGAAAGTCAAAGAAAATTTAATGGAGGATCAGAGGAGCTTATCTGGGCTAAGGCGGAAGAGGGAGCCTAGGCTTGAGCTCCTAGTCCTAGATGGAGCTCCGGTCATTGCTGAATCCCCACAGCTACCGGGGATAGCTAGGCAGTGGCGGAGCACTGCAAACCTGGCCTACATTGGCCAGGGGTCGACGTCGGGGGCGTGCCGTCGTCTTGGCGCCTCAATCGGTCCTCCCCCTGTCACGGGGAGGATGAGGGGTGCTGGGCGGAGCCCCACGTAAAGACGGACCAAGAGTAAGTGGAGCAACGGTGGAGTATTTGAAGTCAGAGAAGTTGAGGCGAGGTGGTGGGCAATGTGTCTTATGGGCAAGGTATATAGTGGAAGAGAGGGATGTGTGGAGAATGTGGTTGCTCGCAAAGATGCGAGAAGAGTGGGCTTAGCCGTAGAGCGGTTAGGGAGTGGAGAAGATGGAAGATGAGGTTGGGAAAAAGAAAAGGGCACGGGTGGTTGGAAGGTGGAGATCATGGGAAAGAAGGAGGCTGGAGGAAGACGGCGGGTCTTCGACCGTTGGATCTTACGATCCAATGGCGGAAAAGATGGCGCTAGAAGTTGACATGGATTTGATCGAGAACACGATCGGGTGGTCGTGGAGAGCGCCACATGTCGTACGGGAAAGAGGACAGTAGCAGATGAAGGAGACGAGAGATGGGTTTTGATCGGATGGTGGAGAGCACGACGCATATGTGCGGTGGAGATGGAGAGTTCTGGAGACGATAAAGCGGCTGGAAAGAAGACACGTGGCGAGCTAGGATAAAGGCAGAACCGGACGACGACGATGAGATTAGGGGAATGATCAAAGGGCTGAGGATTGAAGCGGGATGAACGGTGGCGATCTGAATGGGAAGAGGATTATCGGACGGCGGGAAATGGAGGGCGTGTGCACGCGAGGAGACGGGTCACGTGGCGCAACCAGCAAGTGCCACGTAGCCCAATCAGATTATTCAGATGCAAAATCTCGAAAAAGAGGGTGAAAAAGGCCGAATTTGGAAAAACTCAAAACATGAAAGTTGTAGATCTCGATGACATCTACAAGTTTCATGTTGACCAAAAACGGAGACGAGGTTAGACATAGGGAGAAATATTTTATGAGTGTTTTTAAGGGATTAAAAACACTACGATTTTTAGTTTTGCTATTTTTTGTATTTTTATTTATTCTAAGGCTCAGATATATACAAGGATTTATCTGATTTTTATTGGCACGTAGTCTAAGTTAGGGGGTTAATAACTGCGAATTAAAAGCATGAAACTGGGTTTCATAACTATGGACAGTTTATTCAAAGTTGAGTTAATCTGTAAGGTATAGGGTTTCTGTTGGAGTATTTTGTTGTGCGCCATATGAGTTGTAGGAGTGTAAATAGATCTCTCCAGGATCCATTTACCCCATCTATGTGTTTAGTCCCACATCTACCAGTGGTGGGACTTGGAGGCTCTATGGAGGCTATATAAGGAGCCACAGACCTCCTGTATCCATTGAGAAAAAGGAATACGATATCCGCCCCTTTGAGGCATTCTCCCGTGGTTTCATCCTGCTCCTTAGGGAGTAGGGTTCCATGTAAAAATCTTTGTGTTCTTCGATTTCTTTATCTTTATTTCTAATTCCGCTCCCGCTTCCTATATTCTAATATGGTATCAGAGCAAGTTCGTTTCTCTAGGATTTCATATTGATTATTAATTCGAGATTCGTTTTTATGTAAATTATTTGAGATCTATTCAAGAGTTGTTTTTTGGGTTTCCTGAAACCATAATCTGTTCGATTCTCGAAGAATTCTGTCTAAGGTTTCTCATAAAACCCTAGCCAAATATGGCGACCACCCAAGCCATTGCATACAGGAGGCGTGCCCCAGATCTGTGCATCGCTCCAAGAGGAGCATCTCCCTCCAGGCGAGCCCTAGCGGCTCCTCCACCATCGGTTCCAGGAACCCCAGGAGGCGCCCCATCTTCAATTGCTCGACTCCTGCCAGTGCCCTAAGCCTCTGATCGCCATCTCATTCCAAGGCAGCGTCGAAACCCAACGCCTTCTTCAGCCCCACAGGCGCGCATCGCGCGTGTGCGTCGGTCGAAGCCCTCTGGCGATGCCTCCCATCCAACAGCGGTAACGCAAACCCTTGGCGGTGCTCAGATCTGCTCTGGCGGCTGGCACCTCCACCCCCATCCTCGGCGAGATGCTCTCGCGCAGCCCCACTCTTCGCACGCACAGGCGTACACCCCAAGCACCGTCCCTCCTTCCGCTATGAAGACCACATCCAGGAGATCCTCTATACGCCGCCCAGATCTCCTCGCCCCCTTAGAAGCAGGTCCAGGAAAAGCCCTCCTCCCCAGGCAAGGAGCTCTCCGCTTCGGCTAGCCCCATCGCTGCTAACCCTAGCTCCCCCTTGCGTTGGCAGCCACCAGGTGGCTGTTCCTTGGCACCATGCACCTCTCTGAGCGACGCAAGTGATGCCGCACAGCAACTCCCCTCCAAGAGGAGGAGGCAGCGACCTCTCCTCTCGATCTCGCGCAGGCGAGACCCAATGCGGCCTCCTTCCCAGGAGAAAGGCAACGCCCCTTCCTTCCCATCGCGTGCAGCTGCTAATGAAATGCGGCATTTGAAAGGGTTTCCCATCGTGGGAACCCTAATGTTTAAGGGGGCCGATGGGCCTCTTTGGTTAAAAATATATAAAGAGAGAGAATGAGCCCAAATGGGCTATGGCAAAAAATGATGAATGAGGCATTTGTTTCGAGAAAAATCGAAAATGAAAAGCCATAAAAAATTTTTGAACAGCTTAAAAAAATTGATTTCAAAAAAAATGTTACGACTATAAAAAAACAATGAAATAGCCGAGAAAATGATGATTTAAAATCGAAAAAAAATTGAAGTCAGCTCATTTGGTTTTGTTTACCCTCATTTTAATGTGTTCTCCCAACTTGGTCGACGATTGTCATTTCGACCAGTATGGGAGAAAGGGGGAGTATTGTGTAAAGTCACAGGTTTTTTTCAGAATCAGATGTGATATTCCAGACCATCCAGTTGTTCAGACTCTATAGTTTTGCAGATGAAAACTCTTCATGCGCAGTTTCAGACTCGACGTTCAGATTCTGAATCCACAATTTGATGCCTAGTTGTTCAGACTCAACGATTGGTTCTGAGTCTTCAGTTTCAGACACGCACATGTATGCGATCTTTTCAGATGTGCACATGTTTGTCGTCTTTTGTCGTGGTCCCCATCATTCTTCTTGTTTTATCAGCCAGAGTTTTCGTGTGAGCCATAGGGACTCCAGAGTAGAGGAGCATTCCCTATGCCATGTTGGCAAGAGTTTTCATGTGGTATCATAGGTGTTCCAGAGTAGAGTACCATTCTCTTTGCCAGATGGGAGAGACCTAGTTCTCCGATAATGAGACTTTTCAGACTCCATTATCCAGTGACCGTGGATTCCGACGAGGATTACACTTCCACAGCCTTTTTCTAGTTCGACCATTTTTCGGAGATGCAATAGTTCTCCGCATTATTGTGACGGGCCAGAGTACTTTAACGAGGAGACTCATTTCAGTTGCAGTGTCTCTGACTGGCGTAGTTCAGAGCACGTGCTTTCCGACGAGGGGATTCAGTTGACTCACACTCCAACCCGTTCGTTCTCCTCACATGCACGGTAGGAGAAGCAACGTCCTCGACAACAGCCGAAAGTTGTACACATTGAATTGATATTGTCTGTAGTGTCATGTATTGTGAGTTGAGTTTCTTTCTATTTATCCAAGCTGAGCATTGCATGTTCCAGCCTGAGGGGGAGTGTTGGAGTATTTTTTCATGCGCCATATGAGTTGTAGGAGGATAGATGGATCTCTTCAGAATCTATTTACCACATCCATATGTTTAGTCCCACATCTACCAGTGGTGGGACTTGAAGGTTCTGTGGAGGCTATATAAAGAGCCCCAAACCTCCTATATTCATTGAGAAAAATGAATGCAACATCCACTCCTTTGAGATCTTCTTCCGTGGTTTCATCCCGCTCCTTAGAGAGTCAGATTACACGCAAAAATCTCTGTGTTCTTCAATATCTTTATCTTTATTTCTGATTCCACTTTTGCTTCCTATTTTCTAACTGTTTCAAGAAAAAAATTGCATTCCTTACAATATAAACAGTTGGAGATCCTGGATAGGTTGAATGATAAAAAATGAAAAAAAATAAAAACAAAACCCAAACTAAAATATGTTTTACCGGAGTCGAGCCACTTCACCGCCGGAATCCCGCATGCGCGAGGGAGAGGGACCTGGGGTGGCGGTGACAAACCGCTTCACGGGGGGTGCGGGGGCTTTGCGCGCGCGGGCAGAGAGGGAGCTGAGGGGAAGGAATGGGGGGATCACGCGGCTAGGTGGGAGGGTTGCGGCGGGGGAGCAGCAGCGGGGAGGAGAGGTGGCGAGGGTTTGGGAGTCGAAGCGAGGTGGAAGCGGGTTAGGGGAGGGAGGGATTTGGGAGGGTTTTGGGTCTTGATGGGAGGGTCAATCAAAACCGTGGAATGTTCCTTTGATCGGACATGTACGAGCCCGGGCGCGGTCAATTGGCTGCACCACCGGCACATCCTACTTATTCCCTATATATATATATATATATAATGTGTATGTAGGTATATTTGTATTAGGAAAAAATGGAACTACCTTATGTTGATAGTTAAGTTAGCTGCATCACCTTCTTATTTTTTTATAATTTTTAATGACACTTTAGGGAATTTAGATCACATATTATCATCATATTCTCATTCAAAAATCAATTAAATTCGGGACTTTTATCTCATACATTAAGATTATCAAAATTTAACGGTCTCAAAATTGCTGAAATTGTTTCGTTCCTGATGAATGGGTTAGAAATATATATTTTTCATGAAATTTTAAATATATCTTATTAATCTAACATACCCCCTGCATGTGTCATTAAAAAATTCCACAATTTTTTTGTAAAAAAAAGGTGAGAATGGTTATTTACCTCCCATTTAACCATTTAACTCTTTGTATATACATATGTATGTAAATTTATCGAATCCTTAACAAGCCTATTATTTTGATATTATGTTCGTTTATTTATTAGTCGAGCATAAACTTGTGTGCATGTTTGATTCATTTATTTTTCAATCGAATATGAATCAAATTTTTAGCAAGCCGAATCTGAGCGAATGTCAAAATTGATAATTTTCTGACAGACCTAGTAGTGGCGGGATTTAGGTTTAGGATTGGGACATCAAGTATCATGGAATTAGAGATGGGATCTGGGTAGGGTACTATTGGAATTGGGATTCGGGTGGGTCGAGTGGGTTAGGTGAATCAGGCCTAGAATCGGGCCTAACTTCGGACCATGTACGGAGCTTAAGCATGTGCCTACTAGCGGATCAGCTAACTGAGCTTCGAGTTCGGGTCATGCTACTCCCGAATCCCATAGCCCGAATAACAAATTGAGCCTAAAGTAGAATCTAGGCTCGTACATATCTCTCAGGAGATCGGTCTGGGTCGAGTAGAGTTGGACCCAATGCCGATGTGGATTCGTTGTTAGTTAATGTAATGTGCGCATTAACAACTTGATAGATTATATTAAATAATATATAATAAGTTATTAAACGTGTAGCATTTCCATCCTTTTTTTAGCATTTTGTTACAATTTTTTAGCATGCTTTTACCGCATTATATGGAAGATATATTAATAATATAGATATAACATTATATTTGGATATTCAAATCCGAATCCGATACTCTAGCTGTGACCATATAGGGAAAACTTGAAATGAGGTGGCACCTTACCATACTTTTAAAAAGACTTGCTTAGTTGACCATTCGATCTAGATCAACGATTATTGATAAAAACCACTTTTTTATCTCAAAACCACTTACGAGTTGCCTCCCATCCATTTACTTTCTTTTTTAGAATCCTCTCATTTAATATAAAATTATTAATCCTGAAATCACGGGATTTGTTTTGATGAACGTGATAGTTGTTGTACATTTTCATTTTGACGGACATGTTGGGATTTTCCAATTAAGTAATCGGCGATGCACGGAGGTCGATGGAATCCGTCGACGAGAGGGCAGCCATGCAATGAACATCAATGACCTTCTTTGGTGCCAGGAAATCAGATAAGGTAATTTAAAAATAAAAACAAGCAATATCTTTTTTGTTTCCACGATTTTTTCGGATGCCAACGTCGTAAATTTTTTCCAGGACTTGTCGATTGAAGGCAGATTGACAAAGAAATCTTATTCCAAACTGTGAGTGAGATCATCTCTGAGATCGATGAGGTTGGGTTGTTCTTTCTCTATGCATTTGTTGCCATTTCTCGTGATCAATGCATCGGGATAGTAATATTAAATTAAATATGTTGTGTAATCGCATATTCGTATGATTCTGATGGACAAGACCAAGTTTATTCCAAAGGCAACAATGAAGAATAGTGAAGAAATTAAACGTGTTGTGAATTGCACCGGTGGTACAACAACGGAGACATTAAATCAACTGTGTTGTGTAATCGTTCAAAGCAAGAAGTTTTGTATTTAATCTTCCACCTGTCACAGACATCAACAACAATTCAACTTCAACCCGCCAAAATTTATTATTATTCACATGCATTCTATATTAGTTTAGGAGTCTTATGTATACATTTTTATTTCACCATCAGGTTTATCATTGTCACTCAAAGGTACATTTTGATTCATTGATTTTACAATTCAGTAAGAAATTTTTATATGTTATAGTTTTTTTGCAGAAGAAATGATAAGTTGCTAATTAATCATTTGAAAGGCAATACTTCGTCACATGCATTCTATATTAGTTTTGATTCATTGTCAAATGAATTGCTAATTAATCATTTTGATTCATTGTCACATGCATTCTATATTAGTTTTTCTCTACTTTTGTTAGCTATATTCATCATTTGAAAGGCAATACTTCGTAATTGCACTCAGCACTTTGGATTTCCAGGTTTCCATTTTATGTTTAATCATAGTATATGATTTTTTTCTTCATATTATCAATGCATTCAATTATTTGCTGTTAGATTATGATTTCATGAATGTTTCTTGTACATGCTTCCTGTTACACCCAAACCAAACGTTACGCCATATTCTTTCAAATTATTTATTTCTTTTCTCTGTCATACATAAATTCTTCACTAGATTCAATTTTATTTGTTATAATATTTTCTTTATTTTAATTATTTTGATTATATTGTTTAGAAAATCTGAAAAAATACTATATGGAAAATACTACATGCAAATTAACATAAAAAAGTAATTTTAATAAGTATCAACATGAGGATTTTTTCATCGCATTTTATGTTATGTTATTTATATTAATACATCTATAAATTCAAAAGAGGAATTTCATGTCATCCTAATTTCCCTGATCTATATCTAGATAATAACTCACGGAATGTAAAATAAATACCCTTTGTGTATAATAGTAAATTAATACGCAAAATAGAAGTAATCATATAACACAAGTAGCTAGTGTAATCACACAATTTCTGTAAAATAAATTCTCTATTTGTAAAAGGAATTTTTTAGTTGTATTATAAAGAGACCGATTGTAAAACTTACAAACTTCCTAAATCATTGAAAATGATTACATCAATGGAAGACATAACTTACATATAGACAAGATAATAAGTATTTTGTAAAATACATTCTGTTGTTGTAAAATACATTTGGTTTACGTAAAATATAATAATTTTTTTTAAATTAACATTCGAATTGTCAATACCAATGTACAAAAGGTGATAATAACTTCGTAAAATACAATCCATATTTGTAAAACGGTGTTTGTTTATGTAAAATAGACATATATAGTGTTTTTTTTACATATCGAGTTATTTCAATTTTGAGATTTCAGTAAAATGTTAACTCCTTGGAATGTGTACTTATTTTTTTTGCTTAACAAAACAACCGAACATAAACGTTAAGTAATTTAACATTACCAATTGTAAATACTATCATCATGTGTATAATATCAATACTTTTTATAAAAATGTCAATATTCAGCACGATGTTGTTTTCCTGTATACAATTGAATGTAAAATGTACAGCACATATATGTAAAATAAGTTCTTTCTGCGTATTATATTTTTTTACAATGTAAAATTACGTATCTAAAATTTAACAGATTGATGATAGATGTATAATAAGATTCAAATTTCTGTAAATGTTTCGTCGATGCAAATTTAAATTTTATGTAAATCTATTGCAATATCACTATTTTTTAGAAGGATCAATGACGTATTAATTTCTAATATATCATTTATTTAATGCACCCCTTTATTAGGAAGGTAGTTTTAAAACAAAACCACTAGGTGGTTTTCATCTCATTCGTTCATCTTTCATCCAACAGCTTACGAGAGCATCTTTCCACAAGCAAGGAAAGGTGCCACCTCAATTCAAGTGCACCCTATATATATATTCGAAAATAGTTATAATGAATATTCGCATTTGATTAGCGGTCCGTTAATATTCAAATGTGGGTATCAGTATTCGATAGATTTTCTAATACGGTAAGTAGATATTAAACGGACCTTGGGGTTGGAAAATCATTCTTAAATATTACCACGCACTCCAATATCATACATCTCTATTACACATCTCTCTTAATCAACATAAATTACCATGTTTTACTTTACTTATATATCCATATAATTACCATATAGGTAGTAGTATTCTAAAGGTCGCATGCCTCTATGAGATCAACTCATACTAACTAGGGATTTTATCACTTGTGCCCCTCCGAGATGTTGCAATATCAGTTATGCCCTATCTTTTGGTAATATCAGTTGTGCCCTCAAAACTGCTCCGTCATCAGTTGTGCCTTCCGTCAGATTGACCGTCAAAAATTAAAATAACCATGGTTTATTCAAACCATGGTGTGGTTAAGAAGGTATGATGGTCCCCTGCCAGCCCCGCCCCATCCAGCCCCCTCCCAGCCCCGCCCCATCCCAGCCCGCCGCCCCCGCCGCCCGTCGTCACCATCTCCTCCCGCGAGTCCTCCGCCCTCACCCGCAAGCTCCAGATCGACCGCTCCTCCACGGCCCCCATCGACTTCGTCGAGCTCGCGAGAACGGTCCCCTTGGGCTGGAGAAGCTGGCCTTGCGCATGACCAGGGGAGTCGGATTCAGGAACAAGACAACACTTGCGTGAAGAGCTTTCGGCTTTTCGGCACGACCATCATCATTGCAGATGTGAATATATCAAGTTCAGTGCACCCAAGGAAAGATACCGAGGAAGTGAACAAGCTGAATGCTGTCGCTAACAGGGAAACGGTGTGCGACTGTTCGCACGGGTTGCTCCCATTCTTCGATTTTGCATCTGATATGGATCGTGCTGCTGCACCGGTCGCACTCGCCAAACTATCTATCAACAACTGCCATATATAGATCAGTTGGAAAGAATCTGTGATCTGTGTGGTACCTTTTGTATATAAAAATTCCTGTTTCCTGCGAGAATCATGGATTCAACCAAATTTATGGATTCAACCAAATTTATCTCAACGGATCTTGAGACCGGTGAAGGCCCTCGAGCTGCGGAGAAGATGCTGAGGTGATTCATGCATGCTGAAGAACCTCCCAGCCCCGCACCTCCTCCCCTCCCCGGCGGTGTCGGGGATGGTAGGGGGCGGCGCCGGGGAGGGGAGGGGGCACAGGGGGCGGTGTCGGGGAGGGGAGGGGGCGGCGCCGGGAGGGGAGGGGGCACAGGGGGCGGTGTCGGGGAGGGGAGGGGGCGGCGCCGGGGAGGGGAGGGGGCACAGGGGGCGGCGCCGGGGAGGGGAGGGGGCGGCGCCGGGGAGGGGAGGGGGCGGCGGGCTGGGAGGAGGTGCGGGGGGGAGGAGGTGCGGCGCCGGGGAGGGGAGGGGCTGCGGGGAGCTCGGGGCGGAGAGGGAGGAGGAGGAGGTCGGAGGAGGAAGAAGATGGGAAGAGGAGGAAGAAGAGGTTGGGGAAGAGGAGGAAGAAATGACCATATAACCTTTTGAAAAAAAATAATTCCGCTTATGTCCTCAAAGTTAACGTCCGTTTGCACTGTAGATGGACGGTCACTAACCCGAGGGGCACAAGTGATAAAATAGCAAGTTTTGAGGGGCACAACTGATATTACCAAAAAGATAGGGGCATAACTGATATTGCAACATCTCGGAGGGGCACAAGTGATAAAATCCCTACTAACTAAATTATGCATTCATAAAAAAGCACTCATTTGTCGTGTTTTAGTATATAAGTGAATATTCCAACACTAAAATGCAAACTTTGCTAACTAAGTGTCCATCCCAATAAAGAAACCATGACTTTGCATAATTCTTTGAGAGGGGATCTAGCAAAGTTGCATTATCAGTATACGCCAGAACCTTGGTACCTAAAAGATAATGACTCAATTTTCAAGTGCAAACACAATGACTAATCTCTTTTTCTATAGTAGTATAACTCAACCGATCATCTTTGAGTGTATGGCGGGTATGTCAAATAACCACACATAGTCTATTCACCCCTATCATAAAATGCATGCCTATGACTAGTTGCATCACATGTGATTTCTATTAGAACATTTACGAACATGCATGTTTTGATAATAATAAAAAATGATTTTACAGGTTTTTATCGAAGGCATGAAGACCAATATTAGAATCTTAAGCCTAAAATAAGAAAGCTCGGACTTAAAGAAGAAGACAAAGCTCAAGCTCAAGAATTAGAACAACAGAAATATCAAGGAAACTCAAGCATACCAATCCAAAGACTTCGTGATAAGAAGATCAAGTTAAGGATGTGTATAGAGTCTTGTAATCTCTATATTTGTTTTGAAAGTTTATAAAGATCACGTATCTACACTATTCGAGCTACATTTTATCCTTGAATTAATCAATTATATTGATTTATCATCAAGTAAAATTTTTTTAGTGACTCATTTCAAGCTCTAGTCGACTAGCTTAAAACACCAATCCAGATCACTAATAACTCTATTTGAAACTTCAGTTGACTTTTTTTAGTTGTCGATATTTATTCCAACTATAACAAATTACAGTGTTGTCCTTTAACTTTCTTGAAAGATTTTTACTCGACTTAATTTTTTAATAGACTATATTTTTTAATCAACTAGTTTATCTTAGTACATTAATTTCCAGTTCATGGATTTATAATTCAATTGAATAATTTTATTATTATGTAATTTTCAAAAGTAATAAATGTTTTTCTAAACACCTCTCTTGATCATCCTAAATGTTTACAAGGCTTCCTAAACTACTCATCATCTATTAAATTTATCCAAAACTTTTTTATTCTAAACTAATAGAATACATATAAGTGATAGAATCACTTCAACTCAGTATATTCATTTTCATTCTTTCTAGATCGCTCTTAAAAGTTATTTTTCATGCGTGTGATTCTCTTCCAAGTTTTTTGAAGTTCAGACAATTATCTTATAACCATACTCCTAGCTCTCTAAAATCATTTTGTTTACATGTCATTGAATTTCATTTTTTGTATTGATATTTACATGGTGTATTATACCTTATTACAAGTTGTAATGGTATTCAATGTATAGAAGCTCATCTTTTTTGTAAGGAAATGAAATTTGCTATAGTGTAATTGGTGTAGTTTTGTAATGTGTTTGGATTCTCATGTAAGCTATGTTCAGTGGAAAGTATCGAGTGATGCAAGCAGGATGAAAGTCGAGTCGGGAGACTTGTGCCATGACATTTATCTGGGAGAGTTTCAATGTTAAATCCTTATCTACTTTATGGTTGGTTATTCTTTTCTAACTCTTCAAGGTTGGACAAGGTTGCATGTAAACTCTTTTAGTTTTTCAATACTTGATAGCAATAACGTGAGGTATCTATTATAATTCAAATTTCAAGGGCAAACAGAATAGTCAAACCATTTTTAATATTAGTATAGTTCGATGAAGCACCATTAAGTGAGTGAATGAAAAAATGAATAACTGAAAATGCAATTTTTACCACTCTTTATAATAAGGAATTACATTGTAGGAGGTGATAAAGCTCGCAATCAAAATCACAAACTTATGATTTAATTAAGCTTATGACAATTTGTTTATTTTAATTAGGAAAGTCCCAAGGTTGACTCAAGGATAAATCCAAACAACCACGTAAATTAGGCTTTCTGAAATGATTTTTTTTTATTTTTCTTTTTTTGGAAAAGAAATTGTAAAAATAAAATAGATGTATGCAATGTTTTAAAATATTTCAAGGGGAAATTCAAGTGGTTTTGTAAAATAAATTTAATATCCAACGATGCTACATAAAATTAATCAATATTTTCCCTTAAAATTATGCAACGTTGAATGTCGAAAACAAACTTATGTATTTTTTGATGTAAACTGAATTACATATGAAATGTAGCATTTTTTTGTCTTTTTCACTTTTAAGATGAAAGGGCAAAATTAAGCCTAATTAAAAATAATTCATGTAAGCTATCCCAATTTTTTTTAGAATTTTTGGATGTAAGATGAATAAAATAGAAATACAAAATGTGAAAAGCCTTTATTCATGTTTCTTAATTTTTATACTAGGCAAACCAATTCATAAAAATCTTCAAAAAAATCACCAATGATAGCTCAATTAAAGAGGTTCTCGAGCTATTTTTAATATTAAGAGATGAGGCAACATGCCCCTGCTAAAAATTAAATAGGAATTTATTGATTGATTTATCATAGGGTAATGCTCAATGGATTGCAATAAATAACATTCAATCTCCTTTATGTGCACAATTTTATGTAACATATATGATTTAATAATAAATTAAGAACCTCATATTTAATGTTCTAGGTAAAATTCATCAATAATTCAACATATATCTAATAAATATCCACAATATGTCCAACGAAAGGCAATCTATGATGCAAAAAACGAATTAAATGAATAGGTTATATACATCACTGTGTATGTTTGTAAAATACTACTATTTATTTACCCTAATAATTTACTTCATAAAAATCAAATAAAAATATCATTAACACCCTTGTAAAATATTGTGAATTAATAAATTACTAATTTATGTATATATTTGTAAAAATAATAAATTAAAAATCAAGGTATTGCAAATATAGGTATATATATCTATAAATAATACATCTTATTTATTTATACCTTTGCATATATTTTATTTAATTAATTAAAACTAACCATAATTAAGTTAATTATTTTACTAACATTTGTTATTTACATTATTCTTTTTATTTTTAGTTCATTTCCTATTTTATTTTCTCTTATTTTCCATTTTCTACCTGTTTTGTCATGTTGCATGTTTTGTCCTATTCTACGTGCCCGTTGATTGGCTGGACCCGAGTCTGTTGATCCGGGTCACCACTCTCTATTCCACATGCCGAGCACTAATGCATCCTGATTCCTTCTCCTAACTTTCAGCCATAACCATTAACTCCTTCACCATCTCGTCACTTCCTTCTCTCACATCGATCTGCTTGCAATTCAAATTCCAAACTTCACCGGATCTCAACTCCTATTTATACTTCTCAATCTTCCCTGCCACATTTGATCATTTTTCATGCGATTTTACACCCGAAGTTGGTCCCTAGATGATGGCAAGGTGACATTGACCCATCTCAACATTTAGGAGTGCTCAAGACCGCTTGAGATTCGTGATCCAACACGTAGCTGGAGACCTCTGCCATCGTGTTTCACTTCTCCGCCCGTCGCATCAGATCGAGGCTGATTTTGTCTTCGCCATATAGCGTAGGTAGTCTAGGCTTGATCTCCTTTTGATTTTGCTTTTTTATGTTTGCATTTTAGTCCTTTCATTTAGCTGGATTTGTTCACCATCACCTGAGCTTCGATCTGCTCGATTGGAGCTCTCTGATCACCTATTTCATCATCAGACCATCCCCTCTCTATCAACATCACTTTATCCACTTTCTCCCATAATCTGATCCCTTTAAATTCCTGTGGATCTAAGAATTAGATTCCATTCCGACCATCCATCACCAGAGGCTACCCATCCACCTCATTTATTTGATTGCATGCTTAATAAATTGGCCAGAGGCCATCCTACGAGCATCTGCATCTCATTGCAAGTGTTAAGAGCCCATCTAGAAACGAGGAGATCGAATTGGAGGTCCACCTGAAGCTGCAAAAATTTTGACCTCCAGATCATGTTCTAGCCGTCACTGACCGCCGTTGATCCACCAAGAAGATAGAGGAGCACCGCAAGAAGCCGTAGCACCACTCTGAAGTAGTTTTCGGTGAGGAACAAGTGAGATCTTCTCAATCGAATCTCGTTGAAGGTTGCCTTCAAACATGTTCTTCCAACGGCTCTTAGATCCATCCGATCAAGAACCTAAGTGCCAGATCAGATCGATGTTGTTCATTTATGACCAAAACTTCACTGTTCGATCACACTTCCATATTCAATCAAGTTCATTCAAAGGCACTTCAACCTCGACCGTTCGATTAGATTCTCAATGCAGATCAACTTTCTAAGCTTCCATGTATAATATAGGTACAATTGCGCTCCTATTCTCACCTTTATTTGTTTTGCAAATAAGTCCCTCAAGAGACACGTGTCGGACTGTGCACTCTTGAACATTTGCATTTTGTTCCTTGTTATTTATTTTATTTGCATTCTTGCCCAGTTTATTTTTTAAACAGTTTATCTTTAAAAAGTTGCAATAAGAGCCCGCTTATTTTTGTATTATTGATTAGCACTTGAAAATATGTTATTTACATTTTGGTCCAATCCAGCACACCTCATGTGCACTATCACGTGCTCTGAGAAAATTGCATAGTTGACCCTATACTATTTACTGTAATATTCATTTGGTCCTTACAATATCTTTCTTTTCATTTTAGTCCTTATACATCTGCATTTAATTTTGCATGTTAAAATGAATTAAAAAATAGCAAAATCTTATTAAAAAATCCATAAAAATTAACGTAACCGCATGCTTATCTCATTTATTCATGTTAATTTTTATTTTGCATTTTAATCATTTTTATTATTTTCAATAATTTAAAAATACAAATAATCTCTCTTGTTTGCATTTACAAATCAATAAAAAAATATAAAAATTTCTTTAAAAATTCCAAAAAATTCTTGATTGTTTGTTTTCATTTATTTTATTTTATGACCAATTTTGAGTCACTAATTCTGCATAAAAACCAAAAAATAGAAAAACATTGAAAACACTTAAATTTTCATTTTTAATCGATGAAAAACCTAAAAAATACACCACAATATTTTCTAGAAAATTCAAAAAATTATCTTTCTGTTTGTGTTTGTTTCTTTAGTTTCTGATTTGAATTTCTATTTTAAAAATCCAAAAACATCCGCATTGTTTTCTGTTTACATCATTTTATGTTTTCATTCATTTAATAGCCTTTAAAAATTCTGAAAATTATAAAAAATTACAAAAATATTAGGAAAAAAATTCAAAACCCCAAAATAATTTTACTTTAAATTTCTATTTATTTTTGCTAAATTTTAAAAATCCAAAAAGTCGTATTCTTCTTCTTTTCTCTTATTTCTTTCTCTACGTTTTTATTTTCTTATGTTTTAAAATATTAAAAACATTTGCAAATTTTAAAAAAATCATAAAAACACAAAATAAAAAAGCATAAAAACATATAGAAATTAAAATTTCAATAAAAAATTAAAAAGATAAAATTTCACAAAAAAACCAAGCATAGTGTGCTTCTAGATTTCCTCTTTTATTTCACTGTTTTTCATTGAATTAAATAGCCCTCAGGATTTTTATGGCCTCCCTAAGTTCGATCCTATATGCTATACATGTAACTAAATAACAAAACTCTTTTTCTACATTTCTTCATTTTATTTCAGCTTGGGAGTTCAATATATTTTTGTTGAGGGATTTTTAGGGTTGTAATGACACTGCAATTAATTCATTAGTTTAGCACCACGGAATTCTATGTTCAACAAATGACGTCGTTGCCGGGGAGGCACGCCGAGGGTAGGTAGGTTTTCCTTTTAGCCTGCTATTCTTGGTTGTAGATACTTGTTTGTTTTCTTTTTATTTTTGTCTACTTATTTTTGTCACATATTTCTTGTTCATACTTTCTGTTACTTGTTCATATTTTGTGTCTTTTATTTCTTTTCATTTATTTATTTTATTTGTTGTATATATTTTCTTACACATAAATTATCTGGATTGCATCTTGTTAAGGAATGAGAACTAACTTTGAATTCCACATGCCGCGACGGAGCTTACAAATCGCTTGCAAGATCCGATTTGTCAGACATCGAAAGCTCCCAAGATCAGACTTAAGGATTCATTTGAGATCCATTTCACTTGCTCTTCTTATTTTGCTCTTATCCACCTTTGTGTGTGCCTTGTTGTCTTCTCTATATTGCCTGCTTTATTTTCTTCTTATATTTTTGCTCATATTATCATAATTGTGTTTCTTACATATTCTTGTGTTTCCTTTTTCTTACGAGGGCCCATGAGTGTGTTTAGCATTCCTAGGAGTGTCGGCGCACCCGAGTGAAGCAGAGGCGGTTTATTTCTTCACCAAGCTGCATGGGAGCGTAGGAGGAGCAGAAGATTTAGAGGAAGCTGATGAATCTCGAATTCCTCATGCTAAAATTCACTAATTAGAACCCTAGCTTAAGTAATCCAATAAAATTCACTATTAATTCATTCATTTTATCTTGTATTATATTGCGTATAATTATTGTATTTACTTATTATTATTTCATTTATAATCCTTTTATTATTAAAAACTCTTAAAAATTAGGTTGATTAATTGTCTATAAGTTCCTAACCCTTAAAAAGACTAAAAAGTGCATAAAAATATCAAAAGCCCAAAATCGATGTTTTTAACCCTTAAAAATACCCCCCAAAATGCTTTTTGTACAAATGGCCTCTTTTGGCATTTTGACCAACGTAAAACTTGTAGATTTAATCGAGATCAACAACTTTCATGATTTGATTTTTTCCTAATTTTGCATCTAACTAATTCTTTTATATTTTATTTGTTTTTGTATTTTTCTGATTTTTTAATTAGGCCACGTGGCACCCCCAAGGCCGCCCACATGGCCCGCCTCTTCTCTGCCACCCGGCACCCTTCCAGGTCGTTGGCTCTCCCCCAGATGCCTCCATCTTGGCCGCCCATCTCCGATGCACCCACAACCGTTGGATCTCACCATTAGGTGAGATCAAAACCGCCCACTCGCACCGACATCACATCCGCCCAATCACCTTCTCATGCGACGCCTCCCTGTTCCCCATGTCACCTGATCATCCACCGTTGTTGGATAGCTCCATGAGCTCCATCTGATCCATCCATCTCTGCCTATCCCTCATCCATAGGATTAGATCCAAGATCTAATCTCCACCCCTCGCCAGCGCCTAAGTCCTGGTCGTTGGATCTTATTCATAGTCATACTTCTCACTTCTCAATGACGTATAGCCCTATAGTATAGTTAAGGGAGAAAGCTTGGCCCGACGCTTGCAGAGAGGACCCTGTGTGCCTCCAATAGTGGACCGCTTTTCTTTCTCTTTTAGTGTGCTGGGTTTGTCGACCTATGAGAAAGAAACGCCTTTCCAAAAAAGTGAAGACCCTCAACTCTCTCGCTATTATATATCTGGGGCTCGCTCGGAATTCAATTAGGAATGGGTATACTTGACGATATGAATCATTTGAGAAGAACTAGGGAAATACCGCATTTCTACTATAATTTACTCCGCAATTTAGACAGAAATGGAATTGTGATGTTGGGAGCATCTCTCGTAGACTCGTGTGCCTACACCCAGAAAGAGCGAAGGGTCCTGCTACTTAGGGAAAAGAGACTAGGTTGAAGATTACCAGATGAAAAGAATAATAAGTCAGACGGAGCGCTTAGAAGCAGAGGTAGGACCTTTGTTCTAACTTCTCCACCTCTTTCAACTAGCTATGAAGAGCAAAGGGTTCTTGGCTGAAGAAGCAGGTTCAATGAGGTAGTAGTGCGAGCCCATAATAGGAGGAGTCAGAGTGCCTTTAGGGGTCTTTTGCTTGCGCCTTCTTTTCCCAGGGGCTAGAACCTTTAGTTAGTGGAAGAGTTGATATGATCGGTCCTTCTTTGGAAGTCTCGAAGAAAGGCAGCCTTTTAGCTACGCTTCATTCAGTCCAAAAAGTCTTTCCTACGAGTAAATGGATGGAGTGTGTCTGATCTGAGAAGAGAGCTAGATTGAGAGTTGAGTGAAATTCCTTTCCTGTGGGGACTTTTTAGCCAACTATCGAATCAGGGCGGTTGAGCCCGAGTGCTTTTCCACTCTCAAAAAACTTGCTTTAATCGACTATCCTTCATGCAAAAGTGGACTGGAAAGCTTGGACATGCCCTTGGGGATTCCTCACATTAGTCTGAGGACTTTCTCTTAGGTTCTTTCTCATAAGCTCAACTAAAGACGCCACATCACCTTTTGCTTTTAACACATACTGACCGCAATCTGGAGCAAGTCGTTATACTGCTTATGGTCCTACCTTTCTTTCGTCAGCTACCTCCCTCCGCTCTTTACTCCGTATATTTATATATGGATATAGTTAATCAAAAATCAATAAATCAATTCAATATGACTACTTTGATACCCGGATGATGATCTTTCGAGTCTGCCTTTGTTTCCAGTGCTAGCCTCTCACAGCTGCTAGGAGGAATGTCTCTTTCCCTGCAGCTTTCCCCCCAAACCTTTTGATATAGCAACCAAATTCTCTGATCTTCCATTCTCTCTTCTCATTGAGAGCATCACGGAAGGGAGCAGAAGAAGCATAGCCCACGAAGCGGATGTTAGTACAAGATCGCTGAACACCTCGCGGTGCTTACACCTCCCGCCTATCGAAGAACTTTTTTCGGCATGCTCCTCAGATTTACGGATTCGCATGGGGCTATTCGCCCGCCCTACTCTGTTTCCTGACAATGACAAAGGCTTGTGAAACAGTCTTCGCTAAGTGACACAACGCTTCTCTGACCCCCCTGTATAAAAGGTCCGTCGAGATTAGACTTCCTTTATCACTAAACCATCAAAGCAATGAAAGAGATGGCTATGCAGTCATCTCCTCCTCCAGTTGCCTCTCTCCCCAGCCGTTACCCTCTGCCCCTTCCTATTTTGGAGAGCGCGTCAATCACCTTCTCCCTTACGTAACGCCTCTTCTCCATCGACCGTTCACCTGTCATCCTCGCACACCCTTCACTACCCCGCCTTCACTTGACCATCAACCCGACAATTATTCGAAAACCCCCAACCCATCACCTGAAACACCTCCCCATCCTATAAAGTCACCCATCTCCGCCATCGACAAACCGGTCCGCCATTCAACAACCTAAACCCTAGCCCCTCTCCTCCTCCTTGTGACAGACGAAGGTGGACGAGGAGCCGTCATGGTATCCCGGCCAGGTGTCGACCAACGATCAACCCCGAACGTGCTGCGACAGTTCTGCCATCGTTGAGCTCCTCGGAGCGGCTGCCCGAGTCAGAGCAACGACCCGAGCTCCAACGGAGTTCAGCCCAAGCCGCTACCTCCACCAAGCACCTTGCTCCGGCCAGTTGATTTGCCTTTAATTTTCTCTTAATTTGTCCTTCACCTCCGATCCCTTCCACCTCCATCAGACCATCCCTTGAGCTCCGCCCAATCATCGACATCTACGCCGACCCCCTAGCGCAACACCTTCCCTTCTCCACGACCTCCCCTACTCCGAACCACCTTCTCCCCTACCTTGCTGGAGAAGTAGTTCTTGGCCACCACTCTCGTCGCCCCCACGTCCACCACTCACCTCACTCACGCACTCACGATAAATGCTTCGGCTATTCTAATGATTGCAAGTACTCCAAGCTTCAATGACCAGACATTTCCACCCACCTCTGATCTATTGTGCCACCTCCGAGGACTATGCTCCTCCGTGCTGCTCCAGACAACAATGAAGCTTCACCTTGGCTCAAGGATCTCTGCCAGCCCTCCAGCTAGCTTCCCCGACCTTCAGACGATCCTACGGAGCGTGGAGGAGCTACCGGCAAGTCGTCAGAGCCTCGCCTTCTCCGGTGGCCCATGGTGGAGCACGAGAGTACAGATATTGTCTGATCATTTCGATCAGACGGCTAAGATGAAGCCACGTGGTCGACCCGAGCCTCCAATAGAACCTCCAGGCTTAGGTCTTCCGAACCTCGTGCCGAACCTCCATCAGCCACCATGTGGGCCAAGCCTACGTTGGCTCCCGAGCCTAGCCCCCTCACGTGCCCAGTACGTGCGGGGCTGGGTAATTTACAGAGAAGGACCTGGATCTTTTGGTTCAAAGTTTATTAACCAGTCACCTTGTTTTAATTTTAAATTTTCACTTTTTTGAATATTTTTCAAAATATTTCACCTAACAATTTTTTCGTATTTTCTTAAATTTCCTAAGTGATATAAACTGGGAGAGAAGACGGAAAAGCCATGCAAGTTGATACGAAGATGGAAATCTCACCTTAGTATTTAATGATGCATGCAAAGTAAAAGAACTTACAGTGTAAGGATCGAACCACTGAGACGTATGGGGATAGGTATTTAATGTCAATTAATTAAAATAAACAATAAATAATTTGGTATTTTTTGGCTTTTTTAAATTTTTTGTGAGTTTCTATTTGTATTTATTTTTATATGTATTTTTAATATTTTATATTTATATATATTTTATTTTCTGATTTTTAATTTCTTTTTGCTTTTTAAATTTAATAAGTATATATGTCTATATATAATATGTATAAAATAAGTACTATATATGAATTAACATAATAAATATATAAAAATTAAGGAAATACAAATAAGTACATTTCTTTTCATTTGTTCATGGTTTTTAAATATTTATATGTATTTATAATTAATAAAAATAATTATAAGAAATACATAGTAATATATAGGATATGTGTGGGCTTTTTTAAAATAATTATTAAATTATTATTAATTAATTAAACAACCATCAAGTAATAATATTTAAAAATATAACCATCAATCGGCACCTGAGGTGCCTATTTGGGATGTAATGGCCAAATCAGCACTTGACGTGCCGATTTGGAGTTATGAGGGACGGAAGTGGAAAATACCCAAAGAGGATGCCTAAATCAGCACCTCAAGTGCCGATTTGGGTATCCTCATTGGGTATTTTGCATTTCCATCATTTGGGTAATTTGTTATTGCTTGTTATCAATAATTATTTTCAATTAACTTTAGTTATTAAAAGTACAACATCTACCATAAGGATGTAATTACATTTGGATGGTAAATGCATGTCCTTTCTATTCTAAATTCTTTTCAAAATTTTAAATTTTTGGTTTATAATTCTTTTCCTTCATTATATTATGTATTAAATCACTTATTCTAACTAATTATATTTATACTTATAATATAATTTTAGGGAATAACTCTATGATATATGTAACATTATAAAGTCTTCAGTCCAAGAAACTAACGTAGACGAAGACTTCAACATCCATATACATTAGTTTCTTGGGATGAAGACTTCATAATCCAATTATGTGTTTCCCTAAATAACATTGTTTTTTGTTCGATCACACTCGTATTTGATTTTTACTCGATCGCTATTCTTATTAACTTTTTATTTGATTCAGATTCATATTGAATGAATATTCTATATAAATTCGTATCCAGTTATATGGTTCCCTAAATCCTCATCAGACTCATATCCGTGCAAATTTTTATTCGTATTCAATATAAACGATGTGACTATGGATAAGGAAATTGACATATCTGATATGTATCAGATCTGTTTTCATCGATAGTAAGTGTTGATCTAATCACTCTAAAAGTAAATTGAATAAATTACAATTATTACATATAAATATAATTAATTAGAATAAGGGATTTAATATATAATATAGTGAAGGAAAAGAAGTATAAACTAAAAAAATAAAATTCTGAAAAAGAATAATTTTAGAATAGAAAGGATATACATTTACCATCCAAATGTAATTATATCCTTATGGTAGATGTTGTACTTTTGATAACAAAGGAGTTAGTTGAAAAAAAATATTGATAACAAACAAGGGATGAACACAAATTACCCAATGATGAAAATGCAAAATACCCAATGAGGAGCCCAAATCGGCACTTGAGGTGCTGATTTGGGCATCCTTATTGGGAATTTTGCCCTTCCATCCCTCATGTCTCCAAATCGGCACCTGAGGTGTTGATTTGGGCATTACTTCTCAAATCGACACCTTAGATGCCGATTGATGGCTATATTTTTAAATACTATAACTTGATGGTTGTTCAATTAGTTAAGATTATTTTAATAATTTATTTTTAAAAAAGTCTGATATATGTAGTATATAGTGTTTTATATATAAATATAGCTATATCTTCTCAAAAAATATAAAATAAAATATTTTTTGTTTTTCTAATTTTTCTATGTTTTTGTGATTTTTCTTATAATTTGTTGCTAATTTTTAGGTATTTTCAAATGATTAAATATGTCAAAAAAATACTTATAAGAATAGGCCGGATTGTTTTGGAATTTAAAAACATATAGTAAGATCAAAAATTCCCGAAACTATTTTAATATATACTATATAATGTAAATAAACTTATACAATATAATAATATTTTTTTTAGATTTTATAGATTTTTTGCTAATTTTTATAGTGTTGGGAGGGGTTTTTCAATTTTTATGATTTTAGTTTATATTTTTTGTGATTTTCGATCTAGAGTTATATGTGAAATATGAATTTTTTTAAAAATTTTAAAAGTAGTTTTATAATTTTTCTATATTTCAAAAGCGAGACAAGGAATAAATAGCTACTTTTCTATTTTTAATAAATATAAAATGCAAATAAAATAAAAAATGTGGCATGAACTAGCATAATAAGAAGCATCTTCATCTATTTTCCCATATTTTTAAGAGTACAAGGGCTATTTAGACAAATATAAAAAGACACAATTTAATTTACAATGTTGGGAAGTGCATTTGTGCAATAGAAATAAAGGACATGGGGCTCGTTGCAAAAATACATAAAGTTTTAATGCTTAGTTACAAATTTAGAGTATCAAATATAAATTACAAAATCTATAGGGTACGCCTACAAATTGCCCACCTCATGTCGGCTACCACGTGGCGTGAGCTAGCACTAGATCCAATTGCAATATACAACAAGGTGACAAGGTGTGGAGGGTCTATGCAAATTTTTTCGCAATTTTTTAAACTAATTTAAACATTTATAGGACTTATTTATAAATACAAAAGGCACAAGGGTGATCTTAAAAGTTACCCACTTAAGTGTGCTCGATCAAGCAGCTATGTTAGCTACACGTGGTGTGATGAACGCTATGGGAAGCTTCATTTTGCTTCGATTTCTACGGCCCAAATTAGACCTGGGTCACACCCTTGCTCAAGAACACCTCCCTGACTGACTTTGATTGCTTGAATCTCCGGCCTCTGACAACTGATCGGCTCGCCAATGGTTGCTCCACACTAATGGGATGTCACCATGTCTACAGGCTAGCTCAAAGGGATTTAGCATCCATCGGAAGGACCATAGAGATTCAAGCCACCTGGAGCTCTTTGGGTGGCCTCCAGGAGCTTCACTAAGGCTTGGGACCTTGTATAAAAGTTTAAGAAGAATAAGAGGGTCGAAATCGACCCTCTCTTGTAGTTGTACGCACAACGTAGTGAAGGCGTGAGGGAGTTCAGGCGAGAGGCAGAGGAAAGAGCTCAAGATTTCAGATCCTTGTGGGATCCGAAATGAAAAACAAAGGGGAAAGATGGAGAAGTGAACGGGTAAGCGAATGATGGCGGAGGGGAGTCTGATTACCATCAGACACAAATGAATTTGTGGATGGAGCCTAGTTCTCTGAGGATTTTAATTTCTAAAATTGAACAAAACTAAAGATGGATTAATGAAATTAAAGCTAAATATAGGCTACTCGAAGGAAAAGCGTTAATGAGAACCTAATCTAACAGCATGTACTTGTGGGAATCAGGGAGTAGAGGAAGCTCACTAGAGGTTCTCTAGTGGATCTTGGATGTCTTCAACCTTGACTTTGTCCACGCTCTGAAGGAAGGGTAGTGAGGCTTACTATCACTAGGGGCTCAACCGAAGACTCATTTTGGGGTTACGACCAAGAGAGAAGGATCAAATTAGGCAAAAAGTGGTGAAGGTCGGATTTTATAGACATGGTGATCAGGCAAAATTTAACTCGAATCTTCTTGGATAATAGAACTTTTTACTAGGTGCAGTTTGGTCGACTTGCATCTCATATTGAATAATTTTCAATTCATGTACTACATTCCACATGGAGAATGCGATGAATCACTGTAAGTCTTCTAACTGAGCATGCATCATTTTTTTCTCGCGTGCATCAGTTTTTCTCGATTTCTCCATTTTGTTTTGTCACTTAAGATCTAAGGAAACTGAGACTAGGCGGTAGATGTGTATTTCTGCTCACTTAATTCTTTAGTGATCACCTAAATTAAAATTGGGTCTGCGAAATTAGGCCAACTTTAATTAACTAATAAAATTAAGAATCTTTGCGGGAGATTTGTCCTTATACTTCTTTATCTTTCAGAGTGAGTAAGGGATGAACACTTAGGATAGAGCGAAGCTTTGTAGTCTTCATCAGATTACTGATTCTAAAAACAACTAGCTACTTCTCAATGAGGGAGCTGTGGTCTCCCTTAGCAGAGTGGGTGTTAAAGGACAATGTGATTGGCACCATCCTAGTGTAACACAGGTAGCTATTTTACGGTCTGTATTTACAACCATACTGGTTGAAAGTGGATGCAACTAGCCGTACTAATTCAGGACAATTTTTAGGAAAGTTTCTGGTACCTAACAGCTTGCGTACAGATACACGATTAGAATTATCACCAATTAAAATTTAAAAGATAATTGGCCAGACTCTTGTGGCCTTCACTATGTGAGTTGATGAACGTATGGTTTGAATTGTGTTTGCATTGGTGTGTGTGGATCGAGATCAATCATCAAATACCAAACATTTTTGCCTTCACACTACCAATTTGATTTGTGAATCATAATCCTCTTTCAAACTGCTTGAAATCGTGAATGGAGGATTGTGGTTATTTTGTTCAGACTACGTGAACCTTCCACTAACCACCACAAAACTGTCGTCCTCAAGAACTCGAAGACACTCTTACCCCAAGCCACCCTTGGTTCATGGACACCCTTCCCATGAATTATGTCCTATGATTCTTTCTTATTCCTTGAAGGTAGACAGACCCAGACCTTGTCTCTCTTCTCTCACCACATCGAGGAAGAATCTCACCTTGATGATTCCCGTTTTAATTCTTTTCATTCTATTAATTCGAATCCTTTATATTCTGAAGAAGAAGAAGAAGAAGAGAACCTAAAGAACATGCCTCCAAAGAAAAGAGATAATGAAGAAGAATAGAATGTAAACACAATGCAAATGATATGAGTAAGATTAGCTATGTCTGAGCAGCAACAACTTTTACTGAGGGAACAATTTAACCAGATAAATGTTGGAGGTGAACCACTAATGGAGGCAGCATACAACCCAGAACAGTATAGAGTCATAAATTATCTGAATCCTTCTGAGCCAATAATTGATTTTGAAGTAAATCCCCTTTTCTTGAACCTATTGCCACAATTCCATGGAAATGCTACTGAGGAACCCTATGCATTCCTAATGGACTTCGACGTCGTATGCTTGAATTTGAGACACTGTAGGGTCAGCCAGGACTACATTCGTCTCATTGCACTTCCATTTGCCTTGAAAGGCAAAGATGACTACTGGGTAAAGAATCTAGGAGTGACAGTTACTATATACAATCAATTCAAGGATATGTTCCTAAAGAAGTTCAACCCTTTGATTAGAACTAATCATATGAGGACACGCATCACCAACTTATCTCCTATGCCTCATGAACCATTATGTGGTGCATGGGATATATCCAAATATGAATGATAAAAGTGTCTGTGTCGTGCTTTGGAAGACAATATCTTGGTCCAGGCACTCTATTCTAGTCTTAGCTACGAGACACAAGGTTTAGTGAGCACTGCCTGTGGAGAAAACTATACATTATGAGATTCGTATGCACCATTAGGAAGGTATTCGACTAGATGGCTGAGACAAGCCACTCACAAATCACCATCCGGACGTATACTAACTCCCTTAATACTCTCCAATATCAAGGAGGGAAGCAGACTATTGCTGAAATAACCGAGGATCTGATTCTGAACATGGATGACAAACTAGTCATAGTGGATTAGATTCACAAGAGGATGAACAACATCGACAACAGGATCTCCCAACTTCCAAAGTAGATGGAGGAGCTGACTGACACAGTGTCCAAGATCGGGATACCTGTTGCGACTACATCTGATGGTCCTATGTACCAATTACATCAAGTCTAGGAGCAACCGATGTCAGGTCCACCTCAGCCATGGGTTCAATACCAGTCCTATACCCAATCTTTTTAGCCGTCACCACCACTAGCCCAGATCGTTGAACAAGTACCTCCACCGGTGTTTGAAGTGAACGGCATTTGGTATACACAGGACCCTGCCCGACAAGGCAGTACTGGGGACCATCCGTCCTACCAGCGTCCCACTACCTTCTATAATGTCGCAATTCCACCCGTTCCGTCCCTGTTGGACATGAGAGCCCACGACGAGCCATTATGCAAAAAAAATGTTATTGCAAATATCATTCCCTGATCTGAAATGAAGAATAACTAATTTGCATAATAGGTCCCTTGGTACAATTAGAGTTATGTACCATGGCCATCTTAATGATCATACAACTGTTGACTCAATTATTGAATCATAGAGGTTGGTGCTTGGATGAGTATTTAAAGAAATAGATTGATGACTCATCAAGCACCACCAAATGATTATTAAGAGAAGCTCTCCATCCTGAGAAGGAGTTAGCAATCCTTTCTCTAAAGGTTGATATCTAACCGACCTCTTGATGCAGGTCCTCTGCATAAGAATAGAGATTCGGAGGTGTTGGATATGTTAGCTCAAAGAGTTGACTTAACGAGATCGAGATAACCAAAGACCTATGTCGTATGTTGTCATGATATAAGCACGCATCCTCTGACCAGAGACAGATGTGTTACTATATGTTTGAGTATGTACATTTGACAGACCAATAGGTTGATGACCTAATCAAGGTCTATACAATGATGCATTGGTGTGCATATAAGGGCATATGAGTAATACGATCTCTCAAAGGGATCCTACAGGTTCATTTACTAAACCGAAAGACATGAGCTCACTCATAAGATATTGGGAAGAATCAAATTCCGTACGCGGTCATCTCGCTTTGGAAGCTTGACTGAATCTGTAGGGATGATATATGCTTTTGGAAAGTATATGATTAACACCTAGGTGTGATATATGCTTTTGGAATGTATATGATCGATACTGACTCCCAATGATCGAATGAGAAACTTAATGACAAATCCTTGAAGTAGACAATGTAAAATTGATCTTATACTTCTGGTTTATTATGGGTCTTCCAGTATGCACGATGTACACTGACGGGTACGAAATCTGCTTGTTAAGAAGATGTTTAATTTCTATTCATGCGTAAAATTAATGTGTCTTTCATTGTAGGCGGCAATAGAATCGGTCAAGAAAATAACCACACAAAATATTCGTCAATTTTAATCAATGCGGTTTTATGTTTATTTTACTAGGGCAATTCCCAAGGTCGATCACAAGGAGGTAAAGGAACAACCTAGAATCATGTCTATTAAAAATTGTTCACGGTTTTCGAGGCATTTTTTTTTATTTTTTATGCAATTAAAGATGCGAAATGCAATTTCGGCCTATTTTAGGAAATAAAATGGGAATTACGATCAAACAATGTCCAAAAAAGTATGAAACTTAGCCACAGTGCTAAATATGACAAAATGAATGCACTGTAATTTTTTTGGAATTTTTGGATGCAATATGAATTTTTTATGAATTTTAAATGCAAACATAATGAATTTCAATATTTAATTATAATAAATATTAAACCTACTTATTTTCAGAGGATAAAATTATCTAAGCTCTATCACTAGGTAATGGATCTCAGAAAAATCCTAAACCTCGAAAATGTGGGATTTAGCACTTATTAAAAATCAAATACTGAAATATGCAATATGATTTTTAAGGGCAATCTATGCATGCAAATGCAAATCTTTTTGGGCACAATATCAAGCACAATTAATTCTACAATATATGATTTTTCAGGAATTTTTAGAGAACGGTTAATCAAATAAAAATTCAAGAGCATAAATTGGACAAAATATGCAAATTTCCACAAAAAAATTAATTATTAATTTACCGGTGATCACAAAAATATCCACAATATATAAAAATGTAGAGAATTAAAAGACGAACATCATGTTATTTTTTGAATAATAAATAAATGTCATGTAGAGGTTCAAAATCATTGGGGAACACAGGGGTAGAACTGCAATAAATAAAATAAATAAAATGCAAGGGGGGGCTATTATACAATTACCAGGAACTCCGGGGATACTTCTGCAAAATGACCAGTGGGGCACGTGCCGGAGGCGGGGACCTTGGCGAAATATGTAGGTTCTTCAGGGGGTTCTCTGTAATTATCCCAACAAGTCACGTGACCCTCACGTGATAAGGTGGCTCGGCGGGAGGCTTGGGGCGAGGGCTCCACGTGGTGTCGCTTTATTGCTTCGGGCTGCCCGAGGCACCTGGCATGGAGGGAGGTTCGGAGCCAGGCTCAGAGATCAATCGGAACCGTCGATGGAGCTTTATCTGATGTGATCTGACGGTTATCACGCATGATTGCTTCAATGGCCGGGATGATGGCTGATCTTCATCGGATGGTACCTGTAGCCTTGTCACTGACGATGGATTGATGGCAGATGTTGGCTGACAAACGGCCGTCGATCAACGAGGAAGAGGCAAAGTAGCATCGTGTTGACCGACAAAGGGGTCGATGAAGTCCGGACGCTCGTGTGGTTGTCGTTGAAGCTCTAATGCTCGGAGATGAGGTTGACGATGACGGTCGTTGTTGACGAAGCCCTGTCCTGGGTGAAGGGCTCGATGACATTCGGAGAAGACGAGGTTGTCAGAGGTTGAAGACAAAGCTCGATGCAGGAGACTATGGCGATGGAGGCGAGTCCTTGGCGGAAAAACCCTCGTGAGGAGTGTCACGGAAGTGGCAGAGGTGATGAAGTCGGTGGAGTTCATCGTAGCGACCGTAGGCTCAACGGGAAGATGATGGCCGGAATGAGGAGGAGATGAGGAGTGGCGATGGAGGTGATGATGATTATCGGAGATGGAGTTGCAATGCAGATGATGATGATTATCTGATCAAGGTGAAGATGGAGGAGGGTACCTGGAGGTATGATGAACTTGACGATGGTGCATGCCGGAGAGAAGCAGCGGCTGGAGGCTTTGCTGCGACGCGGTCTTCGACCCCGGATCACGCAGTGGAGGGGCTCACGGTTGTCACTGTCGGAGGAAAGATTCCTTGGAGAGTGAATCGACGGATGGCTGAGTTGGGGGGTAGTCAAGGTTCTTAAATAGGGTTGGAGGGGTAGACCGGAGATGGTTGGAGGTGCGGGATGAGCGGAGGACGATGGCCGTTGGCAGGATAAGCGGGGGTGGTTGGCCGAGAGGTCAATGGCAGAGAAATTGAGGTGGCGGGTGGTGCGAGAATGGGGGAGGCACTGGGAGGTTGAAGGCGACCCCTGGGCCGTCCGATCGGGCGATGATCGGATGGCCCAAGATGGGCAACGTGGCACGAGCGGGGGGCTAAAGGGCGCGGGACGCACGCGCGGAGCACGTGCCTGGGAGGCACGTGCGACGTATGTACGGTGGCTTTTTAAAATTAATTTTTTTAATTTTTTTATAAAAACGAATTATAAAGAGGCCAAAAAATGCTGACACGTGGCGACCCCAGGGACTGCCACGTGTCAGCACCACAAAATTCTAAGAATAAAGACTTTGTAAATAAAAAATAAATGATAAACGACCTCGGATCGAAAAAGTTTCTTCACAAAAATTGCTCGTCTCGATGAGATCTACAATTTCATGACGACATCAAAATATAAATCGATCAAATGCACAAAGTGAATTTTTAGGGTATCCCATGTACATAGAATACCTTGATTTTTGGGTTTTCTAATTTTTATGCCATTTTTAAACCAGATAAAAAAATCCTAAAAAATAAGGAAAAAAACAAAAATAAAGATACAATAATCTATTTTTTGGATTTTTTTATTAATTATGAAAATATGTGCATAAAATATCAGGTCAAAAACCGCTAAAATACACAATGTACAAAAGAGGCCCAAATCCCAACTTTCACATATGAGCTCCGATTCACTTGAACTTGGTCTTGTTTTGAAGGTAATTGAATGAGCATTAGTTCAAAAGTGAGTAGGATTAAAACAGACACTGGAAGAGGAAGATATAGGGTTTTTAGTCCGGGAATCCTGAAAATAGGGTTTGGGTTTTTGGTCCACTTATATGAGTTAGTTATTTTTTTTGTATTTTTCATTTATTCTTGTGATTGATATGTACACAGTGGAGGTGGTTTTTGTTTATTTGGAGTTAGCATGAAGGAGTTAAAAATCAGGGAAATTAGGCTAATTAGAGGTCAATTTTGGCTTGGATTTTTTGCTTCTTATTTTGTGCAGAAATACGTGCTAAAATGCAATTCTTATGAAAGTATGCATGAATGCTAATTATGCAGAATAGATGCAGAAATGCTAATGATTTTGAGGGATCTGAGCTTAATAAATGATATTTAGAGTGATGAATCCGATTTTTATCATCTCCCTTTACTTAAACCATGCTCGTCCCTGAGCATCAAAAAGAAATGTCATGAGGTGAAATGATATTGGGTTCCATACCAAGACCATGAACTGAAGGTGAAAGTGAAACTAAACTCGAACTTTGGATTATTCGTGTGTCAGAACTTCTGTGAGACATAGAATTTTAAAATCAACGGCCTTCAAGTTCTACACATCATTGCTACAGTTTCGGCTCAGAAGTCATCTTAGATCAATCTTCTTCCCAAAGTATATCCTATGAACATTGAACAACCGACTCATGTGTGTGAAAGGTTTTAGCTCTTCCCATCAAGAATGCCGGACTACCATGCTCCTATCCTCTCCGGTAACTCATCCTCGGGGAGTCTAGTATTTCCTTCTAAGGTCTGTCGCGTTGTGTTCATAATCGAATTGGGGGAGAAGATAGAAGAAGGGGAAAAGAACTGGAGGGTGGCCAGTGTAGTCATATCTCCTTGTGAAGATGGCCAGTGTAGCCGAGGCTCCCCCAAGATCTGCATGTTTCTTGAAGCTTGGACCTTTTTGGTCAGATTTTTATTTAATAGAATACTTCTTTGTATTTGGAATTTTTGGTGGTTCTGCTTGGATCTTGTTGTGCCCCTACGGATATAGAATATTTTTATTCCGTATATTTTTTGGGGTCTTAGAAAAAATTGTGCCCAGCCGTCCATCCCTTTTCTGAAGCTTTATTTCAACCCGTACTCCGATCTTTAGATTTCCACGCTACAAGAAAAGAAACTCACACAGTGTTCCAACATCCCGTCTGAGTTGAGGTAAGTGCATAGTGTGAGAGTACAAATTGATTCCCTATTCCAGAGTTGTACCCAGAATGAAGAAACCAGGTTAGACACTAAGAGTCAAAAGCTGCACATTGTCATGTAAAACTCAAAGAATTAAGTCAACGACCAGAAGTTTCTAAAATCCTATTTCTCAGTGATGTTCCTCTGAAAATTAGGGGGATTAAGGTCAAATACAGACCACTCTCGATTTCGGCTCATAAATCGGTTCAGAACCCAAGGACTTTTCACGTGAATGAATGCGATACTGGATGAGATGTAGGTGTGTGAAATGCAGACACAGTTTTTTTTTGAAATTTTATGCAAGGAATTTTTTTATGAGAAACTGAATAAGAAGCAATTTTTTCAAAAAAAAATTGGGCACAGTCAGTGTTAGTAGCAAAACTTCCTTTTTTTTCTTTTGTTGTTTTTTTTCTTTTTTTAAGTTAGTTACCGATCCCGTAAATACATATAGACTTACACGAAAGTACGAGATATGGGTAAAATATGTACAAAATATATATACAGACCCCCTATACTTAGCGAGTGCTGTGTCCTCAGAGCACAAGAAGCGTAAAGAAGACATAGCTCGGGCTAAGCGTAAGAGAGTGAAAAAGGAAAAGAACAAAATTTACAGAATCGCCCCCCTATACTTAGACTGTGAACAGTCTAAGTATAGAAGAAGAGCGGGAAAAAAAATGAAGTGGTAGAGATATGTGGATGAAGAGAGTATATACAGATGGGTGTCGGTTCCCCCTATACTCAGGCTCTGGTCAGCCTAAGTATGGAAGAAGGGTGGAAATGGAGTGATCGGGAGATAGGAGAAGAATGGTATGTACAGATGGCATCGGTCCCCCCCTATACTTAGGCCTTGGCCTAAGTAGAGGAAGAAGATGTACAAGGAGAATGATGTGGTCGGGGGGGGGGACTGATCTGATGAATCTTCAATGTCCTCGCTCTACGTGAAGTAGATGACCTCAACTTGAACTGTCTTCTCTTTAGGTGATTCAAAATATGGATTCAGCATTTGTCCATTTACTAAGAAAGGTTGTGCATCATCTTTGAGTTCTGTAATATCCACACTTCCATCGGTATGCACATCGATGACAATGTAGGGACCCGTCCATTTTGATTTTAGTTTCTTATGAAAAAACTGCAACCGAGCATTAAACAACCACACTTTCTGCCAAGGGACAACGGTTTTATTTCGAATGTGTCTATCATGCCATCTCTAGACCTTGTCCTTATAAATCACACTTTTGTCATATACCCAATTTCGGATTTCAATTAACTCATTCAGATTTAAGTCTCGACATAATTTCCCAAGGTGATAACTCCAATTCAACTTTTTGATCGCACAATCTGATTTGTGAATCAATTCTACAGGTAGATGGCATGGCTTGTCATAGATCATCCTAAATGGTTATGTACCGAGTGGAGTCTTATAGGCTGTCTTATAGGCCCACAGAACTTGGTCCAACAGTTTTGACCAGTTCTTCCTATCTGGACGAACCAACTTCTGAAAAATACCCTTCACCTGTCTATTAGAAACCTCTGACATGGCATTAGATTGTGGATGATATGGGATGGCTATTCTATGCTTAAATTTATATCCTGAACCTTGCAATGATATTATCGTTGATAAACATAGAGACGATTTTGCTATCTGCAGTTCGAGTTGGAATAGCCTATACCCATCTTGATAAATAGTCAACCGCTAGCAAGATGTACTCAAATCCATTGATATTGGGAAAGGGGCCCATAAAATCAATCCCCCATGCATCGAAAACATCACAAAAAAGCATTGGTTGCATGGGCATTTCATCTCTATTACCAACAATCCCTCCCATCCTTTGACAAATCGGGCATGACCGTACAAATTCATTAACATCCTGAAATAAGGTCCGCCAGTAAAATCCACATTGGAGTACCTTGTGCGCGGTTCTCTTTCCCGAATGGTGTCCTCCAGCCTCGAGAGAATGACAATGTGTGAGGACACTCTGATATTCCTCCTGAGGAATACATCTTCACCAGACACAATCTGGTCCTTCATAGAAAAGGAAAGGGTAGTCCCAATGGTATTTTTCTCAAATCTGACTTCAATCGATCAATCATTCTCTTGGCCCAACCAAAGGGAACCTTCTTGGAGACAAGATAGTTCACGATATTGGAATACCTTGGGGTTGAATCAATAATGCAAACAGATTCATCTGGAAAAGTCTCCTAAATTGGTCCAGTGTCAGGATAATTGTTTTGCTAAATTCGGGAAAGGTGATCAGCAACAACATTCTTTATCCCAAGTTTGTCCTCGATCTCCAAATTAAATTCCTGGATTAACAGGATCCATCTCAAAAGTCATGCCTTGGCATCCTTCTTATCCATAAGATATCTAATTGTTGTGTGATCTGTGAAGATTGTCACCTTGGAGACCGATATGTATGATCGGAATTTCTCAAGGGCCCAAACAACCACGAGCATTTCCTTTTCAGTCACTGTATAATTTCTTTGTGCAGGATCCAACACTTTTCTCGCGTAGTGAATTGCATAAGGAATTCCATCTCTTCTTTGTCCAAGTACCGCTCCGACAGCAAAATCCGATGCATCAGTCATGATCTCGAAGGGAAGAGACCAGTCGGGAGCTTGTAATATTGGTGATTCACATATTTCCTTTTTCAGGAGCTCGAAGGCCACTAGAAACTTGTGATTTATAATAAACTCGATGTCTTTTCCTAAGAGATCAGTTAGTGGACGATCGATCATTGAAAAATCTGGGATAAACCTTCGATAAAATCCAAGATGCCCTAAGAACGACCTCACTGACTTGACATTAGTTGGTGGCTGAAGTTTCTTGATCACATCCACCTGGCAGGGTCGACCTCTATTCCCTTCTTGGAGATGACGTGCCCCAACACGATACCCTCAGTCACCATAGAGTGACTTTTCTCCCAGGAGAGTACCAAATTAACCTCCTTGCATCTCTGGAGGACTCAGTCCTAGTGCGCTAAACATGTATCAAATGAATAACCATAAACCGAGAATTCGTCCATGAAGACCTCCAAGAAATCACCAACCATTTCAGCAAATACGACAATCATGCATCGCTGAAATGTGCCTGGGGCAATACAAAGCCCGAATGGCATGCACTTGAATGCGTAGGTAACGAATGGACATGTGAAAGTGGTCTTTTCTTGATCCTCGGGAGCGATAGCTACTTGATTGTAGCCAGAGTACCCATCAAGAAAACAAAATAATGCCTTCCCTGCAAGTCTCTCCAAGATTTGATCAATAAATGGTAGTGGAGAGTAATCTTTCTTGGTCGCAGCATTCAAGCGCCTGTAATCGACACAGACGCACCACGACGAGGGTACTTAGGTCGCGATCTCTACCCCCTCCTCGTTGGTGACCATTTGGATTCCTTACTTCTTCGAGACGACATGAAGGGGGGTCACCCACTTGGAGTTGGAAATGGGGTATATAAATCCTGCTTTGCACCATTTCTCTATCTCTTTCTTAACCACTTCCCGAAGATTGGGTTTAATCTTCTCTGAAATTAACGGGAAGGCCTTGCATTATCCTCAACATAAATTTGGTGCGAGCAAAGAGCGGGATTTATTCCTATGAGATCCGACACAGTCCAACCGATGGATTTTCGATTTTGCTCAAGGACTCCGAGTAATATAGATTCCTGGTCCATTGTTAATGATGAGCTAATGATCAAAGCAATTTTTTCTTTGGGTCCATTTAGAAATACATACTTCATTGTGAGAGGCAGTGGTTTCATCTCTGGAAAATCTGAATCATCAATTAAGTTCGGTGGAATGACTTTTGCATCTGGCTCAGTGTCGTTTGGTGGTGAATCACTCTATGATGTGCTGGCTGCCAATTCTGAAGAAAGGTGAGTCGAATCGCTAAAGTAGTACGGTAATTCGGCTAGAGCCGCGTCCGACTCTCATCGATATTTCTTGATTGTCCCGAAGATGATGGGACTGACAGATCCGAAAGGATTTCTGTGTCATCAAGATTGTAATAATCTGGGTGACTAGATATGTTTGGCAATATCTCACAAACTGTAATGTGCATTGTTTCTTCCTCTGTTGTGGTACTTTCAATCTGAATGTTTGTCAGTTGGTCCCACGGTCAAGTGGTGTTGATAAGATTACATTCTGAGGTTTCAGCATATTCAGAGGTGGATTCAGAGTCTGGTCTTTACCACTTTGTTTGTTTCATCTCCAAGTCCACTTCCCTGCCTGGAGAGCGGAACTTCATCATTTCAGCATCGTAATCGAATATAGCTTTGGCGGTTCTTAAGAATGGTCCTTCAATAATGATTTGCAATTCCTTCCAATGGTTCGGGGTCTCCATATCAAGGACAGTAAAGTCCACTTTGTATTCCGTACCCTTGATCATGATGATAATATTTTTTACTTCTCCCTTAGGGTTTTTAGTGGATTTATCAGCAAATTGGAGAAAGATAATGATTTCTTGAGAGGACCTAACTCCAATCTATAATATAAGGCAAAGGGTAGAAGACTTATGGAAGAACCATTGTCGAGAAGTGTGCGTGCAGACGCAATGCCGCCAATGCGACTCTCTACATAATGAGCACCCAGATCCCTTTTCTTTCTTGTCAGATGTTGATTTTTGACACATTTGGTGGTGGCAACTGTCAAAATATGAGTCTCCACAAATTGACTTGTTTTCTTTGTACGAGTCCTGGTGGGAGTGCATTTCTCCTTCAAGTACTTCTGAAATGCTAGATTACTGGCCACATACTGATCAAAGGGTACTTTGACTGTGATATTTTGTTGGCAGAATTTTTCGATTTCTGGGTCATCTAGAATGTTTTTCTTGTGTTTTCCTTTCTTAAGAGCATGGGGAAAAGGAAGGGAAGCATTTGAGACATGAGATAGAGAGCAAGAACCATAAATAAGAGCATCTTTATTAGAAATAGAGTTCTTATTACAATAATAATCAAAATCAGGTTGCTGAAATGGTGACAAAGTGATTTTGGTAGCAACTAGAGGTTCAAGGTCCTCTGCAGACTCCATAGATGCTTTTCCCTTCTCTTATGCTAAGATCTTCAGGCGTCCTTCTTCTTCGTCCTCAGAAGTATCCTCCAGTTGATCTTCCGTGTCTTCATGGTCCGATTCCCTTGCCCGGTCAGCTACGACCATGGTCCTTCCGCTCCTGAGTGACATGGCATTGATATTGTCAAACGAAAGGATCTCACGTTCAGATATGGAGAAATCTGAATAGCATACCTGTCCATTATATTGAGACGATTGAGATTTGTTCAAGCTATTAGGGTTTGCTTGAACTTGGGCGAGAATGGTTGTAGTCGGGACTGCCTGTTCATCCTTCCAACGGGACATGCGAGTAACATCAACCCGTAGATCTTGCAGCTCATTTCGGAAATTGTGAATTTCTTCAAGCATTTGTCTCTGGTTATCTACCGGTTCTTCTTGGGGGTTGGATGATTGAGCTGATTGTCTAGGAGATTGATCTTACTGACAGTATTGCTGAGGTTGGCGATTGTAGGGCTGTTGCTGCTTCGGATGCTGGAAAGATGCAGTGTTTTGAGTGTGCTGTGGAGGCGGAGGAAATGCGGCATTATAGAAAGTGGGTGTACGTTGATAAGGCTGACGGTCCCCCATATTACCCTGTCGGGTAGTGTCCTGTGTGTACCAAATGCCATTTACTTCGAATGTCAGAGGCAGGGCTTCTTTGACTGTCTCGGCCGGTGGGGGTGGCTGCTGGGAAGGTTGGGCATAGGATTGGACCTGAGCCCATGGTTGTTGTTGTTCTGATCCTGGCTGATCCTGGACATGATGCACATGATAGATCGAGGCCATAGGTGCAGTGGGCATCCCCATCTTGGACACCTTCGCAGTGAGCTCCTCCATTTGCTTTGGAAATTGGGAGATCCTGTTGTCGATGTCGTTCATCCTCTTCTGAATTTGATCCACCACTGTCAATTTATCGGCGATGATGTTCATGCTTGGAATCAAATCCTCTGCTATCTCTGCGACCGTCTACTTTCCTCCTTTGGCTTGAAAAGTCTGAAGGGAATCAGTGCATGCTCTACTGGCGATTTGCGAACGGCTTGTCTCCGCCATTTGCTCCAGTACTTTCTAGACGATCTCAGCTCCTCGTGATGTGTAGTTGCCTCCACAAGCAGCACTGACTAACCCTTGAGTCTCGTAGTTGAGGCTAGAGTAGAGTGACTGAACTAAGATGTTGTTATCCAGGTCATGGTAGGGACACTTCTCTAGCAGATCTTTAAACCTATCCCAAGCCTCACAGAGTGGTTCATTAGGCATCTGAGAGAAACTGGTGATGAGGATCCTCATTTGGTTTGTTCGACTCAAAGGGTAGAATTTCTTCAAGAATAGGTTTTTTGAACCTCTCATAAGTGGTTACAGTCACTCCTAAGTTTTTCACCCTGTAATCTGCCTTCCCTTTCAAGGTAAAAGGTTGTGCAGTGAGATGAATGTAGTCCTGGCTGTCTTGTGGGTGCCTCAGATTAGAACATATCAGCTCTAAGTCTCGCAAGAATTCATATGGCTCTTCAGTTGCATTTCCATGGAATTGGGGTAGTTGACTCAGGAAGTGTGGCTTCAGTTCATAGTTAATCTTTGGCTGAGGTGGCTGCAAGTAATTTCTAACTCTGTACTGCCCAGGATTGTATTTTGCTTCCATTGGTGGTTCTTCTCCATCATTCAACTGCTCAAGTTATTCCCTCAGTAACTATTGTTGCTGCTCAGATGCAGCCAGTCTTGCAAAAATCATCTGTATTGGGTTTCATTATGTCATTCTTTTGGTTCCTTCCTGGAAGGCAACTTGGGTGGCATCTTCCTCTTCTTCTTCTTCTTCTCTTCACCTTCAGAATGGGAGAAATCGGAGTCAATAGAATGGAAAGATTTGGAATCAGAGTTATCGAGGTGAGATTCTTCCTTGATGTGATCAGGAGATAAAGCAAGAGTATGGGTTTCCCAGAAGCTGAAAGAATCATAAGAGGAGGATTCACGGGAAGGGTGTCCATGAACCCTAGTTGGTCCTGAGTAAGAGTGCCTCCGAACCTTTGAGATTGGAAAAGTTGTGGCGGTCAGAGAAGGGTTCTCGGAGTCTGAATGAGAATTACCACAATTTTCCATTCTCGATTCAAAATGATCAGCAAGAGGTTTACGGTTCATGATCTAGGCACAAGTGTGCAGTATTCTTTGATTATCTAGTTTCTACGGACAATTCAAACACAATACAAGGGTTTGTTTCACCAACTCACTCAATGAAGGCCGTGAGAGTTTGGCCAATTATCTTGTCAGTTTTAATTGGTAAGAATTCAAATCTTGCAAGCTATTTAAACGATTTGTTAAGTGCCTGTATTTCTCTACCGACTGTCCTGAATTCTTATGACTAGTTGCACCTGCTTTCAGCCAGTATGGGAGTAAGTAAGGACCGTAGAACGGCTACGCTTTACTTGAGGACAAAGCCTTACACAGTGTCCTCTAAACCACCTACTCTGCTAAGGAAATCCGGACCGTTTACCGGCTACCCATAGATCCTCACTGAGAAGTAGCTAATCGCTTTTGGTAGAATCAGTAGTCAGTATCAAAATCCTAGCTTTGGCTCTATCCTAATGTGCGTCTATCTCCTCGATGCAAGATAAAATCAAACAATGTCGGGGTCGCTCTCCCGCAAAAATTCTTGATTTTATGGGTTCTTAAGATTGGTTATATTTAGCAGTCCCAATTTTAATTAGGTGATCACTGAAGAATTTAAATGAGAACAAATACACGTCTATCGTCCAGTCACCATTTCCCTTAGAGTTATGTGATAAAACAAGAGGGAGAAGTTCAGGAAAAGCCGATGCACGTGAGAAACTATGAAGTATGCTCAGTTAGAAGATTTACAGTGAATCCTCGCAATCTCCATGTGGGATGCAATACAGAATTGAAAAGTTATTCTAAATGAATGCAAGCCGATGAAAAACCGCACCTAAGAAGAAAGTTCTATTAGCGGGAAAGAATTGAGTTAAATTTTGCCTAAATTGAGCGATCTATGTGCGTCTCAGTTAATGTGAAGTGTGGGTTAAATCCTACGAGCACAATCAAGAAATTAAAATGCTCTGAGAGCCGTATGTGCATGTCTATCCTAATCGCCACTCAAGTCGGGCCCCACCATCACCGGAGAGTGAAACAGGCCAGGACACACCACAAAAGAAAGTTCAGAGTTTTTTTACACACACGAGAGTCCAAACGGACACCGATCTACTAATTACAAAAAACAAAATTGCAGAAATTAAATACCTAGACTCTATGATCTCTCACGACTCGACTCAATCTTAAATTAATTGTGGCTTTTCGGATGTCGATGAAGATGTGTCAGTTCCTAAAAAACTGCTCCACGTACGATGGATACCTCGCAAGAAAAATAAGAGAGAAAATGTAAGAGAGTGACTCAAAAATAAATCAAAATAAAAGGAGAAAAATAAATGCTGAAAATAAAAGCAGAAAAATTGGAATTTACAATGAAAAATTCGGGGGTCAGACCACCCGAATGCGAAAAACCTAACAAACAAATATTTTCAAGATAAAAACTTAGTTGTTTGCCTCCCCGGCAACGGCGCCAGCTGACGGGTCTGAAATCCGCTTGTTAAATTTCTATTCGTGCGAAAAATTAATGTGTCGTTCGTTGTAGGCAGCAATCGGAATCGGTCTAGAAGATAACCACACAAAATATTCGTCAATTTTAATCAATGAAGATTTATGTTTATTTTACTTGGGCAAGTCCCAAGGTCGATCACAAGGAGGCAAAGGAACAAACTAGAATTATGTCCATAAAAATTTGTTCACGGTTTTCGAGGCGGTCTTTTTTTGTTATTTTTTTATGCAATTAAAGACGTGAAATGCAATTTCGGCCTATTTTAGGGACTAAAATGGGAATTACGATCAAACGATATCTGAAAAATATGAAACTTGGCCACAATGATAATTATGACAAAATAAATGCACAATTTTTTTGGAATTTTTGGAAGCGATATGAATTTTTTTATGAATTTTTAAATTCAAACAGAATGAATTTATATATTTAATTATAATAAATATTAAACCTACTTATTTTCAGGGGATAAACATATCTAAAATCTATAACTAAATGATGGATCTCAGAAAAATCCTAAACCTCGAAAATGTAGGATTTAATACCTAATAAAAATCAAATACTGAAATATACAAAATGATTTTTACAGGGGCAATTTATGCAAATGCAAATCTTTTTGTTCACAATGTCAAGCACAGTTATTTTTACAATATGTGATTTTTTTTGGGAATTTTTAGAATAATGGCTAATCAAATAAAAATTCAAGAGCACAAATTGGGAAAAATATTTAAATTTCCACCAATTAATTAATTATTAATTAACTGGTGATCACAAAAATATCCACAATATACAAAATTTAGAGAATTAAAAGACGAACATCATGCTATTTTTTTAATATTAAATAAATGTCATGTAGAGGTTCAAAATCACTAGGGAACACATGGGTAAAACTGCAATAAATAAAATAAATAAAATGCATGGGGGGCTATTATGCAATTACCAAGAACTTCAAGGATACTTCTACAAAATGACCTGAGGGGTACGTGCACGACACGTGTCCTCTAGAGGCGGGGACCTTAGCAAAATATAGAGGTTCTTCAGGGGGTTCTCTGTATTTATCCCAGCAAGTCACGTGACCCTCACGTGATAAGGTGGCTTGGCGGGAGGCTTGGGGTGAGGGCTCCACGTGGCGTCGCTTGATTGCTTCGGGCTGCCCGAGGCACCTGGCGTGGAGGGAGGTTCGGAGTCGGGCTCGGAGATCGATCAGAATCGTCGATGGAGCTTTATCTGATGTGTTCTGACAGTTATCTTGTGTGATTGCTTCAACGGCCAGGATGATGGCTGATCTTCATCGGACGGTACCCATAACCTTGTCGTTGGCGATGGATTGACGGCAGAGGGTGGCCGACAAATGGCCGGCGATCGTTGAGGAACAAGCAAAGTAGCATCGTGTTGACTGGCGAAGGGGTCTATGAAGTCCAGATGCTCGTGTGGTCGTCGGCGAAGCTCTAATGCTCGGAGAAGAGGTTAATGATGACGCTCGTTGTTGACGAAGCCCTGTCCTGGGTGGAGGGCTTGATGGCGATCGGAGAAGATGAGGTTTTCAGAGGTTGAAGGCGAAGCTCGATGCAGGAGACCACGACGATGGAGGCGAGGCCTTGGTGGAGGAAACCTGGCGAGGAGTGTCGCGGAAGTGGAGAGGCGATGAAGTCGGTGGAGTTTTTCATAGCGACCGTAGGCTCAACAGGAAGATGATGGCCGGAATGAGGTGGAGATGAGGAGTGGCGATGGTGGTGATGATGATTATCGGAGATGGAGTTGCGATGAGGATGATGATGATTATTAGATCAAGGTGAAGATGGAGGAGGGTTCTTGGAGGTACGATGAGCTCGACGGCGGTGCAGGTCGGAGCGGAGCAGCAGCTGGAGGCTTTGCTGCGATGAGGTCTTCGACCCCGGATCACATCGTGGAGGGGATGGTGGTTGTCACTGCTAGAGGGAAGATTCCTTGGAGGGTGAATCGGCGGATGGTTGAGTCGGGGGGTAGTCGAGGTTCTTAAATAGGGTTGGAGGGGTAGGCCGGAGATGGTTGGAGGCGCGGGATGAGCGGAGGACGTTGGTCGTTGGCGGGATAAGCGGGGGCGGTTGGTCGAGAGGTCAATGGCAGAGAAATAGGGGAGGCGGGTGGTGCGAGAATGGAGGAGGCGCTGGGAGGTTGAAGGCAACCCCTGGGCCGTCCGATCGGGCGATGATCGGATGTCCCAAAATGGGACACGTGGTGCCAGCTGGGGGCTAAAGGGCGAGGGACGCATGTGCGGTGGCTTTTTTTATTGATTTTTTTAAATTTTATTTTATAAAAATGAATAATAAAGAGGCCAAAAAATGCTGACACGTGGCGACCCCAGGGACTGCCATGTGTCAGCACCACAAAATTTCGACAATAAAGACATTGTAAAATAAAAAATAAATAGTAAACAACCTCAGAACGAAAAACTTTCTTCACAAAAATTGCCCGTCTCGATGAGGTCTACAACTTTCATGAAGACATCAAAACCAAAATCAATCAAATGCACAAAGTGAATTTTTGGGGTATCCCATGTACATAGAATACCTTGATTTTTGGGTTTTCTATTTTTATGCCATTTTTAAACCATATAAAAAGATCCAGAAAAAATATGGAAAAAAACATAAATAAATAAACCTTAATCTATTTTTTTGGATTTTTATTAATTAAGAAAATATGTACAAAAAATACCAGGTCAAAAACCGCTAAAATACACAATGTACAAAAGAGGCCTAAAACCCAACTTTCACATATGAGCTCCAATTCACTTGAACTTGGTCATGTTTTGAAGGTAATTGAATGTACATTAGTTCAAAAGAGAGTAGGTTCAAACGGACACTGGATGAGGAAGATATAAGGTTTAATCCGGGAATCCTGAAACTAGGGTTTGGGTTTTTGGTCCACTTATCTGGGTTAGTTATTTTTTGTATTTTTCATTTACTCTTGTGATTGTTATGTAGACAGTGGAGGTGGTTTAGGGTTATTCGGAGTTAGCATGAAGGAGTTAAAAATCAGGGAAGTTAGGCAATTTACAGGTCAATTTTGGCTTGGATTTTTGGCTTCTTATTTTGTGCAGAAATACGTGCTAAAATGCAATTCTTATGAAAGTATGCATGAATGCTAATTATGCAGAATAGATGCATAAATGCTAATGATTTTGAGGGATATGAGCTAAATAAATGAGATTTAGAGTGATGAATCCGAGATTCATCATACACGTATTGGGAATACCTTAGGGTAATGTGATCTTAAACGGTTGTATGACCACGACGCTTCCATTCCTAGGGAGTGATAAAACGGATTTGGATTTTAGTGACTCCTCTCAGTAGAGAAGTGATCTAATCTTGGACCAAGTGTTGGATAGTGATCTAAATGTGATTTTGATGTAATGAGAAGATTGGATCTACGACCTTGATTTAATTAAGCATCTATGGGAGGTCTGATTAATCTCGGATTCATCACTCTAAATCTCATTTATTAAGCTCAGATCCCTCAAAATCAACAACATCTATGTATCTATTCTGCATAATTAGCATTCGTGCATGTTTTCATAAGAATTGCATTTTAGTATTAATTTCTGCACAAAATAAGAAACCAAAAATCTCAACCAAAATTGACCTGTAAATAGCCTAATTTCCTTGATTTTCAACTCCTTCATGCTAACTCCGAATAACCCATAACCACATCCACTGTGTACATATCACTCACAAGAATAAATGAAAAATACAAAAAAATAACTAACTCAAATAAGTGGACCAAAAACCAAACCATAGTTTCAGGATTTCTAGACTAGAAACCCTATATCTTCCCCATCCAGTGTCCGTTTTAATCCTACTCACTTTTGAACTAACGTACATTCAATTACCTTCAAAACAAGACCAAGTTCAAGTGAATTGGAGCTTGTATGTGAAAGTTGGGTTTTGGGCCTCTTTTGTACATTGTGCATTTTAGTTGTTTTTGACCTGATATTTTATGTACATATTTTCTTAATTAATCAAAATCCAAAAAAATTAGATTAAGGTGTCTTTATTTATTCTTTATTTTACCATATTTTCTCATATTTTTATCTGGTTTAATAATGACAAAAAATAGAAAACACAAAAATAAAGGTATTCTATGTACATGGGATATCCCAAAAAATCACTTTACGCATTTGATCGATTTGGGTTTTGACGTATTCATGAAAGTTGTAGATCTCATCGAGACGAGCAATTTTTGTGAAGAAACTTTTTCGATCCGAGGTCGTTTACTCTTTATTTTTGATTTCACAAAGTCATTATTCTCGAAATTTTGTGGTGCTGACACGAGGCTGCCCCTGGAGCCGCCACGTGTCAGCATTTTTTGGCCTTTTTATTCTTTCATTTTTATAAAAAAATATTAAATGCCCCCACACGAGCGAGGCACATGCCTCCAGGTACGTGCCAAGCACGTGCCTCGCCCCCCTCCTCTCCAATATCGCGCCACGTGGCCTCTCTTGGGACATCCGATCATCGGCCGATCGGATGGCCCAAGGGTCGCCTTCAACCTCCCAGCACCGCCCGTCCGTAACCTCTACCTTAATTCTCACCAACCGCAACCGCATCTGCATCTCTCGCTGCCAACCGCCTCCGCAACCTCCTCCGCTCATCTCGTGCCTCCCACCATCTCCGGCCTACCCCTCCAACCCTATTTAAGAACATCGCCGACCCACGCCTTCACCCATCCACTTATAGCTTGGTCTTCAACGCAACGATGTGGTGACAATTCCTCCATTTCGTCCCGACGAGATATGAAGCCCTTCGGGCCTAATTGCAACCGCGCCCCTCCACTGCGTACTGCCAAGCTTCGCTGTTGCGTCGAGCCTACGACCAACGACACCGCCACTTCGACCAATTACACTTCCTACTTCACAAACCCTCCATCAGTCTCGCACGCCCCAACACCGTCTACTACGAAAACGCTTCTTCAACCTCATCAACGATTCTTCACCGACCTACGATTTCTGCTCTGTCGTCCCCATCGTCTTCTTCGACAACCACCGGAGCTATGTCCACCCTCGACAACCAACATCTTCAACGGCCATCGCCTCCGACACTACCTTCGTCTCCAGCAGCAACGCGCCACCAAATCCAACCGCCAAGAGCGGCGATGCTTCGTCATCGTCTTCAACGCCAGGAGCGGCCCTCCTCCACCTTGGCTGGGGAGCCCCACCGTGAGCAGCCCTCCTCCACCGCATCAGCCACCAGACGTGGCAGGGCGCTCCAGGTCCGAGACCCCAGCACGTGCGAGGCACGTACGTAGGGGTCGTCATCAGCTACGTCAGCCATCCCACGGGTCACGTGCCTGGCACGTGACCGCGTGGGCAATTTACGAAAAAGCCCTGGCCCTTTTGCCTTATCACGCAGAAGGCCAGCCGACCCAGGGGTCACGTGCATCACATGTGACCTGCTGGGAAAATTGCAAGAAGGCCCCTCTTAGTGCTGGTAATTACATCTAGGTCCCCCTGCTTATTTTATGTATATTTATTTTATTGCATTTTAACCCCTGTATTCCCTAATAATTTTGGACCTCTACATAACGTCATTTAATTATCCAAAAGTAACATGATGTTCTTCCATTAATACTCTACTGTTTGACATATGATGGACATTTTTGTGAGTAGTGGTTAATTAATAATTAATTATTTTGTGAAAAATTACAAACATTGCCCATTTTATGCTCTTAAATTTGCTATTGATTAACCGTTGCTCTAAAAATTCTCGAAAAATCACATATTGTAGAATTAACTGTGCTTGATATCATGCCCAAAAAGAATCGTATTTGCATCCATAGTTTGCCCTGTAAAAATCATTTTGCATATTTCAGTATTTGATTTTTAATCGGTATTAAGTCCCACATTTTCAAGGTTTAGGATTTTTCTGAGATCCATCACCTAGTGATAGATCTTAGATAATTTTATCCCTTGAAAATAAATTGGTTTAATATTTATTATAATTAAATATTGAAATTCATTTTTTTGCATTTAAAACTTCTTAAAAAAATTCATATTGCATCCAAAAAATCCAAAAAAATACAGTGCATTCATTTCATCATATTTTGCATCGTGGCCAAGTTTTATACTATTCAGACATCGTTTGAATGTATCTAACATTTTTGTCCATAAAATAGGCCGAATTTGCATTTTGCATCCTTTATTGCATTATAAATAACAAAAAAAAGATCGCCTCGAAAATTGCAAACGAATTTTGATAGACATAATTCTAAGTTGTTCCTTTACCTCCTTGTGTTCAACGTTGGAACTTGCCCAAGTAAAATAAACATAAAACGTCTCGATTAAAAATAGATTAAATTATTTTGTGGTTATTTCTTGACCGACTCCGATTACCGCCTACAACAAATGACAAAATCAAATCATCATATTTACGTACAACGAACAAATAAACACATCTTCTTAACTCGTCGATTTCAGACTCGTCATGGTCCGCAAGACCTGGATTTGAGATGTGATCTCAATATCCAAGTCACTATACGTGGAACAATATAATCGTCGTGTCCTTATCTCCAAGTATCCGTGGAGAAAGTGCATTATCCTTGAAAGAGTTCATGGATAATTTCATTGTTGATATATGTATCCGAGCATTGAGAAAATAGATAATTAAATGTGATTTAATTATTATGAATAATATGAATTTGATTCATATTATGAGGAGTGTTATCTAATATAATTAAATGTGATTTAATTGTCAAAGACATAAATAATGTGAATGTGATTCATATTATTTGGGCACATGAGAATAGAGATCCAAGATGATTAAATGTGATTTAATTATCATGGATATTAATAATGTGGATAGCACTATCCTAATTATTCATATATATTGTAATTATGATTTATAATATATAAGAGAGAGCTATTTGTAACTTACATTTGTTAATTAAATTTTCATGTGAATTGGATTCACATTGGACAATTAATTGAAAATGTAAATAACATTTTATTTTGGGTTGTGAATAAGATTCACAAATTTCCAATGGTAATATTGCAATATTAATAAAATAATTATAAATTATTTTTTATGGAATAATCTACAATAATTGTTGTTGTAAATATTGGAGATATATGGAATCAAGCAATATTGGATATTGCATTTGGCTCTCCCTTTCCTAATACGAGAAGGGACGACCACCAATTCCTACAAGGAAAGGGTGGCCGTCCACCCCTCCTATATGGAAGGAGAAATACTCCTTTCCATTATCTCCAAGATCACTTTATTTAATTTGAGGATTAAATTATGTTGATTTATAAATATATATATATATATATATATATATTTAATCAAATTAAATTAATTGTTGTTGACTTTTTACCAACAAAATCTTGTCCATTGAAAGAAGAACAAATTAATTCATCCATTGATTTTGTGTAGTCCATGGATTGCGATCCATGGACTCCCAAGCTGCTATATAAGAAGAGACACCCCTTGCTCTTCTAGGTTACAACACAACACACAAGTTGTGAACAATAACTCTCTCTCTCTCTCATTCTCTACATGACATCTCTCTCCCTCTCTCTTGTGGTCGTCCACCATGGAGCCCTGGAGAGAGTCGCTCTCATCGCAGCGTCGTTGTTATGCTGACGAATCATTTTCTCATGGATCTCTGTCTCCTTTGGTGCGCCTCGATTGTGAAGAAGACAACGGATCTCGTATGACGAGATCAGGAGATTCGTCGCTTGGATCATCAACATGGATTGCAAGAAACACGCGTCTCATACACGCTATCGCAAGCATCTCCTCCGTCGGATCGGACTTGAGATAGGAGGTCTCTTTGATTACAGATTTGATCGCGACACGCTTCAATAGGTAACCCTATACTTGTTTGTGATTTAGATAAATGATCTGAGAAGTGTTCTCAGATCATGTGGTTTTATCGCATGAAATGTTTTTAAATTCCGTTGCCTCGAGCAACTAGTGCGACTAGTCACTCCCGATCGCATAAGATGCGATCCTCACACTTCCATGATGCACTTAAGGATCTCACCATATCCTTCAAGTGTTATCAGAGGCTTAGGTCTGAGGTTTTAACTGCGATCCATAACCCTAGGAAGACTTGGGTTCGTTAGGGTTTGCGAAAGTTTTATCGCATTTCATTTTCGTAGCCCTGTTTTGTTATATTTTGAGACTCTATTTACATTGTTTAAACACTAAGTTATCAACTTTATTATTTTTCCAATTAAATAAGGAAATCATGGGATTTGGGTTTGCGTAATTTGGATTCCGAATGCTCAAGTTATGATCATTTTAGTAAACATGTATCCATTGTTTCAGGGACAGCGAATACTGACGTAATTAAGGAGTTAATTACTGTTTTGAAACACTTTTAAATGTGTGAAAATCACTTGAATTCTGTTGTAAATCAAATTAGAAAACTTTGGAAATTATTTTACGTAATTTGGATTAAAATTGATTGAGATATGCTAATTTTAGTAAGTGAGGGTCACTGCTGGAAATTACTTTCCTAATCAAGAACCTTGTGATTGTCACTTAATTAATTGGTGAAACTAAATGATTTAATCTCCTAGAATAATTATGGATAAGTATTTTTGAAATACGTTATGATGATTATTTGCCTAAATGACATTGCCTTAACCAATAATTGATTTGATATGATCTAGATCACAATTGGTTACTCAATCTACTTTCCAACAAACATAGTTGCGTGAATAGGATTGTGGATTTATTTAGCAAATCTCCTCATAATGTTAATCAAAATTATTTTGATTATTATTATATACGGTATAAATTTGGTAGAAAAACTGATTATCATCTCAAGTACAAAGTGATTTATTTTGCATTATCCTTTCCCGAGGTGGATATGGTGTCTAGTTAGTGAGCGTTGAGGTAGCTGGTTGCACCGTGTGCGGTCTGTCCCACTCCCGTAGGTATTGGCCATGACAACGAGTAGGGTTGGTATAATTCTTGAGAACTCATGATGTATTTTCTAACTATTAAAATTCCAAATAATACATATTTGAGATAATATCATAATTCAAGTAACAATAAAGAATGTTTGTTGGATATTAATTGGATAATTAATTTAATATGATTAGATTAATTGAAATCCAATTATAAAATTAAAAAACTCTATTATGACTAGAGTTGTTATTTCCTTTGGAAGAATTAATCGTAAGGAATATGATTCATAATGATTAATTAGAATTTGAATATGATATGGAGGATCACATAAGTGACATCCATCATCTCCCATTAAGGCGAAGAGTTCCATCGCCCGAGATTGTATATAGAGATGCATGTCCGAAGTGACAGCTCCTATATGCAAGTGCATCTGGATTGGGCTCTTTGCTTCTCGAAAGAGTAAGTTTGTATGCGTAGTGACCCCAATATAAAGTCCTCAGATTATTGGGACGATATTGGATTGCGCATAGAGAGTACTATTCCAGTTGACGGTTGGTTCAATTAATGGCAGGTCAATGTCACCTTAGGGGTGGTGGGCCCGAATGTTAAATACCGAATTGGGAATACAAGTTTGACTAGCAAGGCAGAATATGTTCCCGCTTCTTTTTGTCTGAGTTATAAGTTATCATATTATTGGTATGTGACAAAGGTAAGGAAGGAGGTCCTAGATCTTGCTGAGATATGATGGTAAGTATATCTCTTACATTGAAAGTGATTAAGAGAATAAACTTTCATTGTTGACAAGGCAAGATAACTTTGATATAAAAATTCCTAATTCAATGTAATATATATATATATATATATATATATATATATATGCAAATTTCTTATTTCAGATAATCCTTCACTAAACACACTCAATAATATACTAAATAATATCAGTAAGTATCATGGATTGGATACATGATCAAGATAATGTACTTGTAGTTGGACACATAATGTATGTGGTTGGAATGCGCAAGTTTCCTCATAACAATGAGAAATGACAATTAGACAATAGAACTACAACCCTATGGTTTGTATGTTGTTATAGCCTTGATATCTCATTGAATGTACTTTGGAAGTGACATGTCGATGATGATAGTAATTGTCAATTAATCCTTATAAAATTAAAGAAGATGTTTTGGCATGCATTTGTGCTCTTGACATTTTATCATGAATGACATGGTTCTCTACATCATGCAGAATGATGGATCTATAAGAGATGATGTATCAAAATATTGGAGTACCTACCTAAAATAATGTTTTAAGAGTTTAGATGGATATAGATATGATGAGTGTCATCATTCTACAATATGTACTCTAGTCATTCATGAAGTTTCATAATATTCATATTGCCTGAAATGAATGAAGCATGTATAAATATTGAAGTACTCTTATATTGAAATCTTTTGAATTCATGATAAGAGATCCTTCTTCTTAAGCAATGTTTGCTTATAGATAAAGGGAGCGCAGTGGAAGCATGGGACTAACCTATGTGAGAAGGAAAGTCAAGGACTTGACTATACTTCTATAACTTCCATATGACATCCAAATAGTTAGATGAATGCCAATACTGCAATACGTCGATATACTTATTGTATGACTGTCAAGTCTATCTACAATCCTTAGAGAAGGACTCGATAGTGCATCAGAATAATCTATATCTATGTTTAATAATTGAAATATACTTGCTCATTTGATAAGATTAAAGTCTAATAATTGTATCTCAATCTTCTAAAACACTTGCAATTGGTTGCCTATGTTTTGGAAGACTGGTAAATTTGATCTTAAGGTATAATAGTCATACTCATGGATATTGATGCAATTGTTGCAACAATTTCTATTGGATAGATAGACTTGTTATTTTCAGTGGGAGAGCCCTTAGTCTTAGAGAATGTCTCTATGACCTAGATATTAGAATACACTCATTGATTATTTCTAAATGTTGTAAATAAACAAGAATTATGGAATAGACCTAACATAAAGAGTTGTGATGGATATATTTCAGATAGTAATCTAACATCTAGTGGACTCTACTCAATTAGAAAATTAATGAATAGTTTATTATAATTTCTAATACTGAAAATTAAACCTTATAAGATCAATAGGAGGATGAAGATCATATGATAATGATCTGGCATCAAGTTTTGGACATAAGTCTATCATTGAGATAAATAGATAAGTAAGAAATGAAACTTTAGAGTGTCTAAAATTTCAAATCTTACGTACATGTGAATATTGTATTCAAAAGTAGAAAATGTCCAATGTACCCTTCTCTATGAATGGTATTAGATGTCGAGGTATTCAATATCTCATACATTATGATGTATGTGGATCATCTATATCATGATAAATATTGATGCTATCTGATATCATTAGATTATTATTTGTGATATGAGACTTCTTCCCTTCACCTTAGAAACCTTTGAAATGTTCAAAGATTTAACAATTTTGATTTATAACCAAAGTTTTAAGGAAGATGGAATGAATTTGATCTAACCTCAGTTGCAAGTACCTATTAGATGAACTCAAAGAATACCTTATACATATATGAATATCATTCCTATCTCACTCCTCCTAATAAACCTAAACTCAAAAGAGCTATAGGGAGATACAATTGGATCATGTGTGACATGATATAATCAATGATGAATCTTAGCATAATTATCTCTTAGTTTCCAAGGTATATGTATATGTAGTAGTGGCTACAATATATATCCTTAATAAGGTTCCATGCAAGTAAGTTGTAATCTAGCACTAGAGAGTGCTACTTAATTAGGAAAATAAAGGATGGTATTGGATACCTACTTTATGACCTTGAGATTCTTAAAAGATCTCATCTACAAGAATATGATTCTTAGAGGATAACTCTCTTAAGAATCAAGATGAAAATAAAGTAAACGAACTCATTTAATCTTGAGAAGATAATGAGGCTCCTAAAATGGGAAACAAAAAGAACAATTAAAGATGAAACACTAATACCTCTTCAAATAAGTTTGAGGATGATTCCATGTGTCAATTTAGTCTGACAATGATCTTACTTCATGTGATGAAGCTTCTAAATATCATGACATGGAAAGATGTATGTTAACGATAAGGCCTAAAGTAGATTTCATTTACAAGTGTTGTATATGGACCCTCGAGGATCCACCTATATGTGTAAGGCCCATTAAGATGTAAATGGATCTTCAAGAGAAAGAGGGAACCTGATGAGAAGGTAGAGACATTCAAAGCATGTCTTGTATCCTCAAGATACACACCAAAGAGAAGACATCGCTTGCGATGAGACTTGCTCTTTGGTGACCATGCTTAAACTCATTATATTATTGCTAACTATAGCTATACAACTTGACTTTGACATCTTCAAGATGGAAGTCAAGATTGCATTCCTCTATTAATACCTCTCCGAGGATATTCTATGAAGTATCCACATGGCTTCATGAATGAGGAAAGCAAGGTGTGCAAGATAAAGAACTCCATCTATGGACTCTAATAATCTTCTTGTAGTTGGAACATAAGACTTAAAAAATTATAAATATTATAATTTCAGATAAAATCTTGATGAACCATGTGAAGCTTAGTGGGAGTGCCATTGTGTTCATCGTGCTAAATGTAGATGATATCCGAATCATCTGAATGATATAAGGATAATAACAAGTGTTTTATAGACCGGCTATTCCATTCTTGAGATATGATCTAAAGGACACCTCTTGGATCTTAGTTCTGAAGGTGTTCAGAAGCAAAGAGAAGAGGGTATTGGGATGGTCACATTAGTGATACACCTTAGACATATTCCATTCTTGGAAAACCACAAGGAAGGCTTCCTTCCAGTAAGATATGATACTAATCTATCTGAAGGGATAACACCTCAAAGAGTTGAGGATGTGAATGCTAGAACTGCTTGCCCTTATGCATTAGTTACGAGAAGCCGAGTGCAAGATAGATGTGTATAAATGCCAGATGTCTGCCATGTAGTGGGAGTAGTAAATTGTTACTAATCCTACTATGGGTATAAAACACTTAGTTGCAGTAATAACAAAATCTTCAAAGATGAAAATACTTTACAGATAGTGATCTCTGAGTCTTATGTTCAAAAAAAAACTTAAGACTTTATAGATAGTGATCTAAAAGGTCTTAACAGCAGATACCATAGGAGATAGAGATCTCCAGGAATATGTGTATTCTAATAAGGATAACAGAAATTACATACTGGTTATAATAATTATTGAACTATAGTTTCAAGGTTACTATAACTGCCTTAATATTGTGTATTGGTTGCATAGATGCAACATTCGCATTGGATGCGAGCACTGTTACTAGGAGATATGCAAGTGTTGTAAAAGGACAAGGTGTAGTCTCTTGGGAATAGGGTGACTAATCAGCTTACCTTGCTATTTTTCCAAATAACCTATGATTGCCACATGAGTGAGGGTTTAAATAATTAACCCAATAGTGGCTCTTTGGGCAAGTGGGAGATTGTTGGACATGCGAGCCCACGGCGAGCCATTATGCAATAAATGTCATAGCAAATATCATTCCCTGATCTGAAATGAAGAATAACTAATTTGCATAATAGGTCCCTTAGTAAAATTGGGATTATGTACTATGGCCATCAGAATGATGATACAGTTGTTGATTCAATTATTGAATCATGGAGGATGGTGCTTGAATGAATATCTAAAGAGTTAGATTGAGGACTCATCAAGCACTACCATATGATTATTAAGAGATGATCTCCAGCCTTAGAAGGAGATGGCAATCCTTTCTCTAAAGGCCGATATCTAACCTTAGAGATTCGGAGGTGTTAGATAAGTTAGGTTAAAGAGTTGGCTTAACGAGATCGAGATAACCAAAGTCCTATGTCCCATGTTGTCACGATATAGGCGTGCATCCTCTTACCGGAGATAGATGTGTTATAATATGTCTGAGTATGTACATTTGGCAGACCAATAGGTTGATGACCTAATCAAGGTCTATACACCGGCGTGCTAGTGTGCATATAAGGGCATATGAGTAATACGATCTCTCAAAGGGATCATAAAGGTTCATTTACTGAACCGGAAGACATGAGCTCACTCATGATATATTGGGAAGAATCAAATTCTACGCACGGTCATCTTGCTTTGGAAGCATGACTGAATTTGTAGGGATTGATATATGCTTATGTAAGTATATGATCAACATCTAGGTATGATATATGCTTTTGGAAGTATATGATGTATACCAACTCCCAATGATCGAATGAGAAACATAATGATAAATCCTTGAAGTAGACAACGTAAAATTGATCTTATACTTCTGGTTTATTCTAGGTCATCTTGTATGCAGGATGTACAGGTATTGGGAATACCTGAGTTTGATGTGATCATAAACGATTGTATAACCATGACGCTTCCATTCCGAGGGAGTGATGAAACGAGTCTGGATTTTAGTGAATCCTCTTAGTAGAGAAGTGATCTAATCCTGGTCCAAGTTTTGGACAATGATCTGAATGTGATTCAGATGTATTGAGAAGATTGGATCTACGACCATGATTTAATCAAGCATCTATGAGAGGTCTGCAAGATCTGGATTTGAGATGTGATCTCAAAATCCAAGTCATTATACATGCAACAATACAATCGCTTTGTCCTTATCTCTATGTATCCGTGGAGAAAGCACATTATCCTTGAAAGAGTTCATGGATAATTTCATTGTTAATATTTGTATCCGAGCATTGAGAAAATGTATTATTAAATGTGATTTAATTATCATGAATAATATGAATTTGGTTCATATTATAAGGAGAGTTATCTAACATAATTAAATGTATTTAATTATCAAAGATGTAAATAATGTGAATGTGATTCATATTATTTGGGTACATGAGAATAGAGATCCAAGATGATTAAATGTGATTTAATTATCATGGATATGAATAATGTGGATAACACTATCCTCATTGTTCATATATGTTATAAATGTGATTTATAATATATAAGAGAGAGATATTTCTAACTTACATTTGTTAATTAAATGTTGATGTGAATTGGATTCACATTGGAAAATTAATTGAAAATATAAATCACATTTTATTTTGGGTTGTGAATAAGATTCACAAATTCCAATGGCAAGACTGCAATATTCACAAAATAATTATAAATTGATTTTGTAGAATATTTTACAACAATTGTTGTTGTAAATATTGGAGATATATGGAATCATGCAATCTTGTATATTGCATTTGAATCTCCCTTTCCTAATAGGAGAAGTGACGACCACCAATTCCTACAAGGAAAGGGTGGTCGTCCACCCCTCCTATATGGAAGGAGAGATTCTCCTTTCCATTATCTCCAAGATTAGTTGATTTAATTTGAGGATTAAATTATGTTGATTTATCAAAATATATATAATAAATTGAATTAATTTTTGTTAGTTTTTTACCAACAAAATCTTGGCCATTGAAAGAAGCACAAATCAATCTCATCCATTGATTCCATGTAGTCCACGGATTGTGATCCATGGACTCCCAATGTACTATATAAGAAGAGGCACCCCTTGATATTTTAGGTTACAACACAACACACAAGTTGTGAACAACAACTCTCTCTCTCTCTCATTCTCTACACGCCATCTCTCTCCCACTCTCTTGTGGCCGTCCCTGATGGAGCCCTAGAGAGAGTCGCTCTCGCCGAAGCGTCGTTGTTATGCTACCGGATCGTTTTCTCGTGGATCTCCATCTCCTTAGGTGTGCCTCGCTTGTGAAGAAGACATCAGATCTCATGTGACGAGATAAGGAGATTCATCACTTGGATCATCAACATGGATTGCGAGAAGCACGCGTCTCATCAATGCGCTCGCAAGTGTCTCCTCCGTCGGATCGGACTTGAGACAGGAGGTCTCTCCATTTAGAGACTCGATCGCAACCACGCTTCAAGATGTAATCCTATACTTGTTTGTGGTTTAGATGAAATGTTCCGAGAAGTGTTCTTGGATCATGTGGTTTCATCACATGAAAATTTTTTAAATTCCGCTGCCTCGAGCAACTAGTGCGACTAGTCACCCCCCGATCGCATAAGATGAGATCCTCAAGCTTTCGTGATTCACTTAACGATCTCACCATATCCTTAAAGCGGAATCAGAGCCATAGGTCGGTGGTTTTGGATGCGTTCCATAAACCTAGGAAGACTTGTGTTCGTTAGGGTTTGCGAAAGTTTGACTGCATTTCATTTTCACAGCCCTGTTTTGTGATATTTTTAGACTCTGTTTAAATTTTTTAACTAATAAATTATCAGATGTATTATGTTCCCCATTAAATAAGGAAACTGTAGGACTTGGGTTTGTGCAATTTGGATTCTGAATGCTCAAGTTATGATCATTTTAGTGAACATGTATCCACTGTCTCAGGGACTGCGAATCTTGACGTAATAAAGGAGTTAATTACTATTTTGAAACGCCTAGAAATGCATGAAAAAAACTTCGGTTCTGTTGTAAATCAAATTAGTAAATTTTGGAAACTTACTTTGCTTAATTTGGATTTAAATAAATTGAGATATGCTAATTTTAGTAAGTGAGGGTCACTGCTGGAAATTACTTTCCTAATCAAGAACCTTGTGATTGTCATTTAATTAATTAGTGAAATTAAATGGTTTAATTTCCTATAATAATTATGGATAAATATTTGTGAAATATTTGATGTTTATTATTTCCATAAATAACATTGCTTTAGCCCATAATTGATTAGATATGATCTAAATCACAATTGGTTACTCAATATATTTCCAACAAACATAGTTGCTTTAATTGGATCGGGGAATTGTTTAGAAAATCTCCATATAATGTTAATAAAAATTGTTTTGATTATTATTATATATGTATAACTTTGCTGAAAACCGATTATCGTCTCAAGTACAAAGTGATCTATTTTGCATTATCCTTTCCCGAGGCAGATATGGTGTCTAGTCGAGGAGTGTTGGGTAGCAGGTTGCACCGTGTGCGGTCTGTCCCACTCCCGTTGGTACTGGCCATGACAACATGTAGGGTTGGTATTATGCTTGAGAAATCATGATGTATTTTCTGATTATTAAAATTCTAAGTAATACGTATTTAAGATAATACCATAATTCAAGTAACAATAAAGAGTATTTGTTGGATATTAATTGGATCATTAATTTAATATGACTAGATTAATTGGAATCCAATTATAAAATTAAAACACTCTATTATGAGAAGAGTGGTTATTTTTGTTGGAAGAATTAATCGTAACGAATATGGTTCAATATGATTAATTAGAATTTGAATATGATATGGAGAATCACATAAGTTACATCCATGGTCTCCCATCAAGGCGAAGAGTTCTGTCGTCAGGGATTGTATGTAGGAGACGCATGTTCGAAGTGACAACTCATGTATGCAAGCACATCTGGATCAGACTCTTTGCTTATCAAATGAGTAAGGCCGTATGTGTAGTGACCCCAATATCAAGTCCTCATATTATTGGGGTGACATTGGATTGCACATAGCAAGTACTATTCCTGTTGACGGTAGGTTCAATTAATGATGGGTCAACATCACCTTAGGGGTCGTGGGCTTGGTTGTTAAAGACTAAATTGGGAATGGAAGTTGGACTAGAAAGGCGGTATTTGTTCCCGCTTCGTATTATCCGAGTTACAGGTCCTAATATTATTGGGATGTGACAAAGATAAGGAAGGAGATCCCAGATCTTACTGAGATATGATGGTAAGTATATCTCTTACATTGAAAATGATTAAGGGAATGAACTTTCAGTGTTAACAAGGTAAGGCAACTTTGACATAAAAATTCCTAAATCAAAGTAATATATATATGTGCACATTTCTTATTTCATATAATCCTTCGTTAAACCCACTTAATAAAATACTCAATAATAACCAGTAAGTATTGTGGATTGGTTCCATGATGAAGATATTGTACTTATAGGTTGACACATAATATATGTGGTTCCAATGTGCAAGTTTCCTCATAATAATGAGAGATGACAATTAAATAGACAATAGGACTACAACCATAGGGTTTGTATGTTGCTATAGTCTTGATATCTCATTGAATGTACTTTGGAAGAGACATGTCGATGATGATCTTAAGTGTCAAGTAATCCTTATAAAATCAAATAAGATGGTTTGGCATGCATATGTGCTCTTGACATTTTATCATGGATGACATGGTTCTCTGCTTCATGCAGAATGGTGGATCTATAAGAGATGATGTACTCAAAATATTTGGGTACCTACCTAAACCAATGTTTTAAGAGTTTATATGGATATAGAAATGATAAGTGTCATCATTATACAATCTGTACTCTAGTCATTCATGAAGTTTCATAATATTCATATTGTATGAATTGAGCGAAGCATGTATAAATGTTGAAGTACTCTTATATTGAAATCTTTTGAATTCAACATAAGAGTTCCTTAATCTTAAGCAATGGTTGCTTATAGATAAAGGGAGCGCAATGGAAGCATGGGACTGACCCATGTGAGAAGGAAAGTCAAGGAGTTGATTGTACTTCTATAACTTCCTTATGACATCGAAATAGTTGGATGAATACCAATACTGCAATACGTCGATGTACTGATAGTATGACTATCATGTCTATCTAGAATCCTTAGAAAAGGACTCGGATAGTGCATCAGAAAAATCTATATCTACGTTTAATCATTGAAATAGACTTGCTCATTTGATAAGATCAAAGTCTAATAATTGTATCTCAATCTTCTAAAACACTTGCAATTGGATGCATATCTTTTGGATGATTGGTCAATTTGATCTTAAGATTTAATAGTCATCCATATGGATATTGATGCTATTGTTGCAACAATCTCTATTGGATAGATAGACTTGTTATTTTCAGTGGGAGAGCCTTAGTCTTAGAGAATGTCTCTATGTCCTAGATATTAGAATACACTCATTGTTTATTTCTAAATGTTGGATATAAACATGAATTCTGGAATAGACCTATCATAAAGAGTTTTGATGGATATATTTCAGATAGTAATCTAACATCTAGTGGACTCTACTCAATTAGAAACTCAATGAATGGTTCATTAACATTTCTAATACTAAAAATTAAACCTTATAAGATAAATAGGAGGATGAAGATCATTTGATAATGATCTGGGATCGAGTCTTGGACATAAGTCTATCAATGAGATCAATAGATAAGGAAGAAATGAAACTTTGGAGTGTCTAAAATTTTAAATCTTACATACTTGTGAATATTGTATTCAAAAGTAGAAAATTTTCAATGTACCCTTCTATTGGAATGGTATTAGATGCTGAGGTATTTAAGATCTCATACATATTGATGTATGTAATTCATCTATATCATGATAAACATTGATGATATGGGATATCATTATATGATTATTTGTGATATGAGACTTCTTCCCTTCACCTTGGAAACCTTTGAAATATTAAAATATATCATAATTTTGGTTTATAACCAAAGTTTTAAGGAAGATGAAATGAATTTGATCTAACCTAGGTAGCAAGTACCTATTAGATGAATTCAAAGAATACCTTATACATATATGAATATCATTCCTATCTCACTCCTCCTAATAAACCTAAACTCAAAAGAGCTGTAGGGAGATACAATTGGATCATGTGTGACATGATATAATCTATGTTGAATCTTAGCTTAATTATCTCTTAGTTTCCAAGGTATATGTATATGTAGTAGAGACTACAATATATATCCTTAAAAAGGTTCCATGCTAATTTATGAATCTCGTCATCTTTATTCATTTTTTTACCTTTAAATCCCTTATAAAACAACTGCATATAACACTAACTCCATATTCTTACTAACTTGCATCTGTGTGTAAATATTGTATATTTGTATGTTATCTTAACCTAAAATAAATAAATAAATAAATAAATGAAAAATAAAGAAAAGAAAATTAAAAAATGAAAGACTGTATACAGGCTGACCTGAACCCTGAGAGAAGGTCAAGACTTGACCTGATCGACCAGGAGTAAAGTAGGGGGGGGGATAGGGTCCTTAAGCAGAAAATCTAAAAAAATGTGTGTTTTGTTGTAAACACTACTCACTTATTCTGTGTATATCTGTATAAAACTGACACTAATTTATTTGTACCTTAATTGACCTCAAATCAAATAACTTCAAAAACCAAAGTTGTAAATAAAAATGTGTTTTAATTAATAAAAATAATTTCACAATTAAATCATGTATAGAATAAAAGCAACCACACTTGGAAAAAGGCTCTAACCACTAATTGAAATACCAATTCCGGCTCCATATGAACTCAAATTGAACCAATCTCACTTCCATTGGTTTCTAAATTAAAGTATCTTTAAAATGGCTGTGATTTCATAATTTTTGGAGTTACAAGTAAAAAGTTGGTTTTTCGGGGTGGTTGTGCATTTTCCCATGTATTTTGTACATATTTATTTGTATATATTTGTAAATACTTTTACTAATTATTTAAAAATTAAAAAAAATTAATTCAAATTATTTTTTTAAAAGAAGAAGCTAATTTCCTCATTTACCCTTGTATATAATGTCATTATGTATATAGTATATGTATATAGTTGCTATTTTTAATTAACCACCATAAAAAATAAAAAATAACAATTTTTAATTCAAATAAATAAAGTGACGAAAATTAAAAAAAAAACTAGATAATTCTGTAAATAGTTTTATCTCTTTTTATCTTTATCTCATTTCAATTTTCATCTCTCTTATCTCTTCAACTAAAAAAATTCAAAAATTCAAATTTCATCTCTATCTTTTCTATTTGTAAGGCTCCTTCTCCCTCATTCCAACTTGATCAATAGTTAGAGGGAGGAGTCCGATCTCCAGAGAAAACTTCGTCGAGAAAAGTGCCCAGCCTCCGAGCCGTCCGGTGATAGCGAGTTGGCTTTTATCGAGGCAATCACGGTCCATTTCCGCTCCTAAGGTGAGATCTACATTTTTCCTATTTTTATCTAGGTTAATTGTAGTTTTATTTCTCGCACTTTTATCTCATCGTCAATTTCTTTATTAAGATCAATATTTTCATCACGATATGATCCGCTTCGACTCGATTTTTCATCCCACGTTCTTGATCTCTCCGCATTCAATTTGTACCTCCCACGATCTATCAACTCCGACCACGCATGGTGGTCGGAAAATCGGATTCGATCCCTTCCATTTTCATCAGATCCTCGTTCATTTTTCTATTTTAAATAAATAAAAAATATTAACATAAAAAAATTGTTTTCTTTTTCTCTAATGTTTGTTTTACAGGGAAAATAAAAAATATAAAAAATAATAAAAAAAGAGTATTTACAGTTCTTGTTCTAAAAAAATTAAAAAAATGATTTACTTTATTATATTTCATGTTTACATTGAGTAAATAAAATAATAAAAAAAGCGAGCGGTCGCCCTTCAGACACCGCCACCCTCTTCACGCTTCCCTGCATGTGCTGCTCATTGTTTGCCGCGTACGCGACGGTGCCGCCCCGCATGCCGACCACCTTCCGCGCAACACCGGCCCTCGCATCTCCCCGCTAGTGCTGCGACCGTCACGCCACCTCCATCGCCACCGTTACCACTGATAGAAGGCGACGGCGTCGCTCCACTCCAACAACCGTACCTCTGTGCGTCGCCAAGCCCTTGTCCGCTCCTCGTCGACACCCTCCGCCATCCAGCAGCGCCACCACCTCGTCGCCACGGAAGAGCACTCCCTGCATGGAAGAGAAGAAAGAGGGGTGGTGCCCCCTCTTATTTCTTAGAGACGGGAGAACTTTGAGAAGAACGAAGCACGTTGTATCACTAGGTAATTTGCATTTCATGCCTCCTATTTATTTCTATTATTTATTCTATGCAAAATCAAGAATTATTGACATTTTGGTCCATGTGATTCCAGACCTTTATTTTGTTAGATTCTTTATTGAAATAAATGTTATTTATGATCTAAATATTTTGCAAAAATTAGGCTATGCTCGTGATGTGATTATCCTCCTAGCATAAATTTTTCATTGCATTTTAATTTCATTTGATATTTAAAAAAATCTAAAATAGTGTCTTTTTATCTTCCCGAAATTAGAAAATTCATAAAAATTCGAACTTAGCTCCAAAAATTCTAAAACAGTTAGGGTAGTTTTATTTTATTGTCTTTAAATTTCTATGTAAATTTCACACATTAATCGTTAATAAAACCCAAAAAATTGTAAAATACTAGAAATTTTATAAAAATCACAGAATAATCTACAAAAATCCAAAAATAGTGATTTCAGTTTCTATTTGTAGATATTTGAATATAGTTTGTTATAATAATAATTGCCAGTAGTTTTGGGCATTTAAATATTTTTAAGTTGCAAATTAGTACATGATGTACACAAATTCGCATTTTCTCACTGTTCGATTTTTAGATAAATACAAAAACATCTGAAAATTCTACAAAAATTCCCTAAAATATTTCAAAACCTTTAAAACCCAAAAATATTTTCTATTTATTTTTCGGAGCATTTTTGGTATAATTGAAAATTACAAAAAAAAGTTGGTGTTCATATTTCTTGTGTGTGTGCATATTGTTCATTATTTGAAAAATAAAAAAAATTGCAAAATCAAAATCATTAAAAATTTGAAAATCAGAAAAAAAATAGAAACAAAAAATTAAGAAGATAAACAAATCACAAAAACAAAGGATAATTCTCCTTTGAGATTCATGTTTTTCTCTTAATTGATTTTTGATTAATTGAATAACCCTCAGGATTTGTAGCCTCCCTGAGTTCGACCATGTCCGCTATCTAGGTTAATAAGTAGCAAAAATAAAAAATGTTTGTTTGTCATGGGATTTTTAGGGATAACAACGACAATATTTATCATTAATTTATTTGATTCACCAAGAAAACCGTGTTCAACAAAATGGCGTCGTTGCCAGGGAGGAACGACGAGGGTCGTTAGGTTTCTCTTTTGACCTGCTATTCTTGGCTGTAAATATATGTTTATAATTTTCCACATTATTCCATTGTTCATATCCACTACATCTGTATAATTTTTCTTTCTCATACTTGATAATTGTATTTCTTACACATTATGTTTTCTTTTTCTTGCGAGGGCCCGCGGAGTGAAGGAGGCGATCCTAGGAGAGTCGAATCACCCAAGCGCTGTAGAGGCGACTTGATTCTTCACCAAGCCGCATGATAGCACGGAAAAAATCAAGAGAGAGAGAGAGAGTTTTTTTCTCTTTTCTAGCATTTTAACTCTTGTAAACGGACATTCATTTGTTGCGGGGTTTGTTTCACCATGTATCGGTGCACTTGAGGGACCTCACCGATTTTTTTTTCATCGCCTTAGTTTTCTTTGTTTCCCGCGGATTTCATGAGCTACCTCTTGATTGCTTTAATTAATTTGCTTGAGCCAGGTAATTAATTAGTTCCAAACATGCTAAATAAGAAATTTTTGTGCTTAGACTTAGTCTAATTAACTTGTTCTTTCCCGTTAATAGAAGATATCATCTAGGACGGTTCACTTGCATTTGCATATAAGATGGTTTATTTCAATTCTGCGCGGATCACTTGCATGTAGAGTGCTGACGACAAGGTACGCATCTCTTACCACTGCATGCATCATTGTTTTTAATCACATTGGCATTTCCGATCTTGTTCCTTATTTTCATTCACATAAGTTAAAAAGGGAATTGGACACTCGGTAGGCGATTCTTTGAAAATATTTTAACCAAGTGATAACTGCTAAAACCGAGACTGCTAAATAAAACTCGGCCCTAAAAAATACAAGGAAAAAACATTGTTTTGGGGAGAGTAACCCCCTCATTGTTTGGTTTGCTTGAGCGAGAGAGCGACCTGCACGCTAGGAAAGAGCCACGCCCGAACTCTTTTCGGACTACTATCTTAGGTTAGTCATTCTCCAATGAGGATCTCTCTGGTAGCCGGTAAAGCGAGTCATGACGCCCTTAACAGATTGAATTGATCGGGTAGCCTGTAAACAATCTGCAATTCATACTGGCTGGGAAAGATCTAACTTTGGGATTGGGCTAGTCTCCTGAGAGCATTGGGTTCCTAACATCTCGTTTTAACCGCTCTGATAGATTGTATTGTCACCAAACTCTAAAATTGACAAGATAATTGACCGAACCTTCACGGTCTTCACTTTGAGTAGAGTTGGTGAATTGGGGGTTTGTATTGTGTTTCGTTGCTTGTATGCATACTCGATCCTTCTGTGCATTTGCGCCTTTTTCTCCATATCTTTTGACTTGACCATCGTGCTCTCTTGATCCCATCTTTTGTTTCGAAGATGGCCGAGTGGAGTTATTTTAATCCGATCTTCGCGGACTTCTCGCACTCTCCAGACGATCCACCTTCCGTTTTCCAGGAGGACTTTCCTCCTGATTTTTGTGCATATCTTCCTAACCCATTATTTTAGGAATCGGAGGACTTTGATTTTCATCCATCCTCATTCAACCCATCCGATCCTGGTATTTTGGAGTCACCTTTCATGATTTCCACACTTGAGACACTGAATCAGATGATGGAGCATATGAATTCGAGGATTAGCAATCTATTTAACATAAATACGAGCTAGAACATTGCTCCACTATTTGAGGATATGGATTCACTTGAGGATAATCATGAGAGCTTGCAGTCACCCAAAATACAAAAAAATGAGAAAATTTTAAAAATCCAAAAAGATTCTGGGAGACACAATATTGATTCAGTTTGTGAGAAGAGGACCCAAATACCCGATCATTTAGCCACACATCTATCCACCACATGTCCCAACCTTGACCCCGAGGATTCCACTATACAGACCGCTCTTGGCAATCCTCGTGTATATGCTGATTCCGATCTCCTACCTTGTATGGAGGAGGTCCGAAAATTCAAAAAAAAGTTGACTAAACCCAAAGTGGTGGCCACCCTTCATGAGATCATTAAAGCCCCACTTCAACAGGCCATTACAGATTTATCTACTCCTCAACACAATAAGAGAAAGCGAAGGAGAAGATCTGAGCGTCACATCTTGACCATGGCCACTGCCTATGCCATCTCTCACCGTTCGTATTTTAAGAAAGGGAACACTGTCACACCTCTTGTGAGTTGCTCCATATCTGACTATTCTTGTGATAACACTCTCCTTGAAAGCAATTCATCAATCAATATAATACCCTTCTCTATGGTACAGTCTCTTCATCTTGGGACTCTTAAGAAAACTAGGATAATAGTTCAATTTGCTGATAGATCTATCAAGAGGCCGAAGGGCATTATAGAAAATGCTGTCATTCTCTTCCAAGGCACGAATTTCACTTCATAATTTGTTCTAATGCCCATGGAGACCTCCACCCCTGTGGAGCACCCTCCAATCATCCTGGGACGACTTTTCCTAGCATCTACATGAGTTGTTATTGATTATGGTTCAGGAGAGATTTGCTTCTATTCTGATGTGGGGAGTGATGTGTTGAGCACCCATTACTGACCAGAGACCTGCATCCCATGAGAGACCGCCGAGGTTAGCCAACCCCAAGGAACTTGACCTCGAGGGTAATATCAGATATTCTTGTTATATGTTGGATGATAATGAAACCCATGAATTCCTCTTGAAGGAGGAAGACTCGAAAAGCATAAACCTTGGAGTTCCCCTTCTAGTATATAGAGATGCATTGATGACATCCGCAGAATTTGCACGATAGAAACCTTAGACAAAAGGCAGAATCTGAGACTAGACTGGACGGACAAGATTCAACTACTTCCATTGATGAGTCCATTCCTATTCACCGTGATTCAGATGAGATCGATCAGGCCAAATTTGATTTGATTGCCTTTATAAAGGAATTTGGGCCTTTTTATAAAGATGATGATCTAGTAGAGGCTCGTCAGGTTGAAATTGATCATACTTTTTCTGATAATGATTTCGAGCCATTTTACTTTGATGTTTACGAGACTTCCCAGGCCGGACATGGCTATACTACTTCCAATAACCGGTTTAGGCCTGCACAATCTGAAATCACTGAGGATACATTCTTAGTCGATCCTACTCAGCTTATGTCTAACGATGATCCCAATATCGACCTACACCTTATCAAATCCATACCTCAGCAGTCCTACAATAAGGTTTGCTTTTGACCTTCTCGACCTTTGTACGTTCACTCCTCTTGTATATCGTTTCGTTTCACTCTTTCTTCCCCTGTTTTATCATTCACCCCTTTTCTGTGTATGTATATATGTTATACCTAGGATGTGTTTTATCCTAAGTATAGGGAGGGTGAATGATTTGTGTTCTTCATATTCGTCATGTTCATCACTCTTGCTGTTGCCTATACTTCGGGATACTCTACCCTAAGTATAGGGGGTGATGTTGTTCATATCGTGTCTTTTTATTTTTGAGTCTATACATTCTCTTCATCAGTTTTCCTCTTTTGTACACTCTACTATACTTAGGATTACTTGATCCTAAGTATATGGGGGGATCACCAACTTCTCTTCTTTTTATCTGTTTTTTGAGTCGTTGTAGCATAAGAGTCTTTTCATTTTTCTATACTTAACACGAGTTATGTTTTCCTTTTTCGCTCTCTGATCAATATGAGGACATAGTTCGAGCTAAGTATAGGGGGGTGTCGTATATATTATATATATACTTTAGACATAACTCGTACTTTTAAATACGTTTATTTGGGGGGTTATGTGTATGATTTTGTAAAATCGACGTGTGTAAAAAAACAAAAACAAAAAACAAAAACAAAAAAAATAAAAACAAAAAAACATTGTATGTATATATTTTGCTTACCCTTTTTCCTTTAAAAAACCATAAAACCAAAAATCTATAAAAACTTGCATAATTCAAAAAAATAAATAAAATAAAATAATAAAAAAACCATTTCTTTTACATCTACATTTTTCTTAAAAAAATACCATAAAAAGTTCAAAATTAGAAAATTGTTAAAAAAATGTTCTTTTCACATGTGCATCATTTCTTTTCAAAAAAATCTCTTTGCATTGTTCATATTTTCATGAAATTGCATGTGCATTTCTCAGGATAATATTGACATTTAAACTATGTCTGGAATAAAATTGAAGAATGGAGCTTAGTTGGACCTTAGTCCACCTAATTCTCAGAGGAACTTCACCGGAAAATAGGATTTTAGAAGCTTTAGGTCTTTGACTTAATTCTTTGAGTTCCACATGACAATGTGCAGTGTTTGACTCTTAGTGTCTAACTTGGTCTCTTCATTCTGGGTACAACTCTGGAATAGGGAATTAGTTTGTACTCTCGCACTACGTACTTAGCTCAACTCAGACAGGATGTTGGAAGACTATGTTTCTTTTCTGGTAGCGTGGAAATCTAAAGACCGGAGTATGAGTTGAAATAAAGCTTCGGAAAAGGGATGGATGGCTGGGCACAATTTTTTCTAAGACCCCAAAACATGTACGGAAACAAAAAGATTCTATATTCGTAGGGGCACAATAAGATCCAAGCAGAACCACCACAAATCCAAATACAAAGAAGCCACTACCAAATAAATGCCTGACCAAAAAGGTCCAAGCTTCAAGAAAACTTGCAGATCTTGGTGGAGACTCATCTACACTGGCCAGCTTCACGAGGAGAGGTGACTACACTGGCCACCCTCCAGTTCTTTTCTCCTTCTTCTAACTTCTCCCCCAATTTGATTATGAACACAGTGCGGCAGACCTTAGAAGGAAATACCTGACTCCCCGAGGACGAGTTACCGGATAGGAGATTTGCATGGTAGTCCGACATTCTAGATGGGAAGAGCTAAAATCTTTCACACAAATGAGTCAATTGTTCAATGTTCATAAGGTATACTTTGGGAAGAGGATTGATCTAAGATGACTTCTGAGCTGAAACTGTGACAATGATGTGTAGAACTTGAAGGTTGTCAATTTTAAAATTCTAAGTCTCATAGAAGTTCCGACAAACTAATAATACAAAGGTCCGACAGAGCTCTAAACTACAATTTTATGAAGATAAGTTCAATACTCAATATTGTCCTACTTTCTCTATTTTCCCTTTCTTTTTCTTTCTTTTAATTTTAGTCACATTCTTTCAAATAAGTGTTTGCTAAGGGACTAGCAAAGGAAAAGCATAGGGGGATGATGAATCTGCGATTCATCATCTTTATTCATTTATTTTAGCTTAAAATCCCTTATAAAACACCTCCATAAAACACTAACACCATATTTTTACTAACTTGGATCTGTGTGTAAATATTGTATATTTGTATATTATTTTAACCTAAAATAAATAAATAAATAAATAAAGGAAAAATAAAGATAAAAAAAGAAAGACTACATACAAGCTGACCCGAACCTCGAGAGAAGATCAAGACTTGACCTGATCGACCAGGAATAATGTAAGGGGAGATAGGGTCCTTAAGTAGAAAATCCAAAAAAATGTGTGTGTGTATGTTGTTGTAAATACTTCTCACTTATTTTGTATATATATGTATAAAACTAACAAAAAATTATTTGTGCCTTAATTGACCTCAAATCAAATAACTATCAAAACCAAAGTTGTAAATAAAAATTTGTTTTAATTAATAAAAATAATTGCACAATTAAATCATGTACAGAATAAAAGCAACCACACTTGGAAAAAGCGACTAAGCACTAATTGAAATACCAATTCTATCTCCATATGAACTCAAATTGAACCAATCTCACTTCCATTGGATTATAAATAATATTATCTTTAAAATGACTATGATTTCATAATTTTTGGAGTTAAGAGTAAAAAGTTGGTTTTCTGGGGTGGTTTGTGCAATTTTCCCATGTATTTTGTACATATTGTATTTTTATATATTTGTAAATATTTTTACTAATTTTTTAAAAAATTAAAAAAAAATAATTCAAAAAAATATTTTTTAAAAGAAGAAGCTAATTTCCTCATTTACCCATGTATATAATGTCATATATATATAATATTTGTATATAGTTTCTATTTTTAATTAACCACCATAAAAAAATAATAACATTTTTAATTCAAATAAATAAAGTGACAAAAATTCAAAAAAATAGAAAATTTTGTAATTAGTTTTATCTCTTTTTATCATTATCTTATTTCAATTTTCATCTCTCTTATCTCTTCTACCAAAAAAATTTCAAAAATTCAAATTTCATCTCTATCTTTTCTATTTATATGGCTCATTCTCTCTCATTCTAACTTTATCAATCTTTATAGAGACGAGTCTGATCTCCGAGAGAAATTTCGTCGAGAAAATGCCCAGCCTCCGAGCCGTTTGGTGATAGCGAGTCGGCCATCGTCGAGGCAATCACGGTCCATTTTTGCTCCTAATGTGAGATCCACGTTTTTCTTATTTTTATCTAGGTTAACCGTAGTTTTATTTCTCGCACTTTTATTTCGTCATCAATTTCTTTATTTAGATCATTAATTTCATCACAATTTGATCCGCTTCAACTCGATTTTTATCACACGTTCTTGATCTCTCCGCATTCAATTTCTACCTCCCACAATCTATCAACTCTGACCACGCACGGTGGTCAAAGAATGGGATTCGATCCATTTCATTTCCGCTGGATCCTCGTTCGTTTTTCTATTTGTAAATAAATAATAATAACAATATAAAAAAAGAAACTGTTTTCTTTTTCTCTAACGTTTGTTATGTAGGTAAAATAAAAAATATAAAAAAATAATAAAAAAAGAGTATTTACAGTTCCTGTTCTGAAAAAAATTAAAAAAAGATTTTTCTTTTATAATATTTCCTATTTACATTCAGCAACTAAAATAATTTAAAAAGCGGGCGATCGCCCTCCAGGCACCGCCGCCCTCTTCACGCTTCCCCGCACGCACTGGCTAACTGGAAAAGTCAAACCTGTAAACCCTGTAACGCAGGCGACGACGCCGCCCCGTGCATCGGCAACATTCCGCGCAACGCCAGCCCTTGTATCTCCCCCACAATGTTGCGACTGTCGCGCCGCCCCCTTGTGCCGTTCTAGCTACCGTGTCGTCGGCCACTTCTCTGCGTCCAGGCAGCTCCGCCGCACCCGACTCGTGCGGAGGAGAGCACATCCATCGCCACCGTAACCTCTGGTAGAAGGCGATGGCGTCGCCCCGCTCCAGCAGTCGCATCTCCGTGCGTCAACCAACCCTTGTCCGCTCCTCGTCGTCTCCCTCCGCCATCCAATGGTGCCACCACCTCGCCGCCGCTGAAGACCACTCCCTGTGTAGAAGGGAAGAAAGAGGGGCGGCCCTTCTCGTTGCTTGGAGACGGGAGAACTTTGAGAAGAATAAAGGCACCAACCAGGAACCCTAAGGGTTTTTTGTAATATTATAATTAGATAATTTACATGAAAGATCTAGAAATCTTCAATATCTGCAAAGACGTCCCCCCCACCAGCTCTATCACGCGCAACACATGCTGTATCACTGGGTAATTTGCATTTCATGCCTCCTATTGATTTCCATTTTTTATTTTATGTAAAAACAAGAATTATTGACATTTTGGTCCCTATGATTCCAGACCTTTATTTTGTTAGATTTTTTATTGAAATAAATGTTATTTGTAATCTAAAAATCTTGCAAAAATTATGCTATGCTATGATGTGATTATCTTCCTAGCATAAATTTTTCATTACATTTTAATTTTATTTAATATTTAAAAAAAATCAAAAGGAGTGTCTTATTATCGTCCCGAAATAGAAAATTCATAAAAATTCGAAAAAAGCTCCAAAAATTCCAAAAAATTAGGGTAGTTTTATTTAATTTTCTTTAAATTTATATGCAAATTTCATGCATTAATCATTTATAAAACCCATAAAAATTGCAAAATACTAATATGTTATAAAAATAATAGAAAATTCTACAAAAATCCAAAAATAGTGATTTCAGTTCCTGTTTGTAGTTATTTACATATAGTTTGTTATAAAAATAATTGGCAAGAGTTTTGGGCAACTAATTTATTTTAAGTTGCAAATTACTCCAAGCTGTGCACAAATTCGCATTTTCTCACTGTTTGATATTTAGATAAATACAAAAACATCTAAAAATTCTAAAAAAATTTGCAAAAATATTTCAAAACCTTTAAAACCCAAAAATATTTTCTTTGTTTTTTTTGAGCATTTTTGTTATAGTTGAAAATTACAAAAAAAATTGGTGTGCATATTTCTTATGCTTATGCATATTGATCGTTATTTGAAAATAAAAAAAATGCAAAATCAAAATCATCAAAAATTTTAAAATCAGAAAATACATAAAAATAGAAATAAAAAAATAGGAAGATAAAAAAATCACAAAAACCAAGGATAGTTATCCTTTGAGATTCATGTTTTTCTCTTAATTGATTTTTGATTAATTGAATAACCCGAGGGATTTGTAGCCTCCCTGAGTTCGACCCTGTCTGCTATCAAGGTTAATAAGTAGAAAAAGAATTGTCTGTTTATCGTGGGATTTTTGGGGATAACAACGACAATATTTATCATTAATTTATCTGATTCACCAAGAAAATCGTATTCAACACTAATAAACTGGAATCTAGCACTAGAAAGTGCTACTTCATTAGGAAAATAAAGGATGGTATTGGATACCTACTTTATGACATGGAGATTCTTAAAAGATCTCATCTCTGAGAATATGATTCTTAGAGGACGACTCTCTTATGAATCAAGATGAAAATGAAGTAAAGGAACTCATTTAATCTTGAGAAGATAGTGAGGCTCATGAAATCAGAAACTAAAAGAACAATTAAAGATGAAACACTAATACCTCTTCAAATAAGTTTGAGGTTGTATCCACATGTCAGTTAAGTCTGACAATGATCTTACTTCATGTGGTGAAGCTTCTAACGATCATGGAATGGAAAGATGGATGTTAGCAATAAGGTCTAAAGTAGAATTCATATACAAGTGTTGTATATGGACCCTCGAGATCCATCTATATGGGTAAGGCTCATTAAGATGTAAACGGGTCTGCAAGAGAAGGAGGGAACCTAATGAGAAGGTAGAGACCTTCAAAGCACGACTTGGATCCTCAAGATACACACCAAAGAAAAGACATCGCTTGCGATGAGACTTACTCTTTAGTCACCATGCTTAAACTCATTAGATTATTGCTAACTATAACTACACAACTTGACATTGACATCTTCAAGATGGAAGTTAAGATTGCATTCCTCTATGAATACTTCTCCGAGGATATTCATATGAAATAGCCCCATGGCTTCATGAATGAGGAAAGCAAGGTGTGCAAGCTAAAGAATTCCATCTATGGACTCAAATAAGCTTCTTATAGTTGGAACATGAGATTTAATGAAATTATAAATGTTATGATTTCAGATAAAATCTTGATGAATCATGTGAAGCTTAGCGGGAGTGCCATTGTGTTCATAGTGCTAAATGTTGATGATATCCTAATCATCTGAATGATATAAGGATAATAACAAGTGTTTTATAGACCAGCTATTCCATACCTTGAGATATGATCTCAAGGACACCTCTTGGATATTAGTTCTGAAGGTGTTCAGAAGCAAAGAGAAGAGGGCATTGGGACCTTCACATTAGTGATACACCTTGGACATATTCCATTCTTGGAAAACCACATTGAAGGCTTCCTTCCCTTAAAATGTGGTACTGATCTATCTGAAGGGATAACACCTCAAAGAGTTGAGGATGTAAATGCTAGAACTTCTTGCCCTTATGCATCAGTTACGAGAAGCCGAGTGCAAACTACATGTGTACAAATGCAAGATGTCTGCCATGTAGTGGGAGTAGTAAATTATTACTAATCCTACTATGGAGATAAAACACTTAGTTGCAGTAATAACAAAATCATTAAAGATGAAAAGACTTTAGAGATAGTGATCTCTGAGTCTTATCTTCAAAAAAAACTTAAGGCTTTATAGATAGAGATCTAAAAGGTCTTAACTGCAGATACCTTAAGAGATAGAGATCTCCAGGATTATGGATATTCTAAAAAGGATAACAGAAATAACATGCTGGCAATAATAATTATTGAGTTGTAGTGACAAGGACACTATAACTACCTTAATATTGAGTATCAGTTGCATAGATGCAACATTTCGCATTAGATGCGAGCACTGTTACTAGGAGATATGCTAGTGCCATAAAAGGACTTGGCGTAGTATCTTGGGAACAGAGTGACTGATAAACTTACCTAGCAATTTTTCTAAATAGCCTATGATTGTCACATAAGTGAGGGTTTAAATGATTAGCCCATCAATGGCTCTTTGGGCTAGTGGGAGATTGTTGTCCATGCAAGCCCACAGCGAGCCATTATGCAATAAAAGTTATTGCAAATATCATTCCCTGATATGAAATGAAGAATAACTAATTTACGTAATAGGTCCCTTAGAACAATTAAGGTTATGTTCCATGGCCATCTTATTGATCATACAACTCTTTATTCAATTATTGTATCATAGAGGTTGGTGCCTGGATGAATATCTAAAGAGTTAGATTGAGGACTCATCAAGCACCACCATATGATTATTAATAGATGATCTCCAGCCAGAGAAGGAAATGGCAATTTGTTCTGTAAAGGCTGATATCTAATCAACCACTTGATGCAGGTCCTTTGCATAGAAATAGAGTTTCGGAGGTGTAGATAAGTTAAGTCATCGAGTTGACTTAACGAGGTCGATATAACCAAAGTCTTATGTCGTGTGTTGTCACGATATAGGCACGCATCCTATGACCAGAGCTAGATGTGTTACTATATGTCTGAATATGTACATTTGGTAAACCAATAGGTTGATGACCTAATCGAGGTCTATACACCAGCGCGCTGGTGTGCATATAAGGGCATATGAGTAATACGATCTCTCAAAAAGATCAGATAGGTACATTTACTCAACTGGAAGACATAAGCTCACTCATGAGATATCGGGAAGAATCAAATTCCACGCGTCGTCGTCTCTCTTTGGAAGCTTGACAGAATTTGTAGCGATTGATATATGCTTTTGGAAAGTATATTATCAACTCTTAGGAATGATATATGCTTTTGTAAAGTATATGACCGGTACCGACTCCCAATGATCGAATGAGAAACTTTATGAAAAATCCTTTAAGTAGACAGTGTAAAATTGATCTTATACTTCTAGTTTATTTTACGTCTTCCAGTATGCAGGATGTACAAGTATTGGGAATACCTTAGGGTGATGTGATCATAAATGATTGTATAATCATGATGCTTTCATTCCTAGGGAGTGATGAAATGGGTCTGGATTTTAGTGACTCCTCTTAGTAGAGAAGTGATCTAATCTTGGTCCAAGTGTTGGACAGTGATATGAATGTGATTCAGATGCAATGAGAAGATTGGATCTACGGCCTTGATTTGATCAAGCATCTATGGGAGGTCTGCAAGATCTGGATTTGAGATGTGATCTCAATATCCAAGTCACTGTACTTGGAACAATACAATCTGCATGTCCTTATCTCCAAGTATCCGCGGTGAAAGCGCTTTATCCTTGAAAGGGTTCCTGGATAATTTCATTTTTGATATATGTATCTGAGCATTGAGAAATTGATAATTAAATGTGAATTAATTATCATGAATAATATGAATTTGATTTGTATTATTACGAGAGCTATCTAATATAACTAAATGTGATTTAATTATCAAAGATTTAAATAATGTGAATATGATTCATATTATTTGGGCACATGAGAATAGAGATCCAATATATTTAAATGTGATTTAATTATCGTGGATATGAATAATGTGGATAGCGCTATCCTAATTATTCATATATATTATAAATGTGTTTCTGTTGCAAACCAAGAACCTGATATAGAGCACGATACAAAATCAGAATAATAGATGGCTCTACAAGGCCATGGGAAGGGACCACATATACTGAGTTCAAATCTGGGTACATACCAGGATAAAGTGAACAATTAGCTAGTTGCATCTATTCAAGCTATTCTACAACAACTGACTGATCAAGCATTAGCCCAAGTTTCCTTCCTGGAAATGCTGAAAGATTTTAGGAGTAGATCAGAGGAAAGAGAAACCTGATGAGTAGGAGAAGAGGATCAATAGAGGGATCATGATGATGACCAGTCTATAGGAGGACCTCATGGAGGAGGAGGTGATGTGAGGAGAGATCAACCTAAGTATCTATGAATTAGATGTGTAATCCTAGTGCGAGCTAGGTGACTCAGTGGATTCAGATTCCACCAATCCACAGACACTTCGAGCTGAAGCCGCAGCTCATGTTGCTTCTTCCTTCAATTCACGAGAACACCAATGAAGAACCATATATCCATCTTCAGAAATTCAACCGCATATGTGGTACAACCCATTACCCCAACATTACGTTGAGTGTTGTCAAGATAATTGCCTTCCCATTCAGCCTTTAGGATAAGTCACTTTATTGTATCAACCATCTGGGGAAGGTGGTGATGACTTGAGAGGAGTTGAAGTCAGCTTTTTTCCACAGATTATACCCTATCGGTCATCTTAATTAGATTCGTACATGATCTCTTACTTTTCCCAACAACCCACAAGAGTATTGATGAAGCATGGGAAAGATTCAAGGACCTTCAAGAAAAATCCCCCCATCATGAGATCCTAAGGACTGACCTGCTCCAACATTTCTTTAGGGGACTTACGAAAGAAAGTCAGAGGTTGTTTGATGTTGCATGTGGTGGCTTTTACTTCAATGAAGATGAAGATGTTCTGTGGCAGACCTTTGAAGAAAAGATCGAAGGAGAGGTCATCTTATCTTCATTCAGAGCATATCAAAAGACCTCGTTGGTCTACCACAAACCTTTCAACAAGGTGGCACATGTAGAGGACAGAGATAAGAGCTCCAAACTGAGTATAATTGGAGCCATTTGTCTAAGGTTGATATCATCAAAAAGTAATCACATGACCTAGAGAAGTTGTCTTTGATCGAGCAAAGAACCAAGTCGCTGGATAAACTTGACCAGATCACCAAGCAGCTAGAGATGTTGGTGAGCACCATCAATTCATGTCAATTTGCGAGCCCGTCATTCTAGACTCCTATTGAGTAGAAGGAGCTTACACCACAACAACTTCCTCAACCGAGTCAGGGACAACCTTCGTGAGTCCCACATGTTTATTACGTGCATGAACCCAAATTGCCACCCCTGCAACAACAGACATATATGGTTCTTTACCATCTGGAGCCCCAATCACCTTATGTTGAGCCATTCTTTCCACCTCCACCACATATTAAAGAGGTGAATTGTGTTTGGAACAATAAACAACAACTGACTTATCCTTAGGGACAACCTCAAGGTTAGAACACCACTATTAGCCATATCACCCACAACAAGGTGGGAGAAACTTTCAGTAGAACCAACGTCATCACCAGCCTTAATAACATGGTTACACATGTGTTGGACATGCGAGCCCACGACGAGCCATTATGCAATAAGCGTTATTGCAAATATCATTCCCTGATATGAAATGAAGAATAAATAATTTGCATAATAGGTCGCTTAATACAATTAGGGTTATGTACCATGGCTATCTTAATGATCATATAGCTGTTGATTCAATTATTGAATCATAGAGGCTGGTGCTTGGATGAATATCTAAAGAGTTAGAGTGAGTACTCATCAAGTACCGTCAAATGATTGTTAAGAGATGATCTCCAACCTGAGTAGGAGATGGCAATCCTTTCTCACATAGGTTGATATCTGACCGACCTCTTGGTGCAGGTCCTCTGCATAGGAATAGAGATTCAGAGGTGTCAGACTAGTTAAGTCAAAGAGTTGACTTAACGAGATCAAGATAACCAAAGTCCTATATCGTATGCTGTCACGATACAGGCACGTATCTTCTAACCGGAGACAGATGTGTTACTATATATCTGAGTATGTACATTTGGCAGACCAATAGGTTGATGACCTAACCAAGGTCTATATACCGGTGTGCTGGTGTGCATGCAAGGGTATATGAGTAATACGATCTCTCAAATGGATCATACAGGTCCATTACGGAACTGGAAGACATGAGCTCACTCATGGGATATTGGGAAGGATCAAATTCCGGCACGGTTGTCTTGCTTTGGAAGCTTGACTGAATTTGTAGGTTTGATATATACTTTTGGAAAGTATATGATCAAGACCTAAGTATGATATATTCTTTTGGAAAGTATAAGATCGATATTAACTCCCAATGATCAAATGAGGAACTTACTGGTAAAACCTGAAAGTAGACAGTATAAAGTTAATCTAATACTTTAGGGTGAGTCTTCCAGTATGCAGGATGTATAGGTATTGGGAATACCTTAGGGTGATGTGATCATAAACGATTGTATAACCATGACGCTTCCATTACTGGGGAGTGATGAAAACGGGTCTGGATTTTAGTGACTCCTCTCGTAGAGAAGTGATCTAATCTTAGTCCAATTGTTGGACATTGATCTAAATGTGATTCAGATACAATGAGAAGATTTAGATGTACGATCTTGTTTAATCAAGCATCTATGGGAGGTCCACAAGATCTGGATTTGAGATTTGATCTCAATGTCCAAGTCACTATACGTGGAAGAATTACAATCGCCCTGTCCTTATCTCCAAGTGTACGCGGAGAAAGCACATTATCCTTGAAATAGTTCAGGGATAATTTCATTGTTGATGTATGTATCCAAGCATCGAGAAAATTGATAATTAAATGTGAATTATTATCATATATAATATGAATTTGATTCATATTATAAGGAGAGATATCCTAAGATAATTAAATATGATTCAATTATAAAGATGTGAATAATGTGAATGTGATTCATGTTATTTGGGCACCTGAGAATAGAGATCCAAGATGATTAAATGAGATTTAATTATCACGGATATGAATAATGTGGATAGCACTATCCATATTAATCATATATATTATAAATGTGATTTTTAATATATTAAATTAGTATATTTTGATTTATATTTGTTGATAAATTATTAATGTGAATTGGATTCACATTGAATGATTAATTAAAAATATAATTACATTTTGTTTGGGTTTGGGAATGAGATTCACATAATTTCAATTGCTTGATTGAATTTTTTCACAAGATAATTGTGAATTAATTTTTGTGAGAAATATTTACAACAATTGTTGTTATAAAATTCTTGGAGATCTCATGAGATAATGAGATCTCATGAGTTTTTTGGAGATAGACTCATTCCATCTCATTATCTCCAAGACCAGTCAAAGTGATTTAAATTGGGATTAATCATGTTGATTTATCAATATAAAATAATTCAAGATTAAATCAAATATTGTTGTATTTTTACAAAAACATCTTTAGCCATTGAAAGAAACACAAATCAATATTAACCATTGATTGTGTGTTGTCCATGGATTGGGATCCATGGACTCCCAAAACCCTATGTAAGAAGAGGCAATCCCTTTCTCTTCAAGACACAATAATGAATGCTCTCTCTCTCTTTCTCCACACGCCAAGCCTCTCTCTCTCTTATAATGGTCGTCCAACATGGAGCCATTGTGAGAGTCATCATCGACACAGCGTCGTCGTTATGCTGCTGAATCATCTACTCGTGGATCTCCATCTTCTTCGGTACGTCTCGCTCGTGAAGAAGATTTTGGATCTCGTGTGACGAGATCAGGAGATCTATCGCTTGGATCATCAACATGGATTGCGAGGAGCACACGATTCATCCCCGCGCTCGCAAGCGTCTCCTCCGTCGGATCGGACTTGAGAGAGGAGTCTCTTTGTTTAGAGACTTGATCGCAATCCTATTACATGTTTGTGGTTTAGACGAAATGATCTGAGAAGTGTTCTTGGATCATGTGGTTTCGTCACATAAAAATAATTAATTTCCGCTACCCGGAGCGACTAGTGCAACTAGTCGCTTCCGATCGCATTCGATGCGATCATCACGCCTTCTGTGAGGTTCTTAAGGATTTTCTCCACATCCTTCAACATGGAGGTAGAACTACTAGACGACGGCTTGTCTCTAGCAACATTACCATCACCATCAGCTGGCTGCTAATTTTCAGATCCAGCATCCTCCTCCTTAATACCAATAGTATCCTCGTTATCACTTGAACTATCAGGGTTAATAGCTGCTGCTTCCTAAATACCATCCATCTTAGCGATCAAACTCAGCTAAGTCATCTAAGGTAGCGGCGTGAACCCGATACTTGTTTGCTTGGCCCCAATTAGTGAAGAAATTAGCTGAGATGAGCCAAAAGATAGATGAACTGACTGCTACAAAGATTGTCATTCTCACATAGGTCGAAGCCAATCCAAACAACTTATATTGTATAAATGATTTTGTTTGATCTAACTCTGCAGCACTCTAGAGAAGTAGGACAATACAGGCGACTACCAAGGCGAAGGAGAAGAACAAAGCTTCAGAGGGTGAGTAATCAGCTGGGCTCGCCTCAAGTGCCAAAGAATATCTTAGAGGAGCAGTGAAAAATACAAAAATCAAAAAAATGAGAAAATAAAAAAGAATTCAATAACAACAACCAAGGTTGAGTCAATGCAACCAAGGAGACGCCATCACAAAGAGTCGATCCAATGTGAGCCTACACAACTGTATTTCTTATTTTTACTTTCCCTCATGTATTTGATGATTGTATCAATTTTAATCATCAAATTGTACAAGATTACATTTTTATTGATGAAAATCAAGTTTTTGAAGACACTCGCATTCCATTTCCTGATGCATTTAAATCTAAAACAGTAAAAAATTTGAAAACGACCTTGTATGACCCTAGCATTGTGGAGATAATTGCAAAATATAATGAACAAAATGCATTTCTTAAAAGCTACAGAGTACATGCCTATGATGAAGAAATGATTAAAGTAAGCATGTACGACTAAGCACCGTAAAAGTAGGAGCGAGAAACTAGTTAAACACATTCCAACCATGTCTTTTGCAAATGCTATCAGCAACCTCCCAAGCAAAAAGAAGGATACGAAGCACCTTTCAGCAGATGAAAGATGTTTAACCAAGAATTTTAAGAGACACTCCTAGATAGCAGATCATTAATTAATCTAATGCATGTGTCACAGTTCAAAGAATTTAGGTTAAGAACGCTGAATTTGGCAAGAATGATTTTACAATTCACAATAACATCTATGAAGCGGCCAAAGGGAATTTTGGAGGATGTCATCGTCTCGATCTAGGAGATGCATTTCCTTGTGTACTCCATTGTTTTTGATATCAACACCTCAGCTCCCTTACTCCTATCCCTATCATATTGGGAATGCCATTCCTTCGAACAACCGAAGCAATGGTTGACTACAACACCAAAAAGATCACCTTTTGCTAAAGTAGCGATAAGGTCCTTATTGAGACAATCCAAGTACCAATGCTCAGAGTCAGTATCATATGATATTGATAATATGCAAAAGGAGATAAAAGACTATGATTTTCTAGCAGATATCGGAGACACTACATTATTCTTAGATGAGACCCAGGAATTCCACTCCAAGGAGGAGTAACTAGAAAGCACAGTCGAATCGTCCCTAGTCCCTAAGGATGAGTTATTTGCTGATAAGCTAACTAAGCTATTTGAGATCAATACATCTCTTTCAAAGCAATACGAGTGATCTTTCTTATGTCTTGTATTTAGAGCCAAAGAAAATCAAGGTGGACAACATACAATCGATAAGGCTGATGCTAACTACAATTGTTGAAGTCACCAATGGGCCGATTCAAACCCCGACAGAGCTAAAACATTTGCCCTCAACACTGGAGTACGTCTTCCTTGCGAGTAATAAAAATGTGTTCCCGATCATCATCAATTCCCTACTAATTGAGGATCAGGAATCTTGCTTGTTCGAGGTTCTATAATGAAACCATAAGACGATGGTTGAGGGATTAGGAATCTCCGAGGGATCAACCCTTCATTATGCTCACACCACATTTACTTGGAAGAAGATAGCAGGCCTTCCCATGAATTTCAGCATCTTCTAAATCCTAACCTTTGGGAAGTCATGATGAAAGAAATCATGAAGTAGTGCAATGCAAGATTTATCTATCCCATCTTGGACACAAAATGGGTGTCTGTTACCTGTGGTCCCTAAGAAATATGAAATCATTATTGTAACAAATGACAAAGGAGAGGAGATTCTGATCGGAGTACCTACATCTTGGCACATCTGTGTGGATTACCGATGCCTGAACTTAGTCGCCAAGAAGGATCATTTCCCTTTGTTGTTCATTGATCAAATTGTCAAAAGACATGCTGTAAATGAATACTTATGTTTCTTGGATGGGTACTCTAGATACAATTAGGTTGCAATAACTCTTGAGGACCAAGAGAAGACTACCTTCACTTGTCCATCAGTGACATATGCTTTCAGACGGATGTTGTTCGGATATGTAATTCCCCTGCTACATTTCCGATATGTATGCTGGTCAAATTTGCAGACATGGTCGGTAGTTTCCTTAAGGTGTTCATGGATAATTTCTTTTTCTATGAAGACAATTTCAACACATGTTTATCCTATCTAGATCGAGTACTTTAACATTGTTGTGATGTGAATTTGGTGCTCTCTAGAGAGAAGAGTCACTTCATGGTGATTGATGGAATTGTGCTGGGTCACATAATCTCCAAGTGAGGCATGGAGATTGATCCAATGAAGGTGGAAGTAATCTCAAAAACTTGAGCCACCTACTACATTGAAGCAAGTTAGGTTGTTTTGAGGGCATGTTGGTTTTTATCGAATATTCATCAAAGATTTTAACAAAATTGCCTAACCCTTTATTGAGCTACAAGGAAGGAGACTGATCTTAATATTGAAGACGGAGTTATGTAGGCCTTTAATCAGATGAAGGAACTAATAAATGAAGCTCCCGTTCTACAACCACTGGATTGGTCTCTTCCATTCAAGATCATGAAGGATGCTTTTGATTTTGCCATAGGGATATTCTTGGAAAAATTCATGATGGATTACCATTTGCGATTCACTATGATAACAGAACACTAGATGATGCTAAGAGAAATTATACAGTCATAGAGAAAGAGTTGCTAGTAGTGGTGTTTGCACTGAAGAAGTTCAGATTCCATTTGATTGAATCAAAAGTCATTGTATACACTAACCAAACATCTTTGTATACACTGACCAGCCATCTGATACATACAAAGCATGAAGGATACTAAATCACAATTACTTCATTGGATCCTTCTACTCCAGGAGTTTGACATATAAATAGTGATAAACCTTGAGTAAAAAAATGTGACGGCAGATCACCTTTCTAGAATCATAGATCTAGATACTTCTGAGCAAGTTATTTTGCCAATCTCTGTAACTTTCCTAGATGAGTCTATTCTTTTTATTGCCTCTCTTCCATGAAATTCTAATATTGTGAACTATCTTGTCTCCAAGAAATCATACAAGACTGGCCGAAGCTGAAAGTGGACAAGCTCTTGTTAGGGATACATTTTTACCAATGGGAGTATCTGTAATTACTTCGTGAGGGTGCAGATTTTATCTGGAGAAGGTGGATCCCCGAGGAGGAGTACACAGGTTTACTTGAACATTGTCATAATCTAGAATCTGGAGAGCACCATTTTGGGAAGTGTACGACATTGAAAGTGCTTCAATGCAGCCTTTTGTAATCGACTCTTTTCAAGGATGCTACTACTTACGTTAAATGTTGTATTTACTATTAGAAGATGGGCGACAATATCAGCTCTAGAGACAAAATTCCTCTCAAGTACATTCAGATATCAGAGGTTTATAATGCTTGGGATATTGGTTTCATGGGCCCATTCCTAACATCCAGTGCTATGAGTACATTCTACTTATTGTCGATTATGTCAACTGATGGGTGGAGGTGATGAATCTCCATTTCATCACCTTTATTATTTTATTTTGGCCTTAAATCCCTAGCTAAATGCATCTATATAGCACTAATTAATGCATAATAATAATCAATGATTGACAAAGAATTACTATATAAAATAATGTATTTAATTTCAAAATAAAAGAACAAATGACGAAAAGAAAAATAATAAAGTGTCAAAGATATTGAGTAACCTACACCTTGAGAACTAGTCATCATGATGACTTTGTCGACAAGGAATAAAGTAGGGGGAGAGAGAGTAGGTAATTAATACAAAATTACCCCATTTAAGTTGTTGTTTTTATGTTGTAGTCGAGCAATAGGGATCAATCAAGAAAATAATTAAAAAGTAATTATTCAATTAATGCGAGGTGGTTTTATGTTTATTTAAACCGGGAAAGCCTCAAGAATGAACTTAAGGAGGCAAAGGAACATCCTAAGTTAATGTCTATCAAATTTAATGTGTGGTTTTCGAGGCGGCTTTTTTGGTTATTTTTAATGCATTTTTTTAATGCAGATGCAAATGCGATACAATTTTAAGGATTGAAAAATTATGATGAAATGAATATTTAATGATTAGTAAACACAAAACTTGACCGAAATGTTAATTACGATGAAATGAGAACATTATAATTTTTTTGGAATTTTCTGATGCAGCATGAATATCTAATTATTAGATGAATGCAAGCAATGTTGATTACAATAATTAATTAAAATAAATATTAAACCTACTTATTTTTGGGGAATAAAAATTATCTAAGATTTTTCATTGTGTGATCTATCTCACAAAAATCCTAAACCCTAAAAATGTGAAGTTGAAAATCTATTAAAAATTAATTATTGTGAAGCACAACATATTTTCTACATAATAAAATATGCATGCAAATCAATGATTTTTGGGCATATAATATAACTCAACTGAATCAATTAAACATGAATTTTTTTGGCAATTTTTAAAGCAATAAAAATTAATGGAAAATTTAAGAAATTAATTAATGGAAAATTTAAGAACAGACAGTGGGTAAACTAAATAAGATTCCACAGAAATAATTATCATTAAATAACCACATATCACAAAATTAATAATCACATGCCATAATTTCAAGAAATAGTGTTCTATAATATGCATATTTTTAAATAATAAAATGATGCAAAAGTCTTGTTCAAATTATAGATAGAAGATTGGGTTCTGAATGCAACTACAATGATTTAAATAAAACAAAAAATTGTGCATGACAAAAAGAAAGCAAATCTCGATCCCTTGGGGGGTCTTGTGTAAAATGCCCAGCAAGTCACGTGTGCCTCATGTGACCCCTGAGCGATAGGGATTGTTTAGGAATATGATGATCTCGAGGGCTTGCTTGTAAATTTCCCCAAGAGGGTGTGCGAGTAACGTGAGCCCCCCTTAGAACAAGCGCCCTACAGAGAGGAGCTTAGTAGCTGGTAGAGGTCCGACATGACCGTAGCACGAAGAGAAGCATTGAACAGTCAACGGAGCACTAGAGAGATTGTTAGGGAAGATGATGCGAAGCTTGGGTTGCTCGGTGAAGATGATTCCTAGCTCCGACCAGGAGGTGGCGATGAAGAAATTGAAGGTATCGATGGAAAAATGAACTTTTAGGTGGTGTCATGGGCGGAGTCAGTGGAGTCCTAGAAGGTGACGTTGGCAAGGCAGAGGCCGATGCTGCTGGAGAGCTGGTGCAAAAGTAGGAACGGAAGGGGATGGAGGTTGATGATGATCGAGCGGAAGGGTAAACCAGGTGGAGGATGATGCGAGCGAAGGTGATGGATGTGTAGGTGGAGCTGGGTGCAAGAGAGGGAAGAGGAGATGAGGAGGCGAAGGATAAGCGGAGGGGGCAGTCAAACAAAGGAGAAGGTGAACGGGGGAAAGGGTACCTTGGAGGCATGGCTCGACGGTTAAATACGATCGGAGTGAGCAGCTGCGGGTAGAGGCGTGACGCTGCGACGAGTTTGATCCTCAAATCTTATCGAGGTTGAGGGCAGAGGCCAGAACCGTCACCACTGGTTCCCTCCCCTTCTATTGTGTTAACGATGGATGGCCCTCTTCAGTGGTGGTGCTGGGTTTTTTATAGGAGCGATGGAGCGGGTCGTTGATGAGAAGAAATATGGGATTAAATCGCTGATGGATTTGATGGCAGCTCGAGCGAATTGGGAAGGGGATTGTGACTGATTGGAGGGAGATCGAGGGAGCTCAAGGGACAAGATATGAAAGGGATTCGGCGAAGATTTGTGGTGGTTGGGTGGCGGCGCTGCCACTTATAGAAGGGGCAAAAATTGGAGGAAGGAGATGAACAGTGGGTCGTTCGATTGCTCGGTATCGCGTGGCCAACGAAGCATCATGTGGCAGGACAGAAATAAAAGGGAAAGGGTGTGATCCCGACTATTGGATGGATACCCCAACATCCAACAGTTACATAAGGGGTAAGTGAGGGAGGAGGTGGCGACATGTGGCAGCTCCAGGAGCTGCCACGTATCACACTCAGAAAAATTCCATAATAAACACAAAAATAAAAAAAATAACAAACGACATCGGATCGAAAACTTTTCTTCACAAAAGTTGTTCGTCTTAATGAGATCTACAACTTTCATGAAGAAATAAAAACAAATAGGTCATTTGCACAAAGTGGTAATTTTGGTGGTACTCTATGTATATAGGATATCTAATTTTTAGTTTTTGTATTTTTTTTATTTTTATATAGGATAAAAATTGAGAAAAAATATGATAAAATAAAAGACATACATATTAATCTAATTTTTTATTTAAATAATTAAGAAAATAAAGAAATAAAATAAAGGGGACTTATTGTACATACTCTTAATGAACATTGAGACTCAGTTTGCTTCTTTGACTTCAAGCTCATTTTAGGTTTAAATTTTTATGCATTTTAATGAAACTTTTGTTAAAGAAAATAAATAAGAAAAGGTTAAAACAAAAATACTAATTATGTACATAAAATAATAGGTCAAAAATGGGCAAAATACATAATGTACAAAATAGGCCCAAAAACCCAACTTTCACACATGATCTCCAATTCACTTGTACTTGGCCTTGATTTGAAACTAATTGAACGTACATTAGTTCAAAAGTGAGTAGGATAAAATCGGTCACTGGATGAGGAGGATATCTGCATTTATTATGGAAATTCTGAAATTCGGATTTTAGTTTGTGAGCCACTTATTTATCTTTAGATTTTTTGTATTTTTCATTTATTCTTGTTAGTGATATGTATACAATGGAGGTAGTTTCAAGTGATTTGGAGATAGCATGAATTAATTAAAAAAATGGTAAGTTAGCTAATTTACATGTCAAATGTGCTTATATTTCTTGGCTTCTTATTTTATGCAATTGTTGTGATAAAATGTGATTCTTATTTACATATGCATGAATGTTAATAATGCAATATAGGTGATGAAATGCCAATGAATTTTTGGGATCTGAGCTTGTCTAGTGCCTTTTAGTATGATGAATCACAAATTCATCAACCCCCTATACTTAAACCATGCTCGTCCTTGAGCATCTAGAGAATGAATGAATTAGCCGGATTAATCCCATATTGTGCATATGGAGTACAAGACTCGATTTATTAAAGAAATCTCAGTTCTAATGATCCCAAAATTCTGAGGTGAACCAAGCTTTAGTCAAAAGGTATCCAACTTCTCTAGCTCTGAGACTCTCTTTATTTACATATATAGTAGCAGTATGACATTTAGTGTGGAATGCAGTCACAAGAGTAGAGTTAAAACGTCAACCAAGGTTCCAGTCCAAGAGACTCTCCTAAGGACCCTATCCACAACACATAGGGAATAAATTAGTTCTTGCATACAATCCACCGTCGCTTTAGTTGTCGGTCTTAAAAGTTTAGATGGAAGGACAGTTGATGGAAGGCATAGGATTGTGTAATTTTTTCTCTCCCCTTCAATGGAACAAGGATCCACTCGGGTGCCTTATAACGCAACACATGTATTTTAGGTTGTTGACCAGTGCGTTTGTCAAGAGAGTTCGAAGTCATCTTCACTTGTTATCCTGGGAGTACACTGGGGTCTGTCTCTTTTGAGTACCTATCGCACATTAGACACCCAGACTTATATCACTATACCATGCAGAGCCCTTTTTGGGTGTTATCCCGACTCTTGGTCCTAATAGCTTTGGTCCAAGTAGACACTTTGAAAAGGTTTGAAGCGCTCACCTTTGGTGGAAGCTCTTTGAATTTGTATTTTTAATGAGAGAGCTTTATTTGTATTTGAATGAGAGAACTTCTCTCAAAATTTATTTCATTGATGGTAGGCTAGCTCCACTGCTTTTACCAAGTTGGCGAACATTGATCAACAATTAAGTAAGTTTCATCACACCGTGGCACATAGGTTTTTATATCAAGAGATTAGTACAAGAACCTTGTTCTTATACTGGCTTAAAGGTGCTGAATCCCAGGTTTCATGAAGCCTTTATTGATTTATCCCATCCTCGGGTATCGTAAAATCGGATCCATACTCAAATCCCTCATCCCAGTTCCTCAAGTGAAATCCCAACTCATATCATCATAACCGCAGTCACGCAAGTGAGATACTGATCATATTCTTTAAGGTAGAGACTATGTATGCAATATAGCATACACATCTTTTGAACTAGGGAAGCGTGAATAATTATGTCATAGACCCTAATGACTAAAGCTGGTTAACTCTGAATCTTAAAACCTCGTAACCAAATGTCCTTGAACATCACAAGTCTTGTGTGAAAGTGTAAGTGTCAGGGATTCATCCAACAAAAGAATGCATGGATGAATGAAATGTTGAATGAAATGCAAGTGTGCAAAATGTGTTTTAGAAGATTTTTTTAATGCAAGATTTTTTTTATTTTTTAGAAGCAAGTTATCCACCCCGTAAATAAAATACATACTTACGTGAAAGTACAAACTAAGGGTAATATGCAGACTATATACACACCCTTATACTTAGTGAGTGTTATGTCCTTAGGGCACAAGAAGCGCAGAGAAGACATAGCTCGGTCTAAGCATAAGAGAGTGAAATAGAAAAGAAAAATAGAAGGTGGCCCGTCCCCCTATCGTTAAGCTATGGACAATCTAAGTATTGAAGAAGGACAAAAATGAGGCAGACAAGGGGAGAAGTGAATGAGGAGAGTATATACAGCAGGCATCGGGTCCCCCTACACCTAGGCTCTAGTCAGCCTAAGTATGGAAGGAGGGGTCCGATGAGATCTGGAGAATAAATAAGGAGAATGTACATTTGAAATGTGTGAAGAATAAAGATGATCTATACATCTTGTGTCTGACTGCTTCTCTTCATGTAGGGTGGTCTAATGAGTATTCAATGTGATCGTTCTACATGAAGTTGATGACCTCGACTTGGGATAACTGTTCTTTAGAATCTACATATGGCTTCAACAGTTGCCCATTCACTGAAAAAGGTTGTGCACTATTTTTGAGCTCAGCAATATCAATACTTCCATTGTTGTGCACATTTATGAAAATGTAGGGACCCATCCATTTTGATTTGAAATACCCGTGAAAAATATTTAACCGGATATTGAACAACCACACTTTCTGCACAAGGAAAAGGACTTATGCGTCTATAATACCATCTCTTGACCTTGTCCTTATAGGTCACACTATTGCCATATGCCCGATTTTGGATTTTAATTAGCTCATTCAGATTCAAGTCACGACATAGCTTCCCAATGTGACAACTCCAATCAATCTTCTTGATCTCCCATTCTGATTTGGTAATTAGCTCTACGAGAAAATGGCATGGCTTGCCATACATCATCCTAAAAGGTGAGTGGAGTCTTGTAGAATGTCCTATAGGACCACAAAACCTGATCCAAAAGATGAGACAAGTTCTTCCTATCGGGACGAACCAACATCTGAAGAATAATCATCACCTCTCTATTAAAAACCTCTATCATGCCATTAGTCTGTGGGTGGTAAGGATTGTCTACTCTTTGATCGAATTTATATTCATTAGCCAATGATCTCATTTCTATGTTAACAAAGTTGCTACCCTCACAAAAATCAAAACCTTCGGAACCCAGAACCTCGCAATGATATGTTCCTTGATAAACATACAAATGGTCTTGCTATCTGCGGATCAGGTCATGAAAGCCTCCATCCACCTTGACAAATAATAAACCACTAACAAGATGTATGCATATCCGTTGTTGTTGGGAAAGGGAACCATAAAACCAATTCCCCATGTGTTAAAAAAATGCATAAATTCATCAGTTGCATGGGCATTTCATTTCTATATCCAACCGTCCCTCCCATTCTTTGACAAATCAGGCACAATCGTACAAAATCATTGGCATCTCCAAACAAGGTCGGCTAGTAAAATCCACATTGAACTACCTTGGGTGTGGTTCTCTTTACTGAATGGTGTCCTCAAGCATCTAGTGTATGACAATGAGTGAGTACACTCTGGTATTCCTCTTGACGAATACTCCTTCGCCAGAAGCAATCTACCCCTCAAAGAAAAGGAAAGGATCATCTCAATGGTATCTCCTCAAATCCAACTTCAATCAGTCAATACTTCTCTTAGGCCAACCCAGGGGAACTTGCTTGGAGACAAGATAGTTCACCATGTTGGCGTACTATGGGAGTGAGTCAGTAGCACAAACTGACTCATCTAGGAAGGCTTCTCGAATGGGTTCAATATCAGGATTATCATTCTACTCAAATTGGGAAAGGTGATTAACCACGACATTCTTTATTCTAGGTTTATCCCTAATTTCCAAATCAAATTCCTGGATTAATAAGAACCATCTTAAAACATGCGCCTTTGCATCCATTTCCATTAGGTATCGAATTACTGTGTGATCAATAAAAATCATCACATTGGAGCCCAATATATATGATCTGCATTTCTCTAGGGCCTAAATCACTTCGAGCATTTCCTTTTCAGTCACTGTATAAGTAGGATCCAAAACATTGTTCGCATAGTGAATTGCATATGGATTCCCATCTCTTCTTGGTCCTAGCAAAATCTGATGCATTAGTCATGATCTCAAAGGGAAGAGACCAGTTGGGAGCTTTTAAAATCGATGATTCATATTTTTTCTTTTTCAAGATCACAAAGGCATCTAGACACTTGTGATCGATAATGAACTCGATGTCTTTCCCTAAAAGCTCAGTCAGTGGGCGGACAATCTTTGAAAAATCATGAATAAATGCTCGATAATATCTAACATGCCATAAGAATGACCGTACTCAGTAAACATTGGTTGGTGGCTCATGTTTCTTGATCACATCCACCTTGGTTGGCTCAACCTCCATTCCCTTTTTGGAGATGACGTTCCCCAATATGATACCATCCATCACCATGAAATGACTTTTCTCCCATGAGAGTACAAAATTTACCTCCCTACACTTTTTGAGGACTCGGTCCAAGTGCGCTAAACATGTATCAAAAGAATCACCATGGACTGATAAGTTATCCATGAAGACTTTCAAGAAGTGACCCACCAACTCGGTAAATACAACGCTCATGCACCGCTAAAATGTGCTTGGGGCCGAGAGCGATGGATACCTTATTGTAGCCTGAGTACCCACCAAGAATATAGAAGAACACTTTCCCTAAAAGTCTATAGAAAATATGTTCAATGAATGGTAGAGAAAAGTTATCTTTCTTGGTCACGAAATTCTGGCGCTAGTCAACATAGACACATCACGACGTGGGTTCTCATGTCACGATCTCTACCTCCTCCTCGTTGGTTACCATCTGGATTATCGACTTCTTCAGAACAACATGAAGCAGGACCACCTACTTGGAGTCGAAAATATGGTATATAAACCCTGCTTTGCACCATTTCTCAATCTCTTCCTTAACTACTTCCCAAAGATTAGGCTTTAGTCTTCTCTGAAATTCATGGGAAAGTCTTGCGTTATCCTCAACATATATTTGGTGCGAGAAGAGGGCAGGGATGATCCCCACAAGATCCGACACTATCCATCCAACGGCTTTACGATTTCGCTCAAGAACTTCAACTAACCTAGAATCTTATTCTGCATCTAATGTCGAGCTAATGATCACATGATATCTCTGTTTGGGTCCCAAGGAAATGCATTCTTGAGTGCAGGAGGAAATAGTTTCAGCTCAAGCAAATCTGAATCATCAATTTGGTCTGACTGAATGGTATCTGAGTTCGGCTCTGTGTTGGATGATGGTTGATCAATCTGTGATGTGTTGGCTACCAACTCTAATGAAAGGTGAGTCGGATCACAATAGTAGTGCGATAATTTGGCCTATGCTGCGTTTGACTCGTTATATATGTCCCTTGACTGTCCTGAAGAAGAAGGGACTGGCGGATCCAAAGGGATCTCTGTGTCATCACGGGTATGCATATGTGTCTCTAAATAAATCAAGCAACACCTTGCAAATTGCACTGTGCATTATGTTTTCTCCAAATGAGGGGGTCTCACTATGTCTTTCTGGAGTCTGTTTCTAAAATCCAGTTGTGCTAAACAACTTGTACTCTGCCTCTAAAGACTCTGCATACTCGGTACTACATTCGGAGTTAGGTCTTTGCCAATTGTTTGCTTCATCTCTAAGTCCACTTCTCCCTTACGGTCCAAAAGAATGGCCATCCAAGAATGATCTAAGATTCTCTCCAATGATTGGGGGACTCCATATCAAGGACAATGAAGTCCACTTTGTATTCTTGTTCCTCAACCATGATAACAACATTCTTCACCTCTCCCTTAGGCCACTTCATTGATCGATCCACAAATTGGAGTAGAGCTGATGATTTTCTGAGAAGTCCTAACTCCAATTTGTAATATAATGCTAAGGGCAGAAGATTGATTGAAGAAACATTATCTAGGAGAGTGCGTGCAAATGCAATGCTGCTGATGTGACTCTCCACATAGTGAGCACCTAGGTCTCTCTTTTTCCTTGGTTATTGCCTATTTTTAACACAATGGGTAGTGTCAACTGTTAAGACATGAGCCTTCACAAATTGATTCGGTTTCTTCTTCGAGTCCTGGTTGGAGTGCTTCTCATTTTTAAGTACTTCTGAAACGTAGGATTATTATCCACATATTAATCAAATGGTACCTTGACTGTAATCTTTTCTTGACAAAATCGTGCCATTTTCAGGTCATCTTGAATTATTTTTTGGTTTGCACTCTCCCCATAAGAGCACGAAGAAAAGGAATGGAAGTAGTCGAAACATGGGATAAAGAACCTGAATCATAAACAATAACATCGTGCTTTGATTTATTAGAAATAGAGTTCTTATTACCATGATCTTTATTCTTCAACTGATCATAAAAATCAAAATCATCTACATCAGATTGCAAAATAGATGATAAAGGTGAATCAACCACGACTAGAGGTGCAAGGTCCTCTGTAGACTCCATTGGTGCTTTTCCCTTCTCTTGAGTGGGAATCCTCTATTTCCTTGGATACGACAGTGAATCTATATTTCTTTCTTCTTCATCGTCAGAAGTATCATCAAGTTGATCTTCCAAATTGTTTCGCTGCATTTTACTCGCCTGATTAGGCACGACCACAATCCTTCCCTCCTTAGTCACATAACATTGACATTATCAAACGAAATGATCTCATGTTCAGATCTAGATGAGTCTGAATAGTATTCATGACCACCATATTGATGAGATTGAGATTTGTTAAAGTTGTAAGGGTTAGCTTGAACTTGGGCGCGAACAATTGTAGCAGGAGCTGTCTGTTCATCTCTCCAATGGTATAAGTAATTCATGTCAACTCGTAGATCCTAAAGTTCATTTTGAAAATAATGGATCTCCTCGAGCATCTGCTGCTGGATATCAATGGGTTTGGTCTGAGAGCTTGACAGTTGCGAAAGTTTCTTTGAATATTGGCCTTGTGGGGCTCGGTAATGTTATCGATATTGCCGGGGTACATGTTGGTACTATGAACCCTGCTGGTTTACTTGGTATTGGCCTTGTAGGTTGTATGACTGATGCGGTCTCTGATGTTGTGACTGAAGGATATGGTGAGATCCTTAAGTGCATCATGGAAGCGTAAGTATCACATCTTATGCGATCGGGAGCGACTAGCCACACTAGTTGCTTGAGGCAGCGGAATTTAAAAAATTTCCATGAAATGAAACCACATCATCCAAGAACACTTCTTGGATCGTTTCATCTAAACCGCAAACAAGTATAGGGTTACCTCTTGAAGTGGTTGCGATCGACTCTCTAAATGAAGAGACCTCCTGTCTCAAGTTTGATCTAACAGAGGAGAAACTTGCGAGCGCGTGGATGAGACGTGTGCTTCTCGCCATCCTTGTTGATTATCCAAGCGACGAATCTTCTGATCTCATCACATGAGATTCAATGTCTTCTTCACAAGCGAGGCACACCGAAAGAGACGGATATCCATGAGCAAACGATCCGACATCATAACAGCGACGCTACGGCGAGAGCGACTCTCTCCAAGGCTCTGTGGTGGACGGCCACAAGAGAGAGGGAGAGAGATGGTGTGTAGAAAATGAGAGAGAATGTTTTTGTTCACAACTTGTGCGTTGTGTGGTAACCTAGAAGAGAAAGGGGTGCCTCTTCTTATATAGTAATTTGGGAGTCCATGGATCACAATTCATGGACTACACAAAATCAATGGATGAGATTGATTTGAGCTTTTTTTAATGGCCAAGATTTTGTTGGTAAAAAACCAACAACAATTAACTTAATTTGATAAAATATGTATTGTAAATAAACATAATTTAGTCCTCAAATTAAATCAACTAATCTTGGAGATAATGGAAAGGAGAACCTCTCCTTCCATATTGGAGAGGTGGACGGCCACCCTTTCCCTGTAGGAATCGGTGGTCGTCCCTTCTCCTATTAGGAAAGGGAGATTCAAATGCAATCTCCAAGATTGCATGATTCCATATATCTCCAATATTTACAACAACAAAGATGGAGAAATATATGGTGTGAAATCAATCTCTATCTAAAAGGAACAGATATTGGGAAGAGAGTTTTCATGATCTGTTTGGGATAACAGAAGCGAGGAGTCCTGAGAGTGACTTACAAAATCCGAACTGGCATCTCAAGAATCATCCCAAATTATTATAGATGTCAAATCCATGGAATCGATGTGGGTGTCGATAGATTCCCTACTAAACCATCCATGAGTCGGCATCATGAGAAATTAGAGGAATAGATGAGGAGTATGGAATATGATGACAACAATAGGATAAAAGTAAGGTAAGATAAGATGAAGGCTCAAAGTGAGCAGAGTAAAAAGGAACAAAAACATAAGTAAAGAAAAATGGTTGAAGTGCACGGGATTGATATTTTACCTAAAAGTAGATCCAAACAAACCTCAAAATAATGTATTCACATACTCAACACATGTGAAGCCATAAGAGTTCAGCTATTTTTATCTTTTCAATTTTAATTACATTAAGGCAATCTTGTAGCTTATCCTTAGAGGCTAGACCTATAGAAGAGTGAGTATTGCAAGAAAAGTATCTCGTAATTCCAACTTATTTTTTAACCTATAGTATGCATATTTTAGATGTCCTTGATATCAGTCTTGGTTTGGCTGCTTAGCCACAGAATAAGAGTGAGGAAGCTGATAGCGGTGAATCAAGTACTTCAGAACCGAGTCTACAAGCAGACAAGGCCATACTCAGATGCATAATCATGAGATAGACAACCCCTTGAGGGTATACCCTATGCTCAATATTTTAATCTAGGTCCGCAAGAAGACAAATCCCTACTTGCCAATGTACAATAAAAACATTGGTACTTCACGGAGCCTAAGTGTTAATCAAGGCAGCCACGAACTAGGTTGTTGGCTCTAATCCTTGGGGGTCGCGCCTCGCTCTATCTGAGTGTACTTGAAAATAATGTGAGCTTTATGAAGCCAATGCAATGGAGTTCGTTATAAAATTTATTTAGAGTCAAAGTATTTTTAGCAGCTCCCTTGGTTTAATATTTGAATTTTCACTTTTTTGAGTATTTTCCAAAACGAACACCTAATGATTTTATTTAGATTTTCTTTAAGTCCTACGTTATTCAAAACAGAAAGAAGAAGTCAGAAAGCAATGCAAGTATCACGATTTCTAAACCCATCATTGTGATGCATGATGTATGAATAGATAGAAGACTTACAGTACTTTCCAGCTCTCTCCATGCGAACTGCTAGATAGAAATTAAATTTACACTACATGAAATGCAAGTCAGTGAAATCTCCCCAAGAAGAAATTGTTATTAACATGAAGAACCATATTAAGTTTGACTAAATCCATGTGTATCAGACTATAGGAGCATGAATATAATTAAGGCTTTGGACCTAGTTATGGAATAAATAAATCCAAAAAACTTATGGGCTCATTTACACAAAACAAATTAAAAGAAAGGAGTCAAGCAAAAATCGTGGAAAATAAAAAAAATAAGTGGAAATAGAGAGAAAGAAAGATAGAAAGCAGTGAAAACATAAGAAAACCACAAGGCCCCAAGGTCAACAAACACCTCGTAAAACATGCCTACTAAAAGTATGTGTCCAAAGTTTGTCCTTGTATTATTACAAAATAATTGAATAAGTCTCTCTCTAAAAAAACTAAACTAACACTACACTAAGGTGAATCCACTCAGCTCCTTATGTCCTCTGCCACTCTCTCCTACCGGTGGGCGAAGAACCACTGGTCTCAACTGCTATTTGGTCCGTAGAATCTCCAAAGATATCCTATATCGATAAGCAGACCCTTGAAACAAATTCAAATAAACGGATGGTCAGAACATTCTTATATAGAAATAGAATATAGAGAAGAGTAGACAATAAAGTGAATAATGCAAAAAATAGGCTAAATAGTCTACTCAATGATTTACAAACAGATGCTCCCTGACAACAACACCATTTGATGGAAGTGTTTTTGATATTAGGGTACCCAACGTCCGGTCTTGGTGAGCTAGCTGTGTTCGACAAGTCAGATCTAGCAATCGTTATGTCAGTCGCTTTCACGGCACTTAGTACGTGATATAATGATAATTAACCCACAATGATAATTAAGCAACATGAATAAGTGAGATAATATTTATTATACCCAAAAAATTGTGTACAATAGACAAGTAATAGGGGTCAAACCAAAAGGAGTATACCGGGTAGAGAAATAATGATTAGAATATTTAGGGATTTTTTTCTTTTAAATTTTGAATAGTTTTGCGGGATTTGATTTTTATACGTATTTTTTTATTCTTTTTATTTTTTTAATTTTTACATCTTTATTTCTAATTGAATAATATAAATATATAGACATTTGACGAATCTCCATTTCATCACCTTTATTCTATCATTTTGGCCTTAAAAACCCTAGCTAATGCATTTAAATAACATTATTTTGTACAAATTAACATTCCATAATTGTTCCATTTATTGTAGATAGAATACAATTTTTAATGCTAAAATTATAGAATAAAGGAAAGAAAAGAAAAAGAATAAAATACCAAAGGTACTTTATGACCCTAAACCCCGAGACCAAGTTAAGAAACGATTTGTTCAACAAGGAATAAAGTATAGGGAGATAAGGGCCAATAATACAATAAATTTTCTATTTATGCATCAATAACCCGCTTTTGGGACCTATTTAATGTTCTATTATTTTTCATCAAATTAATAAACTTTATATACAAAAGTTGTAGATAAAAATACAAATAAAAATACAAAATTAAGTTTGCACAAAAATAATACTCATTGTACATTTTATGATTAAAATAAAAAGCCAAAATCCAACTTCCCATACTCATATCTACTCAATAAAAACACAAAATTCATAAAAATAACCTTCAAATGTATATAACTTTTAATAAGTTATGTTATGAACGTTTTCATTTTATTTAGATTTTAGGTATGAAAGTTAAGTTTTGGACCCCTATTCCATATAACTGAATAAAATATTCATTTTATTTATTCTTTATCATTTTTCTATCATTATAATTTTATAATTTTGTAAATATTATTTATAATATTTTTAAATGTTTAGAATAGAATTAAATCATATAGAAAATGAAAAATAAAATAGTCTATAGAAATACATAGATGAAATACCTATACTTATACCTATATAATATATACCTATATTTACTTAAGCATACAAATTATATAAGAAAATATAATAAAAATATATTTATATGTATAAAATAATTTATAAACATAAACAATTATAAAAATAAATAAAATCAAAAATACAAAATAAAAATTATATAAAACATAGGTCAATATATCTATAAATAAACTCGTAAAAAGTAAGTTGCAATAAAATAAATCATAAAAATAAGTAAAAATATTATTAAAATACTTCATAAATTAATAAACATTATTTATTTTTTATTCAAAATTTAATAAAATCATTAAATATTTTTAATTCATTTGTTTTGAAAAAAAATCTTGTTTTGTCTTGACGTGGTCCTACGTGGACCAATCACGTAACGAGGTTAGTTGACCTCTGGTCACCTCCCCAGGTCATCTAACTTTGGCAGAGATGTCGAGTCCCTCATTTTCCTTCCTTTTTCCCGCTCGATCCATCGATCATTTTTGACGATTCTTCACGCAGAGATCAATATCTATCATTAATCTCAAATGAATATGCATTTCATCACCTTTATTCATTTATTTTAACTTTAATCCCCTATAGAACACATGTATATATTGATAAATCCATATTCTTATAAACCTCCATCTGTGTGCAAATATTGTACATTTATTACTATTTTAACCTAAAATAAATAAATAAATAAAATACTATACAAATATAATAGATATAAGCTGACCTGAACCCCGAGAGAAGGTCGACTTGACATGATCGACCATGAATGAAGTAGGGGGAAGTAGGGTCTTTAATCAGAAAATCCAAAAATTTGTGATATAAATACTTTTCATTCTTTATTTATTCTCGATATATTTGTATAAAACATACACTATTTTATTTGTCCATAAATTGACCTCAAATTAAATAATTTTCTTAACACAAATTGTAAATAAAAATGTTTCCTAAATAATAAAAATACTTGTAAAATAAAATCATGTACATGATAAAAGTAACCATACTTGGAAAAAGTCATAAAGCAATAATCGAAAGACCAATTCCACCTCCATATGAACTCAAATTGAATCAAACACACTTCCAACGTTTTCTAAATTAAATTACTTTAAAATGGCAGCGGTTTCATAATTTTTGGAGTTACGATTTGAAAGATAGTTTTCTAGGGTAGTTTTTGCAATTTTACCATTTATTTATTGTATATATTTATCTGTATTTATTTTTATACATAATATATTTATAGATAATTGTAACTTTTTTTAAAATAAAATAAAGATAAGAAATTTTTTTGAAACATAAAATAATATAATTTCTTTTTTTAACTATGTATATAATATACCATATGTATATATTATGTGTATATAATTAATTTCCTTAAAAAACCACCACAAAAAATTAAATAACTAACATTTATTATTTGAATTGATAAAATGAAGAAAATAATTTGTTTGTTTATTTATTTAATTATGTAAATAGTATGCCATATATATAATTTAATTAATTCCTTAATTAACCCACCATTAAGGTGGCTCATTAAGTTATTGATAGTTATTATTATTTTAATTAATATAATTTCGAAAATTATTTTACTTATTACTTTGATTAATTTTTTTCACCATTAACATGTTTCCTTTTTTCCTCTCCTTTAATTTATTTTTTATAATTTAATTTAATATTTATTCAGCTCATCCTCCCTTATTCCAACTTGATCAATCTTTTTATGAGAGGAGCCTAATCTCCAAGAGCATTCTTATTGTAGAAAGGTGCTCAGCCTCCGAGCCGTCCAGTGACAGCAAGGCGATCTTCGTCGAGGCCATTATGTCGTTATTCCGAAGCAAATTGTTAGATCCAATCCATTTTCTATATTTTAATTAAGTAGTTTTAGGATCAATTTCCATTTTGTTTTTGTTATCAATTTTCAATTTTAGATAATACTTTCGCATAGTTAATCATTGTTCTTAATCGATATAATCCGATCTAATTTCACATTCACTTCTTAATCCCGACATGTTCATGTTCTATCTCCCACGATCTCTTACCTCTAGCCACGCACGATGGTCAGGGAGACTCGGTTCTCTTCCATCAGAATCAGTGGAACCATTTTCACTCACATTCTCTATTTTTTATTTAGGACAGAACCGTCACGCTCGAGTCATTGTTTTTATTGTAAGCATACAGAAAAAGGAAAAAATTGACTTGTGGTTCTTATAAAAAATACAAAAAAAAATAAAAGTTAGGACAACAACCGCTGCCTGGATCCCCCTATCCTACTCCTACCGCTGCTGCCCATACTCCCTCTACGTGAGCCTCCGGCACAACTCATCCCCGACCACTTCACAACTGCCGTGTTGCGCTACAGGAGCTCCTCCACCGTCGTCCTGCGTGGGTCACCCGCTGGCCTCCTACGCAAATGTCTGGAGCAAGCCCTTCCTATGCGAAGAACAATCGTTGCCGCCAGAGCCCTCATCCGCACACCCGCGCCAAGAAGCCCACCCTTCTCAACTGCAAGATCCACCTTGCTAATCGACCCCCGGCAAGTCCAGCACCCCCTCACCGACCCTCTACCTTCGAAGTTCAATGTTACCGCCTAAATTCGTCGTTCTCAACCACCCGCGCCCTCACACGAAGAAGCCCTTGCCATACCTGATCATGTGTTATGCACGCATTCCCTGGGAAATTTTCATTTTTTACCTTGTTTTTATTTCTTTTTATATTTTAGTGCAAAAATAATAAAAAAATGTATTTGTATCCATGTTTTCCCGACATTAGTTTAAATGCTTTTCTTATTAAAATAAATATCATGTATTCTCAATAAATTCTCCAAAAATCAGATTAGACTCATGTTGTGTTCTTATTTATTGTCTAAATTTTTCATTGTAGATTATTAAAAAAATTAAAAACATTGCATTTATAACTATTCGAAATTGGAAAATTCATAAACAAAATTTGAAATTACGTCGAAAATTCCAAAAAATAGAATATTTTTCTTTTTATTTTTTTTCTATTCAAATTTCACATGTTCATTATTTTTAAAGCCCAAAAAATGCAAATAACTAAAAATCTTTAAAAAATCACAGAAAATTGTAGAAAAAAATATGATTCCACTTCCTTATGTAGATCATTTTTGTCGATTTTTCACACAGAGATCAATATCTGTCATTGATCTCAGATGAATCTGCATTTCATCATTTTTATTCATTTATTTAAATTTAATTCCCTTATAAAAATACATGTATATATTGATAAATCCATATTATTATAAACCTTCATCTGCGTGCAAATATTGTACATTTATTACTATTTTAACATGAAATAAATAAAAAATACTATACAAATGTAATAGATACAGCTGACCTGAACCCCGAGAGAAGGTCGACTTGACATGATCGACCAGGAATGAAGTAGGGGGAGATAGTGTATTTAATCAGAAAATCCAAATATTTGTTTTATAAATACTTTTCATTCTTTATTTATGCTGAATATATTTGTATAAAACATACACTATTTTATTTATCCATAAATTGACCTCAAATTAAATAATTTTCTTAACACAAATTGTAAATAAAAATATTTCCTATACAATAAAAATACTTGTAAAATAAAATCATGTACAGAATAAAAGTAACCATCATTGGAAAAAGTCATAAAGCAATAATTGAAAGACCAATTCCAGCTCCATATGAACTCAAATTGAATCAAACTCAGTTCCAATGTTTTCTAAATTAAATTACTTTAAAATGGCAGCGGTTTCATAATTTTTGGAGTTACGATTTGAAAGACGGTTTTCTAGGATAGTTTTTGCAATTTTAAAATAAAGATAAAATTTTTTTTGAAACATAAAATAACATAATTTCCTTTTTTAACTATGTATATAATATACCATATGTATATATTATGTGTATATAATTAATTTCCTTAAATAAACACCATAAAAAATTAAATAACTAACATTTATTATTTAAACTAATAAAATGAAGAAAATAATTTATTTATTTAATTATGTAAATAGTATGCCATATATATATAATTTAATTAATTCCTTAATTAACCCACCATTAAGGTGGCTCATTAAGTTATTGATATTTATTATTATTTTAATTAATATAATTTCGAAAATTATTTTACTTATTACTTTGATTAATTTAATTTCACCATTAACATGTTTCCTTTTTCCTCTCCTTTGATTCATTTTTTAAAATTTAATTTTTTATTTATTCAGCTCATCCTCCTTTATTCCAACTTGATCAATCTTTTAGTGAGAGGAGCCTAATCTCCAAGAGCATTCTTGTTGTAGAAAGGTGCTCAGCCTCCGAGTCGTCCGGTGACAGCGAGGCGATCTTCGTCGAGGACATTATGTCGTTAATTTAATTGCAAATTTTTAGATCCAATCCATTTTCTATATTTTAATTAAGTATTTTTAGGATCAATTTTCATTTTATTTTTGTTATCAATTTTCAATTTCAGATAATACTTTCGCATAGTTAATCATTGTTCTTAATCGATCTGATCCGATCTAATTTCACATTCACTTCTTAATCCTGGCATGTTCATGTTCTATCTCCCACGATATCTTACCTCCAGCCATGTACAGTGGCCGGGGAGACTCGATTCTCTTCCATCAGAATCGTCGGAACCATTTTCACTCACATTCTCTATTTTTTATTTAGGACAGAACCGCCATGCTCGAGTCATTGTTTTTATTGCAAGCATACAAAAAAAGGAAAAAGATTGACATGTGGTTCTTATAAAAAAATACAAAAAATATAAAAGCTAGCACGACGACTGCTACCTGGATCCCCCTATCCTACTCCTGTCGCTGTCGCCCATACTCTCTCTGCATGAGCCCCCGGTGCAACTCATCCCCGACCACTGCACAACTGCCCTGTTGCGCTATAGGAGCTCCTCCACCGTCGTCCTACGCGGGTCACCCGCTGACCTCCTATGCAAATGTCTGGAGCAAGCCCTTCCTGTGCGAAGAACAATCGTTGCCGCCAGAGCCCTCACCTATGCCCCCGCACCAAGAATCACACCCTCTCAACTGCAAGATCCACCTTGCTAATCGACCCCCGGCAAGTCCAGCACCCCCATCACCGACCCTCTACCTCCGAAGTTCAATGTTACCGCCTAAATTCGTCGTTCTCAACCACCCGCGCCCTCATACGAAGAAGCCCCCTCCAGACCTGATCATGTGCTATGCATGCATTCCCTGGGAAATTTGCCTTTTTTTACCTTGTTTTTATTTCTTGTTATATTTTAATGCAAAAATAATAAAAAATGTATTTGTATCCATGTTTTCCAGACTTTAGTTTACATGCTTTTCTTGTTAAAATAAATATCATTTATTGTCAATAAATTCTCCAAAAATCAGATTAGACTCACGCTGTGTTTTTATTTATTGTCTAAATTTTATATTGCAGATTATTAAAAAAATTAAAAAACATTGCATTCTTAACTGTTCGAAATTAGAAAATTCATAAACAAAATTTGAAATTACGTCAAAAATTCTAAAAAATAAAATACTTCTCTTTATTATATTTTTTTCTATGCAAATTTCACATGTTAAATATTTTTAAAGCCCAAAAATTGCAATAACTAAAAATCTTAAAAAATCACAGAAACTTGTAGAAAAATATGATTCCACTTCCTGTTTATAGATAATTTGTTATAGTTTTCAGAAAAATAAATCCAGTTTTCTTATTTTGTTTCTTATTTTTAATTTAAAAATAGTATTTTATGTTCATAGTTTAATTTTCTCATATTTTTATTCATTTTAAAAATCTAAAAAATATGAAAACCCTCCCAAAAATCACTAAATATAGAAAATATATATTAAAACACAGAAATATTTCTTTAGCCATTTTTTTATCATTTTTGTCATATTTAAATAATCAAAAAAAGTTGCATTTCTTTCATTTATAAATTTGCTTTAGAAAATTAATTATTTTGAAATAAAAATTTGCAAAACTAAAAACTTATAGAAATTAAAAATTAGAAAAAAAAAATTAAAAAAACCAAGATAGTTTATATTTGAATTTCCTCTTTCTTTTAATTAATTTTTAAATTATTAGAATAACGCTTGTAACCTCCTGGAGTTCGATCTTGTTGTTATATAGGTAAATTAAACAGTGAAATTCTCTTCCTACATTTTTGTATTTATTTCAGCTTGAGAATCAAAACAAATTTTTGTTGAGGGATTATTTGGGTTGTGACGACATCATACATTTATTGAATAATTAAAAACCCGAAAATCTCTTGCCGAACAAAATGACGCCGTTGTCGGGGAGGCACGACGAGGGTAGTTAGATTTCTCATTTGACCTATTATTCTTGATTGTAAAATTTTGTTCATATTTTTCTACTTTATTCATTATTCATATTCATTATGTCTAACTCATTAGTTGTTGCTCATAATTTTTTGTACTTGTGTCTCTTACACATTCTTTCTTTCCTTTTTCTTATGAAGGCCTGATGAGTTGGAGCGGTTTTCTCAAGAATGTCGGTGCACTCTAGTGAAGCAGAGGCGGCTCGATTCTCCCCAAAGTCGCAGGAGAGCGTAGGAGGAGGAGGACGAGGAGGAGAAGAATATTTAAGGAGACATTTAGTTGAATCATAGATAACTTATATAGATTTTAGCATTTATTTATTCATTCAAACCTTTATATAGGGACACTATATACCTTATTTGATGTATGTTTCACCAAGTGTCAGTGCACTTGAGGGACCTCACTGTTGTTTTCTTGCAATTTTTATTGATTTTATTTTTATTTGTTTCTCACGGATTTGTGTTTTCTGACTTTATTTTTTTTGTTATCTATGAGTGAAGCCCCTAGCCTTAGATTTTATTTGGTTGAGCCAAGTAGTTATTAGGTCCATAGCCTAAAAGAATATCTATTCCTATAGATCATTTGAACTTAGTCAAATAATAACTTGGTTCTTCCTAAATAGAAGTTACTGCTTCGGACGGTTCTTGCTTACATTTGCATATAGTTTAGTTTTGTTTTTATGCGTGGATTATATTGAATGTAAAGTGCCCGAGTCAGGTACACACCTCTGTCTCTTGAATTTGCATCTCATATTTTCTCGTGCATCGATTTTTTTGTTTTCCTCCCTCTATTTTACGAGTATATGATTAAAGGAAATTGAAAAATACATTAGACGTGTTTTTATTCAAAAAATTCAAAAAAAGTAAAAATTAAAAAATTAAAAAATTGGTCTGCTAATATCACTTGGAACCTTAAAATTAAACGTAATTAATTCATTTCGTTGTCTTAGGAGAGCAATCCCCTCATTATATTCGCATTTTATTTGTCATGTACACACTAACAATTACTACCCCAATCTCATGCCTTCCTACGTGTTTGTACAACTTTGTGTTTGATCACCTAACTGTAAAATCGATAAGATAATTGACCGAACCTTCACGATCTTCACATTGCATTGAGTTAGTGAATTGGGGGTTTGCATTGTGTTTGTTTGTGCTTTGTGTTGAGTTAGTTACGATCTTTTCTCTCTAGATCATTAGTAGTCACATTCACTTAATCCCTCCCTCCCACCCTAATCTGATTTAATTCATCATCATGGTGGGGACCACAAGATCTCTTCCTTCAGAATGCATTAGTCCTTTGGATGCAGCTCAGATTCCTTCACTCTGGCAGGTCAATGATCTCTTTGATCTTGACCAAGATTTATTTGAACCTTATATTCTAGATCGATTGGACAGTTTTTCTTTTACTTGTAGAGAGAACCCATTATTTAAGTATAATATTTCGTTTTCTTCCTCGAATCATCCTGATTCCTCACATATCCCCAAGGGTTATCTGTGGGCAGTGTGTTCTCTGTACTTGGTTTCACTCCCTGGTTGTGCATCCCATCTGTCGGATCATGAGACCGAGACTTCAGATTTTTCTGAGCTTGATCTTTCTTCTCTCCTTGACGACCCTCGTAAGGAAGTGCCAACCATTGAGTTACTCGATGATATAACTGATATCTCTCCATTACATGCATCGGATATATGCTTTCTTATTGAGTCTCCTAATCTTGACCTTCCATACATTTTCTAGACGGTGATTGACGTGGAGGATTCCATGACAGGTCCTTCCTTCTCCACGTTCGATTTTTGCATCTCCAACCATTCACTCCACTCTGACCATCAGTCGAAGATTTTTTCTGTGATACCGGTGCCTGATTTTATCTACACATCTATTTACTTGGTAGCAGACACCCACTTGATTGCTTATCTGGGTTTCACTATTCACATTGTTGACCACGTTGTTGTTCTCGCATCGAGACAACAACAGTAGTACGGTATTCACATTACAGATATCGTCCTGAACCTTGATACTTCATTGTCCTCGCCTTTGCGCCCAGCTAAGGGTGTAAACTATAATGCCTGTTGAGAGTCACCTCAACAATGTCTACCTTTATGTGTTTCATCTTGATTTGCTCCTTCCTTCTTCCTGTTATCGTTGGACCCTTGTTTGTATCTGTGTGCTATACTTAGTATGTTCTTTATACTGAGTATAGGGGAGGTGAATGATTTGAGTTGTTCATGTTCATCTTGTTCATCACTCCTATTGTTGCTTATACTTAAATATACTCTACCCTAAATATAGGGGGAGTGATATTGTTCATATCATTTCTTTTGTGTTTTTATTCTTCTAATCTCTCACTTGTCCCCCAACTTGTTGATATTTACTTAGGGCTATTCTACCTAAGTATAGGGGGAAAGATGGGCCATTGAGTCCGTCAATTCTTTTCCTCATTTTTTCCTCGTGTACAGTTTTCTTTAGTTAGAATTAATTAATCTTAAGTAAAAGGGGTATCACCGACTTCTATTCATTCTTTGAATCGTTGTTGTATAGTGTTCTTTTCACTTTTTCTATACTTAGCGTGAGTTATGTCTTCCTTTGCAGCTCTTTGATCACTATGAGGACATAGTTCGAGCTAAGCATAGGGGTGTCATATATATTATATATATACTTTAGGCATAACTCATACTTTTAAAAATGTGATTATTTTTGGGATATGTATATAAATTTGTAAAATCCACACATGTATATAGACTTTGTTCACCTTCCATCTTTAAAAAAACACAAACACAAAAAAATAAAAAAAATAAAAACAAAAACAAATAAAAATCCTCTTAAAAAAATGGTATAATACGTATATATACTTATATATATTTTACTAACCCTTTATAAAAAAAACATCTAAAAACTTTTTATATATTTATTGCATTTGCATGTACATTTTTCAGGATAATATTGACATGTAAACTAAGTCTGTAATAAAAGTGAAGAATGGAGCTTAGTTGGACATAATCCACATAATTTCAGAGGAACTTTATAAGAAATGGAATTAAGACTTTCCATGTCCTAGCATCTTTGTTCTTTAAGTCCATAAGACTATGTTCATATGTCATCTTGATAGTCTAAGTAAAATATTTAACAACACACACATAATTCTTCTAGACCATGGTTTATCTTGGACAAGCACTCTACATGTAGCTCTTCATGGAGGAGGTAGTAAGGAGACAGAATCTTTTGGATTGGGGTAGCACACGGGCATGTATCAACTAGTGTGAATATCTGTCTTCCTCTAGGGAGGGTAGAGCATCTCAACCTGATCAAGTAGCATTGAGGTCTAAAGACAGGATGTTGTGGGGTTGTAATAATGCTTCAAAAGAGGGATAGTCTACTAGCTCAAGAGGAAAAACTCCTTATGTACATGTTGCACTTTGTATATATTCGAAAAAAAACAAAAAAACAAAAAAATATAGAATCTCCAAAAGTGGACAAGCGTGATTGAAAAGTAAAATGCATGCCAGAGTGTATATACAAGTATAGAAAAAATAATAATAATAAGAGCTTCAAAGTCAAATTCTTGTGAGCTTGCAGTTGGATGACTTGCTACACTGGTCTTGCATCCAATAATAGGTAGCTACACTAGTTACCATCCATTATTTCATCCATCTCCTCTTCTTGAGTTGGTTGTACTTGAACTTAGAAGGAAATATCCCCGCTCCTCGAGGAAAGAGTTGCTAGACCGGGGGAATAGAGTTACCTTGTTCAGAAAGGCTATTTCTTTGATACTTTTGAGATGGGGAGCTATATTTCACTTACACAGTACAAGTAAAGATTCGTAGTCATGAGGATTTGTGTATGTAGACTTGATTTGACCTAACCGTTGAGGAGACTTGAATAGGAGTCTTGTGGAACTTAAATGATGTTATGTTTTAAATCCATTTACCATTAAGGTTCCGCCACACTAATAATCCAAAGGTCTGACAGAGCACCATACTACAACTTTATGAAGATAAGGTTAATAGTCAATATTGTCCTAATTTCTTTATTTTTCCATTCTTTATCTTTTATTAACTTATTCTTTCAAAAAAAGTGTTTGCTAAGGGACTAGTAAAGGTAAAGCATAAGGGGACGATGAATCTGCATTTCATCATCTTTAGTCATTTATTTTAGCTTAAATTTCCTTATAAAAAGCATGTATATAATGGTAAATCCATATTCTTACTAACCAGTATCTGTGTGCAAATATTGTACATTTAATACCATTTTAACCAAAAATAAATAAAGAAAGAAATAAATGAAAAATAATGAAAATAGAAGACTATATATGTAATAGATACAAGCTGACCCGAACCCCGATAGAAGATCAAGACTTGACCTGATTGATCTGGAATAAAGTAGGGGAAGATAGGGTCCTTAATCAGAAAATTCAAAAAAATTGTCTTGTATATACTTTTCATTCTTTATTAATTCTGTATATATTTGTATAAAACTTACACTATTTTATTTGTCCACAAATTGACCTCAAATTAAATAAATCTCTTAACAGAAATTGTAAATAAAAATGTTTTCTAAATAATAAAAATACTTGTAAAATAAAATCATGTACAGAATAAAAGCAACCACACTCGCAAATAGCCGTAAAGCGATAATTGGAAGATCAATTAAGGCGTTAATCCAATCCCAATTGGTTAGATTCAATCCATTTTCTGTCTTTTAATTAAGTAATTTTAGGATCAATTTACATTTTATTTTCATTGTATATTTTCAATTTCAGTTCATACTTTCGCATAGTTAATCATTGTTCTTAAGCGATCTGATCAGATCTGATTTCACATTCACTTCTTAATCCAGACACGTTCACGTTCTATCTCACACGATCTCTCATATACATCCACATATGGTGTCCGGGGAGACTCAGTTCTCTTCCATCACAAACGTCGCAGTTGTTTTCACTCATATTCTCTATTTTTTTATTTGGGATAGAACCGTCATGCTTAAGTCATTGTTTTTATTGCATTCATACAAAAAGGGGGGAAAATTCATTGTTGTTCTTTAAAAAAAATACAAAAAAATCAAAGTTAGGACGGCGATGACCGCTGCCTCGATCACCCGATCCTACTCCCTCCACAATCATCCATCCTCCCTCTAGGCGAGCCCCCGAGTGGCTTAACCTTGACCACTACACAGATGCCCTATTGTGCTACAGGAGCCTCTCCATCGCCGTCCTGTGCGGGCCGCCCGCTGACATCCTACACCGATGCCGGAGCAAGCCCTCCCCACGTGAAGAATAAACGCCGCCATTGGAGCCCTCATCCACCCCCGCACAAAGAAGCCCACCCTTCTCAACTGTAGGAGCCACCTTGCTCGCCAACCCCTGATGAGTCCAGCACCTCGTCAACGACCCTTTGCCTGCAAAGATCAACGATGCCACCTAAATCAGTCGTTCTCAACCACCCGCGCCGCTTTGCGAAGAAGCCTCCACTGGGTAATTTGCATTTTTTACCATGATTTTATTTCTTATTTTATTTTAATGAAAAAAATTAAAAAATTGTATTTGTATCTATGTTTTCCATACTTTAGTTTACATGCTTTTCTTGTTGAAACAAACATCATTTGTTTTCAATAAATTCTCCAAATATCTTATTAGACTCTTGTTGTGTGCCTTTTTATTGTATAAAATTTTCATTGCAAATTATTGTTATTTGTTATTTTTTAAAAAAACATTGCATTTTAAAAGTTAGAAATTGGAAAGCTCATAAAACAATACATTAGGAATTCTAAAAAAAATATTTTTCTTTTCATATATTTTATTTTCTGTGCAAATTTTACGCATTAGTTAGTTTTAAGACCCAAAAAATTGCAAATTACTAAATATCTTTATAAAACAACAGGAAATTATAGAAAATTCTAAAAAAATATGATTTCACTTCTTGTTTGTGCATAATTTGTTACAGTTTTAGGACAAATAAATCTATTTTTTTTTATATTTTTAAAGTGCAAAATACTCATGTCTGTTCACAGTTTGATTTTTCTCTTATTTTAAATCATTTTAAAAATCTTAAAAATTCGATAAATCTCCCAAAAATCATTAAAAATAGTAAAGATATATTAAAATACAAAAATATTTTATTTAGGAATTTTTTATCATTTTTATCATAATTGAAAAATAAAAAAAGTTGCATTCCTTTTGTGTATAAATTTCTTTGATAGTTTTATCATTTTAAATTAAAACTTTGCAATACTAAAAACCAATAAAAATTAAAAATCAGAAAATTTTAAAAAAAGAAAAAAAATTAAAAAAATTGCTTGTATTTGAATTTCCTCTTTCTTTTAATTAATTTTTAAATTATTAGAATACCCCTCGGGATTTTTAGCCGCCCTAAGTTCAATCATGTTGCTATATATGTAAATTAAATAGCAAAATTCTATTGCTACATTTTTGTATTTATTTCAACTTGAGAATAAAAATAAGTTTTTGTTGATGGATTATTTGAGTTGTAATGTCATCGCACATTTATTCAATAAATAAAAACCTAAAAATCTCTTTCCCAACAATCTCACTCGCCAAAATCCTGGATCCTTTGTACGTAGCCATGATTCTTCCCAAAACCCCGAATAATAAGGGTGTCCATCTCTGTGTATAAATAAAACCATGCTTCTTATTCTACAAATTTGTTCATTTTCTAAGCATTTAAGCCCTTCATCTTCGATCAAGAGCGTCACCAAGTGACAGTCGACAAACCCCTGAAGCTCTAGAGTTGCTGAAGGAGGAGGGAGGTGCACCCACGGTGATGCTCTAGCGACCATCCTGTTCCTTGTCCGCCAAACCAAGTTCGAGCTGCCCATTTCCTTTTTCTAGGTAGATTTTGTTCCTGTCTTTTGTTTGTTGCATTAGATTAGATCAGGATTAGTTCCCTCGCTGGAGCTCTTGAGCTCCAACATTGTTTCTTCCATAACCAACCACTGTTCTAACCACCTTCCAATTCCATTTTCTTCCCCTCACCTATCTCCACCTTCGATAGCAACTATTCACCCTCGATTCACCTTGGATCAAGGAGTCAAGGTCCATCCACCGCTGCCTCGCCGAAGACCTCACCGCCATCGCCTGTTTCACCCCTATCCTCCACCAAATAAAGGCCAAGACCCTCTCCATTGCCTCGCCAGCCTTTTTACCTTGTTGCAAGTCTTAAAGGGTGTTCTAAGCCCCATTTTGCTAAAAGAAGACCCTCCAGATACCTTTTCCCTCCAGAGCTCTTCCAACAAGCACCAGAGCTCTTTGAGGTCACCAACAGGTTTGCGGCACTTGCGGGAGCATGTAGAGCCACTCGACGGTACTGGGGGAGATCGTAGATGCATGCTTGGCTGGATTAAAGCTCGCTTGGGGTGAGTTCTTGGTTTTATTTCCACCAACTTCCTCCACCGTCAAATGTTGAACCACGTGCTAGATTTTACAGGAGACGTCCAATCTTTAGATCCTCAACCATTCAATCTCTCCCTGAGATCTAATCTCCGACGTTCATGGTTGAACCGTCATAAAACCTCCAAGACGTGCCACGTGTATAAGTGAAATGATCTTCATCATCTGGAGAAGTGCCTTTAGGGGTAAATTGCATATCCAACCCCTGTATTTTTCTTTTTATTTATTAATCTTATAAATAAACAATGCAACGCAAATAAAATTGGAAAAATTGTAATGTGGCTCGTGTACTTAGTTTATATCGCATATGGGTCCATGCTAGGTCACCTCACGTGTTGTCCCACGTGAGGCGGCCATTTTGCATAAGTACCCATGTGGATTTTGTATTTATTTTTAGTACTTAAAATACCAAATATAGTAATAATGTTTTGGGTATTTTGCATGTTAAACCCTACCTTTATTTTTAATTACAGAAATGCCCTTCCTAGTTCATGTAATTTTCTGTGCTTCTATTTCAATATTTAAAAATAGCATCCATGCTCAAAAAATTATGCAAAAATAGGATTTAAATGCATTCTAGCATGTACATTCATGTCGTATTTTTATTTTTGCAATTTAGGCATTTTAGCCATTTATTGAAAATCAAATGAGCATGTTTTTTAACCCTGTCTAACTTAAAAAATACCAAAAAATATTAAAACATTTTGAAAAATTCAAAAAAATAATATATTTTCCTTATTATTATATTTTATAACTCCAGACCAAAAACCCTAAACTAGAAAATGAAAAACCATAAAAATTAAAAAGCTCCAAAATCCAGTAAAAAAGATATAAAATTTTCAAAAAAATCCAAAAAATATTCTTTTTTCTATCTAATTTTTTTATTTTAATATCTATTTATAAAAATTGATTTGAAGAATTTTGGACCTTATTTGCTATTTTTTATCTTCAACTCAATTCTGCCTATTTATTTAATCCAAGTTTTGGGATTTGTTTTATTTTAAAAATACATAAAAGTATGCAAAAATTCTAGAAAATTACAAAAATATTAGAGAATTAATAAAATCTAAAAATATTTTATTTCTTGATTTTTATTTATTTTTACTAGCATTTATTATTATATTACTCTATATTATAAATAACCTTATATACTCTTATATAATGTATTTAAAAAGAAAAAGAAAATATAAAAATCAAATATGTATATATATGTATATATAAAATAAAAACACAAAAAAGAGAAATAAATAAATTAAAATTCCAAAAAATATAAAAATGAAAATCCACATAAAAAGATAATAAGTTGATAAGATAAAATAACTAGTTTTGCATTTTTTTGCACAATCTAACGTTTGCTTCCTGAGTTCGATCTCTACACATGCTTGCACACTATACACATTTGATGTAGAGTTATAATAAATTTTAACTCCACATTTTTGCCTCTTATTGCTTGATTTATATTTATGGGTTAATTGTTATCTGAATGAGGGATTTATATGTGGTCGCCTCAGCGACAATGTTGTGTTCGCTTTTTTGTGAGGATAATTATTAAACCCTCGCAAAACCTCTTCAATAAATGGCACCATTGTCGGGGAGCAATGTCGTATAGATTGTAATTATTTATTTATTTTCATTACTCTTTTCTATTATTGTCATTTATATATTTTTATCTTATTTGATATTATTTGCGATGTGTCTAATCATCCTCTTTGTTTGATTTTGTTGCGAGAGAATGATATGCGATGGAGGACTTCAAAGGAGGACCTCAGCATCCAAGCAAGGCAGAGACAACTTCCTGACCTAGTTGGTAGGAGAGAGCAGCAGATGAAGACTCAGAGGAATTTTTGAAAATAGTCTCTTTAGATTTTTATTTTAGTTCATTTTTAGTTTTCTATTTTGTAATTAATGTGAGAGAGAGATAATTGTAATAATTTGGACTCTCTTAGACTTTGACACTTCACGAGGTCCAGTATCTGAATGATTGTTCCCTTGGGTCCTCGTCGATTTTTATCATGGTTTCATCGCTTTCTTTTTCTCTGTTTTTTTACTTTGTTTTCATTTGTTTATGTGATTGAGCCCTAGGTTAAGAATTGCTTGCTCAATAGGTTAAGGTCCAAAGCCCTAATATATTTGCATGTACCTATAGATTCGCTTTTTGACTTAGTCAAATCATAATTGTTAGCTATTTAAACTTAAGACTGCATGCTGAGAGAGGTCACATACATCACTTGCAGGATCCGTGGTGACAGGCACCGAATGGCATCGAAGATTGAACTTTTGGTCTCATATCTAGATAGTTAGCATTTGGTGCTTCATGCTAATAGCATATTCATTTTAGGGTGATTTCATCGGCTTGCATTTCATGTAGTGTAGCTTTAATTCTGTTATGCATGCCGCATGGAGTGAGTTAGGAAGCACTGTAAGTCTTCTGACTATGCATGCATCATCGATTTCCGACTTGCATTTCTTTCTTGACCTTCCCCCTTTGGTTTTGATCACCTAGGATGTTAATGGAATTGTAAGCTCATTAGTCAATTGCATTTAGAAAATACAAAAAAAGTTATAATCAAAAATGAATTGGGGACTGCTAACTCTATATGATTCCTAAAGTAAACATAATGGAGTCATTGCCTTGGGAGAGCAACCCCCTCATTGTCTCTTACATTTTATATGTGATATGTACATGCTAAAGATTAGTGCCCCAATCCCAGGCCTATCTATGTGTTTGTACAACTATTTTGAAGCTCACCTAACTCTAAAATAAAAAATATAGTGACCACCACCTTTGGTCTTCACTGTGTTGAGTAGGCGAACATGGAGGTTGCTTGTACATTGATTGTGATTTTGGGTCCATTTACATTCATCACTCTTGAGTTTGTAGATCCCTGTGTCTTTGAGTTCCTGATGAATCGCAGATTCATCACTCTAAATCTCATTGATTAAGCTCGAATCCATCAAAATCATTGGTATTTATTCAATTTAATGCATAATTATTCATTCATGCATGTTTTAATAAGAATTGCATTTTATCACTCATTTCTGCACAAAACAAGAAGCCAAAAATCCCAGCTAAAATTGACTTGTAAATAGCTAACTTCCCTGATTTTTAACTAATTCATGCTAACTACAAATGACCCAAATTAACCTCCACTGTGTACATATTCCACTAACAAGAATAAATGAAAAATACAAAAAAATCACTAACTCAAATAAGTGGACCAAAAATCCAAACCCTAGTTCTAGGATTTTTGGACTAAAACCCTCATATCTTCCTCATCCAGTGTCCGTTCTGATTCTTCTCACTTTTGAACTAATGTACACTCAATTACCTTCAAAACAAGACCAAGTTCAAGTGAATCGGAACTCGTATGTGAAAGTTGGTTTTGGGCCTCTTTTGTATATTTGTATTTTAGCGGTTTTTGACCGATTATTTTAGCGGTTTTGGGCCTCTCTAATCTCAGCAATAAAGTCACAGTCTGCTTCGCATGCTGACTTGGCTCTCATCAGTCGTGGCATTCGGCTCTCTATTCATGTTGATGATGATCTGTTTGGTGTCCGAGCTAAAAGTAATCTTGCCAGACTAGTAATCACCACGGCACCTGAAGTACGAAGAAATGGTCGGCCAAGGATGATAGGGGTCTGGAGTAGAGGTGCAGGTGAGTCCATACCAAGGACTACAAAATCAGCTGGGAATTGCATCTCCTGCACTTTAACTACGACGTCTTCCAAAGACCTCAGGGGTCGCTTGACGGATCGGTCAGCGAACTGAAGGATCATGCGTGTCTGCTTGAGAGGACCCAGCACGAATTATTGCATTATGGATGAGGGCAGAAGGTTGATGGAAGATCCACTATCAAGGAGAGTGCGCTCGAATACCTGGTCAAAAATCTCACAACTGATCAGAGGTGCTCCTGTATCTTGCTTCTTCTATGGAGGTTGTTGATGGTTGCAACAGTGGCCACGGAGAGTACGTGCTTTTCTACATCTCGGCGTCTGTTTTCTTGCATTGGGCGACACCTATTAGTACATGCCTCTTTTAGTCCTTTCTTCAACAGCTGGCATGTACTCCACGGCCTTTAACAAAGGAATCTCAACAGTCAACTTGTCTAAAATTTCCACAACTCCTGGATCAGACAATGCTTTTTTCGTTTGCATTTTTTTGGATTTTTCTATTGTATGAGGAAAATAAATATGTACATCACTGGCAGGAAAATTAGAGTTCTTATTTACATCAACATCATTGCCCATCAAATGTTGTACACCCGGACTACAAAAAGGAGTACAAACTGTATCTTGGCATACTGGTGTTGCAGGGCGATCAAAAAGGGTAGCATCTGCTCCGTCGGCTGGTGAGGGATCAGCTGCTGCTGGCGGCTCCTCCAAGGCTGGCGCGGCTTTGCTTCGGCTGCAAGCTTCTTTTTTTTGTTTTTGATTTTGCTGATTTTTTGTATTTTCTGTTGGGACTGATGGTGGTGCACGACGGTTGGACTGGCTTCTCCTTCTTCTTCCTCCTCACCCGCCCCTGGTACTGGCACGGCTGATGCGGAAGATGACGATCCCACCTGTTTCTTTATTCACCCCATTCTTGGTGGTAGGCGGAGGCAAGGCCCTACCGCTCCTAAGAGTAACAACATTAGAATAAATAGTAATATCATTATCAGACACGGACAGGACATCACATTCTACCTACTCTTTCTTTTGAGGTTATTGGGTTGGCTTCGACCTAAGCCAGAATGGTGGTTTTGAGTGGCGGTCAGGTCGTCAAGCGCTAGGTCATTTCCGCCAGCCTTTGACAAGTCGGGCTAGACAATCCATGGTAGGGGTTACAGGGGGTGCTTCAGTGGTTTCAACGTGCAGACCACGCTGCTGTTGTATGGATGGATGCGGAGGCTGTTGCTGGTGGTGCTGGGTGGTGTAGGAAGTTGAAGTTGCTGATAAGAGAATACTGCTGATATTGCTGAGGTGGGGCAGCCACATACTGGTGAAACGGCTGTGGATGGCGGTACTGCGGCTGCTGGTACGGCTCATTCTGCCTCCATTGATTTGATACTGGTGAGGGTATGGTACTGCTGATGAAGTTGAGAGGACTATCCAAAGCGACCACCCTGAGGTTGGTGGTATTGCTGGTTGGCAAGTGGCTGACCCTGGGGTTGTCCCATAGGACGGGTCGGCTGTGCATCGTTGGTCCATACCCCGTTCACTTCCTGAATCATGGGTGGTGGTGGGAAGACTGGATCAGGTCCTGAAAGAAACTCTGGTTGGTACACAACCATCTGCTGCTGCGCTGGCCCTGGTCGGGCGCCTGCAGGTAGTATACATGCTGACCTACCGGTGGCTGTTGGCTCGGCTGAGGCTGATGCTGCGGTTGCTGCTCGTCCTTCTTCTCAGCTGGAGCGTCTGATGGTGTCGCCGACTGAACATGGTTGATGGTGCCCACCAACAGTTCAAGGTACTTGTTGATCTGATCAAGCTTGTCTAAGTTCTGTGTCCTCTCTCGATCACAGCGAGTTTTTCGAGGGTCCTGTGATCGCTTCTCAATGATGTCAACTTTAGAGAGAGGCCCCCGATGATACTGAGGTTGGAGCTCTCATCTCTCTCTGCTTCTTGGACGCTGCCATGTGTACTTGTTTCCGGAGGATCTGGGTTTGCTTCTGGATATGCCTTGGATGAAGAGAGGGCGGCCTCTCTTTCGGCCATTTTTCAAATATCTGCCAGACTACGTCTTCATCCTTGTTAAAATGCGACCCCCCACATGCTGCGTCAACGAGCCTTTGGCTCTCAATGTTTAATCCCCAAAGAAGTGCTGGACCATGCTGGTCTTCGAATATCATGATGGGACACTTCTCCTGCAGGTCAGTGAATCTCTCCCATGCTTCATGTATTGACTCATGGGGTCCTTGGGAGAAATTACTGATTCGGGCTCACATCTGGTTGAGCCCTGAGAGGAATAATACTTATGCAGGAAGGCTGACTTCAGCTCCTCCCAGGTCGTCACAACCTTCCCCATATGGTTGACCCAATAGAGGGCCTTGTCCTGTAAGCTGAAAGGGAACGCCATCATCTGACAAGGTCTAGAGGGACATTGGGATAGTGAGTAGTGCGGCAAATGCGTGAGAATTGCTGCAGGTGAATGTACGGCTCTTCACTGGTATTTCCATGGAATGCAGGGAGAAGAGCAATGAACTGGGGCTTCATCTCAAAGTGAGCGTGTACCGTGGAATGAGGTTCCACTCGGTCATCTGGTTGTCTCCCGGATTGTATGTTTCTTTAAGTGTAGGCTTGGGTGGTGGTAATTCGGGGTCATCATCATCAGGACTGCCACCTCCACCTCCACCTCCTCCTCCTCTGCCTCCTCTGCCTCTGCCTCCTCCTCCCTTGTCTCGGTTCACCATATCATTCAACATATCCTGAAATGTTGTCTGCGTGAGGGCGTGCTCGGTCAGCTGCTGCTGGATGGCCTGGATAGATGCAGTAGTTGTGCATTGACTTGATTCTGGTCTGGCACCTGTCCTTCTGTTGGGGTGGCTGCTGACCCTTGCCCTTTCCTCTGGGAGCCATGTCAGGGTCTAAGTCGGACGAAATGAACTCCAGAGTAGTCTCCAGGGCTCGGCTCTGTCTTCTATCTACAGAATGAGATAGTCCAAATCAGATCACTTGCAATTGTGTTCAGCTGCCGTAATGAAGCTGGAATTAGGTCAACCACAGCATGTTGTGAATGGAAAAAGGATGTAGACTGTAATTGACTTCCATTCACAACGGTGAAGGCGGGACAAAAGTGATCCCAGTTTATTGGTGGCAAAGAGAAAGGTAGAAAACGAGGATTCTGGAGATCGATCCGCAAAGTCCGGATCGGGTTCTCGGGAATCGCTCGAACTTATTGGCGGAGTTGAGTCCATGGAATCGACGTGGGTGGTCGGCATGGTCCTGACGAAAACCATCCATGGATCAACTTCACAAAGCACAAAGAGAAGACGGATATTGGAAGAAAGATACGATGGTCAACGAGGAATAAAAAGGAGTGTAAAACAGTAGAGAGGCTCGGTTGAGCGGGGTGGTCAAAGGGAGAAACAACAAAATGTGCGCAAGGCGCGGGACTTGATCTTTGAACCTTAATCTAGATCCATACAAAACACAATATAAAATCGAGTTCACCAACTCACGCCATGTGAAGCCGTTAAAGTTCGGCTATTTATTATCTTTTCATTTTTACAGTTGTGATTTCAGGGCATATCTTATAACAAGTCCTTAGTACGCTACCCCTATGGGGAGAGAGAGTACTGTCAGAAGAGTATCCCGTACTTGTCCTCCACTTGTATAACCTGTAGTCTGTACTTTTTGAGTCCTTGTAACCCTTCCTGATCCCTACTAACCCAAAGAAATAGAGAGAGGAAGCCGATAGGCGAAACCAATACTTCGGTTCTTGCTCGCAACGGAATCATCCGTGAGCGTGCAAGAACCTACTCGGACGCAGGACAATGAGACAGACACCCCCGTGAAGGCGTGGCCTTGCTCAATACTTCGGACAGGGTCGATGCTCTATACAACAGAGAGTCATCATTGGTGACCAAGCCCTACTTGCCTACGTACGATAGAAGCGCCATTACTTCGGAAATCCAGGCGAACACAAGGCAGTTGCAGACTGGATTTTTGGCTTTAATCCTTAGAGGATCGCACTCGCTCAAGGGAGTAGGGTTTTGGTCCCCCTCCAAGGTACCTGAAAACAATGAGGGCTTTATGAACTCGGTACAATGATAGTCCATTACGATTTAATTAAGGTCAAAGTTTGTTTTAGCAGTCCCTTGTTTTAATTTTTTGGGTTTCACTTTTTTTGAGTCTGTTTTCATACCAGCGCTATCGTTTTTGTAGATTTTCATTTAAGTCCTAGGTGCTCAAAATCAGAGGGAGATAGCGGAAAAGTCGTGCAAGTGTTCCATGATGGAAATCTCACCATTGAACCGAATGATGCATGCTGAGTTAGAAGACTTACAGTGCATCTCAGCTCTCTCCATGCGTAGCAAAACAGATTTTTAAACCTATCTACATGTCGGTATGAAAGGCAAGAATTGCCCTAAACATTAGTTGCTATTAGCGTGAAGAACCATAAGTCGCTTTTTCATCTTTAGCCTGAAAGGTCCGGTCTTGGCTCACCCCTCCTCTGCTCAACACACTTGAGTTTAGGAGATATCGCTTTATGGGGCTCGCTGTGGCACAAGGCTAAGAGACAAATGAACGACTTTTATAAGTTTGACTAGATCCATACGAAGTAGACTATAGGAACATGCATTCTTATTAATGTTTAGACCTAGCTACCGAATCAAAGCAACCTATATCTAGGTGCTCCAAGCACACAAAACAAAGTAAAATAAAGGCGGAAAACTCAAAACTTCGGGAAACAAAGAAAGAAAGCGATGAAAACTTGAAAAACCGCGATGAGGCCCCCAGGTGAACAATCACCCGGGCACTGGACCTCATTGTGAAGAGTAGAGTCCTGTTAATTATTACATGCCAAAATTGTCTCTCTCTCACCATTAATTACAAAAATGATCCTAAGTGTTCTAAGCCTAACTAATCACATCCCTTTGTATCCTTGGTGCTCTCTCCAGATGGCCATGAGGTGAAGACCACCCTCCTCCAAGCTCGGCTGCCTTGGCTCCCTAAGAAGCCATCCTCGCGTGGCGGACCCTCACATCAAAGTCACAAAGAGATTGTATTAGTATGGCTCAATCAATAAAATGAAGCAGGAAAGAAATTAATCACAATAAATAAATAAATAAAGCATGGTGATTAATTACATTAGAAATAGCTGCTCACAAAATCAATGATGAATCAATTTTTTTTACATAAGAATGACAAAATAAATTAGGTTATGCTCATTGCTCCCGACACGACGCCAACTGATAATACATATATCCTGCGAGGGGTCACAATAAATGATATATATAGTGTCGCTGAGGCGACCGCTCGCAGACACCCATGTTACTCAGCAATTAAGCCACAATAAAAGAATGAATGAATTATGTCCAAGAAGTGTGAATTAATATTTATTACTCTACCACAAAATGTACAGTGACTAAGTATGTAGAGGTCGAACCGCAGAGAGCAATACAAAAATGCAGTAGCCTATGATGTGCATGTACCACAGAGTCATCCTTGTGTGCAGCCTATTTTTGTGGGTTTTACTTTTATTTTTTTATTATATATATTTTTTATTTTTTTTTATTTTCTTTTTTTATTTTAATAATATATAGTTATGTAATATATATACATATATAATTATAGAATATAAAATATATAAAGATATATACCCATAGAGGGTATGTATAAAGTATATAATACATACCTATATGTACATGCATATATATCTATATATATGTATGTATATATATATATATTTTTTCTTTTTCATTTAATATTTTAGATTTATATATATATATATATATATTAATAAATATGTGGATATATATAGATATATATATTTTTTTAATTTTCTTTTTCAATAGGGGAATATATATATAAGGGAGAGAGAGGAGTGATACAATATTTATAAAAATATATAAAAACACTCAAAAATGAAGAAATAAAATCTTTTTGGTATTTTCATGATTTTTTACTATTTTTGTGATTTTTGGGTATTTTTCAAATATTTTTGGTATTTTTAAATAGCAAAATAAGGGAAAACAGGGATTGGTTGGGGGTAAAATGGTAATTAAAAATATCACACAGCCACAAAATTTTTCCAAACTATTTTTAAATTAAAGAGGTTAAAATATAGAAACTAAAGAACTTGAGTTTGCAATTTTGGGGGTTTTCTAGAATTTTTTATATTTTTAAAATGTTTTTGAGTATTTTTGAATTTTTAAGGTTTTTCTTTTGAGATTTTTTAAAATTTTCAGATTGACACTTAATTATGATAAAATAGACCGTAGTTAATTTTTTTGTAGTTTTTCGAGGTGTTTTACTCTTTTTTTGGTATTTTATAAACTAGACAGTAAATAAAATGCATGTTTTTTATTTTTAATAAATGCAAAAATGCAACAAAATTAAAAACTAAAACTATGGCGTGCAAGAGCAAGCAAACAGGAGCTTATATCCATTTTTGCAAAATTTTTCAAGTTAATATGAGGCATGATATAAATGGACAAAGCATACAAAAATAAAACAGCCTAGCAGGGGCATTTTGCAAATAAAATATTTCTCAGGGGCATCAGTGCAAAATGACTACAGAAATAAACATTTATTTTTATTTTTGGGGCTATTTCACAATTACCAAAACCCGCCAGGGTTAAAGTGCAAAAATCACGCGCCTCACGTGGGACTCCACGTGAGGCGCGGAGGGACCAATATGCAAATACATAAACTACAGGGGGCCTTTTACAAATATTACAATTTATTTACAACGGGGAATTTTTTTTATAGCGTTAAAATATAAATACAAAAAGGCGGGGGGTGTTTCTGAAATTTACCCCCAAAGGCACGTGATCCAACGGTTGATCTTCGTCCACTTGACACACGTCGCGCATCCGACGGTGGGTACCGGTTTGCCGATGAAGGGTTGAGATTAGATGCACCTCGCGGATCTGACGGTCGGTGCAGGGCTTCATCGGACGTCTCCCGTTCAATCTGGGACGCTCCTCCTGATCGGACGGCGAGGAAGGCATCTGGAGGAACGGGGAAGCAGCTCGCCCCCGGTGAGCTTCGATCGTGGAGTGTGGGCTCCTCCGGGCTCCTTCTTCGCATCTGGGATGCTCTGCTCGTAGCTGGAGGCTTTCTGCGTCTGCCGACGGTCTTATCATGGCTCCTGGAGGTCCGAGGCGCTCGGACGAGGTCGATGAAGGTCGGGACCTCCACGAACCTCTTCCTGGTTGGAATCAAGCCCAGATGGGCTCCTTTCTTCGTTTGACCTGTATAGGAAGAACTGGGGGAGCGAGGGCTATCTCCTCGACCCCGGGTTTTGAAGCTCTATCGCAAGATGGAGTGAGGCGGAGGAGCTCCGGCGTTAGGCGGAGGTGGAGCTCCGATTCGCAAAGACCAGAGGTCCTTGGTTGAACAAAGATGATAAATAGACGGAGAATGTGATGGGGAACGAAGTGGGATGAACGTGGCGGTCGGAAACGGTCTGGATCATAGTGAAGAAGTCGCCGGAGCGGAGCTCCGGCGAACTTCGAATTTTCTATTTCACGCTACGCTACTGATCTAAAGGCTAAACTAAGAACGGAATTTAAATGCTGGAATTAAAATCTACCTAAAATACGATAAAAGGGGCAGCTCTTATACCAGTGGGCCATCAGGGAGCAGGACGGATGCCGGAGCTCCGCCGCATCAAAATCTTCCCTCCTCCGGCCGATTTGAGGTGCTGGAACACTCCCCCTGTCACGAGGCACCTCCCAGGATCGAAATCAAGCCTTTTGGGTGGATTAAATTGGCCAAATTTGAGGAGGAGGGTGAAGCTTCTTATTTATAGACATTGGCCTGGAGCCTTATTGACCAGCGTTTATTGATTAATCCAATGAGTATCAAGTTGATCTAAGATATCAGCGGGTATCGGTGATTATCAGAGATCATTTCTTGTGAAGAAAGCGAGCTCGATCGATGGACGAGATGGTTGTAAAAAGGGGAAGAAATCCAGGGAAAAGACGGTTCAGAGACGCCAGGTCCCGGATGGGACAGTTGACCGGGCGGTCAACAAGGGCTGGCGCCCCTTTGATCCACCTCGGCCGCTAGAAGACAAAATAGGAAACCCTATTCTAAAATGATTTATTTGACTTAGTAAATGATTTTATTATTTTTTCCTTATAAAATAAAAAATGTGTATTATTTCATGTAGTATTTATTTACGATTTTTATTTAATTTTTTGAAGTGTTTTATTATAGTTCTATTTTTATTAATGTGTATATGTATGTATTTATATGTATTTTGTGTATTTTATTTTTAATTTGTTTATTTTATTTTATTATTTTATAGTCTTATTTTGTAAATTTATAATTTACTTTTGTGAGTGTGAGGGTATTTTTATTTAATTTTTATGAGTTTATTTTCATATTTAAATAAATAGGGATATGTATATGCAGGTATACTTGTAAGTCTTTTACCTGTATATTATATATACTTTATTTATTTAATGTATTTTCTTGGTTTTTATTTTAGATTTATATTTTTGATATATTATGTATAATATGTACAACATTATAAAAATATGAGAAAAGAAAATATTTAAAGAATGTTTTCCCTTTTTATTTATGTACATATTGGATCATAGGTATTTTGCCTATGTGTTACATAGGCTTATTTTATTTTACAAATTCTTTTTGGTTTTCTTTTAATATCAATATGTATATGTATTATGCACATTATTTACAAAATTCTAAAAATATAATTTGATAAAAATAGTGGATAATGAATAAATTGAATATTTTAATCAAGTAGGCTGCACAATGAAGGCCAAAAACCTAACTTTTGCAGATGGACCCCAAAAATTATGAAACCAATTTTATTAAATAGTTCTTGTAAAGCTATATACAATTAAAGGTAAGTTTGGGTGATTTGGAGTTTTTATTTGCAAGATATGGGTTTGTGAAGTTGAGATTTTGGCTTTTTATTCTGTGTATAAAATGTACACTGAGTATTATTTTTACACAAACTCAATTTTGTATTTTTATTTACATTATTATCTACAACTTTCATGTACAAAATTTCTTTATTTTATGAATGAATAATTATATACAAAATAGATGTCAAAAATTCATAAATGAATGAATAAATAAATGAGGTATTTATTGTATACTGGCCCTTATCTCCCCCTACTTTATTCCTTATTGACCGATTCCATGCTGGCCTTGGTCTCGGGGTTCGGGTCATAAAATATCTGCAATATTTTATTCTTTTTTCTTTTCTTCTCTTTATTCTATAATTTTGGCATTAAAAACCTTATTTAATGTATAATTAATACAATGAATCATGAATGTTATTATGTACAAATTGATGCTATTTACATGCATTTGCTGGGGTTTTTGAGTCCAAAATGATAGAATAAAGGTGATGAAATGGAGATTCATCAGAGCTGCTAGAGATTTTGCAGAAAACCCCCTACTTATAATAAATCTATTTTAATTATTTTTATATTTATTCAAATATTGCACAATTACCCCGGTGTTCTCTAGTTGTTTCGAACCTCTTCATTACATTATTTTATTCATAAAAAATAGGCCTTTAAAACTACAATTAATTCTATACATTATGGCAAATGTCTGACATTTTTGTGATCAGTGGTTAATTAATAATTATTCTTTTTGGGGAAAATTCCATATTTTGCCCATCTTGTGCTTTGAAATTTATAATTGATTAACTGTCGTCATAAAATTTACCGAAAAATCACGGATTGTAGTATTAATTATGTTTAACATTGTGCCCAAAACGAATTGCATTTGCATGCATAGTTTTCCTCGTAAAAATAATTTTGCATAATTCAATATTTGATTTTAATAGGTATTAAATCTCACATTTTCAAGGTTTAGGATTTTTTTAGATCAATCACCTAGTGATAGATCTTAGATAATTTTATCCCTTGAAAATAATTAAGTTTAGTATTTATTATAATTAAATATTGAAATTTACTGTGTTTGCATTTAAAAATTCATAAAAAAATCAACTCGCTTCCAAAAATTCCAAAAAAAATTACAGTGCATTAATTTCATCGTAATTATTATTTTGGCTAAGTTTCATATTTTTCGGACATCATTTGATTGACATATACATTTTAGTCCCAAAAATAGGTCAAAATTACATTTTGCATCTCTAATTGCATAAAAAAAAAGACTTCCTCGAAAACCGTACACAAACTTTGAGAGACAAAATTTAGGTTGTTCCTTTGCCTCCTTGTGTTCGACTTTGGGACTTGCCCATGTAAAATAAACATAAAACAACATGTGATTAAAACTTGACTAAATTTTATTGTGGTTATTTCTTGATCGATTTCGACTGCCCGCCTACAATGAAATGACTCATTATTTTTAATGCACGATAATACACGACATATTTTTTAACTAGTGCAATTCCAGAAACCGTCAGATGGCACCGTTGTCGGGGAGGCAAATGGCTTAGTTTTTTGTCTTAAAATTTTTTGTTCGTTTTTCCGCATTCGGGTAGTCTGACCCCCGAATTTTTCACTGTATAAATTCCATTTTTTTCTGCATTTATTTTTATTTTATTTTCTACATTTATTTTCTTTTTTATATTTTAGTTACTCTCTTACACTATATGTCTTATTTTTCTTGCGAGGTACCCAGCATACGTGGAGTTATTATTCAAGAACCAACACATCTTCACCGACTTCTGAAAAGTCGCAATTAATTTAAGATCGAGTCAAGTCATGAGAGAGAGTAGAGTCTAGGATTTTATTTTTCTGCATTTTTTAATTTCTATAATTAATTTCTTGTTTCTAGCGATGTCCGCTTGGACTCTCACGTGTGTAAAAAGACCTTGAACTTTTTCTGTGGTGTGTCGTGGTCTATTTCACTCTCCGGTGAGGGTGGGGCCCACTTGAGGGTTTGCTTAGGATAGACCTGCACATATGGCTCTTAGAGCATTTAAATTTTTGATTGTGTTTTTAGGACCTAAGGCCACACTTCACTTTAATTGAGACGCACATTAGACCATTCAATTTAACCAAAATCAACTCAATTCTTCCCCACTAATAGAACTTTCTGCTAGGTGTGGTTTTCATTGGCTTGCATTTATTTAGAATAATCTTTCAATTCTTGTATTGCATCCCACATAGAGATTGCGAGGATTCACTGTAAGTCTTCTAACTGAGCATACATCATAGTTTCTCACATGCATCGGCTTTTCTCGAATATCTCCTTTCTTGTTTTATCACATAATTTTAAAGGAAATTGGGACTGGACGGTAGATGTGTATTTTTGCTAACTTAATTTTTCAGTGATCGCCTAATTAAAATTGGGACTGCTAAATAAAGACTATATCAAATTAACCCATAAAATCAAGAATTTTTGCGGGAGAGCAACCCCGACCTTGGATTCTTTTTTTTTGAGTGAGCGAGAGACGACACTTAAGGCTCAAGCCCAAACCCGGATTTCATATTGACTACTGATTCTACCAAAAATGATTGGCTACTTCTCAGTGAGGTTCTGACGGGTAGCCGGTAAACAATCCAGATTTCCTTAGCAGAGTTGGTGGTTTAGAGGACACTGTATAAGGCTCCGTCCTCAAGTAACATGTAGCCATTCTAGGGTCCGTACTTACTCCCATACTAGCTGAAAGTAGGTACAACTAGTCCTAAGAATTCGGGCCAGTCATTAGGAAAAATTTCCTGCACCTAACAGCTCGCTAAATTGTTTCCAAGAATATCTTATCACCAATTAAAATTGAAAAGATAATAGCCGAACTCTTACGACTTCATTGTGTGAGTTGGTGAACTTGGTGTTTTGTTTGCATTGGTGAGCGTAAACCGATGTCGAAAATCAAAAGCCGCACACTTGTGCCATTACCTCTCCTTTTCTTGATTTTTCAACCAATAAATCTCATTCAAAAATCATGGAACTTTTTGTCTAAGAATTCTCCAGATCTAGATCATGAAAATCAATACGTCTCGAACGAACCCAAACAGTCATTCATTTCCAGCTCTTTAAAAAATGGCAGAACATTTATCCGAAAATTCATCAGAACTACTTCAACCATCATATTCCACAAGAGACTCTCAATCACCAATTTATCCAACCTTCTCTACAAATCCGATCTACTTCATGAATGACAACCCTTTGTATTCGGATCATACAAACCAACAACTGACTGAGGTCTCCACTTCCTTCATAAGTCAATCCACTCTACTCCGATCATACAATTCATCCTTAATATTCGGTAAATGTCAATACATCATTCATGTGAAATTATAGCCACATGATCGAATTTAACAATCTTCACATCCCCCATCTATCCTACCCTTGAACAAAATGATCAACCATCATCTTGGATTGACTATGACAACCCTATATTCAGACATGACACTCATGCAGAGGACTAGACTGACAACATAGAAACACAGAACCCCTGTTGTTGACTTCATAATATCAAGACCCGACCAATCATGATCAAAGGATTGAACTCTACTCAGACCAACTCCACGTGCATGAATCACATGAGCAGCCTCCTTCCATATTTTTTTAGGAGAAATTTTCTGAAAATAAAGACATATATTGGATATTTTAAGAGACTCTTCTCCTAGCACATACAGGAAAATGAAAGATGAAACTATTGAATCTCAAATACAAAAACACATCCCGACTGCTCCCATGATTGGTCTTGAAATGATTTTGGCGGATGATATTTCGAGGATAAATAAGAAATTTGATTTAATAGATGACAGATTCAGAAAGATTGTTGACCGATTAATTTCACTCTCTGGTAACTCGGACATAAAAATAGATGAGGAAAAGATTGGATCGCATGTTGACAATTTTGAGGATATTCAAAAACTTAGGGACGATTCTGACAGCGGCACTTCTGCATATTATTCCCCTAGAAATGACTATGCTTCTGACTCTTACGCTGAACATCAAAACCCCTGCTCATCCGAGGAACACACCACATAACCACACCACACATAAAATACCAAAAAATGGAATATTCAAAAACACCCAAAAAATCGAAGATGTAGAAAAATTCATAAAAATTAAGACTGAAGAAGATATGAAGAATTTGGACCCTGCTTTACGGGAAGCACTGGAGAAAAGATTGATTTTTGAACTTCCCTTTAGGGTAGGCCGTTGAATACTTCCCTGACCTTAAAGGATTTGTAATGGACAAATTAGTGATGAAAAAAGTTGGGCAGGATAATAACAAAGACTGAAAGACATATCTTGTCAATGGCCTCCTCCTTCGTGTTGAGTAGAAAAAACCAAGAGCCGCATAGTGAAGCGGTTGCTAGAATTTGACTGTGGAATCAAAGACATGATATTTACCCATGCTCGAATTGATGAATATTCACCTATCAATATCCTCCGACCTCTGTATTTCATGGTCTCATCTCGGACCTATCAAGAAGATACGAGAGATTGTTCAGTTGGCTGATTGATCGATAAAGCGATCAAGAGGAATCATTTCGATCGTCATTACATTCCAAGGTGCTCCGCTCAAAAGTAGACTTCACGGTCACTGATATTGAGCATCAAAGATAGTTCACCCAGTCTCCAATTATTATCGAAAAGCCATTATTGGTATTGGCTAAGGCAATTATTGAATGTGAGACTCGGGAAATCAATTTTACAGCATTCGAAGCACTTCGATCTCACCCAGTCTTGAGGAACCACGATTTTCAGGGGCAACGCACGAAGTCATCGATAGCCGTAACCATCAAGAAGTAGAAGAGCCCCTACCCCATTGCTACACCTGAGATAGCGGTTGTTGATGAGACTACTGGTTTAGAGAATCTCCCCCTGCTCCATTCCCAGCTGCTCTCACCATGGAAAATCAAATATATGAATCATATGATCTGGAGACTTATGCATGGTCGCACCCTGGGTCAACTATTCTGACTACCTTGATCACATTGATTCGACACAGGAATGCTCCAACATCTACTCCTTCCATCAAAAAAGAAAGTAGCCTTTGACCTTCCGGAAGAGTAATCAGTTGATGATCCCTCATCAGGTCCGGAGAAGGTAATCTACATGAGTGAAGTATGTTCGGCAGTTCTAAAACCATATCATCGCAAGGATCCAAAATTCAATTCCCGTTGGACGACTCTCGTTCCTAAATATTATCCATCAAAAGCTGATGCTCCTGCTCTCATAAAATACAGTTGAACTATTTCTTATGAGCTAACTGAGACTGGTGCTTCAGAATATTCATCCGAGGACAAATCGCATGATCTCTAGAAGGAACGAATTTTGAGAAAACAACCGAAGAAACAAAAAGACAATGATATCTGGAGTGTGTCCACTTTTAAATACCATTCCTCTGAGGATAACTCTGATGATGGTTACCTTTCATCTGACTCATACGCTTCAACTAATTTCCATCATGATTTCTGATAATAACACTGATAATAGATGGGAATCATATGCTTCATCTTCTTCTCATAGTTACGATCTCCCACCACAAGCTCCAAAAAGATCGGCCGAAAACTACCTTTACTCCATCGGCTACCCACCCTCCCTCCCGGTCTCGTTGTACATCTTCTTCCTCTACTTAGGCCAAGGCCTAAGTATAGGGGTGATCGATGCCAACTGTATATACCACTCTCCCATCTCACGATCATTCCATGTCCACCATTCTTCTATACTTAGGCTGACCAGAGCCTAAGTATAGGGGGAACCGATGCCCGTTTGTATATACTCTCTTCATCCATATATCCTGACCACCTCATTTTTTTGCTCTTTCTTCTATACTTAGACTGTTCACAGCATAAGTATAGGGGGCGGTTCGATCCATCTTTTTCTTCTTCTTTTTTCACTCTCTTATGCTTAGCCCGAGCTATGTCTTCTTTACGCTTCTTGTGCTCAGAGGACACAGCACTCGGTAAGTATAGGGGCGGTCTGTATATATACTGTTTATATATTTTACCCATATCTCGTACTTTCATGTAAGTCTATATGTATTTACGGGATGGGTGACTATTGTTGAAAAAAACAACAAAAAGAAAAACAAAAAGAAAAAGAGTTTTGCTACTAACACTGATTGTGTCCAACCCAAACTTTTTGAAAAAAATGGCTTCTTATTCATTTTTTTAAAAAAAATAAAAAATCCCTTGCATAAAAAAATTAAAAAAAACACAAAAGAAAAAAATTTGTGTGTTTGCATTTCACACACCTGCACTTCATACATCATTTCATTCATTTGCATCTGTGAAATGTCTTTGGGTTCTGAACCGAGTAATGAGCAGAAAACGAGAGTGGTATGGACTTGACCTTAATCCACCTAATTTTAGAGGAACTTCACTGAGTAATAGGATTTAGAAGCTTCAGTTCTTTGACTTAATTCTTTGAGTTCCACATGACCAATGTGCAGCGTTTGACTCTTAGTGTCTAACCTAGTCTCTGATATACCGAGAAAACTCCTCTCACAGATCCGGGCAAGGATAAAATCACTCAAGGGTCGTTGCAACCCAGATCTCGAGACTCGGTCAATCAAGAAAATTCAGAGACCACCTAATAAAGTAAATAAATCAATAAAATCAAAAGCGGTCCTCACTATATATTTAACATGGTATAGCGACCAGGGTCGGACACAAGGAGCGTGAATGGCCGAGAAGGCCTATGAAGTAGTCAAAAAAAGAAAGTAAAACAAAAAAAATATTTTTGGTGGATTTTTATATATTTTAAACTTTTTTTTGTATTTTTAATAATAAGAAAAGATAAAAACAAAGGAAAAAGCGCACAAACAACTATTTATAAAACACAACGAATCAAGCTAGAAAAATCAAATAAAATTATTTATGGGTTTTTATATTTTTTAAGTGTTTTTGGTGATTTTTTAAGAATTTTAATATTTTTAATTATTTTATAAAAATCGAAAAAGGCAAAAATCAGAAAGAGTGTGCAACCATATTTGAAAGGCTAATTAAAAATTATTAATTAGCCTATAAAAATCTGAAGGAAATTTTTATGAAAAGTAAAAATAAAAACTAAACTAAAGAAATAGAAATTGCATTTTTTTATTTTTATGGAATTTTTAATAATCTTTATAAGATTTTAGGGTTTTTTAATTTTTAAGGGTTTTATAAATCCAAAAAGGCTGAAAATTGGACAGAAGCTCAAAAACAACAAAACAAACAAGGAGTAAAGTTTTTTAGAAATTTTAGAGGTCTTTTTATATTTGTAGTTGCTTTCTATTTCAAACTGTGGCACAAATGATGGTTTTTTATTTTTTAAAAATAATAAAAATAAACAAAAATGTCCCAAAAATTGAGTTAAATTTTTACACAGTGGTAGGAGCCACGTATCCAAATTTCACTTGATTTGGATTTGATTTTATATTTTATTCAATCACTACAAAGGCTACAGCACACACGGACCTAAACGCAAAGAAACATAGTTTCGGGGCTAAAAAGACAACATGTGTGAAAACTAGAGGGGCATCAGTCCAAAAATCACATCCAATCCGCACATGTCCAATACAACACGCACATGGGTATAAGTTTAATATTCAGAACTTAAATATCAATCCAGAACTATCAGAAACCCCAACCCAGATAATGCAAAAAAGCCCACAAGGTCTCGTACCTAGCACGTGTCTCACATTTGGAAGGACCAAAATGTCATTCTAATTAATAAACATGTAGACCATAACAACTCAACACTACAGGATAAATACTGCAAAATGTCCACAAAGCACGTGTCGAAGCATGTGTTCCACACAAATAGGGACTAAAAAGTAAATAAACGAAACTAGAGGTCCAGATATGCAATTTGACCAAGTGTGCAATTTTATTTAACAGTCTAAATGAAAACTAAATAAAACTGCAGGGGTTTCGGGCGCAAATTACCCAGCCGAGGTGTGTGCAGGGTGCGTGAGCACCAGGTGTCGAGCGGTGAATGGTTGCGGGTGCATGGTCCTGATGAAGCCTCCTGGAGAATCCAACGGTGCTGGCGCAGCGGAGAACGTGGGGCGCACGTGCCCGTCAGATCATAGATCTAACAACCTCACAGGAGCAGGCTACGTGCGACTGAGATCAGAACTAGCGCTGAAGGACGATCCGAAGTCTGCGAGATGATCATGAAGAACTCCTCCTGGGCAAGCTTCTCCTGCAATCCGGAGACGATCCAAAAGGCCGATGGAAGATCAGAGAGGGGGGTTCTCCTCGTGATGACATTCTGCATCGGGTGGTGGCCTCCGATGGAGCTCCCAACATCCAGATCCTCCGGTGAGGGAGGAGGGAGCTGGGCTGCTCGGCGAAGGGGTGAAAAGCACGGACGGGCCGGGGTTCCTGCGTTTATTGACCTGCAAAACGAAGCTCGTGCTCGGAGGGACACTCCGGCATGGGTTATTGGCCAGAAGATAAAGGGAAGTGGCGTAGATGGGCAACGGGGCGTTCCGGCGAAGGTGGCGGATGGAACCCCAACTCAATCCAGGCTTAGATAGCCCGGCTCGAGGTGATCAGATTGTGTAAAGAGGGTGGCGATGGGTCGAGGAGTCGATCGATACGGCTAGGATGGATGGCGGGGCTCCGGCCACTGGGGCGGAGCTGGTGGAGATGGAAGGTGAAGACCGAATCTAAACTATGCTAAAGAGGCTAAAGAATCTACCTGATGATCGAAGTCGACTGTGGAGGAGAAGTTGGTTCTCTGGTGATTTTGCCTCAATGGAGCGTCGCCTCCAGAGTCTCGGGCTACACCGGCGGCGGGAGCACGACGACGAGGGTCGCCGGACCTAGGCTACGCACCTCCAAATCCTCACTACAACACTCGAGGTCACTCGCTGTCACTCAAGGAACACGGTGGAGGTCCTGGGAGTCGAAGACGGGAGCCAATGGTGCGGCAAATGGTAGAAGAAGATGAGACTATATAGTGGTAGGGATCCGGCAAAGATGGAGTCGAGCATGGAATTATGATGCACGGATCCCTGGGAAGATCCCCGAGTGTGGACTCAGGGATGAATCAAGGTTAATCGGGGCCCGGGGTTTAGGAAAATGGTTGGCGGATCAGATCGCGATAAATGGGAGAAATCGGGTCAAGTCTGGAAGAGGTCCTGGGGGGATAGTATACCGGGGGTCAACAATCCCCCGTGCACCAATGAGAAAATAACATTGGAAAATGATTTAGAAATTCAAAATAAAATAGAAAAGGATTTTTTTTCAAAATATTTACAAAATAAAAAATATTTATTTATTTTCAAAGTATTTTTAGTGATTTTTATTTATTTTTTTGAAAAATAACATGCGTATTTACATTATATTATTATATACAGGTATGTATAACTATGTATTTTTAAATTTTATTTTTATTTTTTTATTTATGTATAATTATTCCAATTTTATATTTTTTTATTTATACCATAACATATGGAATATAAAATGGTTTTTATGGATTTTTATTACTTATGTACACGGGGGAAATAATTAGGTCTTTTATTTTATATACATGATATATATACACCGATGAGAGAGAAAGTTATTCATTTTTATTTTTCATTTATTTTTCCCATTTTTATTTTATTTTTAATTTTTATAAATATGTACAAAATATGGGAAGCATAAATATAATTTTATTTTTGGAAAATAATATTTACATATAGAGGGATATTTACACCATGTTGAGTCACCCTATCTCTCTCTACTTATTTTACTTTGCGGTCAGACCCTTGTGGAGCCTTCCCTTGGGTTCAGGTCACTCAATATTTATTCTAAATATTTCCCTCTTTTTCTTTATTTCTTTTTCTTTTATTTTTGCAGAAAAAACATGCTAATTATAATTATTTACACAATGCATGCTATTTGATAAGAATAAAATAAAAGAATAAAGAGTGATGAATGAGGATTCATCAGTCTCTTCATTCTGGTACATCTCTGGAATATGGAATTAATTTGTTCGCACTATGCACTTAGCTCAACTCAGACGGGATGTTGAAAGATTATGTGAGTTTCTTTTCTGGTAGCATGGAAATCTAAAGACTGGAGTACGAGTTTGAAATAAAGCTTCGGAAAAGGGATGGACGGCTGGGCACAATATTTTTCTAAGACCCCAAAACATGTACGAAAATAAAAAGATTCTATATCCGTAGGGGCACAACAAGATCCAAGCAGAACCACCAAAAATTCCAAATACAAAGAGGACACTACCAAATAAATATCTGAACAAAAAGGTCCAAGCTTCAAGAAAACCTGCAGATCTTTGTGGAGACTCGGCTACACTAGCCAGCTTCACAAGGAGAGGTGACTACACTGGCCACCCTCCAGGTCTTTTCTCCTTCTTCTAACTTCTTCCCCCAATTCAATTGTGAACACAGCGCGACAGACCTTAGAAGGAAATACCTGACTCCTCGAGGATGAGTTACTGGAGAGGAGGTTTGCATGGTAGTCCGGCATTTTGGATGGGAAGATCTAAAACCTTTCACACACATGAGTCGATTGTTCAATGTTCATAGGGTATGCTTTGGGAAGAGGATTGATCTAAGATGACTTTTGAGCTGAATCTGTAATAATGATGTGTAGAACTTGAAGGTTGCTGATTTAAAAATTCTAAGTCTCACAGAAGTACCTCCAAAACTAATAATCCAAAGGTCGAGTCTAGTCTCATTTTCACCTTCAGCTCATGATCTTGGTATGGACCCAATCTCATTTCACCTCATGGCATTTCTTTTGATGCTCATAGATGAGCATGGTTTAAGTATAAGGGGATGATAATCGCCAATTTATAACTCTAAATCTCATTAATTAAGCTCGAATACCTCAAAATCATTGGCATTTCTTCATTTATTTTGTATAATTATCATTCATGCATGTTTTAAAAAGAATTACATTTTATCACTCATTTCTGCCCAAAATAGGAAGCCAAAAATCCCAGCTAAAATTGACCTGTAAAAAGCCTAACTTCCTTGATTTTTAACTAATTCATGCTAACTCTAATTGACCAAAACCTCCTATACTGTGTACATATCACTAACGAGAATAAATGAAAAATACAAAAAAAAACACTAACTCAAATAAGTGGACTAAAAACCCAAACCCTAGTTCTAAGATTTCCGGACAAAAACCCTCATATCTTCCTCATCCAGTGTCCATTCTGATTCTACTAACTTTTGAACTAATGTACATTCAATTACCTTCAAAACAAGACCAAGTTCAAGTGAATCCGAGCTCGTATGTGAAAGTTGGGTTTTGGGACTCTTTTGTATATTTCATATTTTAACAGTTTTTGACCTAATATTTTATGTACATATTTTAACTATTTTATTTTATTTCTTTTTCACTTGTCTTCTTTGATAAAAGTTTTTATTAAAATGTGCAAGAATCCAAATCCAAATTGAGCTTGAAATCAAAGAAACAAATTGAGTCTGAGTCTTCACTAACTGTTTGTACAAAATTGGTCTTTTTCATATTTTATTTTATTTCTTTTTTTAATTAATAAAAATACAAAAAAATAGAGTAATGTATAAATATTTATCTTTTATTTTATCATATTTTTTTCAAATTTTTATATGGTTTCAAAATGATAAAAAATTATAAAACCCAAAAATCTAGGCATTCTATGTACATGGGATACCCCAAAAAATATCACTTTGTGCAATTGATCGATTTTGGTTTTGGTTTCTATAAAGTTGTAGATCTCATGGAGACGAGCAATTTTCATAAAGAAAATTTTAAGATCCAAGTCCGTTTTCTATTTATTTTGGATTTTTCAAAGTTTTTATTTTTCGATTTTTCTGGTGCTGACACGTGGCAGCTCATGGAGCCACCACATGTCAGCCATTTTTAAGTTATTATTTATTCATTTTTATTCAAAAATATATATTTAAAAGTACCGTACGTGCATCGCACGTGCCTCCTAGGCACGTGCTACTCACTTGCTCCACTCCCCTACCGTTGTCGCCACGTGTTGCTATCGTGGCCGTCCGATCTCGGCTGATCGGACGGCCACTGTTCATCGTCCTCGTCTCCCTCTTCCTTTGGGAGCATCGTTGCCCAGCCATGATTTTCACGGCATCGGCCACACCGCCTTCCCCCTTCAATTATCCCCAATCCCGGATCCCTAATCAAATCTCCTCCGATCTGATCCCATCGAATCCCTCGCCTGATCTTCGAGCCTCCGTCGCCTCGTCAAATCCTCAAATCCCAAATCAAATTGGTTGCCTCCCTCTCGTTCCATCTCCGATCGCGATACCTCTGCCCTCCGCAAATCCTTAATCTCATCCAATCAGATCTCGTCAAATCCCCAACTCCAATCTCAAGCCGACCCTCCTCTGCTATAAAACCAACTCTACCCCGACCGAGACCCCCATCCGCAGATTGCACCACGAGATGGCTTCGCGGCGGTGACAGCACCACGACGTTCCTCCTTCGACGCAATCTGACCTCCCTGGTCATTGTCGCGTCTCTGCTCATGCTCTTGCTCTGGTCTACTACTGTTGAGCCAACTACTTCATCGACGTTATCCACCGCCGTGCTCTTCTGCTTCGACCGTCCAAGCTCTACCTCCTACTTTATTCGCCTTGATGACATCCACTACGACACTGTCTTCGCCCACCACCGGCAACGCTACCTTCGTCATCGACGCTGCTCTGACAAGCACCGTCTTCGACGTTGCACAATCACCATAAATCATCTCTGGTCAACGGACAAGAGCTCACAACCGCCAGGGCGTCAACACCTGGCATCTCTGCCATGCCAAGAGCGGCCGCTTGCTCCGCCCCGCACCTCCGCTCCTCTGACATCTTTCTGACGCTCCTCCGAGGGCTGACCCGAGACAACCCCCCCCCCCAGCACGTGCAAGGCACATGCGCACGTGACCATGGAAAATTTGCAAAGAAGCCCCTGAGGACCAGAATAATCACGCAGCAACCCTTCAACTCAGGGGTCACGTGCGATACATGTGACCTATTGGGTTAATTGCATAAAGCCACCGGAGGATCCTCTTATTCGCGCCTGAACCCCTACCGACCAGGTCACGTGCTTGGCACGTGACCTGCTAGAGATTTTTTAGAAAACTCCCCTACTTATTGGTATATCTATTTTATTTCTTTTTTATTTATTCAAATATTTCACAATCACCCCTGTGTTCTCTAGTTGTTTCAAACCTCTTCAGTACATTATTTTATTCATCAAAAATAGGCATTTTGTTCTACATTTAATTCTCTACATTATGGCATTTGTCTGACATTTTTCTGATCAGTGTTAATTAATAATTATTTATTTGTTTTTAAGTTTTTATTTATTCATTTTTATTTAGAAGAATATATTTAAAAGTCTCGCATGTGCGTAGCACGTGCCTCCCAGGCACGTGCCACGCACGTGCTCCACTCCCTAACCGTTGTCGCCACGTGTCGCTATTGTGGCCGTCTGATCTCAGCCGATCGAACGGCCACTGTTCATCGTCCTCGTCTCCCCCTTCCTTTGGGAGCACCGCCGCCCAGCCATGATTTTCGTCACCGACATCGGTCGCGTCGCCTTCCCCCTTCATCATCCCCCACGATTTCGCCATA